>CM020028.1:47500-1413467 GCA_009769605.1 Bucorvus abyssinicus
ACTACTTTGAGGGCTTGCCATGCTGTAACACCTCCCCATAAACCACCATGTCATATAAGAAACAAAAAAAGTATGTTCTAAGCATCAAAATTTGCAATGAAGTAGTAAAAAATGTGCAATAGAAGAAGTTGCTGATGAAGTCACTAGTTACAAAACCTGGAATCAATCTGAGGAAACACTGAACCAACTTCCTGTTTAACCTATTTTATCTTCTAGCCAAATATCTTTAATGAAGACAGTAATTCAGAACTAAATGAAAACGGTTATTTTATCTACAGAAGGTGACAAATACTTTTCTCAATTTTTGAGATACACAAAATACATCTTCTGAAGTCTTCTGTGGTTTTCAAATTACAGAAACATCTTTGAAGGCAGCCGGACTGACTCTACCCTACATTCATTCCAGACTTACATTTAAGGATAGACACACATTTAAATTTTGAAATAGTTCAGCCTTCACGTAGAACATATGAGCCAAAACCTGTACACAACAGCGGAGGACTTTTATATGGCATGATACTAACAGATCATACATTTCAGTTTTGAGATAACACTAAATTCTGATGTGGTGGCTAGCAGAACATCCCGGGAAACTACCAGTGTCTGTCTACTCTTGTAGTCCTCTCCAAGTGTCCCCTTTTGACCACTGTCATACACAACGTTAATTTAAACCATCCTGATTTAATACAGCTGTTCTTATTTGCCATAAATGTATTTATCAAGCAAAATGAAGACAACTTAAGTAGATATAAAAACCCCTACCTTGGTACTGCATCCACTGAGGATGAAGCTGGAACCTTCGGCACCTGACAATTTGTTGCTGCAGCCAGCTTTAAGGCAGATGATGGAACAGCACTTAAAGTCCTAGGTATATGTCGTGCATTGAGTGTGGTAATAGAGTTTACAGTGGCAACTGATGAGGGTACAGTTAATCGAATGTTGTTCCCAATCAGAACCTGAGTTGTTGCAGAATTGGCAGCAGTTACTTGGTGACTCAGTGCACTGTGGGAACTTGAAGTCTGCGTTATATTTGAAGGCTGTAACAAGGCTGAACCTGCTGTTGATGATGAACTTGTATGGACAAGTGCTGTAGGCGTAGTACTACTGAGGTGTAAGCCCTTGTACACTCCTGCAAATGAAAGACAAAACAGTAAGCTCATTTTCCAGAAAACATTCAACTCCACACAGACATATCTCTACTGTAAGAATCAAGATGCAATCAAATTCTGTCCAACAGCTGCATACCTGAGGCTTGAAGAATGCCATTCACCCCAATTCCAAGCACCACATCATCCTTCATTTTGAATCCCATCAGTTGTTCTGATGTAACCAAAGCTGAAGCAGCAAATTGAGCACTAACAGAATCCAGTGTTTTGGAAACAAAACCCTAAAAAGCAAATATATGTGATTGAGGCTTCCAAAAGTCAGAACTCTCCCCATTTTAAAACTACATACAAACTAGTATGTTAAAACAAAAAACAATACATGTAAATCAGAACTGTGGCCCAGTCACTCTCAGACCAAACTGTCAGCATTTCATACAACTAGTTAAAATCTGAACTGTGATTTTTCTTTTTTCCATGCGCTTTTAGCACCATTGTAACAACTGAGAAGAAAAACCCCACAACTATTTAAAATTAAAAAAAAAAAAAAAGACCTATTTCCAAAGTTCTACAGAACAATACTGTTTCACAGGTTAACTTGTTTTCATGAAATTCCAAACCCAATACAGAGACTCAGAGGTTCAGATTGCTAACAACTTCTGAACCTTTTTGTGTGTCACCACTGTAGTCACTATGCACTTAGGAATGTCAGACATTTCCACAGCTGTATGGGGACATATTTAGGAGTTAGCTTTAGTTATTAACTAACAATCCTGCTCTAAAAATCCCCCACTATCAAGAGAATAACGATATGGCTGGAGATCTCTGCAATTCATCTTTCTAAGGCTCTGAAAATTCCATTAATTGATTGACCCATCTTTTTTTGTTAAGAGGGAGCAGAGGCAATGCCTGCCACACTCACCTGCAGTGTCCCTTCTAAACACTTTACAGAATGGCTATGATGTAGATTCAGGCGAAAGCCACTTTCCTGTTGGTTAGTTTCAAGGTTCTATGGCAACAGTTGACAATTAGAGATGAACCCTGGTGGGAAACAATGAGGGATAAATCATAGCACAGACAAATCCCTCACCTGTGATGTGTTGGCAGAGGAATTACTATTTGCTTGCTGTTGATGAATTTGTGCAAGCTGCTGTTTCTGCATTAGTGCCAGTTGCTGTTGATGTTGCTGGTATTGTTCGGCTGTAAATGCTGAACAAAATATAAAACGAGAAAATACTATATCAAAATATGTAGGTGTTGTGTCTATAAACACATCTATTTCATAATCCTAAAAAAAAATAACCCCAAAAAACCTACACCACAGCAAGTTACCAAGAGCCTTAATGCACCTTTATGGCAAAAAGGCTAACATCCTCCTAGAAATTTTTTCTCAAGTTAAGCCTTTCCTTGGTAAGCAGTTTTTTAAATATACAGGCTTTAATAGCTGTGCTGTACTTAGCTCAAGATATTAAAAAGGGAGGGGGAGGAGGGAACCAAAACACAAACAAACCCACCAAAACCTAGTAACTGCTTAAAAAGAAACTGCAGGTAGAAAGGACATCATTGTTTGTACTTTGTGAAAGTACAGTATCTGCGTTATTAGTAAAGTTGGTTTAGATGCAAAACTTGGGAACTCCATGCTTTCAGCTCTCACAGATAGCATTTTGAAGGTTGTAAGTACCTACTATTCAGATTTATGTTTAAGTTTACTTGAAAACATATTGGGCATGCTTACAACTGTGCAGGCTATCACAGTGCAGTATTTTTGTTGTTTTTAATCACAAATATACAAACAACTCCATCAATACAGAATTTGCTAAAACGACATCCTTCTCTCTCCAGTCTTTGAAAGGTTAAGGTGTCAGGTTTTTTTTTTTTTTTAAATTTTCATTTACAATTCCAAAATAAAAGGAAGTCTCAGTTTTCAATTTAAAACTGAATCAAGGCTGGAATGCAAATCTCCTTGCAAATTCAGTCTAGAATACACCTTTCAGATTTTTCCCTTCAATTTTATCTTCAGACTGTACCGACGCTCCAAGTAAGTGCTGTGAATAGTACTGATACTCCTAGCATGCAGTGGGAATCACACTTCTGGGGAAGTTCACTACTTTTGGCAACAAATCACCACCACACTTGAATCCTGTTCACAAACTGAAATTTAAAAAATTTGATTTTTGTTAACCTACTCCTTTGGGCTTGTCTGAAGAAAATCTGTTTCTATCAAAGCTATAATCATCTCCTGCTTCTGAATACAACAGGATTCTGAAGAGCAATTGTACCTTGTGTATAACAAGTCAATACAAATGGCTAACCAAACTAAGAATTAGCGTTTGGAAACAAACCAAGCAAACACTGTGCACACATTTTTCCCAGTGTACTTGTGATTTTTTTTTTTGGTTGGTAAAACATTGTTCTGAATCCTTCTACTACGTACTGGAAATAGCACTAAATTATTACCAGCACTTTGCTATCTGAGCACTTGAAATTGTGTTTTTATTCAGCTGTTACATTCAAGTTACCTTTTTTTTCCTAATAAGTAACATTCTTCAGCAAGCAGTAAGTGACAAGTTGCTTCCCAATACTCTTACAGTTAAATAACACTTCAACTTTCTTCATTTCTTCAATGTTTTAAAGTTACTCCTAGGGGAATAGCTTAGTAGTAACACCATTCATAAATGCCCTTACTGGAAAGGAAAAAAAAAACAAAAAAACCACACACCCACCGACAATGCCCCCTAACTCCCTCAGAACTCATAGACCAAATATTCAGGAGTTGGCTATTGAAATTTTAATTCTACGTGCTATAACCCAAAACGCCTTTAGATATTTTTTAAACTGACACCAAATACAGAAGTTAGAACAAGAAAGCTTTAGCACACAAAGATTAGCATGTAGAAAGCTGAGGAGCAGTAGCAGAGGGAAGAAAATGCATGCACTGTTCCAGTGGTGCTGACAATACTTCATTTATATTCATCAGTTAGTAGTGACTTACTAATTAGATGTTTTTGTAAAAACCCTAAAATTTAGAATTGTATGGTTTAGCCATCATAGCACCAACGACACTGAAGGCTCCATGTATTAGTAAGGTATTTTATTATACAGTATGACAGTGTAAATATATTGCTTAGGAATAGGTTGTGTCACTTATGTAAATAAGGACCAACTCGCAGACTGACAGGGAGAAAATGAGAAAAAAAATTTAAGTTCTACCACCATCTTTTACTGAATTAAGATTAGAATTTCAACCATCCTAACCATCTCACTTTTGTCCATTTGAGTTAAGTCAAATTTATTAATAGTTTTAGTTTCCAAGCCTCCAGTGTATTTTAGATTTTAGCTATGAAATACATTTGTAGTAAGCACAGTCACCTATGTTGGTTTAACCAACTCAAAAACAGTGTTTTCTTTTGGAAAAACAGTGAAGTTTGAGACAAGCTGTTTAGGATACCCGTTATTTAGGGCAGTCTGTAAGTGCTCTGCCAGGATTCGACATTTAGAGGTACTATATTTTTCAACTTGTGCATCAGCATATATCTTTGTAAGTCTTTGTAGGTCTGTGACCCTTACAGCTGTTTCGCACCACTATGAAAACAGGTATAGAAAGTAAACCAGTGACAGAAGAACCCCACTATGACCACCACCCTCTCCTACATTCAAACTGCTTCTCTTCTGCTCAAACATCCAAACACACTTATGAAATACCTCCTCAAAAATGCAACAGAAATGGCTATTAACCTGTCATATCTGAAAATACACTCAAGAATGATTTAGTTCAGGTTTCTCAATTTAGGTTAAAACATTCAGTGACATTTCTGCTGCTTTCCTTACTAAAGGTAAAAGCCTACTAGACATTTCAAAATACTATTTACAACACTATTAGAGATTTACTGTGAAATTCTGAATTAATCCGTTGCATCCAGTTTAGAAACACAACACTATCCATAAAGGACTGCTGCAAGCTACAGCCTCCTACAATACTCTGATACACCTTTTCCATTCCACAGCATACCCAGATATGTTCATGTGCCAGAACATGTTATAAATTGTAATTTCATAAGCTTGCTCTTCCCTCTCTATGCTGAAGAAGCACTACACTGAAGGTTTTACTGAAAACATCATTACTACTGAGAACTATCCAAACCAAAATTAATCATTATTTCTTTTGAAGACCTGCAAACTAGGATAGCATACTTTATTCCTCGGCTGTTAAAAGCTACCATGTATTTTGCTTGCTGAACACTCTCATTAGGTTTCTTCCCCTCCTGCTCTATATTACACTTCAATTGCAAAAATAAGCCTACTGATTGTGAGATGTAAGTTGCTTCTGAAAACTATCATTCCCATGCACACAAAAAAATGTTTTTACATACATTACATGAAAATACTTCCACCTATTTAACCTTACCTATTCATGTTCTGTGGCACACAGCTGTGACAGAAATCGGAGAAGGCTTTCTGGGGAAATCACATGTGCTCAGCACAGTGAAATGACAGGTGTACTGACTGACCCTGCCTCATTTAGGACTGTGCCTGCAGATGTCTTCTCAACAGCTAGTCTAAGCTCGTCTTTTTTTTTTTTTAAAAGCAATTCAAGTAGAATGCATGGAAGACCATAAAAATGTAGCCTCTATTAAGAGGTTAATTATATGGCTTGCAGGGAATGCTTTTTTCTTGCCTGCAAAGGTAGCATCAGTGCAATTGCACAGGCACCGAACTTAGTATCTTGTTAATACTGCTTTCTCTAGAAAAACTGTGTGTCCCTGAGAACTTTCTTACAGAAATTTTATTACCTCTTATTTTTATTCTAAGTAAGAAAACGGGCACAGCTGAAAATCCTTCATCTGTGTCAAAGAAAAATGGTAAATGTAAAAGTAGCAAAAATGAATATAATTGTGTCATACGTTGGCATCTGCCTGGGAAAAAACAGCAGGCAAAATCAAGTCCAGACCTCTTCTGTTCACTTAAATCAGCAACCACATTTCTGGTAACTGTGAGAAGTATCGCTACACAAAGTTACATATTAATGAGATTTCAAGGCTTTAAAAAAATTAGTAAAGCAACAGACAACTAACTGAACATCAGCTTCAAGTTAAAAGGGACATAACATTTGATGGTTAAAGACAAGACATGAGATTTTAAAACAGATTCTTGCTTCATCAGTCCTAGACAGGAGTGCAGTGTTTATAGACTTCAGTTCTCAAAGAGCATGCTAGGGCCACAGTAGTCATGGTTCCGTTATACAGTAATGACTATTTAATACCATAGAATTTACTGAATTGGCCTGTGACAAAACATTCATTTTCATTCACTACACAGAATCCAGCAGGAGATGGAGTTAGGAATATCTCAACCATCACTACTGATACACTATAAATAAGAACATTATCGTTTTCAGAATATCTCAACTGTCTCTCATATCAAGATGGTTGTCAGAAGATGGGTAGCTCAAGTTTTACTGAGAGACTAGGCTACATGAACACTTCTTGCTTTTGTTTGCAGCATACTATTTTGAATTGGAACTCAGTACGCTTCTGAATTGTTTCTGGTAGAATTCTGAAACAAGTTATAACATTTCAGTCACAACAGCCTTCAGGATTTTAAGTCAGTACATCATGTTATGCTGTTATCCTCTTCATTTAACAGCTTGGGAAAATGCATGCACCCATTCTGCACTGCCTTAGCACTATATACTTTGGCAGCAAGCAAGAGAAATGTTTTCTGGCTTACAGACTGCAAAAAGGAATGGAAACATTGTATGTTACTGAGACTGACTGACAGGGTAAAGGTCTCCTTAGCAAAAGCTCAAAGCTTGTGCAATAACCCCACTACACTATGAATATACTTCCTTACGACCATTTACATGACTAAGCAAGATGTCTGTAATCTTTGGGATAATTATGTATCAATTGTTTGATCAAATTAAGCCTCTGAATAGCATCTTTCAATTGGATGACTCATTCAATTGCTGATACTCAAGAGTTGGTGTTACAAGGTAACAGTGATGCTGCCATTGGACTTCTCAAAGACCCATTCTCACCAGTTTTATACAGCAATATAAAACTGTTTTTACAGCACTAACTAGTTCTACCACAGCATTTAACATGCACTGGCTTTACAATGCTGTAGCTTACATTTAGCTTCTCTGAAAATGCAAGTCCTTCCCGGAACTGGCCGAAACCAGTGAGGTGGGGAGCTAGCTGTGGAATCCGTATGAAAAGATTGGTCTTTGTATGTTAAACAGCCACGGTCTACCTCCTTGTTTTACTATGAGGTGATTCACTAATTGCTTCCTTGAAGTAGGAAAATACAGACTTGCAAAAAATTTGACCACAAGAACCAGTTTCCTAAAAACCAGGAAGCATATCCTGGAAAGCAGAAAATGTGCATGTAAACTCCTGGTCTCTCTACAAGCATTCCTTTTGATTTCCTGAATTAAAAAAGCTCTCTAGGTTTGCCAGAGAAACTAAGCAAGCTTTAGGGAGTAAACAATGACCTATCCTGGTAAGTGTATTTTTTTCTTTTAATAAAGTTAAAAAAATACTAAGAGACTCAAACAGCTTAATTAAACCTTTCAGTAAATGCTTCAGTCCTGTTAAGCATCTAAAGAATTAGATATTTAGAGTAACTTAAAAAAGCAGTTGCTTCATAACATCAAGTTAAGCATCTGTTCTCACAAGTAGAAATGTTATTTCAGTGGGAAAACTGTAGCACTAAGATTATACTGGGTTCAAAGAACCTCTCTAAACATGCAGAGCAGCGGACTCCCTAATCCTTCCAGCTGAGGTGATGGCCATTAAAAAGGTAGTTTCAATCAGGTAACAGAAGAAAGATACGTAACTAAAGCTTCCAATTGAGAAATCCCATAAACTACAAAACTGCTCAAGTGTGTGGAAAGATGATATGTCAGGTTACAATGTTTTCTTAAGGGAAATACATGAGCGCACCACATCCCTGCTGTGTAAGAGAACAATTAGTGGTTACTAATGCAAAAGTGCATGCAAAACAAATACCATTCACAATACTATGTAATCCAGAACATCACATTTTTCAACTCTATCTTATGAGAGATGCTATCTGGCTTACATTGCCTGGTTAAAGATTTTCTACTGTATAGCAAGTTCTCACCAGTGAATTCGGAAGATTGGAGAGACTTAGAGCCATCAGTGTGATTTAGTATTTGATGCACCAGGCCCAAAGAAGTTTCACTTTCTGAAAAGAAGTTCAAGATTGATTTTACTTAAACATGGCATTATTAGATGCTATGAGAACATGAATCATTATGCCCTTGATTATTACTACAACAGCCTTATATTTCAGCCCAACAGAACTTAAGTGTGAAATTCGTAACATCAGAACTCTAGACTTAGAAATTATAAACTAGATGTAAGATCTATATATGTGCTCCCTACTTCACAGTGGAAGAAAAACAGAAAATTAATTAATGAGGATTTTTAGTAGCCATTGAATAAAAGCTAGAAATGCTTGCTATGCATTTATATTTGTCTGCCCATCATTCTTAATGGGAGTTTCCACCAACACGTCACAGGCCAGTTGAGATATACAGAGTTTACTCCACAGTTGTAAATGTGACCATCCTTCCATGGGATGCAGACAAGTGTAACAGTTTACACAAGCCCAAAGATCCAGCACTCTGGACAAAAGTGTTACTCCAACTGGGTTGAAGCTGAATGAGAAAACCTAATACAGCTATAGTCTCAAAGTCTCCAGAAGCACTCAGATGTTTTAGTAAGTGCTGAAACTTCCCCCCATTCCCAGTCACACTTGCTCAGACTAAAGAGGCTTTTCCTTTAAGATTTCCTCTTTCAAGTAAGCATAGAGTGGGCGATAAACATCTGTTACTCCCAAGGCCACTGCTTCAACTCTCAACACCTCAGCCACAAGTGGGCCAAGACTGATTAAGATCCAATGATAACTGAAAATGACCATTACAAACGTCAGTATTTTTCACGACCAAGTTTATCCTGCAATGTGAAAATAAGCATTTGGAAAAAACAAAACAGTAAATCAGACAGAAGTGTTGAGACTACTACAGATAGAAAGATTAAATAAAAAGATCTAAACATGGATAGTGGTGTCATGAAAGCAATAAACAGGCAAGACATGTCCTTCGACTCTGGTGTGAGGAACTGCCACAAGGACTGAGGACCTTTCTCCTGCTTCTTTTCAAGAAAAGGATGCTTGAAGATATGTGTCAGGTACCCTTAATGAGAACACAAAAAAAATAGTATAGATCCATCAGCCAGCATTACAAATTTGGAGATGGAAACGCTTAACACACATTTGGGGAATGGAATCATAGTTCACCATCCTGCTAGACTCCCAAGCACGCAAACTTGCTTTTAAAAAGCAGATCAGAAGACACAAAAAAAAAAATCATCCAAGTTGCATAGTTCTATGCAACTCACACAGAAAAAAAATGCTGACTAGCAAAGCACAACTTGCAGCACATGACCTAAATTTCTAAGTTACAAGAAAATGCAAGGTAGACTACTCTGAATTCTTTAACTATATTCTTGATGCCTGCAGTTTTTCATATACAGGAAGGTCTACAATCCCAAACATCATAACTCATGAATTTTCAGTAGGGCTTCTGCTAGAATACTTAAGCTTCTTCTCAAAGAAAGGATTACAAATATAGTGAGCAGACTGTAGTTAACCGCTAGCCTCTTCAGTCTTGACAGCTTGCAGACTTTCTTTTCCAAGTGACCCAGCTTCTGGATAAAGGCAGAAAAGAAGTGAATGGAAGACAGTTGCCTGGTCTTACTGTGGAGCCTGGGAATCAGTGCTCAAACCTTTCACTACTGTTTTCTGATGTTCTGCCTCCCAAACCAAAGGCTGCAACAGAATTACACATGCTGTGCAGTTTTAAATGTCTCAAACTTTTGATTACTAGATGCAAGCATCCAAAAATAAGAATGTAACATATTTAACAGGCAAGTCTCCAGCTGAAAGCACAGTCCCTCTATAAAGTGATACAGTTGAAAGACTACCATTTGCCTGGCAGAACTAGATCAATCAATTAATCTAATGAGGAAGACTAAGTTCCTGGTATGCAAATAGTTCAGATGAACTTTTGTGCTACTGACCTAAGACACAAGCTCCATCTCTAAAAATTATGATTCAGAAACTTGATTGAGACTGTCAGCAATACAGGTCCCTTTTCTTAAGTAATGTTGCTTTTTCTTAAGAGCAAATAGCTTCCCTACTGAGCAAGTTACTTCTCAACAAGAATCGTGCTTTTACGCTCTTGCCTACTTTTTAGTGGTGTTCTGTGTAAGATATGCCTGAAGGTCCTTGAATCAGTTCTTTCTGCAAGAGAGCAAAGGATGCTTTTTTGCAATTCTTCAGTAAGATGAAAAGGAACCACCCTCTTCAAAAGTGATGCTACTGTTCTTGGTCACTTGATCCTGCTATGAAAGTCTATCCCTCAGCACACAGCAAGTCCAGAATAAGCCCTGTTTTCAAGTAACTTGTAATGATTTTTTTTTTTTAAAGACTTCCCTTCTCAGCGCACACACAAAATCTCAATGCAACAAATGCATCTTCCACAGGCTTTTTATGCTGAGTACTTTGAAAGCCAGGGCCACAACAACTTCCATTTCTTCAGGGTCAAAGCAACTTTAAAATGTTTATGAAATGCCTAGCTCTTTGGGGAAACCTCTCTCTGATCTTCCAAGATGAAAACCAATCCCTCCTGTAGCCAGAAAATGGTATGTCATAGCACAGCACACATCCTCTGATTAAGAGCAGACCTGCGACACCACCTCACCTTCATGGCTGTGGTGGCCATGTTTTCACTGGGATAGAGTTCCCTTTCTCCATAGCAGCTAGTATGGGGCTATGTTCTGGATATGTGCTGAAAACAGTACTGATAACACAGGGATGTTTTAGCTACTGCTGAGCAGCGCTCACACAGTCAAGACCTTTTCTGCTTCTCCCCTCACCCCACCAGTGAGTGGGCTGGGGATGCACAAGAAGTTGTGAGAGGACACAGCTGGTACAGCTGATCCCAACTGACCCAAGGGGTACCCCACACCGTATGACATCATGCTCAGCACATAAAGCTGGGGAAAGAAGTAGTAAGGAGGGATGTTAATAACGACGATGTTTGTCTTCCCAGGTTACCGTTACACATGATGGAGCCCAGCTCTCCTGGAGATGGCTGAACATCTGCCTGCCGATGGGAAGTGGCAAATGAATTCCTTGTTTTGCTTTGCTTACGTGCGTGGCTTTTGCTTTACCCGTTAAACTGCCTTATCTCAACCCACAAGGTTTCTTTTACTCTTTCGATTCTCTTCCCCCCATCCCACCGGAGGCAGGGTCAGTGAGCAGCTCTGTGGTATTTAGCTGCCAGCTACTTAAACCATGACACATAAGAGACCTCAAAAGCAAAGTTTTCCACAGCAATTTTTCCATGTCAGCAGCAGCATATTTTCTGGATCATTCAAGGTGGAAAAAGCTCAAGACTTCTCTAAACCTCTTTAATATGGAAACAGACTTATCAAGAGGTGATGCACAATGAACATGACCACCTCTGTTGGCCACTACAGAATCTCAGGGTGAGCTTCATCTTAAGACAAGCAATAGGGTTTGACCACAACTCACAGCAGCAGCAAAAGCATTTTTAAAAATAGAGATGCATTAGTACGTGTTGGCAAAAAGACCTACTGTCATTTCAAAAACCTAAAAGGCAAAGAGAAACAAACCTAAAAAAAAATCCACTGCCACAACAAACTCCTAGTTTTAAAGACAGCTAAGAAAAAGGAACAGGAACACTCTGCAGAGTTGTAAATCTGCAGTAGTGACTACTAGAAAAACTTCAGTACAGATGCCTGATGTTCTTTACAGTATTTGCTACAGAAAGTGAGACAATGTAACGCAGCAGCTGCAGCCCCAACTGACATACACCTTTGAAGAAATCAAACTCATACATACCAGACATAGAAACACACCCACAATCTGTGTAGACCCTGCATCTTAAAGAATCCTTTAAGAAACTGAAAAAGAACACTAGAAAACAGAATAGCACCAAGATGAACTAGATCGTATGCTCCTTTCAAACACCTACACCTGAACAGACTATCCTAACACATCACATATATGCAAACTCATCTACACTTCCAATGCTACAGGAATCCTGATTAAGATTATGAATAATTATACGGGTACCATCTACCTGATTATATTAGTAACAAGTGACTATCCAAAGACCGTGGCAACTAATTTAAAGTATATCTATGAATTCAGACATAGCTGTATTTTTTATACTTTATTATTTCATTGCTGTATCAAACGCTAATAAAAATATGAATTTAAACTCCACAACATTTAAATTCAGAAAAGCTCAAAATATTAACTTAAATATTTTACACAGATGATAAACCATCTGCATAGAATTCCAAGCACAAATGAATGTAGTATGCTAGGTACTTATACACAATTAAAACCTTGTACAGAACTCATTGCCATAAGTAACAATTGTGTTTAATTCCTAAATGAATGAAGATAAGTATCTTAATCATCTGTTTAAGGGAAAAAAAAAATCTGGGGGGTGGGTGGGGGTGTGTTTGTGTATTTACATACACACACCAGACATGTGCTTTAAACTCAAACAGCCAATTTTTCAAGTCTACATGATTGTCAGATGTATTGTCCATTACTACTTTGTATTTATAATCTATTAATTGCACATTAGCTCTGTTTTCACACTAGTAACCCTAAGTACCATTTTATCACCGTTCAGACTCTGACCACTAGACATACCAAGCTCTCCTCTGGACTTGGTTAACTGATTTGAAACATCGGAAGGGCAAAAGTTAAACACCAAATGTGGTGCTTAGATCACAAACAAAAAGAACCATCAATTTTAGCCATAATACATTTCTAGCAAGAAGAGTCATAAAAGAGAAAAGAACAGGAGACAAGGGCACAGAGAGAAAGCATGAAATAAAGCAGGAGAACGAAGCTGCCCACTGAATCTAAAAACGCAAGGAAGAATTTTCAGAAAAAAACCCCCAGCTGGTGCAGGGAGGAAACGTAGAAAATATACTGGAAAACAATAGAATTAAAGTGATCCGATACCAGGATAACACTCTTTCTTTGAGCAAATCTCCAAAACATCCCACAACTTGTGGAGTTTATTGGGTGTATGCATCTCTCTCCATCCCAGTCCTACATTATCCAGGTTTTCCAATTTATTTCTAAAGCCATAATTCAAAATGGCAAGGAAAACCTGATCCTAGAGAACTCTTGCAATATCATGGTGAACTTTTAAGTTACTTCTTTGCAAAAAAACTACAGCACCTTACTTTTTATAAACAAGATTACATTAAATGTCCTGACTGATCAACATTCAAGAGTTACATAAGTCACATTCTAACTATGTAAATATAAGAACCCTAGTGTGAAGACCCCAATATAAAGAGGAATGTTATCCAATAGTAGTCCAATCAAAAACAATTAATACCACATCAAATTTTCTTAGAGTCAGGGCCTCAATTCTGTAATTCAGATTCTGTAAGATGTAATCTGCCACTTCCCAACAAAACAGAGAGGTGATTAGTTCAACAGTTTTGCCAAGCATGAGCAGATGCATCAATGGGGGTGGGCTGGGGATTTTTTGGATGGGAAGTGGCATTTAGTTTCACTTAAGTTCAAATAAGAATTCATAACATGCTGAGATTTTAAATGCAAACTTTTTGACTGAACATTTTCCACCACCACTAGAAAAAATTTATACTGTAATATTTCTATCAACATATTTTTAATTAAAAAAAATCTCTTATCTTCAGAGTCAACATAAACCCTACAATACTGGTTTCTAAACCTTTCTATTTCTAAAATCACAATTACATACCAAGGCAGTATTTGCATAAATTTGAGATGCAGTACACTACCACTAGCAAAAAATACAAATAAACATTCTATGCAGGAAATAAAGAGAAAAAAGTGAAGGCGGACTGTTACCATCAAAAGAGATCATGATGTAAAGCATGGATGACCTAATGATATTCTGGATTTTCTGAGCCAAATTTAAAATTTCTAGAAGCAAGTTTGTCAAAATAAACATACCAAAATGTGCTGAACCACTGCTACTTTTACTTTGTATAGAGGTACTGCATGTCTGGGTCCCGGGTTGTGCTGTGCCTGTTCGATTTATACCCCTGTATAATTTCCTACAGGAGAGTTCATCATTGTCACTGTCATGTAGGGATGGTGTCCGAGGCCTAAAATGCCGCCATCTACACGATTTGATATTGACTAGTATCTGACTGAGGTCTTTCGAGAAAGATTTGTCCGAGGTATTTGTTTCTGAGGTATTGGCAAATTGACTGATTGAAGAGTGTTGTGATGAGGAAAACATTTCCAAATCCAGCTGATGAAATGTATTATTGTAGTCCGAATGCGCTCTGTCTAGTAGCACCCTAAAAACAGGAAAACAACGCAGAATTATATAGCAGCAAGAAAATACCAAGAAAGTCACCAGTTTGCCATGTGGGAATGACAAAGGGAGAGAAGTAAAAGAAATTACACAAAACTGTTCTAGAACAATCAACCTCCCTCCCAAACAGACACAGAACGCATGACTATATTATTTTACATTAAGTAGTATGCTTAGCGTTCTCTTCACATATATATTCTAGCTTTTACTGTTTGAACCACTGATGTATATTGTCACATCTATTAAAGACATTGAAACAACATAAAATAATTAAAAAAAAAAAAAAACCAGGCTGGAAGTTACCAGTTCCATAATGCAAAGAAAAAAACCCTAGAGAATAAAATTGCTCCAGTAATTAAAAAGTGATTCAGATGCCCTTCCCTAAAGCAACTTCAGTTCAAAATCCTTACTCCCATATATACTGACTATACCTAAAACGATACCAATGCAGCAGGAACGTCACACATTAAACTTCCAAAACCCCTTGCAAAATCCCCGTAAGAGCCTAACCAAATAGTGCCACATGAACTACCAGAGATTGCATGAATTCATTATGTCCCATCTGTGCAAAGACTTTGGGATCCACCCAAGGGTTCTGAGGGAGCTGGAGGAAGTGCTCACCAAGCCACTTTCCATTATTTTTGAGCAGTCCTGGCTAAAAGGGGGAGGTACCAGTCGACTTGGAGTTTAGCAAACGCAACACTCATCTACAAGAAGGCTCACAAGGAGGATCCAGGGAACTACAGGCCTGTCAGTCTGACCTCGGTGCCAGGGAAAGCTAATGGAGCAGATCATCTTGAGGACCATCATGCAGCACATACAGGACAACCAGGTGACCAGGCCCAGTCAGCATGGGTTTATGAAACGCAGGTCCTGCTTGAATAACCTGATCTCCTTCTATGACAAGGGGAAGGCCATGGACACTGTCTACCTGGACTTCAGTAAAAACTATGACACTGCTTCCCACAGCATTCTCCTCAAGAAACTGCATGCTCATGGCTTTGGTAGAAAACTGGCTGGATGGGTGGGCCCAAAGACTGGTGGTCAGTGGAGTCCAATCCAGTTGGCAGCCGCTCACTAGTGGTGTTCCCCAGGGCTCAGTGTCGGGGGGACCTGTTCTCTTTAACATCTTTACCCATGATCTGGATGAGGGGCTCAAGTGCACCCTCAGTCAGTTTGCAGACAACACCAAGTTAGGCAGGAGTGTCGATCTGCTTGAGGGTAGGGAGGCTCTACAGAGGGATCTGGACAGGCTGGATCGATGGGCTGAGGCCAGCTGTATGAGGTTCAACAAGGCCAAGTGCCAGCTCCTGCACTTGGGTCACAACTACCCCCTGCAACGCAACAGGCTTGGGAAAGATTGGCTGGAATGCTGCCCAGAGGAAAAGGACCTGGGGGTGCTGGTTGACAGCCGGCTGAATATGAGCCAGCAGTGTGCCCAGGTGGCCAAGAAGGCCCACAGCATCCTGACTTGTATCAGCAATAGCGTGACCAGCAGGAGTAGGGGAGTGATTGTCCCCCGCCCCGTACTTGGCACTGGTAAGGCCACACCTTGAATACTGTGTCCAGTTTTAGGCCCCTCACTACAAGAAGGATGTTGAGATGCTGGAGCATGTCCAGCAAAGGGCAACAAAGCTGGGGAAGGGTCTAGAGAGCAAGTTTTGTGAGGAGCGGCTGAGGGAACTGGGGTGGATTAGCCTGGAGAAAAGGAGGCTGAGGATAGACTTTACCACACTCTAAAACTACCTGAAAGGAGGTTGTAGAGGTAGAGGTCAGTCTCTTCTAAGTAACAAGTGATAGGACAAGAGGAAATGGCCTCAAGTTGCACCAGGGGAGGTTTAGGTTGGATATTAGGAAAAATTTCTTTACAGAAAGCAATTGGAACAGGCTGCCCAGGGAGGTGGTGCAGTCACCATTCCTGGAGGTATTTAAAAGATGCGTAGATGTGGTGCTGAGGGATACCTTCATACCATGGCTTCGTATTGACTTGACAGTGCTGGGTTAATGGTTGGACTTGATGATCTTAGACATCTTTTCTAACCAAAATGATTCTGTAACATTTAAGAAATAGCACTCATACACTGAACAATTTGATTGTTTTCAATAGAGGTACTTCAGTCATTTTGCTTCTAAGCAAGCACTTAATTCTTTGGTATTTTTGACAATGTTTGAAATTTAACAGTTATTGTCACTTGTAGAGGAGAATTTCGGGGGAATACTTACAACTGGAAAATCACAAAACACGGTCCAAACTCAGAAAAGCATTTTTTGAAAAATGCTATTCTTGCTATTTTAAAATACTACTATTTGAAGACAATATGTAAGTCATTTAAATACAAACCACCAATCGCAACGGAAAACACACATGTAATTTCACCTCAAAACTTGGGAGTGCCAGTAATTAAGAACTCTGGGAACTTTTAAGAAAATATCATTAAAGCAGCTTCCACTACTGCAAAATAAAAATGGAGGCATTAATCAGCTAAGGTAACTTGTTTCAAATGGAAGTATTTAAGAAGTCAACCTCTCCATGAAGTCTCCATTTTGAGTATTGGTGGTGGTGTTTGTTTGTGTTTGCTTGGGTTTTTTTTTAACTTGTGTAGTTTTGTTTGATTGGTTTTGGGTTTGTTTTTTGGGGCTTCTTGTTGTTTGTTTTGGGGGTTTTTTTGGTGGTTTTTTGTTTTTAATTTTATTTTTAACCCCAGCGACAATTATGTAGCACTTACCTTCCACCACGGCCGACTCGTCTGCGTGCAAACCCAATACACCTCTGGGGTACAGTGAGGGTGGTTAAGCAGTATCTGTAACGCACATCTCCTAATCTTCCCTCTTTAGGGCCACTCCATGGCCAGCTGCCAGGTTGGTCTAAATGAGGCTTAAAATAATTTTAAACAATTAAACACAAGATGTTTTCCAACAACAATATTCTGTTTTATGACATAAGGAAATTCTACTTACAGCATAGTACTGACAGCCTGCTTTCCTACGGAAGGCGAAAGGCCCATCGGGATCATTTTCTTCCTCGGCCTCCGAAGAACCAGACAAAACCTTTAAAGAGGGGACAGGATGTGTATGAGACAAGATATTAGTAAATTAATGAGTTTTACTTCTATCCTTTCCCCAAGAGCAGCACAGAACTCTAAAGGTCCTACCTGGGAGAGAGGTTCTTCATCCGAGCTAGGAAAATCATATTGATTCAAATCTTTAGCATTAAAAACTGGCAGTGCAGCAGGACTTGTCTGTTGGGCAGCAGCAGATGAAGGTAAGACTTTTGGCTTCTTTTCGTACTTTCTTTTGGGTCTAATAACATCAGGTTTATCTTGCTGCAAGGAAAAAAAAAAAGCATAAAGTTACACACACAAGCAAATAAGATTAAACCTAGACTTTTAGAAAACTCCTATGTAAAAGGAAGCTAAAAGGTAACTAATCTCTCCACCATTTTGATAGCAATACAAGCAGTTACTTAATGAATATCTGAATACAGTCAGTTAGTGAATATCTGTATTTCATTTCCAGTAACTGAAATGTTTAACAGACAAGGTGGAATCAAGCACTGTATGCTTGATCTGTGCTAGATAAAACTCTACTGGTTAAGACAGCAGTACTACTTGAAGTAGTAGACTAAAATATATACAATTATCTCCATAAGGCATTAATTTTACTATCTAACATTTTAAATTAATAGACATTCACACAGTGTCAGAGAATTACTAAGTACCAGACAATGTTTTCCACGTAGAAGTAGACGTTAGACTTCTCAAAGTTAACCTATAACCTCAGAAAATCCTTGAAAAATTAAACACGTTTCCCCATACTATGCAAATTCAAGTGTGTTTCGCAGGTTTCCAAGAATCAGATTTTTTTTCAAGCTGCGAAACACTGCATCGATCCAGCACTAATAGGCAAGTACACTCCCGCAATCTCAATTACAATGCTAAGTATTCACTGATTCCAGCCACCCTTGTCAGATTCGGAACAGCCTTTGGATGTTCTTCAGTTATAAGAACTCTTTGTTTAAAATTCAAATTATACCTCAGCATTTCTCCTGTGTTATGTGACCTATTGTATATGCTCAGTTGTTGGCACTGTAGCTATGGTTTGTATGACACAAAATTTAAGCCTGCAGGCAAGAAGTGCTGGTCAACTTACTTGATTTAGAAAGATTATTTGATACTTTACTTAAATACAAACCAGACAAAAGATATACAGTATGCTGGGAATATCAGTGGATCATATTTAAAAAAACAAAACATAACCCTCCAGATCAAAATAATTACATGAATTTAGAACAGATATGGGTTTTACCTCATTAGTCCTATCTTTGTCCAGTATCTAGGTAATAAATACAGATTTCTTCAGGATATCCTAACTTTCCAGACAGTATTTGAGGAAAATTTATCCCCCAGAATCATATAATTGCATGTGTTCTTCTGTCTGTAATTTGTCTACGCTTCCTTTGTCTTGAGAAAAGCTAGTAGTCTATATGCTACCATCATAACTCCAACAGAACAAAGCATTTTACTCCAACTGCAGCTTTGCTAGTCTACTTCCAGTTTCAAAAAGCTTCCCCCTCCTGCTCCTCCCATCCTAAAATGTTCTATCTTGCAGACGTTAAGAGCATGAACTACTAACTTGGTTACTGACACTACTCACTTTGACTTTGAATTCTTTCAGTTCCATAGCTTCTTGGTGTTTAAAAGGACTGCTGTTAGTCACAGGAATGATGGGAATAGCATAGGTGGGTTTAATCGGCTGCCGCTGTGCCATGACCTCAGACATGATCTCTCCACTGTAGTCACCCAAATTATACCTAAAAATAGAATTTTTTTTTAATTTGTTGGAACATTTACAATGTATGTCTGGTAAAAAAATTGCACAACACAGAGAAACACAAACTAACACTTGCAGCTTGGGGTAAAGAGATATCCAGAATGACAGCAAGAAGTACAGAAAGTATTGTTCCAGAAAAGGGGACTAATAACATGGGAACTTCATTGTCCTGACTAATGCTGACAAATACACAGAAGGGTAACTAACACGGTAAAGCCTGTAAAAAAATCTCCAAAAGATAATCATGTAAAGGAAAGAAGCGGAAACTAGAAGTAAAGCACAGGAGAGGGTTTTGCTCCCCCCTCACTTGCGGCCAGGTAGCATTTAAAAATATACATTTACCACCCAAAAGGTTTTAAATAATGGGTCAGTGCCATATTCATCAGTCCTCTCTCTTTTGTGTTATGGAGTATTTTCAAAACAAGCAGATCCATGAATTCTATAATATTTCAAGTCCTGTGGCAAGCGCCACGTTGAAGTGCAGTTTTCCATTCCAACGGGGGCATTAGAATCTTTCCTCTATTCAACAGCTTATTTTCTTGAAAAAGTTACCGGAAAATTTTTTGAGATTTCTCCCTTCTCTGTTTCTACTGAAAATGGTCAGCACTTGAAAAAAAGTGCCTCTGGTAGAGACACTCAACTCATCACCATCATCAACAGGATGCCAAAAGAAGCACTAATTGGGGATGACTCACAGAACAACATTTTATACTGTATGAAATGCTAATTGTTTTCCTCAAGAGGCTATTAGGTCAAGCTTTGCTTAAAAAGAACAGTGATCATTAAGAAAAAGATGAGTGGTAATAATTGCAAATGACCTTAAAATTAGCTGGGATTTCCTTTATCTACTATTTTAAGATTAAGACAAATTTCCAAATGAACTTACCTGAAACTATGATCTCTCTTACTCTATAATATATAGGATACATACATACAGTTGAATACATGTACACATGTAACAAACCAATGTAGACTGATGTGACAGGTCACTTTCCCATAATAAAAAACTTCCTAATGTTTTATTTTGCCCTCCACAAGTACAAAAATATGCTTTCCTGTAAATGTCAAAGTCTAAAGACTTATTTTAAAGATCTCTCATTGTTTTACGTATTTGTGGGAATCTGATCACAAAGTAGTTTCCAAAGCTTTCTGCAGCAGATTTTCAATAAACATTACCTCTTTTCCATAATTTCCAGTGTTAAATGCAGCAACTCCCTCTTGCTTTTCTCCCTCCTCTTTATCATCTCCAGGATGGTTACTGCACGACTCAGATCTCGACGCAGCTTAAGCATCTTCTCATAAGATGCTTCATCATTTTTTCGATTCTGTAGATACATAGTGCATAAGTTTCCCCACATCATTTAAATGAAATAATCTGAATTAAGTTCTAAATGTTTATGTGTTTGTGTATATATATATATAAAAAAAAAAAAATCACATACTAAAAGAGAAGCATGTACATATTATCAATCAGCTACACCTTACCAACACCGTTAAGTAGGTTTATCAGTAGATTTAGTGAAAAAATAATGAACGGAAGCTTTCATTCAACAGCTGTGCTAAAGTAATTTCTTTTATGTTTTTACCCCTGCAAATTAAAACTAAAGAACACCCCAACTTTTGCCATTTTGTACTACATAGCAGAATTGTTTCTTTATGTAAGCTGCTTTTTGGGAAGGGGGAAAAGGAGAAGAAAGCAAGCAGGGGGAGTTACTGATCTACTTACTTTTCGTGTCTGCATCTTTTCTGTTCGTCTTCTAAAAGCAACATAAGGGTCATTTGTGCTGGAACCATCTCGCTTCTCTTGTTTCACTGCTGGGATAAGAGAGGGACCTCGACAGTTTTTCCTCTTTTTAATCCAGTACTCATACACTTCTCTGATCAATTCATCATCTTCCTTCAGCAACAGCTTGGCCTCTTGCAGGCTGACTGGCTAAATGTAAAACCCAGCACGTCACTTTCATATAGCAATACACAGAATGCATATTTCAAATTTTTTATTCAAAGTACTGTTGTACCTGCTGACCGCTGCCCTTCTCTAGTCTGTCTATCATCTCCTCAAATTGCAAAGGAGAGATATCCATTCTTTTCTTCAACTTATTCACAAAGATTTCATCTTCCGAATCCAAGTCATAATCTGGCTGCTCAGCATCCAAACTAAAAGCTAAAGGATACAGTGAAAGTTAAAAGTATGTTTTACTACAGAAATGTTTTGTTCTAATAGCAGCATTTGGAATACACACCAGATTCTTCTAAAGACAAACACAAAATTATTTGAATGTTGAAGTAATACTACTTAAATGTGATACCAATTTTCTTGAAAAAAATTACACCATTAAAAATCAGGAATAAAAATTGCTATGTATTATTTGACTATACTTTTGTTAACCAATGAAAGCTTACTAGTGGTCAAGCCAGCTAGTGACTTTCAACCTCACTGCTTTTAGTAAGAAATGTTTAGATTGGTCAAAATTCTTGACACCGTCTAGTATTCTGTCGTAGGAAAAGAACGATGAAAAAGTGTGACTTTAATATCAGCATGGACAACTGCTAGTATTAGTCTCTTCATTTACTTAGGAGCAGAGCAACATGCTCTAATCTACCTGATCTTCCACCTATCTAGTGAAAGATGTCCCTGCTCATTGCAGGGGGCGGTTGGACTAGTTGACTTTTACAAGCTCCTTCCATCCCAAGCTATTCTATGATTCTAGGATCTAACACTGTAAGCCACCCCCGAAGCTTGGACTGATATAGAAGTCTAACATTTAACCAAAGTTAATTAGGCATAAGATCCATTTACATAGCACAGATACTACTTTTGAAATTCTACTATTTACACCATGCGACAGAATTTTCAAGACTGTATTTCTTTATGTTTCCAAAAGCTATCTGAAGTAATGTGGTGCTCACATCAAAGCTCACACATCCATACAGAATAGCTGCTATCCTCCAATATAAACAAAATCCCAACACATTCACAAGTCGTCGGTGATACCAAAAACCACCTACTTTTAGATGCAGAATACTTCCACTCAGGCACAGGCAAATACTGCTGCTACTACTACTGCCATTTCTGCTTGGCTTCCCAATCCGCTCTACTTCTTTTTATCTTGGTTAAGTTTCAGGGCACATGTACTCTATTTCTTAACCATGTTTTTTATATATTTTCCCCTTCAAGTAGATTAGTGTCAGTCCTTGCTATTGAACCTAGATTTCCCTGCAAGCTCTAACTACTGAGTGTTATAGAGGGCAGAAACAGGCCTTTAAGATTGCTAAATTTAAGAATTAACATACAGTTATAGATGTGCTTCTTGAGTCTATCTACTTATTACTGAAGAGGTGCATTTAGTTCTCAATTAAGATGTATTCCTTTACCTGTTGGAAAATAATAATTCTCAGGAGTCAATCTTGATGGGACCTCAATAGACATTTAAGAGTAATCTCTTGAACTACTAGCAAAATAAAAAGTTCTTGGTGTAGACTTCAGTGAATGAGTTACTTACGCTGTATGTGAATCAGCTGCTTTGGCATTTTAAATTCTCCAGGATATATAGATTCATAGTATGCAATATTACTTTCTGCTTCTGGAACTGGTATAACCATGTTATCCCTCTTCTCTCCATATACCTGTTGTGCTGAGATAGCCCGCTGGAGATGATGTTCCTATAAACAAAAATGTCAACATGAAAATCTGAGAAAATAATCTCAGAGCTCAGACTTCTTAAAGTTGAAGGAAGTCTTTTTCTTTGCAAATGTTCTCATTCCAAAACCCTGAGACCAGACCTAAGAAATTGATAATGCACTACTGACTCAAAATGCACTCCATAAACCAGATGGTTTTCCCAGTAGGTGGAGCTCTCCCTTTTACACAAACATTTCAGTTACTAAACTTAGTAATTGCACGTAACTTAGTCAAGTTGAATGTTCATGGCACACCAAGCAACATAAATCCATCTTTACATATTTCTGGAGAGACATTTAAGATTGATTAGACATACAGATTATAACAAGTAGCTGCAGACAGATATTCGCTCTAGTATTACTTGGTAATTGCTACAGCCATTTATTGCCAGTGATGTCAGAAAACCAGAAAGAAGGCCTGCCATCACCTCCTGTTAAGACGACAAGTAACTAATTGTACCCAGACAGAAAATGTTTCCTAAGGACACCGTCATTTACTGCAACGCTTTCTAGTATCTACCTTCTTCCTCTCCTAATCCATCAAATAAAGTTTAATAATAATTATTCACACCCTCATGGTTTATAGTTTAATTTTTAGCAATCTGCAACCGTTTTTCAAGCTTAGAATTAAATTACATTTATATCTGTTACTACAACTCAAGTAACAGATCAGTAACATTAAGAATTCTACTAATTTTCTAATACTACTATTCAAATGCATTCCGTTCTTCCTGTGCTGATGTCAAGACAGTAAGTAGCGTCAGCTGAGTTTGTAAGAGTTACCAACAAAAACGCACACAGCAAGATGTGTATACCTATATAAATGGTTTACTGAAAATGTAACATGGTATTTTTTTCCCCTAGTACCAAAGCTGGTTTCTTAGTTTCTATACTGTTCCTTCCTAGGTGCTCAGTAAACCAATGATGCATCAGTTATATCAATACAGGTATTGATGAGATGCTATATACCTTATTACTGAAATAATCGAAACAGGAACTGCAGCTAAAGGGTAGCAGGGATAACTGGTTTTAATGTTGAAGTAAAAACACATCAGTGTTCGATTGTATGATTTTATTACATCTGTCTGTCCAACTTCAATTTACCCCTCTTCAGTACAATACAGGTAATTAACACCATCTGTCTAAAAGTAAAAATAATCAAAACCAAACAACAGGCTTTACTGTAAACTGTAGCCTCAAACTAAAACCTGTCCCAAGGTATAATTCTGCTGCAAGGACTCACAGATTTTAGCCTATCAAACAAGCCGCAGAGGTATTTTTCACATCTGTCCCCCATTAAGAAGTTTCTTTATGAAAAGAGACTAATATCAAGAACACAACCTATCATACAGTCACGAGTAAAACTCACTGGACTGATTTTGACCCTCAGCATTTAAGTGCAGACACATACGACACCTAGGAGATGTGGCAGCTAAATTATTTCTTTGGTATGGTAAAAAACAATTTCTTTTCTTCCTTTTAATGAAGCTCTGCTGCCAGACACATAAGAGTAATAATTATTCAGGATTTTCCCCCAATAGCTATGACTGTTGCAGAACAGGGAATTAAGCTTTATTTCTATATAGTACAGTAGGGTTCTATGTCAAATCCATGGTAGTAGCCAGTGTCTGAGTAACAGCAAAGGTTTACTGGTTTTATAATCATATGAAGGATTCCTGGCGCATTTATCCCAACCTGGGCTTTTAACCACAAAAAAAAAAAAAAATTGTTTCAGGGAAGAAAAGGGAGTTAGACACTAAAGTAAGACTTAAATTTCTTTGATCCATCTCCGATATGGAAATGGGCACTGCCAGTTAGTACCAGAAGTCTATACTAACTTCCTAACAAGCCTCAGTAACAAGTATTTAAAGAAATCTTAACAATATTCTTGGAACAGAAACACAAATCCTAGTTTTGCCTGACTTTAATCCCAATTATAAAAATACTCAGTATTTGAGAACAGAATGTTAGTAGATCCACATATCACGAAAGCAACTGGATAAAAGTTCCTCCAATGAAACAGGTAAACTAATCTGCTGCTCATATGTGTTTCAATTCATCACTAGAAACACTACACTAAATAAAAGGAAAAAAAAATAGACAAGGCAACCAACCCTTTACACCACCACGCACCAAGTTCTCACTTATTTGGAGAGAAATCAGCACCCTACTACAGTTTCCTTTCTATTCTGCAGTCATTCTCCATTGTGATTGCACAGCTGACTACTCCCACCAAAATGCAACAACTCATTCATCTGAAACCATAGCTTTCCATTTAAAAACGCAGTGGTTTCTTCAGTTTGTCAGGATGATTTTGAATTCCAAATCCTAACCAAACATCCTGGTTGACCTTCAATGCTGTAGTCCAACTCACTCCTGGCAAGTATTTAAAAACACCAACAAGCATTTAAAAGCAGATTTCTTCAGAAATTTAACAAATCTTTTCACTTTGTTCATCCATTTCCAGACACAGTTTTCCAATCACACATATTTCCACTATACAACAGCTTCCATAATACTCTTCCTCTTCATTGCATAACGGAGCAGTGCCAAAAAGCTTTTTCTAAAAGTCAAGATTCAACTACCCACTGGGTGTCTTGCCCCTAGACTAGATTAACTCAGGTTTGCTCTTGAAAAACTCATCAGTTGTTCAAAGAGATTGGGGCCAAATAATTTACATTAATACATATTCCTCCAGGAACTGCTGTGAAGATAGCTTGCTTGTAACCCTCTTGCTCCCAGCTTTTCAACAGGCTCTGATGGGATTTTGGTTTGGGATATTTTTTTTTTTGGTGGGTTTTACATTGTGGGTTTTTTTGAAGCAGCACAGTTGCAGTGCCTTTTCCCCCTTCTCCTCTAGAACATCATCTGCCCCTCAGAAGTTCTCAAATAGCTGTGAAATTATTTCAGGCTGTTTCTTTAAATTCCTAGGATGAATTTTAGGTGAGTTAGTCAAGCTCAAAGGCTGTAATCTGTCATGTTAGAAGGAAACTCATCCTAACAGTTAGCTCCCACCAGAAGCTGCAGTCTTGTGCTCCTTGCTGTCATTCTCTCTATTACCACTGCCTTATGCCAGACTGAACCTATGATGACAGCTTAGGGAACCAAATGCACAGAAAGCTATCTCTCTCCTGTTATTTCCCCTGAAAAACAATTAGAAAGAATTAAGCCTTCTGACAAACTAGTTCCTCGAACTGCAGCGGCAAGTAGTGGGAGGCAGTGGGGAAACGGAGGCAGAGAGAAAGATTATTCCCTTTGGTAGCAGATAGCCATTAAACTGGCTTAGCTGCATCACTAAATTAAAAGACATACACAGGAGCATTAGCAGTTTCTTCCCTCCCTCTCTCAACTTGCTTCTCCTGGATCTTGACATACATACTGTTTCAAAACATGTACTTATTGAAGGTAGTTTATTCTCACTTGAAATTGCCGTCCACTTTTACGTTTAACTATTTTCAATCTATTGATTATGCTTATATCCAGAAAAACCTTCCGCTTCAGTTGCTTTCTCTGCCTGACATATAAACCTGTCAGAAACACAACTTTAGAAGTTGGTTGTGCTTGATGCTAATTTGATCCAGTACTTTCAGAACGATGGTACTGTTCCTCAAACTTTAATCCCTCTACCTTTTACTAACGGCTCATCCAAACTGTGTTTAAAGCTATGCAGAGTTCATGCAAAATCTGAATATCTGCTTGCTCTTCCCACTTAGCCAGTTAATTTTTCATCAGGTTAGCTTTCTACAGTGGCTCCTCACATGGTAAGACAATCCAGAATCAAAGCGATGCAGCAGGAACACTCAGCCCAGACAGAGGGTGTCTGATGAAAAGTGCAGCTTCATGGCTTTTTGCAACGCCCAGCCAGTAACATTAAACTGCACCTTATTCATTCCACTATATTCCTTCCCAGAAAAGTATTTGGAGAGTTAAAATAGCAACACTTATCAGATTACACTGTTAGGTATTAAAAAAAAAAAGCTCCATAACCATCTTCCTCCTTTAGAAATTTTCCTCTAATTGGACAGTCTACAGGAAAAGCTCACCAAAACAGCAATCCTTCTTCAGACTACCCAGAACGTAGCAAGGCATGATTTCCTAAGCAAAATTATCTCTCAACACCATCCTGTATTCTATAGTCTTCCTTTCTATTAATTTTAGGATACCAAGTTTGTCCTTTGTATCCACTCTTACTGTATCAGTATTGCTATACATCTGCCAAAACATCGAAGCATGAAAAAATAATCTAAAGCAAGTTGGCAGCAACAAAGGCACTAGGAGAAGCAGGATCTCGGCAGAGCAGCTCTCACTGCAGCCCAAAGGAATTGGAGCTTTTGTTCAGTTCTGCTTTGGAGAGTAACAGGACCTCTCTCAAAATGATAATGCAAGGACACAGGCATAATTCTTCAAAACAAGTTTAGTACTTGCATACTTGCTGCTTTTCTAGCACTCTACATTAAAAAAGCTGAATTAGAATAATTACAACACAAAAGAAAGGATACTACAATGGTGGTTCAACCTGACTACAAGTAGGCACTCGTGCTTGCAAGCAGAAACAAGCATAACTATTAGAAACTGAAAGCAAGCAGTATGTGCCTTCTTTCACGTTCTGGTAATAACCTGGTAGATTTTTAACACATGACTTGGATTCCAAGTTAGTTACAGTTCTTCAAAGAAAACTGGCACTAACAGAGCACAAAGACTTTGACAAAATCTTTACTCTGCAGCACACCTTGGAGACTATATTCTAAGTAAGATAACCACAACACTAGGCATTAGAAGAGTAAGTGACATAACCCTGTCATTAACAGTTGAAAAAACCAAAAGGGACAGAATGTGTACTATTGTTTTAGAAAGTCAATTGAAAAGAAATATTATGGCAATAGCAGTAAGAGCTTCTTCTTAAGAATGAAAGAAAACCCACTGCTTCGTAATCTGACTGCATGTTTCTTCAAATAATTTCTCCAAATTATTCCAGAGCTCTTAAAAGAAATAATCATTTTAGGTACATCTGCTAACAAGCAAAAAAGCCAACTCTGAAGTCCAGCACGTAGAGCAGAAAGTCTCCAAATTCTCAATGTCTACCCTAAGGGTGTGCTTGCTTTGTTGGAGAAAGCAAGATGGGGTGGTAGAGGAAGCCACACACAGCAAGTGGAAAGAGTTTTTAAAAAACTGGTTCTTATAAAGAGGACACAGGAGTGAGCTCAAGTCTGTGCACATCGTAATCACATCTTTGTCTCTGGAATACAAAAGCTACACAAAAATCCCTATGCACCACAACTGATTCTGTCATTACTGGGAACCATGGCAAACCACTACCCATTAGGTTCACAACAGTTACACTAAACCAGATCACAGCTGAGATAGAATCAAGGACATACAAGCCTACAAATTCACAGAGCTGACTTGTTTATACACATTTTACCTTGTAGCAACTTGTGATGCAAAACTTTTTCAGAAAAAAACCCTAAACACACAAGAAGAATCCAACAAAACTGCAGCTCATCTTAAACAAAACACATTACTCTACAATTAAGATTAAGAAAACATTAGGAAATGAAAAAAACCAGAAGTTGTTCATTATGTCATCCAGAGGTGATGAACCGGTGCGAAAACAACCTGATAGCAGGCTACAAGGCAAATATTTTCGGCTGCTAAATTCACAGGGATCACGTTGTTTCTACACCTAGGTTATGTCACGTCAGCAACATTTAGTGGTGGAAGGACAGCAGAGGACAACACAGCAAAGTTCCCAGGAGACCCATCTGCACCCCAAGACCATTCAGATTCTGTAATATATGGTAGGTAGGGATTACTGAAGCACTTCTATGACCTACTGTATGTACATCATGGCCCAATCTCCCCCTTTCCTTGGCTCCATGAGTATGGGATATGTATCCTGTCTCTTAGCCACATAAGGATCTCTCTAAACTGCATCATCAGGTAAAGTAGCCTCTTTCAAAAGAGTGATGGTCAACTCACTCTAAAGGGAATTTGTCTAAAGATTCAATCCAATAAATCTGTGCACAAAGAAGACAGAAAGGAATAAAACAAGCAAGCTGGCTCATTCTAGTCACCCTCTCCACCTGTTAGCAGACCATAGTTGTCCTACAACTTACTAATCAGACACAACTGACATACAAGATTAATAAGATCACAGAGAATGATCTCAGAGAATTGCATGCAACAAATTAAGACAGCACAGTCTTTTTATGCTACCTCTCACTCACATTATTACTTTCCCCTCCTTAGAGCCAGTTCATGCATCTCATTACCTGCCACTGCAATAGAAAGGGCACACTCAGGGACAGGCAAGCACCAGCAATGCTGCAAGCAAAGGTACAGCACACACAGCCACAACACAGTAGCTGTCTAGGATCCACATAAAGTATTCAGAGATACTCCAGATTGCCCTGAAGATGAGATAAATGCAAAGGCAACAGGTCGCTCTCATGGCTTCCAGTACGACTGAAAGCAAAAACACTCAGTTCTTCCTGAGTAGCAAGCTTCACAGCTTATTACAGAAGCACTCATTACAGAAACATACCGCTCACTTTTCCTTTTACCACCTCACATGCATAGCCAGTCACACATTACTGCATGCAAATCAGCAAAGACATTCTGACAAGTTAGTTACACATGTTTCCAAACAACTGCTGGTGAAGATAGTGACATGATAACCCACTTAGTGGACAAGGGAAAGGCCATGGACACTGTCTACCTGGACTTCAGTAAAAACTATGACACTGCTTCCCACAGCATTCTCCTCAAGAAACTGCATGCTCATGGCTTGCATGAACATACTCTTCACTGGGTAGAAAACTGGCTGGATGGCCAGGTGGCATCCCCATCCCTGCAAGTGTTTAAAAGACGTATAGATGTGGTGCTGAGGGACATGATTTGGGGACCTTGGCAGTGCAGGGTGAATCGTTGGACTTGATGATCTTAAAGGACTCTTCCAACCAAAATGATTCTGTGGTAATTAATATATGTGTTAAATACAAGAGTCTTTCTGATTCCCAGGGTTTCTAGATTGTCTACGTTATCCTCTCTAGCATGTCTTGAGCCAGTCTCATTCATTTCTTCATCTCTCTCTGTTTTCCACAAGAATCTAAAATATGACGCTAATTTCTTCAGTCCTCTGGTAACAGGACAGCAAATCACTATCCACTTCTTCTAGTGCTCTCACACTCTTTAGCGCTAGCGTTGTTAGACTTCTGGGTCAAACGGCACGTGTGCTCTCCACCGCCCTACTCCTGTTTACTGAACAAGCATAGCAGGTGAAAATTTTCCAGATGTTCTAAGTAATTTGCTGCTGGAAGTCCACAAATACAGAAGCAAGGTTTTTCCAAGGAAGGGACAGACACCTTGCATACTCTAAGAAGTGTTCAATTTGAACATGGGGAAAGCAGTTGACTATGAGGCTCAAGACAGTATGGCTGACCTCATTCTACTCAGTGTTCCAGATAAAAAGACTAACAATTGACAAGATTTCTTGATACTGTTAATTACAAAACCAGGTATTTTTAAAAGTAAGATAGATCACATTTTCAGTGAGCAATAGCTATTTAATCCTATGCAGCTACTTTAAGCTGGCATTTGTAGCAGAGATCTAATTATTATAGTAATTACAGTGGAATCCTTCTTAATTGACTACTCATGAGACTGACATCAGTTGATTAATGGAAGTGATCTCTATTTTTTCTTCATGTTCGGAATACGAAGGGACAGTTTTAGACTCTGCTATTATAACAAGAAAAGAGTTTACTGCACAGAATGATTCAGGTCATTGAGAGATCCTGACAGCCTCAGAAGGAAGATCTGCAGCCATGTGGTTTGGGTGAATCTTCAGACAGCTTAAATTGATGTGAGAAGGTATTTACCCTGTGTCTATACATACTAGTAGTGATAAGGATGCCTTACAATTACTTGTGGGCCAGATTGAGTGGGGTGAGGGAAGTGGGGAAGTGATCTGCTATTTTCCGTGGGACCCATCACAAGGGGAAAGCAAGAAATGACATGATGCTGCATTGCTGACCCACCACTTCTGTCCTGTTCTGATCACGTGTGCTTGTTGTGACAAACTATTGCTGATACCATATGATATTTATGTACTTGAGGTCAAGAGGGTAGAAGTTGCATGTATGCTTACCAACATAATTGTTGCCTTGCCATTATCAAAGATCAGATCTGTAAGCCGGTATTCAGGAGCTAGGCTTTGCTCTGAAGACAAGGATCAAGTCTCAAAGTCAAGGACCAGTGTAACTCAGGGACTGACCCTGTGCCAGAATGCCTGTTGACGACTTCTGTGATTTGCAAGGCAGGATCAGGTTGTCCTCATCAGTAAGACTTCAGTCAGGTTTGGAGCTCTCAGAATCATAGAATTGTTTAGTTTTGGAAAGACTTCTAAGATCAAGTCCAACCATTAACCCAGCGCTGCCAAGCCCACCACGAAACCATGTCACTAAGCACAACATCTACACATCTTTTAAATGGTGACTCCAATTCCCTGGGCAGCCTGTTCCAATGCTTTACTATCCCTTCTGTAAAGAAATTTTTCCTAATACGCAACCTAAACCTCCCCTGGTACAACTTGAGGCTGTTTCCTCTTGTCCTATCGCTTGTTACTTGGGAGAAGAGACTGACCGCCACCTCACTACAACTTCCTTTCAGGTAGTTGTAGAGAGTGATAAGGTCTCCCTTTAGCCACTCTTTCTCCAGGCTAAACCACCCCAGTTCCCTCAGCCGCTCCTCACAAGACTTGCACTCTAGACCCTTCCCCAGCTTTGTTGCCTTTCTCTGGACGTGCTCCAGCATCTCAACATCCTTCTTGTAGTGAGGGACCCAAAACTGGACACAGTATTCAAGGTGTGGCCTTACCAGTGCCAAGTACAGGGGGGGACAATCACTCCCCTACTCCTGCTGGTCACACTATTGCTGATACAAGCCAGGATGCCATTGGCCTTCTTGGCCAATTATGCAGCACAGTTCACAAACGGAATTTAACACCTCGGCCTTCCCAGGCACAGGTCCTGTTATGACTACCTAAAAAGTGACTCAGTTGCCTGCCAAATCACCACTGCACTACATGCATTCAGTACCGCAGGACTCAGTTTGAAATATTTTGTTTAGGAATGGCTAATGGCTCAATACTAGCACAATGAACTCTCTCATCTCCTCAGTGTTGGTAATGGCTATAAAAATTCCCATCTTCCCCTCTGTAATCACTTTGGCTCTCATGGAACTCCTCATCCTATGCAGCCCTGTAACCGTGGAGGGAAAGGGAACTGTTCTTAGGCAAGTCTTCTGCTGTGAGCTAAATCAGTTCAGACAGGTAATGCAAAGACCATGTCAAGCTCTAGGAAAACAGTGGAGCTGCCTCTTTTCAATACCAACACAGTTAAACCAGCTCAGCCTATCTCATGTGACTTGGCTGTATAGCCACATTTCACAACATCCCAGACTCAATTGCAAATCTGTTGAAGTCCCCCTTCCTTAGCACAGTCCACTGTTCCAGCTGTACTGTTGTAATCTGCGAGACTGCAACATATCAAAACTATTTCAATTATCTATAGTAAACAGAATAGTTTAATAACCAAATAAACTCCCCCAAGAGAAAAGATTCTAAAGAACACATTAAGATGCTTTTAATGCATTACTCAAGTATTCTAAGGCACAACTTCCACGCTGAAATCAGACTGTAGCACAAAATGAACTAAGACTTGATACAGTTTACAAGAATACAGCTTTCCAGATACAGTATACAATGGAATGAGAGCAGCCCTAAGAATGTAACCTCTCCTTTTCCAAGGTCTCAGTCATTTAGGAAAGCCTGAACAAAGCTTTATAGCAAAATTGTTTTCTCCTTGTATGGTGAAATAAAAGTGGAATTTCAAGATCTTTTCATCAGTTGACTCATAATAAAATTGTATGAAGTTCCCAAGTTAAAAGATAGATGCAGCAGTATCTTGCTGCTTGCTTCAATATTACTGTGTGTCAGCAATACTGCAAAACAACTCAATTTCGGATGGCAAAAGCTTTACACTTGTATTCCAGCATTTTTGTTAGTTACAGGGATCTGATACTACTGTTAACAGTATTGAGCACTGATAAAAAAGTAGTGTTATTTGACTAACAAGTAACATGGTAGCCCAACTTCACAGCCAACAAGTTTCTATTGTTTCACTACTCTTCTGAACAATACTAATGTGCAGATGCACACAGGATTGTGTGTTCCAACACAAACAGGGTCCCTCAACTATTCCAGTTACATATCATAGCAGAATACCATAACACAGCACTGGGTGAAGTTAAAGGTAAGTTATAAATCTAAATTTATATAGATAACAGGACTTAAAAAGAGTTGGGTAAAATTTTATACTACATTTCTCTCAAAGTTTTCTATTTCAACTACAGAAAAAAAAAAAAATCTACCACTCCTTCCATAGGAGCTGTTCCTCAGACCAGGTTTTCAAATGATCCTCATTAAATCAACCCCTTTAACTTTGCATTTAAGGCATACCTCAATCTGGATCCATTAAGCAACTCAGCAGCAGTACAAAATCAAGAAAGATGAGGCTAAGAAAAACACCAGAGAAGGGGAAAAAAGCCATAACAGTCTGAAGAGCACCTCTGTCTCACCAGTATTAGTCTACTGAAGTCTTAAAAACATTCCCTTCCACAGACCAGACTGCACAAACTGCAGAGATCAATGGCTTTCCAGATCTACATCTGCTCAAAGATTCTGAAGAAAAAACACAAGTCTAGGAGCACGATTTGGCTTCTTTTGCTAAAATGCATTAAAAACATCTCAAAACCAGTACCTAGATGTTACCCTTCCGAATCTGCAGTAGACTCTAAAACTTAACATAACCTGGAGCTTGAAGTTCAGATCTCTAAACACCAAACTGAGCAACCATCCACAGACTTTAAAGAAATGTCCAAACTGGTTGATGGGGCTAACCTAAATGCCAGACATTACTGGTAACCAAGCTCTTAAAGAAATGTCCAAACTGGTTGATGGGGCTAACCTAAATGCCAGACATTACTGGTAACCAAGCTCTTCAAAGAATGCAGAAACATTTTTGGAAACTAACTGCAAGACAAGTGTGGATGTTATCAGAGTGCCACTTTGCCTAACACCATCTTAAAAGGAGCCCATGGGCATTCCTACCAAGGGGCTTAAGAGCAGCACAAAAAATATAGCTATACTTCCACCGCTGTTCTCTCCCAAAGCTACAGGGTATCGGAATCTGGGAGCGAAAACCAGATTTATTTTAGTCTTTGTGTTTAGTAGTATGATAATTTTTTCTTCTACGAACTTTTTAGTACAGCATGCACTATGCAACCCTAATGTTAATGAAGAGGCCTGACAGATACCCAATGCATATGCACCTTTATTTTTGGCTGGAGGAAAAAGGCAAATGAACAAAAAATAGTAATTGAAAAGATAAATCAGTGAGTGAACCATGGGGTTTACACAGTGTCTGTAACACACTAAATTGCAATAATCGTACCTTCCCATAAGATTGCTTCACTTACAACATTCTTGTCGGGTTTAACTACCTCTTCTGAAAAGTACAGTTTCCTTATCTCAAGCAGTCATTCACATTTAAATAATAATAGAACTTGATTGATATTTGTACTGAACATTATACAGTATCCAAGTTATGTGGGGACAGAGAAATATCAAAACCATTATCAAGAAAACCAAGTATCAATATTTGTGTAAGTTTGTTCACTCACAAGTTAAGGCTCAGCAGGTCATGTCAGACAACGAAAAAGTTTGCCATAACAACTTCGACAATCTAAGCACCTTGTAAGAAGTCACATGTGCATTCCATATAAAAAGCTCACATACCACAGTTCAGTTAAAAAATTCAAACTAAAGAAGCTGCCAGAACATTACCTTAAGCTATCAAGCTTATGTCTGATTTAAAAAATAAACAAATAAAACCTTTTAGCATTATCCACTTCAGTGCTACAGAGAAGGAAAAGTGTGTAGAGAAAGCACATGGTGAAGCATAGTGATGACTAAGAGATAGTCTGTTAAACAAGCATAGTTTCATAGACTCCACAACACCTGTATTTTAAGTACTTCTCTGTATAACACACCATGAAAATAAACTGTCCTATAGCGATGAGCAGAAATGTGAGCTGACAAATATGCACAGGCTGGTAAAGAATGTACCTAACCTTGCCCTTAAATAACTGTCACATTGTCAACGGTATCAAAGTTCCCATCTCACACACCTCCAAATTACAATTTTTGTCATAAGAAAAAAGCATCACAGTTTGTAACTCTTACTAAGAGAAGAGGCTTTTTCATGTGCCAAGACAGCAGAGTATCAAGAGAGCTAAGACATTTGAGAAAACTAAAGTAACCCCCCCTAAAAGTACAAATGCTGGAAGAGACATGTTCAAGAGTTATACTGCATAAAGCACCTAGTAAAGAAGAAATCTACCTAGCAATTACTACAGAACTAAGTTTTGTCAAAATACATGCATGAAAACACAAGTAAAGCCTATTAATACTTATCAACTAAACTGTCTTAGCTTATGTATTCACAACAGATCAGAACTTCAGGTCTGATGCTACAAAGGTGGAAATGTGCTTCTTCAGTAGTGACAGTGACAGGTGCAACACTGAATAACTTCAAATACATTTCCTAAACATTACACCACTGTGATGAACTTATCTATGTACTTCCTGCTGCAGACGGCAGTTCTTTGGTTTGCAAATCTACAGATTTAGACTCTTTTCTTGGCTTAGAATGAACACTGCTACATTTGAAGGCATGAAGATGCTACCGAGATCAGAGACCTGTATTAGGCTGAAAGCCTCAGACTAAATACTAACTTCTAAGTTTCCTGATCAGTAAAAATGTGTTTTGAATGAGGAAGTGCTACACACAGAGTCAAGCTGCCAAATCATAATTCTTTATAGGTCAGCTATTCTTGGTGTCTTGTAATATCCATATTTATTTAGATTGCATTTAAAAACAGAAGTCAAACTAGCATTACAAATTCATGACCTTTTACATGCAATTATGATCAAACTTGTTTTTAAGACTGGTATAAATATTGAACAACTAAGGTAAAAGACAGTAAAGCCATATGGAGGAGGGGAGGAAAGAAGAACAGAGGAGAATGGGAAAGGTTTACTATAAGGACAAGCACTTCCTTAATGCTCTTAAGCTCAATGCATTATAACTGTCATTGTTCTCCTCTCTGTGCACACTGACCAGGATAAAACAAGACTACTGAATGGGATTTACAAGGAGACAGTGGCAATTAGTTCAGACCACACTGCAAGTTTTAGCCCAGCAAGTTTTTTTTTTTTTCTTTTGCCCTGTCCAGTGTAATGTCTTTGTCATCCCCCCTCCCCCAATGAAGTGGTATTTTAACACCTTTCACTTACCAGCATTCAGCTCAGTTTATGGCCTTCCTTTATTTAAAAAACAACCAAACTCAACAAACACCAAACACAAACCTCCCTTATCTCTCAATCACTCCTTAGGTTTTCACTCTTTATGTCTATTGCATTAATGAAAGCCTCTACCCACAACAATTTGAGCATACCTGATCTCTCAAGATACAGATACATGTTATTTCCTCCACCTCTCACAGGCAGAACAGTTGAACTCCATCATGACAGTCACAACATAGGGGTGCCTGCTTCTCCACCACACGCACAGCTGCAGACTGTTACTGATTCTTAATGGGCATCTCCTGGCTACATGGGAATTAGGTTACAGTGGTATGAACATCCATGATTTAATGTGCCTATCTAATACAGATATTAACATACTGAGGTGTAATACACATTTTAGAGACTTTGTGCCCTTTCCAAATAGCAAGTTCAAAACCAGCTCACACACCAGCAGAGAAACCCACTTACAGGACTTCAGAATATATCCTATTATACTGGACAACCTACCTCTCCCTCTTACCAAATAGTGCCATGTGAACTACCAGAGATTGCATGAATTCATTATGTCCCATCTGTGCAAAGACTTTGGGATCCACCCAAGGGTTCTGAGGGAGCTGGAGGAAGTGCTCACCAAGCCACTTTCCATTATTTTTGAGCAGTCCTGGCTAAAAGGGGGAGGTACCAGTCGACTTGGAGTTTAGCAAACGCAACACTCATCTACAAGAAGGCTCACAAGGAGGATCCAGGGAACTACAGGCCTGTCAGTCTGACCTCGGTGCCAGGGAAAGCTAATGGAGCAGATCATCTTGAGGACCATCATGCAGCACATACAGGACAACCAGGTGACCAGGCCCAGTCAGCATGGGTTTATGAAACGCAGGTCCTGCTTGAATAACCTGATCTCCTTCTATGACAAGGGGAAGGCCATGGACACTGTCTACCTGGACTTCAGTAAAACTATGACACTGCTTCCCACAGCATTCTCCTCAAGAAACTGCATGCTCATGGGCTTTGGTAGAAAACTGGCTGGATGGGTGGGCCCAAAGACTGGTGGTCAGTGGAGTCCAATCCAGTTGGCAGCCGCTCACTAGTGGTGTTCCCCAGGGCTCAGTGTCGGGGGGACCTGTTCTCTTTAACATCTTTACCCATGATCTGGATGAGGGCTCAAGTGCACCCTCAGTCAGTTTGCAGACAACACCAAGTTAGCAGGAGTGTCGATCTGCTTGAGGGTAGGGAGGCTCCTACAGAGGGATCTGGACAGGCTGGATCGATGGGCTGAGGCCAGCTGTATGAGGTTCAACAAGGCCAAGTGCCAGCTCCTGCACTTGGGTCACAACTACCCCCTGCAACGCAACAGGCTTGGGAAAGATTGGCTGGAATGCTGCCCAGAGGAAAAGGACCTGGGGGTGCTGGTTGACAGCCGGCTGAATATGAGCCAGCAGTGTGCCCAGGTGGCCAAGAAGGCCCACAGCATCCTGACTTGTATCAGCAATAGCGTGACCAGCAGGAGTAGGGGAGTGATTGTCCCCCGCCCGTACTTGGCACTGGTAAGGCCAGACCTTGAATACTGTGTCCAGTTTTAGGCCCCTCACTACAAGAAGGATGTTGAGATGCTGGAGCATGTCCAGCAAAGGGCAACAAAGCTGGGGAAGGGTCTAGAGAGCAAGTTTTGTGAGGAGCGGCTGAGGGAACTGGGGTGGATTAGCCTGGAGAAAAGGAGGCTGAGGATAGACTTTACCACACTCTAAAACTACCTGAAAGGAGGTTGTAGAGGTAGAGGTCAGTCTCTTCTAAGTAACAAGTGATAGGACAAGAGGAAATGGCCTCAAGTTGCACCAGGGGAGGTTTAGGTTGGATATTAGGAAAAATTTCTTTACAGAAAGCAATTGGAACAGGCTGCCCAGGGAGGTGGTGCAGTCACCATTCCTGGAGGTATTTAAAAGATGTGTAGACGTGGTGCTGAGGGACATGATTTAGTGGTGACCTGGTGGTGCTGGGTTAATGGTTAAAACTGATATCTTAGAGGTCTCTTCCAACCAAAACAATTCTATGTTTCTATTTTAGCTACATTGCCACTAACAAGTATATTTATAAAAGATTATGTAGCATATCATATCTTGACAAACATCAGCTTGACACTGCAAACATCCTTAGAAAACAAAATTCAAAGCTGCCTAACGTGATGCTCTTAAATTACCAATTACAGTCTCAGTTTCATACTGCTTACCACATTCAATGATTTGATCGTTCTATACAACTCCTACATTTTTTCTCCATGCTGAAAACAAAGGACCAAATAGTAACTGATCAATAAATAACAAAATCAACATTATAATGCAAGGTGAGAAAAACTAGGGAGAAACATAAAATGTGTTGTTAACATCAAATTCTAACACAGATGATCAAGTACTTGCCACAGTCTGCTATCACAAAGAAGTCTCTATGGTACTCAGGACCACACTCAAGCCCCAATGTTGTGGGAGTAGGCTGTTTCCCCTAGGTTTATCAACATATCACTGAAATACAAGTCTTCAAGACTAATACTCCAGATTTCATAATAATGAAGACACCTAAAAGGTTTTTCAAATCTTTTTCTTTTGCATCTCTGGGCATTTCTGACAGCACACTTGTTCCCATAACTAACTGCCTGAAGTTCTTAAATACATGGTATTGTATGGCTTTTTCTTTAAGTAGGTTTTATTCCTTTCCCAATTGCTAAGCTAATGGGAACTACCCTATGGAGTGCTGTTAGGTATCCACAAGACAATGTATTCCTACTTCCTCCATCTACTCAGTATTATGTCAGAGATTTGACCTAGTAGAGTCAGTTCAGTAACTGGAAGCCAAAGATGATGTTCTCTCCACCCCTGAAAATGATACAGCTGCCAAAAGCTGGCTTGGGACCTCAAATTCAGATTCCACCTGAGCAGGCAGTGCCATCACTAAAGTGGTGATCTGATTTCATTCAAATCCTCAGGCATAAACACTAACTTTCTCAGGTAATGTGAATGCATAATTCATATTTAATAAGTGTGAAAAAGCCAAGGACTGAAACAACCCAGAGAGTAGGATTCTCAGCTAGCATTTAGCTCTATGACCATCTGAAGAGAAATTACACCATAGCCGACCACAAAAATGCACATTCAGTCTCCCTGTTAATGGTGGGAATAAACCACAAAAACAAGACAAACATCCAGTATAAACAGAGAACTGAACTGTACATACACTCCTGACCACATGGCAAAACAGTCTGGGATAAGAGACTCTCTCCAGCAAACCTATTGCTAAATCTTCCCCTTCTCTCTTCACTAAAAAAGTGATTCTTACCCAGAGTTCTCTTGAGCACAGGTCAACTAAGAAGTCAAACTTACTTTGCTGAGAGACAGATCAATGATATTAACGAGAAAAGACTAACACTGGAAAACATGCAAATTATTTTTTTCCAGAAAATTTTAACCGGGAAACTATAATTTAATACAAGCCAAAATGTCAGATAACTTGCTGCTTTACTTTTTTCAAATTACAAAGTCAACCACTGGCTACAACATTTTAAAATCATCAGGTTACTAAATCATGCACAGGGATCATATTTACCTGCTGAAATGAATGAATAAAACAAATCAAGGGCCTGATTTTACAGGTTTGATTTTTTGATAGGCTCTCATTTGTCTTCAGATGGCTTTGGAACTTCATACTATAATGCCATACAACGATGACACTGAACTGGTCACGCAACATACCTTGCCATTAACACTTACAAATTAACAGCTAGTAGGTAGTTTGCCATACACTTTCCTCAATAACATAAACTTATGAGGAACACTGTAGAGCTGCTTCTCCCTCACCAGCATCTCCAGATTTTAATCAAAGCTAAAGTTTTGTCTTTATTTCTAGGACATTCTGTAGCCCACACACCAAGAACCTAAAAGCCAGTTAAAGCTCTCAAAGACATTTAACAACCACCATCTACCAGCTCAAGGTCCTTCTACAGGTGCTACAGAAAACCAAGCAAGACATTAGAGTTAATATATTTAACTGCAACAAATTCCTCCAATAAAACCCTGAAGATCATGAACGAAAACCTCACCACTTTCTGTTCCATCTCAAGACTTGCCTGCTTTCTTTTCAATACTTAGCTAGGATTAAGCAGATTTCTAAAACAACTTCAACACAAGGCACCTCAGAGGAATACCCTTCCTGCAGAGGAAGGGTGAGAGAATGAACATGCAACAGAAAGTTATGTTAGTCACTTTTACCCTACAACTCTGGTAAAGATTTTTTAGACAGAGGCACTTTGTAAACATGCATGTTTCACTGATTTCCCCATACATACTTCTTTCACACTGAATAAATCTTACACTAGTGGAAAAAAAAAAGGGGAAGCTGGCCTGCTTCAGTTTTGGTAGCTCAAGTTGAATCTCCTTATACAAACCACAAGAAAATAAATTCTTGCTTATTGACTTGAAGCTGAGGTTTGTTGAAGTTCCAACTTTGGAAAATACTTAGTTCTCCAAGATGGACTGCGAGCATTATATTACCTTTATTCCTAACATTTGAACAATCACTTATAGTACTTGGCCTACTTTAAGACCACAGTATGTTCACCAGAAAGCAGAGCTAATGCATTAATATTATTAACAACTTTCTCTAATAAAACAGAAGGGCAAACAAGGTCATCATGTTTGGTAAAGAACACACAATAGTAAGAAAAAAAAAGAATTGTTAAGAAACAGAAGAGAGAGCATACATTAATCCAAAAGCTTCTGAAGGATCCAACTGTTTTGTAGAAGTAACCCACTTAAAAGATTCCAGTAGCTATACAAAAACTCTGCAGGTCTCAAGTTGGCTCTTACCTGTAGCTTTACTCCTAAACTTTCCAATAAAACCACACTATTTTAAATTCAGCTCTTTTCTGACATGTATCTAGGTTACTGAATTGTAAATACTATAAATCAGATCACAACACTGTAAAACCTTCTTCCTGAAGTCAGCTCCTACTTTCTGCCACCCTTTTCAGAATTCTTTTTCTTATACTTTAAGTGGTGAGAAAAATAAAATACCAAAAAGGCAAAGAAAACACATCTTGCTGAAATACTAATATAGGACTGTGGCTGGGGGGGTGTGTAGATTTACCACACAGTTAAAAACTGCGTTTCTTAAGTGAAAACTTAAAGGCACAGGGGAAACTAAGAACACAATTTTATCACCAGTGTTTAAAAGAAACTTAAGGAGAACAAAACTAGAGAATTTAAAACCACAAGAAAATGGGACACCTCAAATAACTACATCTTAGGAAGTGCCTGGAAGATGTCACATACTGTGTAGACAGACTAACATGGGGAAGAGATTAACACAGACAGAAAAGTAATCAAGCTACGTGAAGCATTTCCATACCTATGCCACAAAAGGCATTTTGGGTGCGACTCAGTACAGATCAATAGTTTGGCAAAGCAACTTGCACTCTTCTTTCCCTTCCAAAATGAGTTCTGTATCTTTAACCCACAATCATTACACTTTCATAACAGCCTTGCACAAAATCCTCAAGTTTTGAAAAGAACAATATGGAAACAGAAGCCTGTGCAGAATTCAACTTTCCATGTTATCACCTTCCTAACAGCTGTGCTTTCAGTTGGACATCTGACCAGTGAAGAACCTGAAGACTCACGTTTCTTTACCAAGAGGGTGGGCAAACACTGGAAAGGGCTTCCTAGGGTGGTAGTTGAGGCCCCAGCCTCATGCCTGGTAAGTGTTTGAGGCATTTGGACAATGCCCTAAACAATATGCTTCAACTTAGTCAGCCCTGAATTCGTCAGGCAGTTGGACTACATGATCATTGCAAGTCACTTCCAACTGAAATAGTCTGTTCTATTCTGTCTATTCTACTACAGCCCTTCAAATTGTAACACAAAAGGCACAGCGGCATGTAATGTATATATAGGGCAGCCTTTGCTGAAAGTCTCTCTCCTCAAATATAAGCTTGGTAAGTCTTCCAGGCAGACTATAAGATCTCTAATTAATTTCTATTTACAACTAGGAAGGAACAACCTTGAAGTCATTAAATTGTATAAAGGTATAAATGTGAACGGATGTCAGTAATTCTTCCCAACAACGTCCTCTTGAAAGCTTCCAATTCAAAAAGCATGAATTTTTAAAATCCCGAATACAAAATAAAGGAAACAAATCTTTGAGAGTGGTACTTAAGGCTTAAGAGGATAGTTTCCTCTCTCAAATTACCTGTGCTTGAAGTGACTGACAGACCAGGAAGTTTTGAACTTCTACTCCATCCTCAATTCACCTTCACCTATTTGTTTAACCATAAAGATCCTCCCAGAAATGGTAGTCCTTGAATGTACATGCAGCTGAATATACAGAAATACACACATGCTGTTGGAAGGAAAGCAGACCGTATGTAAAGGCTCATTATACAGCAAGAGGATATATACAGATACAAATGCAGCATCCAGCATTTTATTCTAATGCATTAGTCATTTGATGCATTCCTAATATTGAAGGTGGGTTTTCCTCTTGCAAGTAGGAAGTGGAAATGAAGTGGAAAAAGAACAAGTAATTTATTAAGTAATTTATTACATATACCTAAGGCAAGCAAATTACAGTATTCTGTTCTAGCAGAGCAGACTCCTACACATACATACGTAATTATTGTTGCTAGAGGAACATGGTTAATTTTGCTTCTTCTAAATTTCAAATTGGAATGAGCAATCTCATTCCAGCCTCAAAGAAATTTCACCAATCTATGCCACCACTATCCCTCTGACTTCAAAAGGAAAAAAACCCACTATTGGTACTGGAGGGTTTCATACCACAGAATTAAGCAATTTCTTTAGGTAGTCAGAGACAGTGCATAAACTGCTCACTATAGAAGCAACTTCTCACCATCAGCCAGATTTCCTAACTTGCACAAATATTCAAGTGCACAGAATACCTTCTAACATTAAACACAAGGAAACAGAAAGCTTTGGTTTTAACTGAAGGTGCAAAATCCACTAAGCTGCCACTATTTCTAAATAGTTGGGATCTGGGCATGGAGAGGGGGAGAAAGCAAACACATTTCATCATCTGACTGTTTTTATATGGTACGGGAGTTTTCTTACACTTGAAATTTGGCCATTTGTGGTGAGCCATTACAAGTTTTTTCTCTCAAAATTCTCTGGCTAAGGATCTCAGATCTTTTCACACAGGTATATCTTAAGTTATTAAGCTCAATACCAAACTAAAAGGTAAAACTGAGGCCACTACGTCAGCTCACAGAAAAATCTCTTCCAGGTCTGAACTGATGTGTTTGCAGATTGTTGCTTTAGACAAAATTGGAACAAACCCTTGTTTCTCCGTTTCCCTTCTACTGAATTATCAAACACACAGATTCTCTTCTGTTAGTAAGCTAAAAACTTTATAGGGACTTTCCTGACTCTACATCCAGACTTTAAATTGCTAATTCAGTTACAGTATGTTATAACTTTACTTTCATATAATTTTGATTGCCCCTACAAGATCCTAAAGCACTTGATATCAGTGAATTGTGCATCAGCAAGGTAGTGGTTATTTCAAGAGTACTTAGACACCACGTAACAACAGTTGTCTAATTCGCAGAAAATACACACTTTTATGGAAGGACACAAAGAATGCAGTTTCTTAAGCTGGCAAGAATATAATTAACAAAAAAGACTACAGGGCCTTTAGTTAAATTACATATGTAATCAAGACCATTTAGACACTGATTCACTCCCAACTCCAGCTATACACTTGACACACCTTTTTCAAATTCATCACAGCTTAGATGGTGATATACGGGTCCCTTCTTGTACATCCTTACCAGCTTTTTCCTGTTACATTGTAGAAACAGCTGTTTCTACAGCAAGAGAATCTGGATATGGTAGCTTCCCAATGACTGCACCATGGATTTGGGAAGAGAAAGGCCTAGTTTTCTACGCAGGTATTACTTGCAAGAGATCTACGGTAGTCGTGCTCTTTATGGAGAGCATGTCATCCTTGAGCCTACTCAAACTGGGTAAATGAGAAAATAACCAAGTAGTGCTTTGCTAACTTAAGACACATGGAGAACACGTTTAAAGTGTTCTGAAGCATTTGAACGAACATTAGCTTATCTTCATCAGGTCTTCTATAGCACTTAGCAATACTGACTGACAGGTCATGATGATATTACGGGGAGAAAAAAAAATGTCCAATAGTGAAATTTTACCAAATAAGCTTTTCTTAAACATCCCCAAAGCCAGGGCAAGAAAGTTAACTACAACTATGGATTTAAAGAGATCAATTCCACATTTTAAACTATTTCAACCGTTCGCTCCAACACTAGGTAACAGAGTTTGACAGTATTTACAGATGACAATTGCACATACAAACTTAATTCTACCCTCTGTGCTACCTGTTAGTTACACATCATAATACACATGTGAAGGAAAACAGTAAGAACTGAAAGAACATCTGTACAGTTTATAACTTCAGACTCTGGATGCTTAATTCTTCTATCTGCTTCTAGCAACACTAACTAAAATTAGAAAGTAAGCTCAAATCTAACTTTGAACTTTAAGAACAGAACTCCACAGTGTCATCAGTCTGGCAGAAATCTAGAACAAGAAAGATGCTACTCCCGAGTGAAGATGATGTTCTCTCCAATCCTGGAAACGATACTGCTGCCAAAGACAAAAACAGAGCAAAAATTATCTCAAACCTGTGATAATTCCCATACCCATAGGACTGTTATTAACTCTGGAACTGTCATCAACATAAAGGTATTTTCCTATTTAGATAACTAATTTATCTGATGCATACTACTGCACTTAATTAGAAGTATCTCCCTGGTCACTTGCTAATCTTTGAGGCACTGCTTCAGCTAAGAAGTTCAAACTTCCTGACATTTAAATATGCCTTATAAACTTGATACGAGGTGCTTTAAATACATGGCTTTGCTCTTTTACTAACTCATTAAAAAACAAAAACAACCAACCAACCTCCAAAATCAACTATATTCACAATAATTTCCACAAGGATAATTTCTTTTTTTTTCTTTTTTAAAAATTACCTACAATGCCCCAAACCACCCCAAGTTTCTATTTTTTATTCAAGAGAATCTAGAGTCTGGGGATGTGGTGTGTGTCCTATTTCCTTTCCTTTCAGAAAAATGAAGGGAAAATAAGTGTAGTTTTCCTTGGCTTGGTTGAAGGCCATCAAACCTAGGATGCCTGTAAAACTATGCATGCTTTCTTTCTAAACATGTTACTGAAAATTTTCAAAAAGCTGTCTGTCTTTTTTTTCCTATAAAGTATTTTACCTCAAGTAACTAAAGTTACCTCTCCTCTACTTTTCCAGCTGTCTCCTCTCGGTCTAGAATCTGAATTTCCAGTTAGAAAAACAAAACCAAAACCCTCCTCAAAAAAACCACAAAACCGGCCACACAAATCAACACCTTAAAATCCTTCATAAAGGATAAACACCTCCAATCTATCTACTACTTTTTCAGGCAGTTATAAATTAACATGGACTTGGTTAGCCAAATCTGCATTATTAACAGTGGTCCTGTTGTCCTGGTTCTTAAAATGAGAGGACCAAGGATGCTTTTTGCTCAAAACCAGGAGTTTGAGATAATACAGGAGATGTTTAGTGTTGCATGTGTCATTACATTTTGAAGGGTTTTTCTTTTTTAGAGATGCATATGTCTCCTGATAGCTTTTAGTTTCTTAGATTTAGCGACAGACTTGGCAACAGCTACAATGTGTTTATCCTAGAAACCTGGGAGCTAAACCGACTGTCAGAACACAGTATCAGTTGATAACTTCAAGTACCACTACCTGTGTGTCAGAGCTTTTCACTACTATTTTACCTCCAAACAAGCTGCTAACTGAGGTTATGACTTACTAAGCAGAAACGTATACTCATTAACAGAATTAACATCATTTTAAGGCCCTTAGTTGCTACTTCTTTTTAAAGAGTTACTACATCCCTCTTATCAGTCACTTGTTTTAGAACTCAGACCAACTTAGCAAGGTTGTTCTCCTTCAGAAGGCTCTTACAGAACATCACTGCTCAACTGAAGTTTCCAGTTTTAATAACGAAGATGCACTATTTTCCATATTTATTCTTTGTAGGAAGAGAACGGGTATAAAGGAACCACGAAATGGAAGCAAAATAATTTTTGTGCATCAAAACACTAATTAGTCATTTAAATGTCTTGTGACTTGATGCTTGAATATTAAATCTCTTTTGATTGCATTTTTCCCTGGGGAAAGTTATTTAGTCAAGAGGAGAGCTCTTAACTCTAAATACGCATTCATTTAAAGTTACATTTATACAAAACTCAAAGCAATGTCAGAATTCTATATATAAAACAGTTATAAATGCCTGTTCACACTAGTAAAGCTGCTCCTCACCCCAGATTCTTATGGACACTTTGCCATATGCTGTATTGAAATGGATACTACAGAGTATCTATTCTTTTCATAAGTATTACGGAAAAACTCCTAATTCAAGCCTTGAACTGCTATATAACACAAACACTTCCAACCTTCCTACAACCTGCATGGCGTGAAATTTGGGAAACAATGTGGTAGGGTATTAAACGTGTGAGGCTTAACTTCATTGAACTACCATGTCTCTTCATTGTCAACACCAATATAAAACTGAAGAGAAAGCCTTTTGGAGTGATAAGAGGGAAGGAAGGAAATTCAGCGAGTTTGCAGAAACAAGAACTGTTTTATGTAAGAAGATCTGAATAGGATTAGGGAAGACACCTGTGTTTACCAATGGCAAACAAAGTTCTCTTGGGTGTGTGTACACATATATTTAAAACAAAGGCAGGAGCAAACTGTGGCAACCCTCTACTTACACCTACAGCTCTGAAGTTTAACCCTCAAAGCTAGATTTAGTAAACAAAACGCATCACATCAACCACAAAAGCAAGTCTTAATTACTGTTTAAAATTTTTCTCTTGCCATGACTACTTTTCCTTAGCTAGGTCATCTATCTGTGAATTTATAGGGACCATATAGTTACCCCATGTAATTTTGTAGCCTGAAAACTTGTAACTGCCAGGCAAACAGTGAACCTGGCATTTCTACATAAATAAATACATGCAGGTACACTTGCTCACTTTAACTGACAAGTAAGCAAACCTGACAAGCAAGCATCATAGCAAACTTAACAAAATTTTAAAATTCTGGTTACAAGCAGAAATCAAGGGTGCTGCCTCTCTTATCTCAGAATCTAGAGGACACTACTGCATCAAAAGAACAAGAGCATCTAAGTATAGCTACCTACTGCTTCAACTACTACTACGAAATGGATACCATGCTAAAGTTGTGAGCACCTTCACAAAAATAATCACCACCCAAAAAAAAAAACCCCAACAAAAACCATCACACACAAGCCCCCACTTACCCCTCTCCCATTAACAATACACATTTTAGTGGATGTTTAAGGCAAACTATGACTGCACAGAAGCTGGAAATATCTGTATTATGTTAAAATGGTAGGAAATACACTAGAAAAGCCCCCTGGAGAGTAGTTACTGAATAGTTACTCAGAACACCATGCAGAGTACTACTTTCCAGAAATAATTCAGTCTAAAGACTTTATACAAAAATTCACAGAATCAGTTTACTCAGTGCAATAGCATCACAGAAAGAAGACTACACTTAAGAAAAGTGTACTTTAAGTTTTAGAGGCTTAACTCAAAGTTTGCTACACCAAGAAATACAAACAGGAAACTTTACAGCCACTTTTACAGTCACCTTTGAAGGACAACAGAAGCTTGACAGCTAGCAAAACCCAAGACTGTGAATTGTTGTGTTTGTTCTTATCACTAAATTTCAAGACCTGCTTACATAACTGTATTTCTAGGGTTCTCTCCCATTTGCTGTGTGTAATGCACAAGTAGGGGAAACTTATCCTAAGGAAATTACAAGTAAAGATCTGCAACACTGAAACATAACAATAACCCTCTCGGCAGAGAAACAGCTACTGAATGTTATACCTATCTTAGAAAGTTTTGACTGAATGATTAAAATGAACCTTAACTTCAAAAACTAAGTTTCATTCTCCATGAGAAAGCAAAACCGAGAGGGAACTGATAGACTTACGGTCTCCAAACTCACATTTTCTTACTTTGAGTAGTATTTCAGTACTGACTTCTGTATTTCCATGTAGTGAACATCACAACTTTACTTACACCACACCTGTCTGAAGACACTCCTAGGGTTTTCAAATACACTAAATAGAAACCCTCCACTTCCTATCTCTGGCAGAAAAGAAAAAAAAAAATTGGAGCATCCACTCAGCGCTAAGTTCACGCTGGAGCAGCTCGGCGGCAGTCCCCAGTTCCCGCCGGCTCGCAGGGTACGCCCAAGCAGGACTGGCGGCAGCCCGCGCGTTACCGCTGTCCAGAGGCGGCACGCCACTACAACACGTGTGTGAGGATGCCGAGAACAACGGTTCAGCAGCCAGCGGACGAGCCCCGCTCCTCTCCCCGCAACCCCCGACTGGAGCTCCAAGCCCATCTTCCTGCCTGCACCCGAGCTCGGCCGCCGGCCCCAGCCGTCGCTCCCCTGCGAGACCGGCTCGGGTCGGCGTCGCGCGCGCGCTCCCGCGCTAGCAGCCACAAACTTCTCGCACCACCCGCCGCCGAGCGCCCCCTGTGGCAGTGGCTGGCTCGGCAGCGCCACCCGGTGGGGCAGAGCGGGCACAGCGCTGCCTCAGCCCGTCTGCTCGCCGCTGCCGCACAAGGCCCGGCCCAAGAACTGAGACAAAATGGCGGCCGCCCGCGGCATCACGTGACCCCCTTTGTGCGTTTCGGGGCCTCTCGGAAGGGCCGCCAGCTACCGCAGGGCGCGGGCTGGGGGGAGAAGGGGCCGTAGCGAAGCGCTAAGGGAAGGCGCGGTAAGGGCCCGCCAGGCTCGGCACCTTCCCTCCCCAGGTTCCCCCCCCTCCTCCCGGCGGGCGGGGAGAGCGGGGAGAAGATGGCGGCCATTTTGTGCTTGCGCAGAGGCGAAGGTGGGGGCCCCGGGTGCGGGGGGGATGGAGGGACCCGGCCGAGGGGGGGGGGGGTCTCACGTACCGACTCCTCTTCCTTCTCCATGCCCGTGGGCATCTGCGGCACGGCTCGGTTAATGGAGGCATATTCGGCCAAGTCGGGCAGGTCCTCGCAGCGGAAGACGGGCAGCGGCTTGGACGCGTCCAGCGCCCGGGCCCGGAACGACAGTTTGCTCATGTTAGGCGGCGATGGCGGCTCCGGCTGGGGAGGGGGGGGCGACAGCAACAGCGCTGCGAGCTGAGAGCCGGACCCCGCCGAGCGCTCTCATGGAGGGACCGGGGCTCCCCCGGCAGGGCGGGGCGCACTCCGACACGGGGCCCGGCAGCGCCGGCTGGCGCGGCTGGGCTGGGCGCTGGCTTCTCTCCTCCGCCGCTCCGGCTCCGCTCAATACGCCACGGCCAACATGGCGGACATTAAACCTCGACTGGCCGCCTCTTTCAGCCAACCCCAGCGCCACAGCCATTCCCACACTGCATCGCGCAGGGGCGCGGGCACAGCGCCGCCCGGGGGAGAGCGCGCGCAGCGCGGGCACGGGAGCGCGGGCTCGGGAGCGCGGGCGAGCTCAGAGCGGCCGGGCAGCGGGCACGGGGCACTGCTGGGGGGGGGGGGGGGGGGGGGCGGGCGCAGCTGCTCCCCGCGGTCCCCCGTCTCGCGGGAGGCGGGGGGGGAAGCGGGGTGGGGGCCTTTTCCTCAGCGTGCGGTCAGGGCCGTTCCGCTCGCCTGCCTCTGAGCTGCGCCGAGGAAGGCGCGCTCCGCACCTCGGGGGGATAAGGAGGTTCAGCTAGCCCCAAATCCCCGCCACCCCCCGGAGGGGAAGACTCCCGAGGCAAAAGGAGCAATGCCTTCCCCTGTCAGCCGCCTAACTACGGGAAACCTGTGGAAGAGAAGCGGGGGAGAGCGGGAGAGTGCCGGCCCCGACCTTTCCGGTCGCTCGGGGGCCGGCTGGGCGCCGGACCGAAGGACAGGCTGCCCCGAGCGCTGAACTTAGGCCGACCCAGGCGAGCGGCAGCGGGGCCACCCCATTCGCTTCGGGCGCGGCCCCCACACCGCGCAACTGCCGGAGCGGCACCCGGTGCAGGGTTCCGGCTACGGGGAGGCCACCCGGCTGAGGGGCAGCCCGGGGAGCGGGAAGCGCTCCTCGCCTCAGGGCCCGGCCCGAGGCGGGCAGCAGCGGCCCCTGTCCCAGGTGTCCCGCGGCGCCTCCGCCCCCTCAGCAGCACCTGCCTGCCGGGCTCGGTCCCGCCCTGCATCACGGAACCAACTTCGTATTCGTGCTAAATGAAGGAGAAACACGGACACCTCCCTGAAAACCTGAGAGCCGATCACCTCCACAACAGCATTGCCAGCCTGTTTCTCTGAGGCTTTCAGAAACTTGGTCCAATACCGAAGTGCCGACACGTGAACTCGTTCAACCCTTACTTGGATATAAGTTCCCAGTTAGCCATTCAAGCGAGCTCGCTACAGGTGAAGGTTAGTACTCATCTGAGCATGTCTTATTAGGTAAGCTCGTTTACATCCCAATGATTTGATTACAATTGATGCAGTATTCTGCTATAAGCAAAGGATAGGACATTTAGAGTCGCACTTGTCGCAGTCATGTCTCCACACGCCGCCCCAGGTCATCACAGCGCAGCCATAAAACTGTCAAAAACCGTTTCTCCCAGGCCATCGCTAGAGCCGTCTGGTTAAGGAACTCTTCACGTGGCTATGTACATTATGTTATTGCATTAGGTCATAATGTAATTTTAGTTCTATAGTTAAATCATAAATAAATCCACCTTCTTGAGGTTATGTTTATTTTCATTAAAAAGTGTCAGAAAATTGTGCTTTACTTAAATTTAAGTATCCCTCCTCTTCTAAAGCAAAATAGTGTAGTTCTGAGCTGTTACGTGAGGATCAGTAGACAGAACTTCTTTATCACATGGGAACAGAACTTACAGAAATAGGACATAAATCTAACAAAAACATTAGAAGAGCCTTGGTTTGCACAGTAACTTTAAAAATCTGATATCTGTAATAGAAGGAAAAGCCCTTTTTTACTCGCGTCACCTTTTTAATAATAATACCACCATCCTTGACCTTAAACAACATGGTTGAAATATTGCTAGATGCAGATGTGAACAGCAGTTTTAAGCCAACTATTTGCATGTCTGACTTCCTCATAGGTCTCCCGAACTGTTTCACCTGCAAGTTATTTAGCTTCACAACCTCTCTGGGACAGGAAATTCTATCTGTATTGCAAATGGTTAATGCAGTGGAAGACAGGTGCTAGGGAGAACTTTTTTTTAAGGGAGAGTTGCTGGGTTTTGTTAGGTATTTTTGTTGGTGGGGGTTTTTGTTTGGTTGGTTTTTTTATTAAAATGAGAGTGGTATGAACTAAGGAGTATTGTATTCATTTCTATTTCGGTAGTTACATCTGAACTAACTCATCATCACTAATTTTAAAGCTTACAGCACGTACTAGCTATAAAAATCCTAAAACAAATTGCACATAAATATCTACAGAGTTTTACACAAGTACTGGATAATTTAGTTTATCAAACAAATAAGATGATGATAAAAAAAGCCCCACCAACCTAGTAATTCACTATCATAGATTGGCTTTGACCTAAAACACTAAATGAAAATTAAATACCTGGCAAAAAGTAAGGCCCTTTAATATAACTGTCCACTTCCACTGATGAAAGAAAAACCACACATAATGAAAAAGTATAGAAAATATTCTGAACTATAAAGACAGAATATTCATGTTTAAACTTATCCTTAATTGACCTTTGCATTTCTAGCCCTACCACAGGCTTGAGAAAAGTGCAGAACAAGCAGAATGGACAATAACATTGGGGTACAACCAGGACAGTATGTATTAAGAAAGTGTTTTGGCCTGAAACTCTTGAACTCATCAGCTTTTAATGTTTTGCCAATAAAACAGATTGTGTCTATTTTGTAGCAGAAGTTGATTAGTCCTCAAAATTACTTAATTTGCTATTAAGATGAAGTGTGATATTTGAAAACAATGTGATATCAGCCCTAATTTCTGTTCTGTAAAGGTGGTAAGAGGAAAAAGTATAGAACATAAACAGACTGGTGTTTCTATTTTACCTTCCTTTCAGGTATATTTTAAGTTCTGCCATTTTGTAGCATTGACCAAAATGCTCACATTACACTTGTGGACATCAGCACTGCGCTATTACAGTAGTTAATCTAAAATTGGTATGTTTTGCATAATGACAAAAATACTCTTTGCCAGCTCTCGATAAAAGATCAGTAAGCATATACCCATTTGTTGTACCAAAGTGCTATGTGTCCATTTTAAAAGCTGGCTCCATCTTTTTGTGATCTCCATCTTTTTATGATCTCAAAAATAATTAAAAGAATAAGCTTTACTAAAATGAAAGAACTTTGTACATCAGCTATGAAGATGGTAAATATAACAATTTCACTGCATATTCAGAAGGACTAAATTAAGCCTGATTCAACAACTTGATCCATACAGCTACAGAAAGGAGTCTCATGTTACATCGTCTAACTCAGGTTTGTGAAGCCTAAAAATTTCACTTGCTGTTTTGGTTTGCAAAATCTATGTACCATTTGACAAACTTTTACAAATTTTAGTATTTATTTAGTTTTGTGGCTTAAAACCTCTCGGGGTGAAAGATGGACTTCCAGCAGTTTAAGCATGAGCTGTACTCTTCTCGTCATGGGTTTAATACTGTCTCCCGTTCTAACAGCAATCATTGGTTCTAGTCACAAAATAGCTATGCATAAAGGGCATACAGGTTAAACTCTGTCATTTTTGGTGCTTTCTGGAATCAAGCAACTTCTTATTTTAAGGATATAAAGTTCTTGGAGATAGTTGTTCAACTTCTAAAAAAGCCCTTTTTTAATATACTTGTTCTCATTTTTTAATATCATCTCCAATTAACTACATTATATAAAGGCAAGTATAAAATAAAGGAGCTAAAGGCTGAAATAAAGGACAGTATAAAGGCTGATATTACATACACGGCTTTTCTATTGTTCTACTTTTAAGGAAAGCCTGTTTATTTGAGAAAATAAATACCCACAGCAATACATAGTATTAACATTGGACATTTGATGCTATTTTACTCTCCGGCCTCATTAGAAAAGGGGTTTTGTTTGTTTTTTTAAGCTTGCTTCCTTCCTTCCCCTCCCCTCCAAAATAATGGTACACTGAAATCCAGAGTCAAGCTGGGATTAGGAACCAAGTACCTTTGACTCCTTACATACATACATACATACATACATTTTCTCTAGCCATACTTTCCTTGTACCTACCTAAAACTGTAGCAGACAAGTGGAACATGTTAAAGGTAAAACAAGTTTCTCATTTGCCAACCATTTAAACATAGTTCTTACAAACAGACAATACTACAATATTTTCATAAACTGAGGAATATATGAGCACACTAAACTATACACTAACTTACATATCCATAAGTATTTGCAATTTTTCATTTTTCTTACTCTGAGATTACTTTACACTCTGCTTCTAATATTGTAGAGCTCACTAACTCATCAATTATTTATACAGCAATTTTGTTGACTTGTTTTTTGCCTTTTATCCCCATAAATGCTGACTACTCTAAACTGATAAAAAGTATCACCAGTCTTCCCACCCCTCACCCAACTTTCAATAATTAAATATTAAGAAAAGACACGTTATGACACATTACCATACTTGACGTTCTTTGCATAATGACTTGCTCTTAGGGATTTTTGGAAAGATATAGGTGGCTCTTTTGTTCTGTAGTAAGCTATTATGGATTCTGTCTGTATATTCCTGTTTTACACCTGCTAGTGATGCTTCTGTTCGAATTTGCTTCTCAGGTATCTTTTGTTGTTGTTGTTTATGTTTTATAACATTACATATAGCTGTATTCTTTTAAATCATCTCAGTGAGCTACCTGAAGTTAGGATTAAAATGAGATAAATGTAGGCAAATATGACACTAGAGGTTCTTCATTATTTTATAAAATGTCACATCAGAGTAGGAAGTAGATGCATATAGAAATTATCTTAACAGCATGAAGATTTCACCCGTAAATGTACTGATGAAATTCACAGTGAATTTCACCTTATTTGCTGGTGTCAACTGTCTGTTTTAAGAGATACTGGAATTGTCAAACAAATTTAAAGAGTTTAGACACCACACTGCAAAACTGGTGTAGAGTGCCTTTGTGATAACTTCTGCCATTTTCTGGAAAGTCTTTCATAGCTTTGGCATCTCAAAGAATGGGGTGATATATTCCCTTAGCTATTTTAGGTGTTCATGGTTGAGGTGCAATACGTACAAAGCTTGCTTGAAGTTCTCTCTGAATCGTAATTTGAAGTAGTGACCAAGTAAATCTCTTCCTCAATACTTGTCTCAATGAGAGGGAAAGTAATTTGTCTTACATATATATATATATATCTGTATGAATTTTTTGTTCCTGTAGTGAACAGGTAGGTACATGTAACTAAAAGATTTGGTCATGCAGTACCTTTTATTTTTTGTAAGCACCTCCAATTTACACTGTAGAATACCAGATAGAGATGAGAAGGGATAATACAACATTTAATCTCCTGTTTCTGATACCATTCAACAGAATGTAAATAAACATAATCCTTTAGATTCCAAAGCTGCCTTAAAAATTTTAAATTTGGAAATATAACAGCCTGGTAAAATGAGAGGCTTGGAAGTATCAAACATGAGCATGCTGTTTTCCAACTGTAAAACCAATGGTTCTCATGAGCAGTATCTTACTAGCAATGACTGGTAAAGCAGCATAACAAAACTAGTTGCATCCTTAACATTCAGAATAGAAACACAGAAGTTGGCTACCTTGCAACAAAATCTGGAATTTTAACACTTCATTGCTAGAGGCCATACTTAAAACTGGACAAGGGATTACCACATGACCAATGGGTTTCACGTTTTAAAACTACAAGCAGGAAATCATAAGACAATGTTATTTTGCATTAGGTAACGCTAACAAAAGCAAGATGGGTCAAAATAGTTCTGTCATTTCTCAGGCTCGCCATGTGAGACTAGCATGTGGTAATGATTTGTCTTTGTTAACAATATTGGTTTAAGATACTGCAGTGCTGCTTTCTGTAGCTGCACTGCTCCTTTATGTGTATCAGCACCGTTGCTTTTGAAGCTGCACTGAATACCAAGTAGGAATCCAATCAGATACTTTAACAACTCAGCAAAACCTCCAACTACATAAATCAGAAGAAAAACCTCTTGAAAAGATCTATGTTAGAGGTTATACTCCTCTACTAGCTACAGTTTACTGCCACTGCCCTCTTCCTTCACATGATCCAGTTTTTGAAGGCTACAGAATACAGTACTCTGGAAAATGATAAACATTATGCTAGACACTCCTTGAATTCTTGCTTTAGTCATCTTCTCCAGCAACTCATTTCACAAAAGAATCTTTCAGACAGACAAAGTCTTAAAATATAACCCTTTTGCAAAATTAAAAAAAAAAATTAGAGACAAAAAAATCCAAAAACATCTGACTTTATGCTCTGTGGTTTTTTTAAAACCTTTACCCAAAACATTTTGTATTCTGAAATACAACCAATAATAATATTAAAATCACAATTTATTCTTCTTTCATACTAATTACTCTAAAACATTATGGTAAATAAAATGTGAGCTGGGGAGACAGGCTAGTCAACTCCTACTTAGGCATGGACTTCTGCAAACACTGGCTTAACACATGAATAATTTCTGAGTCAAGTGAACTTAATAATATGATCATGTATTTCTAGTAGAAGAGCAAGCAAAAGAGCAAAAATCTATCCTCTTCTAGCTGGAAATACAACGGATTGGGCTTGGGGAAAAAAACCAAACCAACCCCAAACCAAAAAAAACCCCACCACCCCCAAAAAACCAAAACCAACCAACCTCCCCTCAACAAACAAAATGAAAAAGCAAACAAAACCGCAACAACCAACAACCCAAACCAAATAAAAAAGCCCCACCTCCTCCTGCCAATACAATCACTAATTCATTAGTCAAAGAGTTAAGTACAGATTACTTTGATATTCTGCATAGGATAAGGTGAAAGGCTAAAGATGTAAATCAGAAGTACAGAAATTGTGGTTGCACTGACAGTAGGCACAGTGATGCACGCCACCCTGAATCTCTCAACTGACCATTAAGTTAAACAAACAAAACCCACACACCACACCACTACATAAATCTTAGGCTGCCGCAGTGTTCATACACTAACATGGGATAAAGGAGTATACTGGGGACAAGCTACATTCCTTTGCGTAATTTAGAAAGTTTACTACTACGCTGTTAATTGCATGGCTCTACCTGAGCGCAAATATATAGCAAATTAAATCCAGGTAAACTCATATACTCTAACTTTTAAAATTTTTTTTTTAAAGAAATAATTTACTTTAATACCTTGCACTCCCAAAATAGGATTTTTATCTTGCAAGTCAATCTATGAAAATTGTTTCAAGTGTTTTAGAACTTCTGGATCACATGATCAAGTATTTGCGGAACTTCAGAATTACATTGCTGTTAAATAATGTGGTGGTGTAGTCTGATATCTACTCTATAACGTCAAATGCTTTAAATTGCAGTTCCTGAATCATAATGAAAGTAGTGTATCTATTTGCCTCAGACAATTCAGGAAAACATTGATTTAGTAGGAGTAACTAGGCTTCAGAAGTCTTTTGGTGCAGGAAAGCGTACTTGCACCTTGGAAGAAAGGGGCATTTCCTAATGCCTATGTTGAGATGGGAGTGGTGGTTGGTATTGGTCAAGCTTTCTTTTTTTATTTTTTTTAATGTTATTGGGATCTACCTACATACCTCCAGTAGGACTAAATCCTCATGAATTCCAGATAAAATTAATAGGATTGTGTTATTAAATACCTAATATAATAGAGGCTATAACATCTTTACTTAAGATAAATACATTTCTCCAAAGGAAAAAGCCCACAAATGACCCAGCTTTTGGATTTCAAAAGTCTGATGTTACTAGTTTGCAAGAACACAAAAATTGTTTCAACCTCAGGAGTGGCTTCCTTTACACTACACACTGTAGTTTGATTTATACTCCAAAATTAAGCATGAGAGAATGTTATAAAGATATTGTTTGTCTTCTGGGGTACAAACTAATCACGATTGTATTTCTGACCAGACAGTTATATACACACTTCAGAAAGCTTAAATTAATAATGCTGTATTAGTGGGAAAAAAGCTAATTAATTAAGTTTGAATATATATATCCAGCAGAGGAGGCTAGATCTGAACACAAAACTGATCTGGTAAGACTGTTTTGATATTTTTTTTTTTTTTTTTTTTTTTTGTTAATGATAGCATCAATGGCATAAAAATGAAAAACTCTGATAGGGCTAACCTGAAGAAAATGCATGTTCGGAGGTTTTTCAACATTTAGAGAATGCAAAATACTTGTGGGAGCTGGGCAGATGTTGAGAGATGTTTTGGTTTAGATGGAAATATGAAATTGCCCAGAGAAGAAAGATAAATAAATCTTGTTAGATTATTTTCTCTATGTCGCTGTGGTAGGTGGGCTCAGAAAACCCAAGCCGATGTGAAATCATTGGCATTTTCTTCTCCCTCCCACCAGTGAAATGCCTAAGTCTGCTGTAAGGGCAACCTGAAAAACACAACCAATAGGAAGGTAGTTTCCTCAAATCATTTAGAGTACAAGTGGCTAACGCTTTCACCCCCCTCTCCAGTATAGACACTCCATTCTCATTCTGTTAAATAATGTGTTAGTTTTACAGTTCTTTGACACTCTTTTGATCTGTCCAAAAGAAGACAGACCACTGTCATTAACATAGGGGGTTGTGCTCAAGCCAGGTACTGATGACAAGTGCCAAGTACACTGAAGTTCATGTGATTTGTAAGCAACTCAAAAGAAGGGTGTTAGCACAAAAGGACATGACCTCCGTAAAAAAAAAAAATCTATATGTCAGGGGAGAACATAGAAGATAGAAAGAAAAACAATTTCTCACATTGAAGTAGCTCACCTGAAAGTCTGCTTGACTAGACCTTCCAAGTCCCACAGATTCCTGCAATACCCCATTTTTTACTTGGAAATTGATTCAGAGATGACAAAAGAAATCAGAATACTTTCTTACAGCATCTTCATTCATTATGTGATTATAAATGGATATGGGCCAAACAGAATGTGTGTATGCACAGTCATCAGATGTAAGTTTTCCCCCTCTGCTATTCCCCTCTGTTGTGGCACTTATTCTTGAGTTGTGAATACACAATCACATGTCTAAAGGAATCAAGATACTGTCTTGTATGGATGCCTTTAAGACCATGAGAAATAACAGAGCCGCTCTGCATTATAACATTTGAAATAAAATTTGAAATATTTTTAAGAAAAAACCTCTGAATCAATTCATCCAGGTAACGTGCTCTGTCTGTGCCTGGCTTTACAGATGAAAAGCTGTCAGGTAAAAAGACCCTTTGAAGAAATTATCCATTTAGTCATCAAGTTGTGGCAGCACCAAGATTGCTAATAAGCAGATAGAGGACCTAAGGGATGCCTATAGCACTGAAAGGCCCAGATCGGAGTCACCTGGGGTTTTTTTAGCCTATCTGAACATAGTCAACTCTCTTTTATTTGTGTTGATGAATATTCAAAATGTACACATCTGTGAGGCCAGGAAGGTCTTGCTTCCATTTAGTAAGTTTCTTAAAGCTCTGAAGGGAGAGAAAGGATTAAAAGCTAACTTTTCATTACCTAAATAATGCACAAGTCTAAGCAAACACTGGGGTATGGGATTTATATCATTAAGTGAGGTCATTCACATCTGAGCTACTCATACTAGGCAGATAGAGATCTGATCAGGATACTCAATGAAGTTTAAAATATCATTCATATTCCAGCAGAAAAAAAAAATTAATTTATTTGACATATTTCTTTTCAATGACTAGGATTACAGATTTAACAATACCCATCTAAAATCAGGTGAAGCCATTTCTACATTAAGTGTTTACAATACAGTGATTCCAATTTACTCAGAAGCATAGCTCACTGTTAGTCCATTGAAGCATCAGTTACCACCACCTTACAGGCTCGATACCTAAATATCCAACCATACATTTGTAAGCACAAGTCCCAGATTAAAAACCAAAATGGACCCTGCTAAAAAAGAAGACTGCTCTGGGAGGAACAAGTTCTTGGTTCTGTTTGCTGTTTCTGGGGTTTCCTACATTTTACATTTAAACACTATTGAGTAAAATCCATAAAGCAGCCCTGGGAGCAGAGATGAGATCCAAGCCCACCTCTTTCCTTCTTCCTCTGGAAATCCCCATGCTCAACACATTGTAAAATCTAGCTTATTCTTTTCCCTGTCCCTTTCAAAAGGGATCCATATTGTCTTCAACAACAGAAGATGGAGAGTCAGCGTGCCACCACTTGAAACCTGTTGCTCCAGGTTTGAATCGCCACAGACTGCAGAAGGCCTAGTGCGTAGAGCTCTTGCTGTTTTTACTGGTGCTCAAATCAATAGATGTGGGCACCCACAACTATTGTTTTCTGTTGTAGGGTATTGTATGCCTCTGAGCAACTTTCCATTTTCCATCTGGGACTGCCATAACAGCATCTCAACTCCCTGCATGACTAGTGAAGACTAATACTCACATGTTATTTGGCAGTTTCCATCTCTCTCTGTTGTTCATATAGGCAGATAAGCAGAAGTAATAATTTTTAGAAAAATGTACTTACTTTTTAAGCACTGCGATACCTACTTTAAAGGTCAAATTGACCACCAATTTTAGGCTCTAGCTATTATCAGTAGAGAACTTCCTATTAAGGAAATTTGTAGTATTGGTATTATCTTGCTCCTGGGGCCAAAGGACAGTTCAGTGGTAACATGATACACTAGTGATGTGACTTAGCTAGAAATCTAAAGAAGCCCATGGGAGCTGAAGTCACCAGTATGTGGTCATGTGTCCAAGGCATACTTTGTTGCTCACAACGGCAAGTCAGAGAAATTCTGTTTCAAAATACTGTTATTCCACTCCTTGCCTCCACCATGTATATTTACTGAAGCATTTAAAATCTAGAATTGTCTCAAGGATTTGGACCTCTTCAGTACAGCATTAATTATCTTCTTGAGTAATTTGGTAAAAGAGGAAAAATATGAAGAATGCTAAAAGGTAGAAGGATGCACGAGCCATAGCAGTTTCCTCTGGCATATAGGAGGTGGAGCAGATGATTTTGTAATGCTGAAAAGCCATGCAAATACCAGTCTGGAAGAGGCGTGGAGAGACCTAATTTTCTAGAAGATGATTGTCTGAAGCTAGGAAAAAATATATCATCCTTTTTTCACAGCTGGTAAGCAGATGACCCTTAAAGCAAGTTTTTAAGAAAAATATTCATTGCTATAACTTAATGATGACATGTATGATGAGGAGTACTACAGATAGCAAAGTCATGAAGTAAGAAAGGTAAGAAACAAGACTATGTCACAAGTCTTATTTAGAAAATAAAGATACCTTCCCACCTTCAGCCCCACCATGAAACCTTGTTGAGTGTTGAATCGAGGAAACAATGAATAGTTTAGAACCCTCAGAAAGGAACAGCCAGGGCTCCCAGCCGTCAAGGTATGTTATCACCATAGGAAAATGGAGAACACAGGGAGCGATAAATGAGTGGATGAAGCAGGAGTTATGGCTTTTCTTTGAACCACATCCCAAACGATGTTCTTTTATACCACTTGCACACATCCAGGGAAATGTCTTCACATTATTATTGGCTAACTTTGGAATCTGGTTAAATCTGCCTAGGATCTACTCAGCTGCACTTCTATGACAATTTTAGACAGACAGTCATCTTTACCCTTTGCCTCTTACTTGAGTATATGATGCTAGTAATATTGGTAGGAGAAATGTCATGAAGATATACAGAACATTTTGGTCAGTCAGGATGAGTTAAGATCTTGGAAGAGATTATCTGGTTTACAGTAGGATGCTATTCTTCAAATAGTTTTAAGCCAGGAGAGCCAAATATCTTTGAAAGGTGTATGGAGCCTATCTAGAGTTTCTAGGTAGAAGGAAAACTGTATTAGGAGAAAAATATATTAGTTTGCCATCTTAGAAAGGGAGGGATATATAGCAGACAAAAGGAAGTAACCCATCAAGGCAAAAAAAAAAAAAAAAATCTCGTATGTTTTAGGTCCTGGTATTCCACAGACAGACATTACAGAAGGAGCAGGGTGGGGAAAACACACAATCAAGGCAGGGCCACCCCTCAACAATAACTCTTCCAGGCATTTCTGCAGAATACATAGGAAGTAAATTAGTTGCTATTAAGCTTTGAGAGGATGCTAAATCTTAATTCTTAATTGGCAACACATCTGCTGGGAATGATTTCTTGTTCAACAATGGCTCAAAAAGGAAGCAGGAGAGAAGTGAGGAAACCACTGAACTGCAAAACGTCAGCACTTTGCTCCTCTCACCTTATGACTTCTTGGTAGGAGTAAGAACAGGCACTTTCATCAGATGCACCATCGAAGTTGCATGCACCAAAGTTAAGGGTAGCCCCCACTGAATGGGAGAAAGAAGAGCAAGTAGGAAGCAAGTTTCTATTCAGCATTCATGTTCTTGCTGACTTCACTGAGCTAGAAGCTGCCTCTGACCAGCAAGATCACTAGGAATCAGTTCATTCATGGCCTGTGTGCACAGGCTGCAGTCACAGGAAATCATCACTTTCATAGTCCAGGATGACAAGAGGAGCAGAAGCATGAAATTACCTTCAGTAGTTTATCACCTGCTCATTACTGTTGTCCGTGGATGAACAAACTGAACATTGATCTATACAATGTAAAGGAGAAAATGACAGTTGTATCAGAATTACTCAAATGTAAATAACCCAGAGATTCTCAAAGATTTACAATTATTGTAATAGATTCAGCAACACTTGGCTCTACTTCCACTGGCATAACCCAGAATGCCAGCCTTGTGACGTAGTGATCATGTCTTAGAGATGGAAGATGTCCAAAATCCAACTTTCTGAGAGGGTCCATATTTCGATACTTGTCCTCAGCACTAAGAGTTGTACCAGGACACTGAAGATGTAATGGTGAAAAGCCAACAGGACTCTATGCTCCAGCCAAGACTTCACAAAAGCAGATTTTGTTTGACAGAGGATAGAAGATAAAAGCTGACTGGTCTCTTGGATATAGACATGTCTTACTGGAAGAAGGTTACAAGATATCTTTACCTAAGACAGGAGTAAATTTTTCCTTCCTTTAAACAAAGAAAAGAAAAAAACCACAATTGCAGACACCTGCTTGAAGTTGTGTATCCATTTCTATAAAACTAAGTAACTTAATGAGCAAACTTTCTTTAAAAACAAAACCTAAATGCATTTTTGATTATTCAAATGCTCATCAGAAGTTTAGATTCTTTTTCAAACTAGTATTTGTCAAATTTATTCTTTGAAAATGAAGACATTGACTTGTAAAATAGATGCAAAGGTCTCTAGAATTGTCAGCTTCATATCACTCCATAAATAACAGCCATACTGATTCCTAAAAAATGTGTTAAATTTAATGTGAAATTTACTCCTGAACCTGTTGAGTTTTCTAATATATTTTCTGATCACAGGCTTCACTGTGTTCCCACCCATCTTCTTAGAATACTAATCACTTCTGTTTTCTTATACACCTAATACAGATGTTAGCAGAAAGCCTTCTAAAACATTTGCACTTAGAACGGAGGTGATCCGTAGGTTGTAAGAAAACAGAACACCACACATTAATATGTATCTGTTTATAAATACATCTAAAACGCATGCTCCACTTGGGAATGGGGAAGAAAAAAACCCTCCCACCTTAGGTGAATGCTGTCACAATCTGAAGAATTAAATTAGGTTTTCCCTTCTTTACAATCCCACCTCCATACACAATTCAAACTCCTACAGACCTCAAGCAAAAATCTGCATATGCAAGCACACAAGCAAAAGAGACTTCATGGTTTAAGAACCGGCGGTGAATATAACCTTTAACTTCACAACAAGCAAACAATGGACTAGTTGCACAATAAATGGGTACCGAAGCCTTCCATATTGTATGCAAAAATAATCTAAAAACGTTTCATCTGCAGCCACTGTGAAATCATTTGGGGGGCGGGGCCAAAAATCTCATTACTGAAGAAAACTGGTCTCTGGGTACAAGATTGAAAAAAATAAAAATCTGCTTCATTACACAAACCAGCTAAAGGGTGAGGTCATGCCTGTCCGAGGCCACGGTCCGTGCAACACTGTAATTTCTCAGAGATCCGATTTAATCGTCTTTCGAACTAATCCGCGGTTACTTTTGATACAGAGAAAAGGAAAAGATACAATAGATCAAACCGTGCCCCACCTTTCTCTGCCCCCACCCCAGCCCCCTCCCCCGTTAGAGCCAGGGACACAAATTGTTTCGGAGCACCACAGCGCCACCAACACCCATCAATGCAAAACAAAAAAGATCTCCCACCGTGTGGAAAAAAAAAAAAAAAGCGCCTAGAAAAATGCCAAAAAATTACAAAATGTCTCCCTAATGTACCTTCTTGGAGGAAAAAGAACAAACCAGCCACCCCTCTCCCCTCTCAAAAAGCGCCCAAGACATCTACACGAAGTGTGGTGAAATAAGAACCTTTATATAACTAATGCTTTAAGCTAATTGCCACAAGAGAGCTAATTTGCAAACAAAAAGGTCACTGTTTAGTAAGAGACATAACTTAATATCAACCCTGTTATGTCAATCTGCACCTCCACCATACCAAGGGCAGTTTCCCACTGTACTTAGACCAAAGTAATCCATCAAGAGCCATCACAAATGGCATTGTAAACTCTTTTAGCCACCACCAGACCATATAGCAGCAACGTAATATGCTTCTTTATATATCAGAGCTGCTTTTCATTTATAAAGACAGTCACACACATTTCGTCCTGGATCCGTTTATTACTCGGTAAAGAATCCCCCCAAACGAAAAAGCCAGAACCAAAAAAACCCAGGTCCTCCTGGAAAATATCTGAGTTCTTATACTCTTAAATTCAACTTAAATTGCAGTTAAGCTTCGCGTGTATAAAATTTTGAAGCAGAAACAAAACTGACTTCGGTAATTGTCGATATTAAGGAGACACCGTTGGGTGGGATACACATGAGATCAAAGCTAAGAAAATTACAAGGCTACGTTTTGTTCATGAACACAACGAAAACCCTCCACAGCACTAATACACGAAAAAAAAACCAAACCAAAAAAACAAATCAAACCCCAACCAACCAACCAACCAAAAAACCCCCAACCAAACAAAAACCCAAAACCAACTGCAGCCACGAATATTTTTTGTTAAAACAACAAACTTACCTCCAGATAAGGCAGTCCTTGCAAAACGGCTGTAACAATATGGACTGCATATTCGCTCTCCTACGACCAGCCACCTCCATGCTGCAAAGGGCTCCTCGAACATCCTTAAAATATTTCGCAAATGCAAAAAGTGAGACTTTTTTTTTTTCTCTTCCTCCTCGTCACCCCCGCCAGGATCGCCGGGTGAGGAAGGAGGCGGCTTCCCCGGGGGTCTGCGGGCGATGCCAGCGGGCAGCCGGGAGCCGGGGCGGGGGACCCGCCGCCGTCGGGGTCACAACTTTGCCAGGGCCGGCGGCAGCTCGAAAGGCTCCGCGGGCAGCGGCCCCACCGCCCCCCCTTCGCTCCCCCCGCCGCCTGGAAAAATGCAGTGTGCCATTTTACACCCGCTTTTGAAACACAGAGGACCAAAGTCTAGCGCTGGTTTTCGGTGACACTGCAAAACTACGGCTCGATCCACACAAGCCCCCCGCCTCATCCCTCCCTTCAATGAAAGCAGCCGCCTCTAGAGAATAAATAAAGAAAGACGGCTGGAGAAAATAATTCCGAGACTTTGCTTTTTTCCCTCCCCCCGCCCCAGCCCCCACTCCCAAGCCCGAAGCAAGTTTCTGCCGATTAGCGCATCCCTTGGCCGTTCCCCCGGCCCCGGCGGCCCCGTGGCCAGCACCCCGGCACCCGGCACCCAGCACCGCCGGAGTTCAGCAGCCTCGCGGCATCTGAAAAAGCCAGTCATGCCTCAAACAAAATCCACGATTCCTGGAAAGTGGGGAGGCTTGGATCCCCCCAAATACTCCATTTACTTACAAATATAAATACCTACCTTATGAAAGAACTAAATTAACACTAAATTCAACAGATGCATCCGTTACGGCAGGAATAGTTTTTCTATAAATACTGTTTTAAAAACCCCTCCTTATACTGACTGACAGAATTCTACCATGCTGCCCACAAACAAAATGGCTGTGGCACCGAGTTTTTTGGTTCCTCCCACTGTGCCTCCCCCTGGCCTCCAGGAAGTGGTAGAAATCCAAAATAAAATCCGCACGAAAAGTACAATCCATGGGCGAAACTCCGTACGGCACCACCAGACAACACGGGCAGTAAAGCACTTTTACCAACGTTGTGCTTTCTCGAGGATTTTTATTGTTTTTAAAAGGGCATCAATCACTGGGAATTTACATCACTGTGTAATTTGAACTTCCTGCTTTACATATTTATAAGGTCTTTCACCTATCTTGGCAGGCTTTCAAATTAAGTGGGCTGGGAAATATGATGCTGTGGCTGTAGTTTGTGAGCTGAGTCAGGTAGTCCCTGCTGGATTTGTGCTGTGGAAAGACGGGCAAATTCTAACACTTTCAGTGTTCAGCGCGGGATAAAACTAACCCCTAACACATTACAGTCTCGTAAGTGAGCACGTAGGCACGCAACGAGGACACTGGAATGAGGGTTCTCTGTGGTAACTGATATTTAGGCCTCTCACACATAAATACACATTTTGTAATATTTATATTTTTTTGCATTTGTGGTTCACAGTAGTCTGCCTGAATTATTGTTTCTGTGGAAATAATCCTGGATTTTCTCTTATTATGACCCCATACAGTGTTGCAGCCCTTCACCTTTTTTTACATTCACCTTAAAAAGAAAATAAATAGCAAAGTATGGTGTATTTAAATTAGAGATGATCATAAAAGTTTCAATATGTGGTCCTCTATCTGAGCCACCAGTCTTGCCAGGGAATAGCCTAGCTCCTCTTGCAGGCTGCCTCATGGGCTGGTAGGGCCTGATTCATTTCCTGTGAGAGTCCTGCTGCCTTTAGTAGGAGTTACAATGGAGAAAGGCTGTCAGACCTGCTGAGCCTGATCCGGCGCTACATTAAAATACTTCAATTAATATTCCCATCCACTGCTATTCTACACTGAAAAAACAGTAAAATTGGTGATTTTTTTTTCCCTGAACCACCTCATATTTCTAGGTCTTCGATGTCAAAAAAATATTGAGAACTTAAAGGAAATTTTGCCATTATTGTTATTTGCATTATCATGCTATCTAGCAGCCTTAATCCTGGACTACCATTATGATGATATACTGTATAGAAATATAGGGCAAAAAGATAATTCCCGCCCTAAAGACCTCAAGAGTATAAGACAAAAGACAGCAGATGGCTACAGACAGATGAGGGAAACAATGAGACTGTATTGATTGGCCAGGAAGGCGCATCAGCGTAACTCTTGGTGCTGCCTGTACATGATGGTGAAGAAGACATAAGGTGGGATTTGATGAAGAAAATTAGTTGGTTTTGTGGCTGTTGAAAGAAAACTTCTCCAACAAGAAGGACAGCATGGAAGAAAGCACAAAGATGTTTGTTTGAAAAAAGCACCAGATGATAAACTACAGAAGTCTAATCAAATTGGCTTTTTTTTTTAATAATTACAGAAAATAGATAAGAGGGAAGTAGGCTGTGAGAGCATTGAAAATACCAATGCAAAGCTTATGTTTGATATAGGAGAGGTAATGAAAGGATCCAAAAGGCATGGTGACATAGAGAAATCATAAACCAGGCCTGCTAGCAGGTAACAAGTCCTAGAGAAAAAAGATACACAGTAGTTCAAATGGTATGGGCCTAAAGAGATGGAGCGTGCTTTTTATAGGAATAGAAGTGTTGTTCTTAACCATTAGTTTGAGGACTATGTGTTGAGTATCTGAGCCTCCCTCCTAACTTGTATTTAGTGAATTCACAAGTACTACTCCTGCTGGTAGTGTTTATTATACGAATGCCTGCTTACTAAAGGGTCACCTCAAACTTGTTACAAGTAGATAAGCACACAGGAGGGTTGGGACCAAAATGACCACACATACTGGGAAAGTTCCTTCTCCAGACACTTGTTTTTTGAGAAACCTTCATCTCCCTGCAGTGTCCCATAGAATAAATGTTCATCACTGTCCGCCTTAAGCTAGCACAGGTCTGACAGAGCCCTCACCCGAATGGTGGCGGAGGCAGAAAGGGCCACCACGAGGCTCTGGTTTAGGGCATGGATAGCTACACCCAGAAGAGCAAACCATGCTTTGGAGGAGGGGTATGGTCTGTAGGCTCACACCTTGCTCAGTACCGTCTTTGTTATGTTATGTTGCTGTAGCTTTTTAAACTTTTTTCCCCCTCACATTCAGTAGTGGCATAGTAGTAGTAGCAGGTGCATATTTGCAAATTCTTTGTAATTCTTTTGCATGAAATACCTTAGATAAGGTTGTATTTACTACAGCAACAACATGACAAGCTCTGAAGTATGGTGGCTAGCCATGGTATAACTAGCCATGGGGCTAAACACTACAAAGTAAATAACCTCTGATGAGCTAGGCCTTGGTAAATGCCTGCAGAAATACCATGGGGTGGCAAATGTGAAATAGTTTGTCTGGATTCTTTTGTTACAGGCTAAACTAAATGGAACTATCTCAAATTTTTTTCTGATTTAAAGCTTGCTAGTTCTGTAGATGAGCTGGTGTATGGTAACTTTAACCCAGGGTCATTTGCTCTTGTGTTTGATCTCATCATCGGCTTAAACTGAAAATAGCGTACATCAAGTACTAAATGTTGAGGATTGAGATAGTTATTGAAATGCACATTGTGGCATTTTTAAAATCTGAATAAATGTTCCAAGAAAAGCTGAACAATATGTTCTCATGCTTTAAGAACAACCTTCATTTAACTTGATGTCAAATTTCCCCAAATTGCTTGTTGTTCTGAGTAACTCCAAAGAGCACCACCATCGATTCTGCACTCTTTTTTTCCCCTAAAGCTTCATCCAATGCTTGGTGTGAATGTTCATCTTAAGATTTCACTCAAAACCAGGGAAATAGAATATCTGTGTGGGAGGAAAGAAACAAACTAGCTATATTTTAGGACAGACTAACACACACAAAAAAAGTGGCTAAAAGCTGATAGCATTCAAATAACACCTTCTTACTCAAATTAGTGAAACCACTTTTTAAATTCCGCTTGCAGAATAATTGCTTTTATTATTCTTTATCTTTCATTTTCATTAATCTTTATCTTGCCCATAAAGGTTTAACTCTACTGCCATATTTTTCAAGTATGTCTCTGTCTCTACACTTGTAATAAAAAATTACACTGATCTTCTTTTGACAGTCTTTTCTTGATGCCTTTAGGAAGTGAATTATCAATCCTGTTTAGTCAGTAAATCATTAGGTAGATAGCAATAGCTGAAGGATATCAAAGTGCTTTTGCAACTGGTATGTACATGATCATTTGTTTTCTTTTAATAAAAATGGCATTGAATTGTTTTTCAGTTGAAAGATCACCAAATGCATAAATATTTTGCAGATTTATCCAGTAGACAATATTCACATAGCTGCATAATTGCTCTTCAAGAGTCTAAAAACCTGACTTGCTGTAATTTGGAACATTGATAAATTACAGCATAAGAATGGATTGTTGCTGCCTGACTGTATTATAAAGGAGGACATAGACTTCTCTAGCTTAATTCCTGCTTGACCCAGGCCAGGTATTTTTATAAATCATCCAGTCTTCGCTGAAAATGTATAGTGATAACAAAATCCACCAGAATTTCACTAAATTGGTACAGTGATTACTTGACTCACTTGAAATTTATCACAGTTACACTTTATAAGTTACAAATCACAGGCTTTGTAACTTATTAAACCTGGTCTTTCCAACTCTCTGTCCAAACAAAGCTAGATTGTTTGAGTACAAAAGAGATGTTCAGCAAACTATCCCATTAATTCCTGTATCCTTTGCAGTAACCCTTTTTCAGTCATACCTTCTCACTTCTTCTGTCAATAGGACTTAACAGTCTTGGAATTTTGCTTTCACCTGTACATGGATATACATACTGCTGGACTTGTGTCCACCTTAGAAAGCTGATCCAAGTTGCTTTTTACCAATAACCTACTCACTACTATTTTCGTCTCGCTCAAACTCTGCAGTACTGTGAGCATCTCTTAGGATTTCTTTTCTCATTAGTATTACTTCAAGAGGCGTTTTTCTTTGTTTTAGATGCTGAAGTTGCACTGCTGAATTTCTGTCCTTGTGCTGGGACCTCATCTTCAAATACTTTATGATTAGACCAAGTAGATTTAAATTACAGTGTTGTCACAAGTCAATGTGTCATTCATCCTTTTCCCATCAGAAGTCCTACCCGTGACAGTTCAGATGGTTTTAGGATGACGTTCAGTGGCAAAAGCTGTGGGAAAAAAAACCCAAGTCAATACAGGTGGAAAAGCAATTTGTTACAAAAAATGCGAGTCTTCTGAAAATAAAAACCAGAAATACACGTCCAAAACACCTGTGGTTGGTGGTTGCCAAGGTATGCCATGCACCCCTGAGGACAGCTTTTTCCCCCTCGTCATTTCTGTTGTATCCTTGTATGATGGTCTGAAAGTACTTACTCAGATCTACTGTTGGTCAGCTCATAACCTATATCTTTTTATGCATTAATAATCTTCATGAGTTTTGGAAAGTATCTTCTGTTGAACTGTAGGAATAAAAATCTGCTGTCCTTTCAGAATTCAATTTATATCCATATGAAAAATCCTAGACGGCAGTATACTTATTAAAAGAATACCTTAGCCACACCATGCTGGCACAGATGCACTTCAAAAATTCTGGTCTTTTAGTTGTCTATATTTAATTGGTTGAAACTGGTGGGGAAGTACTAGGTGTGATTTCACAATAAAGTCAGAAAAAAAAACCTGAAAAAAAAAGGCAGCTTATTATGAAATCTTTCTTTTAAGTTTGGCAACTGCTTGATTGGGATAGCTCTGCATATTTTCCCTGTTACGTGCTGATTTTTGAAAGATAATCACATCACCTTTGGTCCAGGTCTCGGAATTTCAGGTGGAAGGTTATTCAGTGCTTTGGAATCCAAGCACTGGCTACTTATCATTGTATTAAAAGTGATGCTGAATAAATATTCACTGAGATGTTTACAAGGAGAAGTAACTGCTAAAGCACCTTTTTCACTTGCTTGCATCACTCTTTTATGTCCACAATCGTTTTTGTGTGAGCATTGTTCCCAGACTGTAAGATACAGCTGTTTCTACTGCTGTTGAATTGTTTACACTGTGTTGTGCCAAAACAAGGGAAAATGTAATTGATGCTTCTGCTTTATGAAATACAGTCTTTTGTTTTCTGAAATTTTCATCTTCTGACAATTAAGGGGATCCCTTATGGATTTTATTAGATGAGCTACTGTTGGAGACCATTTTTCCACATGATTTATTATACGTAGAAAATTTCAGCAGAAATGCCATGGATTCAGATAAGGTGAAAAATGGCTGCAGTCCATCTGTGTTCCGCTGACTTGCTTGTTGAGTGGTTTATGTGTTCCGCAGATTTTATCTGTTCTTTTCTGAATTCATGTTTGTCATTCAGAATAAAGGGCCACTGCTGAAAACATCTCAGAACTGTTCAGTCACTCGTGGTGTTCTCTGTTACTGCTGCCGCAAACAAATGCACCATCTGTATGGCAAAGGCAATGCTGTCACAATTCAGTTTTCTTTTTTGAAATGTTCTGATGCTGGTGACATACTGAATGGAAGCCAGTTTAGTCAGCAAAAGCTTGAAGAGCATAGAAGAGTGTATCAAGGGGAATTTAAGAAAAACCTACAGTTGCATACAATTTTGAGGACAGGTAGGTCTGAGATGACTGAAGTCCTTTACAGTTCCAGACTCAGCAAAACTTTGAACTGCAGTCATAAAAGCTCTAATTTCTTCTCCTTGTTTCTTATTAAGATTACCCTTTTTATAGATAATACTCTTTCAATTTGGGTACCTTTCCCGAGTAACTAGAATCAAGCAGCATAAACTCTGTTCAGCAACCTCAATGCATTAATCGGTCAGATCTGAAATTCCATGATGCAAATGATAAGGCATTAATTATTTTAAGATATTAGAACACAGTTGCTGTTTTTTCATACCATTATTAATTGCTGTTGGAAGACAAAGTAGTTCATATACATCCTCTGGTATTATTACATCATCCGTCATATTCTCAAATACGAAATTGCCTATTTGACATATCTGCTCTTCTGCATTACTGTTATCAGCTGTAGTATTTCAAACCACTCAGGGACAAATACAACGCTTATGACCAATTTTTTACTTGATTTTTCTTAAATTCCTTCTTGTATCCCTAATTTTGCTGATCAAATAGTTGTCTTTATTTTTTCACATCCTTGTCAATTTTCTAGAGATTTTGACTTAGAGTGTATATTTATTGGCAGTTTCCCTATTCTTAAGTTATACAATATGTTTATTATTAGTCTTTTTATTAATGTTAGAAAAAGCTCTGAAGACTAAGCTGATCCAACTTAATTAGCTTGTTGATTATAAATGTAATCAATCATCAAGAGAAAGTCTGTATCAGTAGGCATACCATATCTCAGGGATGCAGCCTTTTCGTGTAACGTCTTGTGTATCTTATGCTACACTGGTCCCAGTTTTGCCCTCCCTACATGAGCTGCAGAGACAATAGTAACATCCATTCCTGTGCTGCTCACGTACAGTAAGTAACGTGCTCCTTACCCTGCTGCTTCCACTCACAGGGACCTAATGGTAGCAGCATCTCTTAGCAAGGGGCAAGAAGAGTCTTTCTCTTCTGTCAAAAAAATGCTCCATAGTTTCCCCAAAGAAAAAATAGCAGACCAAAAGGAAATATTCTTCAGGCTAGATCTAGTACCCGGATTGCCAGCTGGATCACAATACCTTATTTACACAGTAGATTTCCAAGCAGCATTGCCAGAGCCCTTTGGGTCTGAGCAAAGATGGAGAATACGCAGAGCATCCAAGGCTAAGGCTGTTACACAAAAATCTTAATGCAAATGTTTCTCAGTGGTTTGTAAATGGCACATCTGCAAGTGATGAGCTACACTTGTAACACCGATCGTTAAACCTTACAGAAACTGTGCTTCACAGTCTGGTATTAGGCAGAAAAAAGCCTTTAGTTTTGCCTTACTCTCATAGGCCAACTTAAAATAGGTATGTTATCCGGCCACAAATGGAAGAAAGGGGAACTTAACCATTTATAAATATATCATTTATTTTCACAGCTGCTTATTTCCTCTTAGGTTCCTCTTAATTTTTATAACTAGCATGGAATTTCTTTTGTGATGATAGAACTTTAGCTTTTACCTTAGAAATAGCACTAACACTTCAGTTGCAACTTCCCCTAAAATTCTTTACCTTATAATTGATTAATTTTTGAGAATTATTTGTGTTTTTAAGAATACATATTTTCTGAAGACAGAGGCTAATTAGTTGCAATTGAAAACTATTGAACCCTGAAAGAGTAGTTCAGTTTGAAAAATTCTGTATTAATCTCAGTCATTTATAGTTTAAAAGCTATTTGTAGCTGTATTTTCTGCTTTATGACTAGATTTTTTTAAGGTCTGCAAATGACAGGATACTGGTTGTCAGAAAAGTTGTCTGTTCTAGTACATATTCATTAGGAACTGAAGCTCCTTGTATTGAAAACATTCCTATTTTTGTCATTCAGCTCTTGATCTAAAATATTGACATGTAAAATGTATGTAGGTCCTCACTGCAACTGCATCTTTTTTAGATGAGACCTGAGCATACACTGAAATACATACCCTGAGATGGTCCAGCAGCTGATGACTTTTGTTTTGGCCAGACATGTAAGAATCTACCTGCAGTCTGTCTCCTCAGTGACTGAGGGCCTAGCAAGACCCATCAACAAAGAACTGGCCAGTGGTTTAATTTTCCCCAAGCTAGCATTAGGCAATAGCTGTGCTTCACTGTTCAATGTACTGCTGGGCTATGACATACTCCTAAATTCCTATTTCTGGTCCTTGACAGGTCTGTCTATTCTGACCTGACCTGAGTCAGCAGCAAGCCACTGCAGCAAGACAAGCAAATCAGACCGTGGGCTGCATCTGCAGGGACACTAGTGGCAGAGATAGAAATGTGATCATTCCAGTCTACTCAGTGCTTGTCAGGCCACATCTGGAGTACTGTGTCCAGTTCTGGATGCCACAATTTAAGAAACATGCAGACAGACTGGAAAGGGTCCAAAGGAGGGCCATAAAAAGAATCAAATGCCTGGAGAACCTGCCCTGTGAGGAAAAAGGAGTTTGATATTTTCTCCCTTGAGAAGGCTCAGGGGGACCCCATCACAGTATCCCAGTATTCATCACAGTATTTCATCATAGTATTCCCCATCACAGTATTCCAAAGGGCAGTTACAAAGAGGACAGAGGCTCTCACTTCACAAGGAGCCATATGGAGAAGACAAGGGGAAATGAGTAAAACTTGCACCAGGAGAGGTTTCATCTTGATATAAGAAAGAAACTTTTTACAGTGAGAACAGTCATTCACTGGAACAACCTCTCCAGGGATGTGGTAGAGTCCCCATCACTGGAGGTTTACAAGATGGGATTGGACAGGGTGCTAGATAATCTCATCTTGACTCCCTTTCCCATGAAAGGTTGGAGCAGATGATCTTTCAACATCCATTCCAACCTGGGCTGTTCTACACTTTTAAGACATGCTCCACTGCTGTACTTTATTCTAGAGACTCCTTTCCTTCCTGACTTTTGGTCTTGCCATAGACCACATTCTTATCTTGCTCTTTGGACTAGTTCATCCACTGTTTTTTAATCCTGCATTACCTTTCCTGCGATCCTGTCTCTATTTCTGACTCTAGCCTGGCAAAGTTACTTTAAGCTGGCCTGCCTCAGTGTGCTCAGTGCACAAGCAGAGGACTCATTACACCTCTCCAGTCCTCACTCAGCCGAGTTCCGTATTTATTTACCTCAGGATTCTTTTGGACCTTTCCCCATGCCAAAGGTACCCAGGCTCTTACTCATTCATTTGTTATCCATCAGATGATGCAGAAGTCCTTTATCTCTCCAGCGGTGCCTAACATCCTTCTGTTGCCAGCCAGATTCTCTTTGTGTTCTTATGCTGTGTGCCCTGCATGCTCTTCTACAAAGCTTTGCCCTTTTTTTAATCTTTTGCATGACTATTTTACTTTTCTTGTCATGGCCTTCACTGCTCTTTTATTCTCCATTCCACAGTCTTCTGTTCTTTCTCCATAAGACTTTTCTGTTTCACAGAATCACAGAATCACAGAATCATCTGGTTGGAAGAGACCTTTAAGATCATCGAGTCCAACCATTCACCCTGCACTGCCGGAGTCCCTAAACTCAGCGCCACATCTACATGTCTTTTAAACACTTCCAGGGATGGGGACTCCACCACCCCCGTGGGCAGCCTGTTCCAATGACTTACAATCCTTCCTGTAAAGAAATGTTTCCTAATATCCAACCTAAATCTTCCCTTGTGCAACTTGAGGCCATTTCCTCTAGTCCTGTCACTTGTCACATGGGAGAAGAGTCCAATCCCCACTTCACTACAACCTTCTTTCAGGTAGCTGTAGAGAGCAATAAGTTGTTCCCTCAGCCTCCTCCAGGCTAAACAACCCCAGGTCCCTCAGCCGCTCCTTATAAGACTTGTTCTCTAGACCCTTCACCAGCTTCATTGCCCTCTTCTGGACACGCTCCAGCACCTCAACGTCCTTCTTGTAGTAAGGGGCCCAAAACTGGACACAGTATTCAAGGTGTGGCCTCACCAGTGCCAAGTACAGGGGGGCACAATCACTTCCCCACTCCTGCTGGTCACATTACTTGGTAATGGTTTCCTACCATTTGCAATGCTATGCCTGTACCTTTTTGTCTTTTTCTTCTGTTGAAAAGGTAAGACTTACAGCCTACTAGAATTTTAAAACTGTATTTGGAAGATCAGCAGACCTGAAGTGTAGAATAAAGTTATGTTCAGAGCTTCAAGTTACGGAAGGAGAAATAAATAGTGGTGTCCTGTTTCAGTCTAACTCTGACAGATTCTCATTTGTTCTTGAGTACAGAGATTACAGTTCCCAAACAGTAACTAATGACATTCCCCACATCAACAACATATTTTTGGACCAGTCTTCGTCCCATCTCCTTTGTGTAATGCAAGAGGAGAGGGAAGAAAAGCAGATGTGACTGCTCTCTAGAGTAATCTTTGAAATAGAAGTAGTTGAGACTCAAGCAAAATAGAACCATGGTTTTCCAGGCTCTGAAGTTGTTGGAGCATGCCCCTGGATACTGCACTCTCGTGATCCCTAGAATGCACAACTGCAGAACAGCAACTTCCATTAAACAGCTAGAGCAGCTGTGAAGCTACTTTAACTTACTCCTTTGTCTGAATAGGGCCTTAGCAGTCATATCCCCCCTTCAGCTTGAGTCTTGCTCTGAGAGCAGCTCAGGAAGCACTGAATTTTAATGTCTTTAGGTTGGAACTTCTGTCTATTATTTTACATGTTGTAGGTTTCCTCTGAGTTCATTGTTTAAAAGGCCAAATCTTATAATTCCTTTAAGTGCTGTTTTTTCATAGCTGCACCAAAACTTGAAGGGAAATAAGTTTGTCTAAGGGACAAAATTTTCTTTGTGACTACTAAGTTTAATGGAAAATAAAAACAAACACCCAAATAAGCCTTATAAAGCTTTTTGTGCAACTCAAATCAAAGAGGTGAGGAATAGCGCTGGCAATCTAAGGAAGGTCCCAAGAACAGCAGCTTCTAAAATACCAAGATAAAAATCAAAATAAAAGATATTTTGCAGTACTAGTTTTTGTGTTTACTTTTGTTTTAAAAAGCCTTCAACTAAGTCTTGATCATCTGATCACAGGAGATTGAAAAATAGTCCTGAAAATGGATACACACCATATTTCTGTTCATTCTGCTACAGACTCTTTAAATCAATGGCCTTGGGAAAAATAAGCTAAAAATTCTTCCACATCTGTAGGCATGCATAAATATACAAAACAATCTCAAGAATCTACCCAAAGAATTCTTGCTAAAGCATGTCTCAGTAACCTTTGCATTTAACTCAGTGATTCTTTTTAAATTATAAGTAAGGCATTACATATGTTTTAGACTATTCTGTTGCCTAACAGCTTTTAAGTCATTATTCAGTTCTACATGTGGTTTCACATTGTCAAGGACTGTCTCTAGATAATAGAGTAGTATCTGGTACAAAGTCTTTTTAACATCTGTCTTGTTAAAAATTATGAAAATAATATCTACTTCTTTACTGTAATTAACCTACAATAGCAATAAGCCCTGTGATTGCCATTCCCCATCCCTGTTTCCACAGCTGGTTGCTTTATTCCCTGCACCAAAGGGTTTACTACTCAGTTGTAACTGGACCGGAGATTTCTCATCCTCTCAGATTTTAAAGTGAGACCTGATGTCCACCATTCCGTATTTAGCAGCTCATAATAGCATTATTTCAAATGTGAATGATAAAGAAAACTTCCCTGCGAGAGCCTTGCAGCTGGATGATGGTGCCCAGGTGCGCACTACAGTTACTTGCTTTGAAAACAAAATGATAAAAACCAGCGAAGTACCTTCTGGGTATTTACCACATGGGATATCTAGGACTAATGCCAGAATGCTTATGTACAGAGTGATAACTTCTGTGTGGTTAGGGGAAGTACTGTGAGAATCAGCAGTAAGGCTCTAGTGTCTACTGTTTGCCAACAAGTTAATGGATTGTTGCAAGTACAGATGCAGCAGTTCTTGTTTAAACATGAAGAAATAATGATGATGATGAAGCTATGCACAAAAATTAGAGGTAGTTTCGCCATCATTTATATCTCTTCATACTAGTTGCTAAGTATTAAACTGAACTATGTACTAAGGCAGTTCATATTGCTTGAAAGTACTTTATAAGACTGGTAAGACTTTTATGCAACGTACTTCACAAGCAGTAGGAACTTGCAAATGAGCTGAACTCAATTATTTCAAACAAGGTAGAGCTGATCTCCCCCATGCTCTTGGTTGCTTTTTTATAAAGCTTCAGCATAGACCTTTATTTCAGGTAGACTTAAGACAGAGAGAATAGTGGTGAATGTTGCCATCACAATGAAAAGAAGCAGCTTAGCTGGCTTTACTTGGTTTTAGTCTTGTTTACTCTTCTGAGCCAAAAGTCCTTCTCCCCACTGTTAACACATTTTTCTCATTACTTACTGGATATCATTTGATCAATCACTAATTAACCTACTCACACTTCACTGAATTTCCTCATTTATTGAAAAACACACCAAATAGACTTGGAAGACTATTGAGCCAGCATAAAATCAAACGGACTTTACTACTACAGTATTAATATCTTAACATCTCGAAAAGAAAGGAAGAAAAGGAATGAACATATGTAAGTTTTGTAGCAACAGTTCTCCTGGAGTGGAATAAAAATGGAAGAAGAGTCAGATGCTTTAAAAAGTCTGTGAGTAAAGAGTTTGCTTCCTTAAGTGAACTGTTACTAGTCAAAGGGCTGGAAATCTTAGTAATATTGGTTATTATGGGCCTTAACAGCAATACTGAATTAATGTTAATGCTTCTTTGAAGATATTAGATGAGATTAAGTATGCTAAAAAGCATCATAATTTTTGGTACAGTTTTACTGTTGGGGCTCTATTGACTTGTGAGTTTGCCAATAAAGTAAAATGTTTCCTGCTTCCTAACACTTCATACTAATAATGCTCAACAGTTCGTTAACAGTTTCATTCTCTATACCTGCCCTAGAAGATTTTAGGTAGAGTCCTTTGCGTAAGTATAATATTAGATCCTAGTAATGCATAAATTATATACTTATGTAAGCACTGAAAGAAGAATTATATTTAAACTAAAAGTACTTCATGAATTTCATACAGCATGCTAATTGTCTATAATTCCCATGCCTTAAGTCAACACTGTTTTTCAGCTCAAGTTCTTTGCAGCAACCCATTCAGAGAATAATTAGAAAAAACTAGGGCCTGCGAATCAAATCGGCACAATCCTACATTCAAACACACCCTTCGTGCCTATTTTCTCAACTAAATACTGCCTTTATTGATACATTTACAAAATTGCTAAGACCAGCCTTTTTTTCTGTAATGATACAATTTAAAGGAAAAATTATTTAATAAAATTCAGAAATAAAGCACAATTTGTCAGCTCCTTCGCAGTCATCCAGACCAGTACAGGCGCGAAGGACTCAGTATTTTTGGATAAACTTGTTGAGAAGACCAAAGTCAAACTTAATAGTTTTAATGCAGTGTATAAATGTGTTGAAGTATAGTTCCTAAACGGCTACAAGTAAATGCAAGATTAATCTTTTCTACGCTTTCTTCTATGTCTGTGCTTGTAGAGGCCTTCGGTCTTGACCTTGACTGATATTTGGACTGCATCTGACTTACACTTCAAACCATTGGTTCATCGTTGTACACGTTACTTGCTAAATGAGCAACAGTATTTGATACTTCTCCTGTCAGAAATATCTTATTTCAGCAAAATTTCCTTCCCATTCAGAGTAATGACATTCCAAGGGTGGAGTAAATAGTTTCATTAAACACTTCTGTGGCCACTCTACTTGATTAATACTGGAGTTTTATTCCCTTTGCTTCAGCTCATCTCCATTATTGTAGGGTCCAGAATTAATTTCTTTCTCTACAGCTCTCCCCTTAAAGTTCTCACAGTGCTTTGTAGCAGGTTTCATGGGGAAATTACATTTGTACAGTCATGTATTGTACTCTAACAATTTTTTAACCTGATGGCCATTTTGGGTCATATTTAGCAGAGGAAGAAGCTGTGTTTATGTCAGTCTTCTTTTGTATGCATAATTCAAATGTCTAACCACAACCAGAGTTTTGTGAGCTCCTAGAATATTATGCATGTATGTAAATATATTTTACTAATTCCATTAAAGCAGAGAGGCATCATATTAATACCCCCTCAGAAGACAATCATAAGAAAGAAAACAACAAAAAAACCACAAACAAGTTCTACGGTGGAGACTTGGCTTCTGTCATTCCACTACTTTCAGAATTTTAAAGTTGTATTACTTACATTGTTTTTTTAACAAAGTGCCAACAATTTTGTGAGACATCATTTTTTTCTGGCTCCATCACCACGATTGCCTGGTTAGGATCATTTCCTGAGCTTCCAAAGGGTTTACATAAAATGGATGCTTTCTCATATGCACTTCACCCCATTTGTGGCATTGGAGAAATCAGTGAAAAGCCTAGTTGCGTTACTTTATGAAGTAAAATGTATTTTCTGACAAAGCTAATCTTACTATTTCAACTAATTATATTTTTTAATTACATAGAATAATAAACTAGAATTTAAACACATTAGAGAATGAAGCGCCTCCATAAATGGGTAGTTCTGGGTGGTTGGGAAAAGGAGAGTTTTCATGGTATCAGTGAAATATTTTCTTTGGTGTGAAAACACAGAAAATAGACAATTAGCAGAAACTGAGAAAAGCACAGGAATCTTGGTCACAGGCAGATCGTGAATGCTCACTTGTTTATCTGGCATAGGTTTTCTGTGCTAATAGCCGCTTAGTAATCTAAGGAAGTGAGACACAGCCAGAGAAATGTCAGCGGCTGCTGCTAACGACAGCAGGTGCCTGGGGAGGACCACAGGAAACCGCACGAGTTTAGAGTGACCTGGGCATTGATGTACCCGCTTAGCTCTGACTGCTGAGAGTCAGGGACTGCTGAAGCTTCTTTTTGCATCTGGTTGCGCCATGTTCATTAGCTACCAGTGACAGATACTCCTGACTTGTGTAGTATTTTAGAAGCCATTCTATGTTTAGTTTCTGTAATATGCGACCATTTCCAGTTTGAACTTCATTTGTAAATGGCTGACCAGATTTTCTAACATAGTGCCCCATTTATTTCATTTTAGAAATGACAATATAATTTCCAACTCACATTCTGCAATCACTTCTAATTCTATACCTTTGTGGCATCTGTTGGGTAGGGGAAGGATTCTGTGGTATTTGGGGGAAACTACAAATAAGTTCTTGAAGTGAAGCAGTTCATGCCTTTGTTTTCTCTGCACCTTTTCTACTTTTTGTTCTTTCTGAGGTAGGACTGCCAGAGGTAGAGGTAGTAGTTGAAGGTGTGGGCATGCATCCATGCATACAGCAGGAAAATGATGTTTTTGTCTGGATTTTAGTTTCTTTGCTTATTTCCTCTTTTTTAAAATTATTATTATTTCCATTTCCATTGGTTTTTAACATTATTTACTTAGTACGAACTTAAGAATTAGTTCTCTTTGGAGAACCAAAATAATTGCATTTATTTTCCCAGTGTGCATTATTTTCTCCTTACAGAGGTGATGGTGACTCCTCTCCAGATATACCATATTTATCCATCTGTCCTTCAGTCTATAGAAGTTCTACCAGTTTTCCCATAAGGAGGGAAAGCCACTCTTAGTGGCTTAGAGTTCCCAGGATCATTTTAGTAGCCTTTACAAAAGGATCATGTTTCTCACATTTAATTTCCCCGGTACTGAGATTTTAGAACTATCAGGTGTAGTACTGCCACGTTTTGGAGCAGGGACTTGGAATTTGGCAGCAGAACCTCTCTGATATTAGTGATGTGAATTTGCTATTTTTATGACTGCCCTCAAATTTTGGCCAAATAAGCCCTGGAAAAACAATTTCCATCTGTTCAGTAGATACTAATAGATTTCTCTGACCTACAAACTATCCAATTATATTGTTGTTACTTCTACAAGCAAATCTTGTACGGTTTACAATTTTTAGAAATACTGTATCTACATGTAAAAATCTCCATTGCCACACAACCCCTCTATATTAATGGAAATCTTACTCTGCTGCATTTTGTGGGTAACGTGGTCATCAGATCCTTACAGCTGTTGCTATAGCTCTGCCTGACCGCTGGCTGACAAAGAGGAAGTGTAGTCGGAGGACTCCAATGCTTAGCAGAACGTCTGATGTTTCTGTTACGGTACTGAAGGGTAATGTGGTACTAAAACTGAGACTGTGGGTAATGTCTAAGATTTTCCTTGTTCAACCACTAATGTGCGGTTGATGCAGTCTGACTGGAATACAAGTCTGCTGGGCAGCTGCATATTAAAGAAGACAAAGAAAACTTGATTAGGAGGAGAAAATAAAAGCAGAATTGTGAAGAGAGGCTGGAATTAACCCATAATTCTTGGAGTCAATGCGTGCATCTGCCACCATCAAACAGCTTTGCAAACAATGAAGAGGTAAGTGACATCTATTCTGATTTCTCTGTGTAGAAGACAGCAACAAGTTACTGGGAAGTTGTCTATGCTGCCAGTCCGAATGGTCCACTGGTGTTCAGACTCTTTGTGGGGTAAATGTATTTCCACATGATGAAATTTCTGGAGAGGCAGGGCAGAGAGAGTACATGTGTATCTCTTCCCCGCCCTCCCCCCCCCCCCCCCCCCCCCCTTTTTTTTTGGTAATGTTTGAAGAAGTTATAATTTTATATTAGAGCAAAGGCAAAATAATACAGAAGTCCCAATTTTAAAGGCACGGTAAAGTTGCCAATAAAATTACACCATCACCTCACCCATCACACAGAAGTGTCTTTGAAAATACATGAATTAATGTTTGTAAAGCACTCACGATGATGACCTGTGTTGTAGAAAAAGAGGAAAAAGCTGTAAGGAAACAATAACCCATTTCCAAAGCACAATTTGAAGGTTGTGTAATGTATATCAATAATTTGAAAATATGGAATTATCAATAAGTCTTGGATTAGGGATTCCCATCTTGTAAATGAAGACATTTCAAGTACATGGTAACATATTAATTTTTCCATAAGACCCTTAAGATGTGTAAAGCCAGGGACGCAGCAATTGAAAGTTATATGTGCAAACTTAGTAATGGCATTTCCTGATCTGCAAGTACTTGACCATGCAACAATAAATATTTAAATACAGTTTATATGCAAATTCACACTTAGAGTCTAATCTAGTAATCTGCTCAGGATTATGCTCCTCATTGTATAATTATGAAATACAAATACGTAGTTCATGTGTTTTTACAAGCTGTTCAGCACCTACCTTTTTTAAAGTGAGTCATCACATTCACCTACTTGCCTAGTTGTGTGATTTGTGGCTTAGAAAAGATATGGTGTAATGAAGAGAGAAGGATAAAGTAAACATGCAGCTGCAGAGTTTACGTATTTTTGTATTTTAAATTAATTAGCTACTCTTACATGCTCTTTTTTTAACCAATGTATTGTGTAAATGTTACCCCTGTTTCATCATGGACATTATGACAGGGATGGGTTTATTCAGGATGACTTCTCTCTCACTGGCGCTTAGTGAAAAACGACATGTGCATGTCAAGGAGTGTGTGAGACAGAGAATGTTGCTCTTGCATGATAGAACCTAATAAGATAAACAGGAGGTTGCCTTGTAGGGTGGGAGTGTGGAATAAAGGATGTTGTTCGTATATGATAAGAACCTGTTGTCAGCCCAGGTTGCTCGAGATAGAGAGGGGATTTTCGAAGCCGTACTGCGCTTGCTTAATAGGGTATTGGATATTAACTTCTCCTCCCAGGGGAGGCATAAGTTTCGCGTTAATGAGACATGCGATGTATGAACTGGTATGTACTACAAACATGTAGAAGGCGTGTCGGGTTAGTCTGTAAACTTTGGAGTACCCAGCAATGGAGGAAACAGAGGAGGGATTTCACGGCCGGGAATAGGGTATAAAAATTCATGTATTTTTCTGACCAGGTGTGCCTACTTGTTAGACACCCGGTCTTGCAAGAACGTAATAAAATTAGGTGCTTCACTGTGAAGTCTGGCCTAACCCTCTTGTCGCGAGGTTTTTTTCAGCTCGTTTCTCACAGAGTGCTATTTAAATTTTGAGTTAATAAATTCATTGCACTGCATTGTTTCCTCTTAAGCTTCACCTTGAGTTTGTATTTAAGTGAGTTGGTTGTAATTGGAAAGTTTTCTGTTTAAAAAGTTCTGCTGTGTGCTTAGCAGCCTCCCTTTCCTCCAAATTTTAAAATAGAATTCTCTTTGAGGCTTTATATCTTTATTAAGTCCAACGTATTGAAAAAAAACCCCTTTTCACACCGGGTAAGGAGGTGATTCCTCTGTCGCTTGCCCGAGAGGACCACTTCTGGTTCGTGTTTGTATGCGATGTTAAAACACCCTCTGTAGCCCGTGTGAAAACTGATAGTTCAGACGTTAGTAGCAACGTAGAGCTGCTCTTTGTGGACTATTTTAATTAAAGCCTGAAGCTCCAGTAACCTAAGTCCTTTAGTCACTTTCTGACATGCTGCGTTACTCATTTCTTAAGGGCGTGGCCCCAGCGGGCGCAGTGTGAGGCACCCACGGCCCTGCCGCGCTGTGACCGTACAGGTACACACGCGGCGCGTACCGCGTACCGAGTACCGCTCCCTGCCGCCCGGGCGGCCTGCCGGCTGTGACACCACACAAACCGAGCCGGCGGCGCTTTCTTAAAGCGGGTTTGTCCTAGCAAAGGAAACGTGAAAGGAAAGCCCCTTTTCAGGCTCGTTTGCCGTCCTAACTAGCACCGCGGTTATTTTTAGCCGCACGTCCTCTGCAGCCGTCACGCAGGACGGGCGCTGCCGGGGCGGGCGCTGCCGGGGCGGGCGCTGCCGGGGCGGGCGCTGCCGGGGCGGGCGCTGCCGGGGCGGGCGCTGCCGGGCGGGCGCTGCCGGGCGGGCGCTGCCGGGGCGGGCGCTGCCGGGCGAGGACCGCAGCCCCGCCCTCGCCCACCTCCCTCGCCCCGCCCGGCGGCCGGCCGCGGAGGAGGGGCGGTGGCGGCGCGCGCCGGTTCGATCGGCCGGTGGGCGGTGGCGAAGGACGGCGGCCCGCCCTCTCAGCACCCGGCAGCCCCGCTGGGTGACCACTGCCGGGCTGCTGCGTCGCGCCGGAGTGTCGGGGCGCTGTCTGCGGCTGCTGGCAGCGCGCCCCCGCCTCCGCCTGCCCTCCACTCCGCTCCGCTCCCCGCCTTCCTCCGGCGGCCGCGCACAGCGCCCGTGGTGCCTCAAGGCCGGCCGCCTGTCACCGCCTAGAAGAGGTTTAAAGAGCTGTCGAGCCGAGTTGAATGGTCCTGCTGGGCTGCCTGGGGATGTCTTCAGACCTGGAAGAGCCTTCTCAAGGGCAATCGTTATTATTATGTGGATTATAGGACTCCCCTCACACTCAGGACGCAGGGCTTTGGGCTCCTGGACAATATGGTCCCTGCCAGCAAATTACAAAGAGAGGTGTGGGATTCTCTGACCAGGAGTCTCGGGAAGGAAATTGCTGAACGGCTGGTGGCTGCTTCTGTGGCCGTCATATCACCCACAACCAGAACCTGTCCCCTCCCCGGTGTCCCAACAAAAAGCTTTGTGCAGATCTATGCTGCTTGACTTTTCAGGTCTGGATCAGATACTACCTGAGAAGCCACTGAAATGCTCCAGAACTTCCCAGCTGCAGGTACTCCCGTGAGAAGAGCAGGAACCTCTCTGTGTCCTGTCCTAGTCCACAGCACGTTTGAGAGACGTGTTGTTAATAACCCAGGGCAATAGAATTCACTAAAGAGGTAGGTTTGGGTCTCAGCTCTGGAACCGCTTTGTGAAAGATCAGAAAATAGCTGCTTTTTATCTTGCCCACCCCTAAAAATAGCACAAGAGGCCTTTTCAAGGGAGGTGAGTATCAGTATTGTTGTTGCTGACTTCTGGTTGCATTACTGGTACCTATTAAAACGATTGAAGTGTCATAGTTTAAGCTCTGGCTGGCAACTAAGCACCACCCAGCCACTCGCTCACTCCCCCCGCCCAGTAGAATGGGGAGAGACTAGGAAGGGTAAAAGAAGAAAAACTCGTAGGTGAGGATAAAGGCAGTTTAACGGGTAAAGCAAAAGCCACGCACGTAAGCAAAGCAAAACAAGGAATTCATTTGCCACTTCCCATCGGCAGGCAGATGTTCAGCCATCTCCAGGAGAGCTGGGCTCCATCATGTGTAACGGTAACCTGGGAAGACAAACATCGTCGTTATTAACATCCCTCCTTACTACTTCTTTCCCCAGCTTTATGTGCTGAGCATGATGTCATACGGTGTGGGGTACCCCTTGGGTCAGTTGGGATCAGCTGTACCAGCTGTGTCCTCTCACAACTTCTTGTGCATCCCCAGCCCACTCACTGGTGGGGTGAGGGGAGAAGCAGAAAAGGTCTGACTGTGTGAGCGCTGCTCAGCAGTAGCTAAAACATCCCTGTGTTATCAGTACTGTTTTCAGCACATATCCAGAACATAGCCCATACTAGCTGCTATGGAGAAGGGAACTCTATCCCAGTGAAAACCAACACAGAAGTGAAGGGGTATAATTTTATAGTGGTGAGGTTGTTACAAAAATACATTTAAATTAGATAGGATAAGGGGGTTTAGGCAGGCTGCGAAGAGTTAGATACTAATTTACTGAAGCTGACCATTATCTTTATTTACTTAAACTCAAATGTACTTATTATTGGATATTTTGGTTTTATTTTTTTAAGGTAGGAAAGAGTTTCCGTCTGTTGAGAAACAGGAAAGCCTTAGAATATTTGTTGGATTTTTTTTTTTAGCAGGTATTTGTAGTATTGTAATGTCAAGGCATATCTAACTTTCCTTTAATAGAATCATATTTTAAAATTCATGAATGCTCACAACTAGAGGGAGTTTTTCTGCAAGTGCAGAAATGGTGAATGCAATAGTGGCAATTATAGTCACACCAAAGACCTTGATTCGTGTTGGTACAATAAAAAAGGATTACAACCAACCCTTTCTTCATGTTATATTCCTCATGTTTCTTGAAGCTAAATTGTGATTTTTAGTTTAAAAATCAACATATACAGAAAATTGGAAAATAAAATATGAATAAAATTTAAGTAGAAAATAAAAAAAATAGATATACTTAAGATGAAAAATAATAGGGATAGAAAACTTAAATACTCTCTGTTTTGCATGCTGAACACAAGGGACAGAAACCCAAAGGTGTTCTTAAGCTGTGTTTTTTGTGGTGCTTAGAGGCAGTTGAAGCCAGTGTCGTTCAGCTGATCACTATGGAACTGTATATTGGTTTCTAATTTTTGGCTTGGCTATGAAGATTTGTATGTGTCCTGAAAAGTACCAAACACTTTTTATTGTTGATATAGCATTACTTTTTATGTAGTGCTGTGGAAGATTTTGCTTTTAAACATGCTAAAAGTTATTTTGATCCTACAGAAAAGTACATAATATTCTGTATTCTGTGCTTTTTTTATCATACATAAAATGTGTTACATTTTATTTTGTCTTTTCTATTCAATTATGGCAGATATACTGTTACTACAAAAGCCAGAGTGCATACTCTTGACAGCAAACACTGCATTTTCTTCCTTATCTGTTTGCTTTGTATTTTTCTGTGGTTTAAAAATAATTCCACAACGTTACATTGCTCACAATAATTTGATTTCTTTCATACCGTATCAGAGAGCTGGGTTTAACTTTTCAGCAGCAGTGGTGGGAAAGATAGAAAAGAGAGATCAGTTAGTACTGTGCGCATAAGGAAATATCTCTTCCTTAGATGTCCCCCATTTCATCTCTGTTTAAAGTTCCCTTACAGTTTGGACTAAAAATGTGCCAGCTGACTGCATGGACATGTACCAAACATATCTCTTTCCATTCATTATATAGGGAGGCTTGACAGTTAATTCACAGGACTAAATGAAGGTGTCTTTTCTAGCGGAGGCTGATTTCTGTGCCCTGACTGTACTGACTGGATTTCTGTTGACTGGAAAGGAAGTCCCATGTCACTAGCTCAGATGCAGGCACTTGCCGTGTGGCCACCCACACTTAGTCAGCCTCGCTGCGTTGTTCCTGTGGGGTATCAGTAGCTAGATGGGGTTGCATGTGTTGGAGGACAGGTCTATGAGTTGCATTGAACATGGTGGTCATGGTACAATTTTGTCTTTAGGTTTGCTGCGAGTAAATCTACATGTACCAGGTTTGTACTCTTCCTCAGTTGTTTGCTGCTAGCCATGGCTGAAGACCTACCGTAGCAGCGATCACGTACAATGTAGCAGTTACAATCTCATTTTGCCAGCTCAGTTGGTTTGAACTCTTCTGTTTAGGTTGGTTCTAATCTCTTCAGTTCCCATTCTGATCTAAAGTACCCCGTTCTCACTGATATGTACTGTAGTGGCTATTGTCTGTGTAAAGTGCACACGAGGCAGTTTTTAATGGTAATGGCCTATAGCTTTTCACAGGTTGTTGTATTCAGGTAAGAAACTACTCAAGCGGGGATAATGTTACCCTCCATCTTAGCTAACCAGGAAAAGCGTTGGGAAATGCAGTAAGTTACTTTGCCCATCTTCATCATACTGGAAGTGACCCAGAAGGAAATGGGGATATCAGCTGTTTCCATGTTGTTTAGGGAGGCTTAAGGCAAGAGAAGAATATGCTGAGGGTTGCTATGAAAAATGAGCTTGAAAGAATTTGGTTTTTTTTATTTATGGGCAGTACATGCATTTACCTGAAACGCATTTTCAGTGTGTCTAAGCACTACTTTTATGTTTGGTGTACTGATATTAATGGAGTCTACTAGTGCAGCCTAATGCTGTTTTTACTCTTGTTTGTTACCAGAAATAGGCAATATCGCACTAATGTTTTTGAGGAATAAGAGAATTCACATAATTATCGGTCTTTCCCAGCCTTAACAGTGTGCATGGCAATGAAAGTGTCTCAGTTTTCCACAGCCCCCAGGCACATCTGAGAATATATACATCCTTGGGCATGTTTGAATGAAAGCAAAATAAAAATGAAGAGTTTTGTCTGTGACCAAACCGACAAAACTTGCAGTTTGCCCTAACAGTGTGGATTAGAAATAGGTTTGTTGCATTTTCCTGGGGGACTTTTATGCTGCATTCAGCCTCTCAGCCAGTCGCAGCCCTTACCCTTATACACCCGTGGTGCAGCTTGGCAATGGCAGGAAACAGCTGCTGTTACTGGAGGAAGTGTGATTGTAGTCACATCTTTCCCTCCCGCGTTCCCCTTCCTTTTCTACGTAGTTTTCATTAACTGCTGTGTGGGCATGAGATTTTGTGTGTTTGGATCTTTTAAACATCTGCTTTGGACAAATCGTGACAGCGCAGAATGAAAATGGTACTGGCTGTGTGAGTCGGATTTACCAAAGTAGCTTTGGCTGCTGGTACTTTTCCAGGAACTGCTTATACACTGAAAATACTGAGAGAGTCATTGTCCTTACTGGGTCCTTAGCTTTCCTCAGAACTTTCTGTTGTCTCACAGATCAATACTACTAAGTTATAACTTCATTGTAATCTCCTTTGTTTACAGAAAAATGTACTCCTGCTTACATAACAGAAACAATAACAAGAGACAACTTCTTTGTTCGCTTACACGAGTGAGCTTTGTCCTTTGCTGACATCTGGCTTTCTGCCTTAACACAGACTCTAGAAGGACCGCCCTTCCCCTCGCGTTTTCAGTGAAGAAAAAGAGCTTTTTCCAGGTAGGTTGATTAACTTGTCGAATCCTGACCATGTGTTTTTTGATGCCTCTTGTGGTAGCTGAGAACTGTCTAAAGTTGTTTCAGGATGTAGAGGCCTAACTATCTCATGCCTTGAACCCAGAGGAGCATAACTGGCATATCTGTAATTTAAACTAGGTCTGTCGGAATTGTCTTTTGAATCAAAGGCAGTTGACAATGGATATTGGCTACTTTGAGGAGAATACTTCACTTGCCAGTAGTGAAAAAAGCTACTTTGTAATTCACAGTCAAATTTTTGCTGGGTTTTTCATTCTTCCATTGAAAAACTTATAACCTGTTTATTGCAAGATCAACAAAAACCGCCTTCTCATTTACGTATTTTAGTTTCAGCTAAAAGTCTCCTTTTGATTGTGCAGATGCAAGGGACTAGGAAAGGCTTTTGTTAATAGTAGAACACTGGACCATCATGCCATATTGGTGCCAGTTAAAGAAAATATGTGTCTTTAACTTATACTGGAAAAACAAAAAAATGAATTATACTTGGGAAAATCCCTGAAATTCAGCAGAATTTCAGGAGTCTGTTTGTTGACCCAATTAAAATATGATGGCCCAGATTACACAAGCCTTTGACTGATAATCAGTTTTGATCAGAACAATTTGTCATAATTGCTTTGAAAGCAGTTATTGTATTTGTTCAGTTTATCATTTTTAGAATTCTTCAGTCACAGCTTCAGGTTCTTGTTGTCCTTGGAGCTTTTTACTAGAATAGCAAATGACATAGTAATTGTAATTATATGCTTATTGCTAGATTAACAGTCAGATATGTTGAATGTCGTGCAAATTAATTTTTACTGTCAATTAACTATTTGCTTTTAAACAAAACACTATTTTTTAGAAATCATTATTACTCAGTTGAGTCTTAATTAGTAATCCTATATATTCTCTGTAACGGTTCTGTTCTTTAACTTGTAGGGTCACATCAGGCTTATGTCACCTTGTTTTCAGAGGTACCACAAAATCCTTTGATTTGGCTCAGCTTTGGCCTGCAGTGGGTCTGTTGCGGAGCTGGCTGGAACCTAGTGTGTCGGGCACAGAGCATCTGTCCCTACCAAAACCTTGGCATTTACACACAATGCAAAGAGGTTTTTCTCTTAATATAGCTACTAATTAATTTTCTTACAGATTATAAACACAATGGACAATATGTATTTAAAAAGCTGAAGAGAAAGGAGGAGAGGCATATGAAGACTCAAGTGTATGTATAGTAACCTTCTGATAAACTAGAGACTTTAAAATGCATATTACTTAGAAACTCTTGTAGAGTTTCTCCTACAGCTATGAGAGTTGAAAATGGTAGTGCTTGCTACCTAAATTGTTCAGCTGTCTGACTGTCTTCTTACCAGCGCAAGCTGATGGGCAACAGAAGTAAGAATTACATATCATCAGGTTGTAAGTGATATGGTGATTCTGTTCTCAGTACACTTCTGCCGCTTTTGAAAAACTCTTGTAACTTCTCTCAGTAAGTAATGGATGACCTTAGCACATGTTTCTGGCGGTTTCCCACCTTGCCATTGTCCTTTCCCTGGTAGTTCTTTCACATTTTAAATGTGACCTTCTGCACCTGGTTTTTACTTGTCACAGGACATTTGTCAAGGCCCAGTGGCCTTTCTTGTAAGAAAAAGATTTTTTTAAAAAGGTCTCATTTTCCCCTGCTTCCAACCTCAGATGCAGGCATCTCTCTCCAGCCCCGTTCTCTCTTCACGTGCTCTGGCTGGTGGCAGGTAAGCAGGCAAGCAGGCAGCCTCTCTTGTTCCATTGTGTGCACACACACACACAGAGGAATGTCACTACAGGTCAGCTTACCAAAAGCAAACCCACGTGCTTAGCAAAGGTTTGGTAATACTTTCTGAGGCATGGTGAATTACTAGTCCCTTTTCTACATTTCCGTTCGATAGCTGTTCTGTGTGACTGCTGCCTCAGACAGAGCATTGAGTGTTTGAGCGTGGTGTGCAGACAGGTCTGTTATAGGCTGTTCTCCCTGAAGTCTGATGTTCAGCTACCCAGTGTAACAGGTGTGCCAAGTGTGCATGGCTGGTTGGGTGTGATGAGTCTTCCAGTAGACAGCAGACATCCTGGGCAACCCTGGTGGTTAGTGGTATAATTGCTGACACCTACCTGTTGACGTTGTCCTGTTATGATTTTGCTCTGCTCATGCAGTGCCTCTATGTGATCACTCAAATCATGCCAGGTGCACTTCCATGTCCTGCCAGGTGCTCAGAGTGCTTGTTTAGCCCATCAAAGGTGCCCTTCAGGCAAACAACTGCCAAAACATCAGTGAATCCTCTGTGTGTGGCTGTAGGGAAATGAGAAATCTGGGTCAGTCAAAGCTCTACTCATAGAGATTGTTGAGAGCTGTAACTGACACGTTCAGAGACAAGCAGAATATTGCCACAACGGCACTCTGCTTATACTTTCCCTAAGAATTTGAGGCCTTCTTTCTGGTACCTTACATGTATTATGAAGGTGGTATATGGAATCATCTGCATTGTTAATAAGGATATGGACAATCATTTGGAGAACATAAATGTCTAGGTATGTTGTCTACATACAGGTGGACATTCATATTTTTCTTTCACATAGCACTTTTTGACAATGTGTATTCATAATTTGCTCAAACAAAGAAATCCTAAGGTAGAAATAAACCAAAAATATATTGCACTCACCATCATACTATAGTTATGACAGGCAGAATGAGGAAAAAGTGGATGTTGTCCGATTCCTGCTGTGGTTAGAATATGTATGGTTTTTTTTGCTTAGACGTTCACTATTTCATTGTAGATATAAGCAGTACGGCTTACAGATGCTCCACTTTCTGTTGTTTCCAAGGTCATTTGCCTTCCATGAGAAAAGTGTTTTCACACAGGTAGTGCCCTGCTGATGTTCTATGTATTTTAAGTATGCATTTAATTTGTATTATTTATGTTTATGATTGTGATTTATGTGCGTAGCAGTATGCTTGTGTTATTTTTGTATAAGTGTTTAGATGGTTTTGCAGAGTGAGCTTGTAAAAACACCATTCACTGTTACTTGCTCTTTTCCTGTGAATGTATTTTTCATTACCATCATCAACTTACAACCACTGCAATGTTAAGATAGAATATATATATTTTATTTATGGCTTATGTAGTATTTTAGTACCTTACAAATATTAGTTGAATGTTGCCACATCTTTGTGAAGCAGGAGACTGTTCATTCATTTTACAGATGGGGAAACTGAGGCACGGAGAGCTTATGTGAATTTACCTAAAGTCACTTAGCAGATCTGAGACAGTACAGGTCTTTAACATAGGATCACTTTTAATCTCTGCAACAGCATAGCTGTTATTTTTACATGAGGACAGGTATAGATTAGTGTCAGAATATGTTCAGATATTAATCTCTCCTGATCCATTTACCTACAAAACTATTTCAAACCAAATTAAAATATGTCTCTTCTTCAGACAAAGCTGTCTGTTGTGTGTGTTGTGGTAAAACCTAATCTATTTGTTTGAAAACAAATTTGTTTGTCAAGGCGTTGCGGTAACTGGTACAATTTTCACTTACCAAAGGAGTATCATATCAGATTGAAGTAATACTTTCTTCTTTTTTTTTTTTAAACTTACATTTGCTAACTCTAAAAGACCTATAAGGCAGGCTTAGATTCAAAAGATAAACATGAAAGAATCACAGTGTCTGATAGACTGTCTTCATATATCAAATGAATGCTTGCAAGCAAGAGAGAAAAAAATCCCTGAGAAGTTGAAAGAGCATTGCAAGTACTGATTTAGGAAATGTATTTTTGTGGATATATGTATTTTTTTTACTTTTCTGTATGTTGGGAAAATAATCAGTTTGTAACGTCAGAAAAAAATTCTATCTAAAAAGCTCCTTTCTGTGCACTTCATTATCTTCAGTAGAATGAGATACAATTTATTTATTTAATTTTAAGAGCATTTGCTAACAGATTCTAAAAGAAACTTAACAACTGCCATTTTGCTTTAGATCACTCCTGTGTTAATCTGTTATCCTTAAAAAATTATAATAACACTGGTCGTTTTCAGGAAGGATAAAAGAAATTTCCCCCAAATATCCTGCAGTTGTATATGAGCGTGTCTGGGATAAGGCGATGGAAGAAATATCTGGGCTTTGGGAAGAAGTAGTTGAGAAAGTGAGATTAACCTTCTTTATTTTCCCTATTTTGGGGTTGGGTTTATTTTAATACCCTTCTTACAAGGAACAGTTTTTAGATTTGTGAAATGAGAAGGACAAATTACTAGAGGGCGGTAAATTCACTGTAGTGGAAAGGGAAACCCAACATGAAATTAATTTCACTTAACACTAGATGCCTGTCACACAGACGTTTGTATCTGAGCTGGTCTAGTGAACTCTTTTTGTCGTGAACAGAGTCAATTTCCAATGAACAATTTACCTGAACTGTTTTAAGTATTTATTTTGGAATAAGATTAATTGTTTTCAAGAAATAATCCATTTCTTTCCACTCACTAGAAGGACAAACAAGTTTAATTAGAGACCGATTCAATTGTAGATGTGGAAGCTAGATGAGATGAATAGTACAGATTCTCTGTAATCTTATACAAGATTACAACTTGCCTATATTTTTAATTGGAGCATTGAAAAAATGCCTCCTATATTCTGAAAACATTGATGGAACACTAAAATATAGCTTAAAAAAAAAGCAGGAAATGGAATTTAGATCAGCTCCTTGCTATTTAGAATTTTTAAATAATGGTTTAACCACTAGTTATATATTACTGTTAAAGGTGCTTGGCTGTAGCTCTGCTACAGATACTATTTGTGTATATGACCTGAAGGTTAAGCAGTTTTTAAATTTAAAGTATTTGAGAACATGCTTCAGTTGAAAAGGGTTTAAGGAAGAGTTTAAATGCATTGAAGCTCACGCAAACAGCAACATCATTTTAATGCAGATATGTTTACAATATGTACTTGGATAGGAAGCTGCAAATGCTAACAAGCAACTTACAAACTTAGCAAAATCTATTTATATTCAAGACACAAAGTGATCAAGATACACACATTAGTTACAAAAATACAGAAGAGAATAGTTATTGATGTTTCTGACACTGCTGAGGAAAATATGCTGAAGCTATATCTGCAGAAGGCCAAAAAATAACTTGAAGTGAAGGCAACAGAGAAGACCATACAGTGTTACCGTCCAAGTCCATTAGTGAAGCTGATGGATTAGTATAGAAATTGGCAGTACGGAGTCAAGGGCAACAGGAAATAAACAAAAGCAAAATGGAAGAAGGAAATGCAGAAATGGAAGACACTGAAGAAGTTGCAGCACAATCTCAAAAAAAAGGATGTAAAACTATGGGAAAAAAAGGATTATCAGAGAGAAAGAAGCATAACAATCATGGAATTTCAGCCAGCAAGTTAAAAGAAAATGGTCACGTTTGGGAGTAAGGCGAGTTGGATAAACATAAGGAGTTGGTTCTTATCGTAGAAAAGACTCTGCTACTTGCAACTTATCCATCTGAACGTGCAAACGTGCAGTATTCTTCTAAACATACTGATGAGGACCTAACGTCAGTGTTACCTGGTAAAACCCAGCAAAGGTCAACAGCAGCGAGAGCAAACAGAAAATCAGTTTGTGTGTGTTCCTTTTTGTTTCCATTTATGGTTGTTTTTTTTTAAAGGCAGGAAGAACTGATGGAAAATACAACGCCATTTACAGTTAAGATTTATTTTTCAAGAATGATCATTATAAATTGCAGTATCAAAATTAAGCATATTCATTATCCTTGGAGGCCTGTCTGTGGTTTGTGGGACAGAACTAGTCCTGACCTGGAGGAGCATAGGAGACGTTGTGCTTTTATTTGCTCGTGTGGAAGCCTGGAGTGCTTGTAAAAACACTGGACGGGACTGCACATAGAGATCCCGTTCTGGAAGTGTTGGTTTACATTCTCCAGTATGACATGAGGCAGACTGAACTGTTCCACACTTGCATCCCGTTTACCTCTGTTTGTCCTTGGTGATCTTCCTACTTGCCTGTCAGTCAATTCGATTCCAGCTTTGTCTTGACCCTGAGGGAATTCAGGGTTCAGATGGACTGTGAGCATGCTTTTCAGTGGAAGGTGTGGGTCAGCCTTTAGAGAGGTCTGAATCTGACGGTCTTTCCGCACTTGCCCCAAGTCCCACTGAGAAGTGGCCCATGCAGCCTAACCGGCGTTGCTCACGAATGCGGATCAGGACGTTCTGACTGGGAGAACATCAGCTAGCCCACAGTGGCCTTGCCCCAGTAAGCTGCCTGTGCTGGAAGTCAGGGCCCATGGAAGCTCCGCAGGACCTTCCTTCTCTGTGTGCCAGTATTCTCTCTGTTCAGGTTACACGTGCTGCTGAGTCCTTTGAGATACAGCACGCGATACTGTTGTTAAGGAAAGGTACCACTATTCTGGGACTCAAAACGTTCTCTGAGCAGAAGGAGGCTTACCATAGCGTTCATGACTCAGTGTGATGCCAGAAACTCCAGGTGCTGGAACACACCCCACGCTAGTAAGCGTCTCTTCCTATTCCTGCGGTTTTAGTTCTTCCAGGGTCACCGTTCTTCCAGGGTGTCCCTACCTGTCCACATAGTAACGACTTAGATGGCCCTTTCGGGAGGATTAGTCTGGCCGTAGATAGGGGGTGATGAACTAGGCTGCAGTCTCAAGTGAGCAGCAGTCACGGAGGACGTGTCAAGCACAAACCTCTTGCATTAAGACTACTGGACATTCATGTGTTGTGCATGAGCCAAATGAACGGTGAATGTGGTGTCTGTTTATGTGTGTGGGGACAGGACGTATTTCCTTTCCTAGGCAGTATGAACACAGCCAGTCTACTCTGAAGGTTTCTAGGCTTAAATGGATTTGCCTCAGTTGGCTCAGGGACCACAGTTTGTTCCTAACTGTGAATGATAAAAGATAGTACCAAAATACTCTACATAGCTATGACCATGGTCTTATTGACACTTCCGTTAACCATGTGGCTTCATTTTGGGTAATACTCTAGTTCAAAAATACTATTTCTTTCTAAACTGTTTAGTAATGCTAAAAAAAGTTATACCAAAAGTAGACCTGTTTGGGTTTTTTTTTATCCTTTATCACATTTCTCCTTAAAACATCAAGAACAATTATTACCCAAGTCTTTAAGTATACAAGGTTCACTCCAACTAATCTTGGAAAGAAAACTGCTGCATCTGCCCTCCAGTTCTTTGGGTTTTACAGGACTGATTAATACAGTAATTTTAATCTCAAGCTATTAGAATTATTTATAAAGATGGATAAACATTATTATCCACTTGCTGCAGATGAAATCTGTGATACAAAGAGGTAATGGTTTTGCCACGATCTCATAGGTAGTTCTTTGGGTTCTGCCATGAAACTATATTATGTCAGTGTAATTTACAGCTTCTGCCATGAAAGTACATTATGTCAGTAAAATTTACAGTACCTCTAAGGATTCTTCTGAATTATGCCAGCATTCAGTGGCCGTTTTCTTTCTTCCCTCTCTGTCTGAATAGAAAGCCTTGTATTTCAGTCACGTAAACTCTAAATCCATCCAGCATTCAGGCACATTTCCTTCATATTCTTGAAAAAAAGAGGGCTTTTGAAGGAGAGTGGGATGGGATGGGATACTTGTGCTTGTCATTTTCCAAAGAAGATTCATACATTTCTAAGATTCCTTCTTTTTTTTTTTTTTTTTCGCTAATACAGTATTAAGAATCAACCATGATAACTCCCTTTGTTTTACAGGAAATTGATAGAAACTCAATATAGGAAAAAATGATCAAATTACTTTGTTCAGTCCAGCTGCTCTAAGAAGGATGTGTTTTTCTGGTGGTGTTTAGTCTGAAGGAGCCAGATGCTAAGGGTTTTCAGTGTGCCTTGGAGACTTGTCGGAGTTCAGTACAGTAGTAAAAAGCAGAACGAGCAAGCTCTTTTTTTAAATACAGGTCATTTCAGACTGCAGCCTTACGAGTAATTGCAGGACTACAGCTGAGAAGGCAGTGAACCGTATTGTGCTGGAGGGAACACTGGCTGGGAGTGTGGTATGGTAGAAACTTTTAAAATCAGTTTTGATGCCAAATAAAATATACCAGTGAACCTTAGTTCAAATAACAATAGATTATTTTTGGAAGAAATCACTTAAAACTCTGAAGGATTTATTTTCCAAGATGTTGGTCGCCATAGTACCTGCAAATTTATATTGCATGTTGTCTGTTCCAATCTTCAGATCTCTTTTGTGAACTTCATCATCATCATGGCTTGGCTTCGTGGACGAAGATTTGGGAAGGGCTTTGCCCACGCTTATTGCAAGCGCGTTGATGGCTGAAAAGGCCAATGCGGGATAGGCAAGACCGGTTGCAAAGAGCACACCGGAGGGTCTCCTTGGGTGGTATAGTCGAGGCACGGTTCTTTCTGCGCTGTCTTTTCTCCTCGAGCCTGATTCTACGCGTGCTCTCAAAGGAGACAGCAGCGTTATGTATGGTGTGTCTCCAAATCTCCCGATTGGAGGCCAGGGTGGACCACTGATGGTGGTCAATATGGCCTAGGCTGAGGTGTTGTTTCAGGGAGTCCTTCTATCTCCTCTTTGGAGCTCTTCTCTTGCGGCAGCCGGTGGCAAGTTCACCATAGAACACGATCTTAGGGAGGCGGTGATCCGCCATCCTGGAGACGTGCCCTGCCCAACGCAGCTGCGTTTTCAGCAACATGGCCTCAATACTGGTGACGTCTGCCTGTTCAAGGACAGCAACGTTAGTCACGTAGTCAGTCCGGTGGATGTTTAGGATTGTGCGGAGGCAGCGCTGATGGAAGCGTTCGAGGAGTCGCAGATGGTGGCGGTAGATGACCCATGATTCAGACCCGTACAGAAGAGTAGACAGTACCACGGCTCTGTAGACACTGATCTTTGTACTTTTCTTCAGGTGTTTATTGCACCAGACTCTTTTATGGAGTTTTCCGAAAGCTCTGTTTGCCTTTGCTATTCTGTTGTCTATCTCTTTGTCGATCGTGGCATCTGAGGAGATGATGCTACCCAGATAGCTGAACTGCTGGACTGGCTGAAGCTCTGACTCGCCAATGGTGATGTGGGGATGATGGTAATCATCTTGTGGTGCTGGTTGGTAGAGAACTACCGTCTTCTTCAAGCTGACTTCCAGCCCAAAAAGCTCAGCCGCCTCTGCAAAGCAGGATGTTAAGCGCTGCAGAGCTGCTTCTGTGTGGGCAACAAGGGCGGCATCGTCAGCAAAAAGCAGCTCGCGGACAAGGTGATTCAGGGTCTTGGTGTGCGCCTTCAGTCGCCTTAGGCTGAAAAGGCTCCCATCGGTACGATATCGGATATAAATGCTGTCTTGTTCGTCGAGGTCTGCCGTGGCCCTTTGGAGCATCATGCTGAAGAAAACTGTGAATAAAGTTGGTGTGAGAACGCAACCTTGTTTCACACCATTGGCTATTGGGAAGGGCTCAGAGAGTGCATTGCCATATCTGACTTGGCCGCGCTGCCCCTCATGTAACAGGATAGTCATTTTGAGGAACTTGGGGAGACATCCTAATCGTTCCAAGAACTTAATGTAGTAGTAACATACTTCAGAAGCAGAAACAGAGGCAAATTAAGACAGAGTTTATTCAATACTCTTACACACTGACAGGTGAATTTAATAGATTTTTATTACTACAGTACTGCTGTGTCAGTGTTCTCTGTTAGCGTAGCTTCATGCAGTGAGAACTGCAGCTGTTTAAACTTGAAGAAATTGTTTGAAATTGAAGGGGTTCTTTCATTTTCTTATCTGTCCTATTGATTTTTCAGTTTTGTGAAATTACCAGCACGGAAAAATATTTCACTTCGATATTTCTTATTGTTTTAGGGGATGAAAATACAAACATAAAGGAACTGAATCAAGATAAAAAGGTGAAACGAAGTGGTTCCTATATTTCCAAAAGAATCCATTGGCTCTTTGGTACTCCTAGTTCCCATGTTTGAATGTATTAATGAGTTTTGCTTCCTTAAACTGCAGTGAAGCTGATAACCCTTTCATAAATTAACGTTCAGCAGTTGAACACGGTATGTTTGACTTTTGGGGACCTTTGCATGAGAAGATTCTTTATCTTGGACTTGATCAATTCTACATGACAGTAGCACAGAGACTGTAGTGGAGTGTATTTGATTGTTATATTTTGCTTATATTACAGAATTTTGATTTGAGAGCAGTCTACAAGAATCTCGTGAGGCAAGGAGGTTAAAAACCTAACGCAGAAATTGGAATGTATAAGATTATCCTCTAGAAGTGTTAAAATGTAATCAGTAACATATTTTGGAGTAAAATAGTTAAACGGTTGCTAGCCATATGGAAATGATAAATATGATTCTAAAGGGCTTTATGGCAGCAGTGGTAATCTACAGCAAACCGCTACATTCCCCGTTTTTCTTTGAGCCCTGGAATATGACACAGTCTCTCCAGCACTACTCTGTGAGATCTCGTCTTGTCCAGCACTGTTCCCACAGTTCAGCAGTTCAAAATACATACCTGCTAAGACCCCAGATGAAGATAATATATATTCTGTATAAATATTGAAGAATTTAATGTAAATTATCAACTGCTGGCATTTCGTTGGTTTAATATCAGACTCTTTGGTCTTGAAAAAGTTGATGGAAAAAAGTGAAGATGGAAATCCATTTCTGTATAAGGTTCTGTGAATTTGATAAGTAAATCACAATGAGGAAAAAGGGGGAAATACTATTCCATTTTTCCATTTAAAAGTTACTTCTAGTAAATTAACTAATTACTTCTGAGTTCTTAAAGATAACTCATTAATTTATAGTTTGAATGAGTTTATTCAGGACTTCTTGTATACGTTAAGATAAGAACATTCATCAGTTGACTACTGTTGTAATAATAGCAAACAATATAATGTAATGCTATTACTTTTCATTATAGAATGTAACTTTGAAACCCGTCTTACCTGTAGAAAATCTTCCATAGTCTTTAGAAAGAAATAGTAGATGTTAAAGATAAATCTTTTCTTTTGAAAGAACAGTGTCTGATTGTAACTACTGCCATCATGCCAAAGATTGCCAGACACCTTGGAATGTGCTTCCCAAATCCAGTGTTTCAACGGTACTGAGAAGCTTTTTTCTTTGATACACTGGGAATTTGTTATACCAATGAATGTATTTCTGACCGAGTGGATTATATATAAAACACATTCAGTCATGCTGACATGCAGAAAGTATGAATTTTAAATAGTTGTTAAACATAATATATGATGAAAATAGTATGAAAATTTATGTGCATTAATGTGTTCTGCTATTAAACATATTTTTGCTGCATGGGGAATATTTACACAAGTAAAACTTATATTTTGGTTATAGTTGTCAAATGAGGAGCGTATGCCAGAAGTAGAAAATACCCATAATTAAATCCAGACAAACAATAATGTAGGATCCCTATACTGAAAATGATTATTTTCAAAATGACTTCACAAATTATTCTGGGCTATTTTCCCGGGCAGCCAGTCTTCCTTGAATGACTCAATCATGCCTTCTTAATTGATAAATACTGGGACTGGCAGGGTTATCAGGAGAGACAAGATACACCTGGCCCTGCTGAGGTTTCTGATGCAGTTCCTGAAACCACCGTCAGCCTTACGTGCTCGTTGTTTATGTGCTAAAAAGTATGGCAACATAAATGCATTTTAAAAATTCTACAAATTAAAGAAATCATCTTGTTTGATATTTAGCTAGGAGAATGGGAGTTTGTCTATGTGTGTTTACAGTCTTTTTAGACAGAAAAGGACGTTGTTCAGATGCTGCACTGATGTTTCTGTATTGGCCACTAATTTACTTCTTCACCTTTTTCAAACTTGTTCATCCCTGTCCCCTGAACCTTCGGTTTTTGCTTCTGTAAAAAGAGATAATGATTCGTATGACTTCAGATGCCTTTGCATGGTTGCTTACATATTCTCAACTTGCAAATAAGTTTGTTTAAAAAGCAATGAAACTGAAAGGCTTGGTTTTGGGTACATATATAATGACAGATATATGAGATGTATTAATCCTTTTTTAATCTTTAGATTAACAATACAGGTAAGCCTGAATGTGTTTTATACTAGTGGTGCTTCGGCTATTTTAAAGCTTCATTAACAGGAGAGTATGCAGTGGCTTTAATATACATGATAATCAAGACTGTAATGTATTACATATTTATATGAGAGATGCTACAGTCCAAAAAGATCACAGTATTAAATCTAGAACATAGTTCTAAAATAAAATGTTACTTTGTTTCTGTGTCCTAGATTAAAGCCTGTGTGTTTTCCTAAAATAACTTTTTTCTTTTGTCACATTTCCAGTGAGTCAGAACTACTATTAAATGGTCAAAGACATCCATTAATAAATCAAGGGAGTAAAATGCAACAAGCATCAAGACTTTTGTCAGCGGAAGCTGGCATGAATACTGGTAAGTGGAAAGCTAATCGTATAGGGACTTGGTGTGAGAACAGTAAACATTTCCTGAAGATGCTGACGGTTTGCCCTCAGTGAGGTGCCCTTTTTCTTTTCCTTCATGTTTTTTTTCCCAGCTGTTACTAAAACTTGACCTCAACTCCATAAAATCTTAAGGTTGTGCCAGTTCCTCATCTTATCTGTATGAAATGGCTAATAAAGAGGATATAATAAAGGATGAGGTAAGGGTATTCTACAGCAAAATCTAAAATCCTCATGTCGGGGGTGGAACTACCTACATCTGTGCTATGCATGTGCTTGCCAAAATGGGACAAAATACCTGTATCTGGACTGGTACATACATTGTCTTCATCGCTGAGTGAAACTGCATGGAATGTAGATGCCTGCAGCAATGAAGTGTAATTATTAAGAGTTATAGGAAGTTTACTTCACTCTCTTTAGAAAATTCCGTGTGCCAGTTTCTAGAGGAAAACCACTAGACGCTGTTCAGATGTTTTCTCTATTGAACATCTTTCTGAGTAGCTTTTATCTTTACAAAGAAAACAGTTGAGCTTTTGCACAGTATGCTTGTTAAGTTGTCGTCAGGTATAGAAGATCTGAAAGACAAAGGAGCTTTTGAAGATCGTGAAATAGACAGCAATACTGGTAAACACAGAATAAATGGAGAGGTCTGTATTCTATTATTTAGGTCCCTGTTTAATTTACTCTAACACCTCATATGCACTTATTCAAGAAGTGCTACTGCTCTAGCAACTCCTGGTCTCAAGAGGAAGAAGCACATATTAGTGAAAGTTACTGGAGACACCATGAAAAGTAGATTTATTTTAAGAGGAACTTAAATGCAACTAGGCTAAAGGACTTTATATTATTTGGTATATAGGTGACAGACTGTCAAACAAGACTGGGAATACTGGCAGAATGTACAAAACATAAATAAGCATGAAGCTTAATGAGAGAATACGCTATGAGCAGGAGTAGGGCAGTGATTGTCCCCCTGTACTCGGCACTGGTGAGACCACACCTTGAATACTGTGTCCAGTTTTGGGCCCCTCACTGCAAGAAGGACGTTGAGGTGCTGGAGCATGTCCAGAGAAGGGCAGCAAGGATGGTGAAGGGTTTAGAGCACAAGTCCTATAAGGAGCAGCTGAGGGACCTGGGGTTGTTTAGTCTGGAGAAGAGGAGGCTCAAGGGAGACCTTATTGCTCTCTACAACTGCCTGAAAGGAGGTTGTAGTGAGGTGGGGGTCAGTCTCTTCTCCCAAGTAACGAGTAATAGGGAGAGAGGAAACGGCCTCTAGTTGCACCAGGGGAGATTTAGGTTGGATATTAGGAAACATTTCTTTACAGAAGGGGTTGTGAAGCACTGGAACAGGCTGCCCAGGGAGGTGGTGGAGTCCCCATCCCTGGAAGTGTTTAAAAAACATGTAGGTGTGGCACTGTGGGACATGGTTTAGGGACCCCGGCAGTGCAGGGTGTATGGTTGGACTTGATCTTAAAGGTCTCTTCCAACCAAAATGATGCTGTGATTCTGTGGAGGAACTGTAGAGCTCTACAGAAGTACGGCAAGAATGTTTATCCACAAATGCATAAAGTTGTGCATGAGCTAATACATCTTGCCAAGAAGCTCAGTACCACTGTTGATGGTGGTATTTCACTAGTGCTAATTGATGTCTGTCAAGACCTGACTAATTTAAAATCAGCTCAGATATTTTTTCAAAACTTGGTAAGTAGGTATAGTTTATCTAATAGAGGGTTTAGTTTTTTTTTTTTTACAAGTGTATATTTATATTTAAAGGAATTCTGAAAAAAGTAAATTAGATGTCAAAGAGAACTGGGAGCTCGTGGAAGAATTCAGATGGGACAGCGTTGAGGTAAGGGTGTTACATGGACAAATTGGTTTTTATAAAGGTTTTTATAACATTTTATCAGGCGTGAAAGGAGGCCATTTTTGTTTGTACAAACAGGGAAAGAGGATGTTGAGTAGAGCAAGATCCCAAAAATTGCATGTAGTATTTTTTATTGCGAGCATTGTGAGGGAAAACTTTGAAAGTATCCTGAGATGATGCACCTGAGTATCCAGAAAGTTAGTTTTGAAAAGTAAAGTTATGGCAAGTTTTTGGAAAGAAAGATACTAGCTCTTTTCCAGAAGTTTAGTTAAAGATGATAAAACCTTGCAATGACATAATTTGAGAGAAGGACAGATGGAGAACGTTACTAGAAGAACAATTAATGATGCTGAGCTTGATTTGTTAGTCATCAGTGCAGAGATGACAAGTGAAGATGTGGCTGTCAGCTGATGAAATTGCTTGGAGAGAGAACATAATGTAAGATGAGCAAAAGACTGTAGACACTGCCCAGGGGAATAATGAGCGAGTAGGGAAAGACTAAAAAGGCTCATCAAAAGATGAACTAAAAGAACAGTCTTGAAAAGAATTGGAGCAAAAACCCTGATCTTCAAGCCTAGTGGGTGTAAAATGCCAGAAAGGCAAGAACGATCAATGACAGCAGAAATTGGAAGAAGGCAAAAGCGAAAGAAAAGATGGGAAAGGAAGGATGGTGAGATTATGTATGTCAGGGAGCAGCAAGAGTAGGCTGCTCCACAAGGGAAGGCCATCTGGGAGAAGACAATTACAGCAAGATGGTCAGGGGCAGTATCTTCATTGAAAAGGGCACAATCCCACGGTAGCTGGGCGAGACAAGCAGGGCTGTGCAAATTAGTCTAAAGTCTGTGCAGGGTCCTGCACCTGGGTCTGGGCAATCCCCAGTATCAATACAGGCTGGGGGATGATGGGATTGAGAGCAGCCCTGCAGAGGAGGACTTCGGGGTACTGGTGGATGAAAAGCTGGACATGAACCGACAATGGGCTGATCTTCCACTGGGCTGCATCAAGAGAAGCGTGGCCAGCAGGCTCAGGGAGGTGATTCTCCACCTCTGCTCCGCTCTGATCAGACCTCACCTGGAGCACCGTGTTTAGCTCTGGAGACCTCAGCACAGAAAAGACATGGACCTGTTGGAGTGGTTCCAGAGGAGGGCCACAGGAATGATCAGAGGGCTGGAACACGTCTGCTGTGAGGACAGGCTGAGAGAGTTGGGGTTGTTCAGCCTGGAGAAGAGAAGGCTCCGGGGAGATCTTATTGCAGCCTTTCAGTACTTAAAGGGGACCAGTGGGGACAATCTTTTTAGCAAGGCCTGTTGCAACAGGACAAAGGGTAATGGCTTTAAACTAGAAGAGTATAGATTTAGACTAGATAGAAGGAAAAAAATTATGATGAGAGTGGTGAAACACTGGCACAGGTTGCCCAGAGAGGTGGTAGATGCCCCATCCCTGGAAACATTCAATGTCAGGTCGGATGGGGCTCTGGGCAACCTGATCTAGTTGAAGCTGTCCCTGCTCGCTGCAGGGGGGTTGGACTAGATGACCTCTAAAGGCGCTTACAGGAAGCACTGGCTCTGGCAGCCAGTCAAACAGCTATCAGACTGCAGCTGTGTACTTACCAGTCGTTCTGTTTGACAGTTTTGGGTGTCCATAGAGTGGAATCACCCCAACATTCATGTCCTCCACGAGTAAAAGTACAGGACTGGCTTTTTGTAAATATAGAAGTGATTTTAGCAAATTATAATTTGTGTCTGATTTGTCATAGAAGATACGTGAAGAAATATTCTGAACTGATCTATACACTATATAAGATAATTTGCCTTAAGAGGCTTCTGCCTTGTCAAGATAAGGAAACAAATCAGGAGGTTGTAAATCCTTTTTTGGTAGTATCCTCATTTGAGTTAGAACAGCACTAATTCTGTTCAGTGATTTTACTTTTCAGCTCAGTCTCTTCCAAGTGACGGCACTGTCTGAAGTTAACAGCATACTTTAGCAGACAGTGTCTGCTTCAGGGAGCGACAGCACTTGATGTTTGCCGTTACTGCCAGGACGGGTGTGCAGAAAGGCTCCTGCTTGTACTTGCTCCTGTGCGGACCAAGGTCACTGTTAACCCTGGCTCCCACGGTGGGGTGCCGTAAGTCAGAGGCTGCACCTGCGGGGAGGAGCGGGCAGGACAGGTGACCCTACACTGACCAGCAAGGCGTTCCATCCCAGAGACGTCATATTCGGTGTAAAGCTGAGGGATCACAGGGGTCAATCTCTCTTCTTCAATGGTTGGTGTCCCTGAGGAGGACTCTGCCCGTTCTGCCTTCAATCCCAATCCGTGCATCCCTGAATCCACTTCCAGAATCCAGCTCCTGGATCCAGTTCCCATCTGCTGCTGAGCCCAGCCTGGCTCTTCCCCAGTGCCTGCCCACAGCACCAGTGGTGAGGGTGATGTGGTTGCCATTGGTGGGTTTGGGTTTGGTATTGGTATTGTATATATTTGTATAAATATTATTTTATTGTTTTTATTCTCATTAAAGCCATTTAGTTTTCTTTTCCAATCTGCACGTCTCTCTCCCTTATTCCTTTTCTCTTCCCCTTTGGGAAGGAGGTGGGGTTAATAGAGAGCAGCTGTCATTCGTCTAGTGGCCAGCGCAGCCTTAACTCATGACAGATAGATCCCTTAATCTTTTTCTTCTCCATTCAGTACTTCATTAATAGAAACAAAAAAAGAAGTAATTAAATATGCATTTAACTAATTTAAACATTAATAAAATTTACCTTAAAAGTTCTCAGTAAGTTTTAATATGTGATTTTGTGATGTTGCAGCCAAGTTACTTGAAGACCTGTGCTCTAAAGCCCACAAGGCAGAGCTCATTTGTTCAGACTTTTCCTTTGTATTCTTTTGGTTGCAGCCATTGCTGTGCTATGCCCTCGTGATTCTACTGAAGCTACAGAATGCTTCCTACAGGCTGCATTCAGCTTCCTTTAGCTGCAGCTATCTTGGCTTTACAAACCTCTGCAAAACAGAATTATGGTTTAAGGTTTAAGAGTATGTTTTGTATCTAAGTATAACTCTTAGTAGCTATCTACCATTGTTCTGTGGCTAGTGAAAGTTTAATATATAAACTTAATATGAAACTTTAATATATAAACCTAATATGTTAAAACGTTGTTACAAGAAACCATTTTGATATAAAATTGTTGATAGCCTATGAATTGAGAATATCTTTGGAAATTATTTAAACTTCAAAAGGTTTTCTAAGAGCAGGAAAAACTTGGTTCAGAAAGGTTTTTTGTCTTAATTTCTGACAGATTTTCAGGTTTTGTTAAAGACTGATGGAATTGATGGGCTGTTTCAGAAAATGGGAAAGAAATATTAAACTTGTTAGACTGAAAATTTTGTACTACAAGGGCATAGGTAGTGTTCCAGTCTGCATATGCATGAGCTGATTACAATTTTGTGAGCTGAAGACTGTCTCATAAAGGTATTGACTAAATGAGCTGATGAGCTGACAGTTAATATTAATTTACAGTCATTCCTGAAACAGTGGAAAATTTCCAGCTACTGTTGTACTAGTGATTTAAGAGGATGTATAAGACAGTATCTGCCTGACATTGGATAGAACCATTTAGGAGGGCAATATTAATAGAAGCTAAGGGAAGGAACCATAACTGTTGTCACTCGTTTTATGGAAGTTAACACACGAACCGACTTAATTTATTTGGAGCAGTGTTGAAGTTACCCTATTTATTAATAGCAGTGATAATGTTGGCATAGCTGAAATCTACAAATCACTAGAGTTTTGCAGGAAGATATTTTTATTACAAAATTAGATAAATATGCAATTAACTGTCCTATCAAGTGTATTCCAGCTGAATACTTGTTTTGTGATGTGTTCCTTACCAATGTAAAATGAAAACAGGTTGTTATTTTAATCTTAATTTTCTGTCTCAAAAGGAATTAATTGAGGAAAATCTGATGACCAGCGTTATACAGGAGATCGAATTCAAGCGCAAAGGTTGGTCCCTACCTACTTTGGCACTTAAAATAGGATGTTTCGTGAAGAATTGAGGTGCCAGAGAGCTGAATGTGTTAAATTACCTTGTTTTCAAGGTCCTTTAACAAGCCTTCCTGGTTTTCAGCTGTCCAAAAGATTTCTAGGTTTCTGGCTGCACAGTGATCCAGTTTCAACAAGGAAGAGAGTCCAGCAAAACTGTTACTCAGTGGTGTACTCCAGTCACTGAACTGTATCACGCTCACCCACACCCAGGGAGGGCTCAGTGCTCTGGATCCCATATGGATGAAGATGCCACTGAAATGCCACTGAAAGGTAATAACTGACATAAAATTTAATTTGTAATATTTCTTATTTGCTGACTGTAGGTAATGCTTCAAACAGGAGCACAGAATAATCACATTTTAGTTTGGGGATTAGACCAATTGGCACTTGGTTCATTTCACTAAAACACCAGTTCTTCTAGAAATGTAGAAATTTTAAATTTGGTTGCTTCCAAGTTATAGGTGGTATTGAAAATCCCAGACTCAGTATACTACATCCAAACAGCTAGATTTTGCTCTGGTAATAGAATTTGTTCACCACATGGAAGAACAGAATGTAAAGGAACAGACTGGCAGGGTCTTCCTAGTCATGCACTGCATGGCAGCTTATGTTTTTCTGGGTTATTGAACTTCAGTGACCATCTTAAGTTCCTAAGTGAACTTCAGTGGACATCTCTTCTGCAACAGTTCCCAGAACTCTTGATGTACACTGATTTCCTATTGCTGTTTGAGAGGTTTATGGAAAACTTTTACATTCATGAAGTCTTGAAATAAAAACTTCCTGCTCTGGATGTGATGAGGTTTTTTGTTCCCATTAGTGTCACATAAAGTTGCAGGCCAGACCACCTCACTGAAATGTCTATTATTTTTTTTAATCAAATTTTAAAATAAGGTAATTTACCTTTAATTATTGCCACAAACTATTTCTCTTGTGATAGAAAAGAAAGTGCAGGAGGTAACAACAAAGCTTTTGCTTGCTAGCTTGGAATCAAACTGGAAACATCTGCAACAAGCTCAGGCTCTCACAACTAGCCAATTTTCTGGCATGAATGGTAAATTCTAAAGAACATAAAGGTTTCTAACCTTCCTGGATCAGAATAAAGGTTCATGCAATCCAGTGCCCTCTCTCCATCTGTGTTCAAAAGCAGATGTGTAGAGAACAGTCAGTTTATGATTCTTCCCAGAATATTCTCCAATTTCACACTAACCTGTATTTGCTATGGTCTGTAGCTAATATCCCATGAGGGATTCTTCTCTGAATTTATCTATTCATTTTAAATCCATAGTATACACAGTATGTCAAAGTATTTTACAACTTAATTGTGGGTTATTGGAATAAGTAACTTATGTTTATTTTGAGCTTGGAACTATCTTTGTGTGATAACTCTTTGGTCTTCCCCAATTCACCTTCTCCATCGCCTCTCATGACTATGGTGTCCTCACTGAGTTTTCTTTCCCAGGCTGAAAATCCGTTTGTATTTAATCATTCCCCACATATAAACTGGTATGCAGCTTTTGTTATCTGTGTCATCCTCCTCAGTGTCTCTTCTAGTGTTATTGTACCTTTGCTGAGAAGACTGAAGTGATAGTCAAGATTTAGTCACACTAGTCCTTTTTTTTTTTTTGACACTGTTTTCTGTTTTGCTTTTTACTTTTTCTCCTAGTGATCTCTAGTTATACTGTATGTCTTATTGAGTGTTGATGAGCATTAAGGTGATGGTCTGTACCTTATTTCCTGAGAAGGCAACAGGTCGTTCAGAGATTGTCACTGAATATATACAGATACGATTGATTTCTACCATTTCCCTTGGTTTACATGTAGGAATACGATTTTCTGAGGGGAGAGCGGTGGATGTTGGCTTTACTAAGGTTTTTTGACACTGTTTCCCATATCATCATAGCAGACAAGGTGATCAAGTATATGTTGGGTAAGGAAGTGGACACTGAGGTGGTGTGAAAACTGGCTGAATGGATGGTCTGAGAGGGTTGTGATCAGTGGCACAAAGTATAGTTGGAGGCTTGTCACTAGTGGTGTATCCCAGGGTTTGATGTTGGGCCCTTTACAAGATAACCGCTTCTATAATGACCTCGATGATGGGTCAGCACACATCCTCAGCAAGTTTGCAGATGATACAAAACTGGGAGGAGTGGCTGGTACGCTGTGTGGTTGTGCTGGAATTCAAAGGGACCTGGGCAGACTAGGAATTGGACAGTGAGGAACCTCATGATATTCAATGAAGCGCCAAGACCTGCACCTGGGGAGGAATAACCCTCTGCACTAGCACACACTGGGGTCCAACCATCTGGAAAGCAGCTCTGCAGAGGAGGACCTTGTTGGTCCTGGTGGACAGCAAGCTGACAGGCTAACAATGTGCCCTCATGGCAAAGAAGACTAATGGTATCCTGGATTGCATTATGAGAGTGTTGCCAGTGGGTCAAAGACCCTGCCAATGGCATCTCAGATGAGAAAACTGATATTTAACTCCTGTGCTGTGTTTTCTGTCTTCTGTCTTTAATAATGACTTATTCTTTTGAAGACTTTCTTCACATCCTCTGGAAGTTCCTTTAATGATGAAAAGCATTGTTGAAAGGCTTTGGAAATCCAGTTGTATGAAATGATCTCTGTTTGTCTGCATGTAACTGACTCCCTCAAAGAAGTCTGGATTTGTGAGATACGACTTCCCTCTGCCCATGCTGATTCATTCACAATATGTTATACTTATCCATGTGTCCACTTATCACTTCTACCAGACGGCAGTAGAAACATGTGGGTAACTCGTCTGTATTTTTTTTTAACTCCCAGAAAGCCTCTTTAAAATTGAGACTATGTACGTAAGCCATTTTCCATTTGTATGGCAGTGAGATCTGGCTGGCACTCATCCTTGAGTTTCTTAAGCCTTCTTAAATGATTAATGTTGGCTCTTGGCAGTTTGCTGCTATTCCTTTTGTTGTTTTATCTCTGGAATATTTTGCTGACACTTCAATTTGAATCATTTCTCTGGTATTTGCCCCACAATGGGGAATTTTAGGTGGGCTATCTCAAGAAATTTCTCCACAATAAATACAGAAGCAAAGAATGAGTTCACATGCTCCATTATTTTGCTATTCCAACTGTCCTTGTATCTCAGCATTAGGCTTCTTGTTCCAATGTATTTATTAGTTTTTATGCCTTCTGTCGAGCACTAAATTCTCTTTAGCATCCTTTTAATGTTTAACTTTCTGTTCTTTTTTATTTTCTTCATTTAAATGCAATTCAGCTTTTTCAAGGACATCTTACTTTGATCAGCTTGTTTAATCAGTCCTCCTTCTGTTTGTGTGATCTTTCTGAAGTCTTTCTTCTGTAGTGCCCAAGAATAATTTGTTGCCTCCCTCCAAACGTGTCTATAGGTACCCCTTTGAGTGTATCTTTTACACTTTTCCATTTTGATATTAGGCATTACTGTAGCACAGGGTTTGACTTTTACTAGTCTTGCCGTTATAATATCCTATCAATTATCATCCTTTCAGAGGTTCTGATGTGCCTATTATGCTCTCTCAGCACTCTCATTAAAAACAAGGAATTCTATCCCTTATTCCATCCTACTACTTAGACTGCCACTTGTTTAGAAGAACAGATACTTTCTTTTTTTTTTGGTATGGGACTCTGAAGCAGCCTTGATTCTGAATCTGTACTCCTTACTTGGAAAAATCTGTGCTTTGGTTAGGAAATATTTCTAGAATAAAATCCTTGACACTTCAGATACGCATTTGTTTTGCCTTTGCCCTGTGCTTACAGAAAAAGAAAATAACAGATAAGAAAAAATAGTTACTTTTCAATTCTTTTTTACAACACAATTACTTTAGCTAATGAATTGAAATGGTTTGATTGAACTATATTGACTGTTCTGTATTGCCATAATAGTGTTGCTGAGGAAATACAAACATTTCTTTTCCATGTTCTGTACATCAGTTTTCATTTTAGAGAGCTGTTCTGTCATTTTTTGAGATATACACCAAAATCATCCACTTTCTGTAGGAGCACTCATTGCTGAAAGAGAAGAAAATCTGAAGAGCTTGCAAGAAGTTGATGATGGGACAACAAGCCGTTTAATCATGGACAGATTCATTGATAACTGCAAAGTAAATAACTGAGTAAAAGGATATGAAAGCAAACATGTAGACGGGGAGTGTGGGTGGATTTCCCTTTCTTTCACACATGCTCTGGCTCCTCCTTCCCCTGCCTACCTTTCCTTGTGTGCTACCTCCACCCCTCAGGTGTTCTCCTGATCACCCACATTCATTCCTTGCTCTGAAACTTTGCTTCTGGACATCCACCCCACTACAAACACTGGCCATCATCCTGCTGCCAGCAGTGCCATGTACTAGCTCGCTGCTCTCCTTTGGTACGTCATGTCTTCGGGAAGCAGAGAGTAAAGGAAGAAAGCAGGCTGTGGTCAATAGATTGCCAGAGGCTGATCCGCAATTCCTGGTATATATGAAGAATAACCTATGCTTTCATCTGCAGCGTTGGCTCATTCTCCACAGTGAGACATCTTTAACTGGTAATTATTATCTTTGTACGAAGGCGTGGCTTGGAGCATTCAAATAGCAAGAAAGAATTTCACTCATCTAAAAGAACATTCAATAGTTTGCAGCGCAAGACGTTGATAACAACAGAAGTCGTGTTCTTTAAATCACTTAGAAGTGAGACTGAATTTTAACAGTGTATTAACATCTGCTTTGGCAATCCTAATCACGTTGGTAAAATGAGGCATGGAACCAAGAGCTGGAAATTTCACATAACAGAGGTTGTACAATATAGTAATTTTGAATCTCTTGAGGATAAAAACACTTACTTTTTGTTTTGTGTAACGCAGTTAAAGCAAGGTGAGACAGTTATTTCTGACCGTTTTCCATTGAGAAGGGTATTTGAGACTTTGTTTTCATTCCTCTGTATTTTAGAAGCTATTATTTCTTACATTGATCTGTATGAAACTCTTGTTTACTGTCACTGTTTTTTTTAAAAAATTTGCCTTCAAAATTCATTTAAAATTAATGTTTAACCCAAATAGTCCCAAGTAATTTAAAATTATGCTCCATGATGTTTTTTTCCTAGCTGAAATTTATCCATTTTAATGAGATGGAGGTTAATAATTATTAACAACAAACATTCACTTGAATTACTTTGCAGCACTCTGTGTTCTGGTACTTGTATTCACAGTTGCTTATAAATATTTTCTTTCCGCTAGATGATAACTGCTTTGGCAGCAATTCTGATTTTTCAGGAAGAAAAACAGAAGTGCTTGGAAAACACCCTCTAAACAGTAGAACTTTGTAGCTAGAGCATATTCTTCCACTGCTTCTACTTGATCAATACCAAAGCTTTAGCAAAGAAAGGAGTTTTACTTCAAAAGTTTATCTGTTTTCCCCTATTTCACATTGTGCTCCTCTGAGAATGAATTTGTATTTGTTATGGAAAAGAAAAAATGGTTGTGTTGTAGAGCAGTGCAATTGTGCAGGAGAGAAAAGCAGCAGAGTCCCCTGTGAAGTATATATTTATCAGCCTAGATTTCCTCCTATCTGGGTGCTCAAGACACTGCTAAGAGGCTGTTTCAGTTTGTGCTCTGGACGAGTCTTCAAGCAGCCTACAGGTAGTTCAAGGCAAGGCTCAACATTCTGTGGCAAAGTTAGTTCATGGATGTTACTTGATAAACTACATGATTACAGAGAAATGCTTCCTTTAGCTGACATACATTTGCTGTTACAGTTTCAATCCAGGATAAGGAACTTTGTTTTATTAACAAATACCATAAAGCAATTCTATCTTAGCTCTTTAGTTACTGGACAGACATCAGGGAAATTGATGGATTAAGGATAGCTAGACAATGGTTATATTAACCATAAGTCTTTTAAAAGAGAACTGGTATTCTACATCTGGCTGGTGTGGGATCACAGTCCTTTGAGTCTTATGCATCTTCTGGCATTTCAGTAAAGAGTTCACTGCTTCACCAACTTGCAGAATTCAGGCTAAGTAGCTGAGGTCAGTATTTATAAGCCAGGAAGGATTCACAACTACTACTCCTTTCCAGCACTTTAAATTTTACCATGTTTGAACACCAGCACCTCTCTTGGCTAGAGCATCCAATCCTGCTTTAAAGCAAAGCATACCTTCTGTGACACACAGAGTATCTTGAACCTGAACTGCAGAAGAGCGGCTGTTCTTTCTCATTTAAGCAACTGTTCACATGGAGATTCTAAGCAGCTTCCATCTGGCTGGAAGTGGCTACTGGGAACCCAGTTTAAACAAGGGTTTAAAAAAAATGCTCTCCTCAATGGGCCACTTCAAAGCTCTCAGAATCATCTCTCTGAAAAAGTCGTCTACCAATCCTCAAAAGCATTTTGCAATCAGACTTGTTAAGGAAACTGCAGAACATGTAGCATAGATGAGTGGACAGAACCAGGTTAATACACACATAATTAAAAATTTGCTTAATTTAGGAGGACTGGTAATGCTGTATAGGGATCAGGGTTCCTCAAGGTCAGCATCCCACTCCCCATGTGACATGAGTTCAGGTTAGTTCAGGATTCCAGTGTCCTGTGCAGTCCGAGAGGTAAAAAGACAGAACTGAAGGAGATTTTTATGATACAGTCTGAAACAGAAATTTGGGATTAATCTTTCTAGAATATAGAAAGCAGATCTCTGCTCTCCCCCGCTCCTGCCACCTGTGCTGGCCCTGCTCCCGCAGCTGCTGCAAACCTCCCCCCTTGCACACACTGACATAGACCCACCCATCCCACCACACTACGGACCCCTCCAGTAACTGGCTCTAGGTAACCAAGTCTGCCTCGTAACTGCAGCTGCTTCCCTCGGAGAGAGATGCAGCCCAACCTCTCAGTCAATGCACCCACCTCACATCATGAAAACCAGGCTCCTTCTGCGCTCAGCTGAAGGTTAAAAGGGACTTGTAGAACAGATCCCCAGGATAAGAACCTGAAGCAGCAACAGTTAAAAAAAAAAAGAATCATAAAGATTCCATGAATATACTTTAGGAATGTATCTAATTAAAATGGTTTTGATAATCTATCTAGAACATTATACTCTTAAAAAATACGGAAGACTGTCTTTCTGTACAAAATGCAGTAATTTCTCATTTGTGGTGTGTTGTGAAACTATTAACCAAATAGCCCACCTGCTGGAACAGTTACTAAGCTACAGAACTCCTTTAGCACCCTTTCAAATGAAAACCAGGGGCTTTACATCAGTGGCCACTGTACATAACGGAGCACTGCGGCGCACCCTGGCATTAGTGCATCTTAGACACCGCTGTCGTTTGTTACCCACGACCGCTTCTGCTGAAGTTCCCAGACTTCATCTAAAGGACATATTTGGTGTTATTGCAATGTCTGTTGCCTCTTGCCCAAACAAATACAGTTCAAGTTTTCTGAATAGTATCAACTTCTACAAGATAGAGACGAGATTTAAGTATTTTAAGGTACTTTTATTTAATAAATAACTTCAGTAATAGCACTGTAAAAAGTGAACATCTGTTAAAATAAAAAGGCACTTAAAACAAGAATATGACTATGATGCAGTTCAAATGGTCAAAGGCAAATATACATGGCACATGTCAAGAATGATGTGTGACTCGTGTCACATGACAAACTATGCAATCTTAGCTACAGGGTAAAGGCAAATTTACAGCTAAGACTGCTCAAAAAAAAAAAAAAAAAAGAGCTCGTGTCGATACAAAAATATTACAAAAAGAATTGCAACCAAATACGTTAAAAAGATCGAAGGGTGACAAAGCACCAGGCTTTAAACCAAGGAAACATTACAGAATAAAGACACAGTATGACGTAAGGCCCTTATGTGTTTTGAGGATGTCTTGGTAACGTACTTCATGATACTGCTGCCCAGAGCTTGAATTTACAAAGAAGTAAGCAAGTTAACAGTCAGCAACTTTTCCAGTAATGGCACATGTTTTAAAGCTATTTTTTTTTCTTTCTTAACATTCTTCTCAAGCCCTTTCATTTTAACCATAACCTGGCAATAAGCAACTTAAACATTAAGTATGCACACACTTTTCAGTCTTACGCTGCTCGCTTCCAGCTTACTCAACTTACCATACAATTAATCATACATCTAGCAAGTAGAAGACCAATTAACCACCAGCTCCATGCTACGTAAGTTTAATTAGATCTGCAAACTCAAGCCCTGATTTCCCTGTAAAGCTAAAAAGTTTAATACTAAATGGCTAGGCAGAGCCCTCATGCTGATTGCTTTAAACCATTCCCCTCCCAGTCGTGCCACAGCAGTATCGCACCCTGCAGAAGACCTGGATTCACAGCACGGGAGTGGGAAAGGTCAAAAAGGCACCATGTGACCTTAGCTGACTAGGCTACATAGTCTCAAGTTTTTTTGTCAGACCTCTGGCACTGATTACTTTTATTTGCAAAAAACAATAAAAAATAAAAAATTACATATGGTACATTTTCAAAACCTGCACAGGAAAACAAACCTATATGTAATGAATTAGTAAAATCACTGCAGTTTGCCCTAAATCTATCTTACTGTGACTACAAAAATTGCTATGCTGCATACAGTGTTGTGAAGTTATACAAGCAGTGTTCATTTTCCCTCATATTTAGGATTGACCACAGTTGTCACCGCACTCTTGTAAATAGGATTTTCACCCTAGAAAAAGAAAAATATTTATATTAACATTGAAAGAGAGGAAAAAAGCACTGTTGTTTGCGAGAAGTGCAAAAATTAGCTTAAGAAATTACCCATTAATGTTTTGTTTGTACACACAAACAGCTTAAGTCAAACTAGTTTTCCCTCTAGTAACTTGAACAAAGGCATGCTCAGCTAATAAAGCAAAGGGTTAGGGCACGATTCTGTTCAGTTTACACCACAGACTCCCTTCCAAGTGGCTGTGACCATCTCAGGGCTGAACTGTCAGCTCAGGGGTCTGCAGCCCATAACCTTTTTTAGAGAAGAACAGAATTGTAAACAACATTATTTGAAACCATGACTGACCACAGACCACGTTCTGCTATAATAAACATTTCAACAGCTTATCTCGAATTATAATTTAATTCTAGAAACAAAGTGGGAAGGCTTGTAGGATGTTGATAATACACATTCAACAGTTATAATGAACATTCAGTGCTTGACATTCTCATTTTATTCCTGCAGGTTCCCCCAGACCCCACATGCACAAAATGCACAGTTAAAACTAAGAAACTTCTGTACGGGTAGAAATGCTGTAATAAAAACATTATTTCTGTTGATAAGAGAAATGCCCACAGAACAACTGCTTACATCTCTCTTGCTGAGACTTGAAAACCACTAAATTAAGCTTGTTTTAAGCTTCCTTTATTCCCAGGTTTCCTTTTTATCTCAGTAAAACTTACTCCTTTTATGGTGTCCTTGCACACCTAAGATTAACAGCTTGAATTCAACACTAATAGACAAATCTTAGTAGGAGAAAGGGCTACCGTGCAGATGTCAGCCTGAGTGTGGTTCTGGCCAGAACTGCACCTGGCCTTCCTGAGCAGTAAGGGAATCTCTCTCCCTTTTAAGTTCCCCCGAGTCTGAGATGGCCCATATAACCATGTTAGTTCAATTCTACTCTATTAAATTACACAGCATTTAAAATATTTCAGGTCAAAACAATTTTTCCTACAGTCAATTAAAGGAAATCCTCCTCCTAGGCACACAAACATCAGGTGTGTCTGTTTTTTCAGACTGGAAAAATCAACTGGGAATAGCACAGGATGTGCCAAAAGGTGACAAGGCAAGCGAGAAACCAACTTAGTGTGAAATTTTCATATCACAGTTCCTGGGGAAGTTTGTTGCCTTCTATTTGCAAGACCTGGTATGGGGCAAGTAACTGGTCTACCCCAACAGCAGTACCTGCTGCTACGGAAGAACATTTAGCTGGTGTAGTGCCTTTCTGTCGTGATTCCTTGTATGAGAAAATAGCTTCTCCTTGAAGCCAGCTTCTCTACGCGCAAAGAGCAGCAAGGCATATCCAATCCCACCTGGACCTGAGAGACTCCAGCCTTGTCTCTCAAGTCCAGCCAGAACCTGGATTGAGGGACAATGGAAGTCAAGGTTCTCTGTTCACTTTTCTAAAGATCTGAGTCAATGTCATCTGTCTTGAGGTGAAGGAAGAAGGAGATGTCCTGTGTGCTGGCTGTGCTTAAAAATACATAGTGACACCAAAACACCGTTCTATCAGTTCCCGGACAACGCTGTCTTGATTAAAAGCATATCAGCAGCTATCAGTTTGAAAAGGGATGAGGAGTTAAGATTATTTAATTTTTTTCTAACCATGCAGATACAGTGTTGGGGCCAGTTCTCAGCTAAAGAAATTAATCAATGCAAAATTATCCCCCTCCATATTTTTAATAAAAAACTTTGCAAGAGTAAGATGTAAATGAAACTGGAAATACATCCAGGGATAAGGGAGTAACTGAAGTATCCCATTATGACTCAAAGTTCTTGTCAATGTATGTTCTCAACAAGTTTTAATGGAGAATTCTTAAAAATATAAATCTAAATCAGTACAGTTTATGATGCAGAGATAGTCTGTAAGCTTAACAGGCCGTATCATATGCAGACTAGATGATACTGCACGGCTTTCCAGCGGCAAGGCATTATGTAATACTTGTTATACTGCGCTTTTAACCTTCATTCTACAAAGCAGACTACCGCCAGCACACACAGGGAGGTATATGTTTGCCTTTTCTTGTTTGTAAAACAGAGATAACGTCTATCAGATAGTGTAGGAATTCATCTAAAGCTTAGGACTAAAACTTGGAAATTTGCTCCTACACTTTATTTGAACTTGGAATTAGGGTTAAAATGCAATTTGCATAATAAAATTGTAAATTTTTTACTACAATGTTTTTCCAAGAAAAGTCAGGCTTTGAAATTTCCATGCTCTTTATTTAGCATTAGCCCTATTTATAAAGAAATTGAAACGCTCTACTGCCTTCCCTTGTACTTGCACTTTATGTTCCCAAGAGCTCTCAGAAGCACGCGGTGGGATTTAGGTCACTGAATAAGGCACTTAACTAGGTGCCTCCCCATGTCAGTTGAGTGTCTCAGTCCCATTACAAACAATGGGGATTTAGTCAGACACAGAACTACTCAGCTTAATCCAACCTTTCGTCTGATCAGCTGAACGGCCCTTGAGGCTCTGCTGACTATAATCACAGCACAGGTGCCCAATGGATTTGCAATTCCTTCCCCGCTATCTTCTGTTAGACAGCCAGCCAATGGCCTCAGTCGATCCCCGTGTCTCTGCTCTGGCTTGGCGAGCTCTTCTGCAGACAGCTTATCATTAACGCTAACGCGGGAGTAGTAAATGAATGTCCACTAGTCCAACATGACTCTCAGCTCGCTTTGGGGCCCTCACAGCTGGCACATGGTATGAACTTGCAGAGATTAGCAGCATTCCAGATTTTTAACTGGCTGCTAAGACATGGTACTCCAAACTAGCTGTCTCAGACAAATACTACAGTTTTAAATAAACCCGTTTTCTTTATGACACTGCAGAGAACACACTGGTTTAAGCATGCAAAGTTATGGAAAACATGTTTGCCATATGCCCCTATAAATGAGAACACCATTCAGGTTAAACCAAAATAAAAATCAACAAAAAATAATTATATAGGAGATCGAGTGAAACACATGAAAATAAAGATGGGGTATTGTAAGAAAGTAACTTCAGCAGAGAATGAAAAGCTATGTTCTTGCAAAGGTATTAATTTTCAACTAGGCTGTGTTGTTCAGAGGGCAACAGTTCAGTGCAGTGTTGCGTTAAGATGAACCTATTATATAGGATGTTTGATTAACCTTCCTATTCCTTTTTTCTCCATAGTTACTGTTTCAACAGTCACTTAAGCTGCCTTTAGAGTGGATTTAGGGACTAAATCACTGCAAGAAACTCCACTCTGGAATATTTAAACTCACCCACATACATTGTTCCAAGAGCCAGTTCTTACTGTTTTCAGCTCTCACTAATATCCATCATTAGTTTACAGTAAGATAAAAGGAGTCATCTGTCAACCTGTAAATGCAGCTGTTGATTCAGAAGATGAAGCGAAGGGCAAGGTTAAGGGCACCACAGACGACAGAGGACGTCACCTCCCTCGACTGGCAGGCTCAGGGAAAGCAGCCAGCCTGTCACAGAGTCAGTACTCTGAGCGGCACACCTCTGAACCAGACAGGCAGTAAAGCCCGACACTGGTGAAAGGACACTAAGACAGTAGCTATGCTGCAGGCCACGGACAACTTGAACTTGGTTCAGCCTAGCTAGCCTGAGCATGAACCGCAAGGGTCTTGTGACAAGAAGTCATTTACAACATCATGGACCAGGACTGGTGAAGTATTCGGGCCCCTAGTCCCTGGCAAGCATCGTGGTGCTGCAGTTTACTCCCTGCCGTAACCAAGCCCACAGGTGTGTATGACTGCTGCGGAAGAGAGGAAAGGGTCTCACATCGTGCATGCAGTTGATTTTATTGTATATGCATACACCTGGAGGGAACCTACTGCAGTGTAAATTTTCCTGTGATGGGCTTTCAGATGACTTTCCTGCCTTGGCAATCCAAGACAGCTTTTTCTTTACCTAAACAAAAGGTTACTGCACGAATCTAAAACCCCCAGAAAAATCTTAGTTATAGGGAAAAGGATGATTTTCTTCTTTACTTCCTGTGGGTCAGCTATTCTGCCAATACTCATCTCCTTTTTGGAGGCCAATAAAGCTGAATCCTCCTTCCTCTCTCCCCAAAGTTCTGTTATTTCTGTGAATACCAAAAATGACAGAGTCATTTTAAAAAAAACCCATTCTTTCATACATTTACTCTTCACAGTGAGAGAAGCAAGGCGGCAGCATTTACACAAGAGGAAAGCTCCATGCAAGACGTACATTTTGAGGAGAAATGGCCACGCTGAGGACGTTAGATTCTCTAAGAGTCATGGGGCAGAGAACAAGAGCACGAAATGGAAGTTACGGACCGTATGGTTTGTTAGATGCTTGTCCGGCATGCAACTGAAAATACACAGCTAAATGAATAGCAGAAGCAAAGGGAAAGAGACTTAACCAGAGGGATTATGCAAAACGTTAGAAAAGAACAAGAACTCCATTTCCTCCCTGGAATAACCGACTCTGAGAAGAAAAATGGAAAGGAGGTGAATGTGGTTGGTGTGGCAAGCAAAATGAACATTTTTACAATCAGTTTTGGACACAATGGAAACTGAAATGATTGCAAAGGCGAAAGTAAATTTCATCAAGGAAGGGCTCAGAATACTTTAAAAAGTGCTCCTATCTCCCCAGCAAGGACAGATAAGAGCTTAAATACTCTTAAATCCTGCTTTCTCCTTTTTCTGAGTGAGATACAGATCCTTCCCTTCCACTGGCTCCTGAAAAAAGCTCTTGGATATTTAAAGGAATGTGCTGTGTTCCTGACTTCTTCATTCCCATCCCTCTAATCTGATCTCTGTACTTCTTATCTCTCAACATCTCTGACATCCATTCCCCATCTCATCATCCCTTCTCATGCCTTCCTCAGCAGCTGGGGATCGCAGCAAAGGGGGAGAACATCTAAAGCATTCAATAAACTGCAACTTCGAAGTCTACAGAAGGGACCTACCCATCACTTCTGGTTTACTGACTTGATCTACTGGATACTGCTGTTCTCCTGCATGTTGGGTGTGAAGAGAACTGAAGTCAGCATTTCCAAACAGAAATGAGGTGTTCAGACAGTTTAGGAGGGTCTAAGAAACTGGGGCAAAACGCGTCCAGAGGGGACAAGAACATTTCCTCCTCTCATACTAATGTTTTTTTCTCTGGAGATCCCCAAGGTGGCTGGTCTACAAGGACTGTGATATAGCCAGTTTGAATAGAAATAAGGATGGAAAAGATAAGATGAATATTTAATTGTAGAATCAGTAGAGCATGTGCGTATCACACTTGAAATACAGGCTAGTTCTATACTAGGTTAATAAGCCAAAGCAGTTAAAAAAAAAAAGAAAAATCTGTAAGGCTACTCTGATTGTTCCCAGAATTATTCTAATAAAACTAATGATATTTATAGGCTGGGATATCTGAGGAGTATCTAAACTAGCTTTGCGAACATATCAACTTTAAGCACATCGACTGCTGATTTGAGAAAACAGAAGACAAACCCTCCCCTGAACGCTGTGTCTCTCCACAGTCCTAACAGCTTTTCTATTATATATCCACACATTTATCCAGAACACCCCCTGCCAAAAAACAAAACAAAACAAAACCAATCAAAAAACCAAAAACCACAAAAACAGTTGTAGAACAGTTTAAGTCTATACTGGCAGTATTAGTAAGTAAGCAATCTTGCTATCAAAACAAGTTAAACATTTTCAAGCTAAGTTCTTTAAAAGCCCAGAATCAAAGCAGCAGTAGATAAACAGAGCAAGACTCAAACTGTGATTAATTGCCTGTGACACACAGTGAGTTTGAAGTGACGTGCAAAGGGAAGAAAAAGGAAGAAAATGAAAGAAGATACAAACTGAGACTTAGAGACCAGCTTTACGTCCATAGTTTGGATTCTTGAAATTGTTAATAGGGCTCTTGTATATTGGATTTTCTTGCTGAAGTAAAAGAAATGGTCAATGTCGAATAATTCAACAGAAAAAAAGTAACATTTTCAGCTATCACCCAAAGTGATAAAAAGAAAAGTGTTAGTAATATTTATTTTCCAGCATAGAATTAATCTATTTTCTTAAATAAAAACAAAACTTCCTAGGAGATTTTTTTGAAGTAATTCTCTTAGAAAGCATATGTGGGTGTTGCCTTCTACAGAACTGTAGCGGAGGGTTTTTGATTAGCATTTCCCTAGAATTTTCCAGGGACAGTGACCCTACGAGTCTATGTAAGCCTACACATCACAGGCTTGTTTTCATTGCATACTTTTCTGTTGACAAGGGGCTGGGAAGATTTCAATGAATCAGTGCCAGCCACAATTTTGTGACCAGTCATTGAAATCTTCCAACTAAAACAGTATGCTTTTTTATATCTTTCATAAGCATAAGATTTTCTTCTTAGTTTTATAGGAAAGTGACTTTCATCTTCTAATAAATATTTTAATAATACGTTGTAAAGTGTGGTAGAATGGCAAAGCTGAACTATTCTGTCACCATCACATTTATCCTCTGAAATTTTATTTCAACTTCAATTTCTGCTTGCTTTTCTAACCCACGAGGTGCTTCTCAAGGGGGGTTGGGTTTTTTTAATTGGGACTTTTTTTTTCTTTGCTAATGGTAACACATAACATGTTTTAAAGTCAGCTTAAAATAAGGATATTTCCGTTCCGCCATAGGCCAAAAGGAATCCAAAACATTTAAGGCACGTCAACAAAAAATCTTGTATTCTTCCTCAACTACTGTAGCTTTTATACAGATAAAAGCCTCTCGACTTACCGTATCCCACTTGGCATTCATCTTTTCCTTTTCAAATTTAGCAAATTCTCTTCTGTCATGAATGATCATTAGTAGTTTCCAAATCAATAATAATGCAAGTCCAATAAGAACAATTCCTGCAACCACACCAGCTACAATGGGAATGATGTCAGGGCCACTGGGGCATTCTAAGGAACAAAGCAAAGGAAGCATGATTTTACAAAATGGTAAAGGTAATGTATATCCAGATGCTTTTAAAATTTTATGTTGAACCGAAGCCAGTATTTTGAATATCAGAGATATACCAATACTATTTTCTTTTCAAATAATGGAAGTTTTGGAATGTGTACATCTATCATGGTTTAAACCCAGCTGGGAACTAAGCACCACGCGCAGTCGCTGTCCCTCCTACCCCTGGAGCTAAGAGAATGAACGAGAGTTAAGAAAAGGAGTTTACTTGAAACACAGAGAGAGGGAACAATAATGAAGTGGGCGATAGACAAGGCTGAGCCCAGCCACACTGAGCCACCACACCACTGCTCCTTGTATGTACTGGGCAAGACGCCAGTATGATATTGAATATCCCATTGGCTGGTTTGGTCTAGCTATCCTTGCTGTGAAAATTAACTCTATCCTAGTCAAACCCAGGACAACCTCCTCTGACATTCCAGCTTATTTTTATCCTTCTAATTTGTGTTTAATCTTAGCAATAGAACAATTCATGTTCTGATGATAAAGTCTACACCCTGCTAATCCCTTAAACATGCAACAGCTCTAAGTCAAAGGTGGTGCTGGAGAGATAAACCAGGTAGAGTACAAATGCTGATTAGCAAAACAGTCCCCACACACTATCAGTAGTGTTACAGAAAAAGGGTGTTCCTTGGTTTACCTCAGGTGGCTGTTACTGTTAGTAGCTAATACATAGAGAGAAGTAATAACTGCTTCTGAGACAGGGCTTTTTTTTTTTTTTTTTTTTTTTAAGGGCATTTCCTCATCTTGGGAATTGATCTCTGCTGAATTAATTTTTTTTTCAAAAAGTACATCATCTTTGGATAAAAATCTCATGTACTTTCAAAATAAGTGAATAGTGTTTGTAAAGAGTAATACAGACACAAAATGATTAAAGGTGACTGACAAAGAAATAATAATCTTCCAAAAGAAACCCCAAATCTTCTACTAATATAAAAGTCTCAATAATCACAAACTGAACAAGGGTTTCTGCTGAGCTCAATGCGCAAACTGAAAGAGTCAATATATATGGAAGCAAATACGCTTCCCAACCAGAAACACTCCCAGCATGAAATAATCCAAGCAGTTTGCAGCACAGTCCACAATTTTGTGTTTGTTTTTCTTTTTTGTACCACAAGCCCAGTCAAAAAATTTTATCAAAATTTAGATATCTAGGACTTGCTACAGGACAGGTAAAAGAAGCCTACAAAGTATCTTAAGTGCAAACATCAAATACTTTAACAAATATATGTATCTGACTGACTTCTTGTTTGTAAAAAACAAAACCTGTTTCTGCCAGCCTAAAGGTTTGAAAAAACTAGATCTAGAGAGACTTACAGTTTTCTAAACCCACTCAAGTTCCAGACATCCACAGCTCTCACTCAGGGAACAGGTACCTGTGTCCAAATGCATTTAACTCAACAACCAGAGCTACTTTGCAGTACAGAACAACGGCATGAATTAACCACAAATACGAAGGGAGAGTAGGCAACACCATGTTCATACCCGGGGTCTCTACCACGTGGACATTGGCTTCACCATTAGAGTTGACAGAATACGTGAAGTAGAACCAGCAGTCATCAACATCCTTCTCTTTGCAATGAGACAACGGATCGGGCTGTCCAGGCTGCGGCAACTTGTCTCGACTTTCCACCCGTGTCATGTTGAAATGCATACATTCCTGAGAACACGTTTCCTTCTTTTCGCCCTTATCGAAAGCTCTGCATTGAACACAGTCCCTATGGAAGTACAAATGAGAATCATGCTTTTTAATACGTTTAGGAAAGGTTTCTAGCAGTTAATCTAAAGAAACGTATAGGAGAAAATGTGGAAAAAAACCCCAAGGAACCCAACTCTTTTGCCATAAAGGCTGGAAAAAAAGAAAGCAAGACACTTGGTTGGTTGGTTTGGTTTTTTGTTTTGTTTTTTTACAAGCCAGAACATTTATATACTTCGTGATTAACAAAAGCCCTCTTTAACAAATTCCTCTTTCTCTGGATGACCCACAAGCTTCAAGGACATAAAAAACCCCTAAAACATTATCTAACTCTCTATAAGGAAAGAAAGCTAAAGCTTTTTCAACACCTCCTCCTGGGAAATAAATAATCTCAGAGGAGGCAGTGTAGGAACAGAATATTTACACTGAAATAGTAGGTTAAAAAGAAAAAACTGAGTGACAAGCTTGGATACTATACTATATACCAAACATCCTATATTTAGTATCTACACTATATACTTTACTATACTATATACTTCGTACTAAAAACACTGCACTGAGAGAAAACCTTAAAGTCAACTGCACAAAGCCAGGAATCAGCCCAGCCAGCAATCATTGACTTATTTCAAAGCTTCCACGCAGAAAACGCTTGGTTTCTAAAAACCTGTATTTCCAAAGGCAGGGATGCAAATTTCACTGGCCCTCATGGATCTAGGTTTGTTTTTTGACTGTCAGGATAGTTTGACTTTTTCAATAGTATTTTGGAATAAAAGGTTTAAGCAAAAAGCTTAGCTGACATTTTAACTGTTCTGAAAATTGCACGGTTTACATATACCTTTGTTACATTAATTTCAAGAAATCAAGATGAGGAGACTTTACAGCCTGTCACATTACAGTTACGTGTTCCCTCCAGCTCTGCAGGTTGGCTGTTGATAATGATACATGAAATAGGGGAAAGCTGTAACCTGCCCAATTCAATCTGAATGGTTAAAACTGATTTGACATAACATTTGCATTTCTACACCTAACAAAATGTCAGGGAAAGAATTTAGGAAATAATTAGCCAACCTGGAAGCCATCAAAATACTGTATTAGTAATGTTTTGTTTGTAATTATTGATTCTCACCCCACAGCTTTGACTGTCTAAAGGGATGATATGAGGCAATATGCCTACATTTCAGGGTAGAACAAACCACAGTATCAAAAAGCCTTGTTTTAAGAATTCTGCAGATGTAAATACCACAAATTCAAATGCATAGAAGCTGGGACTTGGTTTTCTAGGTACTTACTTGTGCTCTGCACAGACACCGAGGCAAGTCTGACACATTTCACATGTGGGGCCTTGGAATTTGGGATCTGTACAGTTACAGGCGCCACATTCACAGGTTCCTCTTCCATTGCAAATCTGCCCATTAGACGCCATACATGGAAAAGTATCCAAAGAACAATCGCATGCGCTGCCAGTGAAGTTGGGGAAACACTCGCACACTCTGCATTTGCAGATACCGTTTCCTGTGCATTTAAAAGGTATTTCAGTGAAATTTTATATTAATTAAAAACTTCTTACAGGTGTTTCTCCTCTTTTCCCATTCTTATATTTGGATTTCCTTTCATAAACAAAATGACAAGACTAGGTAAAGCTGATAAGGAACAGTATAATGTGATGGCCGTATCTCTGGGGTGGAGAGAGCATTACAGCCCTGCTTTGGTTCACAATTTTATACGTACATAGATGCACTGATCACTCCTGTCTTCGTACCTATCACTATTCAAATTTCTAAAGCAAGAGCCAAAAAGATGAAGAATGCACCAACTTAGACCTCACAACACAGAAAAATGACGCACCTTGGCTCCCTAGAACACTACCATTCAGCTGCTGTACTTGTGACCTCACCCGCCCACCTAAACTTTATGCTCTCCACACTCCCTAGACAGGAAACAAGATACAGGTGATTTGGATGAAATGGAAAGATCTTTGGCTACACCCCTCCTTCTCCATTAAGAATAAAGCGTTTAAGACAATACTTATCAGATGTCACCATATATTTTGGACCACCACCACTGCTCCTATTCTTCGTGGAGCTGGTGATCAATAATGTATTCTGAGCAAATCAGACAGATGAGGTATTCTTGTAACTCAGTTAAAGCTTAGCGGTTTCTCTGTTTTATTTTGGTATCACAGTGAAGACTGAGGTAGCAGTTACACTCCTACCAAGTGCAAAGCAGCCCAGAGACATTATAGGACAAAATAGACACTAGCTGCTGTAGGACATTCTAAATTTTTCTGGATCTTGCATATTCTAATCTTCACTTACCTTTCAGATAGTCTCAAGATAGCATCTCACTGGTATCTCGTCAAGCACTCACTATTACAAGTAAGCTGATGTCATTACCTCTTTTCATTGACGCAGTGCTTACACTGAGCCAGTATAACATTATAATCTCAGGACAGTTGTCTCGGCATTCTCTACTATAATACCTGAGGGTAATTCTGTAATAAACAGAAGTCAAGTTCACTTTACATCATCCTTGGAGCTGTGATTCAAGGACGGTGAAATGTGTATTAACACCCTGTATGTTCATGGTCAGAGAGCTGTTTCATTAACAGACAAGAGTTTTCAATCACTAAACCTGCAGATATTCTCATCCCTGTTATCAAGTGGCTACAATCTTTAAGCTAAGTATCACTACTCTACAGGGTCAAGTTGACAGATTTGTAAACTGCTGGCCAGTTTTGCCTGCAGAAAAGACTGAAGTAGTTTCTCACCTCCACAAATCAAACCATTTGATCTATCACAGTTGAAGTTATCACATTCACAATATTTGCCAGAATACACTTCATTGGTGTTTTCTCTTTTCTTGCATACACATTGTCCACAGATGCATTCTCCATTGTTACTGCATATTTCTGTACTGTTCTCTCTCCTGCAGTAGGCATCCATATCCTCACTATTTACTTCATCCGTACTACATTCACATAGTCTTCCAATACGTCCTTCATTACACCTGCAAGATAAAAACGCGATTGCAAACATAAACTAATTAAAAGTCTCTCAATGAAAAGACTGCAAAACCAGCACAAAGTGCAGGATTAAAAGTGACTATTCTCTCAAGGGATATTCCAAGTGAAACTTCAGATGAGGTTGCCAGCTGACATCTACGTAGCTATTGTTGAAGCAGCTGGAGCAAACTGGACTAAGTTGCTATGCTGATTACTCATTCCAGGTGAGAAACTGTGTATCACCACCTCTAAGTAAATTTCCACATAACCACTATTAATCCCTCTCTCATATGACAGAACACTATTTTTAAGTGACAGTGACAATTCACTGTAACTGCTGTCATCCTTCAATGAAAGGATTTCCCATGAACAGCAATTGGGCAGGAGAGTAAGTGATCTGCAGAGCTGCTGAGCTGAGACCTTCAGGGATCAGTGCTTCTCATTATCAAGGTTAAAACATTGATGAACAAACAGAGGTTGTTCTTGTTCCCAGCAGTGACTGACAAACTGTTGGGGGTCATCAAAGACAATGGTTCAGTCTGGAAACTGCTGCTGTTGCAAATGCAAAAGGCTGCTGTTACCCACAAATCTATTCTCCCTGAACTGAAACCATGGGAACAGCAGTGACAGAGATACCAAGTGTAAGAAGTCTTTCTACACAAAGATGGGAAAATATGTTCTTCTTGTTTAAAGGGAACATCAAAAACTGATGGCAAAATGGAGCAACAGACCATAAATACTGGATACAAAGTGCCTTAATTCCTCAACTTACAGAATACTAAGCGGTTAGGGGGCCACGCCTCAGTCTTTCAAACACCCCATCTTTCCAATTACCAACAACTTCACCAGGCAGATGGTAGGTAGTCCATCCTACACTAAAAGTCCTTTAAAGTACTGACTCAGGGCCAAATCTGAATTCTGACTTGTAGGATACTGCCAACCTAATGATCAATAGGTCAATTCCAACACAAGGATTATTTCCAGAGACAAGAAAAATTAGTCAAACCAAGTAAACCCTGATTAGGGAAACAAAGGTCTTGCTCGTACATCGCTTTTGCAGAAATAAACAAGATGTCTATTTATTTACCTGCATGCACCACATTCAAATGTTCCATTTCCTTCGTGACAGGCCGGACTATTAGGTTCTCCTTCACTTTGACACTGACATTCACAGATGAACTGGAGATTAATTTCCACTTCCTCAGTGAATCCCAGTGGTTTAATTTTAATTGTTTCATTTTGTCCTTTCTTGGGACATTCATTAGCTGTTACATTAATCTCAAATCTAACCTGCAAAGAAAAATAAATGGAGTGCCACATTACTAAAAGGAGTTTTGCCTGTACTATTAAAAAACCCAAGAAACTGAGTGTTGCACACTTCAAACAAATTCTGTATTTTAGTAGCAGCACATCTGCTGTAAATTACCTCATCTCCAATTGAAATGTTAGAACATTTCCTTCCATCTTCTTGCGTGTCATTCACTCCATTCTTGCAGAAAGACTTATAACTGATGGTCACTCCTTTTGGTAGCTTAGTGTTTTCCAGGATAACCTCTGAAGAAAGGGACTAAACCAACAGTTATTAGCTGACTTTGAATAAGCATTTTGCTGAAGTAAAGACATAATACAACTATGCATAGTCTAAGCGCCAATCTCATAGGCACACTGGTGCTGAGACACACCAGCTCAGGGCTGCCCATAGCTGTGCTGTGGTGACCCCTTCTCATGGCTGAACCCTGTTATGCAAGATCAGGGCAGATCTCCACAGACACTGGGGACACGCGTTTGCCCCGTGTAGTGCAAAGGAGAAATGGGGCTCATTTACACAACAGAGCTATGAAGAAAATACTTTGAGGCCAAACCTAGAAGTCCCTGAGGTTGATGTAAACAGTTTGTTTGGGGTCAAGAGGTTGCAAGATGGCCCTGTTACCTCCCACGTGGAAGGAAGGCAAGAACTGAAGGTGCTGAAGAAGCAGTGTGGGTTTTGGTTGTGGATTTTATTTTTTTCAAAGGGAAATATGGATCATAACTTTTTCTTTGTAATGTTTTAAGTGGTTTTAAGAGAGTATCTTTCTAGTCATCTAACCTCTTACTGCCACAGTGTCTGAACGTCTAATGTGGTTTTACTGTAATGGCTGTGTATCTATAATTTAGTACAATAAACCTCCTACTTTGTAGAAAAAAAAAAAAAAATCCCACTTGGAGTATCTGCCTGAAGACCTCATAACAACTTAGAAGCAAGTAAAATTAATACAACCCAAATAAAATCTGAACTTACATTGTATGCATCAATGATCAGCTGAATCACATTGCTGGAGTTTGAAGACAATGTTCCCACTGCTGATTTTGGTATCAGATTTTTCAATTCCTTTCAATATTACAGAAGTAGAAGGGAAATTTCAGTCTTGCTGTCAAACAAAGTATAACTCCTACTACAAATATCTGTACAGTAATATAAAGCTTTAGTGGATTAACTAGTCAAGATCAAGTACTTAAAAAAAAAAAAAAGGCTACAATGTTGTCAGTGATTATCATGATTCTTGAGGTTATACTCAGCACTACTAATATAAACAAATATCCAGCCTTTTTTTCCTCCTTTGCATTTTCATCTTAATTTGGTAACAGAATACTTAGACCACACCTCTTGTACAAGTTGACCATGTACAATATGTCTTCAAGATCTTAAAGAACTATACTTCTAGTGCATTAAAGATAGGCACATAAAAGATGATTTCCAACAAAAAAGAAAAAACCTTACCATTTGAATATAGTTTAAAACACCCCCCAAAACTACCTTGTAGGTTAAAACAAGTTAAAATATGCGTCTCTTTTACACAGTCATTTCTTATTTCACAATCACATCCAGCAGTTTAGTTAATTTTAAACATCAGGAATCTAAATAGACCACAAAGGACAAAATACGTTCTTTCCTAAGTGTGACTCTTGATTCAGTATCCACACCCCACTTCGCTATTTTGCTGTTAAAACCTTGGCAAAAATTAGCATTGCAAATATGTTCTCCACTCCCTCCTACCTATAAAGAGGGACAAGGAGGAGGTGCACTTTCTCCTTGGGAATTACACACACTTTCAGTATCTATTTGAACAAGTAAAAAAGGGTTAATATTAAAAACGTAAGTACCAAAATATTACTTCCCACTATCACTTCCCTTATTTTAATTTCAAATCAAGCAATTTTAATTATTTCAGAGCAAGTCTGAGTCAGTCTTACTGCCTGAGATGAAAAAAGTACCAAGACCAGAAATACCTGTTATTTATCTTTACCTTATAAACTGCCTGAAACTCTTCAGTAACAGCAAAGATTGTCTGAATATTGTTCTCGCTAAGCTTCTGTACCAGATGAGCAATAGAGGGATAATCCTATAAAAATCAAGCATAAAATGCAATTCAAATTTGGGACACATTGCCAGGAAACAGTCAGAAAGACTCTGACATCATAAATACAAATCAGCTTTAGAAACATACGTAAGCCTCCTAACTAGCCAGCTTATGCCACAGTTCTAAAGCAAAACAACCTCTGAAAACACACACACACTGAAATATTCCATACATGCCCCGCAAAGAGCGCTGGTTTTTCACAGTAACATATTCCCTCCCATTTAAAGTCTCCAGGTTAAATCCTTAATCTCAGTGTTCTCAGAAAATTACCTTCGGTAGTTTTTCATATGACTTATCTCAGTGAAAACCGTTACTTTTTGCACTGTTTCATAAAGAAAAGATTAAATAAAATTGAATTCATTTTAGGTTTTTATCAAACAATACTCACTGAACACTAGGAATATATGAACATGCAGACTTTGTAAAGCTTACTGTGTTTACCCCACACAGTAAATATTTTTCTTTCCTTCTTTTGTCTCTTCTACCAATAAACTATGAAGGCAATGTTGTTAAGCATACTTTTACCATAAACTTTGCAACACAATGTTTCCAGCAGTTTTTAAAAAATTGGCCAAGAAGCTCTCTATTTTACAGTATTTTTTACAATAGTAAACTACTTCTGAACACACAGACTAGTGAAATGATAAAATAATGGAACAGAGCCAACACAGTTTGCCAGTGGACATGCAGGATTATTAATTATTAAAAAGGTTAAAATCCAACAACGTAAATCATAGTGTGCAAGTTGCTGTTTCTTGAAATTTTCGAACTAAGACGATTAATTTTTGCACGTTTGCTTTAGTTAAGCTAAAGTCACTTGATCTAATACAGAGGTAAACGGGTAAAGTTCACAAGATGTAGTGGTCTTAGACTGTACTGGATGAGCTGAAGAGATTTTTTTTGAGCTTAAGCATCACAAAATACTAATTTCCCTAGAATATAATGTAAAGACTTACATAATAGTGGCTCATTGTGTACATATTATTTTCCAGATGACATTTCCCATCATTTGGTAAAACAATTCCACCAAGTTTACCATCTCCTGCGAAGTGAAATCCAGCATCCGTGGAAAACACTAATAGTCTTGTAACATTTCTCCAGCCAATTTGCTCCTTGGGAAACAAACAAATGGATTTTTGGTACTTTGTACCTATGTATTTTACAGCATTGACTAACACTTGAGAGATAAATGCATGAAAAAGTAGACAGGAGAAGCCACACTGTGTCAGTGTCACCCTGGAAATGATATAATTCGCTCAAACCTTAAAAGCACTTTCACTTAATTAAATGTCTGCTCCAAAACATCTGCTGCAGGTTTTTTTTCACCAAAGGCAAGAAACATGCTTTTTGAGATGTACTTTGGACTGTTCAGTTCTTACTGGAGTATCCAAAGAGCAACTAGGTTTTAGAAATTGGTCACGTCAGTCCAGCTCTTTAATGCCAAGTTCACTTCTATGTCACCACCACGCAGCCTGGGCGGAGGGCGACGTTAGTGTGTAGAGCACTGCTGCATCTTCAATTGGAACATTACAGCTTGCCCAGTGTCTGAAGAATCACCAGGTTTTGCCAGTCTAGTCTGGATTTGTACTCAGCAGAGTGCTTGCCAGAGGACTGCCCTTTTTCACTGTCCGCAAGCATCAACCGCAGGGCCTAATTCTGTAACCTGCCCTTTCCTATTTTTTTTTTTTTTTTTCAATTCTTCCATTGAGTTGAAGCCCCAGTTAATTTAAGGAGGGACCACCATATAAAAGTCTCACATAAATACCAGTTACCACCAAAAATGAAAAACAACAAAAAACCTAGAAGGCTTATAATTAACACTGCACTTTTAAAATAAGACTTCAGATTGTCTCAGAAAGTCCTGACTCTATTGATCAATGGCAAAAATAATATGGTAACAAAGCAATAAACTTGGATATCAGCTTTTTGGAAGTCCCTGTTGTACAGGTACATAGAATAGTCTGTCAGACTATGAAAACATCAAAGAAGAACGCAATGATCTCAATCAGATCTTCAAACATCAATAAAAGTCAGGTTTCCATCTGCTTCTGTGTGAGAAGTTACAATTCACCCAACAGTTCTGAAACAACTACAAGAAGCATACAAAGCTTTGAAGTAATTTTAGAGTAGTTGCTTACTCAGGATTTCATACACTTTTGAGTGGAATTTAAGTCTTCTTTTACAGCATCTTTGGAACGCATCTCTCTGCTGTGAACATGACCTCTAATCGGCACTTTCACATTTACTGGTTTCACTCACTCACTAGAGGGCTCTGCAGAAGCAAGTGCATGGAGCCTGTCTGGCTAGCATCACATGTTCAAATGTCAGACACCATAAAACACTAAGGCTGTATTCCAACAATTTCATCTTATAGAGCAGTACAGAAAACGAATACACACTTACCCCACAAACTGCAACCTGCATTATTGCATCAAATCCACCCTCAGGAGAATCTAAATTCCCAGAAATGTGCTGTTTACCTACAAGTTCATTGAATTTATTTCCTTCACTGGTAAGGCTGAGCACATTTTTATAGCTAAATGGACTTGTACAGTTCTGGTCACCGGTACAAGGATTTCTGAGTTTGGCTGGTGTTGTACTTATATAAGGCATCACAGTTTTCTCCACAAAAGAGCCAAAGCCTAAGACAGAGCAATAAAAAAGCCGTTAAGTTGAAGAATGGAAGTCTCATTTATATTACGCCACAATGGAATGCAAATGCATTATAGCTGAACTGACATCAGAAATGGTTCTCATACTTGTTTACACTCCACTTCCTCCATCAGCAAGTACTCTTATGTTCCTCAACAAGTTCTCTGTATTCTAATACCTGCCATAATACTGCTAATTAAAAAAAATTTACTCTTCATATGTAATCATGTGAAAAACATCAGGAAGTAAACTTTGTTTCTTCCCTTTTTTTTCTTTTTTTAGAATAGGCAAATCTTTCTTACCAATTCGGAAGTCTGAAGTTATTTTTTCCATTTCTAACATCAGAGCTGTCCCGAGACTTTTCACATTCTCCAAATCATCTTTCATAGAATAGGAGAGGTCCATAAGATAGTAAAGGTCAATCGGATAGTCTTCAGCTCTCTTAAATTTTAATGAAAATGTTTGGGGTTCCCCTGTTTCAGAGATTAAACAACAAATAGAAACCATTAAAAACTCCACAACTGCACTGGGAAGAAAAATGCCTTTTTAAAGAAAGGCTTTGAAATACTGATTGAGGATTTGAACTAGAGGTGAGTGATTTTTTTTTCTCCTGTTAATTGAAATGCTTAACATCAAATTATGATGAAAAAAATTTCAAGTACTTTTTTCAAATGGCTGACTTCTATTTCCAAGGTATTTTATCTCCCCACAGAAAATTCAAGCCTGCCAAAACCAAGGTGCTCCAGTTTCAAATCTTCACGCTTGCAGTAATTTGAACAAGATTCCTGTAAGACCTAATAGCACCGATTTTCAGTATCTATTTGCATCCAAGATGACTGCAAAATTTCTCAGGGTTTAGTGTAAAACCCTCTCCAGCTTAAATAGTTATATAAAAGAAAAATCAGTTCTGGATGGAATATTTCAAGTTACTTCACATCAAATACAGGCTGAGAGCACAGAAATGGCAGTGAGATAATGACAAGTTACTATTTGTTGCAATTGTAATCCCAGACCCCCAGATCCTGAGTTCTGCCAACAGAAGCATGTAGCCTCACTCTGATGTTGAAAGACACAGAATTACCAACCCCACGCCTGGAAAATGGAGAAGTATTCTTCTATTATATACAAAATAAGGAATAGAATTAGTTTTTACCTCACTCCCCTGAGTCACTGAAGTTAAATGGTGATATTGCTGTGGCTTAGGTCTGGTTAATATGTAATTAGCAAATATTTGCTTAATATGAGCAAAATTAGCAAGCTAGGGAAATCATTAGAAGGACCAAGAATAGCATATGGTTCATGCAGCTATGCAGCATGGCTTTAAAAAAAAAACAACCCTGCAAAAAAACCCCACCCAAAACCCAATAACCAATACCTAAAAGCTTTAGATTTTCCTTAGCTACTGTTTAAAAGTGCCTGCATAGAAAGCAAGTATCCTCCTCTCCAAACACACAGTCCCTCATCAGAGAGCTTATGACCAAGAGAGGTGCTTATAAACAGGGTAATAATCTTTCGAGTAATTAGGTTCTGGTTGCCCAGGTCCCTCGTATGTTCTGATGAAGAAACTTGTGTCAACAAAGGAACAATAATTTGAAGCAGACAGAGTGGTCTCCTTAGAAATAAACAGGGGCAATAACAAAATGGCAAAATAACTTTGACTTCTTTCCTCTCCTCATCATGCTCAGCTCCTTCAGATCATCATACATTTATTAAGGCCATTACCAAGCAGCTGACCCTCAGTACAGGCTCTTATTCCAAGCAAATACAAGGTAGCTGTTGAATGTGTTGCGGTACCTAGGAACTCTCCTTAAGGACAATCTCCATTATGCTCAAGTACTGTATGAGTTACTAGCTGTGTGCTTCCACATCCCCACCTCCCCGCCCCAATCTGAATGAAATAGAAGTTCTCTTTAGGGGCTGGAAATGGCACACAACTACTTTGTTCCAGTTACTGTAGTCCTGTGTCCACATCTCTAGCCTCTGGAAAGTATTTTATGTACCAATCCAAAAATCTTGCTGCATAACTAACAAAGCCATTCAGTTCAGACATGTAGACTTGAGGCAATGGCAGTACTTCAAGGAAAAGGAAATGCTCTCATAATTTCTCTGTTTTTGCTCACTCCTCCACTTTCATTCTAAGAAGCCACACTGTAGAAAATTCAACCTCAAAATATCAAAACCAAAACAATTTAACCTTGCTGATATATGTATCAATCCTTGCAGTATCTATTTTCTTCTAAGTTCTACTGGGAAGAAGTGATAATATCTAACCTTTCATAAAAATCAAACAGTATTTGGAGTACATAAACACCTGGGGCTGACCTGAATGGCCCTGCTATCATTCAAGTTATCTGACGAACAGTAATTTCTGTAACAAAATGGTTACACACTCAAAACAAAAAATGCAGATGTGGTGGCAGAAAAAAAAAAAAATCATCCAAAGACTAGAACGAAACTGTCCTTACCGACTCTTAGTTTCAGTACTAGTTTTTGTGGCTGTATCTGTGTAATGTCCTGTGGATCCAGCTTCTCTGCAGCACCTATCTTACGATTCGTTACCTCTCTATCTTCAAGCACCTGTTTGCTACCTCTGGGATTTTCAATATCTTCCAGAGGACAGCCTTTACTTTTTAGTGCTGCCAAGTCATCACACCGGGCAGATGTCGGTTCTCCTTCTTGCAAAAAGTCCTAGAAAACACAGGCAAGAGTGTATCAAGTTTACAGCTATCTGCAATTTGTTATACTCTAGCCACAGTATCACCTTTTACAATGACTTCCATGTTTTTTTTAATAAAGTTCAGTAACAAAATACACAGTCCTGAAATGTTAAATTATCCTAAATACATCACTGACTACTATTTGGTCCAGGAGTCTGCTCCTACTTACACTTACTTGTGTATAAGATATAAGCAAGATGAAAGAAGAAAAAAATACCCAATGTGACCTCCGACAGAAGCATGACATCCTTTTAAATTGGCTACTCTAAAAGTGACAGCACATGGAAAAAGCTCTCATCTTCATGTAGCTGTCAATAACATGAACTTATTTGTACAGCCTGCTTGGCAACTACCCTCCCTTTTAACTACTTTTTTGTTGTTGTTGTTTGAAAGGCTTTAATTGAAGATTGTGCAAGTGTACCTTGGTACTCCACAACAAAATAATGGCAATATGCTGACGGAGCAGGGGAAAGACAGACAACAACTCTTATTTTTGGGAAATTCAATCCAAAAGTAAGATCCATAAGCAAAACCAATGAGTAACTTTGTTCTGAACAACAGATCACCATTACCTCAAACTTAAAGAAAGCTCTAACACCACGTATAAATAAATAAGGCTTCTAATTGAGAAACCTGGCAATTCTGATTCCCCCTGCCCCTGCCTGCCCCCCCCTAATATTCATATATATAAATAAATAAATCTTAAAGCTTGTAAGTTCTTCATGACTACGACCTACAACAGAACTGACAGCTCAAGGCCAAATTTAAAGGTTAGTCAGTTTAATTAAATGTTTAAAGTTCATATGCTGGTTTGGGGGACAGTAAGTAGGTACTATATGGAAATAAACATATAATATAATATTCTAGCAAGAAACAGAAAAATTTGTCAGTTTTCAATAACAAACCGAAGAAGAGCTGTGGAACATTTTATTCTGTTTTTAACTGGGAGAAGACACTTCAATATGTACTGGCTAAGTCATACAGTTTAAGATTATCTTACATTTTGTACATCCTGGATTTAATTTTTAATTACATAAGCAATAATACTGTTACATACTGAAACAAACCACCCACCCACACAAACCAATCTCCCCTCCCCCAAGTCTACAACCACCACCAAACTAAAATTTTAACATCTTCCTTTTACAAAAGAAAACCTTCAATCTCTTCCCCTACTCCACCTATGTCTGTCTAAAATTACCTCTTACTCTAATGACACGGGAAGAATATAATCAAGCGTACCCAGACAGATTCCATGCTGGAATGACTTTAAATAACTATGAGACAGCCTGTAGGGTCTGTATGCACTTAAGATTTAGAAAAGGAAAAGCAAACACATTGTGAAAAGCAATACACCAATGAGGACATCAGGAAAATTATAGAATCTGAATTAAGTACAAATAAGTATCAAATTGAAGAGCTACAGGAAAGTATTATTAATAAAAATTGACATTTCTGCACATATAAAGTATTTTAAAAAATTTGAAACCAAGGGGAAAAAACAAACCATAGAAGGAATTTTGCAACACTTACTGTTTTTTTACACCAACCACAGTTTGGTCCTGCTTGTATACATTCGCCACATGATTTTGCATTAGCTTTTATGCAGTCACTTCCACCTAGCAAAGAACATTCTCAGTTACTTCATTTATAAAAAGGTGCTAACAACAATAGAATTTCAGCTGGTTTCCTTGTGTCTTTGTAAACTTAAGTTCTAACTACAAACAGGTTATCCACATGAGACATGACTGACATTGCCATTAGCACTTGTCACACAATGCTGTATTTATTTACATAAATAACTGCTAAATATATATAGTTTTAAAGCAACATTGAACAACTGCAATGAAATCAAGTGACTTACTTTGCTGAGTAAATCCATTTCGTATCAAGCAACACAGGAAGCCAGCCCATATGAGCAATTTTAAATTAGTCTGGGGAAAAAAAAAAAAAAAAGACGACCAAATTGTATGTATTATAAGAAGCAAAAAAAAAAGTTACATTAAATTGCAGACACGTAACTGTGTTTCAGGAGACAAGGAACATGGAGCAGATGCAAATCAAATTATCTTAGTTGTACCGGCAGGACAGTTTTGATCTAATACAACCATGTTTGCGGGATAAACTGTATTTACAAGACATCAAACAGGATAGCTTCCTAAATTATTCTGAAATACTCTTACGCTAGGTAAACCAGCAAGCTATGAGAAACTTGGAAATGCTGTTCATCCGGTGGTGGGAGGGCAGGGGCTGGGAAAGAACCCAAACTAAGCTATTAACATCTTATAAAAAGTATTTATGCTCTGAATGTTACCAGAGAGAAACTTCTAAATAAAGACACCACAGAAACACAAGATGGAAATGGAGCTTCTCTGTTCAAGTCTGTGTTTTAAGACAAACGTCCAGGCCCTTTCCAAAATACTTTCCTCAGACTCTTCAAAGGGCATTTCACAGCCTAACTTTGCAGCTCATACTCCAAACTACGAATTTCCTCTCACAGTACACAACAGAAAGCATCCTTGATATAAACTCAACCCCTTTTAAAATTCTTTAGACAACAGAGAATTAATTGGTACCATCCTTATTAAAGAAAAAACACCCTACCCTTTGTTGAGTGCTATAAATCTTACTGAAAGCCTGGCAGAAAAAATAAATGCATACAAACTATACAATCTATACACTTTATGAGACAAGATTTGAATGCTTATAAACCACAATTTGGTGTTACTGACTTGTCATTTTCCCTAATTAGTGGTGACACTTCACTTACTACTCCAGATCTAGGATTGTGTTCGAAAAAATAGGTTTCAAATAGATATTTTTTCTAAATTTTCTCCTGCTCTAACAACAGGTAGTCAACCAGGGTTAGTTGTCACATCTTTGAAATTTCGGTACTATTTTAAATTCCGTTTCTCTTTTATTCATTATAAGAATACTGAGAACTCGGACCATGGCTGCCAATTTCCTTGGTCATCCTAAAATGTTGTTGCTAATTAAAGCCTTTCCAGTCATCCTGGAAACATCAATATTCTTAATACCTTTTTGTTCTAAAAAATATCTTGCAGTACAGCCAAGGAAAGTGAATTTGGCAGAGTCTTTTAAAATGAACTTGTCACTTTCCAGAAGATGAACTATTATTTGTATAAATTAGCAGCAAAGTGAGCAAAGCTTAAATTAGCACAGCAGTTGAGCTTTGGTTTTCCCACACTGATTTAGAGTCATTCATAATTGTTACTTTGCACATCCAGCCAGACCTAACAGAGAAGAGATAGCTGCTCGAAAATCTGGTGGAGAAGGTTTCAAACAGAAGCCAACCCTTTGCTAATGAATTTTATCCAACAACAGTATTAGATGCTTCATATTTTTCTGATAAATCATTTTGGCCCACTCTTCAGTGGATGCTGTACCAGAGGGCTACAGCCAGAGGGGAGGAGTTTAGACACAGGAGAATTAAGAAAATTTGCTGTGGAATGACTTTGCTAGATGTTATGCATATGCACATAAGAAACTACTGATTAAAAAACAAAGAAAAAGTGGAACTGTGAATTATACCTTACTTAACTTTTGAGTATTAGTTATTGCACTTATCTAATCCTGATCCATCACTGCAGAGATGATCAGTCCTTCATTTGCAAAAACTCTTTCAGGAACACTTTTATTAAGTCCCCTATGTAGGCAATCACCTAAATCAAACCTGCAACTTTGACCAGAGGGGAGCTGTGGCCCAACAAATGTGAGAAGGTGGAAGAACAGATGAAGGGACTGAACCAACAGTTAACATGGTGTAGGAGCACACCTACGAGACCAGGAGTCTGGAGGGGAAAGCCTTACCAGGTTGCTCAACTTTTAGGTTCCTTCTTTCTGGTTTAACAGTAGGTATGTTCTCTGTTTAGCAAACCTTACTTCCCTCAAATGAAAGGATGTTTCGTTACTCAAGAAGCAGTTTTGCTTTAAGTGCCACCCAGAACAGGGTGGGCTTTTCACTAAGAAAAACCGTAAGCTGCTGGCATCAGTACAGTACTGTCTTTTCTATTAGCCAAAACGAGAAAATTATAAACAGTTCACCTTTTTAGGTCAGATTGGCAGCAGATGCACAGCAAGCCCATGCAGACTATATAAATAAGTCAGCAAAGATGTGACACAGCGTTAAAACTATGACTAAGAATATTTGGAAGAGAAACGTTCCTGTGGAAATGCATCCGCATGATGAATGTAGTTCTGGGCACAGATTCCCCCTAAAGTTAACAAGGAAAATGTCCTCTTCCATATATGGCTAAGCCACTGCCTCTCCTAAAGCAAGCTGCCTGCCCTCCGACACGCACTAGCTCGCTTCCTTTACCTCCACTGCTTAACAGCTTTTACATCTGCTGAGTTTTGGAAAAACTCGAATAAAGATTTGCTAATTTGGACTCAATTCTGATTGTTCTTTAACGCAAGCAGAGCAATGCACAACCTCAGCCTCCAAACCTCCCCCCCAGCCACCACAGCAACCTGGTCACAGCAGTGTCAAACACATTCTCCTGCAACTCACTGGTTAGTACTGTGTATTGCTCTGTTGTAGATTTTTCTGTTAGGGGAATAAACCCAAACAAACAACACTAGACAGCCAAAGGAAGCCTTTGGAAACCACTGGTGGAGCTGAAACGAAACCCCGTGTCAGGATTCAACCACAGATGACGGGAACAGAAAAGAACCCATTGTTACAAGAAATAAATGAAATTTTTTGTGCAATATTTACATATTTTCTATTATACTTGTTCACCCCCCTAATTAAATCCTTTAAAAATATCACAGAACCCTTGAAAAAGGTTCCCCTCCCCTTAAAAAAAAAAAACCCACCTCAAAGATTACAAAAAGGTAAGCTTGCCAAGAACTGAAATCTCTTTCACAACTATATCACCAGCTGGATCCTTTATAAAAGGCTGCAAATGGTGTGCTGTTGAAAAACTGATTTTAGAATTATATCTGCACATTTATGAACCATCTTCTATTTTCATATTTTAGGAAGACAAACATGAACCTTGAACGTTTGGACTTGTTGCTTTCCAAGATTTTTCTGCTTACTATTTCTAACAACAGTAATGCTTGAAGAGAATTTTTTCTTTATAAAACCAGCCTTGATGGAAATCTCTGGAGCTTCTAATTTGCAATGACTCATTAAGTGACAACAGGAAAAAGGAAGGATTAATTCTCCATAGTGAGACTAATTTTGAATTCTCAAATCAAATATTTAGCACCTTTGTATTCTGCTAATCATCAAGATATTTAGAAATTAAGTTTACTACTCCACAGCACTAAAGTCTTTTGCAGCTTTTTAAATTTATTTATTGGAACAGCAATAGCATCTGTGTGGAAAATTAGCTGGGCAAATGGGATCAAGAAAAAAGGGTAAGAGTTACAGAAACACTAGTTCAAGAAACCAAGTATCAATGGCTATGCTGCTCCCCTCTCATCACTCTTCAGCTCAGCATTCACCTCACCTGATGCAGATCACAATTCAAACCGGTATTAAAGGCAAAGTTAACAAGCTGCCAGGCTCTGTAGTACTGCTCCACCTCACCCGACCCAGTACTCCAGCTTCCACCAAGCCCATGCCAAGCAAAGGAAAACACTAGAAGGCATCTGCCCCTGCTGCGTACTGAGGTGTGCCTTGCTGCAAAGCTTTCTACTGAAACACGTAACCATGCTTCAGACCACGTGGGAAACACTGAGGTATACAGAAAGAGCTGTTGTTGTGCAGAAGGCACCTTTTTGAGGCAATAAGCAGACAGCCTCTTCTTAAAGGACATCTCCACACACCACTCTTAGGAACACTTATAAACCTAGAAATGTATAATTAACTCACACTTCTGGACCAGCATTCCTGCTTCCCACAGAGTGACACCTCTCTGCATCAGCTGCATTTTCAGGGGTTTAAAGCTTGATTCAGAAGTGCTGTATGGAATTGATCCCTCCTACAGCTGAGATTGTTTACAGCCACTTTCATCTAGTGTAAGGATGGTAAGTCACTTAAGAGAGCTGCCTCATTCTCCTTGTTGATTATTCACCCTTGTTAATCAACTTCCTGGTTGACTATTGCTGCTTTCCTTTCTGACCAGTCCTAGCACTAGCGCAGCCACCGATGAGTGCTGGAGCGAGGAAAAGATCTGGCTTAAACACTAATCCAACGAAGAAAGTGGCTCGTTTCAGACATCTGAGTACCAAAATGCTTCTCCTGACATGGCAGAGATGGAGGAGAAAGAGAGAACTGAGGGGAAAAAAGGAAAGAACAGTGCTTCTCAGCTACAGTCTGTGGCTGTATTCTGGACTACAGGGGTCACACAGCCCCCACTCCCAGTCATCAAGGTTCTGGTTATAAAGGAGCCGGAAGAGACATGTTTCTAAAATAAGCAGAATTAGTCTCTGGAGATGCCTGTTTCAAGACTTGATGGCTACCCTGCTAAAAAAGTTCCTTCCTTCCTCACTCCAGAACGTTTACTGGCTTTAGCTCAGGGCCACACTTTGCAGTGTGAATTTTATGGACTGTCAAGAAGAACCCCATTCACATTTCTGAGGGAAAAAAAAAAAAAAAATTATGGAAAAAAAAAAGACACAGTAATTTTCTTAACTGGAGAAACTAAACTACTCTGGTGACATGGGACAGCAATTACACTGACATTACAGACCTCTAGCAGCTCTGTCAACACTCCCGATGGCTAGAAAACCCGCAACAGACATTGTTAATTACGAACCCAAATTTGACTTGACACACAACTCTGAGCACATCTGCTTGTACAACAATTCACTGCAAAGCAGCAATTCACTATAAAAGAAAGAGGTAAAACAGCATCCTGCTGCTCTGTCTTGAGAGAAATGCATTCTCAGAAAGGCACAGGTACAGAAAAAAAGGTTTCACATCAAAGAGTTACTTTTGATTAAAACTTCCAAGTTTGTAGTGTAGATTTTCCAATGAATCTTAAATAGGTAATTCCTCATTTCTGATCTTAACAGCTACCTTATTTAATTAATGTAAATGTTACTGTAATACTGAATTACAGCTGGGATACTCTGCTTGCACAGTAAACTCCAGGACCACTATGTGATGCATTCTTCTTCATCAAAGCGGATTGGGGGTAAGCACTAATGGTTGAAAAGCAAGAAATTTTAATCAAAGACCAAAACCTTAACTCACTTTGCAAAACTATTTGTTCCCTGGATGCACACCAGGCCTGTGATGGCTGCCCTTCACAAAGAGGCGCAGCTCCCAGCCTTGCACCATTGGAGGTGTGGAGCTAGCGGAGTATCCCCATATACGGGGAGTGAACTTGATGGGAAGTCAACATGGACAACAAAAGTGCAGTCTTAAGAGTAGGACTTTGCAGCAACCCAATCCAAATGGAAAGGCTAGACGTAAACCTACCTTCAACAGCCTATCTCTCTACCAGTCCACCAACAGATCATGATATTCGTTCTTCCCCTGGCAACTTTGCAGACATTAACAGAACAGGTTTTGAACTGCTTGCAGTAATATAGAAAGAATGGGACATTAACCCAGATTAATGTGCAAACCAAGAAGCTCTTTCGCACTGAAACAGCTTTTACAAAGAATTCATCACACCAAGACTGCTTACTCAAATTGTGTCCTGAAAAACCTTTAAGGCACAACCACTTTAGCTACTGTGATGCTACAGCATAAAAGAATCAGCAGTATTTCACACTGGACCTCATTTCTCTCTGTCAGTTATTATCTCTAAGTTAATCTAATAAAACAAGTATAATCACCAAAAGACTCATGATAAGCACTTCTAAAACTACACTTTTAGTGGGGCATCGTATGTCAAAATAATATATAACAACCAGCTGGGACTTAATTTTTAATTACAAAGAGTTAAAATCTACAGGAAACAGGTTTTCTGCTTAGGCTAGGGAGACCAGCTCCTCCACTATGGTTATCTGAGGTTATCTGCCACAATTAGTCTATGTCACTGGTTAGTTCAGAAGATTCCTCCACAGAGTTTGGAGTCAAGAAAAGAATGAAAATACACATTTCTGCATGCTAGAACCATGGGGAAACATATCACAGCTCTGCAGATTCTGCACAGAAACTGCTGTGTCCTCCTCCTACGCTTAGTAAGGCAGACAAACATAGTAACACAACTGGCTTGCTAAAGCCTTTCAGTTATGCTGCTTTACCACCTGTAGTTTCCTCATACTTACAGATCTAAAAAATTCTGAAGAGATCAAGTCACTTAAAAGTCACCAAAAAGGACTGGATTCAGTGGGGAAAAATCAGTAAGTGTTAAGTTCTACAACAGACTTGTAGGTCTCCACTCCTGAAAGTCCAGCATGGCAACTGCATCACTTTGCCTCTTCAGCTGAATATATGAAAATATTCATGCACAACTACTAGCAGGCGGAGGCCACAGCTCATGAGAACAGATCTGGAAGGCTGTTCGTGGTATTGGCTTGTGTCCCCAGAGTAGGGGGTGTTTGTTAGTTTACACAGGCCATAGCTGCGTCAAGACAGAACAGCTAACTTCACAAGCACTCACACAGTTTGACCAGATTACTCCTTTAATATAGAATTTATTGATATTTTTACTGGATTTTGCAGGAGCCTTCAACTTACTGACAGTTCTAAAAGTAGAACAAAAAGCAATACGGTATTTTGCTGAAAAGTATTTTTCGGTCTTGATTTGAATTACTGAGTGGAAACAAATCCAGCCAAGTTAGGTACCTGGCTGCAGGGAGGCGGGCAGGGATAGAGAATTTTCTTGATAGAACACTCATTTCCTCTATAATCCAAAAAAAAGTGGTACTGATTTCAGAACAACTGCAGATGATAAAGTTTTCTGATATCTCTACACCTTGAGAAAGATAAAATGTGGGAGATCCAGTTGTGAAACAGTTTGCGTTACAGAGTTGTAATGGTTCCCAAATGTTTGACAGCACTGAGGCATGCCCAAGAAATAAGGCATTAATAATAAGATATAATATTAATTTAAGAAGAACATTTTGCTGTATTAACCATCCATGTCCCTAACTTGGTCCCATCACAGACAAAGAGACTATTTGTATGATGTTTTCTTGACCTGTTGAATCATAATTTGAAGCCAGGATTCCACAGTTTAGGAGTTGTTTTGCAAAGAATCTTGATGGTTGAAAGGCAAGTAGTACTTCGACACAGCTCATGCAAACAAACAACCGGAGTATGATAACCACATATAAGAAACAGTTTAAAAGCCAAGTGAGGTGCTCTTTCTTATGAGAATATTATTTTTTCCACATAGGTTTATTCAGATATTTTTACTAGGCAATTATTCAGAGACTGCAATTTATAGGGTAAACTCTGACAACCGTATTTTGGAAAACTAGACTAACAAACAGGCATATTATGCTTAATGTTCAACATCAAATTTAGGACAGAAATGCGCCGCTACATATTCTTAAGCAGAGCAGGCAGAGGCCTGCAGCTACATCTAATTAAAACACCAGCAATATGCTTTTATTGTTTACTACCTATGGCTTATACCTAGTTTCAACCAAAACATTTGCATCTTCTGAAAAAGCCAGTTTGTAACTATTTCTTGCTAGTCTACACCTCTCAAACAATTATGCTTACCAAAGTATGGAAAAAAAAACAAACCAAAACACAGAACATCCCACCACCACACACCTGCACTCCTCTATTCCGCTAAGAAATCCCATGTCAGTGCTTCCTGCCCACAGAAAGCTGGAATTCCTACAAGGACATTATGAAGTTTCTTGAATTTTAGGCAAGGACAAAATAATAAAACTGTAATTCATATGCTGCTCACGCTTGCATGCAAGCAGACCACAGACAGCACCTCTCTCTAAGGCTAAACAGCTAACTCACCGAGCCCACGGGTACCGATACTGTGGTTGAAACTACTATTTTCTGTATCTACAGCAGCTTCTACACATGTGCATCTTAAGAGTTTCCTCTTTACAGATAAATATATAATGAGGACATGTAAATGTTAAGAACCAAAACATCAATTTTTTTTTTCCCCTTAAAACTATCACTGAGAAAAATACCTGTTTTCCACACTCTTGCCAAAAGAAGTTTCCAGTAGTTCAAGTCCATCACAGTCTTAATGACTCAAAGCACATTGCTCCATGAATTTTTAAGAATTCTCATTGTACCCTATCTCACTGTTGCCAGCAGGCATTTTTCCACAACAAATATTACAGTTTTCATTATTACAAACACCTCTTCACACAACTGTGATTAAAACAGAAAAAAAAAAAGAAAATCTCTGTTGTTTCAACATTTTTCAAATGCTTTTAGACCCATCAGCCATTTTTGCCACAATAATTTAATTTCTCCTCTTGCTTAAATGTGACACTTTTTCGGTGTGGGAGAGTGGGAATTGAATATTTAGTTTGTTTACATAGGTCTTGCTATTCTACAGGACTTCTTGGCTAAGTTTAGCATTCCCACCTCAGACAGATTACAATTAGGAATGCCACATAACAATTTAAGCCATTCTAGGAGAACACGGGTGGCTTTTCCTTGTGGTAGTATTACATTCCCCACACCCTCTGCACCACTTACTACACCCATAGAGAGACTACTTAATTTTGTGCAACTTAAACCCCACGTTTATCCACATGGGGGAAACAAAAAGTTTAGTTAAACATATAAATATAGCTCTTACACAGTTGACTGTAACTGATGCTTCTGAGGCTGTGCTGCCTTAGCAACATGCACAACTGTCACAACATTTGGCTAAACTCACTTTAATCCAAGCTTTTCTTTTAAAGGAAAAGCAGAATAGAGGCATGTACATTTTTAAGTAAAAAGCTAGAAAATTTCCATTAATACAATGTCTCGCTCATCTATGTCTTCGAGAGAAAACAGTTGCAAACCCCTGGCTGGCTATTGCTGCAGGTACTGCAGGAAGCCAGAAGCTGGCACACCGCAAAGGGCAAACTCAGCGGAAACTCCCTCATTACATGGCAGTGTTCACCCACCAGTAGCTATCATTAATGCTCAGGGTACAGTTTCTGGAACCAAAACGAAGGTGAAGGCTAACTGCTGCTGAAAGGAACAGCAGTGCTACAGCATCCCCCCTCCAGACAGCAACCTCTGCCCCTGCGCTCCCTCTCGGGGACCTCCCCTCACCACCATTCTGAGCCAGCTCCACATGCTGGGCTGGCAGACCAATTCCCTGAGGGACCCCCTTCTGCCTCCCCACATCGAAACCCGCTCTCTGTAAGCCTCAGCAAACCGAACCAGGCCTCCACGTGGACCAAGGAGAGCGGAGGAAACAACTTTTATAAAGTGGCAGGTGGCTGTCAAACTGACTGACCTCCGAAATTACACCGGGCTCTCTGCTGCTAAACCAGCCCAAACCCAGGCTGTCACAGACCCACCTTCCTTCTCTCCCGGCCTTGGGTGAATGCTCTGTAACACAGCAAGTCCGTTTGGGGAACTATTCTGATTTGACTTTTATTTTTTCCAATAGGTTATTAGAATAAATTAGTTGGCAAAAAAAATTAAGATAAGCAAGGGTCAAAACGCTGAAGGTTTTCTAGGGTTTTTTTGTTTGTTTGTGGGCATTTTTTTGGTTGTTTTTTTTTTTAGTTTTCTTTTAATTCTGGATTTGAATAGCAAGTACATAGAATAATGCTTACAGACAGTATCCAAATTTTGAATTGTGAGTTTCTTTAAAAGATTCACTGTTCTAACACAATTTAAATGAGACTTGTGCTGAAACAACTCTCATCCTCCACATACTTTCAACACCGGAATATGAACATGCAGAAATAAGAAAACCTAGTCATCCCACAGAATGACACACAGGCTTGTAAATCTGTATCTATCGATGAGATTTTTAAATATATATTTAATTCTACTTATTTATATATACAAACCTAATAATGATTATTAATTTAATGACAGTAATAACCAGCTAGGTATAAGCACACAGTGAAACAAACAGTGGACTTCATGCAGATTTTAATCCTGAAGTTTGAGCACTTGCATAAAGCTCACCAATCTCAGGAAAAAATTACTTGAAACTTAAAACATCTGTTATTGGGTTGTTTGGGTTTTTTTGCTTTGTTTTGAAACAACAGAGCCAGTACAAAATACTGTACAAAAGCAGTTGTTGCTTGAACAGCCTGCCTATTAATACAGTTCTCCCAAGGAATCCCAAGCAGGATTTTAAGCCCGGAGTCCACAGGCTGCTTCTAAGAAGAATGCAAAAGATAATAAAAGATGAGGTTTCTCAAAATAGCCAAATAGATCCACCAGTATGCCACTACTGAACAGAGACAGCTCAACTGCTCCGGGCCCTGAAATTCCCCACTTTGCACCCTTCATCTAACTGGTGGCAACCGTGGACAATACTGCCTCTTAAACGAGACTGTGGAACAAGCTGAGCGATATCTCCTTGCTGAGCTGTTTCTCACCTGACCCAGCAAGCTAAGATGGATTACTCAAGTCAGAAGAACACTGAAGCATGCATGCACAGATGCTGTGAGGTTCCACAGCACTTTATGCCAACTTATCTCTGGATTAGCATAGTCCCACGCTTCTCTCGCTATGAGCTGCACATTTTCTTATTCCTCCCCTGGGTTTGAAGCATGTCACTAGTAATGCATGTGGTCACCCAACTGAAACAGCTGATTTAGTTGAAAAATTATTTTTTGCCAAGCCATTTTTCAACCACATCAGCTACTTACTTCAATGACTTACTGTACAGCCTTATGACTTCCACTACTGATGCAAGGAGGATGACAAGACTGCACAGCTACAGGCAGGGGGGACAGTCAAGACCTACATTGGTATAAAGTGCTGCAGAGCCATGTTCCTATGAAAATAAAACACATTTGTAGTTGAATTCATGGTTCAAGGGCCACTGGAACATTTTATGAAACATGAAATTCAGGTAAATTTGAAAGCCACTCATCTACTGAGGAGCTTTGTGTTACCACTAATGAGTGAGCTTTTTTTAAAAAACTCTGCAGAGACATAATATTAAAATAGCTTCCCGCTAAGAGCAAATGTTAATTATATTAAATACAGTCATTATTCATCTATAAAGTGAGACAGCATTGTGAATTATGCACCAAAAAGAGCCAATATCTGTGCAAGCTTTTTTATTACTATGTAAACACTCTCCAGATTGGTCAGCTGCCAGTGATAAAAATGCTATAGTTACTCTTTAACGCCCAAGCTGAGTTTTTCACTGAAACTGGTGATATCGGCAACATGTCTATGCAACATTTTAGTCTGGCCTTTGAAAAGTTATGCAAACGGTAGTGGAGAGAGGTAATACATACATAGAAAAAAAATGTTTATCACCATTTATCAATTTTATTATGCATTTTAAACAACCTATAGCTGATATGTATAGGATGTTCTTCTGAAAAAGGAAATTTGCTGTTTCCTTTTTTACACACAAGTCCACACCCAGGAAAAATTACTCTGAAATTCTTGAACACTAACTTCTCACACAGGTTTGTATTTGCATAGAAATGACAGAACAAAAAAAATATTCCCCATTTTTGAACCATACAGTAAAAGCAAAGAACAAACACTATCTCCTAAAATGTTACACTTACAGATGTTTTGGAAATGCACATCAGTTACATTCAGGCACAAATGAAAGACAGAGTTTTAATATATTCTGACACTAAACCAGCAAATTGACGTTTCAAAAACTGCCAAGCCTTGTATTTTATGCAGGTGGGCTACAGTTTGCCTTTCAGCATCGGGACAATCTTTAGCTAGCATCAGAAAGTGAGCACATTAACATATACTAAATACAACCTTGCAAAAAAACACAAAAGAAACCTCAGAGAAGGTAATCCCTGACTTGATCCTATGCCCACCAAAACTAATTTGCTAATACACAAGAAAATAACATATCAGTGTAATAAGAAAAACCCCAGCCAGAACACACTGGCAGCACATAATCAACCTTGCCTACCCTAGTTGATCTTGTGAAAAAAGCTAGCAAAGATTTCATCATTTCTCTTTTTTATTATCAGAAGAGGGAGTATTTCACTTGCTGACTGGACAAGCATGAAGTCTTCAGCCACTCCACTATCAAAGATACAGTAGTAATATGAGAAGTCATCCAGATTCAACATTTAATCCATATTTAATAATAATCAACTACTAAAATGTGTCATCTTTTGATCCCTGGGAGGGTGCTTTTTATTTAACATCAAAGAGATTATGTTCTTTTGTATTTATCTCCACTTCAGAAATAGGCTTTCCTTTTAGTTGTATTCATCTTCACTCAACCCCCTTCCACCTAAGTCCTGGAAAATCAGACAGCTGAGGGTCTACGCAAAGCTTGCATGTTGCCCATTTTAATACTTGAACAACTGAATCTGCAGAGGGTATTGGCTGGCCAAGCTACTAGAATGTCAGGCCCTTCAAGTGACCTCCTACGGTCCCCGACACTCCTGACAGGTTACTTCACAGCTCACTGGGAGACTATCCTGTGATCTTCTGCGTTATGGCAGGGCAAGGCCACAGATCACTCCCTGCAGGTCCTGCCAGCCTACAAAGACACAGAGCAAATGACAGATCGAACCGCTTAGAGTAACTGGCTGCACAAGAGGCAGACATGAGTCTCCACTCACGGTTTCAATGCCTGAGGTTAGTGCCGCGTTAAGACACACTAAACTACATTTCCACCAAAGAAAATGAACAAGCCCTAAAATGACAGCTTATCCTCCCCTTTCCTGTGCAAAAGGGGACGGCCCCCCACATCCTTATCTCAATACTTACTTCAAGGTCAAGGTTATGGCAAACCAGACACCCTGGTCTCAGGTTTTTTTGCTCAAAACCACAATCTCAGGGACGAAGTACACATCAATATCCAAGATACTACCTTTGACTCACAATATCACCATTTCCTAAGTGAAATACTGACTCTTTCTAAATTAATCTAATAGAATTATTTTTCTTCTCTTTTAAATAACCACAAATCAGTCATCTTTGCAAGAGGGTAAGTTCAATGTTTCAGTTCAGCCCAATACACAATAATTGGTTCTAATTCTACTACTATGGCCGAGAAAAGGAGGAAGCTTTCACTTTTTCCGTTCAGCTTCCACATCAAAATGCACAGCTCTAAATGTAAAAAATGTATTTGTTAATAGTCATAACAGAAAACTAACTGCATGTGAGTATGCAGTATGTACACTACACAGGAATTTATAGTTTAATATGAAAAGAATCCATATAAACAATGGCTCTCCTTCCGGCTTCTGCTCTTGGTACATTCTAATGTATAAGTTAAAACTAGGTTAAGTCAAAACTAAGTTAAGCGTAAGTGATCTTCTACAAAACAGGAATCAGAAATAAATGAACTGCAAATATTAAGCTGATCTCTTTGGGGGAGAAAGTACTGGCACTAGATAATGTGTATATTATTGTTTATGAGCATTTTAAGAAGAACCTGCAGTTAAACATGGCCTTACAAATCAGAATTTTAGAGAAAACAACTATAAACAGAAGACTAATTATTTGTCAGCAAAATGCGAGAACTGCATTAATTTAATCAAAGATACGCAAGAAGTTTTTCTGTGGGAGAAAGAAAAGTATGGTGAGAAAACACCAGTATCTTCTCAGCTCTTACTAGCAATAACAAAGCTAAGATTCCAGCCTCAATTTTGTTACTCAAAACTTCTCCCTCCAATAAAAAAGCACAAGAATACTAGTGATATTTTGCTGCTGCTGTTGGAAAAGAAAGCAAGCAAGCACATGAAATGGCTTTTAATACTGAAAGCACACTTCATAACCCTTTTTGTAGCTGACTGTAAAGAGAAATTGAGAAAGATATAGCCAAAAATATCACTAATATATTAAAGAGCCTTTACTCGGTGACATCCCAAAGAGGATTACAGGTCAGGCAGGAATCTTATTGCCTTTCCCAGAAGAACACATTAATATTATAGTCCTATGAGGCTACTTTCTCTACCACGTGCTTAGTTACGTGCAAATTTTGTACTGCATTATTGACTTCATCTCTGAACATCTTCAGTCTGTTAGTGGCAGAATAACCGAGGAAGTCCACTAACCACTCTGATTAGTCTAAGAATAGAAAAGTAAAAGACAGTTGTTACAAAAATCCAGGGGCTTTAATAACAGCATTCTGCTAAAGAGAGCACCCTTCGTACTGAAAAAGACAACTGTACTATTTAGTGACGCATAGTGAGGTGCCTAGTGTCTCGTTTTTCATTTAGAGACATCAGAATTTTCATTTTCTTTGCATGACATTCCCAATAGAAGCTATCCAGCAAGCCTACACAAGTCTTCAATTTTGCTGGAAACTCATACAGCCTGTTATGAACAGCTAAAGCACATGACAATTTCTTACAGCGAAGCTGTATATACTTTTTACCAGTACTTAACACTATCAATTCACATGGTGGGAGAGAAGAAAGTTTCGAGAAAGATCTCATCATAAATTTATCCTGACTTACAGTTTTGACAGTTTATGTTACTGGGCCACACCTATGCAGGACAAATTAGGGGAAAAGAAAAAAGAAAGCAAAAAGGAGAATTTGTCTTCCCATTTGTGGGTAAACACAAAAATTACTGTGTCGGCTACCAGAGAAACTCCATAACCACAACAACTGACAGATACCGGCCAATATTGTGGTCCACTGTGGTTACTGCATGGCAAGTAACATCATTCTTTTCAGAAAGTTGGCAACAGAATATACAACGAAACAGAGCAACAAGGAACTACACAAAAAAGGAGATGGTATCGGCCACCATAAATGACAACATTATTCAGCATTAGACCTAACCAACAAATTTCAATTTTTTGACACAAGAGAGCCTTAAATCAGACTGAGATGTTGCCAGTGTCTGTCCAGGAGATAGAGCCACAGAATTTGTTCATCTGTTCATTTGCTCATGATTCGGTGACACTCCCTTTTGAAAAACAAACATCCTCTTCAGAAACAACAACTAACTCTCCCCTACTCCAAAAACTCATTTTCCCGTGAAGCTTCGAGATGCACATGTTTGTATAAAAAAAACACCCATGCACACACACACCAGAGCAGAAGCCTGCAAAATCTTGAGTTGTGTAACCAGCAATGTTAAATCTGCTAATGAGGATGCTCCTACTAGAAAGTGTCTTCAAAGGAAGGCAAGTAAAGCAAGAAGGAACAATTTGTAGACTCAGCAATATAAAGACAGACAGGATATGAGAGGTAGGAAAACACAGACTTAACTTAGAGCTTTCTGCTGCTGGTAGACAGGAAATTTTCTACAAAATTTTTAATAACAGAATTTTTCTACTAAAAATCTAGTCACAGGTGAATAGTACATATACTAGCAAGTACTTTTTAATACACTTCCAAAATAAATCTAACTCCATATTGCTTTAATTACATCTTTAAGAATTATTTATGTAATCGCTTTATGAGTTCTACCAATAGATCCCCAAAAGCTTAACAGAAAAAAAAAAAAAAAGGCACTTCCAACAAGGACTCCTCTCAGAGGGTGGCTGACTGCAGCTCCTGAGAATTAAAAGGATGCCAAGGGGTTTGGACATCCTAAAAAAAAAAAAAAAAGTTGGAAAAAAATAAATCACTTGAAGTTCTAGAAAAGCAAATGAGGGCAGAATAGGCTCTGCTACTGCCAAGCCTGGATTCCTCTTTTCTGGATCTCTCTAACCAATCTCTCTTCCAAGTGCCATGTGAGAGGAGGCATGAGCAATCTTAAAGCCAGCGAGTTTGCCACAGTTATTAATTATCAGGAAAATCCCTGCCAGTTTTAATTCCAGTTTTGCAATGTGTCACTGATGATGATAGTCTCTCACATGGAAGGGGTACAAAATGTATTTGGAAAGGAGTGGGGAAGGAGGTTATACCAGCTGCCAGCAAAGCTCCATGCAGCCTCTACTCCATCCCCCCAAAATCCCGCTCCACATGCCACGTAGTGGGTGCAACTAAAAGAGAACAGAAGGTAGCACAGCTCACACATCCACTCACTACATTCAGTGGTGACACGAGTGAAGGCTGCACCAGGCATCACAAGCAAGTCTGCACTGAAGAAGCCCAGGCCACCCGGCCGGCAGGCAGGAGAGGAACAGCAGGGACTCTGCATGTGTCCTTCTAGTAAGGAAAGGGAGCAGGGATGGAATCTGTTCCAGAACTACAGCCTTTGATGATGACTTACAAAAAGGATCTCATCAGAGGAGGTACTTCAACAGCCTGTTTAACAGCAGTCCTGCTGCAGTTGCAATCAGAATAATTTCTGAAGGCTGCATTACCAAGAGCCACAAAGCCTGTAGCAGGCTGATCAGAGGGCTAGGAGAACCACAAGCTAAGTGTGCATCACATCACGCAACTAAACTAAGACTGAGTGGAAAGGTAGGCATGACAACTATTTACAAACAATTGAAGAGCATTCGTACTAGTAGCAGCAAGGGAATTATACTCGGGGCAATGGAGAACATAGCACATGTCCGCCCCACGTTTGCACTGCTCTCCCTGAGCTTGCCTTTCTGCTGCTCAAGTTATCTACTTCCTGAGCCGCTTGCTATAGAGGACAAGCTCTTTTCAAAACTGCATCATAGCATAGTTACCCTAAGAGAGGTATAGGGAGGATGGTCAAGAGCAGAGGAATGGAATCATGCATCGGGAAGAAAGAATAGCAGGAAAAGTTTCCGGACAGTTTGTTTTCAGCTGTGGGAATCACTTCCCAAAGGAAGTGGCAGCAGATTAACCACTTGAGTCACTTAAAACTCAAGAGAAAACACTAAAAATCTGCACCAGAAATTCATGCATGTTCTAGAGAAGCTTGCATACCTCCGAATCAGTCCTTCACAGGGTGAGTATAACTAGGAACACCATGCAGACTGGATGAATGTACAGAACGGATGAGCACACTGGCTGCACACACAAAGAAGACCAGATTTTTAACTGCTGACATTTCATTTTGAAATAAGTCTGGTTCATTTATCATGGAGCTGGCAAATAGATACAGCACTTACCAGCTGCAACTCTGGTTAAGCTAAGATTTCACTCTGCATGCCTGTCAGGTTTGCACCTCCCAGCTGAAACATCTTTGAAAAAGACAAAAGTTGAAGACGTTCACATCCTAAACTTGCCTCATCTTGCTTACCTATTGCCAACGGCTTTTTTTTTTTTTTTTTGCAATCCTCATAAATATACCCTTAGGCAGGCTTGCAAAATGCTACTTAATCATTTGCCAGAGGCAAGCAATATTTTTTGTGACAGGAGAATGAATCATCAGTTTCATCACAGGGATGGATGTGGACAATGAATGACTTCACTATTTTTAAAGTCTTGTTTAATTTCATCATATTTACATCTTTCTTTTACATTTTTGTGTGTCTTGGTGTGAACAGGACTACAGCACCAACAGCAAATCTACCAAGAAAAAAAAAAATCGACAATTTCACCTAACAGGTATGTGCACGTGTTGGCATTAATGGACTGTTGTATTCTACCAAGGACGCGTGCAGAAGGAACCAAAAACACTGGTCAACTTTTTTCCACAAAGTAAAACAGTCACAGAGATCACTTGATGAGTATAACAGGCAGACACTTATTCCATAAGATAAAGACATATGACACGGGCTAAACAGTGAACAGAGAGAATTTCCTATCACTTCATGTTTCTTTCCAACCATCGGTATAGCAATGTAATAATACAAGACGAAACACGGTGCTCTAATTGCTGTAAATTATTTCAGAAAACTCACCGTGAAATAGATCACATACAGAGGCCTCACATTCCCACTGCCACCCGTCACAGGCTTACAGCACCCTATAAAGTCTTAGCGCCAACTTAGAGCAGAAAAGCACACGTCTGAACGCATCGAGCAGCCAACACGCTGCACTATGATCATGCCGTCATTCAAACAGGGCACACACCCCGCTCTTAATGTTTACTTTTATCAGACATGTGCAGGTCAAAAATCTAGACCCACCGCCTCACTCCGCACGATCTCATTATTGTAACTCGCTCCTCTCCGGTGCCTGCTTCTCCGGCTCTGCCACCGACGGAGCGGGCGCTGGGGGGACGCCCGCCCTCCGACGCGCTCCCGGGGAAGCCGCCCGAAACTTTCTTTAGCCGGCCTAGTGCTGACCCTTCCCCGGGCACCTCCGGGCGGCAAAGCGCAGCTCTGCGTGGGGCACCGCTACAGGTTCCCACCTTCGTAAAGAGTAAAGGGCCGGGCCCCGGGCGGACAAAGGCCTGGCTGGCCCCCACCGGCACGGGAGGCCCGAGGCCGCCGTCCCGCCGCCACAGGAAGCCGCAGGCTGGGCCCGACACCTTCCCTCCCGCCCGCGTCGCCGGTCTCGGACAAGCACACCGCCCTGGCGCCGGCACAGGCGCGACAGGAGGCGACGCGACCCCCGCTCCGCCCGGGACGGACGCCGAGGCACCCGCGTCCCGGGACTACGGCGGTACCCGGGTTCTACCGGCGAATTCTCGCGCGGGCGGGCGGCTGCCAGCCGCGCTCGCCGCCCTCTGCGCCGCACCACCCACCGGAGCCCGCCCGGATACCGGCGAACGCGCCCGAGATGAGGCGCCCCGGGCCGGACGGGCACCGCTCAGCCCGCTCCCGGCTGGCTTCAACCGCCGCCCCGCTCTCCCGCTACCTCGGCCATGGCCGCGGCACGGCTGGGGGCGCGCTCCGGCCCGCCTGACTGACTGAAGCTCCCCCTCTGCCCCGGCGTCTCGGCAGCGGGCTGGGCTGGGCTGGGCTGGGCGCGGCACAGCACGGCAGGACGCCGGGCCTCACTCCTCGCTCCCTGTCCGGCTGCCCGCCGTCACCGCCGCCTCGCCTCGAGCTGCAGAAGGGCAGTCCGGTGTGGCGGGGGAGGGGAAGGTCCGCGCGCCGCCGCGCTTTCCCCGCCCCGGAAACACATTCCTCCCCGCTGCCGTCAAGGCCGGGCGGGGGAGGCGCTGAGCGCCGCGGCGGGGCAGGGAAAGACGGAACGGCTTTCCCTGCCCGAGGGGAGGCTCGTCATTTGCTTGTCCTCCACCTCCCTTCGCGGCGGCCGCCAGCGCCTTATTTGGCGGGGTGTTATTAGCGCCCGGCTGCGCGTGCCCCTCGGCCCACAGCCCCAGTGCGCGCCCGCGGGACCGGCAGCGGGGGGCGGGCTGCCCCGCCGCTGGCGTTTTTTCCCTCGACCCTAGCGCTTGCTTTTCAGGGCCGCGCCTTCCCCTCTCTCCTCGCTGCTTGGATCTCCCGGGTCGCCCCGGCGGTGTCGGCGGGGCCGGGACCCGCGAGGAGGCAGAGGGGTGGCTGGGGGCAGGGCACCGCCCGCCCCTCTGGCTGGCGACTGTTTCCAGAAGCGGTGGAAGGCTGAGTGATGGGCGAGCTCCGCAGGACGGGGATGCAGTCTAAGCTAAAAGGGGACCTCCCTAAGTCCCTTGGCCAGAACCTGCTGCTGTTCGGTGCATGCCCGTAGCGATTTCAGTGCCCCTTAAAGTAGATTCTTGGAGGATCTACCGAGTAAATGAAAGATAAAAACGTGGTGTTCGACACTTTTGGGGAGGTAAGGAGCGATGGAAAAGGCAAGCTATGGACTCTCAGCTCACAGCCGTAAAGGCTGTGTCTTTATGCGTGCCCGCAGGGCTGGTGTCAGCTCTTATTTTGCTGTGATTGATTGATAATATTTTTTACCGCTTTTCCTCTGCTTTGCTTCCATCTGCACTTTAAAATTAGAAGGTAACGATGTTTCTGCCTTAGGCAAGCACAGCCTGTGTTCCATTTGGGCAGTGCCGGTGTTTAGCGTGTCGACTATTAACATAGCTGTGTTAGCAGTAGCTTTTAATGCTGGCACACCTGTAATTTAAAAACTGTTCTAGTGGTGTTAGGAAATGAGGTTGAAATGATGGACTGCTGCTTCAAGCAGCTTCATCAAACACAAGCACTGGACAAAAGAAGTGTAAGAGAAATAACTTTGGCAATTGGAGGTAAAGCCAGAGACCATATGTTTCAATATGATATTTAAATTATAATATTAATGCTGCCCAGAGCAGGGAAAGAAGCTGCCATAAAACCAATTTTAAAATGGTAGAAATGTATGCCATGCAAAATAAAAGCAAATGCTGGAGGGATAGTGATCCGCCAAAAGTGTAAGAAATTTAAGCATTGGAGAAAAAAAATGAGTTATAGCCAAGGTATTCTCGTCTGCTTTCTTATTGCAGGGAAAAAAGCACATTTTGCCAGAATATGCAACTGGTGAGCAGAAGTCCACCATGGTGTACTGCAAACAGTGGTGGCAAAAATGTGCCTCAGATTGCTGGGGCTATAACTAGTAAATAAGACTGCTTAACAAACAGCTGCTTCTAGTACTGCCCAAGGCTCAGCTCAGACGTTTGTGTGTCAGGTTGCCAGTGGCTGCTGTGCTGTGTGATAGGAAGTTGGCAGGAAAAAATCTCCCTAACGGCTGAAAAAAAATCACTGAATTATTTGGCTGCTTTCTGTCCTCCTTTGGAGAGTACAGATGCATGCGAACACCATTTGTTATTTTTCCAACGCTTCTGAAGTACTAAAGATGTCAGAGAGAACTGCTGGAGGTGTCTGAGCCAGCAGACACACCTGCAGATCCTGTCCAAACATTGTAGCGTCGCCATACTGTGGTATACGTGACATCTGGGAGGCTCGGGAACATTTTTGCATCGAAGGGCTGCAGAAGAGACAGGTTGCTCGAGTGGGCAGCTAGGGAGTGTGTGGGTCACTGTTAGGCTTGGGTGCCGTTCCTGGGAATCCTCACCCTTGCACCTTACAGAAAATAGGTGAGGAAACGTGACAATGAAGACAGGAGTGTGCATGCTATGTGTTCACTTAGTATGTATATGATTTGTTTGATGCTGGTAGATTTGCTGTTGGTTTGCTATTGCTTTTTTCTGTGATTTTGAGAAATGGTGGTTCTTTGTTATAGGGTTCATGTAGACATAAGTTTTCAACTCTTCCTTCTCCAAGTACTTGCACGTGTCAAAGTCATATAGTAATTGGAAAATATCACAATTATAATACCTTAGGTATTTTTGTTTAATTAATTAAATTAACACACAATTTTTCCTGATTTTTTTAATGTGTATTTAATACTTGGGTTATATTTAGAAGACAATAAGGACCGTCTTTGGTAGTGATACTTTTTGTTTTATGTGTAACATATGTTCACTTTCTGTGAACAATATAAGAAGTAAATTTTTGTGCTGTAGAATATACTGTCACAGGACAGCTGGCCAAGTGCTGACTGCAGAAATAGTAAAATACTTTGGTTTATAATTATTTGAGTAACATATTATTGAAAAATTCATACAAGTAAAATAAATACACAGAAAAATAAACAATTTAGTATTTTAGTTATTACATTCAAAGTATTTATGGTACATTTGGCAAATTATATTACTTAGTAGGTACAGCTGATTTAATGCGTGGCATTAGCTCTTATAACTGCTAGAGTTTTGCTTTAAAAACCCATTGAAGAATATATTTTCATTCTAACTATTTTTCAGTCTAAGCCGTTGTGAAAAGAAGGCCCAGATGTCACAGAAGAGAGGTGGTTTTGGGAGGCCGAGTGTTGTCTAGGTCTGAGAATCTTTGGCTTGTCATCAGTAGGACGTTTTGTATATAGAGGTGTAATACAAACCTATCAGCATGACTGCGTTGTGTGGTAGAGGTATCAATCCTTGCCAATACAGGTTTTATTATAGCTTCTATAGAAACACCCAGGAATCCCCAAACAGGTTTTGGTGTGTCCGGTGTTACATGTGTAAAGCGGCCGCCTGTGTAAATCGGGGGTGCTCAGCTGCAGCTTGAGGGCTGGTGGTGAGCATCCCCACAGCAGGCAGATGCGCGGCCATCCGTCCCAGTGCCTGGCTGGTAACCTCGGGGGTGAGCGGTCCTTTGTGTACTTCAGGGACTGCTGCCTCTGGAAGGCAGGAGCTGGTTGGTAGGAGGAGCTGCAGCAGGTCGTTATCAGGTGTTTCCTTGGCTGCAATTTCCCAGTCACTGCATGTTTCTGCCAAGCTACTGAGCTCTGAGTTACTAAAGCCTATACAGCCTGGGGACTGCCACTCTGTTTCCCATCATCTCCTACTACACTCCTGAAGCTTGCAGAGTGTTTCAAGGGAGATATGTTGCAAAGGGAGCCGCAATGACGGGTGCCATGTTTGCACATTAGCCCCCAAATATCTCCCATCAGAGCACCGCAGTGGGCAGCTTCATGATCTCACCACCCACTAACACAAGTCTTTTCCCCTTTACTTCTTTACACTGTACTAGATATCTCACCCACCTCTGCCTCAGGGAGTGTTAATTTATCTGTACTGCTTCTCTTTACCAATACACTGTGTTACTGAGAGCTGTAACTTTATCTTTCTCCCCTTCTTTTTTTCTTCCCCTGCCTCTTTAAAATGCTCTTACCCTACCTAAGATAATTTTTCTTTCCAAACTAAAAAAAACAAATCATAAACCTAAGGTGAAAAGTCATAGTCTAAATAAAAAAGACAGATAAAGGGTGGGAGAGAAAGCAGAAAGTGAAAGTCATTTTCCCAGGAGTGGCAATGGAGCTAGAAACAGAAGACGGATCTCCTGGGACTGCACCAGGCTGTGGCAACCTGGGCTGCACTGGCTGTGGGATCACCAGGTTTGCCTGGCCTGGCCGCAGAGCAGAGCAGCAGCAGCAGCAGCAGCAGCAGCAGCTGCCACCGCTGTTTTATCCCAGCAGTGGCTGTGCAGTTGCTGAGGGGCACAGCAAGTGCTGAGGCTTTGCTGGCAGCTTGTCAGCACTTGGCTATGCCTTCCAGTGCAGAGGATGAAGGAGATGTTAGACCTGGACACAAGTTTAGTACAGAAAGTATTGTTAGAAGATAGTACAGGAAGTGATTGTGCTAAATGGTTGTGGTAATTACTTTCCATAACAGCCTCGCATTGTCACCTCCTCTCAAGAACAACGAGGAGGAACGCTTCTCTGCAGGCAGGCAGTGAGCAAACGTGGCTGCTTGTCAGCCACGTACAATGTGCCCATTATATGGAGCCGTACGTTTACATAGGAGCAAGGTTCTCCTGCCCCACACAAGAGCTGGAATGAAGTGAGTCACAGATATATCCTGCTGGAAGATTGTGGTACATTGTAGTCTGTGGGCAACCATTTGCTCTCCAAGACTGTCTACCTGCAAGACACTGAATGGCTTGTTGGACTTGCCTCCTGTTCGTGGGAGCAATGTTCGGCAATTGGCCACAGTCAACCGATACAGTAACACCTGGTTGATGATCAGTGCTTAGGTCTCTGCTTTGTTAAATCAATAGACCTGTGTCTAGCATGAGCCTAAAAAGGTCAGAGTCCACCAAGCCCTTCCTTCAGCTTACCAGTATTTAAAGAGCAACTTGTCTCCTTTTGGCTATCGGACAACGAGAAAGCAGAGGTCAGCCAGAGCACAAGGCACTTCTGGTGGGATCGGTCATGCCATCCATTGCATGGGCACAAAGCAGGCTGTTAGGGTAGAGGGGCTGAAGAGCAGCTTTTGTTACAGCTGCACTGCGTCCTGTGGTCCTTCTGTCATCTTCTGACTCTCTTTCTGCATTTAGTTCACCTGCAAAGCGGCTCTCCCCTCTTTTTGTGCAGGCATTTGGGTAAATTTAGCTGTTGCTGTTACACTCCCATGTTTTCTCTGCTGCGATTAGCATACACATTCCCTTGTGTTTGTTATATGGACATCGTTCTTCCAAAGCTGTTTGGTGTGACTCCTATGTCGTGAAGATAATTAGTTTTATTCAGAAATTCTCTAAGATATTTCAACTCTCAGTAAGCAAGGCAGGAATCCTTTTTGATCCGTAGGCATGAAGCACAGGTTCCTCCTGTGTTCCAAAGGAAGTGAGCAGGAGTTAAGTGAGGAGAATAAAGTCCTTGAGATTCATGTTCAAAGGAAGCACTTACGATCATGATAACGCGGGGCGGAGAACTTCTGTACCAGCTCCTTATGTTGCTTCAACTAACAGACGTTTTCTAGAGAACTTGATTTAAAAACTTCAGGCTTGAAGATATTTTAGTGTTTAATTACCCAAGATTAAAAATATCCCCAAAGGATGATAGTTCTGAATGTGCAAAAACTTTCTGAGATTCAGCATAGTTAATTCTTACCATGTGCAGTCTTTATTCTGTGAAGCTTTGAGGTCACGTGCCTACATATTCCATTCCTTCCTTCTCAGGGGATTCCCACTGCTTAGACAAGCAGCTCATACTTGTTTGGGGAAAGTATTTCCACTGTCCCAAAAGAAGTGTTCAAGGACGGTTGTGAGAGCTTTGCAGAGTTTGTCTGTCTCAATTTTGCCGTGAGGGACATGCTGCACTATTTTAAGTTCAATGCAGTAGTTATTACTCCATGAAATTACTGAAATTTTGACTTTCATAGATGAGAGGAGGGATCGGAATGAGAGAGGAGGATTTTGATATCATCTGCTGCAGAAAAAGTAGGAGAGGGCAACAACCTACTATCAGTAAGAGTCTTTGTGTCATGAGAGGCAGAGTAAGTATGTTCAGTGGTGTATAGGGGAAAGAGGAACTATGTGGAAACCAGCAGATTTTAAGCAAGAATAGAAGGCAAGAAACAGGACAAATAAAGTCTGAAGGTAATAAATAGAAATGGTACCTCTGGGAAAGGAGATTTCGGCAAATAGTCACTATTGTATAATGTGATTGGCTGTTCTAATAGAAAACCATGACAAAAAAAGGCAGAACGTAGTATTTTTATACTACTATTTCTGTCAAGTAGAAGAGAGTCCTATATTGAGATTCTACTGAAACTCCCAATTTATCCTTCTCATTCCTACACACCCGGACTTATTCTCATTATTGTGTTTCTTCGAATTTGTTTCTTCTTTTGTTATTATTTCCTAGACTCATATCTAAAACGCTTTGGCAGTAATGATGTTCGGATGAAGACACTGGTGATTTACGGCCAAAATCGCTTGCTTGCGCGCTCTAGTGATCCCCATATATTGTCCTCTTTATAGTGCAAGTGTCATAAATTTTCTTACTCCTAAGAGGCTGTGTCTGGACGTTAAATAGCAGTTTTGCTTGAGTGTTGATTTATCCCACTACCTTGTCATGTAAGCGGAGGCTAATACAAAGCAATTCTGACTTTCTGTTGTGGTATTCACCCAGCTTTTCATCACTTCTTTATGTCTCTGCCAGCAGGGGCAGTATTTTGCAACAGTGAACTATATAGCTCACAGAACTCATCAAGAGAAGAATTCATTTTCTCATCCTACAGGTGTGAAACTACAGTAAGAAGTATTGTGGTTTGATAGAATCCTTGACAGTAGGATATTCTGGCCACAGCCGGCATTGTAAGCGTTACAAAGTTCCATTCTGATTTCAACTGGGTGTAATGAACCAGCAAGGAATGAAAGTGAAAAGGTAGTTGTCGATGAACTAATACGTAGTGGAAAGATTCGCAAGCAATTTTAATAAAAGCTCAGAAAGAATGAGTTGGAACATTGCAAGAAGGTGGATTTCTCAGTCTAGTTCATATTTAAAAAGTATTTTAAAGTTACTATGAGGATAATGCGCATGTAGACCATGCTGGATGTCCCATTGCTTAGGTCATGGAAAGGCATTTGGCTTTCAGTCTTTTGCCTCACAGCTTACTCAGGATCTGTGGTATTTTCTGTAACCACATACTTGAATACGTGGCATTGCCTTTCTGCTGTAGCTGAGGTTTAGCTAAAATTAAACTGTCTCCGAACTAGTAAATGTGAATCTTAATTCTCTTTGCTCAGCTACTACCTATATCACAGAAAATCTTGTTCCCTATATGATCCGTCTATCATCTTAGCCTGTCCTTCTTTTTCTTCCTCCCCATTTTCATCTGTGACCATCCAGATTTCCTCATCTGCTTTGAATAGTCCCCTCGTCCTGGTCCACAGTGTGGACGCTGAGCTGTCCCTTTTACCAGTGGCACCTGGTGAAGCCTTTGTGCTTACACGTTCTAGCTGCATTGATGTGTTCCTGATTCCCCTTCAGGAGAAACAAATTTTGAGGACAGTTGAGTCACACAATGTCCTCTGAAGATGGACCTGCAGGTTCCAAGAAAACTCTGCCCAGGTCCTGCCTTTCCAGATTGGAGTCTGCTTGCTATAGACAAAGCTTTGGAAAATGTCAAATGCTATTAAGTTTCTATCAAATATATGTGAACTGAGGTAGTCCAGTCTCATAAAGTAGTCTGGTTTACTAAGCTGTCGTAAGAAGGGCCAAGGATACCTCTAATGGCTCAAAGACCTTTGCCCCAAGGATGGGAAGTTGCAGGAATTATTTTATCTTAATTTTTTGTGTCTTATTTTTACACTTTTGGAAATGGCGGATCCATTTTTGCTTTCCAAAGGAAGACATACAACTTCAGAGACGTGATGTTCTTGGTGCCTTCAGCATGATGCGTAAATATAGCAAAGCTGTATAATAGATAAAAGGGGGTTATAAAGAGGAATTTGGCCTTGACTGAAGGCCGCAGTACTTAGACACTAGTTTTATAGGTTTACAGGGTCATTGCTGAAGAGACATTAATGAATTTCCTAGTACCTTAAAATAAAGTATTACAGTGCTAGCATTGTAGAAAGCTGTAAACTGAAAAGAAGGTGCTCTTCAATTTAAATATTTCTGAGATGCCATAGCACTGAGATAACATGTGAACCCTAAATCGAAACTGGCCTGTGTCATTTCATTGTCTAAGCAGATCCAACATAGTAAGTTTAAAACCCATGGTTAATAGTAAGTATTAAACTAGCTTTGAAACATATCCATTTTGATAATTTTTCATCTTCTGATATTACAGACAACAGAGGTCTTTTAAAAAATACAGTGTAGCCTTTTTGTCCAAAAACCCCTCCTTTTAAACTTTTCTTTATGAAAACGTAAATGACCAACACTTTATTTTAGATTGAATCGCTTTGTTTTATTATTTTTCAAATATTAAAGGCGAAATGTTTTACTGGTGTAAATATTTATTTGTGCACTATGAAACTATTCTGCACAAGGAGTCCTCAAGAGCAGATCTGTTGTACTCAGGCCACTGGATTGTAAACTTGGCAAAGACCTAGGAGCAGATCTTCGCTTCTGCTGGTTTCTATAGTTCCACTGGACTATTGGCAGTTTGACAAAGAACATCAGCCGATGATCCATTCTACAAGCAGGCAGCACCAAACTTTCTGTGGGATCTACCTCAGCCAGAGGCAGCTAACCAGTTTCTAGGCTGATACCATAGTCAGCGGACAGAATGATTCACGCTGCCTGAAGATAAGTGCCCCAAAAGTCTCATATCTCTCTCTGTTGACTGTAATAATCAGCTTGTACCTGGCAGCTAACTTTTCATTGGCCAAGTTAAGTGCGACAAACCCTGCCTACCTTTTGTGTTCCATCATACGAATATTGGGACTCTTCTGAGTGCTGGAAGAAATGCGTGTGCGCCCAGTGTAAGCGGTTACAGGAAGCTGCATGCTGTCTACTAAGTAGGTTAGAGTCCGTTGGCCACGTCCTGAAGTTTTATAAACTTCTTCCTCAGTTCTTACGTGGCAGTGCCTTCTGTGAAACATTTCCACTTAGTCACTGGCTCCTCAGTACAAATACTGATCAGAAACATTCCTCTAATATAAATCAGTCTTATCATGTTTAAACACAAATAACATACCAGCCGTATGCATACTGGGAGCGGGAGGGATGCAAACAGCTGGAAGCATTCCCTGTTTGCTCAATCCGTATTGCCATACCGCTGCTTTGCACAGTTGGAGAATTGCTGTGCAGTTCACAAAGAGTTTCAAATTGCTTGGCCTTAAAAGCATGTGATTTGCCTTTCATTTTATGCCTTGATTTCAGTGCCCTGTTTGGGCTAAAAATAAAGAGACAGAAATGTTAAGTATGCCGGCGTTTCATTTATTCCACTAATTTCATTGCCAGCTTATAGTGGAGAATGTCTTCACACCAAGTACTTGTTCCATATTTCAGAGACTTCTTCCGCGCTGCTGAGAGTTGTATTTTCTGACTATGATAATACCATAAAAGTACACTGAACTGACTCAAGCTGACTCACGGTTGGGGCAGACGATGCCTACAGCTCAGCTGATTCTGGATAGCATCACAGGTTATTTATATAACATGTTTAAGGCTTTCAAGTGACTTGTTTGTTCTCCCTTATTCGAAATTTTATTTTATACCAGGCGGCCCTTGGTTGTTTCTGTAACTATTTAATCTGTAATACCTTGTCTTTTTTAGTGAAGGTAAACTGAACACAATTGGTGTATTGTTTGTGTGGACCGAAGTGAAAATGAAGGCTGTCATTCTTGTTATCTGGACATTTTTGTTTCAGTCATACTCTTGGAAATAGCCTTCACTTCTAAGTGCAAACCGGAACTTGAGTCAGCTGTGGGAAAAGGTCCAGACTTGCTCTTGACATTTTATCTGCAATAGAAGGTTTGTCCTTTGCTCTGATTCAGTTGCTGGAGTAAAAACAAATGACACAGCACTGATAAATCACACACTGAGCTTGTTGTATCACCTTACTCTCTTTTTCTTTCTGGACTTACTACCTTAAGAGCATTGTGGTATTTCTGGAAATAAGTTTTTTCCTGGAATACAGAAAAATGAGCTAATTTAACAGAATCTTTTTCACTAATTTTTTATCGTTTTATCTTTTTGCAGAAATTATTGAATCATCTAGTAAAAGAAGTGCTCGATTATGAGGTAATTGTGTATTTTTGGACTCAAAAATCGTTATTTGTTACAGTTTAACTCTACAGTACTCTGAAGTTTGGTTTAGTTTTTTGATCACTTGTGGAGAAGCTATGATGGATAGAGTAGTGCAAGAAGCAAAATAGCACTTAGGCATCTATTTAAACATAGTTGATGTCTAAAAGGAGATCCAGGACAGTTGTATTAAATGATCTGCTATATGACAGAGGAGGTCTCACCCACCACACTACACTTTATGCAGTTAATTACATGTCAGAGTCCATTGACTGGCTTCTCACAGCATGTGGTATTTTACTCCCCAAGTTTACATCCAGTGATGGAGTGTCTCTCCAAAGGCACAAAGTGCTTTCCTGGCTGAGGAAGGAATGTGAATTCTGGCTCTCTGTCGGTTTCCTTTCTTTCCAGTGCTGCTAAATAAAAGACAAAATTTTCTGTTTTTTACATTTCTTGAAGTGAGGAAAAAGAGGTGGACTAATTATTGTGTAAATGGAATCTAAACCTTGATCTCTTTATGTCTATGCATATACATAAATGCATATAGAAATGTGTGTATGTATATGATTTATAAAGATTTTCAAGTTTTCTGTTCTCATCCTCTTTTAGGAAGCAACCATTTTCTCTTCTAAACTGTATCAGAGTGGTAACTGTCTATATTTTCTGGTTTCAATATTGAATCAGAACATCTAAATAAGTCATCTAAGTGAAGCAGCTATTTAATGATCTTAAAACTTTACAGGCTAAACCTTATGGGCTAAATTCTCCTTTTGATTTCTTTAGCAGTGCTGTTAGAACGTTCTCCAAGAAGAGTGACGTATTTTGTATCAGCATTTAAGTTCCCACATTTCATACCCCACTGATGTTCCTATTCGTTCTAGAGATAAGATTTGTCACACTGGGTTTTGGACAGATAATTGCTCTAACTGATGTCACCATGACAAATGATTTCTAGAGAAAACATGAACCTTAGTGAGCCCATGAGTTTGTGAGAAACTAGTGAAGCCTGTTCTGCTCGATGTTGTATCCTTATGGTTTTCTTGCTTTTTAAATGAGCTATGGTAACATTTCAACTTGATATCAACTGATATTGTGAAACTAAATTGTTCTGCCCTTCTCCCATGGGGTGTTTGGGCAGCAAATATATTTATAGTTCTGCACTGTATTTATATTTATATATATATTTATAGTTGCTGCACTGTGTTTCTGAGAGCATGAAGGATGATGCTGTGCTGCTGGTATAGCTCAGCAGTCCTGTGCTTATGCCGTTTTTCTCATACTAGCACCCTGATTTGAGTTAACAAGAACACGTCCCATGCTGCCTGCCAAAGCTGTTTGTTTCACAGCTCTTTTTCTAATCCTGCCCCATGTCCCCGGCCACGGTCAGCCTTCACACAAACCCTTGTCCCAGGCTGCTGGCTGTCAGCCGCCTTTCATCTCTGGCTGCCCAAAGCATCATGCCTCTGCTTGAGTGCTTTCCCAACTGCTCAGCTGCTGTGGTCCTTTTTGGCTACCGGTGCTGCTGGCCAAATCTTGTGTGTCCTTGATGTCTCCATGTCTCCTGTCATGCTGCCCCGTTCCCTGTCAACCTCTGACTTTGGACAAGGCTCTCAGAATGCCAGACAGAAGCAGCTGGAACTAAGAACTACATCTGAGTAGATCTGAGGGCAGAGAAAGAAGAGAGGCATCCCTCAAAAAGAAAAGGAAAAAAAAATATGCAAACAAAAGCAGCAAAACCATTTTGTAGTTCAAGATGCATTCTTCTGTAAAAAATATTCCTCAGGCAACTAAAAATGTTCATGCCTCATCTCTCTCCACACTTTCTAGAAATCCACTAGAGGGTCCAAGCACTATGGGGTGGATGCATATACATCACACCTACACCTGTTTCTAGTGATGTTTTCTGTTTTCATGTTTTCATATTAAACTGGTCTAAAAAGTGAGCAAATAGTGTAGAAATATAATTTGGCCATACTAAGTAGAAATATTACATATATGCTACTTTTTAACAGGCTACCACCAGCTTGGAATTATTATTCAAACCCAAAAGAAAAACATAGGCACCTGATATCTGTGGGCTGCTTATTCTGTTGTTCCACCACCTTTTAAAAATTAGTTTTTTGAAAATGCTTTTGCAGGTTGGCTGGCTGTTTTCTTGGAAAATAGCTTCTGAATAAATAATAGGGCTTGGAGGAAACTCCGTGGAAAGTGGGGGGGTGTCAGCTCTGTTTCCAGCTGTTGTCCTCATCCACATCCCTATTGTAACCACTGGATCTATTAAAGTGTAAATCCAGCAGTCTCCTCAGTGACAGACTTCCAAATCTTTCCCTTCAAATTCTACTGCGCAGAGGATTTTCATTAGGTTCTTTACAAGTCCGTGAACTTTACCCAGAAGGGATGGCTATCAGAAGTTACCAGTTTGGCTGTAATAGTTTGGTAAACCCATTTAGTCTGGAGTCCTTTGGCCTCATAGACTGACTTAAATTGCAGTGCTGAAAAGGGAAACTGGTCGAAATCAAGCATAGTTTTGGATTTGCAAGATATACTGGTTTTGCAAATGCTGGGCTTATTTTCTTCTGAGCTCCTAAATCTAGAGATCCCTGTGAGGTCTGGTATCTTAGCCAGAATATATTTTTAATGTAATAGCTGTATAAAGAACAAAAGTAGAAAATGCAGAGACTAAACCAATTATATTTCACATGACATAACCGTTCTTTTTCTAATACCTTAAATAACTATTTTGTGTTTTATTTTAATTTTCTATTTTAATGATACAGAACTAGTTTCTTATTTTTTATGTTACTCACTGGTATCGACAGTGAAAGTGAAAACAACACCCTGAAGATCCTGGCAGAGGTTTCTGAACATAGAAACTGTACAATAGCTGTGGTGGATTTTCCTCTGGGTAACAATTCTGCAAGGCAGGACAGCATTGCTTCATGTGGGATTGTCGCATTTTAACACTGTTAGAGTGAGTGGTTATCCAATGATTTTTTTTTCCATTGAATGTTGCCAGTATAGTTTTAAAATTGGGCTTCATTAAAACACATCAGAATTCTTCACACACAAATAATTAGGAAGGAAGAGGTAGCAAGTTTTTAAAGATAATTAAAAATAATTACATTTAGTATACAGAGACACTACTAGAGAGTAGGGAAAAGACACAGCTGGCAGTAGGCTCTCCTCCTGCTTCTTTTTTTCTTGGGCAGGAAGAAAGGAAAAGTGTTCCTCTCACAGTTTTCTGAAAACTGAAATAGTGCCAACGGTCCTGAAATTCTAGGATTCTTCTTCATCACTGCACTTGAGTCCAGTAATGGAAAGACGTACACCAGTACTGCGACAACATCGACTGAGCTTACCGCAAGTGGTTAAAAAGAAGACTTTCCATTTGCAGCACATCTATTAAAAAAAATCCACCACAGATTTCCCGCCCGCACCACCAACCCCCCCCCCCAGCTTATTCTGAAAACATTTTGGTGAACTGGAAGTTGCTGGACCCACCTGTCTCCCAGCTCAGATTTGTACCTTACCGCAGGGCTGTAAAGCTCTGCTGCCTCCAGTGTTGTTCAGCCCGCATCCACTGGGCTTCCTCAGAAACCCTGGCTTTGGCAAAGGCCTGCCAAATACGAGGTATCCCAGATAGACCATTTCACATTCAACAATGCAGATTTTTTTTTTAACAATACTTAGTGCACAAGTAATATTCTAATTAGCTTTAGCTTAAATTCCTTTGTGTTTGCTGTAGCACCAAACACAGAGATAGGAGATAGCATCTTTTAGTGTGACCTTGGACTAATTTTAGCTTAAATAACCATTTAAATAGAGCTTGTAAGCAGAGTTTTACTTTTCCATCCCTTCATAAAATTTGTGATGCAGGTATCGGCTTGATGGATCTCGCCAGCATTCTTTCCCTGGTAGCAGTAGGAACAGGAACAGTGACCTTGGGCCACATGGCTCTGGAGCAAGACTTCTGGGATAGCAGCAGTGTCTACTTGCTCTGGTTCCTGCTGAGACTATTGATCATTGCTGGAGACACAGCAATAGGTTAAGTGGCTGTGTTGTAATCATTCTTTCCTTTTTTGGTGTACAAGCACAAAGCCTTGTTGAAGCCTCTTCTGCTGTTGAGGAGTAATACATTCCCTGCAGATTTGCTTCCAAATACGTTTTCTGCCTCCCAAGACATCAGCTGATTTTGCAGCTTTTGCTTTTGTGACGAGATTTGATAGATTTCTCTGCTCTGCCTGTTTTTTGTAAAATTTGCAGGCATTGAATTTTCTGAAGAGATTTCTATCCCTCTGCTGAGTTTTTGTTACAATCTATGTAAGAAAAATTAAACAAACTGAATACGCAGAATTTGGCTAGAAAATGGAGGGGGGAAGAGTAACAAAGGATTCAAAGGGCACAGGGGATTCAAAGGGCACTGACATCAAGGAGGGAGAGGAATTTTCTAGGAGTATCCAAAAGCTTATACTAGAATCAAGATTAACCAAAATAGAGCAAAAGAGTGTTATTCTTGGACAAGTACAAGAAAAAAGTTTCCCAGGTTTAATGCTTTGTAGAAGGGATTCCAGAAATAAAGCTCTTGGACATCATCATTTGCAGAATCCTCTGGAATACTCTAGATGGGAACATGCAGTAGGAGGATGAAAGATGACCCAAGTGTCATGACTGAAGTTCTCTAGGAAGAAACAGATTTGTTATTGGGGTCATTTATGTGATGGCAGTCAGGAAAATAAGACAGAAATAAGACTGAAAGGAAGGCACCATCTATGCCCTGCGAGATTTACAGCCGAAGACCCTGCAGCTGTATCTGTAGAGACGAACCCTGGAGGCAGAGCGTGATGGAAATCCAGAGCCTGGGGGGGCTCTGCAGAGCTGCAGATCTGGCTGCAGAGTAAGGTCTGTGTGAAGAGAACCAGCTTCTGCTTGTATCCGCTGAGTAAGCGTGTATGCAGCACAGACCTGGTCGGTTGGACGGTTTATCTGGAGCTTTGGCAGAATTAATAGCTGATGGAAAACACCTATCGCCTTCAACTGTCCCATTTGGTGCCTTTGACTGTTCTAAGAAGTGTCAGGGATGTTACCTTGCACTTTTCTTTAAATACTGGTGAAAGAGAGAGGCACAGCACGGTTTCGAGGAGTGCTTGCCAGCCAAGGATTTGGTACGCAGGTTGCTAGTGCGTGTTCAGACTTCCTTATGTGCTGCTAGAACGGACTTGTCTGCCTGACTAACCTGCTCTGTGAGTAGAGGAGAAACAGCCCTTCCCCTTAAATTTTCTGAGTAGCTTGCTTGAAAAGGGTTGACTTTTGAAAATGTTTGTGGCTTGGCCTCCTAGTCCCTTTCTAGGAAAATAAGAAGCCTTCTCAGCCGGGCGATTACAGAACAGAACAAAACAAGCCCCAAACCTGTGTTTGCTGTCTTGTTATGGGAGTTCTGTACAGAAGCTGAACAGAAAACTGCTTGGGGCCACATTATTTTGGTTTTGGACATTTACTTTCTCATGTACAGAAACTCTAGGCTTTCTACTTTTAAAAAAAGTAACTGGAATATCTCAACCCCATAATGTGTTCAGGGAACGTATTTGAAGCTATGTGAATTCTGCACTGTTGAGATGAAGATGTGAGATCAGTAGTGATCTCCGTCCTGCTTTCTAAGGCTGGCTATGAATTGTGGCACAGGTAACCATTCCGTACTTTCACTGAGGGATCAGAAATGCACACAGCATCGGAGATGCAGCCACACCATAAAGCTGTCTATTTTTAAGAAGTAAAATTGTATAATATGAGGCTTTCTAAGACCTGTGCTCACAGCTGTACTCTTTAGTTACTCATTAAATCCACCTTACAATCTCTGCATGCAGAGAAACAGTTTTTCTTCTGTTTAGCTGCCAGTGTAGGATCAAGGTTTGGAGGGTTTGTCTGCATCAGATGACACTATCAGCTCAACTAGATTTTGGAGAAATTACCTTTTTTAATTTTCTTACTAATAATGGATGTTAAAGTGTTTTTTTTTTTTCTTCCTATGGACCAGTATTCAGAAATCATGGGGAAACAGCAGAGCCTCCCTTTTGCTTCTACTTTGGTGTTCACCACTCTGATCATTCTCTCGTTTATTCATGTCCTTACTTCCCGCTTTCTTAATTTCATTTATACCTGCCCTTTCTGTTTCCAAACCCTCTCATCTCTTTCTCTCTTACTTCCATTTCTATTCCTTCTTCCACATCATCTCCCCCCCACCTCCCATCTGCTCAGTTCAGTGCATTCTCCCAGCCTGAGTGGAAAAATACTTGAAAATCCTGAAGATGGCTTACCAGATAGAAGCAGCAGGAAATGAGGGTGCAGAAAGAGAGAGGAAGCTCTTACTCATGAAATGGTGTGGCACTGTTGGCAAGAGGGGGAAGAAAAAAAAATTCAGCCTGAAGTGAGACCGTTCCTTTTCTGCTTCTCCCTAGCTTTTGCCTCACTGAACTGAGGACTTTGGCCTTTATCCCTAATGTTAATGAACGGGAGAAGCATAAACACCCATAAAGCTCAGCTACACCAAGAAGGACATATCTAATGTGCTTATTTTTGAATGACATTGGAAGTAACCTCTGAACGGAAGTTTACTCCAGTAAACAAGACAAGAATTTGGGTTTTGAGAATGGATTGTAAGAGCAAACATTTCTGCTTCAGATATTTTTTACATTTCAGAAATCACTGGTGATTTATTTGTGCTGTAGATATACAACCCATTCTAAATTAGCATAATTTTAATTTCAAAATGTACTGTTTATCCCTCTTCTAAAACTTTAATAAACATTTTAAATAAGACATAACAGTTTTCCTGTTGGATACGTACTCTCTCTTCCAGATCAGAATTATTTTGTTCAGAATTATTTTGTTATTTCATCACCAGCTACTCTAAATATGCCTGTGTTTCAGTGAAGGCTGTAAGTAGTGTTAAATAAAAAAATAGTCTGAGCTGGCTTCCAATTGAAGTTAGCTTGGTTACTGATAGCTCGATAGAAATGGCCGGGTAAAACAGCGAATGGTTTGCAGTACACGCCTAGGAAGGCTCTGTGGTTAGCTGGAGTCGAGCTCTGTGGTGTTATGGTTATGTTCACTGTAATATCTGAAGTAGACAGGGAAGCGCTAGTTCATGCATATCGGCATATTAGCAACAAAAACTGCAGAAGATACAGTCCAGGCGTGCCTGGGGATCTTCAAGCCAGCTTGCGTTCACCGTTTAAAATACCATAGCTACTGTTACAAGCGCTTCCTAAAGTCAAGTTGTTCCAGATTACATCTATGAAATTGTTTTCATTTTGATAATAAGGTACAAAATGCCTTTGTCAGATATGATCTTTTTTCATAACCCAGCCCTTCTATTGTCTGGACCCTACTACCTGTTAGCTTGTATTAGCAGAGCAATTTTTCTCTGATTTGGAAGACAATTTGGAGCGACACTCTGACAGTATTTCTCTTCTACCCTTTAAAAAACAAATCACTTTTCTGCTCAACTTTTGAGTCTGAAAGATTCTCTCATCAACCAAGTTCAAGTGTGTTCCGAATTCCCCCTTGCGCCCCAGCAGTAATGATTACATGAAATGGCAAAGCAGGAGACCTATACACCTCTCACCAGTCTTGGAAGACTTCATGTTTGTGTAGCCATAATATCACATTTCATGGGTCCACGGGTATGTCAGTGAAAGGCATTCATAATGTGGGAATAGAACAAAGGTACTGTAATTCTGTAGTCAGCACTGCTGTGTGCTCAGACCACTGACCTGATGGGGCCCTGAAAGAACTTCTTTCACACACTTGTCCTGCATTGTGTTCTGCAGGGGCCGTGGCAGCATTAGAAGTATCTGACACAATTCCTGCTTTGTGGCAGTCCCGAACACAACGTTAGGTCCGAAGTAGCTGAAATACTGAGTCTGTTACAGTGAAAGAGGCTCTATATTCATTGACTGTAAAGCCATAAGGGATCCTTGAGATCATCCAGTTTATCTCCTGCATAACACAAAGCCTTACATGAATGCCTGTTTGAACAAAGCATATCTTTCAGGGAGCTTTTCACTCTTTGCTTGAAAGCCTGAACTTACGGGGAATCCACCGCAGCCCTTGCACGTTCTTTTAGTGTTTGCAATTGATGGCATGAAGCCTATTGCCTGTTTACAGCCTAGATCACAGCGCCCCTGTTTCCAATCTGCTCTCACTTCCTCTGGACTGCGACCAAGTCATGTTTTTTTGCTTTTTCTTGTACAGTGGGTAGAACAAAATAGAGAGTAGACTAATAGGATATGTTTAGAGAAAATGCCAGTAAAAATGTTAACACTTAATTGCTGTGTAGTTTTATTAAAATATATACTACTATGGTCCTAAGACCAATTCTCATGCATTACCATAGGATGTTAGTGAAAAGTATTTAGGTCTGTGTATGTTAAAGATGCAAGAAGACTCCAAGGGCAGTTTCAGGCAGACTGGTATGCATTTGCCTCAGAGAACTCAGTGCCTTTGTAAAGGAGTGGCACTTTGTTATTTTGCTTATTTCCCATCAGACAAGTACATTTGGATTAGGTCAACATCACCTGGAGGTACTAGTGTAGCTCTGAAAGTGGCATTCAGCTGGTCCCAAGCACAGGATCCCAGCCCCTGAAGTGGCTTCTTACTCGCTCTCTGTGTGCTTGAGACAGGTGTGTTCAGTGGTTCCCACACTGTTAGAAAGCTTGCAGTCATTCTTCATTAATTTACGGACATTAAGTTCCCATGTAATGCCATTAAAAATCTGTTTCTGAAGAACTGAAGGTTTTATGAGATGAATTTGTAGCATGATGTGGAGGCGAAAGCAGTACAGAAGAAGCAGATATGTAGATAGCTTAACTCTGGCCAACATCTTGAATGAATTCTTTTGGATAAATAACAAATCCAATAAAAATGCCATTCATTTCAAACAACAAACATAGAATTAGCAACTACAGTTCCAAGTCGTAAAAATTTATGACTCTTTACAAAAGATGGGAGAACTCTTTACATATACTTAGATCCTTTCCATCCCATAATTATATGCAGCTGTTACAGCAAATTGTCAACACACACTTGCAACTTGGCGATAGTATTTTTTGGAAGTGTATTTCCTATAAGCCAGAATATGGATTTACATAGTACTAAAAATTTTCCTCTAGCTTTCTTGCCACAAAATCCTTGCAACAGATATTACTTAACTCAAACTGGCAGGAATGTTTGGTAGGAAAGGTGTTTAATTTAAAAATGAAAAATAAGGTATCAATAATTACTATTACATGTCCCTTAAAATTCCCATAAATTTCTTTGCGTTCCCTCCTCCTCTTTTTTACCTAATACCAGGGAACTTTCTAGGTTAATGATACTTGCAGGCATAAATTCTTCTCCCAAGGAATCTACTTTTCCATCTCAGACTGGTCCCTGCAACTGTATGGAAACATGTCTTATTATATGAGGCAAAGAGGAGGAACAGAGGAGAGATGTCCACATCCCCGCTGTTTTAGGATTGCCGTCCTGGAGGACTGGAATACCATAAGGTTCAGCCAGTTACTTAGAAGTGACTCTTGACACAAACCAGAGTAAGTTAAAACCAAATAAACCTACTTATTTACAAATTTGAAAGGAGGTAACATGAGATGCAAAACACGTAAAAATACATGAAGGGAAATGAAAGTAAAAAAACCCCAACGACCCAACACTCATCTCTGCCAGGGGCTCTGGTTAGCGCTGCAGGTCCTTTCTCCCCGGATGAATCATCTCTCAACCTGGTGGCTGCTTTATACTGGTCTTGACTCTATGGCTTGTGGTTGCTTTTGCAGAAGAGTCCCCTCCTGGGGGGCCACCAGGTCTCTCTAGCCCACTTCTGAGGAGGAGAACGGAAATCGTTCAAAAGCAAGTCTCCCTTTGCCACCCCTACCTCAGCCAGTTTTTATTAATGCAAGCAAGGAAAGGTTTACATTCTTCTGCCAGCGAGTTGGTGTTCACAGCTTCCTCCTTAGGTGAGTTTAGGATTGGAACTCTGTCAGGTGATCATGGACACAGTTCTCTTTTCCAAACAAGTTGTGCCAATTACTAGCAGTCTGTGGGAATGTGAAAGTTCACATTTTTTCACTTAAATCGTAACTAAATCGTAACTGAATCGCTCCTGCTCTGAAGTTGGACCACTTCATGCTGATGTGCTGAATCTGTGAAGTGGCACCAGGAACCGACTGCTTCAGTGTTTTGGAAATGAAGTGTGTAGAGTCCTGTAAATGCTTTCCCTTGCTATATGCTGTGTTTTTATGAACAACGGGGTGTGAAGGATTCTTTTGACCAAAAGAATGCTTATTGGGTGGTTTTTTCCTCCAGAATTAGAACAGACCCATGCTAGGCACTGATAAAATAAAGCATAAGGAGTTGGAATAGCAAAATGTATCTTTTTCCTTGGACTTGTAGATCTCTTAGGACAAGGGAAAAAAAATGCTTATTTGTGTATAAAGAGGGGAAGTAAGTACTTGATTTTACTTACAAAGTGAAGCTCAGATCCTTTAACAGATTCCATGTGATAAGGAATTATATCACTTGAATCTTGTGCCAGCAGCTGTCTTTTGAACTATGGAGGCTGCTGAGCCAAGTGGGCTTTACCTTCCATGCCACTCTATTATTTCATATTGCACAGAAACGACAGCATTCCCCTGCTTCTCAACCGGCCACTAAATAAAAACCAGTGTTTACTGTCTGATGCTGCCAAGTTAGTCAGAGTTATAAATAGAAAAATAATTCCACTGGAGGAAGGGGGGTGAGGTTTTCTTGGAAAAGTTGTCTTCCCAGTGGGTTTTTATGGAGTTCTTAGACTCACGCTTTGCGCTCAGTCCTTTAGTCACATTGCAGGCTGATGCTATGAAACCGGTTTTTGGTTTATGACTTAAGCAAGAAGTAATGCAGTGGTTGTGGTGTGCCATCTAGTGTTCCTCCTACGAAGCGGACTTTCTGAGGAGCGTTGTCCAAGTCCCTCCGGGACGGCTGGATGTCCCCCGTCCCGCGCTGGTAAGAGCATTGCAGTCCGGCCCCCTGGGCAAGACCCTGCAAAGCGCCGGGCCGTGGCAGCGCGGCGCCCTGGCCCTGCTGGCCCCGGGGCTGGGAAAGGGAAGGAGGGAAGGGAACCGCGGGAGGGCAGGGCACTAAACCAGCGGATCCATAGACACCACGGTTTATGTACCACCTGAGGGCTGCGCTGGAATATAGCAAGGATCACATCAGCGCTGTGACAGTCCCTGAGCTTGAAGAACAGAAAGTTGGCTTAGAACAAATGGACTGAATGTCCCTGCACTGCAGCTGGACGTAGTGTAAATCGGCATAGAGGTACCGTGCCGCTCAGATCCCGTTCCACACTGCGTGTGACTCGCGTCCAGGGCCGGGCAGGAGACGCCGTCCTCACAACGAGAAAAGTGGTCTGCATATTTCATCCTTACACACTATCCCCGTTTAGTATGTCTCACTTCCAGTACATCTGTTTTTATTTATCCAAAAATAACTAAACCGAATACCTTGAGATGGGGGTCACAGTGAGTAAGAGACTAATTTTAAGTGGTGTAAACAAAATACAGCTGAGAAACTCTCAGGGCATGCAGTAATACGAAGGTGGTTTGAACCTCGCCAAGGTTATAAAGAAAAGTCTGCGAAAATGCAGAAAATTCAACCCACGTGGCCCAAGGCTCGGACAACTAAGCCTTGGAGATCACCATTTAGCTCTGGCATGGCTTCTGTGAGTTTTGTGGATGACCACAGGGTAAACATTTGAAACCATACATTGTTCTGTGGATTAATGAGGAAGTGAGGTATTGAGAAAGGGAACATTAAATGGAACTGAAAATATTTGAATTAGAGAAAGAAAATACTACTGGGTGTGGGGAAGGAAGGAAGCAGACCTGAGCAACAAGTCTAACTTCAAGCTAGATTTTGACAGGCCATATTTTTATCAAGCCCCTTTGTTCCCATTTGGGTGAATGTAAATTATTTTGGAGAGATAATTCTTTCCAAAGGAAGGTCAGCATGAGCAAATGTAGATAAACAGCGTAGGAAGAAAGAAAGACTGAATTAATTTTCTGGGTATTCTGTGGTTGTAAATTTAAGAATGAAAATATTTATTAGAATGCTTATTATTATTATTAAGAGAGAGGTGGTTCAAGAACAGCAGTTGATAGAATCACTAAGAAATAATTGAATTGCCTGACATTAAGCATGTATGATAAACTTATTTTTGGGATCTTTCAGGAATCCAAGGCAATCCACTGTGTGCATGCGATGAATCCATTATACCTGATAAAAGCAGTGACTGAAAATGATTGTGGTGACTACCACACGTGGGAATGTTTCGGATTTAGAAGCTATCCTCACAGGCAGCACACAGCCCAAACCGGGCGATTTCACATCTTCACAGCTACAACATCTTTTAATTCAGTTGCTTTTGGCCTCTACAACCACTGCTTGTCCTCTTTCTAATACTGTAGTACCTTTCCCCCCGCACCCACCCCAAACTTTCCTCTTTCAGTAGTTAAAGTAAAAATTTAAACAGGCTTTTTGAAAATTGATTAAAAAAAATCAATGTGCTTGAGCTAGCCCAAGAGATATCTCTTGTAGCTAAAAGAATAAATATCTGCCTCCTTTTCCTAACCACTTGTGCATTCTTTGGATTTAAATCAAAATCCTATTGGAAATTCAGGATTCTTTTTCTCTTAAGCAGAGCTTCTCTAAATCATGGACTATGTTTCTGACTTTTCCAATTAGTTTGTTATTGCCCAGAGCAGCTGGTCAAAGATTCATGTGTAACCCCTGCTCCCGTTTGCTGCTCTCATGGTCTGTTGGGTGAGTTCACTGCTTGGTAGAAATCAAACAGGAAGACCTGGGGAGGAGTTCTTTCTTCCCAAGCGGACTCCAGCTCCAGACTAGGTGATCGTCATTAAGTCTGAGCAAAGGGCAGGTGTTTTCCTTGTCACATCCTGTGGATTTTGATTGAAAAATGGAAAATGCAGAGAGTACCAGCAAACTCCGCAGTCAGGTCAGTGTGCGAAGGACATAGCTATTCATCGACGCTGTTACCCAGAGGCTGTCCCCAGTGGCAAAGGGAATTTGTGAACCTATGTGTAGATTTCCCCAAACTGTTACACAGTGTATTCCTAACAGCTGCTGGGGCTGGGCACATCCTCCTATACACTGTTAATAACGGGGAAAAAAAATAACCATTGCACACAGCAGCATGAAATGATAGAGCAGCCAGTTTCCTAAATGAAAGATGAGATAAAGCTTGGGTCTGTAACTCAGGAAACACATCAGCATTTTCATCACACGCAGCCTGGAATGCTGGCTATAAACAACAGGCAGTCAACACAAGGGGAGGAAAGGAGAAAATTACTTAGTCTAAGCAATTTATCTAAGAAAATTTTAATGAGCTTTTTCTGTGTTTCAGAGCAAACGTGGGCTTTTAGCAAATCTTATGAGCAGGTTTTTTAAGGCAGCGTCTAGAGGATTGTTAGCAGTGGTAGGAGGGAGAATGCTGAGGTGGTTGTGCGGGGAAGTTTTGTCATCGCTTTGGGCCAAGGGGCTGCTCCACCCTGAGACGGCAGAGGAAGGGTAAATATCTACAAGGTTATTTACCCTTTCCTCTGACCTTCCACATCGTTTCGTCTCAGCGCTCCTTCATTTCCTGTTTTACTCTGTCCATCTCTGAAGATGCTTCCACAGGATAGAGCGCAGCACGTTAAAATGGAGAGCATTTCTAAGAAAAGAGCACTAAACCTCTCAGGATGAGCTATCATGGCCAGTCACGTTTGAGTAAGAAGTAAGTTTCTCTCCTGGACAAACATATATAGAAGAAACCATAGGATAGTGATCTTCTAAGCTCCGTGATGTGAAGCAGAACAAAGGCTGCCCAGAGTCTCGTTTATTTTTTTCCATTATGTCAGAGCTTAGCAGCCTCTGTCTTGCAGCAGGACTACTTCACAGCGGCCCTAGTGTGAAATGAGAGGCCCTGTCCCAAAGCCTGCAGAAACAGAAGTGATGTAGCAGAAGACATCTATGAAGTGATGGTGAAAAAGATTAATTAGGCTCGCAGGTGAATCCTTCGAGGATCACCACGGCTGCTCACGCTGCCATATTCCTTGAGATTGAGCCTTCACAGTGAGGACCAGGAGGTAGAAATCTGCAGTAAATTGTTATGGCAATCTTGCAGGCATAGCAGAGACACCCTGACAAAACTCCTTGTTACAAAAGCTGGGTCTGTAGGGCTTCTGTCTGTCTGATTCGACGGGAACTTGCTTCCTCCAGGCAGCAGATGGTGGAGGGAGGCACTTATTGCCTGGTGCGAAGGGCACCCCCATGCCCAAGCCAAAGCCAGGCGCAGCAATTTGTTTTGAATGTTTTCAGGATATATAAGTGGAGTTGTCTTGATTCCAGCTCTCTTTCCTCCTTGGAAGGCTGCGCTCATTTCTGAGTGCCTACCAGGGGAGCTGGAGGAAAATCAGAACAGTGACGATGTTTGAATAGCTGGCAACCTTCCCATGCTTTCGAATGGCTTTTAAAACGCCAAGCTTTTGAGGCACGTAATGGGTAACACTGAGGCTGAAGCTTTCCTTTCAAGGTAGTTATCTGTTCCCCACTATCAGGATTTCACTGACATGGGCTAAGGGCCCCACAGATCCCGGGATCACAGTAGAACAACTGAATTGCAATTTTGGAAATTCGGTGCACATCTATACACTCACTATACTCCAACAGTTTGTTCTAAGGAAGTGGAGTCTGGAATGATGTCATGTCTGTTCAAGGGCCAAGCCAGGTAGTTGGGAAAATATCAGGCAACAGTCAGGGAGCTGAAGGAGTCAAGAGCTTTCCACCTGGCCTGTCATGGACCCCTGCAAAGCTGCCCTGTGCCTCAGCGGGCAGCAGCCTCTCGCCTGTCGGTAACCAGAGCAGGGCTGTCCTCGTCCCACCTGCAGACTTCTTGCAGACGCTGCTGGCCTCTCCGTGGGGCGTGCACAGGTTGCAGATATGCCCTTAGACTGACTTACTGGAGGATTTGAGCCTTTTCTTCGAGAGGAGGGCTGAGGGGAGGTTGGAGAACAAAAGATACAGTTCTTTGGAGATGAAGTAATGGCAAATATCTTGGAGAAGGAAAAGGGAGGCCAAGATTTAGACCTCAGCCAGCTTGCCAGTGGAACAAACTCTACCATGTAGGCTACGAAAAAGATCGTCTCAATGCATAATACTATTTTATGATCCCTCCAAAGAGGAAATCTGTCTTGCCAGCACAAGAATTCTCGTATCAACAGTATTGAATGTTTCAACAGAAAAGCCTTGATGAAGTGAAAGGCAGGAGAATTACGGATGCGGAGGCCTGTTTTCCCCTGCTTTCAGGAGCAGCATGAATGGGTAAAAAGAGACACTTCGTACCAAAGTTCTTCTGGCTCTAAATATCTTAGGAAATATTTTCTACCTTGTAAGGAGAATTCATAATTTTGGGACAAAAGCTTTGCCAAGGAAACAAACCAAGAAAGTGTAGAATTATGTTCTAATTTGGAAGGTTGTGGTTGTCCTGCCAGATGTCAGGACTTTTTACTGTGCCATAAGATAGGCTAAACAGCGAACACAGGAAGAGCAGACTTTGGCTTACAAATTAAGTGTCATGGAAATGTATCAGCTCAGAACTGCTTAGAAGTTTTAATGAAAGTACGATTATCATCTCAAGAAGTAACTAATGACCTGATTTGGATTTGAGTGCGTGCTCAATGAGTAATTCTCACCAAATGACTTTAAAGAGGGAAGTGCTTTTTTTTAGTATATGTGGCATACAGAAATATTTCACCTCGAGTCTTCTTCTTAAAAAAACCCCAAAGAACAGTTCTGCCTTCCCCTGCCCCTCCATCAGCCCTCCCCAGGCCCCATTCCCACCACACACACTCCCATGTAGGAATTTGTAGCAAGATGTCACAATCACTGTTACTCTGCTCCACTGTGAGAGTTTTCTATGAAAACATAATTAAAGCCATATATTGTCAGTGTGGTCTAACGGAGCTTGTGATTGTTCTCAGTTGAACTTAATGAGATAGTAAACAATACTTTTACCTAAATGCAAAGGGGGAAAAAAGCAATAGAAAGACATAAAAAAAATGAAGACAAAACGTATTAGAGAAGAAACAAGTAAAATATGTGGCCTGCATCAACTTGAATCCTCAAAGGGTCAACATCATGAGCAAAGTTGTTTTTCCTAACAGATAATTAAACTGAATACATTTTTTTGGATGATTCAGTTTCAGGCCAGATTCTGATCACTTGCCATTGTTATTTAGGCAATGAAAAACCATGTGAGTGAGTGTTTGGTCTTGGCTGGGGTGAATTCAGAGTGCTGAAATTAGATGCATAGGCTTCTGCAAGCAGTGCAGAGACAGAGTACCCCTGAAGACCTGTGTAGAGAATGCGCATGAAATGATTTTTCCATTGTTTAAGCAGGGAGCTTTGGATCTTATATAGGTTGATGTAAGGCTCTGGCACGTGGAAAAAAGTGCTCTGAGACTAGCCAACATCAAATAATATGTCTTTGGTTGTATCTGATAGTGAAGAGGTGCCTGACACTTGACTCAATTTGGAATTGGTGTCTTGATGATTTGGAATTAAGTATGTTGCTTTTTTTGAGGGTAGGTGCCCAGTTGCTGAGGATGTGGTGGCATTTGCTCACCTTGGAGCTGCTTAGGACACTGCTCAGAAGCAGTGCATTTGCTAGGAAACATCTACCACATCCCAGGCTGGTGCTTTTCCCATAAGCCTCCAGGGCAGTCTGAGCGAGGCAGTCTTCTGCCTTGCTTCCACCTATGCAGAGCCACCGTGCAGAGGGAAACACTAGGCACAGGGTGAAGGAGTAAAAGAAAGGCTTTTGACCTGTCATTGGTCCTGACTGCATGTTGTGACCAGTGGCTTTCGGGAGGAAACACAAGTGGTCCCTGGCTCTCAACACACACATGGTCCAAAGAATTGGTGTCCCACAGCAGAGGGAACTTCTGGGCCAGGCAATTCCAACACGCCGAGAACCATCCAGGGCTGCCCATAGCCGTGCTGTGGTGACCCCTTCTCATGGCTGAACCCTGTTATGCAAGATCAGGGCAGATCTCCACAGACACTGGGGACACGCGTTTGCCCCGTGTAGTGCAAAGGAGAAATGGGGCTCATTTACACAACAGAGCTATGAAGAAAATACTTTGAGGCCAAACCTAGAAGTCCCTGAGGTTGATGTAAACAGTTTGTTTGGGGTCAAGAGGTTGCAAGATGGCCCTGTTACCTCCCACGTGGAAGGAAGGCAAGAACTGAAGGTGCTGAAGAAACAGTGCATTGTTGGTTTTTTTCAAAGGGAAAACACAGCTGATAGCATTTCCTTAGTAATTGTGTTTCAAGTGGCTTTAAAAGTGTCTTTGTAGTCATCTCAACTCTTATTGCCAGAGTCTCTGAATGTCTAATGTGAATTCATTGCAATTGTTGTATATTTGTGGTTGAGTTTATTATGTAATGGCTCATTTTAAAAGGCCTTAGCCTGTCATTAAGATGAGATGTGTATGAATAAAGCCAGCAGGATTTTTAGTAATGTTGTGTGGTACTAAAGGGCTGAGAAAAAGAAAAACCGTAGAATCGTAGAATGGCTTGGGTTGGAAGGGTCATCTAGTCCAACTTCCCCGGCAGTGAGCAGGGACATCTTCAACTAGATCAGATTGCCCAGAGCCCCGTCCAACCTGACCTGAATGTTTCCAGGGATGGGGCATCTACCACCTCTTTGGGCAACCTGTGCCTGTGTTTCACCACCCTCATCGTAAAAAATGCCTTCCTTATATCCGGTCTAAATCTTCTCTCCTTCAGTTTAAAACCATCACCCCTTTTCCTGTCACAACAGGTCTTGCTAAAATGACTGCCCCAAACTAACCGTAATGATTTATTTTCAGTGTGCCAAATTCAACAGAGAAAAGTTGGAATGATTTGGGAGAAAGGACAAAGGAGATGTCAATAAGTTAGAGCCAGCTTTTAACACATTAAATGTACATTGACTGTTTTAGAGGTTTTTGCACTTTGTATTGAGAGGAGAAGGAGTCTGTTTCTGTGTCAGACTCCTACATTTCCACGATTTCCACGATTTCCCCTCCTGTGTATCCGCCTACCTATGGATACTTAATTGTATGTGAATATCTCAACAGGAAAACACAGTGTATGGCTAAACCAGGTCAAAGAAGATTAATGCAGCTCTCCCACATAATTTACAGGAAGAAATTCCTGATTCTAAGTGGTTGAAGTGCATGTCTTTCTTACCCTTGTTTTATTCAGAATATTTATGGATATGATTGATTACTTATTAATGAAATGTCTTAGAAGCAGACATAAGACCTACTTCCATTCTCCAAACCCCTTACAGTAACTATATCAACTTTCTGGATCTGTTGCTTACTTGGAGACTATGAGTTCCAGGAAAAGATGTGTGGGTGTTAGCAGAGAGTGGGCAGGGACAAGAATTCCTTTGATTTACATAAGGCGCAGCTTTTTCCAAAAAGTTTTGGGCTTGAAAGATGGATATGGCAACTCTCCATGTATTCCTGGGCCTCTCCAGGACCTCTTTCTGCAGACCATGTGACACAGGACGCATGTGGCACATGGAGCAGGGAGGACTAAGGCAGCTCTGGATCCTTGCAGCGTGGGGCTCTTCTGGTCAGCCCATCACGTCCTACACAAATCCACAGCCGCTCACACATGGCATGCGTGCTCATGGGGCTGGCAAGGGAATATGAACTTGTCCTGAACGGACCATGAAAAAAACATCTAAATGTAATGTTTCTGCTTTGCTCTAGTAGAACGGGTGAGTGTGCTGTGAAACCGAGGGGGTTGTGGGTGTTGGTTCATGGGCTACTGTATATGTGATGCAGTGCAATCACACCGATCTTAGTATTTGTGAATTGATGCTGAATTGTTCAGAATATTCTAGGGAATTTGAATAACTAGCCCCACAGCACTCATGAGAGACTTTTCTATGCGTTTGCTTCCAGACTGAACAGAAAGTGTTCATCTTGTCTATGTTCTCGTCATGCGCTGACTTGTATACACCCCTCTGTAGAGCTGGTGAGTGTGGCAAAGAGCTTTCCTTCTAGGGAAGCCTAGACTACAGAGGAGATCCTTTGGGGCACCAGGGAACTGAAACATCTAAACAGTACACAGGCATATCTTGAGTGAAAAACCAGACTTTGTGGCTCATATAAATTTCACAGGAATGAGTGCGGGGGCTAAGGCTTTAGTGGGAGAGAAAACATCATGGAAACATGGAGAGGGGAAAAAGCCACAGAGGAAAAACAGGTTATGGTGTAGGAGAAAAAGTTGATGGAGAGCTTTCCAAGCAGAGAGTTGGCTGAAAGGAGATTTGGAGCTGTGACAGAAGAACTTAATTCCTCTTTGACTCTTGTTCTATTCAGGAAGGCAGGCAGTTATATATTATTTCTAAATGAGGAGGTTTGCATCATAGGAATACTTTATTTCCTCCTCAGAAAATTAAAAAAAAAAATCTGCATAAGACTCCAATTTGGTTCAAATGGTTTAGGTCAAATAGATAAAAAATATTTATCAAGACTTTGCTACTTGTGTCTGTACAGTGTGCCCTTGCTGGGGTTTATCAATGCCAAGAACATGTTATAATTCTAGGAGAAGGGAGGCAAGGGAGCCCTAATAAATAAGTTACAGGGAAATTTATGCTTCCAGCCACCTGCTACCCAGTCAACTGTGCTAATGCCTGGCAAAATCGAAGTCCCTGTGAGATTTCCCGTCTCCTGAATATTAGTTTCCCCTGTAGTAGGTAGATACCTCTCTAATGGGTTTCTGGCCACCTGCAGACCTGTCCAGCTGGGTAAATTGCATTGCATTGTAATGAGCCTGCTTAAGCAACGAGGAGGAAAGTGGCTTCAAAATAATTTCCATAATGGGAAAAAAACGCCCTTAATTAAAATATTATGCTCTTAAGTATCAAATAGAACAGTTAGAAAACTGAAAACACTTAATAGTTGCTTGCCTTTTTGTCCTATCTTAAACAGTAATGAATGTAGCTGATGATACCCATTGCAGGTCACTTCACCAGGACATAACTAAGTTGTGTGTACGTAGTGAGACATATGGGGACGTTACAGGCATTATCTGGACGTGCTGTTTGGGTATTTTATTAAAATATGTTTTCTAGGCACTTCGTTATGCACCTGAAGCCTAATGTATTCATAGTTAATAAATTCTAATGGACATGTACGTGTGCAGAGGAGGCAAGGTCAGTGAGAAGGTAGATGTGTCCCATAAATAGCACACTCCAGAGGCTTTTGTCTATGAGATGACTAATTTCATCCTCCTCTCCTTTTCACCCTCCCACCCCTAAAAATACCCCTCGTGGGAAAAGTGGCAGAGGGATCCAATGGATATGTGACTCATGGAAATGTCGAGGAAGAATGGAAAGGATAATAACCGAGTTTTTCACGTTGCCATGTGACTTGTCACAGACCATGTAAGTGGCAAACCCTGATAGAAAAGAAGAGGAGTTTTCCAGCATGGCAAACATGACAGGCAGGGACAGCTATCTCTAACCATAACTGCTGAGGTGGTGGTGTCCCTTCTGGAAAACCCCTGTCCTCAGGGTGAGGTGGTGAATTGTTCAGCTCAGAATCTAGCTCCTATGCACAAGCAGCTGGGGAATTCTTGATTGATAATGTAACCTAGAAGGACATATTCCTGCCCTGTATTTTTCTATTGCAATTTTATTATTGCAGATCTCTGTTTTAATCTGTGTATTACAAAATGAAATGGCCCTTATCTTTTCTCCCTATCTTGTATATTAATAAACTGATTTGCTGTTACCAGGTAGAACTGGGTACTGTAATTACAGAGTACCAGAGTACCCACAGAGTACCACACACTGTAGGCATGGTTACAAGTCCCTGCAAAATCTGTAAGGTACCATCCATTTCTCTGCAAATGCATGCTGTAAACTGGTGGGTTTGACTGTCTAAAATGGAGGGGAAGAGTTTTCCAGGGTCTGGATCTGGGCATCACTTCATTTGTGTCGCGATGCCTCAGCAGGGCTGGGATGCTTGCCTGCTCCGGTGGCTCTCCTAGCAGCCAAGATTATGGGGTGACTCTGGGTAGCAGAGATGCTCCCCAAAGAGGAAGCTATTTTGCTGCTTTTTCATAATCATAAGAAAGGGAGAAGAAAGGTTGGTACTGTGAGCTTTCCTGACCCTTTCATGTACCATGGCAAATACCTGCCTCTTCCGTGTGTTATGTCATTGCCCTGGAGCTTTTGCTTTTACATTTGGCTCTGGTTGAGCATTGTGATTCTGTCTGGGCTTGCCATCCTTCCAGTTTCTCTGTGTTGAGACATTCCTCACTGGGCACATATAGTCCTGAATGCCAGAAAGAAACAGGCAGCAGTTAGTGACAGCAATTATAAACAAAATCCATGCCAATTCCAGCTTTGATATTTAAAATACAGCAGCTTTTACTACCGTTTCTGAGTCTCTGCTCCTTTTGTGATCTGTCTACAGCTACATGAAATGTGGTTAATTAACCTGCCATCACCTTCTATTCTGTGAGTCACGAGTCACACTGCCTATTTGGTATGATGAAGTTTTTCAGTGATGTGTGTTCCTCCCTGTGCTGACATGTTATTTAACCTCTTTGTAATCTACTAAGTTAATTCAGTTTTGCATGATTTTTTTTTTTCTCGTATGCTGGTATTCCTAGTGCTCCAGGTCCTTCTATTAATTTCGAAGTAGATAACCCACATTACTGTAAGGTGACCTGGATGGTCATTCTTTCAGTTTGATTCTTAGTCCTGGTCTTGACTTGGCCGTGCTTTTGTGGAAGGTAAGGCATCTCTGTCTTTGCAGAATATACCTTACAATACGAGCTCACTAACTAGCATTTTTTCCTTAGATTATTTCTCTGTTATCTTAAGTTTTCAGTGAAAAGGAAAACTACAAAAGGAGAAAATTTGCATTTAATAAAGAAGCTGTGACAAACTGAAGCTTGAAAATGTCCTCCAGTCTGAGGCAGCCTTAGGATAGAGAAATTAATAAGTAGAATTCAGATAAAATGGAGAAAGATAGCTACCACTGCAATGCAGTGAAATGGAATTAAGGAGTCTAAGTGATTCTTTCTTGTAAAGGTCAACATCATTGACTGAATTTTTTTGAACCTAATAAATTCTAAGATATGCTATAAATAGGAGCATCTCAAGGGCAATGCTTAAGTTATTCAATTGAAAAATGGGACAAAATAAATAGTAAAATGATAATGAGAAATGGCAAATCAAGTTAAAATGGTACGTTTAGACCTGGCTTTCTTGATAATATAATTTTAAAATGTTACCAAATCAATTCTTATTTCTAATGCTTTTTGGAAAGAGATTAACTGACTTTGGATACAAACCAGGTTTCTATACAGGTTTTCAGTAATGCCAACACTATATGTGTTTGGCTGTTTTTAAAGGCTGCCACAACAATGAAAATCTCTATTTACATATATACTTTTAATATGAATTTTAACCTGTAAATTCAGTGATCTATGAGAAAAGGGACCAATGTTTTACTGTGTAATATCCACCATAGAAATACAACATTTTATCTCAATTTTTTACTGGTTAAAGTACAGTTTATTAGTAAGAAGGATAATTAGTCACAGGCTTGTAATAAATTTTGTCAAACTATTTTTTTACATTAAGAATTCAGGGAATTCCAATAGTTAATGCTCTGTAGGAGATCAAATTAGATGATCACATTGGTCCATTACAGCTTTAAACTATATTCATAGGTTTATCGAAAATACCCCACAATTGTATATTCCTGTCTAATTTTAATTTTTATACAATGAATCAGACTTCACACTGGTCTTTTCTCATGAAGAATGTCTATAGTCAGTACTCAGCATTCAAAAATGTTCTGATCCCACCTCTGTCCCGACTGTAAAAGCTCCTGTTCTGTGCTTTGTCCTGGCTGTAAAAATGTCACCGTCCCAAGAACATGTCATGGTTCAGAGATCAAGTTTGTCTTTGATGTAGTTAGGGCTTGATCAAGTAATTGCATCATCAGGAGACGAGCAGGAGCTGGAGAAGGCAATTGAGTTGGTGACTGGTCCCTGCATCAATGTAGAGGAGACAGCTGTCTGTAGATGAAAATTTTCCAAAGTTGTCTCTAGTAACAGTTTAAATAATATTTAGCCACTTTCCTGAGCTAGCGGTGAAGAACAGCACCCAGATTGCCTCTGTAAGCTGAACTGTTGCATTAAACAACATCAGAAGAAAAACGGGAACCTGTGGACGTACTCTCTTGTATCTAGTACACTTTTTTGGTTTTGAGGTCTTTTTCGTTCCCTGTCCCTCAGATAGATATACTATTCTTCCAAATTAATGCATTTTGACTACAGCTTCAGCCTTCTTCCACTCGTCTGCTGGGAGCACAGGCAGCAGATCAAGGTAAAGCAATAACAGGAAAGCCTCTGCGCACAGATGCACAATAACCAGAGGCGCTCACACAGAGCGAGTGGGAAGGTCATAGAGAAGTCAGAGGGAGGGCAGAACCTAAAAGAAAAGGGGACCAAAACAGGATACATACACAGAAATGATGCTGATAGCATCTTCATTGTGTGTTTGAGGCGCTCTGCTCCCTAACAAACAAGAGTAGCGCGTCTTGGTGGGTAGGAACTCAAGGATACAAATGGGGCAGGTAAGGCAGCCCGGTGGCCCCAGGCCCCTGTATTTCCTGCCAAGCAGAAGCCGGGTGGTGATGGAGAGCTGCTCACTGAGGCCAAAAGGGTGCAGGATCCCAGCAAAAGTCCAAGGTGTAGCGAAATACCTGAGAGCACTGTGGGGAACAGCTGGAGCAGCTGTGGGTGTTGCAGTGGCGGAGGACCAGGTTGAGAAACTGCGAAGCAGCACGCGGGATAAGAAGCTGTCCCTGCAGCAAATGACACCAGTTAAACTGGCCCTTGTTCCTCATGCTGGAAACCTTCAGTCAAGCAAATGTCTTTGACCTAAGGTTGTGAGTGAATTATCCTTTCTGTCTGTGTACTGAAGGTCATATGAGGTGCACCAACGATCCTTTGGGATCTTAAACTCTGTGAAATGAAGTCCAGGCTGTCTGGGACAGCAAAAAAAAAAAAAAAAAAAAGGATTAACCTGTTATAGTTTAACCCTGGTAGTCACAGGAGGCAGCTTAGCGCCGCACAGGCACTTGCTCACTCCCCTGCAGTGGCATGGCAGAGAGCATCAGAAGGGCAAAAGTGAGAAAACTCGTACACTGCTACATTGGTGCAACAGAGCCCAGATACCTCCAGACCCCAATGGAGTTTGCCTGTCATATACCTCTTGCATAAAAAAACTCCCCAAACCCAAAACTCTAAGAAATGGTCTTTTGCACTTTTGTAAACCATTAGGAAAACTTGTGGATTGCTTTGAACATCTTTAGGCAGTTTGCAATGAGATACTCCAAAGGAGGAAATAAATACTCAAGATACTAGCTTTCAGCAAATATCAACCACTAAAGCTGAGGTCTGTAATTATGGTATCCAAGATAGATGAACCTAAATAGTTTTTGTATAGATTTCTGAAGGATCAATATTGCTGCTCCCTTTTTAAGGCTATCCTATGACAGAGACAGATAGATCACTAGAAAAGTTGTATATGGCTGCTGCAGATGTGGGAGAATTTCTGACAGGTTCCCTGAAGATACTGAAAGAAACAGTTAGAGCTTTCATGATATTCTCTGACATGTAGGAGTTCAAGATGTTACGTATAAAGGTAGCATGCTGGTTTCTTCTATAAAAGTGATCTAGTTTTTGGAGGAAATATAATCCTTTAAGGGTTAAGTCTTGGGATACTTAAACTTGTAACAAATAGTTTGAAGGGGTATTGATAATGGTGAGTGATTTCTTTTCTCTCTTACAAACCCCAGGAGCAGTAGAAGTGAAGGTCATCATGGCTACAATCAAGAGCTGCTCTTATTTCCGAGTCCTGCTATTACTTACATTTTTTTCTTGGGTTCTGAATTTTAACAACAAACTAAAATGCAGTTTGAATCCCACTGTTCTTTTTCCTTCATAAGGGGAATACAAAAGACCAGAAAACAATGTCAGGAAACCCTTGCATTTATTTTTAGACCTACTGGTTAACGGCTTTCCCTCCACCCCTCCAGACAACCCCCTTCTGAGATCGATGACTGAGGGTTGCAAGACCTGTCCGTTTTTTGTCACGTGTTTTGCTTTTGTCTGAGCTGAAGGCATGGTGAAGTTGGACAGTTCAGTGAAGCAAATAGCAACCCCCTCCCCAAAAGGGTAATGCGCTGCCCGCATAAAACTGTGATTGTGATTAAAACCGAAAAGTGGTAGTTGGAAAGAATCTAAATGCACATTTCCTCCTGACACTGGGCGGTTTTTGCACTTAGCAGATAGCAGTTTCGTGCACACCGTAAATCCATCCTTGTGCCCTGAGGCCAAAAGAGGCAGAGCCTTTCTCCCTCTGCTCGTAGCCCTGCTGTTTCCCTTGGGCTGATATTAACTGATCTGGCACAGAATTCACCCTACCAAAAAAAAGCACAAAGAACTGGAAGAACAGTTGTGGTCTGGCTGGCCGTGTGGTTGCAGAAGCGGTAACGCCAGTGCCAGCAGTGGAGTGGGAACATGCACCCGGGGAGGTTTGGGTGGCAGGATAACTCTGTCTTGTTGGCTACATTATCTTCAGGTGGCTCAAACCATTTGTGAAAGCACATCCTGAAATATAGTCAGGTCGGGAGGCTTGGGAGTTGGTGATGAGAATCACTGGGGAAGCGGGTAGTGAACGAGCACAGCCCCACAGGAGTTCAAGAGCAGATGCCAATTAAAGGATCGAAGAGCAAAGGTTCGCGTGCCAAAATTAGGTGATGAAATTCGCAACAGGGAATGATTAGAATAGTGGGGTGTTAAGATATGCAGCTGGAAGAGAACTTTAGAGAACTAATGGGTAAGGGTGAAGTAAAAATAATTAAAATTATATTTAATGAGGGAAGCAGGAAAGCAGGTTAGCACTGTGCTCTCTGAGGAAATGAGAAGGAGGATAAATGAGTGTGAATAGAGAAGATAAAAAAGAAAAAATAGTTAATGAAGGAAAATCGAAAATCACTAATTTGTTTCCTTTGTCTAATGGTATTATAAAAAGAAATAAGAAAAATATAATTGTGACTTTAGGGGAGTTTCACATTGCTTGATGATTCGTCAGTCTCAGTTCCAGCACTATTAGATCATCTGGATAGCTATTAGTAGGTAAATCCTTTGTCAAAATTAATCAGCTTTAAGAAAGAAAGATTTAAAAAGCTGTTCTGTAGAGGGTCATCTGTAGTAGAGGTGAAGTTTGCTTTTTCTGGCTGTATAGCACCATATTTCTGCCATTATATTGTGGAAGAACTTCTGGCTTATTCTTACTCACAGAAAAGGACACAACAGTGCATTGTACTGTACGGTGGAACTACTGACTCGAGCATCTATTGCGGTTGGGGAGGAATGTATAGATATATTAATATCAATACCATATGGCATATAGAGAGTTCCTTGCTCTTAAAATTCCTGGTATTTATACGGGGCTGGTCAAATGTAAACAGCAAGTTCCTCCAACTGTGCAAGTGTTACAATCTTCCGTATGTACCGGGAGGGTGAGGGCCCTCAGATGATGCCAACGGCTTCGAGGGAGGCAGTGCCAGAACTGGGAACAGAAAGAAAAGCTCCTGATTTCCTGCCGGTGGTGTTCACAAAGATAACTGGGATGTTCAAATAGCAAAATCAGTGCACTCTGATAAATGTAAAATTATTGGCACGAGAAGTCAGTGGGAGAAAAGTCAGGGAGACTGAGCGCTCAGCTGTTTGCGCAACATTTCTCAGAGGGGGATAAAAATCCTTCTTTGCAGGTACACGAAGGTGGCCCATGTGGCTACAGGCGTTCTTCCACAGCTCATCCCTGTGCTCCCAATAGCTCCTCACACCCTGAAGTCTCATCTCGGAATGCCACCTGAAGAAGCTATCTTATCATGAGAGCATTGTCCCAAAACCCATGGGATGGGTCACTTGGTGTGCAAGCCAATGACACACAGAGTCAAGGTATCAGATGTTGATTTGCAGCTCCGCAGAAAGCGGAGCAAGGGGTATTCTCACAAAGCTAGCACACTGATCGTTGAGACCGTCATTCACTTGTACGATCTGAATTAGCATAATTACCATATTCATTGTTTATTGTGTTTTTACTGGTCATTATAACCCTTATCTTCAAGCTGATTGGTGTATAGATTTTTGCCTCCATTTAAAGGGACAGCTGTTTTTAATTTTACTGTGCAAGGTCAGTGAGTAAGGGTCTTCAAGTGGAGGCCGGCATCCCAACATCTAGAGGTGTGGTTTTCATATTATAATGTATTATAATCACCTTAAGGTAGTAAAGGTTACATCTGGATTCTATCATTTATCTCTAAGTCTTTAATTAATCTTGTATTCTGTTTCAGCTTCTACTCGGACCTTTTAAAACCATGCTTGGGGCTAATGCTAACAATGGTTGGCTAGAGATTAATTGTTGTGTTCTGATCTTGGGGACCTTTCATTCTAGTTGCCATGGTCACTAAACAGACTCTTCACGGTTGCCTAACTTCGTGATTCTGTCCTTGCCTGATTTAGGTCAATTTTAATGTTTTCTTGGCATCAAGAGGAGATCATGAGTTTCAGGTAGCGTCTGGCAATACGCTTAGCCTCAGATAGCGTACTACCGTTGTTGATGTACGCCCACAATTGCTCAGTATAAATCCTCAGAATATGCATCTAGTTATTTCCAGAGGCTCACTAGCTGTCTTTGTCTCCTAAGCACCGGAAGGCTCTGCAGCAGAGAACTTCCAGCAACGTGGGTTACCAGTTCTGCCTGCCAGCTGGGGAGCGAAGCAGGAGCACGGCTGCCTTTACAAGGACTTCTTCTCTCTGTTGAATTCCACAGGTTTCTTTGGAGGTGGCCTGTTGTCTTCTCCACGCTCTTGTGGCAACTGGCCCTCGTACAGAGGCCTCTCTCAGGCTAAGTCTGCTGTCTTCAGATCTTTGGTGCTTCTAGGCAAACGACGTATGTGTACCTGAAATGTGGCCATCCGCATTGAAGGGTTTGTCCATTAAGAACCAGTGTGTGGGAGAAGAGAGAAAGTTAACATGAAACTCGAGGCACTTCCTTTGAGCTCTGTGCATATAGTTACCTGGGGGTTTCCGGTCAGCGTGTCATCTCATGTCTCTTTAGGGAGGACAGAGACCAGCACAACGTACTCCGAACCCTCTTAGCTTCAGTAGCATTACATAGAATTTATACTTCACGTGTTTTAAAATACTATTAAAGATCCAATTTGATATACCTATGGTCTGTCTAGAATTGCTATCCCTGCCATGCAATATTCTTATTAATATATAATTAATGTTAATTAAGGTAGGTTGGCAAAGAACCAGGCAGGCTTTAATGGTGGTTAGGCAATTCTGTAGAAAGAGAATGCTTGCAAAGAGACATTTATTATTGTCTTTCCTGCTAAAGGGGCTTGGCAGGTGTGAACACATCTTGTCACACAGAAATACAAGTGTGAAAACCACAAGCTTTAACAACAACTATATACACATGTGCATATGTATACATATGCATCTGTACACGTTTGAACCGTATCAGAAATCTTAGAAAAAAAATCTACAGTGTAATTTCCTGTTTAGAAGTAAGTGAACTAGGGGGCTATTTGTCATCTTTGAGATATATGGACACAAATACCTTCAATTTAAAAAAATCAAATATTATCAAACTAGGATAAAATGTTTGATAATTTTAGACAAAATTTACAAGAAATATTAGACCATATTTGTAATGTGAGTTGGGCTGTGTACAATTACATGATAATGGTGGCACGTTGATGGTTGCCTATAATTTTAGCTGAGATCTCAAATTTGGGTCTCCTTGATTTTAAACCTGCAAGAGTGTTTCCTAGGTCTTATAGCCCACAACTGAATTTACTGTACTAGGTTAAATAAATTAACCTTTACTGTGCTCAGAAAAAGGTAGAGAGAGAGAGTTGACAACTTGTGGATAAGATTGTTGTCTCTGTGTACAGTTCTATGGCTGCTAAAAGTCCGTGATGCTGTTAGTGATAAAACAAAGATTTTTTGATTTTTAGTGCATAAGAGCTGTAAATTGTATGCTGTTATTGCATGCACACTTGCAAGTTCCTACTAATGCATTGACTGGACCTCAGAGATTTAATGAGACACAAGTAGCACACACAGCTTTTGGAGACGAATTCCTTTATTTTGGCTCTGTCTAGGCCGGGGTTTAAATATTTGAGCTCACACTGAATCAACTTAGTATTACTAGTATTAAAAAAGTCAGTCAGGACCTCTGATGTCATTGTACTGACGTCAGTGGTTGAAAAACTTAAGAGGTTTGTTTTTAACTAATACTTTTATTTTGGTGTTCTTCTGAGTCTTCCGGTGCAAAAGCTTCAACTTTCCCAGGTTTTCTTCTCTGTGAAGAGAGCTGGAAGTGTCCCCATGTAGCGTCCTGAGTCCAGCAGCTGTGGTCCTGGGAGAAATGCCAAAGGTACGAGGCATGGTAAAATCATGAATTGAAAATCCTACTAACTAGGCCAATCTAATTAATATCTTCTAAACACAAGAGTTTGCAAAATGAAGAATGTAATTAGAAGTACTGCCAGTCCTTTGAAACCTTGGCCTTGACAGGCGAGGATGTTAGGTGGTATAACTGGACTGCAGGACTGGGATCATTAATAATATTCCTAGAAGAAAAGGCAAGGCAACGAATGGACAGGACCAGGCTCAGGAGTCGTTGATGGCAGTGGGTAGAAGTGCCTAATGGTCGGGACTTCTCGAGTCCGGTGACTCTCTTCAGCGAGTTGTGCAAATTGAGTGTGGGAGCCAGTATAAGGCTTGTGTCTTGAGCCTCTCTTTTACTATTTAAGCTATGAACCTTCAGCGTGAAAAATACAAGTCCCTGGGCTTTGAGTTTATCCTCTGGAAGGTGCAGTAGGTATTGCTGGCAGGAAGATGTGGCATCCTTTATAGCTTCAATATAACTCAACAGAAGCAGAGATTCCTTCTTGGGCTGCAGAGGCGTAGTCTAGGAGTGTTTGAGTGGCAGCAAACTGGGTCAAGGTTTTCCTTTTGAGGAAGAAATCCTGTTGGGAGGATAATTTGGGGTGGAAATCACTGGTGTGACAATATTTTCTTTTTAACATCTCTCAGCGCTTAGCCTGCACTTTGGTTCAGTCTCCTTGAACAGACATGGTGGTAAACTGTGCACAGGAAAGCCCTGTCTCTGACTACCTCTGCTGCAGCGTCCTCTGTTTCTAGGATGCATGGAAAATACAAAAAGATCCAAAGGACCGTGGGCTTTTTCTCTTCTCTCGGTCTTTGTCTTCCACACTGGATCGCCTCAGTTCAAAGACCGACTACCTGCCTGGTCTAAAAAGAGAGCTTTGCAATTAACTTTCCCTGAGCAGTTGCTTGGCAACACAAGGTAAAGATCTAAACAAAAGGGCAAAGAAAAACGATTTAATTCACAAGACAGCCTGAACAGATTTGGAGGTAGTTGCTTGGCAGTAGTCTTCCTGTGGTTTGGCTGATGCTACAAAATTTTGCTCACAAAACAGCATGATGCCCCCAGTTATCACTGGTATGCTGAAAAAGACCGTTGTTGCAGACACATATGGCTACAGAACAGTGTTTCCTGGCTTGACTCTTGCTGTATGGGGAGGGGGTGTAAATAGATCAACAGAAAAATGCAGCTTGGTGACATCTGTTACCTTCACTCCTGGGGCTCAGACAGCAAAGTCCGCAGTTACTTGGTGCGGAGTTGCACCCTAAACATGTGTCTGCTGTGACCCCTCATGTCCCTGCTCCTCTCATCTCTGGCCAGGAGAAAACATCGGGGGCCAATTCATTCACGTCTCCTTGCCGTCCTCAGCGCTGGCTGACACGTCTCATTATGTACCTCTGTGGCACTTGGCACTTCTACTCAGTGCTGGAATGAGATGCAAGTCCGCACAAGGCGTGTAATATATGCGCTATCGGTGCCAAAGTGGAGCCTATCTCTTGTAAAATGGCTTTGATACATCGATAAATGGAGCTAGCTGACAAAAATTCCTTAACGATGGAGTATCATTTCAAAGCCAATATTTTTTTAGAGTGCTGAAGGTACAAGGAGCCCTAATGACTAACAGAGGATCGTTATGTATGCAGGTGAAAAAGAAAGATGACAAGGATTTTAAATCAATCTATCACATTATGCATTTACCTGCCAGCAGTGAGTTTTTCACCCCTTTCATTTTCCACTGCCAAATACCACAGATTCAGGCTGGTAAGCAGAGCATTTTGGGGCAGAATTTACATTAAAAATGAACCTTTTACATAAATTATGACCTCTTTTGTTTCCCTGCTGACTGATGCACTTTAGCTGTCACATGCCCATTGTAGAGGGTCTATTCTTTCCCTGATGTATGCATGTAATTCTCATTAACATCAAGGCGACTTGCAAGTACTCATTTGGGAAAGACAGAACCCAAAGTGCTTCTAAACGCCTATGACAGGGGTACCCAGGTTGCCAGGTCCGACAAGCCACAATCCAAAATTTTCACCTGATTGAGAGCCTCTTGTCTCCCTCAGCCACCCTGTGAGTCTGACTGCCCGAATTCAGACGTCCCCCCAGACCCTGCTGCAACCCCCCTCCACCTCCGTGAATCCTCCTTGACAACCTGAAGCCCTCACCATCTCTCTCAAACTCTCACCTCTCCAAACAGCCTGGGCAATCACACCTTGGGGCTGCCAGCCCACTACCTCTGCTGTAGATCCCTGCTGATGCCTGCTTGGACCAGCAGCGGCTGTGGCAGCAGGCAGCAGGCAGCAGCAGCACCTCTGGAACCCGCAGTGCCACCTCCCCACGGATGCTGCGTGGCACAGGCATGTTTTACAAAGGTTCCTTGCGCACCTCACAGAGCTCCCCGAGTTGGAGAGAGGCAAACGTGTGAATCATACCTCTTGTTTTCTAGCAGGCCTCCATGAGCAAAGGGGTCTCCTTACCAGCCACAGGCTTCCCTGTCCTGGAGCTTGACCTGCTGATCTCCCCCTGGCTCTGCCACATCTGGCATAAGAAAATAAGAGCAGGCTGGGGTGCTGGCAAGCTGTGTGTGGATCACAAAGAGTTGTTTGGCCACCCTGTATTGTGGTCCCAAAGTGATGGTGATGACTAGAAAGACAGGCAAGCCTGGGATGTTTGAGCTTGTTGAGTTTGAGTTTGTTGAGCTTATCCTTGAAAGAGACAGGTCAACATGACTAAGTGGGTGCTGACCGAGTTTGTCTTGGTATGAAGAGGAGTTGAAGGGAAGGTGCTAATGGAAGATGCCATGGAAAATGCTAATAACAATTGTCTTTATCCTTGGGTTTAGAAATGATAGCAGAAAGCACTGACTACTAGATCTGACTGTGAACTTACCTCATTAACATACTAAAATAGCCTCCCCTTGGCTAGAAGGACTCCCTGCTCATGAAAGCCCCCTACCCTCTGAGCATATGTAGTAAAAAGTAGATGCACTACCATTTTAAGTGGAAGCAAAAGGTTAGTTAGCCAATCACATAGACAAATTATGTCAGTATTCGTAGAGTCGAGGTGATTTTGCATTCTTTGGTCTATAAAAGAAACCCTGTACTACAGGGAAGATGTGCTGGCTTTGCCAAGTTACCATCTAGCACCCATCTCTGCACAGAAATGCAATGAAACAACTATTTCATCTCTCTGTGTGAATCAGCTCATTGTACACCGGGTGGAAGAACCCATTCTTGGGACATACCGGGTCTGCAAAGTGAAGGCACCACTGTGAGAGGTTAGCACTGAGAGGAGGCTATTTACACTTTGAGAAGTGCTTTCATCTTCATGAGCAGCTAGCACAATCTCTGTGTTAGGCACAGTCAGGGAACCTGGCTGTCGGTGGCTCCTCTCATTCCCAGATCCTCTTGCAGGCTTAGTACTGCCACAGAAGGTGTGGGACCAAACCTGAGTCTCCTGCAGACGTGGTGGGATTGGTGGGTGAGGAAGTGGAAAACTGCATAGTTATTTCAAGAGCAAGGGAGGAATGACCGATAGAAGTTTGACAGGACTCGTGTTTAGTGTCTGTAACTTGTTTCTTGGTCTTGGTGGGTGAAAGATCACAGAAACTTCATAGGTCCTCATCTGATTAGGGCTATCAGTTTCTCTTTTGTGACATCTCCCCATAGCAGTGTAAAATGAAAAATAGCCCAACTAATAGTCTAGCTAATTTTAGAGGAGCCTAGAGCATAAAACTACTTCCAAATAATTCATCTCTAAGGGCAGACAGCCCCTCTTCCAGCCTTCCAAGTGGCTGAAGACTAATCACAACAGTAAGTAACTCGTCAGGTAACTAGACGTCTACAACATGATATAGAGGAGAGAACTGCCTCACTGTGGAAAAGAAAATTGCCTGCCACTGCCGTTGGTAATTCTTAAAAGTAGAAGTCGTGAAGAGAGAAGTATGGAAGAAACACAGACATGCATCACTGCTCTACCTTTGGAAAGATGCCTTCAGTGGTTCTGTGCAGGGGGGCGCAGGGAGCTAACCGCTCCCTGGACCACCTGGTTGAATACTGAGACCGGAGTTTTTCCTAGCAGCATGGGGTTATGGAGTACTTGAGGTTTAGATGAGTTTAGAAGGCGGTTTTTGATCTCTGGAATTTGCTCAGTATAAAGCCTTGTGGATCTATCGGCTTTTGTGAACTCTAAATTAAAAGAACAAAACAATACAAAACAACACATGCCTCTGTCTAATTTAGAATTTTCTATAAAGATGAATATGGGCACATGTGACTTTGAGTTAGACATTTGCCTCCTGCCAGGTAACTGAAAACACTGAGTTTCATAATATGCCGGAGTCACGTACGTTCAACAAGCCTAACAATGCACGTTGTGGTATGATTTTCTTCTTAATTATGCAGTTATTTTCAGTAATAAACGTCTTTTTTTTTTCCCCTTTATATTTGCTTCTTGGGCACTAATGTTCTTTATCTGGCAAAAAGTCATCTTTTTAACGGCAGAAAGGGTAGGCAAACCGAGAGTGGCAAAATGCTGCTTTCAGAGAGTGAAACTGGCAAGTGCCCGACAGGTCTTAACGGTGCTGTGTGGCACGACTTTCAGGCTGGTAAACATGTGCGCTTCTTAGTATTTGCTTTCATGTGGGAAGGGGGTGTAGTCTCAGTATCTCACGTATGTCACCTAAGGGGAAGCAGAGCCATCGGACTGATACAGACTGGTATCCGTGCCGAGAGTAGTCTGTTTTTCAGTCGTTCTAAACTCTAATGAATCGCATGCTCTCTGCTTTCTCCTTACCAGCAGCATTCTCTCTAAAAGTTCAAGTATCTTTTAACAGTTGTTCCCTATGCCTGAAGATGAGCAGTAACAGTTAGATGTGAGAGAGGATTAAGGCTGTGGGAGCGGTGAGCAATGCATATGTTGACATTTCAACTTTAACTAAGAAGCCTTGAGTCAGTGGTGACACGTAGCTACGTGGCTGCTGGAGGATTCATCTTTTCCTAAGACATCCAATAATTGCGAGCTGGATTGCCATCTGGAGATGCCCGTCTCTGTTCACAGAAGGAAACTGGATGGCTGGCTTAGAGCTCACTTCTGGATGACTAGAGAGGATGAAGATGACGCCCACTTCTGTGAATCGGTGCTTGATCTCTTTCTCTCATGTTTTTCAGGAGGATGCTAACTAATTCCTTTCAAGTCTCCTGCTTCCAAGCCTCTTTCCTTGTTTCCTTCCACCCTTGTACTCTCCACCATGATACGCCCGAGCAACTTTTTGGCAAGGGACAGCAAATGACCAAGGATTTTGTTTCAAGAATAATGTCAGGGTTTAGAATTTGTTGTATGCAGTGGAAAAAAAAAAGTGTGACCTCCATTTTGTGTTGCTTTGTTTTCTTTTTGGTGAAAGAATGATAGCCTGGCGGCTATTCTTACATGCATGATTCAGAGCACTTTCCGCCATAAGAACAACTGACGTGACCCTGGGTCACACTCGGTTCCTCTCCACTACCAGGTTTACCAGCCATAGACCACTGACATAGGAGTTTCAATAGCCGAAGTTTTGTAACTTCCTTGTTACAACCCTGCCCCCAAGAAATCTACTTCTCTGAAAGCTTTTGTGTATAACCGGTTAGGATTTTCAAAGATGAGTAAAATGAAGCTGCAAAAGTCCTGCCTTCCTTCAGTATATTCAGGATTTTGGCTTCACCCTCTCTTCCGCTCTGAGTGGGAAATCTCTGTCCCCTCCCTTCTTCATAATGCAGTCACTGCACCTTGTACAAACTTGTCCAGTACCATTGCGAAGTGATAACCTGTCTCTTGCTCACAGTACAGATGATGCCTTTCCAAATTAATATTAGCAGTCTGTGCTGAGCTCCACGCATGGCCACACCATCACACTCAATATGGCATCAGAATGTGAACACGACTGCCTGCCTCAGACAATTCGAACATGGAAATGGTGTGACACTTGAGTCTTAAATAGTAGCTTTGATGTTACATCTCCTTCATGCAAGACTGTTTGAGGACTGCCTTTATTTGAGCTCAAATGCAATGGGAGAATCACTGCAGCAGTTCAGTGGGAGCAGGCAGCTGTAATGTCTGGAGCAAGAAGGAAAGAGACCTATATCCAATTGAACCGAGGCAGGTGGACTTGTGCCAAGCTAGAATTTAATTAAAGCACTGGGATTAAATCCACTTTTCTAGTAGCACCCTCTTCAATTAAGTGCTGAAGGCAGTAATATGACTAAGCTGTGTATCTTCTTCTTAGGCCTTCAGTGAAAAGTCTTCAGAAAAGAGGCAGCTGAACCTGTACATTGAATGGTTAGAAAAACTGGACAGCTTGCCACAGCCAAATGCTCTCTTTCACTGAAAAGGCAACAGCTTTGGTGACAACTGATTCTATTTCAGAAGCTAAAGAAAACAATAGAAACCATCGCCTGTACAGAGATGAAGATGTATGTTAGGAAACTGCAGTCACACTCTTCGCTTAATGAATTACTCCACTTTTTCATTTAATCAGTCTGCCTCGGTAGCATCTAGGTCACATATAAAATATGTAGTATTTTAAGTCCTCATCAGCAGCTCTTTCAATATACTCGAAGTTGTGTTCAAGCAGGTTTCAAACCGAGCTTTAAAAACGTTCTCACAATGCCCAAGCCCTGCTTCAGAGGATCGTTTCACCTTGACTGGCTGACAAGATGTACTTTTATTCAGTCCCCAGGAGTAGCTTGTTTCAAAGGTCTAAAAATATCTGCGATCTTTGGAATACTAATTCTCAGAGTTGGACCTATGTTGCACTTCAGTGTTTGGAAAAGGGTGAAGTCTTTGCAATCAAATGATAATGATGTATTGGAAGGTGGAACTCGAGCTACTAGCAGCTGCAGTAGAGTTCAATTAATCTAGAGTTGAGATGCAATTTAAAAAGACAAGTTCTGTCACTACCAATAGCCATCAAATACATTTTACAGTCTTATAGTTTGGTTGTGTGTGGAATATTGAGATGATGCCAAATCTTACCGATGTATTTTAATGTATTATTTATTTATGCTGCCACACATGATGGCCCCCAGGTTCTTGAATCAAAAATCTTGGACAGTTGCTATGTGTGTGCTAATCAATCGCCTCTGTTTTCACTCTTTTCAGTGAAATGAAGAGCAAAAGAGTTTAAAAAAACCTGAAAAATGGCTGAATGGTCACGATGTGTATGCCAATAGCAGACAACCCAGCAAGTTCTTGAGGCTTTGACGGACACTGAATAGTAATTTACAGCAAAAGTTGAGCATTGGAACTGATTTGGGGGAGAGGAGGAGACTTGTGTTCTAATGTTTCTTTTGTATTGAGAAAAATAAGCTCGCACAAACAGTTATTCAGAACAGTTAATAGGATGTTTAATGAGTTTTCTGAGTTAGGTGCCTAAAGTGAACCGGTATCTGCATGCAGTTACGTACCAAAGAACATGACTAGGATTCAGAAGTTATTTCAGCTTCTTGAGGAGAGAGGAGATACTAACTTCAGGAAATTATGTCAAAATGTCATATATATGTTATATATTTAACAACAGTAGTTGTTTGAAACTTTCCATCTGGGAGTTTCTTACATTCGGAATGTGCGTTAGGAACTTACGGGTCCTGGTTTTCATGCAGTAACATCGGCTACTATACTGCATTTAATGCAAAAAATAGTTTCAGTGCTGGGAGCTATATCTAATCTGTAATGATAACAGCTAAAACTATGTTTTGTGCAGAAGATGATAATGATTGTTTAATATTTGAGTCTCTGTGTGAATCACTAATGACTGGTTTTCTGTTCTTCTGCAATTGATTAACTTGGTATTTTTCATGTTTTTCTACAGTCTTCTTTTGCTATAGCACTTATTACTTGTCTGCTAATAGTCCTGTAAGACACTGGCATTGCTTTTCAGCTGGAAACAGTGGGCAGTGGCCATGAGCGTTTCTCCTTCAGGTAAAGCTCCGTCTGATTTTCTGTGCTGTTTTACTTGAGTAAGACCCACAGAACCGGGTCTGGCAGCACCATTAGCAGAAAGAACAGGGACATTTTTATTGCTCAGTGCTTTCTCCAGTTTCAGCATAACTTAGCGGATTGTGGCATGTCTGATAACTCCAAGGGCTTGGAAATGATGAGCCGTTATCCGTTTCTCTACCGTTTGTGCATTTTGCTTGTACAATATCTTCCAGCTGTTTGATAACATACACACCTAAGGGGTCACAGCTGTCTCTTGTATACATTTATATTTGTTTTAGAACATTCACTGAGGCACCCAAGGCAATAAAAAACGTACCTTTTTAGAAGGATTGAAGAGAGACTTTATCTTCATTCTGCACAGTGAAGATGGAGAAACATAAAATGGGCTTAGAAGAGATTAAAATCAAAGCATCTGAAACATGGAGATTCTCAAATATATTGAAGAGTAACATGAAGACAATATGAATGCCTCTGTCTCTTTGGTGTAGCAAACGCTAAGAAATCAGAACAAACTTCACCAAGATGGTGATTCACATGGCACATACTGGGGCCTGTCCTGGTTGCCCACATAAATGCAAAAAGCAGGAAGATATGTAATGTTAAAGTGTATATTCAGATAAGAAATGAGTTTTCCTAATAAAAGGTAATCAGAAAAGCTCTCGAAGTTCATTGCAAGCACAGTGGTGTCAATAACGATATCTGGAAGAATGCTTGCTAACACTTCTGATAGTTTCTCCCAGGTCATTTCAAGGTTCTGTAGGATTCATTAATATGTTCACTAGGACTCCTGCATCAAAAGCAGACAGTGATTTTGGGTCATCTTTCATGCTGCCTGTCATGGACATAAGTGTGTCTCTTGCTGAGAAAAATACGTAACAATCCATCTAAAATAATGGTTTGAAATGCATGGTAAGTTAGGAAATACAGCTCTAAGTTGCAGAAGTTTGAGACTTCTCAGAGGGAATGAAGAGCTGCACTTCTGAAGTATATATTTAACTTCTGAAATACTTGCAGAGTCAGAAGGAGAATAGAGTTGGAGGTAGATCAAATCTCTAAGAAAAAAGCAACAGCTTTGTGTGAAGATATACATGTAGGTCAGAATGAAACCAAAACACAACATGAGGAAGCGAGAAAATGAATAAGATGACTGTGGGGTAGGCAACGACCTGTCTAAACTGCAGCACTGTAGGAATACAGTACGATTAGCTTCTAGCAGCCAGAGCAAAAACAATTCAAGAAGGAACTTTAACAAGCCTATAAAAGTCCAGGTTTAATTCTTAGTTCTAGACTCTGAATAAAGACACAACCAGACCCAAGTCTGCCTAAATATGAGGGTGGGATAAGACTTCTTCAAGGCATATCATAATTCTGTAGGTAGCAGCAGATGACAGTGATAAAGGAGTCAATATTCTACCTACCTTCACACTGTGTATTTGTCTCCACTACTGAAATTGAATCAGTGGATTTTGAGAGTCCTAATATAACACAAGGGGTTAAATTTTGCATCTGTTAGCTAGCTAGCAGCTGACCCATGCTTTTTGATGTAAAAACTATGAAAAAAGTCAGTCAAAGCAGTTCAGATCTTTGTCCCTGGGAAAACCAAACAGAACCACCTCTAGTTTGCTCCTAATTAGAAATAGGAAATTTTTAAAATTTAATTTTACCCATCTAAAATATAGACCTTTAAATCTGAACTATCAATTTCAAATGCTCTATACAGGAGAGCAACTGATACTGTAAGAGGAAAATTCACCCCATCCTCAGGCAGGTGTTTGAAACGGTACATATAACACTCTTTGGAGATGATGGACAGCTTAGCCAGTGGTAGATAAGCCGAATGCTACCCTTGAAGGCTCTTTGACCACATTTGTAGTAGCATACCATACTTTTGACATATTGATCATAAAAACCAGCCACAGCTCTGGAAAATACAAAAGACAAAGCTGGCAATAAAGGCACTTGACAAAGTCACTGGCTTTAGAACCATCTATGCTTACAGCAGCCACATTACAGCTACTGTCTATGTGGTAGGGCTGTACATTTTCTGTACCTTTTCCTGTTGTTTTGCACTGTGGGAACACAATTTGTTATCCTGTGGGCATTATCACCATGTGAACGTCAAATGCAAGTGCCTTTAGCTCAAAAAATATTATATGCATAAAGTAGTGGGGGAAAATATTTGCCAAATATTAAAGACTTTCTCTTTAGCCTGCAAAATCTGAGCTAGGAATTGAGCTAGGAGTGCGCCGAGAGAGCAGCCTGAAAATACTTCTGTCTGTAGAGATTCGCTTTGCATATTCCTGCCTTTCACAAGGAATCCCCAATCCAACTAAAACCTTAAAGTGTTTACCTTTAGGCAAACCCTCTATTCTAGTACTTCTAGTGCTTCTTCACCTTCTGTTGGAGAATCATGATTGCGTCTCAGGAGATATGCATATATGTGTGCCTACTCCATTTCATACACGCACTATGTGTTACCCGTTAGAATGTAGGTATTGGTAAGCAGCAGCAGCTCCAAAGAAAGCTAGTGAAAAGGCTGAAAGCTCTACTGCCATTGCCGTATAATGAAGTACTTTCAGCAAGTGTGTGCTGATACGGTACCACAAAGGTCAGACTTGTGCTGAGCTGAGCGTTATATTTGAAGCCCAGAAGAAATGGCAATCTGTATTAAAGTTCACAAACTGTGTGAAACGAGACTAGATTAAAATAATGCAGGTTGTTAGCTCTGAGATGGCTCTTTATATGAAAAGAACAGAACTCACCACACGTAACTGTGCGGTATAAAAAGCACTGAAATCTTCTCATGTGCATTTAAAGCAGTGCTTAGCATTGTAATAAAACACATGGCTCAGTTATAATGTGGGGTCAGTAATGCAAGGAGCAAGAAGAATAGCGTTAAATTAAGGAAAATGAGAGATCTGACTGACTATCAGTTTAGCACTATTACTCATGATGAGAAGTAAAATGAAGTTCATGACCCCATCTACTCTGCCTCTACTCTCTGCTCCTTCGTGTCCTTCTTCAGAAGGCACTTCCTCAAGGAGATTCATAAATCCATAGTATTCTCCAAAGAATTGGCACACACTCACTCGGACTGTTCTAACCACCATACTTCTATAAACAGAAAAAGAAAAGCTGGTGCTCTGAGGCAAGTTACTACATCCTTTGCTTGTGTCTGACAGATGTTGGGTATTTTTCTCTTAAACTAGATGGTGACGTCCTCACAGTATTTCTTCAGTCTGTTTGTCTACATAGCGCTGGGCACTTTTGCATTTTTACCTGCAGATCATAGCAAAGGACCAAATAGTCCTCATAAAGCACAGAACCCATTTGTTACCCATAGTAATAAGCTGGTACGGGTTTATTTCAGCTTGGAGAGTAACCCGATCTTTTCCTGAAAGCAGCTACCACTTAACTTTTCGTAAGCAAGACTACTAACTGCATCTTTGGTGTGCCACTTATGCTATAGAGAAACCCATCTTTCGCAATAATCGCTATTGAGAGCCATAAACTAATTGTCGATAATGGCCTCCCATTCAGCAGCAGTAATTCAGCCACTTTATCAAGACACATGGATTTGAGCTGACCACTTTAAGACCTCAGAAGAAAAGGGAATAGATTGTGAAAAGGCTTGGTAAAAGGAGCAAAGATGATCCTTAGTCGCCTAGAGATCACGGCATTGAAATAAGAGTCCAGATTTCAAGGGAACATTCGACGATCTCCTACTGCAAACAAGATCGTGATGCAAAACAACCAGAGGCCATGAGCGGCTGGAGCAGCGAAGCGGCATCCGTGAGTGAAGGGGAGGTCTGGTCCCACACTGGGCTTCCTAGGCTGATAAATGGGAACTGGGGTGCCCCACACCACGCAAGACAGAGAGTCTTGGGGAACGTGGCTTATTTGGCAGGCCTTGTCTTAAGAAGAAGAAAGACCGGAGAAATGCAAAACGAAGTTACTATGGCCTACAGCAAGAAAAAACTACCGGTGAATATATGAATACCTGCAGGAAATGGGTACAGTGATACCACTTCCTGCATGCAACCGTTTGGAGGACATGCAAAGGAGTTGGTGTTGAGGGTCAGAGATCCTTCACACAAAGGGGATGGCAACCAGCTCCTCATCGCCTCGGTCTCAGAGCTGGGTGATAACTACAGGACACGCATTTGTCCACATGAGCTGTGGGTGGGACTGAGTTGTAGTTGAGTTCATCCCTTGCTTTGCCTTCCATCTTCTGAGGACTGATTAAAAGAGAAAGTAGTAGAACCTAGAATGAGGAGGTCCTTTCTGATCTACTCTTAACACTAAGTATTTTCCTGCTTTTCTTCCATTTTGTCAACTATGCTCAGGGTAACCCATTACTTTCACAGCCTGCCTGCTCTGATAATCCTGTGCTCCCACCGCTTTTTGGCGTTGTTAAGCCTTTCCAGGATAGTTTCCAGTGGTTTTCTGCTTACTGCTTCTCAGACATCTCAGATACCACCTCCAGTCACTCTGATGGCTTTCCTCTTCACTCCTCAAAAACACATTTCAAAATAAAAGGAACTATAATTTTTTTACATATTCAATGTTTTTTTTTTCAGTCATATAGATATAAATTAGATACAGCTATGCCTGCATTTTAGGTTTTCTCACTATTTTTTTTTCTTGTTGATAGAGCTATGAGAAACAGAGTCAGATTAGAAGGTTAAAAGGAGAGAAAGATAAAACACTGCAGTCTAATTAGTAGTCTCAAGAGGCAAAATGAGTGTGACCCACTCTGGTATGCTAACAGTTATGAAGCTGGTAAGTAAATATTTAGTATGAAGATTGTTATCAATATTTAATTTATGAATTAATGCAAAGATATCAGGCCTGATGTAGAAAACATTGAGGCTTCTGGAAAGGTAGATTACTTATTAAAGGCATGGTGTCTGGGTCCCTGACATGGACAACACAGCCCTGGCAGAATGCGGAAGAGGAGGGGAGAGATGAGGTAGGCTCTTCTCTCTTCTGACATGGAGTATGTGTTGCGTGGGAGTGGGTCGTGCCTTAGTAATGCATAGGGAGATGTTTAAAAAGTATTTGAACAGTGAGGGAAGTGTAGCACTAAGGAAAAATAGATCAGCCCAGGCAATTTGCTTCTGAAACAAATGGCATAAACCAACGTGTTACAGAGGAAAGGGAATAAAGACACTCAAGATGAAAATTCTGCATGAAGAATGCCAATCTTATAGTCCTGGGATGCTGCCTGCATCTTCAAAGACACATCCACACCTGTTGCCTTTTCAAGTGTAGAAATCCACCATTTAGGTTCAGCTATCAGATGGGTTAGTAACGCTCTTCTGCCATGAGGATCTAAAAGTGCACGACAGGTGCCAAAAACATTTTTGCAATGCAGATATTTTTTGAGAATTGTGAAGTACTTTTTTGTGAGGGAAAAGTTAAGGAACTGAACAAGGGAGTTTTCTAATAATTCCCTTTGCAGCTCATGTCACCTGAGATACTTGTTTCCTCAGGCAAGCCCTTCATCTTCCAGCCTCTCTCATCATTAAATCCCTCAGTCTTTGTCATGGCAACACCTGCCAAACCCTGCCAAACCTTCTCCTTACCTTGTCCCCTTGAAAGCACCACTACGATTCCTTTTCAATCGGACCCACCTCATCCATTAAGAAAACAAAACTGTCTGGAATAAAACAGAGTGCATGGTGCACAGTGATGCTGTACAATGACAGGGACATGAATCAAATGTCTGAGAGATGAATAAAAACAATGTAAATTTAAATAGGAGAATATGATTATTGAAGGTGGAATTAAGTTTGGACACCTGATAAGACTCCATCCATCTGTGAAAAATGCCAGAAGATTTTTTAATGAGATTTTCAGTTATAAATGTTGAGACACCATCAGTCCTGAGGTGATAAGATTAGACTTTGATTGTATGTAGCTATGAGAATAGAAGTGTATATAGAGAACTGACCTACTGTAGAAAAGCAATTGGGCTGTACAGGGGGACTAATTGGCAAATAAAACAGCTATACAAAGTATCCCATGGCAAAACAAACAACAAACAAAACCAAAAAAAAAAGAGATACTATTATAATTTAACAAACACTTGTAGATAAAATTGTGGTTATGGGTGACTTGAAGCACAAAATGGTATAAAAGATGAAATTAAAGCTCTAATAAATTAATGTTGCTTGAACCAATATGTTGTTAGGCATAATGCATTGCAAAGGACGGGACAATTACGGTATGGGAAGGGAATCGCTCTTGGGATCTAACATCCAGATGTCACGATCTGAAAATGCAAGCCGACTTTGACATTCGATTTTGGGAATGTGGGTTAGGAGAACTGGCTTAGAAATGGGTAATTGTACATAAGTAAGTACTTATGAGGTCAAATTTAGAGCTGTGTTAGTATGCACCTGTTAAGTCTTCATATGCCTCATAAAAGGCAGTTTATGATGACTGATCCATCTCCACTGGGGCTGGCAGCTCCGGTCCAGCGGGCAGGTTTGTACAGGTAGGCACTGCTGTCACGTCCATGATGCCAACCACATGGCAGCCGCGCTGCCCCTGCCTCTCCTGCACATCTGCCTTTTGCTGTGTAATTGTATTTTAGGTCCTGCCAAAAGGCAAGGAAATGGGACTGGGCTCAGCACTGTGTCCACGTGGCTGCTGGCTCAGGGCTGGTATGTTTGCTTGGTGAAATAATGACAGGGTTTGCTTGTCACTACCTGCCAGAGACCATTTTTGCAGACTGGGACCCTAATATTTCTACCTCAGAGTCACTGGTTGTCTGTAGCTGGCCCATCTGTTATTCCCATCTGATCTTCATTTTTCTTTCAAGGTTGCAATTTGGAAATGCCATTTGGATCCTATTGCGCTACTTTTGTCTTTCGTTTATGCAGCGGATTTAGTGTGGAAAACTGAGGGTTTAGTGCTAAGAAGTTGTTTGTTTCTAGGCTAATTGATTTCACCTAAATGAAAGAAAGAGAATTTTCTTAACTTAAAACACTTGTCTCTTTTCTGAAGTTCATTCTCAAGGAATTCACTTTATAGATTTCTTCTTTTTTCACTAATTAATTCCATTGCCATTTATTTTCCCTCAAGGAGCCCCGTGGCTGGTTATCACAGAAGCAAACAGAGTGCAATGAAGTACATTTCTGAGGAATTTAGTTTTAGCGATTATATGGACAACAACTGTCACAACTGTGTTCTGAGAGCAATCCCTACTCGGGCCATAAAGCAAAGTTTTGCTCAGGTGCTTTGCTGTAGTTCCATCTCATATCTTAAAAAGGTGCCTACAACGCTGCCTTCGCGAGGAGACAAGATTTGAGACTTTCTCTTCAAGTGTAACAGTCATCAAATATGTGGTAATAAGCACAATATTTTCCCCAGGAGTAGTAACGTAGCTGAAGTAATTTTTTTGCCCATGAGTATTCAATCTAATGACATACTGACAGCACGTGCATTGTTCATGTGTGCAATATAAAGAAGGGATTTGACAAACTTTAATGTGCAGAGTGCTCAGTATTGAAAAGGTAAGTCAGTATTGCATAAAACAGGAAATGTGCAATCTAAAGCTTCTCATTTGGCTGCAGACTCCTTGAAGGTGTCCCTACCCACGATCATTTATTCCACAGACGGGTTCAGCACCCAAGTGAATGCTGAATTAGGCCCAATGGGCTGCCCTTGCATCATTTGCTCCTGTCAGCAACCTGTGCTCTGCACTGGGAGATTTAGCTACGGCTGGGTAAGTCCTAATGACTTCAGTGGAAATGTGCAGGAAGGTCATCTGGACAAACCTTACTACTGGAGTAGGTACTTAGCAGAGCAACTTGAAAAAAATGGACATTACTCACAGTAGATCTCCCCGCCCTAAGAATAAGACGCAAGGGGCGCATATGACCTCCTTAGGACGTGCATCTTGGGCTTCCCATGGCAGCGAGGTGAATTACAGCCTAAGAGCAGTGGTGGCACATTTGTCCTCTTAAATCCCTGCTGTTTGGCTAAAAGTTAGGCATGTAGTGGGAGTGTCTTCCATCGGGGGAGAGAACTGGGCAGGCAGAGGGTGAATCCCTCCCTCCTAAGCCATGACAGGTCCCACCAAGGTGTCTGTTTGTTGCAGTTGCCTACCCACAAACGTAACCATGATTAGAACACTGTGCTTGTTGCAAGATGCTAAATAAAACCAGCCATTTAATACAACCAATTCATTTCAGTATAATAAAATACCTCAGTTATGGGATATTTTATGAAAATGTTTAATTCAACTGTTTCTTTGGAATGTAGTAGTCATAGTTTGGAAATTTAAGTTACAGTTCAGTTCTATGCTTTTTTTTTAATGCTACTCAGTGTCTGAGAATACAAATGTCATTTAAAGTTAAGGCTTCGCTGTTCATTTTGAAACAACAATTTACAAGTGTCATATTGTCATAGAAAATAAAAATTTCTGTAAAAAAAATTTGCACAAAGTTTTATGATGGTACAAAACATGAAGCAATAATATACCAGTAAAATGAAATCATTTTACTACAGAAGATTTTTATAGTTTTTCAATAAAGAAAAAAATATGTTATTTTACACTTTAAAAATTATGAAACAATCTAAAACAATATAAACTGAACATTTTGTAACACTGCCTTTACAAATTAATAACTTTATAAACATATAATTTTTTTAAATATATTTATCAGTGCAAGATACTTTTCAATGTAAAGTTGCAGTATCATTTTTCCTTTATTGAAGGGCAACTTTCATTCTATTACCTTCAGAGAAATCAAATCTTCAGTGCTAGATCCTCATTATCATAATAAGGTCTGAAGACCACAAAGGAGATATGTTTCTTTTTAACGTTCACTATTCTCGGTATGTTAAAAGAAGAAAAACTCCAGCAATCACTAGCTTTACTGTTCAAATAGATCAAGACCAAGAGCTGGTCCAGAATCTATTGAAATCCACGGGAATATTTCAAAGGTTTGGGGCTTGTGCTCCCCAACGAGATTTTATCTTCAAGGCAACATATGCGTGTAACTCTCAGTCAAGTTAGTGGACTAGAAGTTTTTTCAGCTGAGCACAGACCCTAACACCTGAATCACACAGCGGTGGTGTGCTGAAAAGAGTTTTGAAAAATCCTTTTGTTCTTTGGGTTAATTAACTAGTTTCTGTGATACTGTTGTGATCAAACTACAGTGTTAGATACAAACGAAAATTCTACCTCTGCCAAAGCGAGTTTCTCAGTTGGGACATTTCATGGACTAACTTTCAGACAAAACTTTCCGGCCTTATGTGCTCCGTCCCACCTTCTGGAGGACCCAACATCTAGAGCCTGGGGAGGTAACTCTTCCATTTTACGCATCTAATGTTTGATGATCTGAAGTGGGTGTTTGAGTTTTCATGACAGTCTTTGTCTTTAGGACTCCTTTGAAGTAGCAACTGTCCACTGTTTTTTCATTGGGTCTTCTTTTTAAAGCATTTTCAACTTCAAAACTCATATTTTTACCTCCAGCGTCCCTCCCTTTTCTTCAATTTCTAGGTTACTGGTGAGTTTTCTACAGATTTTTCTGGTTTATGGTTCATATTGGTGAAATTCTATTCATCAAAACATTTAATTGATAAATACGGGCAGATTCTCTTGCTCTATGCAATTCAAGGCTGAATTAGCCCTTCTTTAGGTCTAATCCTGGACAGGATGCTTAACTGCTCTACTACAAAAGCAATTTTGGAAAAGACTAACTCAGAAAGTCACAATCACTTCCTTGACCCTGCTTGGGGAATTCAGTGAAGGAAAACATGAGTTCAGCACTTTGCAGGCTGTTTCCTTCCCCATGTTTGCGCTGTTTTTATCTTCTGGTTGGTAGATACCCATGGGAAGGGTAAAGCTGCCTCCTGCCACTGCCTCCTCAGTTATGGCTGTGCTGTGTGCAGGTCACTGCCGAAAACTCAGGGGCTCCCCTCACGCCTGTAGAGGAGGAGCGATCCTTCTCATCCCTTGCCTCCTTCTTATGGACCCCTGTGGGAAGCAAACTCTTGTTTCTTTTTACCCTGTTGGACCAGCTGCATAGATTTTTGAATATTATCTGCCCAATAATAGTTGTCCTAAAGTATTAAAAAATTGCCACATAATTGTCAAACACATTTTCCCAGCAGCTTTCATTACTCAGCTCACTGAATCTGTCACTATCTGCACTTCTGGTCAAACAGAAACCTCCTGGTATGAAATGCCAATTGGATGTTACAGGAGCGTAAGAACATACCCTACATACACTGTGGGATTTTATTCTGCCCTCAGAATCCATGTGTAAGCCCAATTAGCATTGATTAGCATGAAAATACACATTTACTGAGAGAACAGAACTCTGGGCTGAGGTAGGGGCAGGAGGAGGAAAGTTTCTCATTTTAAGGGAATCTTTTCAGTAAGGGGATCATTTTCCCTAGTGTAATTAACAGGCAAACTGTTCAGGGTGAAAGATGTTTCATGACTTCAGGAAAAAAGATACTGTCACTTTATGCTGTTAAGAAGAAACCCAAAGTTCAACTTTGGAGGGTAAAGTTAAGAATTTCCCCTTACTTTTTAACACAAACTCTAACAAAATCCTTTGCCATTACCAGCAAGTTAAAGCTGCAGTTTTCTTTCCTTGGCAATGGCAAATGCTTATGCAATCTACTCAGAGAGAGAAAGAGAGAGAGAAAGAGAAGAGAAGGGGAAAGATTTTACATTTGAAAATACATTCTATATGAAAGAACAATAAAAGGGGATATTGCAGCTTTATACAAAAGGGTTGAGAAACGTGAAGTTGAAATACAGAAAGCAGAACAATCGAGCCAAGTTGCCAAATCTGATTAGCCCTTGCCTTGCTGAGGCTACTTCCTTACGCTAAAAAATACTTTTCTTTTAGTCAGTGAGCCATCAGAACATGATGAAAGACAAGGGCATAACTGCAGAGAAGCAGAGCTATAGTTAATGCTAACACAATGAAAAACAGTACAAACAAAAAGGCACTTGAGAGGACATACACTAGCCAGTGCCAAGGACTTTTTTTTTTTTTTTAGTTTTTAGGCAGTACACTTGGTTACCAGTTGTGTCTGCTGATGGCACATACCCTTTTATGGAGTTCACAAGCACAAAATTTAGTACAACACTGAAAAACATCAATAAAATTTGACTGTATTGCTTCGTAAACAGAGCTGACACACTATATCGGTACTGATGCAGCAGTACTTCCAAAAACATCCTAATCCTTCTTTGCCTATGCACAACACGAGCAATTATACACAAATACAGGTGCAGGAGTCCCCTAAATAGCTGTTACTCCAATATTTTCTGGGCACTGAGCTATGGACAGCATGTCCCTCCAAAGGACCCCATTGAATACATTTTGTGACAGCATCTTGGATTTTGCACAGTAAAAACAAAATTATCCATTAACGGAAAACAAAAGAGAGGGAGAGAAAGAAAGACAAAATGAACTATAAGTAAGTTGATCATACTTGGTCTCAACACCAGCATTTGATTATTTCAAATAAAACCAACAGAAAAAGCAGACTGTACATGATTCAGATTGTTAACACAGATTGTTGTCCATGTTTATCGGTTACACACTCATTGAAGCTCCTGAGAAAAGCTTGGCTCAGTGTCATCAATGCACTTTTCAGCCTGTACAGTAAAAGAAGATCAACAGTTCCCCAGCACGACCGAGCTATGTCCTTCCATCCCAATTCTCCGAAACTTTTCCAGTCGCTTTATACCTTCATGCTTCCGAGTATGAATTCTGTGTGTTTAGTTTATCTTTCTTCAGTTTTACACCATCGACCAGTTCAAAATTATAATTCTCCAGTGCAGACAAGTTCCTCTCGGACATCCCATTGTGCCAACAGGCACAGTACAGGACAACTCCACAGATGGCTCCTAAAAGCACCCCCAGTGCGCTCATGGCTATGATAGTAATAAGGATTGGATCTAGGGTCTTCAGGACATTGCCTGGTTTCCTGGAGATGTTATCATCGTAGTCCTCGCCTCTGTGGTATGGAGGTGTAAACCCTGAAATGGAGTAAAGAATGGCAAAATTTTCAGAACTGACTCTAGTTAGAACTTAGTTTGATGAGTTGAAAATCGGAGAAAGAACATCAAGTTTTTGACACAAATCGCTACATAATTCGAAAACCTAGCTTCTAGGAGGTAGTCATAAATAGCTGAAAACTATAATGTGGCCCAAAGAGTTGTTGATTTTTTTCATACTGTTCTCCAATCCTTGAATGTGCTGCATGTTAGTAGGGGTCTGATTCTGCCTTGGATTAAGTGGAAGTCTTAGGAGTGAATACCAAAACTTCTGATTGTATTTTGCCAGAATGTAGCACTTAGCTCAAAAATGGTAATTAAATCTTGTTCAGCTCAGTGTGAATGTTCCTAGCCTTAGACATTGGTTGGGAATCTCCAGCCAGTTTGTGTCCCTCTCCAGTTCACTGACTTCAGGATTGGACCTTGAAATAGAAATAGTGACAGAACTGATACAGAAGAGCACTCTGCCCCCTTGTGTAAAATACTCACTGGGTATCATCATGTTTTCCCTCAACCCTTTCAGTTTATGAAAGAGATACAATAAGCCCGCAAAACCTGCTCGTTGTTGCAGGAAAAGCCAAAAAGTATTTTTGGTCAAACCCTGCTTCCGCTGAAATCAATGACAGCAATCCCATTGACTGTAACAGAAAAAAAATGAAGCTCATTGCCTGCAAAATGCAAGTAGTTTTTCTTATTGGGACAATGTGACAATTATGCTCCATTTAATGATCCATTTACAGTTATCATCACTGAAAATGATAATGCTTCGGTAGACTGGTCATAAAATGACATTTTCAGCCAGGTCTGAAACAATTAGCCTGAAGTGGTTTGAGCCTAATTACCTAGACGCCGCGTGAGCCATAAATTGTAAGATATAATGAAATATATCTGTTTCTTTAGCTGTGGACAGGCCTTCTTATAACAAAATATTAAGGAGCTATAGTGTGCATGCATATACATGTATACAATACAGCAGATTATGTATATAAAATCTGAAAGGCTTGAGATAGGTATAAGTAATACAAAGTCCGTAAGATTATATGACATAGAAGACTAAAGCTATTAAATCTTTCAAATAAGTGTTAGTCATCTTAGAATCTGATCTAGATAAATCAAAAAACCTTAATACAATATGCAGCTAGAGAACTAATCTATAAATAAATAGATAGAATACAAAAATTCACATGAAAATGCGCTTTAAGATTCATTCTCTTTTAACAATAACACAATTTTTACCTGTTTGATTACTTTCTGAGTCTTCTTCTTCATCTATTTCATTCTCCACATCAGTTGATTCTAATGAAGCAAAGAGAATTGACATTGATTATTAGGGTTACAAACACCGATTGACTATTATGCCGGCAATAATGGTATAGCAGATTTTCCTGTGTCAGAGCATCATTATGTCAGCTTGACAGAACTGTTCATTATGATGGGCTCTGAAAATTAATGGAGGAAGAAGAAAGATTTAAAAACTCCTCTCCGCCCAGTCTTGGCACAGTTTTAATTATCAGCAGGGGTTTTCCATGCCTGGGAAAGGGAAATCAGAGTGATGAATTAGCATCTCATTCATGGTATTTACAATTTTTGAGCCAAATTCCACAACACTTCATCAGCATGGGCATAGTTAATCACAAGAACAGTTTCACTGACTGCTATGAGACCACTTGTGTTTGGCCTTCAGTCTCTGCTTTTGGGTTTAGCTGCCACTGGGCAAAATCTTTGCTCAGCATTTTGTTTGAACAACCAAAACATGCGGAGACAGGAGTTACTTTCCTTTCTCATTTTGGAATCAGATAAATACCATCACTGTGGTCCCAGCACCCTTCTTGGCACTGCAGGCGGACCAAGCAGCTCATCTTGCCTCTTTCCTGGTAACTGTTACTCTGGTGGCTTATGATGAACCCCAGGAGACGGACTGTGTGGTAAAAAGACATTGTACAGTTTTCTCATCCTGCAGTGAAACGACCGTGCAGTTGGGGTCTGTCGTGTTACCCTCAAAAGGCCACGAACACCCTGTATTATTCCTCTCAGTTGTGTTGCCAACTTGCATGGCTTAAGTTTATATTTCTAATGCTGAGGTTTCTCAGCATTATTCCCTCGCCTATCTGAGGTATCTCAGCATAATTCCCTCTCCTACGTAAAAGTCATTGCTTCATCTCCATCGTGAAGGACACGGTTCAGTTGCTTGTGTTTATCTGTGGGTGCTGCTGCCAAATTACGTGCAGTATGCAATGCACATACGATCAGCAGTGACTGGAATAACACAAGACTGGCCAGAAATAAAAGGACTCAAATAGCATCTCAGGAATAGCCCAGCTCAGATGTGGAAGAAGCCGTGTTCTAACATTACTTCGTGTCCCACATGTCTGGGACCTGATGACTACAGCAGACGAGTCATTGCAGACTTGGCCTTACAGGACAGCACCGGACAGAGCAGGAGCCGTTTTGCCCTACCTGCTTAGCCCGTACGCGTTTGATACGATCCTTTAAAACAGAATGCCAGTAGTAAGTGATCTAAAAAGGGTGACTAAATAAAACTGGATTTTGAGCACTAGTTGAAACAGGAAAGGGCATTAGGAAAAACAGAGAACTTTGAAGAAGGCAGCAATATAAACTGTAGGAAGAGCTGTGAGAATGTGAACACGCTGCGACCCGCGCCAGTAGGATGCCAGTTCTGATCCGACAGACTGCAGTTGCTGTGGTACTGAGATGACACCAACGGCACTTACTATGAATAATGCTATGGGCCAGATCAGCATGTTTTCAGTGCAAAACCTCCTATATTGTCAATAGTTATCTATCCCTTTCTCAAAGACAAAAACAGCTATCAAAACAAAATAAATAACGTTTTGGGTGAGATTTCTATATGTTCCTGCTATTCGTACTTACTTCGGCAATCCTCCTGTGCTACATGATTGTCAATTTTAATATCATCCACAGCAATTCCTCCAGTTCCTTTTCCAATTTCTCCCTCAATAACCACCTGGAAAAATAAGATAATATTCACATTGTTTTCCTGTTAACAAACAATTGCAGCATTCAGAATATCTTAATTAGTTGTTAACACACATCTTCACTTGTCACGATGCCGCATCTCCGTGTACGTTGATTGCGACCTGGCAATCTGCACTGCATGCCTTTATGAACTTATATATGCAAATGTGGATTTATATAATGTCCTAATTTCATTAAAGACTTCTACATCAGCAGCAAAACTGTGGCAAGGATGCAGTTTTGTGACAGATGAAAAATGATTTCTAAACTATTTATTTGGCCTTTGATAACAAATTCCTTATATGACTGTCATCTGAGATATCATGAAATATGCCACTATTGTTACTGTCACAGCAACAGCACCCCATCTGTAGGTATAATACCGTCTACATAAATCCTTCAGGGACATTGTCTGCTACGGTGTACGAAACACGACCAGCCAGGTCTTACTGGCCTTGGCTCTGTTAGTGCAGCGAGGAGCAGCCAAGCTCACCTGATAGTGTTTCACAGACTTGTGAAGAAGAACGCGTCCTTCCTTCCAGTAGTTTGCCTGGTGCCCGCTCAGAGTCCACAGCACCTGGTCGTATTCATCCGGCTTTTGGTATCGCAGTTTGATCTTCAGGGTGCCAACGTGAGCGCCAGACATGTGGTACCAGAAAGTCATGCAGTGGGCAGAGTTCTGCGAGTAAATCACGGGGCTCAGCAGTCGGGCGACTTTGCCTTTCTGGCTTTCATCAGCTTGTGAATAAAGGAAATTGCCATCTCCTACTGTGACAGAAGGACTGTGTTAGGAATAGCCACCTGTTTTCCTTTCCTTTGTTTACCTAAGAAGCCCCGACCACCACTGCTCATTTTGCTTTCTTGCATGCTGATGGGTCAAGGCTCACAACCAAGAAAGTCAGAGGGCACTGGTTTGGGAGTTCTAGGAAAGCTGGTGTGCTCTAAGGAGAGGGCCACAAAAATGATCAGAGGGATGGAACACCTCTCCTATGAAGAAAACCTGAGAGAGTTCATCCTGGAGAAGAAAAGGTTCCAGGGAGACCTTACTGCAGCCTTTCAGCACTTAAAGGGGGCCTGTAAGAAAGATGGAGACAAACTTTTTAGCAGGGCTTGTATCAATAGGACAAGGGGTGATGGTTTTAAACTAAAAGAAGGTAGATTTAGACTAGATATAAGGAAGAAATTTTTTACAATGAAGGTAAATTTTACAGTGAGACACTGGGACAGGTTGCTCAGAGAGATGGTAGATGCCCCGTCCCCAGAAACGTTTGAGGTCAGGTCGGATGGGGCTCTGAGCAACCTGGTCTGGTTGAAGCTGTCCCTGCTCACTGCAGGGCGGTTGGACTAGATGACCTTTGAAGATCCCTTCCAACCCAAACCATTCTATGTTTCCATGATTTCTTCTGGCAGTCTCCTTTGCTGTTCACCGGGATGCTTTGTGCCAAGAGTGAATCATAACTACATGTTCACAACGTGGCACACAAAAACATGCGATTGTGCTCAGGGAAGGAGGCAAAATCACGTTTGGTGCAGCAGCGTATGCTCCGTTAGTTAGCGTGCACTCCTGCAGAGAGGCAGTCCTAGTTCAGCAGGCTAGACAGAAATCCCTGCACTAATTGTGCAAAGAGCTATTTTTAATCCCTGTTTAAAGTAATCTGCCCTCAAGAAGGCAAGGTTAGAGTGGGAAAAACACTGGAGGATAAAATAGCTTTGAACAGCCATGGTCAGAGATCAGGAACTGAGATCTGAATGGTGTTCCTAAAGAGAGCCTGAGCATTGTCGCAAACAGTGCCAGAGTTATTCCTTTGATTTTTGCAATAATATGCTCAGCTCTGTTTATTTGTGAGCTGTTTCATTAAGGAGTAAGATTATGGCTGGTATTTTCTGAAGAGCATAATGGATTTACACTGAAATACACGTTGAAATCTGAACACCTGCTACCCTTAACTTGGAAAATTAGTTGCTTAATCACACTGGGAGAGAAGCACGTGGGACTGTGATTAGTTTGGTAACAGAAAATTGCCAAGTAAGATTCTGACTACAGAGAGGTGCTTCGTTTTTACACTAGCCAGGCGTCCGTTCCAGCCAGCTTTTGAACACGTTCTTTGCAGAGCATTATGGTGGAAAAACATGACATTCATCCTGGTGTGTGTAAGAACAGATGGCATGTGTAATGCACTCACACGAAAGGGCGGGGACAGCAATTACTGGCAGTGCTGTAAAGTTATTTTGGAAGCAGGACGGAGAAAAGTATTAATAAGAAGTACTACTTCTCAAATGCTGAAATACACACATCTCTGTTTATACGGATGCTTAGACAAACAAACAAAAGGTAAAAGGTGGCAAAAGAAGGTGTTTTGAAAGGATGGTGGTTTATCAATATTGATCTTTGTTTATACGTGGCATTCTTGAGTTTCATTTGAAATAGTGTATAATTTGAGACTTGCTGGATTGTAATGGCATAGTCCTGCACCAGTGAAGAAAGGACTATGAGCATTGCCACTCTGGGAAGCATAAGCAGGACAGGGTAGTAAAAGGTGAACCAGGAAAAAAAAGGAGTGGGTTAAACCCTGTGGCTGGAAGGATCGAGCCTAATAAGAAAGAGAAGTAATTCTTCTAACATGAGACAGGGATGTTTTCTTTTGTTTGGATTTTTCTGTGGGCAGTCAGAGGTATCCTCGCCAATGTGCATGTGGAAGCATCTGATCTTCAAAAGAGTTTTTTAGGGGAAGATGATAATAAATTGCCAGGCTTTCCCCCTGCCCCCCCTTTTCTATCTTACTGCAGTTACATCTTGTCCAGCTTCTTCAGCATGAGTGTTCGTGACTGTATTTTCTTCGCAACTTTGCTTCCGTGCAGAGGGCAGCACAACATGTGCAAATTTCATAGAAAAATGGTGACAGGGAAATCCAAAGGGAGAAAAAAAGGAAAATAATCACAGCATTAGGATGGCTCTCTCAGCTGGAAGACCTGACTCTGGCCAGATTTAATCATAACGTGTATAATTTGAAGTGACATACAGCGTATCCTGCTGTCTTAAAGTAATTGCTGTTGAAGATCACTTCTGAGGAGTTTCTTCAGCTTTCTACACATGTAGCTGAGAGCAAGATATGCCTGGGAGCTGCGCATTGCTCTTCTCCCAACGTATAGGGTGGCCTTGCTGTGTAGTGGGATCACTGAGGGGTTTGTTTGGGATGTCAGTGCCATTCAGACTGCGCGTGGTCTGTGTTTACACCCACTCCACTCATTCTGTAACTGCTAGCAGGCGAATGGCAAAGCTGGCAGGTGAAGGTGCCCTGAAGAGTTGAAGGAAAATTTTGGAAAAATATTGAAAGTTAGTGCAGCAAGGAGAAAAAGGGGCTGCCTGTAAGTCGTAACGGAACAAGTAAGCCTTCTGCACTAGCAGGGCCCAGTGGAAACAACAAAATCTTATTTGAAGAATATAATTTCTTCATCTCTTGATTGAGGTCAGGTTCTATCTCTCTATAATCCTTGGTGGCAAAGTGCAGATCGCGCTCATTTGCAGAATATTATTGCAGTGCTGGGTCAGGAACTCTGTCTTCATTGTCTTAATTAGAGCTTTACTTATGCATGCCTTTTAGATTTTGTCAGTCTCTGGCTAACGTAGCTTTTAACCTCTTTTCAATGTCAGATCCTACTAAGCCATTTCACTTCACATCAATTTTTCCACCATTACAGCCTTCACTTCAGCTAACTGCATTTAGTTAATTTGATGCCATTTATTTGTACAATGCCATTTATAGACAAAGTATTATAAGTTTTTTTCCCTCTGAAACTACTGTACTTGTCTTAAGATTCAATTGAAAGTGTCTCAGAATTTAAAAAGTCCAATTTTGTCTAATTTCCTTGTCATTCTCATTAGGCAAAGGGGTTACAGAAGTGGGAAGGGGGATTCATCTCAATACATTTCATTAATCTGCACATATGCAAAAAAGAACACTAAAGCGAGAAGCGGAACAGGTCACACTGTGCCCTGCCTTCTCCACTAGCCAGCAGCATATTTATTGCCTAATTGTGCAGAGCCATGAGTTAGGTACTACAAAACCAACCAATCAATTTCCCAGAGTGATATTTCTGGAAAAACTATGTGTGAGCAAAGGGAGGGCTATAATCCCCAACTCCTGCTGGAGAGGGAAGTTTGACTGACAATACCTTCCTGTAGTGGGCAGTCCTTGTAACTACGAACGGGAATGTGAGGTTTGTTCATGACTGTATCTCTTGGTAAGTGGTATTTGCAGAATATTTGGGCATTCAGATTTTTTTTTCTAACCCGGATGATGGTTATCCAAAGGAAAGTCAGGGAAGGGAATATCTTAAATTCCTTACAATAAATAATCTTTATTCCCCGCTAGAAAGGGCAGTTATGGTCAGGTGTGACTACATATAACAGATTACGTTGCATAGAGAATTCATCTTTGTGACTCTACAATTTTAGGTATAATTCATTCTCCTATGCTTTTGGAAGGCATGTTGGTATTAAACAGAACAACTCCCTCCCACGTAGAATGTCTAAATCATGAACTCATGATTACCTGTGTGGTCTTGAATTGGCCCAGTTTTGCTGGTCAGGATTGCCCACTTTAAATCCACCTGGTTGTCATGCTCCCAGTGGCACAAAGTCTTTTGGGATCCCCAGCCAAAGGCACAGTTGAAGTTGTATAGTGGCAGCTCTGCAGGGAAAGAGAGAAAAGGAGGGATGACATGTGATTATCAATGGCATAATTGAGATTTTGTACTTCAAACCCAAATGCGTGCGTTTGACCACTAACAGAACCATTCCTATTTGAAACTCTGAGAAGCCATAGCAAGAACAGCTCTGCCGGGAAACAGATGAAGAGTGACTATTTCTAGTAAATGATGTGGTCGATGCTTCTCTCTTTATGACCCATATTTGGGGATTTTTTTTGTGGTTAGAGTAATTCTTCTGATTTGCCAACATTAGCTGATAACTGTGCTGCAACATATATGACTCAAAAAGAAAGCTCTGGCTTACTTACCAGATATATTTTCTGGTTGTTAATAACCATTTGTACCATAATGGTGCAGCGTTTTGCAGCAACATGCCATAAGGACACAAATAAGAAAGGGCAGAAACACTCATGGGATGTCCTTGGCAGGAACGGGTTTCTGGTGAAACGGACAGCACATGGCTTCAGGAAGGAGCTTATTTCCGCACGGTCCGGACCGTCAAGCAGGCCCACAAGGTGGCAGCATTGAAATGGGCAAACTGAGATGGAAAAGGGACAAATGTGGCTAATTGCCAGATGAACTCAAAATAAGCTTCAAAACAAGCTCCATGTAAAAGAAGGGAAGTCTGGTATTATGGTCAGGATGAGATCATATCTTATTTTCAGCTCCTTTTCAATTCTGCCCAAAGGTTTAATACATAGTAGCTTATTTTCTTCAATAGAACTTGGAATTTGAATGGAAAGATTATACAAAGATAGCGTATAAATACCTTCCATTTCTGATTTTCAGAAGCAGTTTGAAATCTTTTGGGCTTTTCGTTCCTACCACATTGGTATGAACTTTTGCCTTACCTTGAGCAATGACAACTCCCAGTAGAGCAATACCCTTCCCACAACAATGTGACCAAATCCTGAGGTCTTTTCTCAGGCATGACTCACACCTTCTTAAAGGAATAACTTAGGTTTACTTTAATGAGATGCTTTGTGCAAGTATGAACTAAGAACAAAGGACTCTGTGCTCCCATCAATATCAGCTCTGGGGGAAGAATTGTGTTTCTTGCCCATTATTAAAAAAAAAAAAAAAGAGCCAGAAAAGATAATACAACCTCTAGAATGTGCTTTGTTTTTATGGGAAAATATGGAGAAATATGGGAAGTGTGTCGGGATCTGTGGCTGGCTGGACCGTTGAAGTGGAGCTCTTCCAGTCTGAAGAGGCAAAGACCTCCTCCGTGTAGTGAGCTGCCCGGGGAAGACTGGAAAGGCTTTTGAACCCACAACCCGGATTTTAATGAAAATGAAACTAGAATAGTAATTTTATCATCACAGAGGAAACCTCCGGTGGGTAGGCTGAGACCGAATGGCTATAAAAAGGGTTAATCTATCATTCTCTCCTTGCCTGTTGTGTCTTGTTTGGAGGGTCCTTGCTCCCAGGCACAGTTTTAACTCCACTCACTGGATTCCTGCATTGCAGCCACCGTGCCCTCTCCCCTCTGGCCCCTAGAAAATTTCTTTCTGTCAGCAGAGAGGTCTGAGTTCGTGGCAGCTCCTGTCCCTCTCCTCTGCCTGTCAGTACCTCGGCTGTGCTGGGACATCTCTCTGCACTGAGCCCTCATTCTTTGCTCCTTCCTTTCATCTGCCCGGTGCCGCCCGCCTCGCCCTCCCTCCTGCTGGCCTCCAGAGGGGTCTACTGCACATTGTCACGAATACAGCATCCTATCCGGGCCAAACGTATTACACAGATAATGTCTGCCACAAGAATTCAACGTGGAGAAAACACATTTCCTGGAGGACTGTAGCCCTTTCTAGGAAAAGGGCAGATCATGGTGAATAATTTCTCCTTGGGCTCAAAGCGGTGAAGAAGCAGAACTCAGCCTGTACGCACATGAGTTCAGAAAGGCAATACGTTATGCTTCTTTCTTTAGCATATGTTGGGATTTTTCCCTAGACAATGGGGCCATGATCAAAGACATCTTGCCAGAAAGGGAACATCTGAAAATCAAGGGGAGTTTTTAAAGAAACAGAGTGACATTGAAATGAACTAAAGGGTTTTAAGTTTGTGAAAAATAGCCTTTCATTGTCAAGGAGGCCTAGGGAGAGCTATATTGCATGGCTTTGACATCAGAGCCACGAAATAGAACTTTAGAAAAGGTCTTAGAAAACGTAGAACAAAATTAATCTTATTAATCCCAGAGGATTATATCATGCAAAGGTAGGGATAGCCTGTGTGGTATTCAAACCACAAGAAAGGAGAGCAGTGGTAGAGAGATCACATCAATCTGAAGGTATCACACAACATAAATGAGCACATAGCACAAAGAGATTGAAAGGACTGGTATTGTTCAATTCCGAATAAAAATAAATATCAGAAGACAGGAGAAGTATGTAAATGGGTGAAGATTACAATATTCTGTTTTCTTCATTTCATAGCCTGGAACTGTGAGATATCCAGAGAAGTTCAATGCGGATCAAAGGAAAAAATTTCTCATATGATGTGAGCGATACTCGCTACCCTTGAGCGCTGCTGTCTGAACACAATTCAAAGAGAACTGGCCACTGAAACGGATAAGGAAAATATCCAGAATTTAATTGTTAATTCTGGAGTGCAGGGAGTGACAAAAGCCTTTTGCTTCATTGCCTGAAGCCAGCTCTGAACATTAGGATTGGAAGGACAGTTTCAAAACAGAGCTAAATTTCACAGCACCATCTGATAAAGAATTTCTTATACTTTCATTTGAAACATATGGACCAGGAAACTGGCAAAGAGCCTGAGTCTGATATGCTTTGGCCATGGCTGTGGTCCTTGGCTTTGGACTCACAGACAGCACAGCGTAGCATAAAAATGAAATTCTTTTCCACGCAGAAGTTAATCAGAATCTCCTGAAATTGAGCAGAATTTGACCGGTAGCCTGCTCTCAGTTAGCTATTGCTTGCTGGGTTCCTATTGTTTTCTTAAAAGTGTTTGTGTTAATATATTCCTTAGACAATCACAGCAACGGGACTGAAGGTCAAAGGCGAGGCACGTCAGAGTGCTCTTATTTCACGGGCTCCTTAAACATGCCATCTCTTATTGTCTATTCTTAGGGCTCTCCCATGCTTCTCCCAGGGACCCATAAAAAGAAAAAAACCAAACCTGCTAGCCAATTAATGAGACACTTGTAGCATCAGGATAGGTTCATTAGTCATATGGACAATGGATCTGCCCCAGCAAAAGACAGAACAGTTCGACACTTCTATTAAAGGTCCCAGGGGGCTGATACAGTAGCTCACAGTAAGCTACAGGCAAGCTGTCCTCTTCTTTGTCCTTGAACTATAGTTTGGCAGCTCTGGTGGAAGGAAGGAAAGTAGGGATGAGTAGCGTTTGGTGCGCTCCCTCTGCAGTGCTGGCCCATTCCCCTGCTAGGGTAATTCTCCTGCCAATAGGTGATTTTTAAGTCTTGAGTGGATGAAGAAAACCAGCTATTATGCAACCCAATGGCAGCAGTTCGGAGGAGAATCTGAGAGGGAGGTGTGACAAAATCCCATATGCCTTTTTCAAAATGTAGGCTACGTGATGCTGAATTAAAACAGATTTATCCTCTCAAAGAATAACCAACTGCTGTACTTCTTGAGCACATCTTGCTCGCAGCTGGAACTTTTACTGCACACGAACAAGAAAGTCATTTGAAAATCTAGTTGAGTGAGTTTCTTGCAAGTCCATTAATCTTCTGTGGCCCACAGAATTTGACGTATTTTTATAACTCCTCCAACAAGAGGCAAGAAGGTTCATGATGGCACTGAAGATGCTATGACAAATCTCTATAGGATGCTCTTGCCAAGGGGTAAATCAACATTAAAATGGGAAATTACAAACATATTTTGGATCACTTCGAAGTAGTGTATTGGGTCTGACTCGTATTTGCATTTCACCTCTTTATACCACTTACACTGGCAGCACAGAATAACCTTAAATTATAGTAAAGGATAATTCAACTGCTTTACTATCCCTTTATGGATGCAAAGTTGTCCCACTGTAAATCAGAATCAGACCTATTCTACCTTTAAATGATTTATTAGCATAGATGTTAACCTCAGGACTTTTCAGTTATATTTTTCTGACATAGCTATTACATGTGTGAAAAACAAGATATTTTGCTTCTTGAACAGTCTGCTTTACAAAAGGGCTGAGCTTACACGGTGAGAGCACATAATGTAAATGAACAGCTTGCTCTGTATGTAAATAGCTAAGAGTCAAGCATTTCAAATAGTCCTTTGGAACGGCAAAAGATGTGTTCAAAAAGACGAGATGCTGGTGACTCTTAGGACTGAGGCCTGAAAGGTATTTACCTTGACAGACAGATTTGTTAAAGGCATCTTTTTAAGGCAGAGGAGGAAAGCAGATCCTCTCTTAAAAGAAATCCAAACCTTTATACATTTTTAGCAGTTTGAGATTATAATTCTTCTTCATTTTCTTACCATTCAGTCCCCTTGAAATGAACAGTGAAGTCTCCTTGACGGAAAGCTTGTTTATACACGGACGCTTTCCAGCTATTTCCTCTCAACTCTTTCCACGGTGTATGAAAGCTGCTTGCGATAGGATAATCTCAGGCTTTGACACACACACGCATGTTAGTCTGGGTAACAAGATTAGGGGTGTTTGCAGTCTTGAATGAAGGCAGGAGGACAGCAAGAGATGGCGTTAGCACCTCATGCAGAAGTACCTGTGCCATGGCAGGTGCTGCTGCTGAGAGGGCTGCTAAATCTCTGTGCCAAATCACTGTGGCACAAGCGGCTGTGGGCAGCACTGGCATGGTGCAGCTCATGCAGGATTACCTGCCGGAGCCTGCAACCTCTAACTGATGTGGAACAGCTCTTTGGCTTGGAGTCCATAATTTACCTCAAGCTGTATTAGCATCTTAAGGTAAACCAGCCCTTAGAGTGAATTAAGGCTGAAGCTGAAGGTTAAATACATACCTTGTTCAGCTTGAGAATAGCCGAAGGAGCCGGAGTGCACTTACCCTCAGCCAGCTGGGGGCCGGGGGACCTTGATCAGCTCTGTAACTTCAAGGCTAGTTTAAACTATGCTATTCATGGCAGCCACAGCAGACTTCTGCTCCCAGCTGCATGGCCTCTGGCTCTGATGCGCTTCATTGTGAGAGCCAGGTCCAGCCGTGCCCCTTCAGCAGAAGGAAACGCTCACACCACCCTCGTGCCAAGAGGGGTTTCCCCATGTTGAGAGGAATTTCTGTCTGCCCCTTTTCTGGGGAGTCTTCTGGCTGATTTTCAGTGAGGCATTATGAAGCAGCTGGAAACCTTTATGTGTTAAACTGGAGATTCTGGAAACCTTATTCTTACTTATTACCATCTGACTGATCTCTATCTGTGATCTTTGTAATGTGCTGCCCTGTGGGAGTCTGGAGTCCCTTACTGCCCGGAAGGAAGCAGTTCCTACCCGCACAATGCAGGGAAGTGGCACTGGCATGCTCAGAAGGGAACCTCAGAAACTCCTTTAGCAGAGAAGAAAACTTGGCTCATCACAGGGTAAGCAAAGGTGGTGCAGGAGGGAAGTAAGGAGAGAAAATGAGGATATCTTAATCTCTGGCAGCAACAGCCAGTCTTTTATTGGAGAGTCCCACCCAAGGCAAGGGGGTTAAACAAAACCTGAAAATGCAGCTGGCGCTGGGGAGGAGGGGGGGAAACTGCATTGCACGGAGGTGCTTTACAGATTTGCAATTTGTTTTAATGCAAGAAGATAGTTAAAAAACGTGTAAAAATCCTTCATTTCAGTAAAATAGAAAGCGAGAAGATTATTCCAGACATAAAAATTAAATGTTTTACCCTAAAACCACTGCCCAGCATCCATTCTACTCTTGCATTCCCTCCCCTTTCCAAACTGTGGGGTTACCAGCAGCCCTCCAGACCCTCAGCAGCGCTGACTGTGGAAAAGTGGCGTGAAGGGGTGTCGTGCGAAGGCAGACCAGCCTGCCACCGCGTTTCTCTTTGCACCAGTACTCCACAATCTCCCACTGCTTGTAAAATAGGGCAGAGCTAGGAATAGCGTATGCTGACTAAGCCAACTGGATGACCCTGGAGACTAATTCTGAGGGGACAAAAGCATTCACCTCTGCAATATCAGAATGCAGAGGCCAAGAGTGGAAACAACATCTGAGATAAGACAGCTCTATCTCCTAATCAGGTCGACACCATCAACGTCCTTTAGGAAACTTTCACATTACTAGTCCCTTTCTTTTACAAGAGCAGATTGTGTCACATGGTTGAGGAAACAAGGATAAACACTTACCCACCCTGTTAATAAATCACTTGCAAGACTGTGCTTGACTGTGCTTTAATGGAGGAAATGGGAGTCACTGAAACCTGACCTCGTTACCGCTGCACAATTATTAATTGAAAGGATTGTAAAGTGGTGCTCATAGCTTCTGGAGTTTGAGTTTTCTGCCCAAATCTACCCTTGCCCCCACTCCCAGTAAATGGTACAGGATATTAAAAAATGGCATGGATGCTGTGGAAGCAGCAAACGAAGGATTTTAAAAGCTGCTAGTTATTGTATTGATTAAGTAAAAAGGACCTGCTGCCAATGACAACTTGGTTTTCCTTTTTCAAGTTCAAGGTAGTAGTTTCTGTAAGCACATTTTGAGAAAACTTGCTAGAAAACAATGTTGTAAAACTGCCAGCTCCCTGGTGGAGAAAACTGGCCAACTTTACTTTTCGTAGTTTTGTAAACCCATGGATCTAACTAGTGAGTGGGCCTGTGTGGCTCTGTTTTTGTGTTCCCGCAGTTTGCAAACACCCTTTGTGTCACTGACACGCCACATGTAAACAGAGAGCACTGGGTGATTAAGTTAGTTTAATTTTGTCAGCATTTGGCATTGCTGATGCAGAAGGAAATCTTGTTCTCTGCTGTGTCTACATGTGGATGAAAGGAATCAAATATTTACTGCACAGAGCTGAGAGACCAGATGCTTCTTTACTTCAGAGACTTTTATGGAATGGGAAGTCGGGAAGTGCTGCAATTCATTATTTTGTCTCTGGCATGAAATTTGGGTATGGAATTTATTATGTTTTTAATAAGAAAAAAATTTTTTTTTTTTTTACCTGGTTGTAATGTATTGTCTATTACTGTTGGCTTTTCTGTGTTCAGCACTGTAGTACCACCTGGAAAAGAAATTACGCGTATCATGATACATGGGGCACAACAAAGGACACAGCAGTCATTAGGAATGCCCTATATATAAATCCGAAATATTACCATCTTTATTAGACATGTAGGTAACTGAGTATGTGAGCTTAAGCATGAAAATACGTCATTAAAATCTGGTCTCCTTTATCAAAACAGAAAACAAGAACTCATCATTGAATAAAGCTGTGTCCCTTTGGAGTCCTTGCAAACACAAACTAATCAATCCTCACCGTGTCCCTATGGCTGTCCTTGTTTTATAGACCCTGATTTGCTCCAGATCACATGGGAAGACTGTGACCAGTCTCCGTAGCACCTCCTAACGCTCGCCAGTTTGCGCCTTTGCCCATGTCATGTTGTTTCTCATATCAGGGCTGTGACATCCTCCAGCCCCTGCCACGTTGGGTGCTCCCTGTGCGTTGTTTCATCGCTGCCTTGTAAGACCAGCTCACAAGGGAGGTGCATGGGAAGTGCCCGACTTCAGGCTGCAGTCTAAGGCAAGTTTCACTTCTATCTCAAGGAGCAGGAGGAATAAAGGACTTCCCCTTGGTCTTTTTCAGGAAGATGAACAAGAGGTGAGTGGGGTCATGGCCCTCTCCTAAGCTTGCTAACTGATATTTTTAAAATACTTGACTTTTTAAAGCAAGCCTTATGTTGATAAAGGAAACAAAATGTAAATTAGCACAATTATAAATGCGCAGTGGGGTGTTGATTACCAGTCAATGGCTTTTCTTTTCTTCGGCAAGCAAGTGCTTAAAGCGTTATAGAAAGGATGACTATGATGACTTCCAATGAGGGTGAATGCCCAAGCTATATCAGCCTTATGTTTGTGAGAATGATCTGATGGGAAATGCTATAAGCCACACAAATAGAGTAGCTCTGTATGGGGTCCAAATAGAGCAGGAAGGAATCTGTCCTACAGCACAATTACAGTTAATGGCAAGGGAGGCTTCACTGCGATACTCACATATGTGTAAGTGCTATCAGGAAAGCAGCAGTCATTCCCATGAGAACGTGGGTGCCACACTTGCATCGGGAGTGGATAAAAGAGGGCAAGGCACTGATGAAATCCCCCTGCACTGCCCTGCCATCCTTAATGGGCTAGGAGATTTACATACTTCCCTTCGATGCGTTTTGCAGGAAGAAGAGGATGTTTACAATGAGATTATCAGTGTAAACACTTCTGAGCGTTTTGGTGATATAAGTAACGTCATACATATAACCCAATGTCTCTACAGGGTCCAGAACGGGCGGGTGTGCGCTGCTCAGGGTTTCGAGGTGGTTCAGTAATTAACTATACTGAAGTGTCTGCACTTTTGCAGTAAGCGCGATGTAGTAATTTTAATTTTAGTGCTGAAATAGGTTCAGTTCCCCAAAAGACCTGGTGCTCAGGAAGACTAGTGACTGTTCCCTTGCCTGAGAGATTATGAACTGCTCCCTAAGCACAACCTGCAAGAACTGCCAGAGGGAGTTTCTTCTGCTCAATAAGCTTTCCCGAAGGGACATGAGGGATGCAGTCCCGAGCTCCCTCAAGTGCAGACTACGAGAGAAGAGGAAAGGTGCTTGCATAGAACTGTCTCCTGCTTCTCACACGGCCTCCATCTATGTGAAATATGGCTCTACCTATTGTGCTTTGCAAGCCAGCCCTCAGTGCAGGGCTTTGCAGGAAGCCCGGGCATTTCCTGGCCTGCCTCTTCCAGAAAAATAAATACATTACAATGTTTAGTAACATTGACAGCTTTCTTAACTATCTTAACACAATACAGACTATTTTATCAGACTCCCTGCAAGGCTGTTTTCAAGAAGACTAAGATTCATCTGGGACACTGATTTGAAAAGCAGTGACAGTAACTGTGCAGTGTCTTTTCCACTCCAGAGCTCTCTTTCAATTTATGATTTGCAGCATACATTTACAGCTCAGAACGGGTTTGATGCTGAAACTGCTCTTTCATTTGTATCTGCTGTTGGATGTTCTACTTGGCTGCTTCCAAAAAGCCAATCTCTTACTAAGGTTTCCCAATGTCCTCTTGGACAGCCATTGCCAGATTTTAATGCTATTTTATATCACGGATATAAGAAGCAATAAACATTTATTAGATAAGCACACTGGGGAGCAGAGATCAAATAACTTTTGTAGCTATGTCCAGAAATAAGCTTGAAATACTGCAAATATATAGATCTGCTATAGGAAGAACTCATCAAATGGGCCCAGAGCTTTGTGACCTCCAAGAACAGGTCAAAAAGGTAGTGGTGCAGTGTCAGCTCTCTCGGAAGGACAGTGGTTCTGTGCAAAAGTAGAATAATATGAAAACTAGCAAGCTTCCTCCAGCCCAGATGCAGACTATGTTATGTTTCTCCCTCCTATTTTTCTGCTAGTGATGGCAGCTTGGAGAACATCAGCCCTCTGAAACGCAGTGTTAGTGGGGAAGCTCATGGAAATATTTCTGGTGGTATATGTGTGAGTATGCTTTGAGGAAACACATCTGCTTTATTTCTGTCCTGGAAAGGCTTGGGACTGAGATTTGAGTCCTATACTAAATTTTAGGTATGGAAGCGTATACGAATCTTGAACCTAAACAATATTTAATTTTGAGTTCTTAAATCCCAGACAATAAACCTCAAAAGGTTTGTCCAGCTTTTTTCTTAACAAGAGGAAGTTTGATTAGGACATTTGATTAGACACAATTCCTGCTCAAAAAAATTGCCCTCTCTTCCAGCTAGTCACTATTATTTGCTTCAAAAATTACATAGCTGAGAAAACAATCAAAACTATTGTCATATGTAAAAGGCAGATGCCTCTGTTTTGACAGCACTGACAATACAAACTGCATACCAATGTCCATTTATGTGGAGTGATTAAATCAGAGCAAACATTTAGCGGGTAACTCGTGATGGATATGAGCTACAATGAAGCTGCAATGAAATGAGGATGGTTTCTGCACCTGTCAGTTGGTAGTCATCACCTGTGCCACTGTGACAGTTTGCCTGGTCATCATCACACTCATCCACGGGTTTGCCTTCAGAAACGGTAGGGACAGCAGTAGGAACTGAAAATAAAAAAATCCAGTTGTTCAGTTAAACGTGCTGGAGAATCCGCATGCAGTCGGCAGTGACATTTTGATGAGCACCACATGCTGTCTTCACGTGTTACATCTGAGGAGCGAAGCAACTCTACTTTGCAGGTCAGTTAGCATTTCCTTGCAACGGGACGTATCGGTTCTGCCTGCTTGCACTAAGGTGCTCTGCTGTGTTTGAGGTCAAGGGCTGAGCGGAGTTGGGCAGCAAAGCCCTGGACTGTCTATTCACTGGCTAACCAGTGTTTGTGGTTCCTACCATCGACAAGAGAAAGCCTGGCAAGGCAGAATGGGAGTCTTGGGGGGTGGGGGGTAGGTGGTAAACCCGTCAGTTTATTGCAGGCCAAAGTGCCTGAGAGTGGGTCTGTGCAGAGGAGCAGGAGGGTGCATGCTCGAGGTGGTCATTCTCCAGCCCCCAGCACACTGCTGAAGAAACCTCTCGGCAGAGCACATGTAAGGGAGGAAATGTCTGCGCAGAGTCCCGGTAAAGGTGGCAGGAAGGTAGTGAGATGTAGAATCACTTTGTGCTCAATGAGGAGATCTGGAAGGAGTTTCTTTTGTTTTTGTTGAAGTTATAAATAAAAGACACCAGTGATGTCAGTCATCCCTTCTGGCCACCTGCCTGCTTCTCGTTGGTTGATTACTTTCCGGTAGCTGATGCATAAAAGTCTGACCTATGTTATTACAGTTAAAAGCTTAAGATTTGTGCGAGGTGCCAGAAAAATATATCTACACCCCAGTACTGCAAATCATAGCACATCTGGAAAATCAGAATACAGATAGTTGGTGCTAGGCTTAGGTTTATGTTTCATGCTGCAGGTATAGTTCCCTGGCTTAAGATAACCACTCCGGGAATGTGATCCAGGCTTTTGTCTGTTCTCACCCGCTGTTACTTTCATTAACAACATTCTACTCTCATAAACCATGCAATAATGCACTTGTTTCTCAGATTCTTCTTTGCAATTCTACTGCCCGCAGAGCCGGCTGGCTGCATAAGATATTATGCACTGACTTCTTGGCCTGAAAATGTCAGGAGGGATAGTAGTTTCTGAAGTAGCTGTACTCTGGGATGAAACGTGGCTCTTTAGGACCCTGACCTATGCTTTATAGGTACAATCAAGCCCTAGTTAAAGAAACGGTTCTGTACCTATTATGAATTATGCAGAGTGTCTGTTCCCCACATCACTTTAAAAACCCCTTTGGGAGCTCCCTCTAGTTTTCTACACCCAGTTAAGTTTCTTATCTTGATCTTTGTGCTCCTGTATAGCCTCAAGCTTGCCTACATCTCTGCCAGCATTTCATAGAAGTCCCTCGGGATTCTTCAAGCACACAAAACTTCCCTTTGCTCATTCCTCTTGGAAACCTGATTTCTCTTCCCGTCTGTGCCTACCTCCGTGTTTCTCTTCTCATATCTACTTCTTTCTTGCTCAGTAAATCTCAAGTGACTTCTTTTCATTCAACTCTCTCCTTAAGATAGTTATACAACAAAGTTTTCTTCTTATGCTTCTCCCACAGGTAGATGGGAATAGACCTCACTTGTCCATGGATGACCTACAGGTGAGCACCCTTCAAAAGAACACCATAGCAGAAAGACAAATGCAAGAAGATGTGTCCCAGCGAAAAATTGTCCTTGCAGTTTTCCTAAAGGCAAAAGCATTTTGCCTGGTCACTCTCCTCTTTGGCTCTTCCATCTCTGTGAGCAATGTGTTCTTACAAGGTGGTCCACGGACTCACTTCTTGAAGCCTAGGTGGCTACAGGAGCCCTGTGGCTGAAGGACTTTGCCCATAGATTGTGAGTTTACATAAGGCAGTTGCCGGGTTTTCTTTTTTTCCTGAGCCAGTAGCACAATAGTCTGCAGGAACTATATTCCCACAGGAAATGAGGACGTCCTGCAGGAGCTAAGAAGTATTTCCAACCTCCCCACTTTCCGGGCCAAGTAAAAAGCATACTTATTCAATCTGGCCTTCACTAAAAAAACACCACCACAGAACTCATCAGTTCTCACAGCAAATGCCTCCCACTCTTCCGCCTTGGGGAAGAAATGGTGAGAAAGAATTGGAGGCAGAGCAGTCAGTTCCATTCATCTCGGGAGCCTGTTCAGCTACTTCTATACCAGGTATCATATGAAACCCTGAATAACATGGTTAGTTATTCTGTGTATTGTTAAGCTATGTGGTTTATAAGCAATGCCATGATGGCATCATCATCCACCAGATAAAACTGTGAAATTCACGTAATGTTATCTGTAGTTATCTATGAAATTAAATAATTGTTGTTTATATAACAAGAATCAAAGCTTGACTTCATGTCACAGTCCAAGGATAAATGTCTAAACTTTTCTCTTCCTGATCTTTCATCTCCTACATACTCCTGCAAAATTAAAGCTTGGTAAGGAACAAAGAGGTACCCTTCACTCCCCAAAAGGAACAGACACTGTCCAGCCAAGTAATCATTGCCCACCATAGTGTCTGGTGGGACTTTCACATCCTTTGAAGGAGCAAGGGACATAATTGCTATATTTAGTGCAAAGCTCCCTTTGCATTCTCAGAAAACATCTCTTCCAGGGCTGTATCATGGTAACGTAAAATTTAAGTTCCTGTCTTTAATCTCTCCTAATAGCTCTATGCTTCTCAGAAGTATAATCATAAGGCTGTTTAAGGGACGAGAAAACCATGTGGAGAATATCACTGTGATTCAACAAAGGAATGGTAGAAAGAATAATATTTGTGCCTTGGGCATATTCAAATGTCTGCAGAGAAGGAATCGATTAGGCCAAGCACAGCACTAATGACAGTCATGGAAGCGAGAGTCCGATGTGCTGCCTGTACAGACACAGCAGTGTTCAGTAGCAGTCCAAGTGAAGAATGTATTTATGAAAATAATAAAGTGCATTCATCTCTAGCAGAGCAATTACCTTCGAGTTCACAGCCCAACAGCTCCATTCTCAGCCCCAGTCCTGCGTGGGTGGCTCTCTCAGGGTAGACGCGGATGAATCTTGTCAATACAGGTTCAAAAGTCCGCAGTTCCGGGGTGTCGTAGTTGGTGTTGCCTTCAAAAGTCTGCAAAGCATGACAAACACTACTTGTTAAAAAAAAAAAAAAAAGCTATTTTCAACCATCATCTTTAATCTTCATTCTCCATTCTCTAGTCTTTGAATTAGCTGAGCAGTAGGTCATATTCTAACTTAATAAGTGTCAGGCATTCCTGTCCTAAATGAGAATGGAAAATACATTGTTAAAGCTTCTTGTAAAAGTAATGCATTTCATTTTCATAAACTCAGTAGCAACCAATCCATCAGGGTCATAACAAGAGCTGAGTGTTTAATGAGACATGTTTTTAAATGATGCTCTGATCTGGGGTTTAACTGGGTGACATTTTCAACACTTCTCAGGGAAAAAAATTGCTGAGGTGAAGATCCTGTCACCTTTTAAGTGGTTACAATAATAATCGAACTATTCAAGAGAAAATTTCAATCTGATTTCCCCCAGTGACAGAGTTTCACAAGTTGTAGTTATTTCAAAAGGCATAAATTAAACTCCAGGAATAGTAGCTGCAAGAGTTCTTCCAGTGAGCCTGCTATTGAATAAGAATAAAAAGAGAGAAATAAAGAAGAAAGCTGCTTCCTGACAAAACTGCTATATAATCCAATGGGCAAGGCAGGTCAGCAAATCTACATTTCAGACAAAAATCTCTTCTCTGTGTTGCACTCTGGGTTATTCAGCCATAATGCCACTTTCAATGGCATTTGTTTGACACCTTCGGCTTCTCTTGTCAGTGATCTTTTGCATATAGAGCAAGTTATAATTTGCACTTAGAGCAACACTGCAGGTGACTCCATGGAGATGACTGGTCCTTAGAATGCATTAACTGTACAAAGAAACAGTCCTTGCCATGAAGAGTTTATAACCCGAGACATGCAAAAGGAGTTATTTTTACCTGATTTTATGGTAAAAAATGACTTTGGAATATGATGTATAGAATACTCTAAAGTACAAAATCTGAAAATGCATGTAACAATGAAGTAACAGTACTTTCAACTTTGCTTTTCTATGAGTTAGTTAAATGACAAGATATTAAAAAACTTCTTCTTTGAACTAGAGTTCAAATTTGGGATTAGAAGCGATATTGTAAGATACTTCCAACTCATAGCTGCAAAGCCTGAAGACTTCTTCAGGAAGAAACCTCCAGATGCCCTTCATTTTGGATGAGAACAAAACCCAACCTGCTATTGATCCTCCTAAAACAGAGGCCACGGGAAAAGCTGGCTGTATTTCCCAAGGCACAAAACCAGCACAGGTAAACCCGATGGCTGCTTGTATTTTCACTGCAGTCCTAAAAGTCTTGCTTGTTTTTACTGTAGACCTCTTTATTATGAACCAACGGTCCACAACCCCTTCTTGCCATTGGTTAAGAGTGCCAGCCGCAGAAGCAAACAATGGTGGGAGACTATGACCTACTGAACTAAAAGTAAGAATTTCAGCATGAATGCTTCTGCTCCTACTTCCTAGGGCAGATTGTATCTCCAAGGTGGCTCCAAGGGGTGCTGGTTGCCCTGGTGTTCTGCCAGTACTTGGAAGACAGTTGTCAAGAATTCACATGTAGATGGCCTGTCAGCACTGATTAACATGGAATTACATATTATTATATTTCAATAGCAATATAGTGCAATTATTAGAAAAGATACCTACCATATGAGAAAGAATGAATGCCATTTTATGTGTGAAAAGTAGACAGACACATGTATCTGAGGAATCCTTGCTTCCTCTTTAATAGTAGTCTTAATAGCAACATGTAATAATGAAAACAGTTTTATAAAAGACATCAGTACTGGAGTACTGACACATAGACATTAGAATTCAATAGAATTATATTGAATCATTGTCCTCTTTAGTGTGGAGCTGCCTGTGATTCGATTTTGACTGTTCATTTAAAACACATAGTGATATTCTTTGTGGGGGAGGAGAGAGGAGTATACAAGTAGAACTTCACTTTGTGAGTGTCCTTTATGCAGGCTATGACACAAATTGCTTTACTTTGTTACAAAGGTAAGTTATAATAAATATTAGCTAAACAAAAGAGAAGCTAAACAGGTGAGAGGAAAGAAAAATCTTCTTAGTATCTTTTCAGATCAAAATAAACATTGCAGAAAAATTTAAAAGGGTTGTTCCAAATGGCAGATATCTGGAAGTTTCTTACATCAGAAACGATGATTAAAAATCCCCCAAAAAGTGCAAGGAGGAAAGAAGTGTGAAAGAGAAAGATGAGTTTGTGGAGTAAGCTTGAGTAACACTATGGACAAGAAATACAAATCGGACCTTGAAATGAAAATGGGGCTCTGTGTGGAAGTTTGAGGATTTGTGATGCTCACTCATTTGAATCCTTGAGCTAGGCTAAAGGGGGAAGTATTCTGCATGTTCCAAAATAGCAGAGATTGGGTCAGCCAAAGGAAGAGTTACGATAGTCCTAGTGAACGGAGCTGCAGGCATGGATGACAAGATCATATTGTGACACAAGGTGATGTTTCATCCTTTGGACATATTCTGTTGTTATGTTTAGCTTGTCATTGCTCTTTCTTTTCCTAAAGTGCAGTTGCTTGTTTAATGAAAGTCAAGACTCTAACCAAGTGAATCTATGTGTTTCATTTCATATAACAGGGCTGTTTCTAATCCACGTTCCTTCTGTGACTCATTATAGCATGCTGTCCTGTCCAGCTCCACTTGAATTTAAAAATACTACATTCCAGTATTAATATTTTAAATCCCCCAGACTCCCAAATCACGGGATTTATCCGATTCTCTTTAAAGAAAACTTGTGCTTTGGAAGAAAGTTTATTAAATGTCTTGAACTTTTGGGAAGGATTATAATTATGCCACAAGTTCCAGCCCTCTCCAATCCATTAATCTTGAAACCTAATTTCTGGTAGTGATGAAAGCTGAGGATGGGCTCAGTGCATTAGTTAGCACACTAGTTTTCTTGTCAAACTGCTAACTTCTGACAATGATGGCAAGTGCTTGTATTAGAAAACAGAAAACCATGCAGCAGACGGCGCACTGCTTTGAAAGCATATGGCATTATTTTTCTCCCTCATTGAGCCACAGTGTAGAAGTACATGTCAAAACAACATCTATCTTAGAAAGAAAATGGTTAGATCCCATTGTTGATTTACACTCTCTTCACACTTTATGATGAAGTCAAAACTCATGGTAACAAGAGAAAGGAGCTGACTGCGAAGGCTGAATCCGTTTAGTTTTAATCCCCCAAACAAATGATGAAAAGTGATGAGAAGTGAGAAAATGCAGACATATTCAGTGAGATTAAAACAGGAGAGAATGAAGTCCAATATTTACCAAACGTGCCTGCAAAAGCTACATCCCTGGGCCCACTCAGCTTTTCCTTTAAGGAAACACAGGTTTGTCCAATGGATGAGTCTATACAGCAAAACAGCGTTTACATCTGATTTTCAGACGAACACAGATCAGAAGCGGAGCAACTCTCAGAATTCCCACCTGCCAAGCATCACACCGACTTGCCTTTCGAGGCCATGCTTTGATATATGATTCCTTGATAACCCCAGTACTGCAGCACCCGTTTGTGAACAGGACTGCATGCCCACTGGTTTCCTCACAAGGAACAGGAGAGGAAGACTAAAAAAGTGTTGTGCCTTTTGAGGCAAAAATGCACTTTGTGAGCAACAATAGCAAAATGGGATGGAAGACTTAATGAATGGGATTTGGGGTAAATAAGCTAAACACTCAGAGCAATTCATATCCTGAGAAGCACACATTCGAAGACAAACCAAAATAGGTACATTCCCAGAAGCTTTTCTGGGCCATACTCATTTTCTTTGCCTTGGCATCTAACCCAGCAATTCATTTGGCCCTCCTCTGCAAGTGTCTGGCAGTTCCTGCCTCAACCTATGCACCAGGTGACCTTCATTCCCAAGCAACCTCCAAGATGCTTCACTTGTGACAATACGAGAGTACTTCTCCCTTGAGATGAGAGAACACATCAAAAACTCCATCACTTTCTTTTGGAGGGGCTTGGATCAGACTATTAAGGAGAGCCTGTGAAGCCCTCAAGACAGACTACAGGCAGATCAGAAATCCAGCAGGTACTCCACCGAGTTCAACAGCACCCTTCGTATTCTATAGCTCAGACAAAAAAGAACAAAAGAAAAGAAATTCAGTGTCTCAAATAAGCTCGTTCACTGCCAGTGGAAAAACTGCAGCGGAAACTACTTTTTTGTCAGTGTTGCATATTATCAGTGCACAGGATTTTGCAGTAACCTCGGGGCCACAGACACACCACCCTTGTCAGAAATCAAGTCTGAACTAGCTGTTGAGTAAACAAAACCTTTGGCACAGCGAGAGGCTAATGTCCCAAGGCCAGCTCCTGCCCTCAGGCGCGGGGCAGTTCCCACAGCATCCCTTCAGGTTTGCTGCCTTAGGGGTCCTCCTGCTTGGCTTCATCCCAGCTCTGCTCCTTTTCTAAGGTCAGAGGTAGATGTGTAGACATTCAATGCAATTTTCTTTTTTTTAAGGCAACTTTTTCTTAGAGCAGAGCTTTCCTCCTTACTTTTATCTTTTTCTTGCTGGAATCCATGATCATTTTCCAATCTGATCCATTGTTGCTGTAGCCAATTTTGAATTTCTTCATGAATACTTTGTTTTCTCGGTGCTTGCCTCCTTGGACAATTATGCCCCTCACTTTTTTTTCTTCACCAAGGTCTATTTGAAGCCATTCGTTTGTATATGGATGAGTAGTTGGTGGCAGCGCCCAACCTGAGCGGCTTGTTATGAGACGAGCATTTTCTGGGATCCAGTTTCGATCAACTTGAGTAGATGCAGTAATCTGAGAGTCAGAAATGAGCCCAGACACCATACCCAACATCCCAGAGCAAGGATAGTCTGCAGAGAGAAAAACCAAATAAATTAAATAGTTAATCTGAACAAGTACCAAAACCGGAACAGGACACATCAGTCAATTCAACTATCATAAGCAATTACTTATTTCTTTCTTATATCCAAAATAATCTCTTTGGATTTGTATATAATTTTCATTTGTTCAAACTTGCACATCTAGTTTTGGCAGGAAGTACTGAAATACCACAAGTATTTCTGGCTTGATGGGAACCAAAAGGATCAGAAAATCCTATTTTATTCTTGTTTTCAGTTCTTCTTGCTAAGGCGAGGCATGCAGACTCACATCTGAATCTGTGACTATTTCCCTAGAGAAAACTTCCAAAATCAGAGGAAACCACATTGCAGATTACTTAATTTTGTTGACATTGGAAATGAAAATCTTTCATACATTCTGTAAAATACAATTTATTGCTGTACTTGAGATTTTCCTATTGCATTTCTTTGGTCTCTCAGGCTTTTTCAATGACACAGAAGTTAGCTAGTTGCTTCTTTCATGGTCCCAGATAAATATAAATTAGAAGTAGGAAAAGCTGCTAACAAGGAATGAAGATTTCCAATACAGAATGTAACACCAGTTCTGCTGATATTACCTCCTTGTAATCTGAAAAGATTTCATAAAATGAGCTGGAATTCTACAACATAGCAATCAGTAATCTGATTTTCCTACTGTAGGGAAACCAGTTCTAAGAAACATTTCCAAGACTAAAGAAACACCTTAAGGGGGGAAAAAAAAAAATCCCCAGAACTATCAAAAATTAGTGCCACTGAACTTTGTTAAGTGCTATAAAATGATGCTAGATAGTTTGTAGAAAAATCAGCCTTGCAAAAATATTGAGTCATTAACATTTTCTTTAATTTATAGCTTGTATTTTACCTTTACATTTAAAACCATCTCCATTTTGTAGGAGTTGTAGAAATCCTAAAACCAGAAAAAACTTCTAAAAAAATTCCTGCTTGTGCCTTTTGTTTGGGTTTTTTTTGTTTGTTTGGTTGGTTTTGGGTTTTTTTTTTTTTTTAATTAAATTAATGCCTTTTGCTGTTACTTCAGAAAGCACTTTGGACAGTTATTTTGGTAGTTGGCTTGTATAAAAGGGTTTACATTCCAGTACTGATCAGTAGTGGGAACCTGAGTTTGTCTATCTAGTTGCTTGAACAGGCTTCAGATCTGACGGTACCTTGCAATGGTTTTAAATCTAGTTATTTACCTCTGTTCCTTGGGAAACCTGCTGAGAACTACCTACAAAGAGAAGGCATGAGAGAGAGAGACTGGAGGGTTAGGAAGGAAAAACAAGATGGGAATTTGTAAAATATCTGTATATCAAAGGTATCTTGCATGGATCTGTAAAATAATTGCAAGAAAAGCAATTAACCCTTATTTTTGTTCACTTCTTAAAGCTGAATGACTAAAAGATAATGCCGGAACAACATTCAGATAACACTGGATGTTTGGGGTTTTATTTTCTTCAGGTTTTTTTTTTTTACATTTCTACGTTCAGAGCATAGTGGAAATAGTGAAGATGCATTTAACTTATCAAAGTAAAACCCACGACACAGGCACAATAAATTGCCTTGGTTTTAAAGTCCTTCACAAGACCTACCTGTTATCTTGCAGCCATAAACTTCAAATCTCAGTGATACTCCGTTTTCCCAAGACACAGGTCTAATTCGCACGAACCGTGTTAAAACTGGTTTGGCAAAAGGTCTGTAAACAACCTCAGTGGGATTGCTATTCCCTTGAAACACCTTTGTATGCAGAGAAAAAAAGGATATATTTGTTAGGCTTTCTCTTAAATGGTGTTTATAATTCTGTGTTTTACAGAGAATTACAATACGAGGTCTAACCAGGATTATTTTGGGGGGGGGGGGGGGGGGTTGAGACAAGAGAATTGCATGGAGAATTATTTCATCATTTTTGCAGACAGACAAGCTTTCCTTGGGGAGGAAAAATGAAGATGTTAGGTGTTCAATGATACTAAAAAATACTTGCTACCTGCAGAGTCCCGTAACACACCGTAATGCTGCAGAGCAGACCAGGAGAGCTCAGGGCCATCTTGAGAGTAGGAGCTCCCCTGAGTGCAACAAGTGTCTGTCCTCTCCCTGCCTATTTTGAGGTGTTCCTAATGCCCAGATCTATGTGCAGAAATGACGTACACTGGTCTTTGTCACCCAAGGGCTGCCAGGTCCTGGAAGAATCCCTCAATGCCCCATTAGGGCACTTTTATTCCTTGCACACTTACAGAACGATGCAAAAAGCTTCAGAACCTCAGGCTCAATGTAAAGCTTTGGATTTCAGTTAGACCACATAAAAATCCAATACGGAGTTAGGATAAAAACATACATCATTTTGCTGTCCTTGGGCTTAAGAGTTTTGCAGACTGTATGGTGCAGACCTTGCTTTGTTAACCTTCCATTTTAAAATCCTTTTAAACAAGTACTCAGACTTTATTTCTCTTGAATGCTGAGATGGAAGTCTATTTAAAATCTATATAGCAGGCTCTAAGATTTTCCCTGCATCCCCTGAGGCTAACAGTCAAAATAGATGAACAAAGAGACTTCCACAAGAAGGGACAAGATTGTGCTGTGCTTTCATGTTGAGGATCCTGCAGACGCAGTCCTTCCTAGCAGAGCTGAAACCTTGCGATGTTCCAGTCCACAGAAGGTGATTCAGCTTCCTGCTTCTTCCTCACGTAGAAAGGACCAATTTCCTGTTGTTTTCCATGGATACCAACACCTCTCCTTTTAAGGGAGATTCTCCCATTTCTTACACACAGCCTACTTTCCTGTTTGTTACTTGCAAGAACTGCACTCATTTGCAGAAGGAGCTGCCAGTGCACAGCTGTCAACTCGTCAGGCTCGTTACAGCCCAAGTAATTTAATATAGGAGTTTCGTGTCTAGCAAGAGATTTTAAATGGAGCTACCTTTCTTTTCAGCAACTTTTTGTCTCTGGGAGGACCTTCTGTAGTTTTCTCAAAGTCTTCATCTGACTGAGAAAATGGGTCTTAAAAGTACACAGCTCCTGACATGTTAGTGCCACACATGTGTGAGTTGCCTAGAGGAGAGCTGTGGCTGCCTGCTTTTGTTGTTCCTTCAGTAGCCAAGTCTCCTTAACTTTTAATTTGAATAAAAATATCAGAGGGAGACTGGTGTGCAGTTTTTTCTTGTCTTGATCAACAGCAAAATAATGCCATTTTAGAAACCTGATTTTTTATAAACTCTTTGAACAAATAACACAAGCTTAGGAAATGTTCTCACTAATAAAGGACAGCATGTACAAGAGAAACTCGTGTAAAATACACTCTTGGAAAGTTTACAAATTGAAGCTGGTAATGAAAATAAGGCACGGCCTGATTCTGAAAGAGTCATTTGCTCAAATTACGGGAGCTGGAGCCAGGAAACCCCGTGTCTCACACCAGCCACAGCGCCAGCTCCTCTTGTGACTTTGGGCGAGTCAGTTATCGTACCTTTATACAACACCACACAGTGCCCACATTGTGGCGTTTCGCCTTCTAAAGTTCCTTCTCTGTAAAACCAGGATAATATCTATCAAAGAGAAGCTTCCAAGATTCATTTTTTATTGTTTTGCAAAGTGCTTCGAAGAAGAAAGATGGGAGTGTTAAACACCACTACCATTTTGATTAGAGGTATGCCGTGGGCTCGGCATAGCGCTTACAGACGAGTCGGGGACAAACCAGTAACCGAACATTTAGAGTTAGATACAGCTACACTGATAGCATTTAATACTACCCAGCTGTTCCGGGTCTTCAGGGAAGGGTCACAAAAACGCTATTTTGAAGGGAGGTACCGCAAAACCTTTCCAGTTGCATCAGCCCCTGGTGGCCTCTGGGGATGCTGCTCCCGGGCGCACGGTGAGTGTGGTGGGAAGGGAGGTGCAGCCTCGCTGGGACTGTTCATGGGAGAGTTGGAGCGGAATTGACTTCTCAGTAATGAGCTTTATGTTCATGGCAGCAGACAGTGAAGATTTTTCTTACGGGTGGCTAAAGCTGTTTCGTTGGGAGGTCACAGAGTGCAAATCCACTGATAAATGGGAAAGTGATAAAAATCTATAAGGATGGAAAGATGTGCCTAATTATCTGCCTGCATGACCCCCATCACTGAGGTGCTTGGAAGTCTAACAAACCGCTAATGACTTGCTAGCACTCCTGCAAGGCAGTATGGCTATGGGCACGGGGAGCTGACACACTGCGTATCCAGAGCTTCACTGCAGATAAGGGACCTGCATATTTTTAAAAGGTTCCCCATAATGCTTTTCTCAAGGTCACATAGAAAATCTCTGGCAAACTGGGAAACAGCAGCACACTCCAGGGAAAAGACCCGAACTACTCAAATTACGGTGGATGCAACAGACAGGGAAGCACCTTGCCCCCTTTTCAGCCGACCTAGGCTTTGGCTAAGCAATTTCTGTGTCCCATTACTCCTGCGACAAAAGCTACCCTTTGGATTTGCACTATTGTTAACCCTTATCAACCTGGTTAAACCTGTGATACCTTGTTCCTCTTTTTCAAACAACCGATAGCAATTGAACAGTTCAACAGCCTATTTCTCGGCTGAAGAGAGTTAAGAGTGGAAAGACTTACAGCAGGCTTGCTTCCCTCCTTCAGGGTAATCCAGTCCTCTCCATTGGAGCTGACATCTACGCGATATGTTTTCAGGTAATATTCTTTCTTTGTTTCTTTTGAGATGGCTCCTTGGGTCCCAATTCCAGAAACAAAGCGGAGGAGGCCTAGATCTACCTGTGGTAATGAATGAATTGGGACGTGAGGACAATCCGTTCAGAGCATAACACCGCCGCAGAAGTGACGCCCCCTCTGCCCCCCCCTCCATTTTACAAGGATAATAGGGATTGTACAGAAAGGAAATAGCAACACATTGTTGATAATAACATAGCCATAGTCTCCTCTTCTGTAAACAGTGTTATCACAGGAGAGGGAACATTTGCCTAATTAGACAGGAGGGCTATTCACATGCCAGAAAATTATCTTTCCTCAGTGGAGGATGAACCAGAGACCCCATCAGTGTGAGTGGCAACCACCGGACTACAGAGAAGTTATTAGATGACTTCCTCAAGGACCAGACTGTTGAACAAGCTTACTTAATACTTTCATGAACTACCTCGCATAGGTACTAATGAAATTCGGTAAGGACACAAAGCTGCAGGGCATCGTCAGGTACAAGGACAGTCATGCAGTGAGAACTGAATGACCCTGAGGACTGCAGTATTAAAGATGGGATGAAATCACAGTCATGCACTTAGGGACTGATAACAAGAGTTCTGCCAAAATCCGGGAGCTCAACACTTGCAAACAGAGGAGGAGAAAAGAATCCCATGGTGTAGTAGTTAGTCACAATACACTTACAAATTGCTGTGTGATTTTGTTGGGAAAATGGCAAATGATGTATTTGAAGAAAGGAGAAACATTAGCATAAGTGCAATAATTCTGTTCATACTGTCAAATGTAGTGAAATTTAATCATTAGAAAATAACGGCATTTGGAACGTGCTGAAGAAATGAACACTATGGTGTGCACGTGAACGCATGTTAGAGGCCTTCTCTCTTCTTCACTCATTCTCTCTCTTTCTCCTGCACTTCTTATGTAGTTACATTGCAACCAAATGGGCAAGTGGCTTAGGTTAACCTTCCCCTCCCCTGGTTTTTCATTTGGCATCCAGGTCTGTTTCCTCATCTGCTTCATCATGTGACATCACAGAAGATGTATTGGCATAGGTGGGAGGATAATGTGGGGTACAGGAGTGTGGCTGCTCAAGTCAGTTCTGCTGGCAAAAACCTTTATCCCAGTGCCTAAGTCCAGGTGCCAAATGACTGAAACTTGGCACAAAACTTTCTGAAGTGACAACAGCTTTGAACCACCTGCCATTTCCTTACAGCCTTTCTTTAGCCATAGTAACAAACCAATTAAAACACGATTCAACAGCCTCTTTCTCTGCAGCTAGAACCTTCTCTTTGTTTCTTAAAACAATTTCAATATAATAAAATAAACCGATTTAATTCCAATATAAAATGACACTATTCACAAGATATTAATCAGAGTAATTTATTCCCCTAAACTTCAGTTGTCTAGACATTAGTAGGCTAATAATAGGTTGAATTAACCCTTCACAAGAGAATGTCCCATGAATGTCTCGGGCTTTTTCATTATTTCCAAAGTACGTGGGATGCAGAATATACATCCCCTGTGTCCCACAGGCATCCTTTTTCCTGGATGTATGTCATATATCCAAAGGCACTGGAGCGGTTGAATCCACATGCTCTGCATTCTCTCTCAAAAGGCTGAAGGAAGTGCTATTGAGGACAGACTGGCTGCTCTCTCAATGCCCATGTCATAAGCAAGGCATCTTGAAGTCTTCCAACACAAGAATAGCAGCCTTGTGTGTAACAGAGAACCAGCTTTCGGGGCAAAGCCCCTGCCTCGCCCCAGATTTTAAGGCTGGTAAAGTCTATACGTAACATTTTAGCCCTTGTCTTTAGGGGTGAAATGCTGCAACATTTTGTTTTGTCATGCGGAAAAAATTCAGTCTTAAAAAAAATACACCCCCCCCCCAGCACAGCCATACAAAAACAATCAAGTGATTTAAAGTAACTGGAGAGTCTCAGATGTTAGATGTTGCAATCTGAAAGTTAATGGGGGAATCTGGGCATCATTGCGCTGAGCAATCTCAGCTTAACTTCAAATGCTCTCCACGCTGTACTCCGCTGATTGTAAAGTGTGCTGCGCTGAGTTATGTCCAATACCACGTTCACTTCCAGGCTGAAGTGCACTCGAAAACCTGGAAGTCTGAGGGAGTGCAGAGCTAAGTTATTTAAATGATCCGCTTCTCTTACAATTTGAAACAGCTCTTCAGTTTTGACATGATTAGGATCCCAAGTCTGTACCATTCCAACTGATTTGAAATGATTCTAGTAGGGGCTTTTTAATATACAGTAAGTACTTCATTGTGAACAAAGTCAAGCAATGGCCTATTACAAGAGTTCGAGGTATTTGAAGCCAAGTTAAAATTTAACATCGCGTGTTTAGGGGAAGGTTTGATGAGTTGACACCTGAGCTAACAATTACAGCTACCAGTCACTGACCATCGAGACGACTCTGGCTTTACACATCAAAGAACTCCAGGCCCCCAAATTTTGTTTGGTCCCAAGTGCTGGTGTTCGATACAGCCCCTTAACTCCCGGGGCGCTCAATATCCTTCAGCACCTACCCCACTGCCAAGAGCTAAGTCCTAAACGCACGAAGGATATAGACACCTACCTTCAAGGCTTAAACATGGCAGAATTCAAAAGGCAGGCAGGAAGTCTCCTGCCAGAAGTTAACGGCTCCCTTGAGAGAGAAAGGTTCTGAGAAGACCTCTAATTTATTGCCTATAGCTAGGGAAGAGGCAACCCCATTAGAGCTCCAGTAACTGTGTAATACCGGACGGGAAGAGGGAGGCGCCTCTGGTTGTTAGGGAGAACATCTTTTCACGTAGATGTGCTCTCTTCGGATCTACAAACCTTTACGTGCTTCTTGAAAACTGGAACTAAGTCAACAGCCGTCCTCTCCTGGAGTGGCTGGCGGCTGATGGCTTGAGTGTTCAGCTGCGTGCCACAGCCTCAAAGCCCCTACCGAAGCAAGCTGTAACCCCAGGCCTGCCGCACACCGGGGGCTGTTTGCTCACAAACTGGTAGAGGTGAAAACGAATCACTCTTCTCCATCGTTGTTTTGGGCGAGAGGAGCAGTGCGAACAGGAAAGGCGCGGCTAAGCAGCAGAGAGGTGGAAGTTCTAAGTACTAACTCTGCGTCAGTGCAGAGGTCCAGGCGAGAGGCAGAGCTTAAGGCATTTTCGTCCTGCTGACAGTTCTCTGCAGTGGCCTCGGGGGTGGAACTGCTCCTCTCCAGGTGCACACAAACAGGATTGCGGCACTGAGCACCCCTCTGTGGTGCCTAAGGGTGTTTGTAAATTAAGCTCTGAACACACCAAGCTTCTCCTCCAAGTAAGGTGATAGAAAAAAATTATGTAGGCGACTACCTTGGAAACTGCTTGACACATCTTAAGGCGCTGTTAAGCTCACTTCATTAATCACTTTGTGGTGTACTTCGTTTTCTTTCCAATGTCTTTGGAAACTTTGCTTTCTGTAAAATGGAAAACTGTACATAAAACACACATTCTAAATGTCACCGGGACTGCTCAGACTTGTGCAACCATATCAACTGCTACTCGCAACTGGAATCTGGAGGTACCGGGACGAAGCTGTGGGAAGACACAGCACTTCTGTACCGTGTTACCCAGAGAAGTCATTGCAGAGGGCAGGAGCTCTAATACAGCTGTGCCACCAAACAAATAGGAGTTCTTACGAGTTTCGGAGACTCATGCTTATAGAGTCCAACCATCTGTGAAATTTCCAGTCAGCTCAGTATGTCCCCTCCACACAGGCCTCCAAGTGTTAACGTGACCAAAGGTAACCCTTTTGTCTCAGATCCAGTCTCCTCCAGCTGAGGTAGTAATACCTCAGCTTTTGGTTTTGGCCTTCTTGTCCTTTTTGTTTCCAGAGCTTGTGTTTCACATTAGAATGAACTGTGAAGAGAGGTGGTGATGAAATACAGTACTTTTGAAGATGAACATCAAATGCTTCTCCCTGCAATTATTTGATATTGAAGTCTCTGCAGATATGATAAACAAACACCTGGTATTTATTTTAGAGGATGCAAGTGATTTTTTAAGTTATTGCGTGCTGTATGTGATCCGAGATAGGCAGCTGTCTCCAAACCTGAAATCTCGACATTTCACTCCATGACCAGAGTTCCAGCTTTGATTAACTGCAGCACGTTGCTAGTTCTTTTTTCAAGTTTTTTTCACTTTAGTTCAGATTTAAAAGGGTACCTCTCGTGGAAAACGATGACTTAGGGCCTCATTCAAAAACACAGCCTTTGATAATTGCCTGTGCTGCAATGTGACCACCTTTATTCATATTTACTTGCCTAGAGGAATGGGTCACAAACTCACAAGAAATGAGGAACATCTCAAGTGAGTATTTTTTTCCAGGAGAGAAATGTTCATGTGAAAAAAGCCCCAGTTGTTTCTACTTCTAAAATCAATTTCTTTCCCGTGAAAGCGCATTGCAAGATGTCAGCTGTTTCTACATATGAATTACTTCCTCTCCATTTATTCTGCAATATTTTTTTAGCATCCTGTGAAAATATTTTTATTGCTGACTTACTGTCTCCAAAAAATGTGGGTGAGTGACACATTTTTAAGACATAGATATGCATGGGGTGGCAGATGCATTTTATTAGAGACCAGTTAAGGAGAAAGAAAAAGAATAACATATAGCTGTGCACATTGTGTCATGCAGTGAATCTCAGCAAACTGCTGGATGAAGAACATGACTTGAAATTAATATTGCTGCTTCATGTCATCACACATAACCATGTCACAGAATGAAAGAGCTTATTTTCAGAATGAAAATCTGCCTTGCTAAGTAAAATACAGTCATCGAGGGTGCGGTAGCAAGGGAGCAGTTTTACCCGCTTTTAACACTCCTACTGTAGATCTGTTCAACAGCCTGAGAAAATAAAGGACAAAGTGCTGGAGTTTGATGAACAACAGGAAGCTTTCTGTTTTGGGCATCTCTCGTGGCTTGAAAAGCTGTATAATCCATCACTTGACACAACATACCAAAGTAAATATTTTTAGAGAACTGTGTCATTTCCCTAGAGAGCATACAGTGCTCTGAGTCCGATTAACTGTTGTGACGCTTCACTGTTCTTCTGTCAAATATGTGATTAAGCAAGAGTTGATATTTTTTATTAGGTGTTGCTGTTGATTTGACCAATCACGCTCTCCCGTAGTGTATATACAGCTATCACTTAACTCCTTTGATTATTGAGCTTTGAGAAAAGAAGATTATAATGCTTAGTAAAAATGACACAGGCTGTAGTAGAAATTCTGAAAATAGTCTAATTAATTTGGTTGGAAAATTACTCCCAAAAGTCTTCATCCTTGAAATGCATAGTCATTGCCAGAGCACAACCTCTTGATTAATGACAGGGTGTAAATAATCATCCTGGTTTTAAGTGAAAATAGTTAAGGCTGTAAACCATCTCAGATCTTTGTGCAAAATTCTCAGTGATACTTGTGTCAACTCCATAAAGAAAATGAGGAAAAAATATTGCTGTTAGTAAGATCTCTCTTGAGTCACTGAACTCTTTCTCATTGATCTTGACAGCAACATCTCGAAAGCCCCAGAAGAGAAAGCAGCTAATCACACACTCAGGCTCTAGTCTGTGCCTAAGAACTGTCCTCAGTCAGTATGCTTTACTGAATGGATGCTTATGAGACTTGGCAAAAATGGGGGAGCATGAAAGAGAAGATGAGCAAACATCCACGCCAAAGAAATAGGAATGCTTGGCAGCAAAAAGGAAATGAACTTTCCTTAGCTGTTGAAATATTCCTCACAATCTTCACCTTCTGCCCAAATCCTTTTCCGCAGCAGAAGAAACAAAAGTGTAAAGATTCCCTCAACTGAAAACAAAGAATAGTCTCAAAGGATGCTATCACATTGAGATACTGCTGCTGGGATTGCAGTACCGAGTACAGTAATTTTTTTGAGCCGGTTTCTACAAGAGAAAATTTTAGATAATGATGAAAAAGTATGAATGAGGAGCATAAGAGAACCTCAGGCATCATTCTATGACTGGTCCAGGAAGGAAAAGATGCAGAAAGTGCAAGAAAAATGAAATCCAGAAACAAAAATGAAAAAAGACAAGAGAAAATGAAAGAAAAGGCCTGTGTGTCTCTGACAGAGAAAAGATAATGCTTGTGTGGGCTGTGTTGCATCTGGATTCATGGCACATTCTCCCACTCTTATGTTAATTTTTTTTTTTTTGCATAAATCAGAAGCAACTAATTAAAAAAGAAATATTTAATTCTGACATGTTCTTTGAACTGGTGTTCCATCTGGTTCTGTTTGAATAGTAAAATCTGCTGTAGTTGTAAAAATTGGCAAGCAGCACTCTGGTAAAGAGAAACAAAAGAGACTCAGTACAGCAGGTTAATACACTAGCATTTCAACTTGAGACATTTCCAGAATTCAGCAGACCACATCGCTCCAGTATGGAAACTATAAAGATCAAATGTGAAAGAGAAATGCTGTGAGTGGGCTGGGAGAAGCGCTGCCCCTGGTACCCATTAGCTCTGTGTGGTATTTTCAGTGTGAGTCTTTGAAGGGCTCGGGTTTAAAAGCAAGGGCAGTACAACGCTCCCCTGAAATGGGCTCCCTGTACCACATGAAACGCATCCAGTGCACAGGCAGTGATAGGGAACGGTCCTTCTGCTATTCATTTGCAAGCTCCACCTTAGGCGTTTACGTGGTGCTCTGATGTAACTCGACCGTTATTCAGAAGACTCAGAAAATACCTTCTTCTTAATGTTTTTTTTTTACTTGAAAACTACTTAAAACCTGAACACCAAGATACAATAAACTCTGATATCAAAGGGAGGAAAATGTAATCGTATTGGGAGTTCTATAGACTCTGGGATCTAAGAAATCAACATCTTATGACATTCGAACCCTCGCTGTATCAAATGAAGAGAAAGGCTGATTAACTCATAGTGCTTTAGAAAAAGATTGTTCTACGTGTTGCAGGAGCATGTCTTGCTGTGCAATATTACTTCTTTAAAATGAAAACCTTTGCTTTGGCACTACATTAACTTGCAAATGAATAACCTAAGACATGTACAATGACTTGGTCAAAAAAGGAGGAATGTGAATGGCCCCTTTCTCCAGCTAAGATGCTTAGGAACCCTTGCTGAGCAACAAATGAGTCAGGAACGTAATACTTTTAATTAACGTTTTCTGAATACTTATTTGTCATTTACATTTAATTTTAAACCTGAGCTTAATCCTCTGATCTGGAATGAAGACGACTATTTAGTGCAGTTTGAATGTAACCTTCCCCAGTTTGTGTTAGAAACTATAGAAAAGGGAAACTCTACAGCAATACTTGCAGAAGCACTCTTTTCTGAGAGAGAGACATAATTGCAGGACTTTTTTCCCCCTAAGTGTGCTGAGCAACTAATGCACGAGTGGGAAACAAGCAACCCAAAGGTTCTCTATCAGACTGCTTCACATATGAATAACTGGGCTTTGGGTGGAAGACACTGAATTTTGCCTATGAAGTTCTTCTGTCGTATTTATTTGCCAGCTGGGCGCCTGTTAAAATCAGAGGCAGAAGACCTTGACTTGTAATACATTTTGGAATTTTGAATGTAAATACAGTATTACACTTGTGTAAACACACAGAACTAACCTCTGCTTCTTCCCGTCTCACAGCATGCCTATGCTAATCGGGTAGGAAGCTGGTAGGTGAGGGGATGATAGGCCGTGCAGAATTAAACCTCTGCTGTCTCAGACAGCCCACCTTCATGGTGGAGATAGAGGTATGTGACTGTGCAATCACTGTGTTCAGAGCGACTTCCACTGAAATCACTGGAATTTGCTACACCCAGATATTTTTGACAGTTCAGTCTTTGGGTTTTCTATAAAAAATAGCAACAAAAAGAGGAAAAAGTGCCAGTGTCTAAGATTTAATACTTTTAAAACGTAATTCCACTGGCAATTGGAATAGGTGTGTAACCCGTGACACAGAAATATATGTATTTTCTTGTGATCAGCTTTCTCATCTTGGAAAATGGGCACAGTTTCTTTAAATCAGTCAGTCATCCACAGGAGTCTGCATTCATTTATTCTCCGTTAAATGGAACTGTCAGCTTTGTTGCACCAAAATTCGATTTTCTGTTTCATACACCTTGTGTATGATGATTTTAATTTACTACTGGGTCACCAAGCAAGTCACTACTTTTTTTTTAAAAAAATATGAGTTTCTTCTGCCTTCTAGAAAAATGTCAGGTAGCTGCAGTGAGATGATGCGCTGAGGGTACTGTAAGTGTACAGTGGAAAACGAGACAAAGACCGTACAAGCAAAGACCGTTTTTGCATTTTCCCTGGTACGTTCCTCATAGCTCTGAGGAAACGCACACATACAGATTTACTGCTTCTGAGGCTGTGATTTGGAAGACCTGCCTCTGAGAGTGGTGTTCTTGTCCCGTTCTGGGGGAGGAAAAGGAACAACAGAAGGGATGGTGCAGGCCAGTGACTACCAAGACAACTTTCCCCTTGATGCTAAAGCAAACCAGGGGTACTGGCTGCCTCCAGCTCCGCCCTTCTCCCAACAAAGCCCGCTCAAACTCTGCCCCTAGGGGTTTCATTTCCAGGGTTTCTTTGGACAGCTAGTGGTGCCTGGTGTGCATACCCTCAGTCTGCTCTATCTCCAGCTACATGAGGAGCAACGCAATTGATTTTTAAGTGCTGTGGCTTTTAAAAATAAACACAGGATGCTTTTTCTTAGTTAAGCATATCGTGAAAAGGGGGAACACTCCTATGGACAGTTAATTTTCATGGCCTGATAAAAACATCTCAAAATTATTCTGTGCTATGCCAGCCTTTCAGCCCATAGCTTGAGTTTAATAGGATTTGCAATGGAAGAGCCCGCTTCTGTCTCAGATAAGGCTGAAAGCCGCCTTAGTCTGTAGTACCATAATCTATAACCTAAATATGACCCGTTAAAATACACCCTGGTTTTATATGTGATGGGACACATCGATCTTTTCAGCAGCTTTAAAGGATCAACACCAGAAATGGGTTTGGCCCCAAGTGTTCCACACAGGAGGCTGCACCGCAGAGAAAGACCAGACTACACAGGTACAGCTGGTTGGTGGAAGTTATGCGTAAACAGCGCTGCTTTGATGAGACGCCAGCTGTTCCTGGAAACAGAGGAACGGAGCACCAGCGTAATGTTGGGCCAACTGTGTTTTCTCTGCTAGCAGTTTTTGTCTACAAGACAGCCATGGAGTTTACGCTGATGCCTTTTCAAAGAGTTTTAAAAATCTTGAATGAAAACATTAAAGGTAAAGCAAAAATGGATGTATTTCCTTGTTGAAATAGATCTTTTTTTTCTTTCTTCTTTTTTATTTTTTTTCTTTTTTTTTGTGGGAAGAAGACACATTGCTTTCTGAAGGGCGGGTATTTACCACTTGGAAGAAATCTCTTTTAGGCTTCCACTTTACCTGTTTTGCTACTGCTGTGAAAATGTCACCTAAGTGGGACAGAAAAGCAGGATGACTTAAGGACAGGGGAGGCAAATAATATCTCAGCAACAGAAAATCTGGATCATGAACGCTGGGATGGGGATGAGGAAGGGCCCACAGGACTCATGAACTCTTCAGCTTCAAACTACTGTGCAGGTGTGGAAAGAGTGAATAAAAACGCACAATGGTCTCTGCAGAGCACTCAGCAGTACACCTATCATCTCCAGCAGAGGGGCGGCCTGGTGAGAACAGAGACCTTTAGCTCAGTAACAGCTCTGTTCATTATAACATGCCTCAGCTGTGCGTTCCTACCCAAGGCTGTATTTCTAGCCACTACCCTTAGTCACTTAAAGTTTAGCCTTGAGCTCTACCTCACCCGCAGTTTGACACCTGCCTAGTCTTGCAGATTAATTTATTTTTCTGCTGGACTCAGAAAAATCTCCTTTTGAGATGCCTTCCTTCACACCTGCAGAAAGTCCTGCCTGTGGTGGAGCAGATGTGTTGCAGTGCCTGGTAGCTGGGTGGGCAAGGCTGCCTCAGCCCCCAGGGGGTCTGCAAGCCATCTGGGAAAGAGCTCCCCTTCCAAGCAGCATGGCACAAACAACTGATTTTTTGGCTTGATGGCAGTTTGAAAAACAGCAAACAATGACAAATGTTTTGAGTCAAGCCAAACACGTGAACCTGGTGAACGGAAAAAAAAAAAAAAGAGAGAGAGAAGAATATTTTTTACAGAGTTTTTTAAATGGCTTTAATTTCTGTAAAAGAAAGCAGAAGAAAAAGATGTTGTGATTAAAAAAAAAAAACAAAAAACAGCCCTGTAGTATTTAGTTTAAAAACATATTGAAAGTTTTAAATTTCTTTCCCTCTTGGAACCAACTAGTGAAAGTGAGATAAATTTACAAAATTATTTTAGTAGATGCTGAATCAGGGCTTTTGCTGGACACATTTTTAATTCGCTATCTCAGCTCTAAAGGGCCATCTGTCTTGCAGCCGTTGAGGGGCTGTAGGGCTGGACTGGAAAGTGGATGCATAAGTAATTACAGAGTTACATACAAACTACTCAGATCTCTGCATAATGGATCCCCTGAAAGAGCTGAAACTATTATAATGATTAGGCTGGTAGTGGAAACTCAGAGGGGCTCTGCTTCTGCTGCTCCTCCATATGTTCACGCAGGATTGCTCGAAGCCGTGCAGGACTCCCCTCTGTATTAGGGCTGATGCTGAAACATGTCAGAGGGAGGTTGAGAGGATTTTCTTCTAAACTGCATTTTGCATCTGCACTTCTGGAGCAATAAGGCTCAGTTCTCTGAGCATCCTTTCAGCCTCCCCAGCGCGATAAATCTATGGCTGGGAACTTTCTGGTACTAAAATAACTCTTAAAGCACTTTGAATAATCAAAAAACCCTTCAGACATTGTCAGGCCCTTTTATTTCTCCCTTTCCCTCTCGTCTAATTTCAGTCCTCGCCTTTGTGAAACTCTTCCATTTATTCCCTTGTCCCAGTAAATAAAGGTACGAATGTATCCTGCTGGGTCAATTAACCCCGGTTCTGTGCTGTTTCACATTCTGTACTGGCTGCGATTTCCAGAAAGGAATATTCTTTTGTCATTCTTTGCCCACGTACAAGGTATGTTAAGACCCAAGATAACTGTGACACTTTTCCACACAAAGCTAACTCTGCTTTTTGCCATTTCTGCAGTGCAGTTACGAACTGTAAAATGACGTGGGCCAAACACATGACCTGTATTCTACAGCGGTGGAGAAGACAAAGCACTGACAGTTTTTGTGCTTTCGGGGCAGTGTGCTCCCTAATGATGGGCAAGCCCCAGCACCACGCCTCGGAACTTCAGCTCTCAGGCAGTCCTGCAAAGGCTAGGAGAACTGGGAAGCCTCAGCTTCCCAGGTTTCATGTTATTCTATGCAGTAATACGATGCACTTCACTGCAATATCGCACTCCAGAAGAAACAGAAATAATAAGAATAAAAACAACAGGCGTTGTCGATTTGCACTTCCTTGAGCTTTCATATGAAATATGTAGATAAGCTTGCTCAGTAAAGTCAACCTAAACAGCTGCCTGATGTAAGAATAAACCTGGTAATGAAACAAATGTGCCGTGCAGCAGCATATATAAATACTGACTGTATTTTTAAGTGAATACCTGATAAGGAAATAAGATACGACACATATGAACGGTCAAGACACCAAATGATGAAATGCAATTATTTTTAGAAGTGCTACAGGAATAAATCTGTACTAATCTGTATAGCAGTTTCCATCAGCAATGCATGCTTCTGGGTTTCATTTACAAAGGAGCAAATAATCAAGAACGTAGGTTACTGCAAGTGTAAAGGAATGAAGACAAATGTGGAAGGAAAATTCCATCTCAGAGGTTCCTCTCATTCTAGTGAAGTATTGTGTACAGAGAAGTGTTTTAAATCAATGGAAGTATATTTTCCTTGAAAGAGAGAGTTAGTGTTAAATAAACAACTGATATTTCAATCAGCGGAGGAGAGGGGGATCTCCCAGGTTGCTTTTTGAGGAGCTTTATTCTTACCTCTCTCTGGCCTTTCTCCAGATCCCTAAATTCTGCAAGAGGCAGAGGGAGAATTTTGCACCAAATCATCTAGGTCTGACCGGTCTAGAGGTCTAGATAGTCACTCTGCAAGACTTGTAAGTGCCAAAGGGATGGGTGGGGGACAAGGTGAAGACGGGCAGGCAGAGGCCAGAGGAAGCGCCCAGACCTGCTCTCTGTGCCTACCCCTGATTCTGGCCTTTTCCGCATGATACCAGATCTGTGCTCTGCTGAGAAATCCCGCAGTATAAATTTGGTCTGGATTAGCCATTTATGTCCTATTAGCCAGAACACACAAGAGGGAGTTCATCTTAGCGTATGGTCTTATGTCAGCTGCAGAATGACAGATAATACCCGACCTGGAGTATAATATCTATTTATGTTAACCCCCTGTTAACCTTTTCTGAACAGATTTGAACTGGCAGAGTGTGTTTATACCACAGTAGTGCTTTTTGCTTTATGGCAGCGAAGTTTTGATCTGACACTAGGATTCTTCAAGCTGGATTTATGGTTTTGTACAACCCCAGACATAATATGAACTGAAGATCTTGTGTTATTCACAAACATGCTTTGCTTTCTGGGCAAGTTGGAGGTCTTGCTCAGAGTTACAGCATAGGAGAAAAATTGTGCCACCCAGAAACTATCATCCAGCTTGGTGGGAGCGTAAAGATTGGTGTTATATGCATTAGAAGAAACATTTTGAGAGAAAACATACAGATTCTGCAGTAAAAATACCCAGAAGGTGTTGCTCCCGCGGGTTTGAGGACCCGCACCATTATGAGGATTGACGATAGCACAGGTTCCCAGTGACCCTGGTAACAGGCAATCAGTCTCCCTTCAAAACCCACACACACGTGGGTCTCAAGTGTCTGTAGCTGACGGCACCCATCCAGTCAGGCGCTCCGAGGAGGAGCTTCCTCCGCTCCTATACTGCCCTGGGGGGCTACTGGCCACGGCCCATCAGGGTGGCCCTGAGGTGCACGGGCTTGCCACACACAGTGCTCATGGCTCCTGCTCAAAGGCTTCAGAAACAAGATGCAAAGTATTCCCTAAATACAAAGATTTCACAAGTAAATTTTTTAGATGAGTGTAAATGTAACTGCTGTTCTTAAATGCAAACGTTAAATCTCCTCTGTAAAAACACAGTTACTGCTGCCCGGGCAGAAATCAGTCATCTCTGTGGAAGGAATGCCTTGAAAATGCCATCATAAAATCCCTGCACGTTATGGATTTCATTAACGTTGTACTCCCCTAGGATTCCCACTTGCACAATAACAGCAGTTCTTTAAATTTTAAATACCACAGACAGGAACAGTTTCACTAAACCCAGATGTGAAACCCTCGCACTGGCCTTCTTACTGGTTCTATGTACTGAAACCGGCTGGTAATTGATATCTATTAACGTGGTTGTTGTTCAGATTACAGAGATGGAAACACTACACTATTTTTCCTGTGAAAGCATACGTTCGTGAGGGACAATGACTTACACTGCAATGGCAGTTCCCTGCCCTTGATTAAATTAAAAGAGCTGGTTTTATTTTTTATTTTAAAATACACCATTTCACACTGAAGGGCGGTCAAGTCTGTGAAAAGTAAGTGTAATGAACAAGTAGGCTGAGCTTAAGGTTGGGGAGCTAATAACATCCCATATGACAACAAACTAACTTTGTGCTTATTTTTGGCAGCTCTTGCCTCATGCATATCTTTATTCCATTCGTACTGGGAAATCCACAGAGTTTGTTTATGTGTTTTTAAAGAAGAAATTCAATCAGGAATGACTCTGTTTCTGATTACAGAGTCACTCCAAATCTCGAGTTAGTTGAGCAATTTTCAAAAGTGTGTTTGAGAGTAAAACTAAAACGGAGAAAGTACTGTGAATCTAAGCTTTGGCTTTATTTCCAAACAACTAAGGAAAGGAAAGGACAGGCAGCTTTCGCTTAGCAGAGCCTGGTAAGCAGGTGGTATTCAGATGAACTCAGGAGTTAGCACCTTGTCAGCCACAAAGGAACAATCTAGTTTTTCCACCAAAGAATGTGTTCCACTTCCACAGACGGAATTCATGCAAATCCATTACTGACAACACGCCAACACTACCTTCCTAATTCTTTTCAGCAAAATGGTCCAAAATACGTCAACACCTCAAAGGAGACAATCATATCGCATGCCCTCTAGACGTCCTCTACAGATACCGATCTCCCTTTGCTGATACTTAACTGAGGTTTTCTGTTTCTTTTGTCTTAGCAAAAGCATTAACCTTGAAGGGAGGGGTAAAAGGAAAGGAAAGGAGAACTATATCTCCCCATACAAAAAAATGATACACTCATGAAATTAGTATTTCAAACGGCGTTTTCAAGGTGCTTTGCCCATGCATGATTGTACGTATCTCATATATATGCTGCAGTTGAATACTCATATTGCAGTTTGAAGGCAGACATCACTACTTAACCAGCTGCAGTGTGTGTGCATGTACAGAAACCTCCAGTGAAAAGATTAATGAATACTGATATACACAATTTCTTTGACTCTAAGACAAGGGCACATAGGCAGAAATACTAACTTTCAAAGTTCCAGGCTGAGCATTGCTGTATCCTTCAGAATATTTTTTGCTGTTGAACAAGAGTTCTTGCACTGTGCAACAAAAATCCATTTACCCTGTACAGCACAAAACAGTCACACGCTTCACATAAATGACTAGTTTACAACAGCATACAGAACAAAATGGAACAAAGTGACCTCAGTCCTTCATATGCAAGTGCCTTCCTCCTTTTATAAAATATTATGATTTTTTTTTCAATGGGTAATTTCAGAGTATTTTATCAGTTATATGTCCTTGGTTGTTTGTCTGTAAGCTCTTACGGAGATGAACATCTGTTCCTGGGGTTATTTATACAGAGGAAACATGGGATTTCAAGATTTTATCCAGATACAAACTCACAACATGTGCTTGCTGCCCATGGTATCAAGTCTTTGTGGAAGATGGCGGTTCATATGCTCAAGGACCCTGTTATGGAGATGTCTGATGGTCTGAAGTACTTAGCACCCGTCTCAAGATCGACAATTAAGTTTAACAGGCAAGTACTTAGAACACATTTGGAAGTTTGAGTTAGCAATGTTAGTACTGAATTAAGTCATAATAAATAGGTATAAGAATTAAAATCCTTCTTAACAAATGGAACCAAAACCGAGTTAAACCATTGTACATTGTGAAAAGCCAGGGGAAGGTATACTCAATCTCCAAACTAGCTTGGTTGCTTCTGCTACACAGGTTGAGTGGTAGAAACAATTAACAGTTCTTCTGTAACATATGTTAAGCATACCTATTCAATACAATGACTCTTCAGGCAAGACTTTGTAGGCTCAGTCCTGCAAACAAGATCCAGCTCTGCCACAAAGGGTGCTAAAGCTTACTTGCTCTGTAATTAAGTCTGTCCTGGGGTTGCTGGTCCCTCCACGTAGGCTCTGGGCAGTGGAGGAGATGCCCTAGGGCTAGACTGGTCAGGAAAATGATTCACGCTGCCTTTTCCAAAACAGGGGCTGGGTGAACTAGGTGGGAGCTGCGGTCTGAGCAGTAGAACATACAATTAACCTCCAACTTGTTTGCTGGTGTAGTAGCTGGAGACAGAGTAATGATGCTAAAAATTATGCTCAGTGGTTGTTTCAGCCCCTGCTTTATGGCAGAAGGCAAAGGAGGGTAAGAATTTCACAGGCAGGAGGCCTGAGGTACCCTGAGCTGTTTTAAGCATAAACCCCAGAGTAGCTTGGATTCTGTTATGCATTTGTTATTAAAAAAGTTAATGGTTAAAAAAAGTCCTTTGAAACTTCTTCTCAGAAAGATCTACTTCTAAGTGAAAGGATTAAGCTATATATATATATATGTATGTAGTCATCATAACTTAATAAAGTTAATAAGCATGCAGAACACATGAACGAGATTTTACTAGCTCTCTTGTTTTGATTATCCAGTCATAAATGCGTAAGTGACAGCAGAAAAAAAGGAAATAAAGAGAAAGTGGTGGCCCTCTGACCAGATGAAACACATGGAATTTGATTCTGATTCATTCCACCCGTTTTCCATGTGCATTCCATGGATTGCAAGTGGCAATGATTAATAACAAGCTATGCACTGAGATAAGGCTGGGGAGATTTTCACGTTTATTCCTAAGTAAGGAAAAAGGATTAACAGATTTTTTTTGCCGCTCTGAAGTCTGATTAGGTCCGTCATACACGATTACCAAGTTGCCAAGAGCTCAGGATGTGCAGGGCCCCCTAAGCAGGACACCTGAGAGTCCCATTGTGTGCCAAGGATCAGAAATGAGAGACTTCCCCCTCTTTCTTCCCTTCACTAACTACTACTCAACATGTTTTTAAGCTTTCTTGCAGACGGCAAACCTCACAGGAAACACCGATGCGAACATTTGTATGGACGGCTAGTAAGGCATTGTTTTTATATGTCAGTTAGTAATTTCCTATAGAAAATGACAGAAGCAGGAGGAATGTTTCAAATATACGAACAAGTTTTCAATATTAGTAATATTGATCTAATATTCGCAAGCCTTTCTCTTAGATTTTGCCAAGAGAAAAAGAATCTAAGTTACAACAAAGAAGTGTAAGTCAACCTAAAATGAAGAAAAATCAGTGGGTTTTTTCACCTAAAGATATTAATACTTGCCTGCTAGTATATTTTTGTATACAGTAATTAATAAAAATAATTTTAACCTGTTCAGGAATCACGTACCATTAAGCTATGGACCTGGTAACAAATAGCAAAGAACAAGCCTAAGCAGACTGAACTCAAGGAGGCTTTTTGTGGAGACAAATGTTTGCACGATTTCTCCTGTATTAGCAGAAAAAAGCTGAGGCAGCCCATCTTGCTAATGAATGTTGCGTTTAAGGATGTGGAAGAACAGTCACTAGACAGAGCCCGCTGAACTAATTTCATGTGTAACCTGTCCTAGAAGGGACCTAGGTCTTCTGAGGTGAAATCTGAGTGCATGAAAACACCATGCTGTATTAATGCTTAACTGTAATCAGCTAGAGACATAGCACATGCTTAGTTTACTGGGACATTCCACTTTAAGTGCATGCTAAACTAATATTGACTTTTCCACTAAACCAAGATCTCTGTTATTTGTGCCCAGAAGTCTGAAAAAACAATAGACGTGGGAAGCAGAAGAATTAATCTTCCTGACCTTTTCTTTTTTCATACCTTTGGGAGTCAGGGGTTTTTTGTGTGTCTAATAGGGAATGTGAGCTATTCGCTTGCAACGATTCTTTTGCATTCTCCATGTTCAATAAAGCCCACAGAGTATTATTAATAATATCTTTAAAACATTGTCTTTTTACCTGTATCCATTCCCTGTTAGAATCTTCCCCTGGGGTCCATCCGTTCTCAGGGTAATTGAGCCGGGACCTTTCTGCAGACCAGATAGCACTGTACTGGGAGGAGACGGTGATTTGATCAGAGTGAATTTCTCCTGATTCCATACCTAGTGGTTCCATGCACTGGAAATCTGAAGAAAAATAAATTACTGTCATTTTTATGGTCAGCTTTTTGATTTAGGCTTTGAATAATGAGGGTGTTTTCCTGCTTTGAATATGAATATCTAAAGATTTTATTTTTATGTGACTTTGAATTCTTTAGCAACTTTAAGTGAGGCAGTATTGGCCTTACGGTGTCATTCTTAATACTGTCATTCGAGTTGCCATGACAATTCCTGAAGTAATAATGCTATACAAATACATTTAGCCCAGCATTGTAGCCATTTCCATATAGGACAATAGAATTCTCTTTCCTAGGGTGGCACAGGCACTTATGAAGATTCATAATATAAACCAACATATGTTCAACTCATAATTATGCACAAAGCCAGGAAAGACAAACCAGATTACCGTATAAAATAATTTTATTTTAAAACTATATACTTCAGCACAAAAAGTATAAAATGTTTTAAAAATATTATTACAATTCTAGACATTCTCTTTGGATACCGGACACTTGACAGAAACAGATCAACAAAATTTGAATCCAGGCCAGAAGATGATTGACCTAAGGGAATTACCACCTCCTCTATAACGGGCTGTATTTTAAATGAGTGAACCATCCCCATCCAATTGGTTTTTTTGTTGACACAAAAATTACCTAGAAAATTTATAATCAATTGACACACCTAGTCACCATACCGAGTTAAAAAATAAAGGCTCCAACTCCCACTGAAGCAAGAAAGGCCAGTGGCCATAGATGGATCTTCACATGCTTCTGCATCCCCCTATCAGAAGTTTACCAACCCCACTGCAAGGGTAGGAGAAAATAACATGTGTCTACACTTCTGTTCAGGGACTTCATAGTATATAAACGTAATTCATTCCTTCATTAGCAGTTTAAGGTGAAACACCAGGGTGTGAAGTGGAGGCCCTGACATTTGGCTACATGCTCCTTTTTATCACACTTTCTCTGGAGCTGATGTATCTCTAATAGAGGAGTGGGTGCTGAGCTGAAGGTTTCAAAATCCATAAGAAAAAAGATCTTTCAATAAGCAAAGTTCTGATTTTTCAATGAAAATTAAAATATTCTGAACAAAATCAACAAAACTATATCTTTTATCGGGGATCCAAAAACTTGTATTCAGAAATGCTATCAGGGTACCTTATAGGAGCTGTAGTTAGCGTGCCCCATTTCTGTGTTGCTTCAATATGTTAGGGGCTTTGGTTGAAGTACTGAAGCTGAATTACATTTGGGTAAGACACAAAGTAAATTATCTCCTGCTTGAAATTAGAAGGAGAGCCATAAGTCACTACGAAGAACGCAAGACATGACAGAGGGGAAGGCATATTAAAATATCTAAAAAGTAGATGTCTAATTTGATCTAGACATGTGGGCTTTCCACTTGGCCTCCTGAGAGGGACAAGTACTTCTTGGGGACATCTCGCATGCCTGAGATAAGTAGGCTTGAGCTGTTCTCTGGAGGTGGCCCTCTCTGTATTGACAACACAAAGAGCAAGGGTGTCTGAAATTAAGCGAGAGCAATCACAACTCTATCTAAGCCTGCTTCATAGAAAATGTGTCCTCTTATCATTCAAACAGGTTTTTCACACACACTAACTTCTCCTGTTCTGTTGTCCTGTTCTGTTTATGAGCTGAAGGCATCCAGCATAGCAGATATTATTAATTCTGGCTCCAGTGTGATCATGCCTCTACAGCCCAAGGAGGATGACTGTGGAGGAGATGGACATGAGGACCGAAGTTGCTGCACTAGCTAATGAAAGGGTAGGAGCAGCACCTACATAAGGATAAGCCAAACTAGCCGGAGGTACAATGTGAGAGAGATGGAGGAGATGCTTCCCATCCACAGAGGCTGGGTATGTCCCATTCCCTCTTCCTGACTATGCACGTACAAGAAAGCTATTAAAGAGGCAAGGGGCGAGGAGAGGTGGGGAGTAACAGGGACAGTTTCAGATTACTCATCTTTTGTTCCTTCTTTGACTAAACGGGTACATCAAAACTAGGTGAATCTGCTCAAAACTCAGTAAGTTGCAGAAAGGAGAGAGAGTTTGATTGAAAGGGTGTGTTTTATCATTGAGCAAAGCAAGGAAATCTCCAAGGACATGGTATAACACAGCCCATTATTTTCCTACGTCTCCCTCACTTTGTTTCATTCTCTGTCTAAAGGGTAAGCACGAAAATGAGGCAACTGGGAAAAAAATACGAGACAGAGAACAAAGCGTAGATAGCTTATGAAATGGTTTAACAAGAGCACATATATTAAATGGGTTCTTTTTATTCAAGAAATTGATCATCAAAGCTTATTCCATGTAATAAAGAAGGGTTTGGATAGTGCATTCATTGTTCGTGTTTCACTGTTTTAACACAAGTGTTCAATTGCTCTGCATTCCTGCGTTTCCTTGGTCAGCACAGTTTTTCACAATAATTATCCCAACTTCCTGGCAATACTGCAGAATAAAATTGTAAGGAGAATTCTGCTTCTTGCACTGCTTTTCAAAGGGCAGCTGTTCTTTAAAAAGAAAGAAAGAAAAAAAAGCCCTTCCCCACCATCTTACTTATTTAAAGTTTCTTCAAAGTTTCATGCAACACCTGGTGTGTGAGGAGACACAAGACAGAAGATTTTCCAAGAAGCTCTGCAGGATAGATAAATACTGACCTTCTGATACACTGCTCTGTGACACGCTGTAGTTTGCTGAGAATCCCTCTTTTGCTATTGCACTGTCGGTGTAAAATACCATTGAAAGAATCCCTGTTGAAGACCGGACACGTCCTGGGTTGTTCTGCCCACAATAACGCCCTATGTGTGGGCCAACTGCGAAGAGACAGGATACAATAGTAAGCTACCAATTCTACTACAACAATAGTTGCCACTACAATAAAGTACTACACTCCTAAGGACAGTCCCTCAGCAGGCAACAGTGACCCCATACAACATTTCAAAATCTCAATCTCATCAGTAACTTAGCAGTGAACGATAAATTGCTTGTTCACCCCTAGTAATTTGACTTCTAAAATGTTCCAGATAGCACTTTGTAAATCTCTGAAAATGTAAAGAACCAGGATTTCAAAAAGTGTCCTTTAAAACATGCGGAGAGGACAACGATGTACAAAACTACAAAGTATTAAAGTATTTTCCGAAATGGGATTGAAGAACCTTTTTATGACAAGGACATCTGAATGGCCCCATTTACCCACCGAGTCTACAAGATGCTCTGGGAATAGGAGTTCAAATAGCACCTCCCAGATTCTATGCTCAATACTGCAGGTAGTATGTTAATTTTATAGTGAACTTAGAAGAACATTTCTGCACTCATATTGAGGCTATGGCCAATGACTCTTTATCTCCTCCTATTTAGACTTTCAGAAGGATTTCTTAAGTATATCTCCATGGCACAGAACACACACACATACATGATCTCTTTCAGCGTTAATAATGCGTAATTCAGTTCCTGAAGTTTTTCTAGATTTCCGGCGCAGTGAGATAATCTTTTTCCTTAATTAAGCTACTCAATTCGCAACCAACATATGTGGCCGCCTAGCACTTGAGCATTCCCTACAGATAGGTCCCTAGGCTGTTGAATAATGGTACATCTGTACTTACAAACAATGAGAAAAGATAATGCTAAAACCCACCCATGGAACCAATCATGGAAATAACCATAAGAAGTCATTCTAATGCTTACACCACTGGCTTTCCAGGCTTAAATGAACACCATGTCATTTCTCTAGGAAGTCCATTTCATTTTCAGTTTAAAATAGAAAATGTTTATATATCCTAACTATTTACAGTTCAAAGAAAATCCTCAGCTAACATAATTTCGTAGTCATTTATTGGCATTTCCCAACAAGTAAAACAGTTGCAGCTTAGAATAACTTTATTATGTAAGCTACACATTTCTGTAAGGCCCTAGAGCTGCCAGAAAGAGGTTGCTCAGATGTGACAGCTCTTGCTGCCAGCATGTGCTTATTCTGGCCACAGCTAATTTTCAGTTGCCTTGGCAATCCCATGGCATTTAAAATACCTGCCAATTCAGCCCTTTTCCACCAGGAATGTTCAATGCAGTATCGATAGAATGAAACACCTTATAGAGCATATGAGTTGAATTCTTCCCCACCCTAGAAATCATTAAAGCTTTACAGTTTTATTATCTGGACTGGGAAAGTTGTTTTAGACTGTTGCCATTAGTGGCTTTTTAAAAACACAAAATAATGCCCCCACTCCATTATTGCAGGTTTGTGTTGTTTTTTTTTTCTTTCCCTTTTGCATTTTGTATGTGAAAACATCTCTGATCCTGCTCTTTCCCATGATGGCTTTCAACGTTAGAGCGGCTGATGTTGCTCTGAACTGCAAGAAAGTAAGGAGGGTAAGGATACCGTATTACGGCACTCTGAGCCTCTCTCCTCCCATTTCCTGTAGGGAAGCCTTTTTGAAATGACAAACAGAAGAGAACTTTGTTTAAAGCAGACATGCTTTAAGATTCCCCATGACTCACTGGTTTATAATTTTTAAGACATATTTAGTGATTCTGCATTTCGGTCTTCTACAGATGGGCCCTGCTGTCACAGTACTGTTCCCTTAGCTGCTATGTGGATGCAAGAGCCAGAAACTTGCAGAATATGACACAAAGACATATTGAATTCTTTTGCACAACATGTAAAGCTTAGCCTCTTGAGCTGATATGGTAGTGGTCTGAGCAGAACTGGATGAAATAGAGATTATTCTTCTTACATAAATACTTAATGCAAAGTTCTTTTTTTCCATTCAAGTCCATTCAAGTCTTGAAAATTTTTGAGTGACCGTAACTTATCAAGCTTTCCAGGTGTCACCACATCAAAGAGATGCTGTTGGGGAACGCTTTCTGAGCAATCATTCAGGGGATGATACTGCAGTCTGCTTAGGTAGACTACGTCACCACTTTTGTTACCGTCTTCCTGACCTTTCCTTACGAACTGAGATGGGCTTTCCTAATTACAGAATCACAGAATGCTAGGGGTTGGAAGGGATCTTTGAGAACCTTCTAGTCCATCCCCCCTGCTAAAGCAGGTTTGCCCAGAGCAGGTTGCACAGGATTGCGTCCAGGCGGTTTTTGAAATTCTCCAGAGAAGGAGACTCCACTGTCTCTCTGGGCAGCCTGTATTGGACCATATACAGTTCCAAATGGGAATTTTAGTGTAGCAGGCACTGAAAAGTCATTAGGCCTACAAAGTTCTTTGCAGCCTCTACCTGTAGACCATCACATCGTTTTGTCAGCATCCCCCAGGAAGGCCTAATCCAAATACGGGTCACTTGCAAATGTCCTCACTCAAGGACAGTTCTACATTATCTGCAGGACAAAGGCATTTCAGTGAGCCTGCTACTTCATTTAACTGCTCATGCTATAGCTATTTTTGGGACCTTGGCTCCTCTTTCCAATGGCATAGTATGATATAGTAGAAAACTGAGTAACTTCCACCTTAGAAGATGGAGGGGCAACTAAGAAACCTGCGTTTCAAGCTTTTCCCAAAATGCAGAGTCTAATTCTAGAACCTTGATTATTCTTAATACAAATGTTTGAAGGTTTAGAATATGGCTGGTGGCTTAAGACTAAATGGAAACCTTACCCTTACGAATTCTTCTTTTCTTTTCTACTGTTTGCCCTTCTGGACAAAGAGTATCCCTATCAGGAAATTTTGAGACTTACTGACACACGCATTTGCCCATCCAGTTGAAAACCTAGCTTTTGCAGTTCAATCAAAAAAACCCCAACAAAATGCAAGCAAGGAGAAACGGTACATCAGACTTCTAAAACATTAAAAGAACTGTTACGTTAACTAGCCAATTTACTGAATTTTAAAGCTGGTGTGCTGTGGACAGTGTTTTCACAGCACTATGATTGTTATTGATGAAACATTTGCACTTAATTTAGGATGCTAAAAAGCACTGAAAAATTAATCTTGTCCTCACGATCCGGTAGTCACCTACACTGAGCTTGTGTATACTTTAACATCTTATTAGCTTCTCACAAGAGTGTGGAAAGCAGCCACCACAGAGCAGAAACACGCTTAGATTAATGACAAACTTCATTTGCACTGAAGTTAACGACTGAAGTCAAGCATTCTGGTTTGCTCCGTAATTCAGTGGAAGCTCTTGTGGTATTGACCGAAGCAGCAATGCTTAGCCTGTGGTTCTCAAACCGTATGTAAACGCCTTTAAATTACTTTTGAGCCCCTAGTAGACAGTCTATAGAGCTTCAAAGAGAGCTGCATGATGAATATGTGCAATTCATCACTTAAGCTAGTCCTCATTTTGAGTGGGCTATTTTTCTTGAAAGTCATCAATGGACTGTTCTCAGCCAAGGCTGGCTGAGGTATATTTGTGCCTTGGGCAAAGATATTTTTGGTGTCTAGTTTACTCATGCAAAACCACATATTTCTAGTCTGTGATCTACTTATCCTCTCCTGCTCTAACTCCTTCAAACCACGGTCTCCTTTCTGCACAATACTTGCAACATGCACTTGTAGCTCCCGAAAATTCTCCAACAGGGTTTGTTTCACTTATTGCTTTGTTCTAATGATGAGACCAAAGGGTGCCCTTGGCATGCAGTTAGGCAGAAACAAAACGCCAGGTTTGAGACATTCCTAAATGCCTACCATTCCCCTTGTGAACCAGAAAAACACTCACACCAGTGTTTAACTTCAGACCTGTAAGTGTCCTCAGTCAATTCCTTTTGAAGTCAGTCTAATGGCTCACATGCTTCAAAGATAAGCACATGTTTTGCAGAATCAAGATACAAGTACTTCGACACTTGCCAGATTCAATCCACTGAAAGGACAAGCAGGTAGGCTGAGAACTCCATGATGGTGACAGAGCGTTTCAGGATTAACATCTTTGTGAATGACTGTTATAGTTGTTGGCGAATTGTCTAACAAAAAATTATCTTCCATCACAAAAATGACAATTACACAGAAGAAAAATATAAGTGGAAGTATACTGATTTTGAGACATCATTGTGAAAATTTGGTTAAGAGAACAGTTATCTTTTCTTGTTTTGCTTTTTTGGAGGAGGAAGGAAAAAAAATCACAGCTGTAGAAAACAGCAAATTTATTTCCTGCAGATCTCTAGTGACTGTAGCTGATAAAATTCTACAGTGAGAACATTTTCTGCTTCTGTTGGGTTTCCTCTGCTCTAACAGGTATCTAAAGTTTATGTTTGAGTTGGTGATCCACAGCTCCCAGTACAGTCAATGAGATAAGGATCTCCAGAGGTCCATTAACTGTGCCCTGACGTAGCTGCCTGAGACAGATCAGAGTGGGCTGCTGTTCTCTGCAAAGAATGGAGGGACTGGCAGTGCCTGGCTCAAATATTGATGCCTGGTTTCCAAAGATGGGTGAAAGCAGTCTGTTCAGGGGGCTGTCCATTTAATTCTGCCCTGGTTGCAGCCATAACTATTTTCCATCAAACTCTCCTATTACTGTTACAACAAACCGTGTCCTCTTAAAATAATGCCATCATCCCAGCAAGCCACAGTGTGTTGCTGTGGAGCAGGGGGTTTGAACTGAAGGATATACATCTTTTCAAAAAAAAAAAAAAAAAAAGAAAAAAGTAATTTAAAAAATCCTTCTGCTTCATGTTTATATCAGTGTAGTGCAAGGGCGTCTTTAACCTCTAACACAAATGGGCGTTTGAGCAGCAATGCAGTACAGCAAAGCAAAACAGCTTCCTTTTTTACGGCTGAATAGAGCAGGCCAGAGACCACCCTCCGGACCTGCAGCCAATGGCCAGGGACTGTTTCTAGGACCAGACTAAGTGTGCGACACAGCTCACTCCCATGGAGCTCTTCCCTCTGAGGCAGGATGACTGTGTCCAACACGGCTGTCGGGGGTGTCCCCTCGCTTTTTTTGTCCTCCAAACCGTGCTTAGGAATTGCTTAAGGAAGTGCAGACTGATGTGGGCTCGGATCGCGCGAGGCGGTACGCCAGCAGTTAAGGAGTACACACGACCGTGCCCTGGCCCTGTTTTAGTTAGTAGCGTAGATAGCTTCAGGATTTTTTCACAGACTAAGGGGACATGGACAAATGGCTGAAAGACTCACCCTGGGTGAGCCTCCCTTCATCAAAGGCAGCCATACAGCCTATTATTTTTCAGAGAGTTACTCCTCCCATGTGGCTGCGGATCAGGCTTATTTTGCCTTCCTTTCTCCACCCCCCACCCCCCCAAGTTTATCTGGATACTCTCTTTTTGATATCTAAAACTTTGAATTTCTGTCTTCAGTTTATGGCCAGGTCATACCAGTGGTTTCCTGGGTCAGCTTTGCACTGCGGTTAAAATAGTTCTCCCTCCCAGGGATTCATCCTGGGATGCATTTATGGAGAAGCAATGGCATCCTCCACGCCTTCGTAGCGTTAAGTTAAACAGGCGTGATGGATCGCTGGCTGCGGTTCATCCTACAGTGAAACGCAGCAGCAAACGCTTCCCTACAACAGCAGCACCATCCAACAGTTTGTGTCTGAGGAAACATTTCTTACTAGTCTACAAATTCAGCTGAATATTTGCAAACACGTAAACCCTCTTACTGGATGTCAGGATCATTTTAGGTTTAGGCTCTTTGTGAGGGAATTGGACGGCCGATAATGCCTGTTGTTAATTGCTCGTCGGTATGGCTCAGTCACTTTCTCGAACCAGGAAATTACCGTTTTGAAACTCTCTGACACTAACAATAATGCATTTCTTTTTCATAATATTACACACAAATTGATTGATTGGATCATCTTTTCATATGTCAGTTTAAATGCAAGCGCTACAAGAATTCAGCTTGGACAGATTAGGCCTATATACAAATAAACCTATTATTAAATGTTCCAGACATCATTATTGTAGTGTTACAATACTGTTTTCCTAACTGAGGCGATAAATACAAAATAGTCTTTCAGCTACTGTTATGGCTCTTTCTTCACTGTTGGACTGGATTGAAAAGAGCCGTGATAAACCCGTTGAGCAAAAACCAAAAAGGAAAAGCAAGTATACATTAAAAAGCACATACCTATTTACTGCAGCATCAATAAAAGCTTTAATTAAAATGATATTTGGGATCTATCTAGGAAAACAGGCAAGTTTAAATACATTATTAAAATACGTTCCTTAAGTTATATGTTTTCATCTAAATGAAATATTAATGTAGGATTAGCAGCTGGTAGAAACTGCCACTGCTGTTCATAAAAGCAAATAAAGTATCTATTAATATGGGTTATCACACCAGTGGAAAACTGAAATAGCTGTAATTAGTGCCCAGTACAAACAACATAAATCTTCAGTTGTTGAATTTTGCTACAAGCTACAAAATTAAGAAGAACAAGGACAGCTTCAAGATGCTTCTCTTTACCAGCTTATGCCATACGTAGAAACAGTGAAAAAGGCATCACAAAGAATCAGTTTCACATAGCTGTTTGCACAATTAATATAAGCGTTTGGGCACCCTAAAGGTTAGATATCCAGCTTGAACAGTCCCTTTTATGCTGGAGCTGCAGCCCCTTGAGCTGGGGTCATTGGAGAACTGGTACATGGCTGCCGTACCTAGAGGGCACTGGGATCTTGGGGACCCACTGCTGTGTATGAAAAAAAATAGAAATCGTGCAGCTATTTGATTCATCAGTCTCAGAGTTAAACAGGGATAGGAGACTGGGCAGAGGGTGAAATGAGGGCTCACTGGCTCTACAGGCTTAGCTAATATCTAGCTATGCACTTAGTGAATTTGCACAAGGTCAAGTGTGGTCATATCTAAGTGGAAAATGACTGAGAGGGCAGAGAAGTAAGTTCCAGAAGGGTGCCCAACATGCCTACCCTGACACATGTGCCCAGCTAATCACAGATTATAAATTAACAAATTCTAAAGCCTTTGGATTTGCTTACAGTGTTGGAAGAGAGAGCACTGTAAGGGAGGAACCCTGCAGTGCCCAGTCACTGAAGTCACCTGAAGGAATAACTCAGTGATGGTTTGCTGACCTGGGCAATCATTTAGACACTATGATTTCAATTGTATGGACACCACGTTTTTACTCTGGCAAAGAAATTCTCTACTTTAACAGCTGGTCTGTACCCCAGTCCCTCAAGCTGGCAGGTTAATACCTGAAGTCCAGTTTGTGCAAGTTGTTGGAAATTTCTGGACAATACTCACGTGTTAGCTGGGAAAATCTGGGTACCTATTATAAGGCTTCATATTTAATCTATTTTAAGGTAGGAGGTCCATCACCCATTCCCTCTAAAAACAGAGGTTTCTCCCAAGCCAACCAGTCAAAATTAAAAACTTTTCATAAAAAAATACCATTCACACTGTGATACGCTTTACTGAATGAATTTACAGAACATTTTCCCCATTTCTCTTTAATTCAACTCATTTCACATAAATCAAGCAAGGACCTCTCTACCATGACGTTTAAAAAAATGAGAATATGCCTTCTGCAGCTCACTACAGGGTAATGGTTATGCATATCACAGTCCATTTTTCTCTTACCATCAGGGAATCCATCCCAGATCTCCAATCTGTCATAGCGACAGAACGCTCCCCCTGGAGTATTTGAATCAGGTTCTAGCTCAAAGCTTTCAAATTCCAGTATAATCTCTGACATCTTTGGTGCAAAGATAATATAAGTGCATTCAAGGCTATTGGGATATTTCTCAGGGAATCCAGGGGACTTTATCACTCCACTTGATGAAGTAAAGTTTCTGGAACACTCAGGTCCTGTAAGAGAAAGAGGAAAATCACCTGGGTTAGCACTATGCTACTAAGCAAAGTAGTTAGCTGGAAAACAAATTAGATTGTATTGTCTCTCCAGCAGCAAAGGTGGCTTTTCAATGAAACACCTCATTTTAATCACTGCATTAATCATTCAGGCAGCTTGTTCCTATTATTGATAGTCAGGTTTTAAAGTGCAGTTCGCATATACTGTCTGATTCCCAATTTTCAATTTGTATGGAACAATATGAAAACTTGTACCAGCTCTAGAAAAAATTATGACAAATACAAAGTCATGTGGGAACAATGAAAGTGTAAGCTGCAGAAATCCTGACAGAGCCCTAGAGAAATAATTATAGCCCCTTCAAGCTCAAATCTTTAAATCTTATGGCTGACAGGCTTTTATTGGTGAAATAGAATTTTTTACGAAGGCGGGTGAGTGAGTTCAGTAGAGGGAGTAGTGGTTTCAGATTCCTGGAGCACTGACTCAGTAACTCTGCCAGATGTGACCTATGCCTCCTGGACAAACTCAATGTGAAAGGCAGCTCGTACATGTACCGAGGGTGACTGACTCACTCTGAGTGCTGTTGACACAGGTGCACGAGTGAAACGTTGCTGTTAGTGCAGGCATGATAAACTGTGTGGTTACAGGCAGTGTTTCTAGAAGTCACCTAAAGTCAATGTTGACACACCAGCTTTCCCCAATGTCCCCACCATGGCATAATGGGAAGCTCCAAACGGTGCTCTTGGTCGAGCAGAAAAGTGGCAGTAGAGATGCAAGGATATGAAAGGCCACTGGATTTGCCTTTGTGAATAGAGGGGTCTCAAACTGGAGTCCCTCTCGTTGACAGGTCACATTTCTCCTTTATTTAGGTCCCTCAGGAATCTCCTCGGTGGACCCCACATCTGCAGGTGTGCTCTACAGTCAGCCGCAGGCACTGCCCACACATCCTCCCACTAGGCCAGCACAGACACCCCTCTCTGACTTCTGACACTCCAGATTGAATGGAAAGCGATTTACGGGATTTGGGGCCCTGGTGGATAGCAGCGGAACCGGGGAGTTTGAGTAGGATGACTCAGACAAAGGTCTTAGGACATGGAGTGAAGGAAGGACACAGGTAGCACAGCTTGGTTGCAACAGGCAGGTCTGTGCTGGAGGGAGAGCCTGTGCGAGGCTTCAATCTGGATGAGGATGCCCAGCATCCTTAGAGACTGTCGTCGGGAGCGTTAGAGGATTTCCAGTGCTTAACACAGATCATTGAAGGAAAACAGTCTGGCTTGCTGCATGTATGAATACTCTTATTTCACCATAGAGAAGGTTTTCCTTGCAAACTTGCCAAACGTATTACCCCCGCCCAGACTTGGCTACCTCCCAGTTAAATTCAACATTCAAGAGAGAGGTCTGGATGAATTTAGTCAGTTCAGGTATTCTTGCCCTTCAACAGACGCTGATAGCAAATGCTTGAGCTATCACATCAATATTCAGAACACTTCAGGGCATATTTTGGAAGACGTAGATATTAATGCACATGTAACCTGACCCATTCCAATTTGGGAAATTACATTTTGCCTATAAGTAAATCACCCTCTTACACATCAGTTGAATGTTTCTCTTCTCTCCCTGTCATTCCCTTTTCTCCTTGTCATGCAGGGGAGGGTTATATTCCGGTTGTTGCTCCTCACTCCCACCAGTAGCTGCTGTTCCAGGATAAAATAGCTTTGCTATGCCATTCATAGCATAAAGTGCTCTGTACTCCTCTCGGAATCCAATAAAAGATGCAATATAAAATGTAAGCCAGGATCATTATTGCTTTATTAAATACAGCCGGATCCTGGCTCTGTGAGTCCACGATCGTCAGGCTCCTTATACTCACACATGGCATTTCAATACTATCTTGCTTTATTTTAAACATGTTCAGGTCAATCTGGTGCATGAAAGAAAAACTGTTTCCAGAAGAGCTGCCACACTAAAATGCCCTCTACAGATTTTGACCCTTTATTGACACTGTGAAGAAGCTCCAGGAATTAAATCAACGCTGAAGCTACAAGGAACTCCATGAGGGGATCTTTGTGGAAAACTGGCAGAAAAGTTTCTATCAGAAACCTGACTTCTGAGGTGGAGAAACTACATGTATGCATCTCACATCTACATTATGAGAAGGTGTGAGCTGAAGGAATGATAGAGAGGAGGCAATAGAGAGAGCAAAGAGATGACATTGGGGATAATTTCATTTGCTCTCTGTAGGTGACACTAAGCCAGAAACTCATTTGCCTTCTTGGTTGACACTATCTTTTTTTCAATTTACTCCATAAATTTGGTCCACTCAAGTTAGGAATGTCGAATGTGAACTGTGTAGATCCTCTTCTAGTGAATAGGCCACTCATCCATCCTAAGATAGGCTGGCTGTTGAAGCCAAAATGATGAACATTTCAGATGGGCTAAATGTTGGGCAACATGGGTTTCATGTTTTAGTCTGAAATTCAACGTCTTCAAGCGTCTTTCTGGCTAAGAAGCTGGAAGGAAAGGCAGCCCCTACTCTCAAAGTCTGGACTTCATTTATCACAGTCATTCTGTGTGCTGGTCTCTCCTTACAATTTCCATAGTGTGTGACATTTTAAGCATCAGGTTTAGAATTCAGCTTAGGACACAGGTAACGTAATGCAGTTTTTCTTTTCAAAAACTCAGGTCGCTCTCACAGGAATAACGGGCAAAAATTGTGTACTGAAATGCAGCTCAGTCTTCAGCTCAGCACCACAGAACCTTGGGCTTGGGATCATTTTAATATGCCATACCTGGGAAATGATAAGCTAAGTTGTGAATACGCTAAAACGAAGCATGTTAGTCTGGTGCAAGCAACTGAGCTTCACTTGTGTGACAGGGTGAACTGGTGAGCTTTATCTGGTACAGATATTAAAATGGAAATTTGAAATAGCATATGTGCGTTAACTCAAAAGTTAAAAAGGGCTGTGTTCCCACAGCAGCTATAACTTGTATCCTTTATGTACACACAGCATTTTCTAGCGCTGTACCTGGTGATAACTCTCCTGCTTTAATATACAGTTTATGTGGAACGAACTAGAGTTAAAGTTGCTCTGGGAGCCATAATTTTAAGTTTCTAGACTTCTCTGTGCGTAAAATCACATTCATAATGGCATCTTAACATGGTTAATGTGTATCATTGAGAGATGTAAATGACTACACAAGGAAATAAACACGATGTTCTTGTCAGAGCTCTGAGTTGCCACTACACTATTAGGAAATAAATAAAAGCTTTTTTCTTGAAAACTCTCAGTTGCTAAAACAGATTGTTCCACAGGTCACTTCTTCACATTCTTCCACTTGTGTTTCAGCCTTGTTCTCTACGAAAGGTGGTACTGTGTATACAAGCACTAGGAAACTTCAGGACACAGTTTCAAGAGGTTAGCCTCCTAAAGACACCAAAATAAATAGAGATATTTTTTCAGGGAAGCTTGGTGTCATTTGGATGCTGAGTTCTTTCAAAAAATGTGACCCTGAAGGTCACCAAAAGAATTTCTGGGAGCCAGGAGTGGATTTACAGACAGGGAAGATGGTGAACAAGAGGTCTGTGGCCCCAATTAGCACTGTGCAGAGCAACGATAGCATGCAATAGAAAAGCGACTTCACTACTGTGCTTGTGCTCATTAACAGTACAGCTGCCACCAGCTGCGTGTGCTGAACACCACTGGAAATCTGGCTCTGGTTTAGGTGTGTAAAAGGTACATGGACTGGTCTTGAAAATGGGGCGCTCTCTGCGAGTGGTGTGCATTGCAAATTTGGAGTTTTGAGCTGCTTGTGTGAATGTGACCCTAAACATTGATGTTGAAGTCAATATTTTTTTTTCTAGAAAGTTAAGCTTATTGTCTTTTTGTATTTGACGAGATTTGGTCCTGTATTCTCCAGATGTAGAATATATGAATTATTTTTCTCCATCCAGCTATAGGGAAGGTGTCTGCCAAAGAATAAAGATCTTACTGCCGTTCTAGCCATTGACTCAGAAAGAGAGTTATCAATGCGGGACTGTCTGTAGTCTGGTTAATCCTGGGCTGTTGGTTTCTCTGTTTTCTCTGTGCCCCATACAGCTATCTGTGCTCACCGGTACTAACTCCTGGCACAAGCATCCAGCAGGTCATGCCCATGAACAGTCTGAGCTTCTCCTCTCCTTTACCTCCCAACATGACTTGTGAAAGCAACAGCAACATCATCTGCTGCCCACATGTACTATGGTACTTTGTGAGCCCACTGACATCTCTTGGGAATCCAGAGCAAAACACTAGAAAAATAAGTCCGAGACTCAGAAGGTACAGTGCTATAAAAGCAGCAACACTGTAAATCATACAGTAATTATTATCACAAAAAAAAGAAAAAAGGAAGAAAAAAACACAAAAAATAGAAAGGCAAAAAAAAAAAAAAAAAGGAAAAAAAAAAAAAAAAAAAAAAAAAAAAAAAAAAAAAAAAAAAAAAAAATAAAAAGAAAAAACAAATAAAAAATAAAAAAAAAAAAAAAAAAAAAAGAAAAAGAAAAAAAGAAAAAAGAAAAAAGAAAAAAAAGAAGAAAAAAGAAAAAGAAAAAAAGGAAAAAAGAAAAAAAAGCTAATGATTTTAAGGTGGTTGAAACAAGCAGCTGATGAGGACTATCACATTACACCCAGAGGAGTCAAGCCTCAGATGCAGCTGGCTTACTGCATTCACAATGATTTGCATCTATTGAATACAGGTCCCACTTTGGAATGACAAGAGAAATACAATTTTCTTTCAAGCATTTTCATGCATTCCCTCCATTCCAAAGAATTATTATGAACTTTTTGATGCAAGCAAAGATCACAGGTTATGAGCTATATAACAATAAATTGTTTCTCACCTCTTTTGAAAACTTCGTAACGGATAGAAAATCCTGCTCCATGTGTCTCATAGTCGGAAACAAATTTAATAAAAAGATATGGTCCTGAAGACACTAAAGGAGGGGGAGCAATTTTTCCACAGTACTTTCCCCATAAGCGTCCTTCAGCATTATCTCCATCAATCACTTCAACATAATCATACCTGGTAGATAAATGGAAGGAAGAAACTTTTAACTTCCAGGAAAGGAGACCTAATTAATTTAGAAACCATAACACAACATGGATAATCAAGAAAAATGCTAGCTTGCTTGGAAAAACGCATTATGCTGAAAGATGTAAGCAAAATGAAATAATTAAAATGGACTACATTATGTCTGTAGACATCATCTGGCAACATGGAACTATTAGGAAGAATAGTGTCCATTATGCTTGCAGACAATGTCAGCTAAAGTAACCAATTAACAAAAAAAAAAAAAAGGAAATCTCATGAGCACAATTCTGTATTATTAAATTGGGTTCCTTTGTCTGTGTAGTGTTGTTATCAATACATAATGCATAGCATTCTTTTCAAACTGTGAAGTTCTGTTATGAATTCAAAAATGTCTTTGGCTGGAGCTCTTTATGAACAATACTTTGATTTCCATGTGCTGTCCTCCAAACATATGTCTGCAGAATAATAAATAAAATCTAAACATTAGGTTTTGTTCAAAACTCCACCATGTTTCAGATCAGTGGTAGAAAAATCTGTTCTTTTCCTCGTTAGCTGGACAATTAGGCGCAAATCACAAAACCCACGTCAGTCACAGCACTGCTTTTTGTCAGACAAAACTTGTTTCATTACAAATAATTCTTTCTTAGGGAATCAAGAAGCACATGTTATATTATTCATATTGTACAGCATGTGATTACAGACCAGGCTGGGCTAACTCCTCCCCTGGCTACTTGCTTCACTCCTAAGGACTCCATAAGGAAAAGCATAGAACAATGCAATAATGATTGTTCGTAAAAGTTTGCCTGGAAGCAACAGTTGTGTCCTCAACCCTCTCACCAGAGACGCCAACAGGAAGGGCCTGGTCGGACAGATTTGGTTTCAGAGGGCTGAGGAGAGCCCAGCAGCGCGGTGCACTGAGCTAGCTGGGAGAACCCAAATGGGAATAAAAGTCCTGGGCAGGCAGAAGCTGCAGGTGCAGAGACAGGTCTATTTTTAAGTTTTAGTAGCAGATGATTTTACTCGACCCTGGGTAGGAGGGAGAACTAGACACAATCTGTAGAATTAGTTTCATCTTCTCCTAAAAGGTGGTGGCATTTGGACCCTGGGTTGTGCTCTGGACCTCTTCCGCACTGCAGCAAAAGGCTTCTCTCTGCCTCTGCGTCTCTGTGTCTCTGCCACGCTGCTGTTGCCATTTGACAAGTTGCTGTTGGCCAGACAATCTCATTTACTTTTCATTATCCTACTACGACTGACATTAGAATGTTACTATTAATTTGTTTAGACCTTTATTCTACTGTTAGGTTCGCTGAAGTGCTCCCAGCATTTTAATATACAAGGAAGAGCTAAAACTGACAGGACAATGAAGTGCGTCTGGCGTTTTTAAAGAGATCAAGGAAAAAGATGTCTTCATGATGACCAATGTCATTTTTCACAACTCTGCTCCAAACCGTGCAGGGCACGTTACTGATGTTTACATGAAGCCCTGTGAGACAACTGCAAGGATGATATCACTAGTTAAAGTGGACGGCTTAAGGCTCCTTAATTAAAAATGACATTACCTCATCAGTTAAAATTGTGTGCCAGCTTTGGTGTATATCAAGTAGAAATAGAGCTGACGCTGATGGAACTGTAAGCATTAACACATGTGAAATACTGTGTTAACTGCATTTCCTCTTATGTATTTGATTTTTCTAGCAGCAATTGCTCAGCTAGTTAGCTTCACTGTCCCGTTTCAGACCGGTGGAAATACAAAGCAGAAATGTGCATTTCTGAGATAGTTTACAGATACCTTAAGTAGCCTGCATTTGTAAAATTACTCTTCTGTTCGTTTTATAGTTTCTTTATGATACATGTATAACAGGATTTGAAAGCTGTGAGGTGAGTTGTAAAAATCCTCAAAATCGGTTTTTGTTTTGGTTTGGTTTGTTTTGGTTTTGTTTGTTTGTTTTGATTTGCCTTTAAAATATCCTTAAGAATACTAGCTGTGTGTTCCCTGCAAAACATAATGGAAGTAGTCGGGGATGCAGGCTGCTAGTTTTTAGACTTTAGGAAAAAAATCAATGTAGACAATTTTTAATAAGACAACCGTTCTCCAAATAATTAACTGCTCGTTGAAGAGGAAGAGTAATGACATAAACCCACAGCATCTGAGTGACAGTCTTTGCTCTTCTCCCCATGATGACATTATTTCACTAGTTTCCCAGGCACCATCATTGCTCAAGACTCAACAGCAGGTAATCTTCAAATGAATATCAAGGACCTTATATCTGCATTATTAAATGATATGACAAATTCTAACTAAAAATGCTAAGCAAAGTTTTAAATGCTTTTTTACGCCATGTATAAAGAAAAAAATCCAGAAGTTTGAAATCAGTATTTTATTCTGCTACACCTTAAAAATAAATGATCTTCTATAGTCTTACTAAGTCTTCTGTATACAGCCCCCGCCCCCCCCCAGTTAACCCGTAAGTACCAATTTTGCTATTATATGAAGTAAAGTCTGCAAAAAGTATTCTAATTAAATTCTATCACTTTCCTAGGCTTTCTCCTTTATAGCGATAGCCTGCCCACACCTTCCCGTTGTCCCTTACAATGACAGAATTGTAATTTATAGTGCTCTTTCTGGCTGCTGTGCAGTTGTAAATGACACAATTTGGTTACTAAAAGCCTCTCCTCTGATGGATTTTGCAAGTTGTAGGTCATGCAGCCCTGTAGAAGATTGGAGGATTTTTCAACTTTTTTTCTTCTGCTTTGAAAAATTACTGACAGCCAGAAAAGAAGTTCAGCTGTGAGACAATAGGTGCAAAGTATGCTTTGATAAGGGGAAACATTAGAGATCAGCCCTTCAACCTTCATATTCTAACGATCATGTCTTTCACTTAGCAGCTAACAAATGGATTTGGATTATCCCACATGGGTGGCAACATCTCATATCTGGGCTGCAGTAAATGAGTATCTCCTTTTTTTTTTTCCTAGGAAATGAAATTACTCTGGATTTTACTATTTTTTACTTGGAAACCGATATCCTGCTGTCATTTTTGCACTTTTGAAAATCCTGCCAGAAAGCATAGTGTATCACAAACAACTGTTCTTGTAAATAGGAGGAAGTACAGTCACAACTTGAAAGAGGAGTTGCTGCCAAGGAAGCTCAGAAAGCAGCTTGCATTTCCCTCTGGACTTGGTAGCAGTTCTTCTCCATAAGTTTGTCAGGAGAAGATGCAGTGCCAGGGATGCAGTTGGCGTATTGGCATCCCTGTGAGGAGACTGAATTTGTCACCTCTGCAGTGCCCAGACAGCCTTGGCACGCAGCCCAGAATACTGAGTTTGCAAATTTGGATTTCCCACTTGGCAATTCCTCACTCACTTACTGCTGTCAATGGTACGGCAAATATTTCTTGTAATATTATAGTCCTTTAGGGTTTATGGCACAGAGATGTAAATACAAACATGGCGCTATGCACTGAGTGTAGTTTCAGGTGAAGGACTAGAGCAGGAGTTCATGCGTGAAAATAGGAGATGTCTGCCCAGAAGGGGAAATCAACAGGTATGTTCATGGAGCCACTCTGCCACGTTACAGAAAGCACCATTGCAACTGATCATCAGCTCTGTCCCCTCCTTTTTTGCATGTCTTTTGTCCAGGTCTTTCCAGATATCCCATTCATGTTTGCTTTCTGTTTGCACCCTCTGTGGTGTGCACGGACAGGCAGGTGGGAGCCTGCTGACATGCACAGCAGAGTTCGCACGCTCACCTCACTCCTCCCGGCCGGTGCCTGAACATGTCATTACTAGACGGTTCTCATGCTACGGTTCAGTAAACAATGTCTGGGGCAGGTTGCCATTGCAAAGATGAGGGAATCTAGAATTCATCGACAAATTCTTGAAGGAATTGCAAAAAACTTGCCCTTTTTTGGAAAGTGTAATTTATGGGTTCTAGGAAAAGACGAAGCAATATCTATAAAACGAACACCAGGCATGAAAACATAAACAGCTGCAGGACACGGATGCGGGTGCATTTTGTATTTCCAGTAGGCGATAACAGTGCTTACGTCTGGTTTCAGTTCTGAACATGCGGGCGACCCGTGAAATGCACCATAGCACGTTGTACTGCAGAAAGCGAAGTGAAAGTGCTGGAAAGCCCTGCCTGCTGCTGAAGCCAGCCACTCTGCCACGCTTCTACACATTTGCCTATTAGGGCAGAGAGATCTTACACCTTTTCCCTAAAAAATTTCCTTCCCAAGACATATGCAGAACTCAGCTGAAATCTAAATATTTGCCGTCACCTATTGAAACACTCAGGGAAGCGTATATGACTATAATTAACATCTGAATACACCGTATTTTTCTGCAGCCTACTATGATACGCTTCTCTAGGGTGGTGATGAGTATTTCAGTTATCCACCTGTTAGAATTAAAAGATTTTCCACCCCCCTGTTTCTTCTATCACTCTGATTCCACTTCCACGCAGCTGCTGAATCTCTCCCTGACATGAGTTATCCACCCTGGTGAGACTATCTTTGGTTCTGAGAATTTGCATCTTAGTTTGTATCTTCTGCCTTTATTTTATAAGGAATTTTTTTCATTCCTCACAAGGCTGAAGAAGAGAAGCTGAACAGAAGGCGTCGCAAGAGGAAATCTAAATAAAGTTTCAAGTTGTTCTGCACGGTGGATTTGTGCCCCACTAGTGACTGAGGGTTAGAGGTGTGGGATTTGCTGCGGTGCTTGTGGCAGAAGGCAATCTGCATTGCAGAGCTCAAAGCTTCAGAACGGCAGGCACTCGACGGACACCAGCCTTAATCCCAGTTTGTTAGCAACAAGAAAAAGAAGGACATGCTGTTAAAAATAAAAAGTTATGCACAGCCCCAAACAGGCTGTTCTTCTGCCCATAACCTCAGCATCTGTCCAGCTGCTCTCCATCGGCGCCTCCATGCAGCCTGACTGCTCTTGGGGCCTCCTGTGCCCCACCTGGCAAGGTGACCTTCTGATGGGGTGGCAGTCCCGTTTTGTAGAGACATGCCAGCCTCCCCTGGCAGCTGGGACGGTCAATACAGGTCTCTACATGGAAGGCATACAACTCCTCACGCCTGGGCCTCAGAATGTGCCGTGACAGAGGTGAAAGCAGCACGTGGCCCTGGGAGGATCCTGGGTGACTACTGTGCCTGCAAGCAAGCCGCCACGCCTCAGCAGGGCACGGGTACTCCCTGGGCACTGGCAGTCACAGGCACGGCAAGGAACGGCAGGGTTCTTTTCCTTTTCAAGCTCCTCACCAGAGTGATTGGGGCCACGGGGTCTCACGTGGTGCGTTCCTGCCTGGGTAGTCGCTGCATCGCCTGCTGGCAGTCTCCCCAACAGAGAGGTCTTTCTCTATCCCAACGCCCAACTGTTGGTGTGCATGTGTCTGACAGGACAGGTGAGGTGACCTTTCTCTCTCTCGCTCACTTTCTTTCTCTCTCTCTTTTTCTTTCTTTCTTTCTCTCTCTATTTCCCTCTCTGTTTCTCTCTCGTTTCTCTCTATTTCCTTCTTTCTTTCTCTATTTCTTTCCTTCTCTCCTCTCTCAAATCTATTAAAAGACTCCAGTAGACCATTTCTCCAAGTCATACCATTGGATTACACCAGCCAGGCAGTGCAAATTGCTGGAGAAAGGGGGAGGTGGGAGCGAGTGCCCATGGGAGGAGACTTCTAAACAGGTTTTGCTTGTACTGGGTTCATGGTGCAGATGAAGCCCCCCAACGGAGACAACGTACCATCTGAATCCCACAGTCCTCTAAAGGGCTGGATATTTAAACATGCAATTTGCGATCAATTAGTGATTTGTAATTTAGTGAAATCCCTGTCTGTTTGGGGGGGCCTTTGTTTCCAATGGTCTTTTGTGAGCTGGTGCTTTTATGGTCTTAACCCAGGGCCAAAATTCACTGAAGTTTACTCATACAAAGGTCCTGTCAACCTAAGAGATTTCTGGGAATAAGGCCATTGGGATTTGGCCACTGTTCAGCAATTTACTAATGCCATGAACTGACAGTGGGTCTCATTAAGAATGAACTAGTGAGGGTCTATTTTAGTACACGACCAAAGCCATAGTGAGAAAGAGGAAAGATGGAACAAAGACATTGATGAAGACTTACAGTTACCCACTGTAACAGTTTGATTGCGACTAATATTAGCAACAGTTTTGTTATTACACTGGTTTCTGGAATCATCTAATGCATTGCGATTTGCCCTTTCATTTTACAATTAAGCTTTTAATTCTCTGCTGAGGAATCTGAAATACAACGTACCTTAACCAATAAAAGTTCAAAACCCAGAAGTAATAAAAATAATCACTACTATTTAAAATATTATTATCCTTCACCTTAGCACGTTTCTCCTTGTTTGGCTCATGCCTTTGAATGCCTGGGACAGGTAGAACTGAAATCTGAACTAAATAAGCAAGATTATATCTGCACTTTCCCTATACAGCTCCGCTGAGAACAGTAGACAGATCTTTAGCTGCTGCAAATGAGATTAGCCCCTTGATGTCAATGGACCTAAGCCGTTACACTGATATATGGCTAAAGAAGGTGCACGTGGTGACACAATATTCTACCTTGTATTTACTTAGTTCTATTCTATTTAATCAAATAAAACCTGGAAAATTCTTCAACAGAAATGTGAACCCTGGGGTTCATTCTGTAAATGAATGAAACATTGTCGCACAGAAAACGAAGAAGAATCAGAGATTGCAGACCAGGTTTTGCCATTTTAGTATTGCAGTGTCCTAGGGGAAGTAAAAGTAAATTCATCTGCTAAAGTCTTCAGCATATCTATCTGCAAAAAGAACTTTACCAACGAAAAGATTTGATCTTGAAGGTAGGGCAAACTCCACTGATTTCATTGCTTGCCACATACTGTAATAAGTTATAATATAATGATCCCAGTATATAAACAAGAAAACCTCTTCTGGGAAGAAACATTCAATTTTAAACCTCTTCAGCAAGGAACTGCGGTTCATAACTTTATGGCGTAGAAAATGCTATATTTTCATGGAAAATGTTTCTGTCTGTCAAATAAGACAAATCTACAAATTCATGACTTCCACTTTAAGTGGGGGAAAAAGAACAACTTAGCAGTTTAAAGGCTTCCGAGATGAAGGAGCTTTCTAGTGTCAAACTGGTGAAGTTTAGTATTTATAGGAATTTCACATGCTTCTAATTGCTCTAAACTCAGTTCCCAAGTAAATATGCCATCTGGAAGATATTAGAGTCATTTACAACTTGTTCACCTCCCTATTTCACTGCAAAATCTTACCTCTTGCCAACTTTTCAGTGTTTCTTCCCCAAAATAAAATGTAGTCTGATTTTTACTGTTTGTTTCATAGTTACTTTATTTAAATTGAGTCAGCTAAGGACTTAAAAAACTATTGAAAATTTTTTTTTTAAAAAGTAATTTTCTTGTTATTCACTATACCTCAAGCTTTATAATCTTTCATACGGACATTTCAGATTGTGAGCGTTACGTCTGGTTTAGTTTTGTATTAGCCACTAATTTAGATTTGGAAGATATTCTAGGTGATAAGATAAAAAAAAGATGGCACAAGGAGTCATCTTGCATAAGAGTAGGGTCTTGTAAGCAAAAAAAAAAAAAAAAATCCAAAACTCAATTGCACAGTTTTGTTTTGTTTTTATGAACCTCCCAAGAGATGCCCATCAATCAGAAAACTTCTTGTAAGTTGAGCAACTTCATCCAAGTATGCCAATCTGTTTACAAGTGCAACATTGCAAGATTCCTCTGAGGTAAGTTGTCATTCCCACTTTACATATGTGGAGACAGAAGAGAGAGACTGAGTGCCAACGGGCCTCCCAGAAATTTTGCAAACAGCAAGGAACAAAGCTCAGATAGCCAGATGCCGTGTTTTAAATATACGAACCCAGCCTAGCTCCTCGTGAAAGAACGGAAGATTCCTAACGCCTTCTGTGGGTTTCGAATAAAGCTTCTTAACAGAGGCTCAAGATTTGGAAGATTTCTTAAGCCATAGAATGTCTGGAAGAAGGAGCTGCAAAGTCTCACACAGTCTCACAAATACATTTGTGTGATTTCCGTAGGAGAACTAGTCTAAATTTTGTGTACAGAGACGCATGCATATACACATGCCCACATTGCTGCAAGGAGTCAAACACTATCCGTATGTCTCCATAACCGTTGAGAATTGCTTTCATGTGACCAACTCATTTAATGATTTGTGGTTGGATTAGTGCTGTGAGCACGTACTGCTGAATTCACTAAAAAGCCTGCTTAATTAGTAAAGTTATAGAAGCTTTGCGTTTGCTCGAATGCCTGAAGAACAGAGAAATTGTTGTATCAAATGAAGATCACAATCGTCTGTGATTTCTTTTTCTTTCCACGAAAGTAGAAAAGGAATGCTTTAAAGTGATGGCAGCCTTATAGTGCTCCATTTGGGAGTTTTGTACTGCTGATTAATTTGTAATTATCCTGTTGGGATCCATGTGGTATATTAATCCTAACCTTAGGAACTTGACTTTTAAAAGTATTAGGTGGATATTAGCTCTTCACAGAGACTGTGAAAGTTCAGAACATAAAATAAGTTCCACACTTCTGAAACTCAAACATTTATCCCTTGTGGGCTGTCTACAACCTCTCTAAGCAACACTCACTATTAACAAATCTAAAAGAGGCTAAAGGAGAAAGGAAATTGCAGACGTACGTATCAGCTTTAGAACACAAGCTATGGCAATTTTCTTCCATGGCAACCCTGTTCTGAAGCTCTGTAAATGCCGTAAAATGATGGGTACTTTAATTCATTTCCAGTTAGGAACTATATTAAGATAATATTAAGGATGCAGAGTTAGGCAGTTGGAACACAAGATTTCTCAGTGTTGTTCCCTCCATTCTGATTTCTGCACTGCACTCCCTTTGGACAGACCGTTGGCCACGTGAAAAATCCGCTGTGAGATTAGTGTCTTCACATACCTACTGTGTATTGGTATAAATTACTGCTATAGGTCCTCCTTGCCTGACAGTGTGATAGATGTAAATGTGTGTATTGATTTTTGCTGCGACTCTATCTAAACCCTCTACATAGCCACATGACTAGACATATGCACAAACAAGTGGAGTTCCTGGAAAAAATACAGGTTTGTTGCTGAAACTTTTGACTTGTCAGTGTTTAATCACGTACATGTATTAGAGCTTTTCCTGTGATTTTTTTTTTGGGGGGGTGGGGTGGGGAGTGGGACAGACTCTCTTAAGCTATCACCAAGGAAAAAAAGAGTTTGAATACATAAAGGAGATCCAAACTTTCAAGGCTTTTCTGGATTAAGAAGAGAGTCTTAAAGCATGTGAAATGTGTGCCGTTATTAGCTAAACATTCTCATAACGCTGAGACGACCTTAGTCAGTCTGCTGTAACTCTTAAAGATGAAAACCATCTCTCCTTACTTCTTCCATATAATACAAACTTGGAAAGACAAAGTGCCTGGCCATAGCACCTCGAAGCGCCCTCTGGCACAGGAGGCACAACAAGCTGAATAAGAAGCATTTGTAATTCAGAGATCAACCCACTTAACAACGTCTGCATGTTTCCTGGCGGCCAGTTATCTCAGCACAAAATCATTTGGTTGTGTACATTGCCATTTTAACAAACAACCCTCCAGCAGTGTGAGTAATACGCAGAGCCGGCAACCTTAAAGAAGCCCTGGCTTTGTGAAATCTAAACAATATTTCACAAGGGCAGAGCAAGGAACATTTACTCATGGATAGTGCTTTCAAATTTCAGCCTTCTAATCCTAGTAAGTGTGGCTGAAGACCTGCCTGGAAAAGTCCCACAGTTCTTCTGTTTTGCAACAGCAACGTGTGTGTGCATGTATAGGTGCAGGTTTCTGTGTGCGTTTTTATATTCTTTGTACACAAAGAGATCTGAATCATTTTAGCTGTCTTTTTCATTCTCAAGCAGAGCAGCAGCCTGGGAAACTTTCAGCCTGGAAGATGCGCATTTCAAAACAACTAAAGCAAATGAGTACAGCAGAGCGTACTCAGAGTGTAAGCAGAGAGGAAAGCCCTATGCAAATTTAACTATAGTAATTGCTATCAATCCTTTTCTATTAATTTGTTGTCCAATTGTGAATAAAACCCCTACTGATAACTTAGTGCATTTCCTTATAGGTGTAGTTGGGTTTCGTACCCATCAGCGTCCATCCAGCATGTTAGCACAGACCTCTCCAGGAGCTCCTGCTCTTGAAGTCTGCATTAGGAAATTCAATAGCATCCTCAGCATCATTTCCTTATAAAGCATGTGAATACTTAGCATTTATTGCAAACAGATCGCAATGTCTCTTGAGCTCAGTTTCATGCAGTTACAGCACATTGTTTTTGTGTTAGAACTCACAGTTAAACTGTACCAGTTTGAAACATCAGTATATAAAGTTTGTCCCATTGAGCAATTTTATTCCCATTTATTGTGTGTATCCTTGAACTAAAAAGTATATATGACTTCAATGAATGTACTTATATTATGATAAAATATACCATAGGTGTTTAAAGCTGCTAAGCCTGAAGTTAGTTCATTTGTATCCTGTATCACAGAGAATGTCACAGTTTTTATGAGTTTTGTGACCTTATGATTTATATGGGCCTTGAGAAATAACTATGTGTTTAGAATGGAGGAAAACAGTGGCCAATAAACATTCCCAGTAGCCTAAAAACAGGAACAGCTTGTTAGCTGAGGTCAGCCATATGACCCAGCGCCTAGGGAAACTGCATTGTTAGAGCCGGAGCATGGGGCAAACCAGCCACACAAAAAAACCCCATCCCAGCGATCCACCTCTCATAAAAACGTCTTTCTTAGAAAGAGAGGGATGTGATAATGACTTACAGGAAGGAAAAGGTGCACAGGAGATCAGCATCATCCCTGGTACAAATCTACAGAGTTTGGTGGAGTTGCATCAGAGGTGCATCGTTCTACGCTATTGTAAAATGGAAAACTAAGTAGCAAACCTTCCAGAATTCACAAGTTTCTACTAAAAAATTCTGCATAGCTTTCTCCTGGTACTAAATACTTGTGAAAGCAAGCAGGGTAATGAACATACACACAACACAAACACATACCCAGCTCATGGGCTCCAGTAATTGGGACCCTCCTGCACACATGTGTACCAACTCAAATCCCCAGCAGGAGCTGCACAAATGTCAGGGAAGAATTCATTAGACGGTACCAAGCTTGTCTTCTTTCCACTTCCTCTTCCTCCCTTACCAGTGTAACTTCTTGGGATATATTCTCTTAAATCTGACAAGCATTTGGACCTATACTCAGTGAAGGCTAAATCTTGTTTGGAGCCACATGGTTGTGGGATGACCCCTGCCTTTGGCATCAGGGCAGTGTAAAACCTAAGGCAGGATTAACACACAGAAATGGGGCTTTGGAAGTCAGCAGCAATGTTCTCCTAGAACCACTTTCTCCCATCCTTGTCCCGGCTGCTTCAACAGCTGTGATCCAGAAAAACAACCTTCAGGAAAGGTCTGTTACTGGGTCTGAGGAAACATGGGATAATCGTGTTGATTTGTCTTCTGGATTGCATGGGTCAGACTTCTGTCCTTGCTTTGTGCCCAGGGAAATGGCCAGTGTGACATGGAGCTACGATAATGTATTGCCTGATATATCCAGGGGACCTGTAGCAACCCAGTGAATTGTGAACATAAACGGTGTTGCAACTTCTTGCCTTTTGTTACCCATAAAAGAGTGGTGCTCTCAGTCTTCATTAATCAATTACCATAAATAAGCCTTGAAAGGCAATAAACCCTTACACGGCTGATGAAAACACCTACTCTGCAATTAAATAAAGTCCCAATTTGATGGCTTTTGTTTAATTTACACTTCTAGTCATGTATCTATTAATGCTTTTACTTTTGTTTGTCTACTTAGCAGTGAAAAGCATACAAGAACAAACTGTGTAAGACTCTGTGGTATTAAGCATTGATTCTTTCCTCTCCTTCACTCGTGGCAGGCAGCACACTAACCCAGACAGACAAGCCGTGAAATGTATTTGGGCCAGATTCTCTTGTACGTGCAGAGAATCCGAGTGAGATAACGCCATACTTTCCTTTGCGGTTTAATAATGCAAAGACAGGCTTTCGCACACTAGCGAGAACAAGGTTTGTTTGCTTTATGCATTCTTAAAGGTATCAACTGCCCAAAACAGTAGTAGGAAGTCTGGGAAGGAAATGAGATAATGCCCCATCCCTTTCCTCACTCGGAGCCCCCGAGCTGGCTGACAGAGATGTCTGGCTTGCACAGAAGGAATCAGGGACTCCTTTTGGCAGTGTAGCCTCCATCTTCCTGTTGCAAACCCTTGCTGTGCTGTGTCTGAGGGGTGGCAGCTCCCGGGGTGCACTGCAGGTCGCGAGGTGCACTTCTGGAGCCGTGCTTCGTCCGCCAGCAGAACAGCCAGACGCTGTCACCTTGTAGCATGTTAACGAAAGGGAGACCTGCAGGTTTGCTCTCTCAGTGCTAAGATGCCCACAAAAGCATCATTACGCCCAGCTTTGAGCCAGCTGATGCGTGCATTGTGCTCATCTCCTTCTACGAATAGAACAGTTGGTACCTGGCAGGGGGTGGATCTGTAGTTGGGGAATCTCTAACTTTTTGCCAAAAGCACTTCTTTTTCTCAAATCAAAACATTATTTTCATAATTTTTGAATACAAACCCTTCCTGTCTGAACAGCTCATGTGTTTCATGCCACTGAGCCTAGGTGTCAGCGCACAGTCCCTTTAAAATTTTACAACATAACATAACCTCATTTTGTAGCATTGTAAACATACCCAAGATACAGGATCCTGTGTTTTATTACAGGGGCGAAACGGTAATAATCCCCCCTCTTTCCTGAAACATGCAGAAAAAGCCCTTTAACAAATTAAATGTATACATTCCTCATTAGCTTTAACCTGAGTATGGTCTCACGGGCACTGTAAGGGCAGCCCTTCTTTCTCTCTGTCTGAACAAAGGGATGTTCAGAGACTAACAGGCTACTGGAGAGGCAAAATCCTGCCTGACTCACAGTACCAACACATGTTGAGATGAACAGATTCCTGAAACAGCTCCAGCGAATTGAATTTTCATGGCATATAACATCCCGTATTTCAGCTTTTCCTCAATTACTGCACAGTTCTTCTCATACAGATATCATGAAGTGTCCTCTGCCCTTGCATGACTGTCACACGTCTAATGTAGGAACCACGCCAGACAGACAACTTTGAGAAATATTTCAAACCTTTGTCCCTTCTCCCCATGAAAATTCCACATGGGAAGTCACAAAAATCAGAACTAGCAGAGGGATAAGCGAGCTGATGAAGGACTGTCTCTCTTTGCCCGCCCCGCCGCCGCCCCAGGGATAAGGATCATGCCAGAGACAAAAGGATATATCAGCTGGAAAGAACCTGAGTAAGGTTTCTATGCAGCATTATGCACTGGGAAAATCACAGTATTGCTCGCTAATGGTGCTGCTCAGAGCAGTGATAAACTCCTCCAAAAAATGCTACTCTTGCATTTGGAGATGTGATTACAATGCAGGGACACATGTCTGAATTATTTTATTTAACTGGCTGAGGTACTAATAATGTCATAGACTCTGCTCGGTGCTGAATGTTCCCACTGGGGACAATGAAACCTATGCCACCACAGCTTTTCCACTAACTGGGTGAGGGTTATGGGTTATGGATGCCACAATCACATCTTTGACTGCAGCACAGATGCAGATGTCCAGCTAGCAGCAGGTTGGAAGCTGGGAGTCATTCTGCTTTAGTGAGAGCCACTGGCTGGGAAGGCAGGAGCATTGGGAGGGAACTGGGCTGCCCGGCGCCTGCCTGTTTAGTCACCTGTAAACTCTCTGCATCGTTACAGCTCTGTGCTGTTCACACAATAGCTAAAAGGGCCATAAAGTTGTGAGATTAGAGAGAGAGCTGAGATTTCATGCTTCAGATGCAAGCAAATGTGAGGCTAGATGGCCCTCAGGATGGTGGGGCTCAGTTAGGTCATTTAGGAAGATGGGAGATGGTGGGAGAGAGTGGGTAGAGTCTGGACTGGAAGGCTGAAAGCACAGGCTCTCTTCCTGTGCCACTGCTATTCAGTGAAGCCAAGCATCAGCTAACTTCCCTGTCCCTCAGTTTCCTAGTCTGGAAAATCAGATACTGATACTTCCCTGAAAGAGTCTGAAGGTCTTGGAAGAGCCAAGACGGCTACAATACTAGTGACACTGTCATTAATTTTGTGACTTAAAACGTCTTTGGTAAATAGATATATTTAGCCGATAGCTCTGCATTCTTGCTTCTAACCCTTTTTAGCTTCGATTTAAAATTTTGACCTTTGCAGATGGACAATGAACAAGGAGGACAAAGAGATTTAAAATACTATGTATTTTTTGTGAGCCTCCATTTCAAAATGTTCACAGTGAAATACGGCATTTTGCTACTCTTGCCATGACATAAAACCTCGTTCCACTAAGAACATTATAACAAGCAATAATAATTCTTTATAACCCAGAAATAGTCATGGATGTAGTCTCGTCTAAATGTGCAGCGATTTACACAATTAATACTCGAAAGTATTAATGAACCTTCTGCATAAACCCCTAGGGGTGGAAAGAGATGACCATGTATCCTTAAGTTCCTTAAGACAGGTACTTACAAGGAGCCTGAAGAACAAAGGATTTGGGAAAGAGTCTGTTTTTAATCAGAAAATGATTTTCTGACATCTGAGGACCCAGAATTACTCTGAATCACCCACTGCTGAGACTCTTGCTGCTCTGGAAAACTGTTTCACTCTTGACTAAACACATTGAGCCAACGGATTCAAGGGATTTCTTCTTTGAAGAGGAGTATTTCCTGTACCTGAGCTCAGGTGTGGGAGGTTGGCCACCTTTCCCCCAGACACTCTAAATAAGTGATGAATCATAGAGTCATAGAATCATAGAATCATAGAATGGTTTGGTTTGAAACAGACCTTTAAAAGTCATCTAGACCAAGCCCCCTGCAGCGAGCAGGGACATCTTCAACTCGATCAGGTTGCTCAGAGCCCCAGTCAACCTGATCCTGAATGTTTCCAGGGATGGGGCATCTATCACCTTTCTGGGCAACCTGTGCCAGTGTTTCACCATCCTCATTGTGAAAATTTTTTTCCTAATATCTAGCCTAAGTCTACCCTCTTTTAGTTTAAAACAGTTACCCTTGTGATGGTGATGGTACTTCAGTCAGTAAAACAGAAGAGGAAACAAGGAGATGTGCTACCTCCTTCACAATCCTAGCACTATTTTCCAGTTGAATCTCTGCTGATTATGCTTTTTCACCCTTCGATAATCAGCATACATTCCAGTAATTGTGCTGTGGTGGAGTCTTTTCACCTAATGTTATTGCAAAAAACGTCTTGTTGCATAAAAGCCTTAGCTAAATTGTATATGGATAGATTACCTACACGCCATGAAGTTGTCAAAACATTGTGATTTGATTAATGAGGCTGTTAATTTTCAGACTTGTCTCCCATACAGATCTCGAGCCTCTTCAGTCACATCAAGACTTGTGAGGTTAACGATATTCGCTGTCAGCCTTAGTATGAGTCTGTCACGTTATAAATGATTCTCCCTCTGTTTGCCACGTAGGAATGTTTCTAGATACCTGGGCAACATGAGAGGAAGCAAGCACATTAGCAAACACTTCACTATGACAAGTCACTCCGAATCTGAAATGCCTGTCATCCAGTATGACCAGTGCCCTTTACACCCAGAACTTAAGCGTGCTCCTCTCCAACAGCTGTTTTGTCTCCTGATGCTTTTAATCCTCGAGGATGCAAGTTCCACTCACTTTGATTTTGCAGTCCCTTGTCCATCTACCTTAAGTCAACACACTCTGTGAGAAGAAAATGAGGGAGTTGCTATAAGGCAAGTGAAAATGGTTCCATATGAATTGAATCCTGAAAATAGCCCCTCCTGTTTTCCTTAATCTGCAATATCTGTGTTATTCTGTAAAAGAATCCCAAGGGCGTTAACATAAGTAAGGAAGACAGAATGGTGCTGAGATCTTTTCCCTCATTTCAGCCCACCTTTCATACACACAGACACGCAAATCCATGATTAAGAGGCATGGTGAGAACTGCTTTTAAGGATGATCATTAACCATGTGTATATTGATGACTTCCTATTTGTATTACTTTAATTTTAAGCATACAAGTCTTGGCTGATTTATGCTTTATTAAATCAGTACTATCCACTACTCATAGGATTTAGGAACATGAATTACTCAGTGAGCTAGAGAAGTTTAATATTCAGCCAGTCTCATATTCAGCCCATATGCTTCACCTTACAAAATCTGAGATAAAAGTGGCAAATGCTTGATATGTACATGATGTATTTTAACAATGAGGCTGTACCGCCCTGCTTTTGCTGATGACAGTGAGACCACTCATGCACAAGGAAACAGCAGCATAGAGGTTGCACATAGAGCTTGGAAGAGAGGTTTTACCATTCTGCAGTACGACATCAGGCTGGGACAGTACCTATCTTTCTGCAAAAAAGCCAACATAAATAACAAGAAAACAAGAAAACCCTCTTCTTATATGGTTTTAACAATTTCAATTGTTGGAAATTCAAAAAAACCTTTTAGCATATGTATGTGCGTTAGAAATGTGCAATTCTTAAAGCTGAATCACTTAACGGAATTACAGCTAAGCTTTCTTATAGTCCCTAAGTGCTTATCAGCCTCATCTAAGGCAGGTTTCTGGTTTTTCATCAAAGTAGTTTTATTTCAGTCAATACTGGTGAAGAACCTGTTACAAATCCTCCAGCTTCTACATGATGCAAATACCTTTGAATATTACATTGTTTTACAAAAATATATTTTCAAACATTGACCAAACTGATGCTGGGAAGTAGAAATGCTATTTCTACAGGCAATTTGCACCAGCCTGTCAAAAACAGCATAAAGGAAGAGAAGAGAACAGGCTGCATGATATGTTTTGCTATCGTTAAAAGCAAGAGGGTATCTCACCTAATAATTTAAATAAGATCCTGTTGCCTGACATTTTTAAAGCCTTTTGATCTCTTTCCTCTTGTTCCCTGTGTTATGGCTCTGTAGGGTGCCAGTAGCTGGAAAGCCATGGTTTAAATTTCATGTGGTTTACGGCCTGCCCCCCCCCCCCCCCCCCCCCCCCCTTTATTTGCCAAAACCCCTGTTAGTGGGCAAATAAATGTTTGCTCTTATGAAGCCCCCACTCCACTGGAGAAGGTGGTGAGAACAACCTTTACTAAAGCTCTTTAGACACGGGCCAATCTATATAAAACTGCCAAGTTCAAACTTTCTGTATATCAAGACAATAATTCTTTGGCCCGTTGTTAAGATGATTTGCCAGTTTTGTTGGCATAAATTAGGGGCTGAGATTAACCTCCTGTAATCTGATTTGAAAATTAATTTAACACACACTGCACCCCCAAAGTAGCGTAGAGGTAATGCATTCATTTTGCAATTTGCTGCGCTTGGATATAATGCTAGGAAATGACAAATTTTATCTTTCCAGAGAAAAGACAGAAGGAAAGATACCTTATTATTGCTGGTTCAGTGCAAGCGGATAAGCCTGAACAATCTGCAGATAAAACCCTAGCAGAATATTTAGAACTGAGCCACACATCTGGCTTATGCATTTTCTCACTGAACGCAATGTTAACACATTCATTAACTTTGGTAGTGGAAGAGGTCAGTCAAAAACTTAGGAATACTAAACTGTAACAAGAAAATTGGGAAATAAATATGAAACAGGCATAAGAAATCATAGAGATTGGAGGAGACTTCTTCGCTGTTGTAACCCAATTAGTTCCAAAAGAATTATATGAACCATTACTATGGCCCCTTAAATTTCCAGTGGTTCCGATTTAGTGTAGGAGACTGTAAACTGCTTTGCGGCGAACAGCTCGAAGTATTTGCATTCAATTTACATTTAGAATATGTAACACAGGCTGAGCAGAGGCTGGAAAGGTCCTTTCAGAGAGCTCCGTTTTATCTGTACGTAGGCATTAACTCCCAGCGTCTGCGAGATTCGTGGGCTCATTTGGTTCGGCAGAGACCTCGAGCCCCTCCCCCTGTTCCAAGAGAGATGCTTATTAATTGTTCTCTGAGCCAGCTCTGATAGAAAAGTGTCACTTCCAGCCTTGACTGTCTCCCTTGGCAGCCTGCTACTTTGCCTAAGTGATCTTCCAGTTACAACATTGTTCATAATATTTAACCTAAACTTTCCTTGCTGCAGATTAATCCACTCCCTTCTCTTATCAAGTACAATAGCTCCTCGGCTCGCAGACAGTATTTTTAACACGAAACAGGGCTCAAGTGAGGGCTCGCTCTCAGAGTATGTGATGTCAAACTGACCTTTGACTCTCACCCTTTAAATCTATCTCTTGGCATCCTGTGCAGAAGAAAACAGACACCACTTGTTTCCTAAAGACTTACCAACTGGCTCGGGCTAATGAACCTGTCCCCAGCACACAGGGCTCTGTGCTTACCTGTCTGGAGGAAGTGCAGATCACAGGAGCAGCGAGAGCTTTCTCAGAGCTATCGTTCACCAGGTACTTCATTAACCACTGAACAGACAAAGGGAAATCCGATCACAGCTGCTTCTTCCTTTCTGCTGCTGTGCCGCAAACCCATCACGCATGTGGCTATTTCCCTATATGCAAAAGTAGGTTTTGGTTCCACGGCCTATTCGATTCCTGGCGTAGTTTAGCCAAGCCAGTGAAATTCCAGTAGGAACAGTTTAGCCCACGGTGTTTAAGTATTTAACCATCTGCACAAAACCACAACAAAAAGACGCCCAAACCAAAACCCACTCATTTACATAATAAGGATGTGAACCTATGACAGCCATGTGAAACGATCATTTTTCACATGTGCTTGTGAATCTGTTCCCAGGCTTTTGCAGAGGGAGGGGCAATCTGAGGGCTGGGATATATGAAGTGAAGAGAAATGTGTGGGTGGGGAAAAAAGAGGGTTGTTTTTTTCCCCCCCCTTTTATCTTTAAGAAGTATGCAGCAATTACTTCTGTTTTTTTAAAAAAAAAGATAAAAATACCCAGAGGTTACAGATTGATGCTTTTCCTTAATGTTTATACAAATATAAACACACAGATAAAATAAATACAGAACTGAATGAAATACACCCACCTCTACAATTACAAAGTCACTTTCCCATGGGTAAATTTCATCTGTATCCCCATCTGTTGGAACTCAGATTGTGCCATGAACCATTATGGCTTATATCCCTTAATTATTTTGTATCATATGAAATGTAATTGTGGATATTCCGCGTCTTCATTGCAAATCCCTCATTTTCTTTCATCAAGCTACCTATGTTCTTGGCCTAGTTCCGTGTTGTGGAAATGAATTCCCAGGGTTAATTAGGTGCAGCAGAGTAAGCCATGGTCCTGATCCCCACAGTCTCTGCATAAGTTAATTCTCACAGGGCTAATACGACTTTTTCCAGGCTGAGGATGAAAGAAAAGAAAAAAGCAGACCCCTGACAGTCTGCCACACGGCTGAGACCAGGAGCTCCAAGGAAGCCATACAGCACCGTCATGCGCACAGGATCATGGTAGACAGCTCACCCAACAGGGAATCCAAAAAACCTACACTATGCAACTGCACTCTTCTCTGGCATTCCGTGAAACTCTGCAGGCTTTGGTAGCAGAGGGCATGGCAGCATGCAGCTTCTCCTGGTAGAGACAAATACTCTCAGGAGAAGAAAAAATGTTACTGATTGAAGAATCTCGGCTCTTAAAGAGCAATTTGAAATCTGCAATTGGAAAATATGTTCAAGTCCATTCTCAGAGAGCTTTTCTGGTCCTGCTTGCAGGACCTGCATGGTGTCCTGTCCTGCTGCTCCAGCTCTGCCAAGTTAAAACTGTCATGGCTCTATTAATTTAAGTGGATGTAATTTAACTCAATGAGCCTAGCCCAAGGCGAGCCCTCCTAGTACACCTACAAACATGTAAGCAGTAGGTCTATTTAATAGCTGCTTTTATACCTCGCAGCTGAGAAGTGGTTTCAAGTGTTTCTTCCTCCAGTGAAGAATGTGGGATTTTGTAAACTGTGGTGGTTGGCCAAAACTTGCAGATGACCAGAAATTGCAAACCTCCCTGTTCGTCCTATGAGCAACTGCACATCCTGCTTCCAAAGTCTGTGCATCGGACCCCTAAGAGCAAAGGGAATCTATACTCCGAGTAGTATTGCTAAAAGAAATTGTGCTTCTGATATTACTAGCTGACAAAAATAAAATTTTTGTGATTTTGACTTGAAAACATGGATTTCATTATTTTTCTAACAGCACCATTTCATGGCTTAGAACTAATGCCTGTTTTTACACCTCTGTCCATTTTTGCATACAGTAGAGCTGCTCTGTCCTCTTGGTCAGAAAAGAGGCTATTATGGCAGACTTGAAAGTATTATGAAGGTGGTTCTCATGATGGTTCAGTGGAAAGCCTCAGATCCTCAAATCCAGCGGGTCGATATAACAAAGAAGTTAGACAGCCTCTGTTTGAATTACAAGGCCCTGCTGCCAGGAAAGAGGTGATGGATTTCTTACACATCATTTCTTACTGGATATTAGATATCCTCTAATAGACTGACAATAAGCTACAGCAGATGTTTGAAAGGCACATAATTTGCAATTGATTATACATATAGATCACAAATCAGACACTGTATAACTAATGGTTGCCCTGTGATCATATTGCTTTTGTGAATAAGAGATTCAACTACTCAATCAACTGCCGAAATTTTATCACCAGTCTTCTACTGTAAACATAACTTTGAGGTACTAATACCTCCCAACTACAGTTTCGTTTGGGATACGAATCAAAAAGCTGATCTGTGGCTGTGTGCAAGCAGGTTCTGCACCTGCAAGATGAATTGACCAGATGAGGGTAGTGGCATTTGCATTACTCGAATTTCGCCTGCAGTTCATTACTTTGCATGGGATCTACTCAGGTATATGGATAAGATGTGGTAAGAAAAAGAGAAGACATTCTGTTTTGCTGTCAGGTAAGGAGGAAAGTCAGCACTGGGTTTGGTGGCTCTGATTCATGCCTGAATCAGATGGAGCAGAGGAGGAGACTACAACAGAAACCCAGCACCAAGAGTCAGGCTGGAAGGGTTTGAAATGGACTTTCTTGCACTGCTTGGAAGCTGGAAAAGGAGAGGAGGATTTCTTCTGAAGATTTGGAAAAGATGAATAGGTGCATCATGATCACTTCAGTATTATTCACCCACTTTGACATAGTCTTTCTCTCCTTGGTTTGTTGCTGTCTGCTTTCACATGAACTGAGCAGTGTTGAAAATACACAGACATTTCCACACAAAAGAACACAAATATATAATTTGAATGTGAAGGAGGTGCTAAACAGTCCTCTCATTTAAATGATGGCTAAAGCCGAGAGACATGAGGTCTAAAATACACGAGAACAAGACACAAAAACCATCTCTACCATGTTTAAAGCACATTTGTTTAACCACTCCATGCTCAGGTTACGTTCAGTGGTTTTCCTAGGCCTGCAGCTGCTGAGACAGACAGAACATAGCTGACCTTTGGAGTGGGATTTTTGGAAAACAAATAAACTGGATGGCAGAGTATAAAAGTTACAAACCTCTTTATTATGGCATATGTGAAAATCTTGTAAACAGTCCATAAAAATCACTTGCTGGGTAAGACTTGCAGAAGCTGCTGCAGAATCCTCTGCTAACATCTTCCCCCTGAAACAGTGAACCATCTGGTAATGACAATTTATTCTATAGCTTTTCTGTTGGCATGTGCCTATTATTATAAAGCATGTCATTACCAGCTTCAGTCTGGGAGCAACACCATCCCATGGCCTGGGATCAGCAGCACTGCAACTCTGACCGAAATGCTGGGGAAGGCTAAAGCAGCCTCGGTGACACCACCACAAGTGTCTTCTTGGCTCTGGAGGCAGCTTTACTGTCATCCTAGGTGAACAGTTTACCAAGTGTTGTGATTGCCAAACCGAGTTCTTACTTTTTCTTCCAGGCTCTAACTTGTTGAGGAAGTTAGCGTTTGATCCAATTACCACTGAAGCAAACGGCGTTTTTCTACGGGCAACACAGAGCTGGACCAAGCTCCACTGTGCAGCTGTGGCTTCAAAACTTGGTAACTTGTTTGTGACTATCTCTGCTATAACTAATTTTCTGAAATAACAAAGCCATTGGCTGTTCTAAGAGTTAATTTCTTATTGCGCTGATTTTTGAAATAGATTCACTTTTCAGTTACAGATCTAAAAAAATGTTTTAAGACCTTATTCCTTTTTACAAATAGAACTTCTGAACTACAAAAATTATGTCTTTTTATTTTAACAAATTAGGTTTAAATACTCATTCCTTGACTGACTTTTATCCTGGGAGTTAATTTTTATGGCTGATATTTAAAACCTTGAAAGTAGGGGCTTATAACAGAATCCCCAATACGTTTTTAAACTACTCTGGAGCAGTCCTGACTGGCACTGCTCTAGTTAGCGCTCCTTTTCATCTACTGTTTGAATATACTGCTGAAGAAATACTTCAGCTTTTGTTGGACAGAACAGTTGTGGATCCTACAGACTTGCCATGAGAAATGGAATTAAGAACGGTACATATGGTTTAATAGCGTTATCATTATGAACAGGCACAAAGCCTGACATTTGAAAGTCATTATCCTCTTGCACAAGCTGGTACAATTATACTTTTAATCAAGAATTTCTACTTCTTTTGTTACTTCCTGCCTTTCGGAGTTCCTGTGATATACAGTTCCAATTTTGGCCTCATCCTGTTTTGCCCTGCTTCTTGTATGCTAAGGAGTCTAGCTCTACTGTAAGCCAGCATTTTTCAAATGGAGCAGCATACAATAAACAGGAAAGATTCCCTTAGAGACACTGTTGGTTTTAGCTGATCAAAAGGCCATTCTGACATCCGCTTCTTGCCCAATAAAAATATTATTTAAGGAAAAAGAGAAACAACTCTAGATTAGCATTGTGTTCTTAGCTTGGCTAAAGCCTCAACAAAAGAAAATGCTGGCGTCATTACCGCTCGACCTACAGCTGCTGAAGTCCACCCTGCTTTAGTTACATAAAGTAGAGACAACAAATCAGATTGTGAGAGAAAATGCACCGTCCTCTCTTTTTCCTGAATTTTAAACTACAGAACTACAATTTAGCAAAACACCAGAAAGTTAAGGACACTGCCCTGGCAGTCTGCCAGGAGTCTATGAACTGCATCTGATTTGCATGTTTCAAGTCTGTGGGAGTTTTGCAGCAACAGGAACTTCAGGATTTGGGCTTCATAACTTGGTCTAAAACACAGCCACTGCTTTGACCCTGATTAAGAAAAGATTTGAACTCAGACCTAAGTGGAAGCATGCGAACAGTCTTCTGAACAGAAGCATTTCACAGAGCCTCATCGGCCATGCAGCGTGGTCTGCAGTGATTAGAGATCTTAGCGTGCCACGCTCCCTCTGAACAGACACAAGACGGTTCGTGTGTTGAAGCAGGAATATCTGGGGCTGAACTCAGCCACGTTACTAAGCATGTGCCTAATTGTAAGCACCTGTTGGCTACATTTAATCAAGCGAGGTTCAAGCATATGTTAAACAGGGCTGAGTGGGTGCTGGGACAAGAAAGAGGAAGCTCACGGGAATGAATTGCATTTGCTGAATTAGGCAGTCTATGTCGGGTGCATTTATACTCTGGTAATTTCCTTTCCATTCCCTTCCACTTCTGGGGTGTTGCTCTTACCCTTATGACCTGTCAAGTATCTTCTTTGCTACAGAAGAAGATCTCTAACTGGTGACCAGTGTGCTCTTGCGGTGCACGTGCTCTGCAGGAGCGATTTTATACCAGTGCGCACAGGTCGGCCAGCCTGCCCCGTTGATATTCAAAAAAGCTTTGAGCCAAGGCACAGATGCTGCAGCTACCACTGCCCAAGCGAATGCAACTTTACACTCTATGTACATCGACATGTTATATACTTTAGGACAATAGTTTTAGTTCTTGAAGAAAATGTTTACTTCTACGTGAACAGGACATAAAGGTCTTGAGCTCATTTTCTGTTTTCATTTTCACTTGTAAGCCAACTGTACTGACTATCATACATTAAGCCTGTGACTTGGCAAAATATTTCCAAACTGTGGCAAGGTTTTTTTTGCCTTATTGACATGGGCAATATTGCACCAGCCCTGGCAATAGGCTCTGTCTCCACCATGACAGAAATGAGCTTCTGCGGCTATCTAAGTCTGCCAGCTTTCCTGTCCACTTTGGAAAGCCATTTCCGAGGACTTTGGGTAGAATTTCTTTCACCCTATAGTAGTTATCTAAAACCCAGAGAGATACTCTGAGCTAGTTATCTCTTGGTTGTCTGGGGAGAGAGATAAAGACACTTTGAAAGAATGCTTTATCCTGGTGATCAGTCTTAAGGTGGGATGTATTTTTGCTGGAGGTATCTCGCCCCCCCTAAGCCACAGAAGAAGCCCAGACATCCTGTTTAGAGGAGATATCCAGCTTTTGGAAGGATGAATTGGGTGAAATTACATGCTCTTTCTGCACTTTCTCACTATTTTTCTCATCATCATTTCTAAATGACACTTGCTTATTACACCTGCTCGCACCTTGCACTTCCTGCTACACAGCAGCTCTGTGGCAAATACACTGCGCTCATGTCCTACACACATGCCACCACTGCTTTCTGCTACGTGTCCTCTCCACATGGTAATTAAGACTGTGCAGCACTTCTTCTGCCAGGAAGGCGCCCTTTCACTGGATCACTTTCTCAACTGTTTAAAAGAGCATTATTAAGCTCACTTTTGAATTGCCAGATGAAGAGAGAAAACTGTGAAGGGAAGACAGGCAGGAAAGTTTCTGACATTAGCAGTGATCTTCTGAAATTTAAATTGGGAATGCAGTTACAAGGGCGGATGAGAAAAGTGTAATGCTGGGGGAAAAGATGAAGTTTAGATTGGAAGTTTTGCTTCTGGCTCGAACTCTCCTGTGTGCATCGTACAGTTACTAGACCCATGTGCTTGGGACTTGAAACTTGGCTGGTTGTCGCATCCACGTTGTGTACAATGGCATAGTAGGACTTTGATCTCATGCTGTGACCTCATCTTGCAGGAAAGACAGCTCTGGCCCTGATGCTCTAGGTACGGGTGAGCTAGCATTTTTGTGGATGAACATGCAGCAAGTTCGGAGAGTTCAAAAGTGTGGGTAGCTGCTCTTGTGGACAGAGCCAACAAAGGCAGGCACTTGGCAAATACAACCAATTCCTGCCTCTCTTATCTTTGACACGCTGCTGCAGCTTCACAAACACCTTTCAAAGGAAACGTTGTAGTCAGGCCAAAGCAGCAGTGTGTGCTTCCACTGGTTTTGGCTCACCAGGATGCTGAAGTGGTTGTGCATGGAAGCACAGAGGAGTGCCTCCCAGAGAAGCACATACTTTACACACATCAAAGGAAGCTGAAACCCAGGAGCTGGCCCACAAAACATGTGTTCCTGCTGTTTGTAGCCTGCAAAAAGGCAAAGAAGCGCTCCCTGACTGAGGTACGGATGTGGGAGCTCTGGTTCATGAGAGAGGACTCCAGAACCAGACTTTCAGATAACAGCTACAGAGATGTTTAAAGTCTTATTTACTGTAAATTGGCTGTTTGTTGTTTGGCTGTTGCGTGTGATCAAAATGGGTCATCCCTGCCAAGGGAGGCAAATGCAATTCTGTCAAACAGCATCTAAGTGCTTCCTTTGCTAAGTGGAGACAATTGCTTCTCCTCACTTCGCAGACTCCTCTTGAAGTTCCTTAGATGGCACTGACACAGTTCACAGATCAAGCATGCCAGTGCTGCTAATATTAAAGAAATAACTAGAAAGAAATGTAGGAATGGTTTCTTTTCCCACTGTAAAATTTCAGCTTCCACTACAAAGAAATATGCAGTAATGTTACCATCTGTGTCGCTTCATTCAGGCCAGATCCACATTACAGCTAGAAACGTGTTCCCATGCTGAAACGCTACATCATTATTAGCAATTACCAACATAGCTCCATTATTAGCAATGGGATGTCTACAGCCAGTTCGCATCGTCTGTGCTGCTTTTATTTATTTTGGAGAAACAATGAACATAAAATGTCTCTGCTGGACTCTGACATGGTGTGTACAAAGGCAGATGGCTTTGCAATCTAGGGGGCGGACAGGGAGGAGGTGACAGAGGGAACTGCTCAGTCACTGAGAGTTACTTTCATCAGTGTTTCCTTTGGCAAAGACTGCTCGGAAAAAGCTAGGGGAAAGGTGGGAGGGAGGTGAAAAGGAGGGGGAAAGAGGGAGACAAAAAAAGATGAAGATGAAAAGTGTTTTTCTTACCATAGTCAGTTCAGAAGCTTTTTTTGACAGATAATTGCTAATTATTTGAGAGAGAAGGGCATTTTGCTGCAGATAACTGTCTCTCATGCCTTAAAACCCTGGAGAGTTAGGCTGGAACAGCCTTTAGCACCTACTTTAAAAAACCCTAAAAAACAGCAGACAGCAAATGGTCTATTTAACACCTGGGAAAAGTAGATACACTGCAAGGAAACATTCATCTCTGTTCAAATCCAGATAATTCAAGAGCATATTTTTACAGTGCCTTTGAATTTAGACCCCAATTCAGTTTTCTGGTTACTGGGTCATGATGTTTAATGGCTGCATCAAACACAGGGCGATGCATGAGCGAAGTCCCCAGCTCAATGACTAGAGTACGAGATCTGCTCTAATGTCTGAGTGCACCGTTGTGAGTGCTTCTCTTCAGAATTCACCAAGAACGCACATTAAATGAGGCTGCAGGGTAAGAAACTGCAGCTGCCTGACAGACAGGCAGCAGCCTTCTTTTACACAGCTCTTGTCTGTACTCCGCTGAAATAAAAACAACGGGCTGATTCATAACTTCCAAATTATCTATGCGAGAAAAGCAGACTTTCCCCTGTTGTAATGAGAGTGCAGGAGCCTCCTTCCCCAGCGCCGTGCTGGGGAAACGGTCTGCAATCTGCCCGCTCCCTGTGGCTGATCCAGACCATACACACTAGAACTGGCTTTAACAACCCACTTGTTAAGAGCTTTTCCATCGCAGGTGTTTGATACGGTCCTTAACAGAAAGGCTGCTTTTGATCCCTTTCTCCGGATCTTAGTCTTGGACCTGGATGCTCTTGGAGGGTTTGCCATGCTGGCTGTGGACACAAGCGCATGCTCTCACCATGGACTCGGGTGACACTGGTGGCCCCCCAGGACAGCCTGGAAACTGTCAGACACCTGCAGCCTTGGTGAGCTTTGGGCAAAACTTACCTCCACCCGGACCAAAGCTGGCTATTGTGACCCTAAGTCCCCTTCCTGCCCCGAGCCCTGATACTGAGATGGCTAACGTTCATGCTCTTTCTTTAAAAAGGTTTTCTGAGCTTAGCCGAGACGGCAGACCGTAAGGCACGTTTGTGGCCCCAGCCCTCAGCTCTCCTCCTGGGTTGGGTCAAACCTACAGGAAATGTCAATGTATTATAAAATGGAAAACCAGCAGGAACCTTCTTTTCAGTAAAAGCATGTAATCTAAGATTTTAAAATTAATCAGGAGAGCCGGTGAGAAAATAGTATTTATTTGAGCAGAAAGGCGGGGATAGGCCGTGAAATAAAGGTTCTGACACGTCCTAACTAGGTCTACTTTGGTTTTATGGAAACATTTGGTTTTACACGTATTGTTTCATTTTAGCTTTTGTATTACATGAAATGCAATTCCTTTAAGCTGTAAGTTGGATGAGGTGATTTCCTGAGGTCCCTTCCAACCCAAATGATCCTATGACAGAATGAAGCTAATTTAATACAGCTCAGTAAAATTTTATTTGCATATAAGAATCAAAGAAAAAAATAAAATTAAAAAGATTTTTCAACATTTTATCATCAAAATTGGAATGGAATTCATGCCAAAAAATTGAATTGAATGCTGCCACTTTGCTTTCTGTGGGAAGAGAACTGGGCAGCTTGAATTTAAGCCATCCCATAGCAGTTGGCCTCAGAGCCAAACAATGGACTTTGCCTGGCTTATATACTACATGTTTACAATAAAACTTCCTAATACGATTTAAACCAGTTTTTCCCATGAAAAATACATTTTCTGCAAAAGTCTTCAACTAGTAGCAAACTGTGTTGCATGCTTCAGAGCAGCTCCCACACAAGCAAAACCCACCATCCATATAAGTAACAATTTTGCAGATGTTGAGACTGAACTAATGGAAAATTCTTGTAATATTTTTCTGACAAAAGCTATGTAAGACTATACTTTACGAAAAATGCATTTTGACTCCAGGTTCCCTAAGTGGAAACACAGCAAAATACAACAAATAAGAACATGAATGTGTGTATGTGCAAATATGTAAAATTTCTCCAGCACAGAAACCTACAGTTGAGGTTACAGCAGTGACAGTTCCATTATAATCCCATTTTCACGTGCTTGGAGCTTTCTGAGCTGTATTATTTTGTCATAGAGGTTTACATTTGGCCCCTAGCTCATAGGTGATTTTTTTTGAGGTTTCACGAAATCTATTAATCCATTTTTGAGTTACCAGAGGGTAAAGAAATGCTTTTCCTGCCTCTTAGATTCTTGTAGCCCTGTTATGGCATTGATTTTTACACAGAACTCTCTGCAGAGTTTAATAGCAATCAGCAGCCTGATGTGCCTTAATGACTTCCTCTGTGCATTCAAAAAGTGGCTAGACTTGACAAGTTGAAACCTTCCAAGGGGCCAGTGCTCACTGAGTAATAGCTCCCAGGTCAGTTTGGGATTATTATTTTAAAGTAGTAACAGAATAAAGACATTAGGTTTTCCTTGAGTTTATAAAAATGTTTCAAAAATTAGTTTTGTCCTCAGAAGAGCCCCTGAGTTTAGAGCTGTACAGCCACTTCTCAGCACGTGCACATCAGGTTAGACCCGCTGCAGGCACTGCCACTGCAGCCGGGAAGGACCCAAACCATAAAGGACATACAAAGCAGTCAGTCACATCTTGCCCATGAGAAGATTTCACTAGAAACATGCAGGCATAAAAACGGTGTAGTTAGGTGGAGACATTAGCTATTCTGCGCAGTATTTTTATGTAATATTTCAAAGAGAATAATCCCCTGAAAACATAAGCCTCAGAACACGTAAAAAAAACCATGGCATAAGAAAGGGTTTTTTTGTGTCAATCCACCTTGTTTAACTCCGACTCGCCTGCCAGGGGACAGCAGTGGGACAAGGTAAGGATCCTGCAGCAGCCAGTGTCACCTTTGTCCCAAACATGCCAGCAATCTGCAGTTCAGGGTCCTCCTAAGCCAGAAGTTGTGTCCTTCTGTTTAATGGCTTTCAATCAATTTTCTTCTCTACGTCGGCTTTGAAGCGAAGTAAACATGTAGCCTCCATAACAATAGGACTCCCAGAGCTATTTGATGTATACTCAGAGAAAAGGGTGGCAAACTCAGAGGGGATTTTTTCTTGGATGAATTTTGCTTTCTGAAAGATTTGATCATGCAGCGAGGGTGAAAAACATACCCAAGCAGTGACATCAATATACTTTAATTCTTCCATTTCCTTTTGAATCTGTTTTTCTTCTACAAGTCTATCACTTGAATGGGAGTTTCAGGGCTGTGACTGAGAACCGAAAACAGCACCAGGAAGTTGGGATTTCAGAATCCAACATTGCCAGCTCTCATGATGTTTATCACGAGCATCACGAAATATGGTCATGGGTTTTAAAGCATCAGCTGTGGATATCATGGTATTGCCAAACTTCTCATTTAAGGCAGGGGAATTTTCTGGCTACTATTATCCCCAAAATATACTAGATGGAAAATGGAAAAGAAAGCAATTTTTGAGATACAAGGATTTTTATAAAGTTTCACAATTTCCTGAGGCCTGACTTACTATGTCCAAAATTTGGAGTGGACAACGCTGAGAAAGAAACCTGCTCTGTTTTAGTCAGGAGACTGTGAGCTTTCACATTACCTATAGAGAGGAAACAGGGAAGGACGAGGCACCAGGTGGGACAAGCAAGCCACAAAACCGCCTGAAATGTTCTGAAAGGAGGTTAAGTAACGAGGTTACTTGTACTCTTAACAACAGAAGATTGGGTCATTTTTTTACTTCATCATTGTTCTAGCAGTACAAACGCATTTGAAAACTCATGGGCCTCTTTGCTCCCCTACACACACTGTGTGCACTGGAGGGAAAGTAACGTCCAAAGTGAGAAAAATCCTACGAGATACACTGGTACCAGAAAAGTGCTCTTCAAAGAAGGTTTCTCTGGAGCCTGAAATAATGTTTTTTCAGTCCGAGCAAGACGGGTGGGAAATTTTGCCATTGACTTTAAGGAAGCCAGAATTTCACCCTATACGCACGGATGGGGAATGCTCTCCCCATAGCAGACAGCCCGCCCCAAACCTTTGTGTCATCTGCTTCCACCCAGTAACAGCTTCATAGAAGTAAGTTAAGAATGAATAACTTAGCAGCTGCCCAAGGCGGCTCTAAAGTGCTGCTTCCCCTCACCGCGCACGAGAAGACAGCCACTGGCTTGCTGCTGCTAGGTTCACTGCTCCCTGGGGGACGCTGCGCACGCAGCATGGCCTGGTTTGGTACCGGCGATACGCACACGTCTGCCATTGCCTGCGTTTGGATGCTGCTTGGTGCTCAGTTTTGAGTTAGTGCCCTGGCTGGTATAGATGCTTCTCATCACGCGTAATGTGTCTCTTGTGAGCGTGAGTCCTATTCTTTATTTTTGTTTGGATAACGCTTCTCTCTGAAAGTCAAAAGACTGCCACATGCATTTCTGCACAGCGGTATATTGTTAAAAAGACATTAACAGCTAGAAACTGAACAAATACAAAACAATGGCAAATAACTACTATACGGCACTACATTTCCACCCAGCAGCCTCCAGGGGCTTCACAAACACCAGTAAGTGCATTTTCAGATAAATGCGAGCCAGAGAAACATTATCCTCTTTGAGGAAACTGAGGCACAAAGATGATGACTGGCAGGCCCAAGATCAAGCAGTGTGAGAGAGTTAGCACTGAGAGCAGCCACAGTGCCCCAGCTCCCAGTCCTGCGCACTTGAAAGCTGTTTGTGAAAAGAAAGGTTTGTATGCACGGCAGAGGGACTTCGGCCTTTGTTCCACCTACATTTGAGAAGCCTCTACAAATTCTGCATGAGTATTAAAGTCTGATCGTGCTGAATGGCAAAACTTTAACTGACTTCACTCTGAGTTAATGCCATTTCAGCTAAAATACTGACCTTTCTTCTGAGAATTTCTAAGGAACTGTAGGAATGTAGTCAGCTCCTCACTCAGCAGATATAAATCACTGGTGGTCCACTACTTTCAGTAGAATGATCTTTGGACAAATTAAGAATATGGGTCATGAAAAACAGTTTATTTTCTTCACATATTAAAATTACCTGATGTCTTTCAGATGAGAAAGAGCTGAAGCTGGGGTGTGGCAAGGAAGGATATATTTTCCTTTCTAAGCCAAGCATAAGGGGACACGCAAACGTTACCTGGTGGTGATCAGATATTTATTTTAAGAGCACTAAGAGTTTGATTTTAGAGCATCAGCTGAGCTGTGGTTACAGCCATGAGCATGTTTTGACTTTGTAATGTCAGGGGTGGGGGAAGGAATAACTAAGAAATGGGATAAACTACCTTGCATGTCATATGGAGTATCACGGGGTGAGTGTGTGCGTATCAACAATCTCCATGGAGTAAGCGAGGTGCTTGAAGGTCACACCACAGTAATTTATCTAGCTGCCTAGTGAGGCTAGTTCAAAAAAAAAAACCCTCTGGAAAGTATAAGTTACAGTAGGGAGAGGAACTGCTTAGCTTAGATGCTTTGCCTAAGCTTTTGTTCAAGGGGTAAAAGCTGGGAGAAAACAGATATGTCAGTAAGTCCCCAATACACACGCGCGCGCACACACACGTCTATACATGTATATTTGCAATTTGCAATAAGGCAATCTGATTAATTTTTGCAAAGAAATCTAGCTAACACAGTATCCCAAAACCTCTACTAACGTTTGTGACTAGTGTAACACAGAAGTAGGTCTATACATTGTTTTTACAGCCACTTCAGCTGTACCAGTTTACAAACCGTTACAAGTAAAGCAATACAGTCCCTGCTACAAACAGCTGACACCAGCAAGGTTTATTTCTGCAAAAGTACTGACACAAGACACCTTTATACTAGAATACAAGCATCGCCCAGTGCATGCTGAATTGTTTTAACTACACACAGACAACACCTTAATTGAAATCATTAAATCAGTACAAAAATCACTGTATGAAGACTTGGCTTTAGAAGACAAATATTCAAGTCTCAAGGAGTACACAGGCACAGTTAATGAAAATGCATAAAACTGTGCAACGTAAAAATGTAAAAGCCAGTAGAAGGAGCCTGATTGCCTGGGAAATGCGAGACTGGCTCTTGGTAATAAGTTTTGCTTGGGGGAGAGCTATTTGTGTGGGAAAGGCTGAAGAGCACTGGTTTCTTGAATAATGACATGCTGCGATGGGAAGAATGAGAAGCAATTTGGGCACTATTAGCTACCCTATTCGAGAGTAATAAGGAACTTGAAAATTATGTCAGAGAAATGAGATAAAGACGACTATTATACTGTTTGAAGGTCATCATCTAGTATAGCTGTGGTAAATAAATGGAAATGGAAACCAGTAAGGAACATTATATGATATGCTTACGGTATTTTGTGTTTGAGCTATTAGCAGGTGCAACGCTCTTGGCATCAGTGGAGCTGTCTTCACTTGCTTCACAGCTCAGCGTGGTCCTGTATCTATTTTATATACCTATGTTATATAGTGTATGTGCTATTGAAACACAACAGAAAACCTCCGAAATGCATTAGCACGTTAGACTATATAGAGTGGATAAAATGTGTACCTGCCCTAACTGCTTTCATCTGAAATACAAAGAGATGAACCTAAACTGTCTGCTGTAAATGAATTTAAAGAAGTTTTGGACTTAAGCCCAGCTATGAATATACGAAAAGATAAAGTTTATAGAATTGTGACACACAGTCTCAGGGGTTTTGTGGGAATGTCAAAAAACACTCAGCAATCAGAACATATGCCTGCCATGTTAATATATCTTACGCCTCTGTCTTCAAAACAGATTATGGATATGGCTGTGAAAGAGAAAAAAAGAGCTTTTATTTAAGTGCTACCTTCGCGTATTTTTCCAGATGTAACTAAAGCTACTCAAACGGAGCGACAGCCTGGGATTTCCTCTAAGAAGGGTTTTTAGCACGAGGGATGTAAGCCTCCCATTTTGCATCTGGCAAAGTGGAGTGATCGCTATGGAAATAGGCAGCATAGCCTACATTTCTGCATGGTGATCAAGCTAAAGCTTTTCTAAATTGCTGATCTGCTTCCCTTGTTACAGATGAATACATCAGAAGAAAGTCGGTTAAAGTTGTCTGGCTTAGTGACAGATTGGCACAAGATTCTATAGCAAGGCAAACTTTGATTCTTAACCATGCACTTAACAACTCGTCCCAAACCTTCGCTATTATGAGCTAAGATTCTGGAGAAGAAATGATAACTTATTTATGGTGATTTATGAATGGAGGGGACAAAAAAGGATAAAGCTGAATTTTCTTCTGTATTGTAAATTACTCTGCAAGCATCTGAAATCCATTGTTATAAAAAGTAATTATTAATTTGTGTAGTGCCATAGATGTATGTCCGAGCTATTAGCCCTGCACAAGTGTGTTTATTTTTTTAATTGACTTCAATGGGACTGCTTATGTGAATGAGCAAAACTTCAGCTGTGAGTGAGCATTTCTCAAAGCTTGAGGCAGAATAATCACATGGGTGTGAACAGACCTCTCTATTTTTCTCCAGGTTACCAACTTCCAATTTAAGGAGTGTTGTTTAAAAAAAAAAAAAAAAAAGGAGTACCTGCATGTTCTTTTCCAACATGAAAAGAAGCAGGGCACTGCCCCAGCTCAGGGCTGAGTTGTGAGGGCAGTGCGTGCCCCACCCTGCAATGGGGTGCTCCCACCTCCCTCCCACCCCACAGGTCTGATGGGCTGTGTCTCAACATGAGGGCACAGAGCAGCCCACAGTGCATATGTGCAATGGGTCCCAAGCTGCTGGGAGTGTAAGGAAGGGACTAAGCCAGGCTCTCATTCAGTGTGAGGCTCTGCCCATCTGTATTTGTGGGAGGCACGGAACACATGGCCACTGCAGCTCCACATAAGCGTGGAGGGCAGCAGAAAACCGCCCAGTTTCTCCTGTACAACAGCTGGTTATTGTTCTTCTGGGATGTGCATAGTTTCTTCTGGAATAAATCACCACGTCAAATGGGTGTCTCTTCCACATATGGAGATGTTTTCTCAATGGTCCTTTTGAGCCATCTAAATTCTTCATTTTATAGCATTACGTAAAATACTTGTAATGCCATTAACATGCAAGATGAGTCTAAATATGCACAATCCTTTTCTGTTTAAAAGAATTGTTCACAATGAGCAGTTCACAATGAGCTTTGTGGATCACAGAGTTTCACTGTACCTTATGTGTTCAAAACAATCAGAAATTTGATTTTTTTGAGGGGATGTTTTTAAAAACCTTTGTTGTTGCCCACGAAAATCAATTTCCTCCATGGAAGTTTAGGACTTGGGAAGGGGTTATTCTCAGATTTTTGTGAATTCCTACAGAAAAGCAAATGACCTATGCTCCCAAAAAGTTGGTAGGTGACTTATTAAACTTCTCTCAAATCTCCTTCAGGAAGTTCATTAAAACTCTATTTGGAAATGGCCAGGTGCTTACTTCCCACAGTGCAAGAGGGAAATGTGTCACTGTTTAAAAAATTGTTTGGTTACTTGGGATAAAGAAATAATCATTATAACAAGCTGTGTGTTTGTGTGATGTAAAACTGCGGCTTGGTGAGAAAAGTGCCAAGGTCAATGCAATGAAAGACCCACAGTGAGCTCAGACCTGATTTCAGAACTCAGTGGCGGATGGAGACCAGGAGAACAAAGTCTTTTCTGTGGTTCGCTTGAAAACATTTTTTAAGATTCTGGATAAAAATAACCCTCTAGCTTGAGAGAGTTTTAGTCTGAAAAAATATAAGTAGACAGGATTTTTACATGTTTTATTAGGATCGCTAAGGCTGACAAAATTACCTTGTTTGACACTGGATCCTGACCTAAATACTACAGCCAAGTCAACTAACAGGAAAATAGTAGGGCTAAGCCTTTTTCATTCTTTATTCTGCCAAACCACTGCCTCTTGCAATCAGGATTGATTACAAACACCCAATTAAGAGGCATTTGGAACATGATCTGAACACTAATCCTGTCTCTTTTTCTCTTTATACCTAATTATCAGCCTTAAGATGGGTATTAGCACTCTAATTAGTAGATTTACTTTAGGAACTTCTACATAAACTAAGAAATCTATACTATATGCATAGATATGTGTATATATGCACAATCTTAAAGATATGCATGTAACCCATGTGCCTACATTCAAGCAGTTCTGTGTGATACATAAGTTTAGACATATACATGTGAGTGCACGCATATCCTGTTTTCAGACATAATTTCATTCTTTGGAAATACTACAAAAGAAAATAATTGAATTTGGCTTTACAGCAGCTGTATAAAAATATCTATATCGTAATTATCAAATTATGATCCAATGTTATAGCTTGCAATAAGCTATAATTAAGAATCTAATTTTCAGCAACACATAAGTTTTTGTTTTAATTACATTAGCACAGGAGAGGGGGTGTAGAGGAGAGCATGGTGGGGTTGACTGAAAACATACTGAGTGTTTCATGGGGCTAATGCTGACTATGGATTTCAATTTAGAAAGGACTCAGCCCTCTGTTCTGAATTTGTCTATCTCTGTCCACAGAAAGGATGAAGGATGAGGCTCAGTGAAGTCCATATTTGACCATCAATTAATTTTTTTCCTGTCCGAAGGGTATCTGGTTGTAGCACATCAAGACAGAATTCTCCCCACAGTTCACTGGATTAATAAAAACCCCTGCATATGATTGCTATTATAATTCTAACGCGCTACTGCACAGAGACCCAAGTCAAGACTCTACTGTGCCAGGGAACGCACCCACACACAGTGCGCAAAACCAGGTTCCGCATCCAACAGCTCAGCCCTGAACGCAGGCCAGCACAGACTCTGTAGCTGCGATCCGGCAGTTTGGTCAGGGTTTCCCTAACACCTCTTCCAGAGAAAACGCCACCCTGAAATGCTACTCTAAAAGAGAGAATTTTATTGTTTAACAGTTTGACAACAGAGACTTTCACAAGAGTTAACTGCTTGGATAATCAACAACAGAGCCAGTTTATTACTCTGTGTAATCAGAAAAACAATGCAATTTCCAGTGTCTTTCAACTCTTAGTCTCTAAAGCACAATAAAATAGCAGCATTGTCTGTAGATACTTGTATCTGGTACTTGTGTGCAAATACCTGCTGAATCCTGGAGTGAGGCGCATATACGCTTTCATGATCCAGAACCTTACGTTAAGAAAAAGTATTGATTTTCTGTGTGTCTGTGTGTGTCTGTGTGGTAACATGCTGCCTGTCTGCTGCAACAAGTCTATTTTGGCTTCCCAGATGCTGCACAGGCTCTGGGCTGACCCTTCTCCTTGGCACGGATGGATAACGGTAGCTTTCCAGAGGGTATCGAGTAGCAGTGGTCACTAGCAGGGCTGTCGAGTCTCTCAGCACGCTCCCTGAGAAAGTTTTTCATGTGCTTTATAGACAGAAGAGAACTGCCCTCGAAGCGCACCCAGAAACGTGAGATATCACGTCCCCCAAACCCACTGCAACGACTCATCCCGAACTTGTCTTGGGGACACAATGAAGGATGGTCCCCTTCACCCCTGCAGTGCTCCTGAATAATCCCTCAGTAACCCCAAAGGGCTTCTGAGGGAGCCAAGCGGGTGGAGAAGCTGTCCCCTGGGCCCGGGTGCAGCCTCCCCAGCGGGTCAGTGCTGGGCCCCACGCCCCGCTCACCGCTGGACGGAGCCCGGCCGGGACAGAGGGACGTTCAGGCCTTTGCCACCCTCCTGCAGTACGTGGTGGGGTGGCTCCGGGTGGGAGGGCTGGGTGATGTAGTGAATGCAAATCAGAGCAAGCGCAGGAGCGCGGGGGTTCCTGCAGCTGCCCTCAGCATTGCAGTCTGGCTCGGAGACCTGCCCCCGCGGGAAACTGCTGCAAGCCCGATGCCAATGCTCAGGGGAGCAGGACCAGGCCATTAAAACCGTATTTCTGTTTGAAAGCTCCGAGGCCTGGGCTCCTGCAGACTTCTTTGCTCAACCACGGGCTACCATGGTCCTTGCCTCCTGAATGGATTCTGAGTGAATTTGCTCCTTTTCAGGCTCTGCTGCCTACCTCGAGCTGTCAGCCGCAGTCACCTCACTGCCTGCCGCGCTCAGTACTGGTGGAGGGAGACGGAATTAGGAAGCTCGGCTGAAATTGGCCATCAAAATGTCAGACACAGGCACAAACCGGTCCTACAGAGCCTGTGCTGCACCCTTCCTCACGGCCTTAAAGAGCAGCAGGAGACAGCTGTGGAAGCAGAGGGCAAAATTCCCACTGCTTCCAACAGCAACGGGGCTGCGCTGGGCCCAGACCCTCCACTGTACCTCAGATGTCCTTGGCGTAGCTAGTGAGAGCAGGTCAGGGCGGTAAGCCCCGAGCCAGGCTCTAGCTGCACCTCTGCGCAGTCAGAAAGCAGCTGTCGTGTGCAGATGTTGGCAGAACGCTTCTGACAGGCGAGTCCTGACAGGCATCCCAGTGGTGTCCTTCACCGGAGGTCCTCCTCTAGACACCTAGGCAGCTAGGACATGGGCACCACGGCATTTCCGCGGCAGCTCAGTGCCACCCAGAGCTTCTCGTAGTCCCACTGGCTCAATCTAAAGGACACAGACTGCCCCGGCATGAGAGAAACACGAGGCACAAAGCCGGCACAAAGCAGACCTTGCTGCACGGAAGAACAGGAACCAGGATTTAGACAAAAGTAAATGAAAGCCTAAACTTTGCAGAAACGAAAGAAAGGCTGAGCCATGGCTTGCCTTCTCCTGTTTATCTTACCAGCCTCAGTTTGCTATACCTACAGATTTACAGCATAAATCCACTGACATTATTTAGAAATGAAATGGATGGATGATTTTCTAACATCAGGTCTATAGGAGTTCCATGGGGCTACAGTTTCACTCTGTAAGTCTGGATAGCCGTGCTTTCCTCTTTACTCAAGGACCTGGAGGAGCTGTTTTCCTCTACATAAACAAAGGTAGGTATTTTTTGCTCTCTATTCTATAACTGACTGCAATTTCTCTGCATCTCTAATCTCATCGGCGCAATTAATCCTTGGTAAATGCAATATAAAGGATAATTGTCTATGACATCTCTCTTTCTACAACTTGAATATTTCCAAAATGGGCATTTTTCCCCATTCCAAGTGATTTGACACATTGTGTATACACTCTGTAACTGTCAAGCAAGGATGATATTTACTCTCTACAACTATAAATGATGGCTGATAAAACAATTGTGCTGTGTGGTATATCTATGGAAACCTTGTAAAATAATACAGTCCAGTCTGGCAACAAAGTCAATAATTTGTCAGCAAGAAAACCGCTATTGGGCTTCCTCTACCCAGCCCTCCACCTTTCTTAAGCCCTTTTCTTCTGAAGCTTCACATTAATTTTCTTAATGTTTTTAACCTAGTGTCTGTGAAATTTTTATTGCTCCCTAGATAATGACATCTGATCTGAACGTAACCACACACCTCTTTGCTCAGAAACATTTGTCACAAACCATTATAAATTATCATGCTGATAGTGTGCATTGCTGGGAAACCGGAAAAGTTCCATAAATTCAAAGGACTGTATCAGCAACATCCTTGTTTATTGTCTAGGTATAAAGTTTTACTAGATTCAGGATGGCTACATTTACACAGTAGGACACTTCAGCAACACGAGACTTGTACAGCTTGCACTAAGTGCTGAAAAGCGTTTACCACATGCAACGGACACTGGAGCATTTTAACTAATAAGTAGCCATATGTTTTGTCTCTTCTATTCATTTTAATCGTGTTCCTGACTCCAAAAATGCACGGCTATTATTTGGGCTTGCTTGAGAAAAGGCAAAAGGGCAAACAGAAACTAATTTTCTCTTACAGTACAACCACAATTTCTGTTTCTTGGCCTCCTGAAGAGGAGGCATAACACTCATTAAAGTTAAAAGTTAAAAAGAGACTGTGTATTTTTTCATTATGTATGTCCTTGATAACAATCTGTGGTTAACGTGATTGTATACTTCCCGTTGAGACCCCGAATTTCCATTACGCTGTTTCAGTAGTCCTGGTTAGGAGATTTTTTATTAGATGAACCTAGCTTGTGTGAACATATTTTTAATTATTTGCCTATCTTTATTCTTCAAAACTGCGAAAGTTGAGTCCTTTGGAATGCCTCCAGAGAACCAGGAATTTTCACCATATTTGCTTGAAATTTAAACCAACTCAAATGGTTCTGATTGTCAGAAAATCACACATATATGAATTTTATTAGGAGTCATTTGAGAAATATTTTTTCATTAAAGCATAGCACAATAAATAGGTAAATCAAGGGCATATTTTTAAAATTAATTCCAAATCCTAACATGCAAAGAGACTAACTGGGAACAGCTTTGGTACAGCTAATGCTTAAATTTGCTGCTCTTGATTCTCCTCAGAGAATGAACCTTTCACCAGTTTTACATTTCAATATATCTAGCTCTCTGTATAGGCTAATGTTTTAAAAAGTTAGATAAGGTCTCCTGATTTTCATGTCGGTGCTACAGAACAAGAAGGTAACCTTTCCAAAGTCACATTGTTTCCCTCCCTGGGCTCAGGGGTCCTTGTTATTAAAGTTGTTTTCAACACTAACTAAGGTTTGAGACGCAATGAACAGCATTATAAAGAGGGTTTTGGGAGCTAGGCCAGCAAGCTAATCTTCTCCTCTAGTCTCCTCTAATTGTATGGGGCATTTTTTGTTCCCAGACATGAATTCCCCTACCTCTCATTTACTATCTGCATTTCATATTTAACTGCTTATTAATTTCCAGTGCTAAACCTTTCAATAAACTAGAGTGTAACGTAAATTGCACATTTCTAGATTGCAGACTGACTTGCCAATAAACTAAGTATATTAGGAAATCAAAATGTGCTTAGCTGCAAAACCAAAAAATCTTGTGATACGTTTTATTGCATTAATCTCCTGTGGTTATCAAATATTTGGTCCAAGGAATGTGAATTTTGCAAGTAAACATTGACATTTCAAACCGCAGAGATTGTTGACAAATTCCTGTTGCTGAAATAATTTTATTCTGGTCCTAAGTTTTTTGGCACAAATACAATCTCTCTCAAGTTAAAAAGAGCAATTTTAAATATAAGTGAAGTCGCAGCTGAGTAATCCAGCACAGCCTAGACAACTAGCATTTCACCATAGTCCAAATAACGGTGAAGTCATCGCCATCATACACTGTAAAGACAATGCAAACAACCCTGTTTAGGGACTTCCTTGCACCCACTACCATCTCATTACCGCACTGGGCCCCCTTTCAGAAGAAGAAATAATGCAGGGGGGAGAGCAGACAACGAATATTGAGAAAGGGCGGTGGAAGGAGGGAGTCAATCCCTCCCCTGGACCCAGTTCAGTTCAGCCTAGCACTGTTTAGCACAACACTGTGCCACAAAGATTACTTGTTCTTCAAATAATTGTACGCTATACACCACTTTACTGCTGTCAAAGACCATGTTGGTTTTGCAGCATTGGAGAAACATCTATTCTAGCATGGAACACAAAGGATTTGACACTGAAATATGCTTGATTTAGTTTTCTAATCCCTATCTGAGAGACAGAGAGAGACAAACATTTTAAAGCATTAGCACTGTCCCACAGAACAAAAGCAAAAGCTCTATCAAGACAGAGGGAAGTGAATAATTGCCTGAGTACAACAAATTAAAAATTAAAGAATGGGAAGTCAGGATGTGAACATATGGCATGAATATGAGCTGCAGCTCCAACACCACAGTAAAAACTCATTTTAGCAAAGCGCGTTTAGTTTTATGAGCATCGGGTTTTCCTGCATTATTACTCAAATATGTTACTGAAATGCTGATGTATAAGAGATTATAAAGATCAACAAAAAAAGCAACTAAGCATCACACTGCATCATTAAAGAACTTAATTTTGAGGAAATCAATAACTGCAATCTAAGTACTCAATTTATTAAATAAAAGGAACAAAGACATGCATGGTAAAAATTAAGTTCTTGAATACAGTTGCTCACTGTTAAGTCCAACACTCTGATGTCATAATATATTACAACCACTCCTGATGATGCTGAACATCATTTTACAGGACCAAATCCCGTAAAATCTGGAATACTCCAATGAAATGCCAAACACCAATGGCTATTGAGTTTAATCTCTCTGACATGCAGAGAAAACCTTGATTGGCAGCATTAATGAACAATAACTCTCTCTTGTCAGAAAGGGATGAAAAAACCCATGCTACTCAAGAAATATTTAAATAATGATTCACTAAAATATTTTCTTCATGAAACAAGTAGGCTGAATTTAGAGGGCACGTTGAAGAGGGGAATCATCTGACCACGTGTTGCCTTGTGCAAGCTATGTGGTTTACGGATTTGGGGAAAAGTGGAGAACAGCTTCTGGGAGGTTCTGATTCCCCCTCTCACCCCTGGAAATAGATTGTCAAAGGGAGAGAAGAGATTGTCAAGCACAGGAGAGCCAAGGGAGCCTTCAGCTATACCCTTCCTCCACTCAGGGCACTACTGTAGAGCAGGAAGAGGGGAAAGAAGAGCTACTGGCTATAAATTAGCAGCACAGGGAGGAAGGGGGAAGTATGACTGTCAGTCCTGCAGCCCACTGCCCCTTAATGGGTGAGAGTAAATGCCAGACTAACGCACGTTAAGAGCATCCGTCAGTTTATAAATTGCTTGCCTCTGCTGTATGCTGTTTGTAGCTGTGAGGGTACAAAATGATAGGGAGCTATTTCTTAAACCTCTAGAGACATAAAAAAGCAAGCAGGCCAACCAACAGGCAACTGCGCCTCACCCTAATCATACCCCCACAATGCGCATCATCACCACCACCCGCATCACCACCACCCGCATCATCACCACCACTCGCATCATCACCACCCGCATCACCACCACCCGCATCATCACCACCACCCGCATCACCACCACCCGCATCATCACCACCACCCGCATCATCACCACCACTCGCATCATCACCACCACCCGCATCATCACCACCACCCGCATCATCACCACCACCCGCATCATCACCACCACCCGCTTGCCTCTCCCAGCAGGCAGGCAGAACTCAAATACACCTTACAAGGCTCAGAGAGTTGCAAAGATCTTCTTGAACGCACACCCCACCACCACCCCCCGCGACGGGGACCGGCCTGGGCGCGGCGGGTCGGGGCGCGGAGCCCCGCGGAGCCCAGGGCGGCGGGGGGGACAGGCGGGCGCGGAGCGGCGGCGCCGGCCGGCAGGTGTCGCCGTGGCGCTCCGGAGCGCGGCGCCCGCACTTACTTGCAGTCGCGGTCCTCCAGGTCGAAGTGAGGGTTGAAGTTGATCATGATCCTCTGGTAGGGCTCCGGGGCCTGGATCAGCCACTCGCATTTTTGGCTGGGGTGGTAGGACTGGGGGTAGCCGGGAGAGGTGAGGTACCCGGGGTTTAAAATCTTGATCGTGTCGCCACACTTATCTGCAGGGGAAGCAAACAGATGGGCTTTTCTCCATTTGCCCCCCAGCAAGCACCCAGTTTCAGCCCGCAGCAGAGAACCAGCCAACCACCGTGGGAATGCTGGGGGGGTTGCAGCCTTCTTCAGGCAAACTTGTCCTTCATCTTCATGCATTTAATGCAATTGCATCTCTGCTGCACTTTACCGAAGGGAAGAGTTCTGCCTCTCTGTGCCCATTCTTAAGTTGAGTAGCTGGGCAGGCAGCAGATAGCAGAAGATATCCCATTCCTAAGGAGTATCCTTCATAAAAGTCCCCCGCTCTGAGCAAACAGTGCCCCTTTACAGTGTTAAACCCCTCCATCCTCACAACAGCATTAATGTTGGCTCTGAAGGGTGTCAGACAAAATTATCTACAAAAAAGTAAAGTCTTCTTAAGTATGAAGTTTTAAGGAAAGCTGGGAGGAGAGCTAAAATGAAGCCATTTGACAGCCTGCCCAGCAATGGGATAAGCCTGGTCTGTGTCACTGACCACTGGGATTGTCTGGGTGGATCCAAGCTCATTCACAGCAGATTCGCCCTTTGTTTTATCAGTCCATAAATCTAGCCAGGTTGAAACTATCTGTGCTCTTCAAACCCAGGGTAGCAGAGAACAAAGTGGGTTTAGTGAAGCAGAAATCATCCACTATTTATTCCTTCAAGGAAGTTCATGCTTGGAGACTGCATCAAAGTAATGGAGCAGAACAACATCCTTTCCTCTTCCCTCTGTCCCTTCCTCCTCCCCAACAACAACAAAGATTTATTTCTAATAGCCAAATAGTTGCAAAAGTTCACAGAATCACCAAGTGTGACTGTGAAATGTGGTATGCTGCATCTTCCTGCTTTGGCCAGCATAGTCAGGGTTGCATTTTTAAGGTTTATAGGAAAAATCCAACCTATGCAGTCATTCACTTCACTGTCCACTCTAGGTTTGTGTTATCGCTTTTTCACTAGTATGGATTTCTTTCCATAAATCTTCAGGGAGGAAAGCTTCCTCCACACATTGATTGTTTAATTTAGAGCAATAAAATATGACAGTAAACTACAGACAGGAAGAATGTTTACACTGAAAAGCAAGACTATATATCACTAGATCCCAAGAACAGTATGTACAGGCTGCAGTACTTATTGCTACCTTCCCTGTAAAAGCAAAATGGCATTCCTTCCTCTCAGAATGAATTTATAAATATACGGGATTTTATTGTAGGAGAAACAGGTCAAATGGAAATGAATGAGGAAGCGCACATCAAAAATGCATAAAGCTACACACTTTATAGAAATTATTTGCCATAAATTAGGAAGGAAGGGAATGATAAGTACTTGGCTATATGGTCAAAACCCAGATACTGCTAAGCATGATGCTGGGAAAGGCTATCTTATTGTTTATTTCCACCTTGCCTTTGCAAAACAGGCTGGTTTCCTCTGACCAGAACAAAAGGCGTTGCAGTTCAAAGCTCAGAAGCTGTCACTGGTGGTCTTGCTAATCCGTTGTCTGGGGCTCTCAGGGAATCTTGCCTTTCCCTCACTGTGTAAGCACACTCGAAAGTGATCCTGTCTCATTAAGCCCACTCCAGCCCTGCAAACAACATGGCAGAGTCTGGCATCTGTTAAACGCCTGAAATAAAGCAGTGCTGCTTCTAGTCACTTGACAGAGTCACTTCAGAGGACGCTGAGGTGGACTCACTACCATCAGGGCTCCTTAATCTGCGACTTCTGGGAAAGTGACAGTGTAATAAGATAATGTGGTCTGCTAGACTCCCTGGCTCTGCGCAATCTCTCTCACACTTGATTAAGAAGAGCAGTTTCTAATATCTTTGGACCATTAGTTCTAAATAAGGTTAATGAATTAATTTAACGGACACTAGCACTGCATGTAGGTGAAGCTGGCATTAGTAGGTCTCATAGGTTACAGAGGAGGTTAATGGCCTTGGTGACTCCAGCAGGGCCACCACATTAACTGCTCATGGTGGAGGCTTCCGCCCAGCAACCCACCCTACTCCCCTTCTTTTAATGGGAAGAAATTATCCACCAGAGCAGCGGATGGCCTCCTCACACCCCTCAGAGGATGCGGGACTAGGAGCAGTCCTGGTTTGTGTGGGAGCCAGGGAGGCAGCTGCCTGCCCCCCTCACCCGGGCTGGGGGAGTGAGCAAGGTGCAACTCTCGGATCATCCCCAAGCCAGGCTTGGAACATGCCTCTAGTGCCTTCGCTCCTGTGCCACAGCACTAGAGGAGGCAGCTTGTTCTGATTAAATTAAGCAGCCTCCTCAAAACATATTGGGAAAGTGATTAACTTCCATCATAAAACACGCAATTTTAATACCCTCTTCCATGACACTCCACTTGCGGTCCCTTATTAAAACAATATACCAGCGTAAGTGGAGGGTGTTCTCTTCTTTTAATTAGTTTGATTGAAAATCCAGTCAGGCAAAAGTAAGTATTTGATAATCAGTTAATAATAATTGCTCAGGATTTGTTGGGAAAGAAAAACTCACAGGAGATGTTTCATGTGCGAGAGCTAAACGTCAAGCAGTCCCACAATTAGACCATCTTTAAAAACGCATCATGCAGTGAAATATTCACGGTGCCCTAGCATTGTTTGGGGAAGGAGGCGCACACTGCTTTTAATTAGTCGTGTTTTCAAGGGCTGCCTGGTAGTTCACTAGCTACATCAGTCATTTGTTATGGGAGTTTTCTCCTGGAAGTGAGTCTTGAGCCTTCACAGAAAAGCTCAGCCTCTCTCTTGGCTCTGTGCAAGTTGCACATAAATTGGAGACTTGGGAAAAGGGGGGTGTAGCGAGCTCTCCGTTTGAAGACAACCCGCAGGTACACAAATAGCTAGTAAAAAGCACGATAATCGAAAAATCTTACTCTTTGGAAAAAAAAGGAGGGGGGGTGAGGAAGCGGGGGAGAGAAAGCCTTCGCTTTAAAGTGTTCATTATCTTTAGATGTCGAAGGCAAGACTTATCTAATTGCCTATGGGAGGCAACATTATTGGGATAATTGGCTGTCCTGATCTAGTGAGAACGAGCAGCCTTCTTTATACAACCCGAAAGAGCAGAAATAAAGTGGGAAGGCAGTGCCAGGGCGGCCGATCCTCTGGCGAGGATCGCGCCGCCTCCCTCCTCCGCCACAAAGTTCCCCCGGCCGGGCTCAGCTCGGTACCGGCCCCGTCGCCCGCCGTGTCCCCCGCTCTGGCCGTCCCCGAGCCCAGCCTCGCAGCTGCCTGCCCAGGCTGACATCCGACGTCCCCGTGACACTCACCGCTTCGCAGAGCCCTGGCGAGGGTGAAGGTGAGGGCTGCACAGTGCAGGAGAAGTCCCCAATCCATTTTCCCTTCCGAGAGCAGGGAAAGGAGGGAAAAAAAAAAAAAAAGCTCTCCACGCACAACTCTTCCCAGGTCTTAAATCCTCCAGCCGGAGTCTGGAGCAGAAAGCACGGTCCGCAGGGGCAGTCCCGGGGGCGGAGGGAGGCAGGCTTCCTTCTGTGCCTCAAGCCGCCCGCATCCTGTCATTTAGCTCCGGCTCCCTCTCCCCTTGCCCACACTTGTTCCTTCTCCAGGAGCCGCTGCCCCGGCCATTCCCAGCGAGACTAGAAAGCCAAATGGAAACGAGGGGGAAAAAAAACCCAAAACAACAAAAAACCCAACAAACACACAAACAAGACAGACAAAAATCCTGGCGGCTGCCGGCACCTCGGGAGCGCTCTGCCGGGGCGGGCTCCGGAGTCGGGGCGGAGGTGCTCTGCGGAGAGAAGGGAGGGAGAGCGGTCGTGAGCGAGGAGCAGCGGAACGCTGGAGTTCGGCAAACTGCGTCCCCCCCGCTCGGCCAGCTCGCCCGCGGCCGCGGCTCCCGCGGGACCGACAGCCCCAGGGCGGCGGTGCCCGGCGGCGCCCGGCGGTGCCCGTCGCTCTGCACTCACCTGCCCCGGCGGGAGGCGAGCGGGCGCGCTGCCGCCGCGGGGACTCCCGGCCGGCCGGGGAAGGCAGAAGCGCCGGGCGGCTCCTGCTCGCAGCCTGAGGAAGAGGAGCGCAACTCAGCGGCAATAAGAGAGGCCGAGGAGCCGCCGTCTCCCAAGCCCTAGTCCCCTCCCCCTTCCCGCCCTCCTCCTCCTCCTCCTCCTCCTCCTCCTCCTCCTCAGCCCCCCAAGACATCGGCAGCGCGGAAGAACCAACAAACAAACACAAGCCCCAGCCCTGACACCCAGCCGGGGCGGGGGCTGGCTCGGGAGTGCGCGGAGGGAGAGCGAGCAGACGAGAGGCGACTCCTCCGCCGCGGCAGGTAGAGCCGATCCAGGCGGAGGCACCCACCTGCGCCCCGCGGCCCCGCGCGGCCCGGCCCGGCCCCGCCGCCCCCCTGGCGCCGGCCCCGCCCGCGGACGCGCAGACATACGCGCCCCGACCACCTCCCGGTCCGCTCCCTCCGCGGTGTCCCGCGCCCCGCGGGCACCCTGCCCCGTCCGCTCCCGGGCCCCCCGCTCTGCCGCCTCTCCCCCCCCGCCCCCAAACACTCTCTTTTTGTTTCGTGCGAGTGTGCAGCCAAGCGCCCGGCCCCACGCGTGTCCCTCGGAGTTCCTGCTGTCTCCCGGTGGGACACCACCAGGCCCAGGGATCCTAGGGGCTGCTGGCCGCTCTGGTGTGGGGTGAGCTGTGAGGACGCCCCGTGGGGGCCGCCCAGGTGACAGGCTCACCTGGACCCACCGCCCTTGTCCCCTCCTTCCCGAATCCTCCCCCTCCCGACCCTCTTCCCACCTACCTTCCCACCCTGGCTGTCATTCCCCCCTCTCGCAGCTTGCCGTGCAGCTTTGCTCCCCAAGCTGTCTGTCTTTCATGACGCCTCCTGAGCGGCTGAGGGGATGCTGAGATCCCCCGTCGCTGGAGCTCTGCCCCCCGCGGAGACCATGCGGCATGAAATCCTCACCGGGGAGTGTGTGTCTGCTGAGCACTCTCCCCCTCCACCGCCCTGCTGGCACCAGGGGACAGGCACGAAGAGGGGACGTCGTGGGCTCTGAATCCTGCTGCTTTGGCTGCACGGTCTGGTGCTCACCAGCTATGGGGCCTGTCCCTTCCGTGCCCCACTGCCCTGCCTTGCAGGCTGTCCCTGCACCCGGCAAATGATTACCTAGCTGAGCCAGAGCTGTGGAGTGCTTTGAGCTCCTCTGTGTGGAGGCAATCCAGTCGCTGGGGTAGGGGTTAGAGGAAGAGCTGTAAGGCTGAAAGCTGAAACACAGTGTTAAATGGTCCCCAAAGATGTGCCTGTTCTAGGAAAATGACCTGCAGCCAACGGTGGATGTCAGCCACTCTCATCTCCCAGAGCAGAGTTTGAAAACAATTTGATACTGGTACACAGCCGAGGCAAACTCTGTTAACGCTTCATCAGGAAAAAGGCCTGTTAGGGGACCTACTCCACAAGGACTCTTTCCGAAGGATGCAAGGAAAAGAACTGGGCTTTGCTGGGGGCAGGGTCATCCTCCAAGCGTAGCTGCAGCAATAAATCCCTGTCCACTCTGAGGATGTAACTGTGTTTGAAATAGTTTTCAAACATAGTTGTAAGTCTGCAACCACACAGATTGACTACAAATATGTTACATCTGTGTTCAGAAATCACACACAGATTCAGCCACCTCCAGCCCCCGAGTCTGAGCCTTCCACTCGCCTTCTCCCTCGCTGCCCTTTTGAAGCCCTGGCTTTAAGGTCAGCTGAAGTCTGGAGATTAAGTCTGTAGGAAATCTGTCTGGCGGTTTCATACCGCTTGCTTTCTCATCACTACTTTCTGAGTTTTTGCCAGACATTCCCATTTTCTTCCATGGTTGCAGTTCTGTAATATTGCACACTAAAGTGCAGTTTGATCCTGTTATACTCTCTGTCCTCTTCATTCTTTCCTTCCTTAGCTTCTGCCCCTGCCCCTGCCCCTGCCCCTGCCCCTGCTCCTGCTCCTACCCCTGCCCCTGCTCCTGCCCCTGCCCCTGCCCCTGCCCCTGCCCCTGCTCCTACCCCTGCCCCTGCCCCTGCCCCTGCTCCTGCTCCTACCCCTGCCCCTGCCCCTGCCCCTGCTCCTGCCCCTGCCCCTGCCCCTGCCCCTGCTCCTACCCCTTCCCCTGCCCCTGCCCCTGCCCCTGCTCCTACCCCTGCCCCTGCTCCTACCCCTGCCCCTGCCCCTGCTCCTGCCCCTGCCCCTGCCCCTGCTCCTACCCCTGCCCCTGCTCCTGCCCCTGCCCCTGCCCCTGCCCCTGCTCCTACCCCTGCCCCTGCTCCTGCCCGTGCCTGTATCTGCAGGCAGGCTGGAAACCAGGCAGGCTGGAACTAGTCAGATTGAGTTATTGGGTTCAGTCTCATTTTCCTGTCTTTAGGCAGTCTCTGGATCATCATATACAATACTTCTGCATTTCCCCGATTGATTGGGATGCATATTTTATGGGTAGCACATTAAGCCCCCTTTATTTTTTTCCTTTAAAAGAAGTTCCCAGAGCAAGGGGGAAGGGCAGAGTTAACAGTGCTTTCTGATTATTAAAACTCTCATGGTGCTGGACAGTCCTTGACATAAATTGGGTCTGTCCTGAAGCACATCGTAGTCTGCAGCTGACTGAGAGACGGTATAGGTTTTAAAACAAAGAACACCTAGTTTTGAAAACAGAAACCTGCTGATGGTTGCTTGCTGAGGGGTCGCAGAAGTGTATACATACATATTTGGTTTAAAAACTCAGTCTCAGAAGCCAAGATTTATTATGTACATGAAGAGGAGCAAGCAGATACCCAGAGAGCATGTATATCAAAACCTACACTTAGTGCATGACAATGATGGCTCTCTTGCTTTGGGATTAGTGTTGTCAGTCAGGTAATTTCTATGAATCTGCAAAAAAGAAATACTCACTCCCAGGTGTATGCTGTAAAGATGCTCAAAACCAACCAATCAACCGTGATGATTTTTCCATTAGTTTTTCTATCAGATTAACAAGCCACTTTCTACAGAGGCAGGCATGGCGTGTTAGTATCTAGTGTATTTTAAGGAAATTCCATTTTCTGAAAGAAAAATTAAACACTTAAATGCAGACAGAACATGTACATTAGTGAAGATGGTACAATGGGATACATTCTAAGACTAATGATGAAGGTTGCTTTTATCACCTCAGCCTACCTTGTGTTCACTAATCCATATGCCAAGGTTTATTTCAGCGTGCTCGTGTCTCAAATATCGGTGCCTTGTCTTGCACACAGAGAGATGTGCGCCAGGCTGCAAAGGCAGCTGAACAGGAATGGCATCTGTTGTAGCTCATGTGGCCCACAGAAGAGGATTTCTGTGCTTTCTCAGCACTCCATGGGCATTTGGATTCCACACTGGGACATTTTTTTTGCTGGTGAGTTCTTGAGCCTAGAAGATACAGCAGAGTCTGGTGCTTTAACATCCTTCCCTATCGTAATGTGAATGGCATTGGTCTAGTTTTTCTACCCACCTTTTTATCTCTAGTTACACATATAGGGACAGGTTTCTTCCATGTATGAATTGCCCTGAAATGACGAGGGAAGACATTCTATCCTTGGTTTACATATATTTGTCTGAAAAAAAGTTTAATCTTTAATCATCTTGAATATAAACTGGCATCAAATGAAACATTCAGAAGTCTCTTTTTATAATCCACTTCTCACATTTTAGTCACGGTATTTTAGGTCCTGATCCTGCAACTGCTTACACGTTTGTGCAGCTCTCCATTTTCACATCAGTAATGGGATTTTATGGCAAGGATGAGTTAGTGTTACAAAGACTGAATCTGGATCCAGTGTATGTAAAAGTTAATGGAGTGGCTAGCTTTGGGGTTTGGGTTCAGGCCCATCTTTGCTTCATAATTTGCCTTGGTGCTTATAATGCTTTTTTGAAGATTGTCTGCACTTCTGTTATAAACCTGTTTCTCAAGAACTTTATAATTCAGCCATAAGAAATATTTGCCTTGGGCTAAATCATGTAATATAGAACTTAGAATTCCAAAGGAAAAAACATTTTCCCATTTTAACAATAGCAGAACAGAGCAACTTTGATGTTTACTCCTTTATGCACTCATATAGCACAGTAATGCATTTAATTAAAACCAAAGTTTGGCAAATGATTAATCCATGGCTGAAGACACCTTTATTTGATACCATTTTGAAAAAGAAACATAACAAATTAAACCCATCCATGATATGAAATGCCTGAAAATGGAGACTTCCTACCAGTATTTAGTGGAGAATAGAAATATACTTGCTTTATGAGTAGTACCTACTAATATCTTCAAATATAGTCTGGTGATCATTTATAGCCGTGGTGGGTCAACCCTGGCTCACCAAGTGCTCGCCATGGCTCCTTTATCACCCTCCTCAGCTGAACAGGGGAGAGAAAATATAATAAAAGTCTCGTGGGTTGTGATAAGGACACTCAGCAATTACCGTCACGGGCAAAACAGACCCAACTTTGAGAAAAATTAGTTTAATTAATTGCCAATCAAATCAGAGTAGGATAATAAGAAACAAACCCAAATCTTAGAAACACCTTCCCCGCCCCACCCCTCCCTTCTGCCCAGATTTAATGTTACTCCCGATTTTCCATACCTCCTCCCCCCAGCAGCGCAGGGGACTGGAGAATGGAGGTTGCTCTCAGTTCATCACATGTTTTGTCTGCTGCTCCTTCATCCTCAGGGGGAGGACTCGTCACGCTTTTCCCCTGTTCCAGCATGGAGTCCTACGCATGGGAGAGAGTCCTCCATGAACTTCTCCAATACGAATCCTTCCCAAGTGATGCAGTTCTTCATGAACTGCTCCAGCAAGGGTCCCTTCCATGGGGTGCAGTCCTTCAGGACCAGACTGCTCCAGCATGGGTCTCCCACAGGGTCACAAGTCCTGCCAGCAAACCTGCTCCAGTATGGGTTCTTCTCTCCAGAGAACCACGGGTCCTGCCAGAAGCCTGCTCCAGCATGAGCTTCCCATGGTGTCACAGCCTCCTTTGGGCACCTACCTTCTCTGACATGGGGTCCTCCACGGGCTGCAGGTGGATATCTGCTCCACTGTTAGCCTTCATGGGCTGCAGGGGACACCCTGCCTCACCATGGTCTTCACCACAGGCTGCAGGGGAATCTCTGCTTCGGCATCTGGAGCACCTCCTCCCCCTCCTTTTTCACTGACCTTGGTGTCTGCAGAGCTGTTTCTCTCACAGTCTCACTCCTCTCTCCAGCTGCTGTTGCTGTCACACAGAAACTTTTTCCCCTTAAATATGTTATCACAGAGGCACTACCACTGTCGCTGATGGGCTCAGCCTTGGCCAGCGGTGGGTCTGTCTTGGAGCCGACTGGCATCAGCTTTATTGGACATAGGGGAAGCTCCTAGCAGTTTCTCCCAGAAGCCAGCCCTGTAGCCTCCCTGCTACCAAAACCTCGCCATGCAAAGCCGATACAATAACCTCCTCTCCAATGTTTTCCTTTTCTTTTACTTAACTTCCCCAATAATCTCTCAAAATCTGTGTCATCTCCTCTCCTGTTGCTCTGGCCGTATGAATCACTGCTTGGCTTCCTGTTGCTTACTGTGCTGAACCAAAGCTATTTACCCTTATCTTTAAGATCAGACATACATTTTCCCTTGTCTCTATCTCTCCTCTAAACCCTTTTATCTCCTACATCTTTTATCCTCCTACTCAGTATCTCACACCCAAAGGTTTTTTACCCTGTCCTCTCATGTTACACCTCTTTTCCACACTCGGCCACATGCATCTAAATGATCCTTCTTCTTTTGCTGCACGTCTTGCCCTTTTCCAAAGAACCACAGCAAATACACGTATCTCTATAAACCATGCCATCTGATTTATACATTATTTAAATTTACATAGGGTCACATACTGCAAAATACACTCAGATGCTATACTCTATTGGTTAGAGATCAGATTCATTTGCATTTACATAATCTCCACACTGACTACAGCGTTAGGCGTAGAGTGACTTTTCAAATATCTTACCAAACTCCTTGGAATCACAACTCTGCCATCTTACAAAAGCCTTATCAAAACATGTTCATCATCCTGTCTAAACACATTCCACTCCAACAAATTAGCACAGCCCGAGGCTTTATTAGCTGATTATCTGATTATCAAAAGTCAAATGTTTTCATCTGTGTCAAAGGCAAATCATCACACATATCATTCTACTCCCATTTCCCATTTGACAACAAGCTTGACAGGTCTCTCCTAGGCCTAACTCCTCTTCTGCTTGCACTGCTCCAGCTGCCAAAGTCTAAGCACGGTCACCACGTTCCTTCTATCAGATTGCCCCGCTCCTTTTCTTCAGTAATATGTGTATATTTTCAGTGTAATCTGCTTTTTATCTGAAATAGGAAGTGGGGGATGTATAAAGCATATGATTTACAGTAGTGTCCTTAAAAATAATGCCTGATCAACTCAAGGGGTTCTGAAGTAGCTGCTTCTGTGATGAAGGAAGTAATACAAAAAAAATCCACCCATATGGACTGAGAATCCGGTTGTATTTCCATCGATGGTAATGACAAATTCCCACTGACTTCGAAGGAGAAGAGCACGCCCTTAGATTGTACACTAGTTTTTATCACCAGTTTTCCTCATTGTTTCCTTTTGGTTGCACAATGGGTCTATCAACGTCTCTGTTTACACTAAGGTAACTGCCACAAAAAGCCAGAATAGCAGTGCCGCTCAAAGTAAGGCTTTGTCAGGCTGAAGGTCTATAATCATTAAGAAGCAGGTGAAAATAACGTTAGATATATCTTCGTATTTCTTGTCTTGCTCTATTTTTGGCTGGAAAATTAGGGTCCTGCTCATGTAATCTATTCATCCGTAAAGGCCCATATGATTATATCATATTATTGAAAATGATATGCATTACTTTATATGTGTTACATCTGATCGAGTACCACTAGGCAGGGCACGATGTTATTAGGGAAATGGAAGCTGTCACAGCGACACTGCATGGTTGTCATGCACCCCCTTTAGCTACAGTGCAGCAATCACTGTAAACAAGCAATCGAACTGCATTCATTACAGACCAGATTCCCTTTCTCAGTCATCTCTCATCTTCTTCAAGAGATGTTCTCTATCATAATTTTCTTTGTCACTTATTGCAGCTGATGTTAAATGGCTTTTCAGCTAAATGCTTGTTTCGGTTATTTATTAACTGGAGAACATTTACATTGGCATACTTTGATGTTAGACGTGAAATGGAGAACCCATTTGTAGGCTATAGTGTATTAACTGAACATTCAGGGAGTCGTCTTCAAAGAGATTAACTCTTAGGCAATGGATTACCTCAAGTCGGTTAGCTTCGTTGGAGGAGAGGGAAGCAAGCCTTAACACACAGATCTTTATTCAGGTGATTACATATAGTGGTAGAGGTATTATTCAAATAAATGAAATATAATTAGTTTATATGTCTGCTGTTGTTGGTCTTGCACCTTAAGAAGATGGATCGAGATCTGGAAGGAGGTCTTAGGCTGTATGTCGGGAAATTTTGTTTCACACTGGGCTGGAAATTGGAAAGCAAGAAATACAATGGGCCTGATCTAATAGATGCATTCCCCGTATGTTGGTTTCCTTCAGTATTTTCTCCTCATTGCTCTGTCTGTGGAAAAATTGTTCTGAAATGTTGTGTCTTGTAAAATTGCTTTGAAAAAAACCCCTACCAGAGTAATATTTTGTTTTGTTACTTTATCAAGAAAATGCAGTTAAAACAGAAAGACATTTTGGCTATGCAATATGGGTGGACCATTTTTTTAAGAACTTAATTCGTAGCGTGCAGTGGAGGTATGTCAGAGAAACCAAATGAGGGTGATAGAAAATTGGACTTGCAGACTCCCTGCTATATAACTAGCAAAAGAAAAAGAAAAAGAAAGAAAAAGAGAGCCTGACTAAGGACTGACTGAATAAGAAATTATGTCTTAAAATGCCTCAACTGTGTTGGAAATTTGTTGTTTGTCTGATTTCTGCATCCTGTCTTTTTTTACTGCATTTTTGTTTGTATTAGGACCATTTAGTTGCCAATAAAGTCAACTAAAAACCTCCTGTTTAGAGGAAAGTTGACTTAATAATTTTTACCTACTTTGTGGGGAAAAAAAAAAATCATCTTGTAAAGAAGCTTCTGAGCATTAACCAAAGCAGTTTTCAAGAGTCTCACAGTCTTCTCAAGCTTATTTTGTGAAAAGGGTAACAGAAGCATGGTGTCAGATTTCTTGTCATCTTCTAGGTATGGATTTACATTTCTTAGAGTCCTTTCTGGAATATAGTTTTCATTGTGGGTTCATGATTTTATATAATTCAGACAGGTTGTCATGAGGAGAAACACAGTTGCCCAGGTTGTCATAGCAGCTAAAACTTTCCTTTTTGTGAAATTGTCACCAGGCCCTTGGCTTCTTGTAACCAAATAACCAGAAACATTATTAGTTTAATGAAGAAGCTCTCCAACAGGCTGTTTCCAAATCTGTAAGTTATCTGTCCAACAAGTATGTCACTTCTGTGTGCAGTATTTTATTCGCAAAGGCCATCTGGACAGCCTTGACAAAGGATTCATATCATTTGCCAGAGAACATCGTGTTTGCTGTGAAAAAAAAATTAAATTCAATGTTTTTCTAAATCTATCCAGAGACATTGCATTTTTGTTCTCAGCTGCACCATTGGCTTTACTGTGTTGAAGCTTCTTTGTCACCGTTGCAGGATTTATAAACATGACATTGTCTTCTTTTACATCCCTGTAGTTATAATCGTACAGACCCCTGTGTTCTTTAAGATTATTTCGGACTCTGATTAGTAACAGTCATTGATTTATTCTGGTGAGATTTGTGTTTGAATGGAAACTCCCTGACAGTTATATGTTATGTTGTTTTTGAGATTTCCTTAATGGCTTGTTCATCATGCCATAGCATATCATAAAACCTTCAATTATTTTCTCCTCCTTTGGGGCAAATTGTTCCATCACAAAGCTCTTAACGAGTAATAAACAGACAAAAAACAGGTACCCCATATAGACTAGAAAAAAAGGTAAAGCCCCCTTTAATGGCTTGGCGACTGCGTGTAGTGAATCCAAAAGGTGCTTGTTTTTTATTGACTGGAATGAAGGTGATTTCAGCTAGGCAGAAAATACCATGCTGTGACCAATGGCTAAGAACCCCAGTTCAAATTAATCCAGCAAGATACCGAGCAATCTTATAAAAGCCTTGAGTAACCTCAGCTGCCATACAACACAGAATAGGAGCTGATGGTTTTTTTCAGCTCCTCAGTAAAACACTGAGCGTCTTGCTGGAAAACTCTGTATCCTTCATGAGGAAAGTTCACATGTTAATATAAATTCAAATGTTCTTTCACCCAATTATCAGTAATTAGAAAAGGGCTGCCAGACCTTTGTGATACAGTACCTGGATGAAACATTAGAAAATTCATGAAATTCATTTTCTGACGTGCAGTATCACTCCTGGAATGTGATTAAAATATCATTTTTTGAGAACGATGGGAACTTACTGGATTTATTGAAAATGCCTCTTTTATATTTACTGCCTTGATTTTTGTCTTACGAGGTAATTTTATGGCATACCTGTATGATCCTGTTGCAATGAATATAAATGTAATACATTTTGCATTCATCACTATAATCATAATCTCTCCAAGTCTTCATTCAAGTATAGACACTCTTTTTTGGAGAGTTTAAGGTGAATTAAAATTTAAAAACAAAGTGTATGAATGGTTCTTAATTATGTAAATGTGGTACTTGGAGAAAAAAATATGAAGGTCATGATGAGACAGCAATTTTTCCTTTCAAATGTTATCTTTTTCTTGGCTAAAGAACACCAGAGAAGATCTGGTGCTTGTCCTTCCAAAGGCCCACACTTTTGCCAATGAAATGTGGACATTTTATACCTTGACTGCTTTCAAAAATAAAAATGTAGCTTAGAAGTTTAGTATCTCTAGTCATGGTAGCAAGACTGCATGCAGATGCAAAAACCCGGCAGAAGGACAGTAGCAGGTATTTACGGGATGTGCAGGTTAATACTTCCCTCGGTGAAGAGAGCATTACCGGGGAAGTGAAGCTCACCATCATTGTCTGCTGCTGCATTCTGGCTGCACACTGCGGTGTTGTCAAGTGAAGCACGCTCAGGTCCTTTAGCCAAGGTATTAACCTATTGACCTGCTGCCCCAGAATAAGAATGCTGCCAGCCGTAATCTCAGACTCTCGGTGAATGGTAAGGTATTACAAACACTGAAAAGAAACAATTACCTGAAAAATACTTGAAATAAGTCCATTTTTCTGGGAGAATCTGTTGCTTGCCTATGTCCTGTGGAAGATTTTGTCTTAGTGAAATTCAAGTTAATATATACCAAAACAAATTATGATAATTTTGTTCAGTTGTCAACCTATTTTTGAGTCCAAAGAAAAGTTTTTTTCCTAAGGAAGGAACAAGAAGACAGTGTTGCTCTGTAATTTACAGTCATTCCAATCCCTAGTTATATCAACTTGAAATAGCTTCATATTTTAGTCAAATAAACAGGCCGTGGTTAGAGTGATAAACTAATTAGGGTGCAGTTCGAATTTGAGCACTACTGATAATTGCCAGCATGATTTCAGCATGTTTTTGTTAGTGTGAACTAGTGCTTGCAGGCAATCCTGGAGCGCGGTTTGGGAGTTAACGTGGGCCATGGACCATTCCCCGTAGGACAAAGCTGTCCTGCATAAATGAGACTGGGTTAGTTGCCATCAGGCCAGAGCAACTGTCCCTGACCCATTTCATCAACTAGAATAGACATAGTTCTAGCAGCTGCACAGAAAATTACAACATCTTTGCAAAAAGTGGTGCTGCCCAGCAAATGGAGAACTATCAAAGTAAGAGTTAACCAAAATGAAGGGCTACCTTTCTGGGGAGCGTTCTTGGTGTGGAGAGGAAGCAATCAAAGTGAAGGATGACCCTGTGTACTACAACCTGGTGCTCAGCTCTCCAGTGTGAAGAGCAGTCCCTGTGCTGATACCTGTGGATACCTAAGATCCTGCAGATGCTCCAGGCAGGGTTTCTGGAGGGGTCCTGAGTGTGAGTCCATGCAAAGGATTCATCATCCCTTTCCCATCCAAATTCCTGTTTTTCAACTATGAAGTTATAGTCCAGATTTCTCTGTGTCATCAGGCCATGGTGCACAGGACTTCCAACTGCTCTGGCTAGCAGAAAGTCTGGGAATTGTTTCAGCATTCAGCAGTGTGAGCTGCAGTTTGGCAGTGGGGAGTGGTCCAGTGTCTGTTGCAGTTTCAGATGCCCTACTGGAGGGAGGAGTGTGCCTCAGAGGGACAGAGGGGCGCCACTCCATATTGCTGTGCCAGTCTGCTCCACCACCACACCTAGGATCTCACATTTGCTTTTAAGAGGGGCATGCATATGTTTCCACCACACAGTAGAAGCACATGTGTGTGATGGTGAGTTCTGGGAAAACACCGAAGGCGGTGGGAGATGACCCTTCTGGTGTCGTATTTCCTGCCTTCCTCTTCCAGGTCTTGAGCCCGTCCAGTGTGGTGCCTATCTTGCCCCTGTATGCTGGATCACCCACAGATATTCCCTATGCCTAGTGTAAGGCATGGCTACATCATTCTAAGCTCACCTGGGCCAACTGTGAATGACTGAACCACTAGAGTGTGGATAGGTGTCGGGAAACTGGGCAAAGTGAGGGCAGGGAATGTCTTTTAGACATTGCCTTTGGGATACTCTCAGAGTAACTTTGTTGTTTTTTGAACTTCTGTGGTGCTACCAGTATGGCCTGTGGATGGTGCAGTATCTTGATGCTTCTTTTGGGGCATCTGGCTGGCCCTCTCCTCCTGGGCTTTCTTTTTGCATGCTGAAAGGCGGGTTGCTCTCTCTGTGAGGCCCAGGCTGGTTTCACAGTGCTCCTCGGAAATTTGTTGACATGGCGTTAACAACACTTGTCATCAGGACTGGGTCCACAGGCCAGGCTGCTAATGAGGAAACTGCCTTACAGCCTCAAGAGTGGGATTTTGATAAGTGTGATGTGGAGAGTATACACATGCCCTGGAGTGTTGTGTGAATATTTTGGGTTACGTGTGAGAGTACAAGGTCTTCTGGGTTAGTGTTGGAGGACGGTGACAGATGAAGATAGCTAAACATGGTATGGCCTCATCCATACTGCTCCTTGGTGGAAGCTAACCCTGAGGTGAACCCAAGCTTCCTCTTGGAAAGGTGTAAAGGGAATAGTCCATACTACTACAAAGGAGAATGCAGAGCAGACAGCAAGGGCCGAATGCTCAAGCTTGCACCCTTGCCTTTTTTAATTTCACAGGGTACGGATATGCACCATCAGTCTTCACTGGAACTTCTGCCTTTCCTTGTTTCTGTTGCTTTAATAAATTACGGTGTTATTAGGATCAGGCTAGACTTTTTAAAGTTTATTTAAAAATGCCTTACTAGCTTCCCTATGATCCCCTTCTGTGGGCTGACACAGGAAGGTGTCTGAATTTCAAAGCAGGCGTGGTTTGAGTCACATCCTGGTGAACCATGGTCACTATCGCTGCTGTACACCATGTTCTGATTGCTGTTTTGCAAAGACATTAATGAGTTTCCAAGATCAAAGCCGGCTCTTTCTCAGCATAGTTTAACATATATAAACAAAATCTGTTGCAGTAACTGTGAAATCATTTGCATTCATAATTATAGTGTTTTTTCTCATAAATTGCAATCATATCCAAGAAAACATATAAAAATAGAAATACATTACTTATGCTTTATTGTTCAAAATGGGCTTCTGTTTTATCAGGCTGCAATGATAAAAAAAATTACATTTACTCAAAACAAGAAACCTGGAATATCATACTGTGACAAGGTGGTGACAGATCAAAATCAAGAATAGTGCAGTTATCTCTTAAAAAGGAGCTAGAACCTTTGAAATCACTATCACTGTAGCATTAAAAGCCCCCAAATAAAAACAACACCCTGCCGTATAGACATGAGATGACATTATTCTAGCTGAGGGCCTCAACTTCAACCAAAACATTTGAATTTTTTATAAGGTTTTACATTTTTGATGAAAATATCTTAGTAAGGAACTGTTAGTAGATTCAAAAATATGTCTGCCAGATAGATATTCAGGTCTGTAGTGTTGTGAAAGCTCTTGGAAGTGACAGTGGATGTGCAGTTGATCAAAAGTCTCAGCTGATTTAAAATGCTCAGTAAAATCCAATTAAGAAAAGTAGAGACCAAGGAATCAAAATGTCTCCCTTTTCCAACCAAGCACCTGCGTATCTTTAGGAATTTAAATTATTATTGGTATATGTAGCCTATATAAGAAATAATAAAATATTTTCCCTTTCAAGAATTAGAAATTACATATAAATTCCATTTACTCAGAATATTTGAGACAGAGATACTGTATTCAGATAACAAGGTCTGAACTGGTCAGCTGGAGCAATGGAGGAAGGAATTCGATTCTTGGTCTATTATCATAAAAAACCAAATTCTGTCACTCTTACTCTCATAAAGTTGTAGTTTCGTCCTCAGTATCCTACACCATTTTGGCAGTTTCACTGCTGATGGAGAATAGCATTATCTGACATGGATACAGATAACAAAATCTGTCTAAAAGAAAAGATTTTCCATTATTCTGCGTTAAAGACGCTTCTGACTGTGGTATTCTATGTAAGTTGTCTCCTGTGATAGATACTTAAGCTGCAATAAGAAGTGACAGGCTTTTCCCATCTTAGGACTAAATATAAAGTCCTGGAATTTGAAAGGAGTTTTTAAATGTCCTAAGAATTCCTTTCTGTAGGTCCTGGTTTTAGCTAGAACTAGAAAAATAAGTGCTGAAACGTAATAAATAAGGGTCCCCTCTTGAGCTTCCCAAACCCGTTCTGCTGACCCAAGAGGCAGGTCAGAAAATATTGAATCCTGGGAGTGCTTATCTGAACCACATATTTTGAGGAGCAGTGGGTCACAGATGGAATCTTTAAAATAAGAATCCAAAGTTCAAGGCTGTTTAGATTGAATTCTTGGTGACAGTTTGGTGTAATTTTATGGAGAGCCCATAACTCTAGTGCAATATTAATGATGATGTTAAAAAGCTCATGAATACAGATGCAATTACTATGAGATTCCTAAACCAGTCCTTTGGAATAATGCAAAGCTAGGGAAAAGTGAAGGGTCATTTACTGTGCCAAGCTTAACACATTTGGGCTCTGTTGGAGCAGTTGGGGAAGCCAAATTTGAAGCTGAGAGCTGTTTGTTTTAAAAGCATTGCTACTACCTCCTATTTGTTTAATTCTAGAGCTCTGACATTATATTGTCAGAAATGGCTTTGAGACTTGACTTGGCGGGAGTTGTTTTCTCAAGAAGATGGGGCCCAGGTCATTTAACGCTAATTCAGTGTAAAAGCCAGATTCAAGAGGGAGGGAACCATCCCTTCGGTGGGGAGGGAGACAGAATTTTTGCCAGAGAAGCTATCTGGTATGTGCTCAGTGGCTCCCATTGCCAGCCAGGCAAGCATCTGGTTTCAACACGCACTATTGTTTCCATTTGGTCCTCGTCTGTAGCCCCATATAGAGCACATCACAATAATTAAGTCTAGAATTTACAACGGCATGGATTGAAGGCGGCACTGTCCGAAGCCAAGAAGAAATGTGATAGATGTCTAACTGAAGCAGATATGAAACGCTATCTCGGGCCCTCAGAGCCACCCGCAATTTCAAATAGCAATAGGAATCCAAATGCACTCCAGGTCAGAATCCTCCCAAATGAGAAGTGGAAAGGAAGTAAGCTCATGCCTATTTTCCCTTACACAATAGCACATCCTCCATCTTGTCCAAATTAAGCTTCTGTCGGCTTGCCCTTATCTAAGTATTAATCTCTGCCAGGCACAGGCAAAGCAAAGATGCTGCACCATCTGGGTTTGATGAAAATGAGGCATAGAGCTGCGTGTCATCTGCATCTTGATAGTACAACAGCCCAAATTCTGTTATTATCTCTCTAAGCATCACATAGAGGAGGGGCACTGAAATACAGCCTAGCAGAACCTGTGTGAAAGTGTTCCTTGGGCAGATGAGCAATTGCTCAAAATCACTTTCTTTCATCTCCTGGGGCCCAAACCTGTGTTAGTTGAAGCCTAAAGCAGTTTCGCAGTTGAGTTCAGTAGGAACTGGAGTTGACATTTGGAGAGGAAAGAACAAAATCAGTCAAGTGAGTGATAGCATAAAAGCTATGCTGTTTATCACAACCAAGGACCACAGGTATGAAAGCCTGCTGACTGATCTAAGAAATTAAAAAAGACGTCTGAGATTTTGGCCATTGCTAAGGAGAAAGCAACATCAGTGAGACTAGAACCATCTCTGTGCTATTCTCCTAACTCAACCTGAAAAAAAGGATGAAAGACATTAAGATTCCAGACTGGTTTATCTATCCTCTTCTTCCTTCTTGAAGACCCTTAGAAAGGAGATAGTAGAGCAATGCGATAGCAACAGAATTGCAAGTACTGAGGTAGGCAGTTTACAGACTAATGGCTATATAGTTTTGCAAAGATGCTATCTTTAGTTCTCGTGAGGAATCAGAAATATCTGATCTAATGCATTTGTACTCAACTTGATTCCAAAATCCAGGTTGTAAAATGAAGTCCTTTTTTAAACTTCAAAACTGACGCTTCTTAAATTGGCTGACGTATTACCAGAGAAGAGATCACATTTGTGTCTTCCAGTACCAGCTGTGTGACCACAGGCAGAGACGCTGCTTGTCTTGGAGATCAGCGAGGGTGAAGAGTTCGTTTGTCCATCTCCTTTCGCCCAGGTAATTGAAGCAATGAAGTAGGTAGGCTGGCTTGGCTTCCCCTGTAGTGTCACCTTTATTCTTCTGAACGGAGACCCGACTTTCACTAACCTTTGGGGTCTGCACAGCTTAAAAACCTTATGTATTTCACCGAGGGTGACACTCAAAATGTGTATAAAAGGTAGGTGATGACATAGATACAGGATAAAGGTGAAGGGAAGAAATAGCTGCTTGTAACAAAATTCCCTCAGTTCATACTTTTTTATTAACTGCAGTATGCAAGATGTGCAAATGCCCCAATGGAGTGGACACACATGTGCTACGGATCATGCTTTACATCAGTCTGCACGTATCTCCTTTGAACGGGATAAAAGATTCTCTTCTGAGCAATCTGGGCTACAGCCTTACATGGGTTGAAAGGAAATCTTTCTGGTATTTTAATCCTAGCAATTTTCTGGAAATCTGTGAGGGGAAAAAAAGACTCAGATTAAAAACGTAAGCTCTTATACTAGTTAAGAAAATGCAGCATTCTAACGTGATTAACATTAATAAATAGCGATTCTGAAAGTGGCAAAAGTGGCTAAGCCATGAAGGAACTTCATTTTATGAATTTTAAGATAATAATTTGAGTATTAAGCTGTGGGAAATTGGTCTGAACCAGAAGGGAGCAGCAGGTTTGATAACTAATACAGAAGGGGAAGTGAAGAAGACAAAATCCTCTGCAAAAATGGTGATTTAATGTAGTAATGTGAGGATATACGTGAAAAATATGAGCCGAAGCACCTATGTCAGAAATGGATATTTTAGAAAACAAGTAGTTTTCTGATGAGCCCTGAGAGGTGTGTGAAAAGTATGAAAAGTATGAAAGAGAACAGGACAATTTAACTCATGCTAATATCTATTTTTAATTCAGACACAATTTTATGATAAGCACCACTTCCTTGGAGTACTAATGGTATTTAAAAAGGAGCATGCACATTAACTTTTATGGTGTCATCGTGACCCGTAAGTATTCAGATGTGGCACATGAAGACAATGTCCTAGCTTTGTAATTGTAGAAAGCCTAATCATTTCCCAGTTTATGGACAGCAGAAAGCATGGCGGTTTGAACAGGAGGAAGCAGGAAGCTCCTATTCTTATGATCTCTGCATTTCCATTCTTGTATTTTATATAAATATTTTTAAACTTTTTTTAATATTCAATTTAGTAAGTACTTGGGGTCGTAAGAAATAACACTGAGAAATGAAATTTCTTTTTTACAAAAGCTTCCAGTTAAGTGCTGCTGCAAACTTTATAATGTGAACGTGTTTCTTATGACTTTAGGTTAAGCTGTGCAGAATGTATTCAATATACTTACATTAAGATTTTGATGACACAAAAGTTCAGAGTTCATTTTGCCTAAAGCATTCTTTCTCTATTGAGATTTCAGTGAAGAACTGTGAAATGTGACCAGAATAACCAAGTAATGACCAATACTCTAAGTTATCAGAAAGATGAAAAGGATTAAAGTGGCTCTTTGAAATACAGCTCTGAATGTGGAACATATCGGAGAAAACATTTTCAGAGAGAAAAGACTTTATAAACTATCTATAGATTAGCAAAGTGCTGTTGAAAGAGGTGGTTGAAAGGTGAGCTCTGGCCTGTCAGTAAAGGAAAGCAACAGAGAAAACCAAGAAGTCAAGAAGTCTTTCATAATTTAAAAAACTACGTATGATTCATGCATACTTACAGTTTGTATAAATTAAGCATGTGGTTCTATATCATAGATGGACTAATGCATCATACAAATTAGAAGCATTTTCTAGCCAAAAAACTTTTTAAAGATGATAACAGATCTCCTATACTTTTCCTCTTAGTGGAATAAAACAGATTATGTCTGACTGGAGTCTACAAATCGTGAGCAAAACCATTTAATCCATGGATAAAATCAATTCCCCCAAACTGTCATGCTTACATAGATTCATTTTACATTTCTTTGTACCAGCAGATGTACCGAATGCCTTTTCTTGGAGCATTTAGTAGTGTGAAGGGTACATGGTTGTTTCCAAAGGATTTAGAGGTCTTGCTAATGGGACTAGCCTGCATGTGCCTTCAATGTACTGGGGTCCAAAGATGACGGTTTAGAGTCAGCAAGGGGTAGGGGTATAAAAGGAATATCTGGAATCAATTGTTCGTGCAGTTGAATGCTCAGCATACATAGAATTACTTCTGTTCAGTTCTATCTGTGCGTAATTTTCTCTGTTTTAAATTGTCCAGAGCAGAAATAAGGGACAAATTGTTTGGGATGAACAAATCTGGCATTGCTGCCCTAAGGCACCCTCTTTTGTAGGTGGGCAAGCTGAAAGCACGACTAGCCCACTGGTGATGCTGTCTCCCACACAACATAACTTTCACAGCAGATGTGGTTGGCGGGTTACTAGAAACAGTTTGTATAAAAGCTTATTGAATAGTCTACTCAGAAAGAGACCTAAACTTCGGACGCGTGGAAAAGAATATCTTTCAATACTGTCACTAGTCCCAAGGTCAGAGGCCAGAATTCGGGTTGAGGTATGGCTTTAGCTCGGTGGCCACTCTTTCCTATTCAGGAAAGAGAGGAAAGAGCATGTGAATTGGAGTTGCTCTGACCTCCAGCACCACCAGGATGTAGCTGTCTGTGCGGTGGTGTTCTGCAGCTGTTAGTGCTGGAGCCACCCTCTTGCTGAGCAGTATCAGATCACCAAAGTGACCAGCATCCCTGTTTCTGATGTAGTCAAGGCATGATGAACAGTTAGTTCTTCATTCTCAAAACACTCGAAGCTCCTGTCTTTTACAAACATGGAGGTAGTGTATCAGTTATGACAGAGCTGCCGTAAGGCGTCTCTGACGGTAGCTACCGGGATCAATTCTCTTTTTTCTCTGGGTATTCATTAACTTCTAAAGATCAGATTGCTTTGACTGTGTTTACTCACCCGCCAGGATCACCTTCTACATACATAAAGTACATAATGAGAGAAATAGTCACAAAACAGTGAGGATAAGTTCTAAGCTCCTGTGAATTCTACTTAATCCTGCTAGTGCCTGTTTTCTCTTCCATAGTGATTTTACTGGCAATAACACAGTTTTAAGTTAATTTTGAAGAATTTATGCTAACAGAAAATTAAAAAATCAAATCAAGCACATAGTGGTATCCACATTATCAAATAAAAAAATCGGGTCACCTGTATATCTGTTATTTTTTGACTCTACAATTTTGAATTTTAGTGATCAAACACATGCAGTGAATTGTTCACAGATGAGCTACATAGCAAAAATTATTTGACAAGTTGTTTTGGAAAATGGATGTATTTGAGGAAGTTGTTACCTGTTCATAGACAATGCCGGGGCGTAAAAGAAAAGGCAAAATTAGTCAAATAAATTATGCATTGCAAATCACTATCTCAGCTCTTTTGATATCCTATCCCTTTACTAGCTCCTGCTTTCACCATATGGAGAAATAAAATGCATTTCTAATTTGTTTTCTAATAAGTACTAATTAGTCCAGGCCTTTGAGATCCATAAGGAAATAAAGTGTGTCCTTGTAGCCTTCCAAATAAAGCTCTAAAGCTGCAGCTGGTACAATCTCACATTGCTGTTGCTTCCAGCCTCCAAGAAGAAATTGAAATCATCCCTCATTTAGATTTTAATATGAGATAAAGTTAAACCAAAGCGACTAAAAGTAGCAGCAGTCATTTCGTCAATGGGCAATGTATGAGAGCTGTGCCTTTGTGGTGTCTTAAAAGAGGGTGATCCGAAGGAAAACATGCAGAAAATGTTAAAATAGAAAGAACCAAATACTTTTAAACTGTTTTGTCAGATGATACTGTTAACAGAAATAGTTGCCTGGGGAAAGCCCGTTTTGCTGCGGAAGGCTCTGCTCCCTCCGCAGAGCTGCTCTGGAGTGGCGTGCAGGGCATGGGGAACATCTCCCGGGAGCCATGGCTGGAACGACCTGTGCAGTTGTTGAGTCTGGCTCTTCCTCGACACACTGAGGAATTTCATCCTGTATCCTCCAGCATTTGTCCAACTGAATTTTACTATAAAACCGGACTCTTTCTTTGAAAAGGTGGACACTTCCGTAAGGAAGAATGCTGTATTTGGATACTTGAACTGTTCCTCTTCTTCCATTACAGGTCTGTTTTCTGGCATGTGTACTCTGGTGAATTTTAGGGAGCTCATCCTGTCACACAGATGACCTCTGCAAATGTGCTTATGGTGTGTGAGAAGAGAAAGGGAAATGCTTTATCACCGTCACTGTTTCCTCTGCCTCCTTCAGCCTGGTTTTTGGGGTCTCCACCTGTGCTTTTTGCCTACTCTTGATTCTGTATCATTTTCTGCTGCCTGTTCTGATCCACTTGATCTCCCCAGCCAGTCCCTGCAAAGTTTCTTTTTTCTCTCACTTCAAACATTTCCTACAAATCTCCTCTCTGATGCAGGGAAAAATAACTGCTCATTAGTCCATTGCACACAAACTGTGCAGAGGAAGGTGATTTTGCCTTGTAGATGTTCTAATATTCTGATATATATTGTGATTTTCTTTCCCCAGCTGTAATTTGGAAAAAGCAAAGAAAGGAAATCCAGATTTGTTTTGGAAGGAGGAAAGAAAGGCTATTTGGTGATAGCCCCTGCTTTGTCAGGGTCATGCTGAGGCTCTCCATGCCCCACAGTGGCTGTGGAGAAGCTGGACAGCTGCGACGGCAAGAAACCGAGGAGATTGCTAACAGAGGCTTGGCGGGCGACAGGTCTGCGGACAGGGCTCTGTCACAACGTTGTGAAAACAAAACCACTTCTGCCAGACCTTTCATCTTTTATGAGACAACAAGTTCTTAGGCAAAAATATTTCCCTGCCACTTTTGTGACCTTAGGAACTGTGGCTGTATCTGAGGGTACTTGGGAGAGCACTCCCCATCGCGCAGAGCACTGTCAGACTTCCTCCGTGGCAGCTCAGCGAGTTGCTCGTGTCACTGCTGTCCGTGGGGCATGAGCTGTTCTCCTCATCCCTCCTCATGGGCGAGCTGGGCTCTGCGGGCCACAGTGCTTCACTCAGCTGAGCATTAAGCACGTGTGGAACAGAAGCACACGAGTGATCCTGCTGACGTGAACTTGAGCTGATGAACAGCGAGTAGAGAAAAAGAAACAACAAATACTTTTGTTCATGCATGAAGCCCCTTGGTTGTGCAGGAATGCTGTTATCTGTATGAATAATAACATATCGCCCAATGTTTGCCTGAACGCCTGAGGAAAAATGGGGAAAGGGCAGGGTACAGATACCACAGAATCCTGGTTCTTGGAAATTCTACAAATAGAGTTGCTGACAGGTATTTTTGTGACTTGGTCATCTTTTGTGAGCACCATCAGTAACATTTTCTGTCACTCTGTGAACTAATATTTCTCTCATTTTGCAGGCCAAACTGGACTAGATCAGATTTCTACAGTCACTGTCTTAACATCAGAACAGCTTCCACAGTTGGTGTTTTCGGGGGGCACAGCTAAACTAAACAAACCTCTCCAGGCTCAGCCTCAGGAGTGTTAGGGAGACTGCCATCCTCGTTAGGAAGCTTATTGCTACCATGTTTGGCAGAAAGAACATATATATTTGTTGAGAGCCTGATTCCGTGCTCCAAAGGAAGCCTAGCTGCATAGACACGTACTTCCAGGTACCTCTTGGCATTACTGATGAAGTTTTGCAGGAAATAAAAAAAGAAATGTCTGTAGGCACAGCGGAACCTTTGTAAAAAGGCTGTTCTGGGTGACCAGAGGGAGAGAATTTAGAACAGCATTTAGGGTAAAGGCTACTCAAGCCCTGCTGTATATGCCCACGTAATTTCCTGTGTCTAGCCTGTGGAGACGTGCTAAATTTCACTTTGCAGTCACCCTTGTTTTCCTCTTCTCTTTCTGAGAACAATAATTTTTAGAAAGAACACTGGATGTCATATCCATTTTTGGTACATGGGGTCTTGAAAGAGATAGACTGTGATGTGAATTCCTCAAAACTGGTTGTGATCCAAGCTCATGTTCTTTGCTTGTTTGTTATTTTTACTGGTACCTATTTGGCTGCTTCTAGCTTGTGTGTTACTTTTTCTGCTCATTTCCATAAATAAAATGTTCTTTCTCTGCCATGTTGCTGTTCCCCCTGATTATTTCCCGCTGTGGCCTTGGTGTAATAGTGTTTCTTCTTTTACTTAAAACAGCATGCAATTGCATTTTCAGTTCAGTTAATGGGGGATGGAACGGATGTAGCCAAATCTCTGCAGGACTCTCTGAATCTCACCGCAGCATCTCTACAAAACCTTTCTATGGGTCTGGCTCAGTTTTTCTGCTGATTTCTACTGGCTTTGTTTATTACCTGTCAAAGTAGAATATTTTGTATGTCACTTTCTATTTAATGAAATACCCTACAGTAAGTTAAATTTCTAGTATTAGCTTCCAGGGAACCCGTAAGAGTCCAGTTACTGTAACTGCTATTGGGGCTGTGTGGGTTCTTTGCCATCATTAAAAGAGTAAAGTATTACATCTGCTACCCTCGCATTACAAAGCAGCTACATAAAGCTCAAAGTGAGCTTTATTATCTATTGGACTTCCTATAACGTCTAGCACACAATACAGTGCACCTATTTAGCCAAAAGGTTCCTTCTGCAATTGAACCTTGTCTTAGAAATAGAAAAGGATTTTCAGGCTGTGAGTCTGCAGGTAGTAATTTTAATAGCCACTAATGTGAATTAATAATTCTAATAGCCTTATTTCTGATGCATTATCAGAATACTGGGGACTGGGTTGCCATGGCTGCTATATTTTACCACTCACAGCTGTGTAAACTCTTTTAGGCCAGCCTTTTTTTTCTTTTTTTTTTCTTCACTTTATTTTATTAAATTAAAAAGCCTACATGTGACTTCTCATTGGTGTTATTCTTAGAGCCCTCATTCAGCACGGACCAACACAGCTCCTAGGAAAGTATTTTTCCCCCTCTGGGAGACTGAGCCGTATTATTAGCAGCTTAGAAGAACTCCACTATCCAGGTAAACATTCAAGGTAAATCCGGTTGTTACCAAACCATCATATTTATCATTAGGAATGTATGGTGTGCCCAAGACTCTTCAAGAAATTCAATTGCCCGATGAAATAATCAGTGAGACAGAAGAATATATTCTCTCTCTTCCAGGAGGCAGCAAGCTCCAAAAAGCATAGCACATTTCTTGATGTGCAAACCTGTTACATTTGCAACTGAGTTGCATGGATATAAATTTCAAATTTTGAATTCTTTGTCTAATATCAAGACAAATCTTTAAATACATGAGTAACCTCATTCCTGCATGTCAAAGCACTGAAACACATGGACTTAAGTTCTTGCTTAAAGCAAGCCCTTAATTGCTGTTTGTATCAGTTGTTCATCTACGGTGAAACAGTGAAAGCTCAGGAGGCACAGCACTCTGCACAGGGTTTTTTATCTCTGGTATTTTATTTATCAAAATAAAATATTTTCCGTGCCATTTGTGGGCAACTCAGTGGTAGCGCTGATTTAGGGAGCGTCTTAATCAAGTTGGCTATCATCGCCTGTCCATTCGCAGTTACAAACTGTTTGAAGGCAACGTTGCAAACACTCATCTCAAGGAGACCCTACCGGAGTTGTATGACAGCTGTAGGTCAATAGACTTCAACAGTCTAACCTGTTAATGGGTGGGCCCTGGAGTGATTTCCACCTGGTAACGAGACAAACTTTCAATTCCTTATGTGAAGAACGTCCAGATCCCTGAGGTCAGCAAAATATCTCCAAATCTCACAGCAACAGACTTTATAGAGGTAACGATGGTGTTTCCCAGAAGGGCAAGACTGGCCTTTCTCACAGAATTTCAGCACTGCTCTTTCTGGCTCTGGGGAGGGACAGTTTAGAAATATAACTCAATGCCTTAAAAACCCCACTTTGGTTTGGTGCTACAAGGAGACACAGCGGGAGGAAGGGATCCATCTACACTCCTGTGCTTTCTGGATATCCAAATCCTTACCTCAAGATTTCTAGTGAACGTTTTTCGGGCGAATCCTGTTCTACTATGCTAGGAAGGGCTGCAATACCTGCTTATCTGAGGATGAGATGCATCCTTAGAAACCTCTCTGTAGCATTATTGCTTTGGGGCAGTGGGAAGAAAACCTTTCTCTGCAGCTCAGGGCTCTGTAAGGCAGACTGTGCTGCCCTTCAGTGGATACTGCAATTTGCTTCCCAGCCTCTCTGCTCCCATTTGCAGCGTGTTCACCTTCACATGATGCATCATTTGCTTTCACAGTTGTTTAGAGTCACCTCAGTTTTTGTGCTTAATATACATCTTGTCCCCTTAAAACCCTTAAAGGATGACCATGGCAAAGAAGAGATTAAAAATCTGTGATAGATGACAGCTTTCCTCTTCACAGAAAGCATTTTATCTATGTAATATTAAGACAGTTAGACAAAATTACATCTCTCTAAATGTGCCAGGGTGTGTCCTTAGTTGTGAAGAAACACACTAGCTACATAAGGCAGGTATCACAGCACTAAAACAGATCCTCACGTAACACACCTCACCAACAGCGTCTCCGCTTCCTTGAACTAACAAGACTGTTTCATGTTTTGTAGATATAATATACACAAATACACACAGGCACATACAAACACTTAATGTGAAATACGAACTAATAGAAACATTCTATTTTTTAACTATGAAAAAATATTCGGAGAATTTCTTTTCTTGACTCATTCTGCTTCTTAAAAAGGAGTTGATAACTGAATCCTTTTAGATTACAAAAAAGTATCTTTCTATAGCAAGTATAGATACCCACACACTGTCCCTCAAGAAATAAGTATATAATTGGATTAGAAGATATTTCAGATTTGGACAACTCTAATTAAATTACTTCTTATTTTTACTGGCCTCTGTGGATCAATCTCTTCTTGACCTTCACAGTCCATCAATATAAGCAACAGCAAAGCGAAAAAAAAAATCTTCTATCTGGAATATAAGCCTTTTTCTGATTAAAAAAAAAGCCTGTAGTTGGCTGGATTTGCTTGCCACTTGACCTCATCATGCAATAACATTAGCTTAAAAAAACACACCTTTTTTTTACATTAACTTCCTTCCATGGTACAAACCTTGTGTAAAGAAATTTCTCATGCACTCTAGTTTTCTTTTGCATACATCATTTACCATCTTTCGAGGTAAGGAATTTAAATGTATGCCGATGCCTTTATCATCTTGACAGTTTAAGGATAAAAGTTCTGATGAACAAAAAGACTTTTCCTTTTAAATGTATGAAGTAGAAGACATTTTCTTTACATCTCTTAGAAGATTAAATGACGCATATTATTTTGCATAACATTCAGGAACTCTTACTTGAGCAGCCCAGAGTCTTTGAGGTCCTATTCTGATCCTTTGCATTTACACAGTGAATTGTAATCGGATCGTGCATCTCCTCCCTTGCCGCAGCAATGAATGAGGACGTACTCTGCTGCAGTTCTGTCCTTTTGATGTACACGATGTGCCTCCACAGTAGGCAGTTTAAGGGGTCTGGAGGTAGAACTGTAAATATAGTTGCTTGGCTCCTGCTGTGCCTACTATGTGCTTAAAATTTTCAATATTAGCACTTATATAGAAACAGAAAGGAATTAAAATTTTTTAAAATTAGCTTTCTTTTATGCGTTAATTTTAACTACAGTGTTGTCAGTATGCATTAAAGTGAAGGTTGCTGCTATGAAACCACATAGCCCGAACCAAACCAGTTTTCAGTCAACAATATACAACCACTACATCAAATTCAATCTTGAAGTAGACACAAGCCATCTCAATTAGAGCTATGACATTCTGTGTGTCTCAAGAATGATTTTTTCACACTAATTTTTGTGCAACTTAATGAGTGCATCTGGAAGAAAAGTGCAGTCTAATGCTTTTGGAAATGATTCATCATAAGCTTCACCCTGTCACTGCTGAGGATAGTGCATTGACCTTGGATGACCCTGGTTCAGAAGGATGACCCAGCTTCAAAAGCTGAGACGTGTTCATCATGTCACATTTAGGAATGTGCAAATATTCTTTTAGACTGATAAACAAAAAAATGAAAGCTTCTGTGAAGTTTTGGAAATTCACTGAGAACAAAAGCTACTTTTTCTGGTAAAAAAATTAAAAAGTTTTTTTTTTTTACTGCTCAGAAAGATGGTGCTTGCCTTTAAAAGTGAGACTTTTCAGCAAAGTGCAAAGTCAAAGCATTTCATAATTTTATTTTAATCACATTTGTAACCTGTTGAACAAAAAAATTCTTTAGTTGCTAGAAGAAATATTACTGTCTTCCTCTGAAAATAAAGAAGCATCACAAAATGAAAAATGGCAGATCAGACAGACTTGAGGTTTGTCTTTTGCAACAGAGACTTTACAAAGACATGTAACTTGGAAAAATAAAAGATAAATAAAGCATTCTTTCACTTCTGTTACACTTCTTTTCTGCTTCTCTAAATGCTACTGTACTTCTAGCTCTTTTTTCTCCAGATACTTTTTCCTTCTTTCTACTTTCTTCTTTCTCATCAAGCAATTGAAAACATCTTTACTTCTTGCCCTGAGGGAATTCAGCCATTACCCAGGGATTCTCCAGATGGAATATGAGATGTTTCCTGAAATACCAAGTGAATGCATCCTATGCATGGTGAGCTGAGAAAACAGCCAGTTCCTGATCAGTTCCAAGACTCATCCAGCTTCAGTATGATGTATGTTGGGTACATGAAGCCTCAGATGCCTTCCGAACCACTTACTCCTTAATAGTCTCTCTTCCTTTTTCACTTCCACGATCACTGTCACTGTAAAACCTAATACACAAAACCTAATACACTTGCCTCATCCTTTCGCTGTCTGCGCCACAAATAATGAGGAACAATTCCTGATGAATGCTCTGTTTTCCCTAATCTGAATCTAATCAGGGCTAACACAAAAGGAGTTTCTCAGCAATGACCACAATGACTGCTGAATTAACCCCCATGTAGATGGGTCCGTTAGGTGCTGCCCCAATGTTGCAGTCCGTGCGAGTTGAGGTTCTGCTGCATGCTATCTCTTAGGCAGCCCTGCTAACAAGTCATAGAGCAGCCTGGGAATGCCACCAAATGTCTCTTCCTTTGTTTCAGAGATCCAGTTTGTAAAGTATTCTCCATAAAATAATAGTAAAACGAGATGTGGAAGTAGTGGGAAAATCCGCTATAAAATTTCCATTAGTAAATGAAAGTGGCAGTCACAATCATGTGAAAAGTTCAAGGAGGCAATCTTGTTAAACAGCCATTTTGCATAGAGGAATTTATTTGTCTATGGACCTTTTCAAATAACTTTGATGTTTTCCAGAAGAATTTATGAATGCTGAGCTTTGGAAGATGAAAGATCGATCCACCACAAAAGAAAGTTGGCTAGCAATGGACATTTGGTCACAGCTCAGACAATTCATATTCATTTATAACACACTTCTATACAACTCAGTAGGGATTTCTCTCTGAAGAAGAGCTCCACAGGCTTCTTTGGTTGCATTTTATATTGGGCCTCATCTGTGGCCTCAAGTTGTGCCAGGGGAGGTTTAGGCTGGATAGTAGGAAAAATTTTTTTACAGGAAGGATTGTGAAGGCTGCCCAGGGAGGTGGTGGAGTCCCCATCCCTGGAGGTATTTAAAAAAACATATAGGCGTGGTGCTGAGGGACATGGTTTAGTGGTGAACCTGGCAGTGCTGATTTAATGGTTGTACTTGATGATCTTAAAGTTCTCTTCCAATCAAGACAATTCTGTGATTCTGTGATTCTGGGAGTTGTTTTAAAACATCTCTGCAATTACATTAAATGCTTCAGCAGCACCGTGTTCCTAACACAGATGACAAATCACTCTTCAATGAATAGTGCCAAAGCCAATGGCCTCACCACAACTAAACCAGCGTGTTTTCATTTGTATTGCCCTCTGAACCCTTCAAATCCATCCTTGTCTTGAAGTGACCAGTCTTCTGAGGTTAACGTTCATACGCAGAACTCTGAATTTCTTGACCTACACAGCCTCAAAAACTGCAAACTTCAAAGACAAAGAACAATAAAGCAGAGTTTTAATCAACTCAACTCATAATCTCTCATGCATCTAAATTTAATAGCCAGACCTGAAAAGCATACAACCGAACCAGCCAAAGGCAATTAACAAAACGTCAGACCACCCACCAAAACACAGGTCCCCCTAAAGGTACCTCGCAGGACAGTGCTTACCCCTGTAGCGGGCAAGCATGACTCTGAAATACAGTGTGAGGGCAAACAGTTGTTTTTGTGGCAGTCTAATAATAAATACACCTGCAAAACACCCCGGGCATGCTACCTGTAACAGACAGCTTCACTGCGCTGTTACACATCTGTACCAATGAGCGCTGTCTGCTTGCTGGGTCTCTGCCCCTCTCCTCTTCCTGTACTTCCAATGTCTCTGCTCCCTGCTTTTCCTGGGGGTCTCTGCTGCAGCCTTGTTATTGCTTTCTGCTACATATGTCCTTATCCTAGAGCCACCAGTAGCTTACTCTGCCCAGCCATGGTGTTTCAAAGCATATACATATACCACGTACTATTTTCATTTATCTCATTCTTGCAATGTTCTGTCGGGGCTGGTCAGGTTACTACAATCTCTTCCTTTGCAGGGACATATTCAGGTAACGGTGGTCTGGTGATTCAGTTGGCCAAAGCATATAGTCTCTGACCTGCCTTGGCTGGTTGTTGATATATGCCTGGTGACTGGACAGTGTATTTTGAATTCTTTGGTATTGCCTCATCAAATACCAACTTTTTGATAATTATTTGCAAATAACCTTGCTGTAATATGCAAATGTTTTCGATAAACACTTAAATATTACGATAATACATAGCAGAACCTCAGCCTGTGTTGTTAACAATACAATAAGTGGATGAAATAATACATGTAATAGTTTAGATGCTCTGGAACTATAAAATATATAACCCATAAAAATTCACCATATATTGTTCGAGTTGTGATGTCCATGTTGTGACATTTTGTATGATTTGTTCAATCTTCTAATTTCGCTGGAATGCTGTTATTGAATAATTCACTGCAGACATAGGTGTAATTTCTTCCATATATTGCCCCTGTTGGAATAGTTTTAAACCAGCGTAAAGCCTGTATGTTATTTTCAATTACTGTAATGTCAGAATTGTATGTTTGATTATGCACTGGAATCCATCTGACTGAGTGCACAGAACATCAAACATCTTTGGATAAAGTTTGGTTTTCAATTACAAAGGGTGGTCTAACTGACAAGATACCACATGACAAAGTACATAAAGTTTGTGCTTTTTCCAGACCAAAAAAGGTCACTTTTGCATTGAGCGATTCTTCAGGGTGATGGATATTTGCTGCTGTTTTCCTGAAGCAGGAGAACAATTGCTGGACATCTCTGCAGCTACTTGCTTAGCTCCTTGGAGATATATAAAAAAAATCTTCTTACTGAATAGGTATGTGCTTGCATATCATGCAGATTTGTAGGGTTTTGATAATCAGTATATCTCTGCAGTTAGGGCATTTATGGCCTCCACCATTTCTTAGTATTTTCTGAAGACAAACGTGAGGCCATTAACTTACGCAGACTTATTTTAAAATATTCCTAATATAACACTACACAAACCGTCCTCTTTTCCAGTCATAATGGTGTAAAGCTGCCTGTAAGGATGTGCAACCTTCTGAAATAGAACATACCAGAGCAGACATTTCTGCATTTTCCCTTCTTTTAAGCCTTGGGAAATCATATTTTGTAAAAAGCTTTGCATACCAGCACATCACGCAGACCAGGTAATAATCCAGACAGATTTTTTTAACATTTGAAACGAATGAAAAAGTGAATGTTAGAAAGAACACAGGCCTCCTTTGTTATGTTCTAAAATGTGTAAACGTCCATTTCCCTGTAGGAATTCTTTCATCATGTGATTGCCCATTGATGATCAATGCAAATGCATTAGATATGGATCTGAGATCTATACCATTTTAAGTCCCACTCACCACACCTACGCTTCTCAATGAAGTACTTATGTCTCTATCTTTCCATCCTACTCATATATTTTTTAATTCATTGTCTGCATGGGTTTAGCCCAAGATATGTTCCAGCTGACAATTGTAAAATTTGTGTTCAAAGGAATATTTAAGCTGATTTGTGCAGTATGCAACTCTTTAAATTTGAAAAACCTTTCAGCTTTCTGTGGTGGCTTCAAATATGCAGGCTTCTCTCCATGGGTTTCACATCCCTTCAAGAATAACAATCAATCATTTAATTCCTCGCTCTATTCCTTTCCTGTTTCTCTTCCCATCTCATGCTTTTGTCTGCAATGCCTTTTAGGACCAGGCTAACGTTTTCACTCCAGTTGCTGGATACACAGTTGCTTCTGTCACAGTCTTATCCACCATCCTGTTTACCACTGAATTTTTTTGACCCTTTAGTCATTGATTAGAGAAGGTTACCACTTGAATAGTTTTTTCCCCCCTCCTATTAGCCTGGTAGGTTTTTAACTCTCACATTCTTCCTGTAAGATTTCTTCAGCTCTTCAAATAATATCTACCAAATTCTCCAATTTCGTGGTTGCTGGATTTACTGGGCTTAGTCACCTTCTCAGCCTGGTTTAGCCCTTCATATACGGCTAGTTTGGAACCCTCTTTATAAATATTCCCCGGTGTTCTCAAGTCACTAACCTGGCTGCAGTCCCCAATAATGTCTTTTTTTGTGTGTATATCTCTTGGCCATTTTAATTTGCTCTTTGTTCAGCAGTGTGAAACGACTTACCAACAATCTACCAGGACCTTAAATGAGCTCCCAGACCTGTCAGGTTCCCTTCCTTAATGCAATTTGACCTTTTGGATTACTTTGCATTTTTGAGTAGGTAAAGCCCAGCCAAACTTTGTTGAGGCAGCTTGATCAATAAAAGGTCACTCTTCACTGTTTAGCTCTGGATATTCCTCCAGTGCTACTGGCCAATTTGCATGTTTTTCCTGTGTGAGGATCCTAAGTCCTTTTTTGGATCATGTTCTAACATGATTGGTGTCCAATTCTGTTTCAACAGTGATTTGTTCATTTGTCCTTGGTTTGGAATTTAATTTGGCGATCACTAGTTTTACCATTTCTTGTGCTTGTTTTAATGTTACTAATTTTCATTCTTTTTAATGAAGAGAGTATATTATGTTCTTGTGAACTCATATTAAGTCCTACAAAATTTGGTTCCTACCAGACCTCTCCATTCAAGTTAACCTATTCCCCACTTGCACAGCTCTTGCAGTATCTATTTTTGATGCATATTTTGTAAAGTCGGTATTTTAAAAAATGTTTTCAAACTGTCATTTCCTGGTAACAGAGTATGTGATCCAAGTTCTCCTCTGATTCCTCTTTTTATCTTCCAGTGCAACTCGAAAAGCAGACTGAGCTTCACTTAATTTTTGGTTTAGCTGTTGCTTCTTCTTAAGGGAACTGGTTACTGTTTTTTTTTTCTATATTATGTTCTTTTTTCTAGAAACCTCAGCATTTCTGCTGCTCAGAATCATTTTGTGTTCTATTACTTGGGTTCATTTTCTTCTACCTTGTGTTTTGACTCCCATAGTTCATCTTATGGACTTTGGTTCTAATTTTACTTAATCTTTTGTTTAATCTTTGACTTCTTTTATTCTACTTTTTTGGGGAGGGATTCTTTCATCCCCCTTTTTGTCTCTTTGTCTTTTTTTTTTTTTTTTTTTAAGTGTCTTCTGGTTTCTTCTCCTGTACACTGCAATACCCAAATGTCTCATCTTTTGAACTCACTGGATTCTTCTAATGAAATATCTCATTTCATATTAACACTTGGACATCAATAATTCATTCTGAATTTTCTAACGACCTATGGAAAACATCCTCTGTCCATGGATTTGGACCCCACTGAGATCCATGATTCTAGTTGAAAATGCATTTTCTTGTGTCCTAGAGATGACAAGACAAAGGCTGCGATTCTTTCAATCCATTGCTCAGTTTTTTCTGTTACAGGTCTGGTTACTACCTCTTGGCTAACTGATTCCCAATTATATAGGTTGTTCGTGTACATAAAGCTATTATTACCAAATGATGAAGATGAAAAGACAAATGTTTCAGTTAGGTACTTTGGCTTTGAGGCTGAATTGAAGTTAGATCATGAGAGCATGATAGAGGATGTTTCCTTCCTCATGGTAGATTTTCAGTCATATTCAGTTTCCTTACATTGCCTACATCCTCCATAGGATCATAGAATCATCTGGTTGGAAGAGATCTTTAAGATCATCGAGTCCAATCATTCACCCTGCACTGCCAGGGTCCCTAAACCATGTCCCTCAGCGTCACATCCACACGGCTTTTAAACACCTACAGGTATGGGGACTCCACCACCTCCCTGGGCAACCTGTTCCAATGCTTAATGACCCTCTGCGTAAAGAAATTTTTCCTGATATCTCACCTAAATTTCCCCTGCCGCAACTTAAGGCCATTCCCTCTCGTCCTGTCGTTCATAATATGGGAGAAGAGACTGAACCCCACCTCCCTACAACCTCCTTTCATGTAGTTGTAGAGGGCGATAAGGTCTCCTCTCAGCCTCCTCTTCTCCAGACTAAACATTCCCAGTTCCCTCAGCCGCTCCTCATAAGACAAGTTCTCTAAACCCTTCACTAGTTTCGTTGCCCTTCTCTGAACCCGCTCCAGCACCTCAACGTCATTCTTGCAGTGAGGGGACCAAAACTGGACACAGTTCTCAAGGTGTGGCCTCACCAGTGCCCAGTACAGGGGGACAATCACTGCCCTGCTCCTGCTGGCCACACTAGTGCTGATACAAGCCAGGATGCCATTGGCCTTCTTGGACACCTGGGCACACTGCTGGCTCATATTCAGCCGGCTGTCAATCAGCACCCCCAGGTCCTTTTCCTCTGGGCAGCATTCCAGCCACTCTTCCCCAAGCCTGTAACGTTGCAGGGGGTCGTTGTGGCCCAAGTGCAGGACCCGGCACTCGGCCTTGTTGAATTTCATACAATTGGCTTCACCCCATTGATCCAGCCTGTCCAGACCCCTCTGTAGAGCCTCCCGACCCTCAGGCAGATCAACACTTCCTCCCACCTTGGTGTTATCTGCAAACGTCCTGAGGGTGCACTCAATCCCCTCATCCAGATCATGGGTAAAGATGTTGAAGAGGACAGGCCCTAATACTGAGCTCTGGGGGACACCACTGGTAACTGGCCGCCAACTGGACTTAACTCCATTCACCACCACTCTTTGGGCCTGGCCATCCAGACAGGTTTTTATCCAGTGAAGTGTCCACCCATCCAGGCCATAGGCAGCCAGTTTCTGCAGGAGAATGCTGTGGGAAACAGTGTCAACGGCCTTACCAAAGCCCAGGTAATTGTAAAAAGCATCCACAGCTCTACTCTCATCCACTAAGCGGATCACCTTGCCATAGAAGGAGATCAGGTTGGTCAAACAGGACCTGCCCTTCATAAATCCATGTTGACTGGGCCTGATCACCTGACTATCCTGTACATGGATTGCTTCACGCAGAATTAACAGCCAGTCCTCAAAAACATATAACCAGATCAGTTATGCGCAATCAGGCACTGAAACAGAATTATGTTTAGGGTAGTAAAACAGTATTACCATGATCCTAAGTACTATTGTGCTATTACCACAGCACCAGCACAAGAGTTCAGGATAGGGTCTGAGCACATCCAGTTCTGAAGTGCAAAGTAAAGGCTGTCTTATAGATAGATCTTAGAGACATTCCACCTATGCAATCCATTATTGGCAGCTTCATTAAGCTGCTACGCATGTCTGTATCAACGACCATCCATGTGTCTGTCTTCTGGGTCTCTGGCCCCTTCCTTTTCTTGTATTTCCAGAGTGTTTGCTCCCCAGCTCTGTGTTGCTTTCTGTTACACGCACCCTTATCCTAGAGCCACTGGTAACTTACTCTGCTCAACCACAGTGTTTCAAAGCACATATGAACGTACATATGTAATACTTCCTTGACTTGTCATTGATATCTGCCATTGATATGTGGTAATGTTATTATTACGGATTTGGATTTGGTTCTTTTCAGGTTGTAACACCCAGAAGAGTAAGCACAGAATATTTTCAGTAAAAATGAACAGTGTGGAACTGTGACAGATGGGCATTAATCTGTCAGCAATTACATCGGACAGAGAACAGAACAAAGTTGGGAAGCTGTAAGAAAACACGAACCCTATCTTTTTTTAAAGGAAAAATGAACTGGACACAAATTGAAATCTCTAACCAGAACAAGTAGTTGGAAATCCATGATTTTTTTTCAGGCGGGAACGTGGGGCAAATGAAAATAAAATATGCAAGCCAGCTCTGATGAAAAGGCATTATCATTGTTCCGTTTCAGAGGGACTCTCCATGACAGAGGACCATAAAATCCAGGATGACAAATTGCTCGTTTAACTGTGAGACTGTTGGTAGCATTTTCAGAGAGCTTCTGTGTAAGTGCCTTTGAGGGGTGAGCTGATAGAGACAGACAAATTTCTTATGAAGAAGCATGAGTGGGTTCACCAAAGGAGTGTGAGGGACAGTTAACAAATAGCAGCTGCACCAGTGGCTGTGGTAGTGCTGCTGCGTCTTGTGGGCAAAAAGATCAAGCACAAATCAAGAAGCTGGCCTATAAGAGACTCTGTTCCTGAGGATTTTGCCTCACAGGATTAACGTTTGCAGCGTGTGAGTTGAGTGTAACTACGGTTTGGTTTAGTTTACTTTTCTTTTGCTATTTGATTCATAGTCAGTATTGTATTTCTGCAGTGTTTGAGGTTTGGGAATAGAATTGTCTCACACATATGAAGTGTACCTGTCTACATCTCTGTTTTGAATGATGCCATGCTTCTAACTCTTGCCTGGCATTTGTTGCTCAGAGAAATGCAGGCTGAGACCCACCCAGCCTAGGACAGTTTGCTATGAGGTCTGCAAGCTGAAGGGTGAATATAGTATTACAGCCCCTGAGCTCAGAGGAGAGCTGAGTTTGCAAGATTTTAAAGGGACAAAACTGCATTTTGTCACATGTGCCAAACATACGATTCATAATTGCAGTTGCCTGGATAACTGCTTGCTCTGATTTATCCCATATATTTGGTTTTTTCTCATATAAAATGAGGAGTATTCTTAAATTTGACTGAAAATTTTTTGTAGGCTCACTCAAAAACTCTACCATTTTTACAGGCAGAAGGAACTCCAATATAATTATCAGTTCACATAAAAACATAAACAGAGGCCCCATAGCAACACATATTTTATTGCTGAGAATGTAGATTTTGTAAAAATATCCAGAGACAGTGCTGTGAGTAAGCAAGACTTGCATGACTAGCATTCCAGATGCCCTCATGATATTGGGCACTGGATCTAATTTTCAGCAATATTCAAGTTTCTACTGATTTTACAGGGAGAGATGGGTACTCAGGACTTCCAAAACCCTATTCTGTTTCTTTTGTGGGTCAAAATGTGGCTTTCATTGCTGAGCTACTGCTGGGTACCACTCTGGGTGCAGCAGCTAGAGCAGTGCAGAGCGTCATCTGGTCACGCAGCAGTGAGGCAGAGTTTGTTACCTCAGGCATGGAACAACGCTAATGTAATTATACAGCTTTTAGTACTAGAGCTAATATTTTCAACAGAAATCAGAGCTGTGTTATACCAGCTTGGCCAGCACCAGCTCAAGTGAAAAAGGATAAAGATTGTCTCTTCTGATGGATAGAGGGCTAGATACCTTCCTCTTCTGTGCCAACAGCTGATGCTAGGCAGTGACAGTGATACTGAGACTCCCAGCAGATCTCACTACAAGTGTTAGGCATGGGACAGAAAACTCTTTTGGAACTAGGATGGGCAGGAATATATACATCTATGTTTATTAAGGCTTAGACTGAAACTAACTTCTTGGTATGATGCTGAATGCTAAGACAAGAGGCACATTAGGCCTCAGGCAATTAGAACTAACTTCTGCATTATCACTTTGGCAAGAAAGGTACCCAATTACCTGCCAAAATCAGCATCAGAGACAGGGAGAAGGAAAAAACAGAAAATCCCCGATGGGTAGAATACCTTTCTGAAAGTGCTGGCTCAGGTTTACTTCCATTGTAGTGTACTCTCATACAATTCGTTCCACTGAAAAGCAAAAAAACAGAGAAACCGCTCTCATGAGTAACACCGCAAGACAGTCGTTTAACATGAGTAGGACTGAGTCAGAGTTATCAAGCTGAACAACGTTCCTTTAACTGAGCTAGAACTTTCAAACTCATTTTGTCTGGGGCTTTGTACCACCATATCCCAACTAGTGAGCTATTTCTGGGGTGTGCTTCTCAGTTGCTATCTGAGATATTTAGTACAATTCTTCCACTGCACCGAGAAACGTTTGCAGGGTCAAGCAACACACACATTTCCCTGCCATCAAACGGATGTGCCCATCTGCTCAGCCCTTAAAGGCGTACTCCGCCTAATCCTTACCTGGCTGATACTTGAGGCCTTGGAAACTTTTTGGAGGTAAGGAGTTAAATAAGAAGCGAACTGTTATTTCACCAGGACCTCACAGTCAGACGGTCTGATGAGGCCTTCTACTCCAGGTCACTTCTATTCTGCTCGTGCCTGCACGGACAGAGTGCATCTCCACCTGTCCTTGCTGAGGTGGAAGTAGCAGAATATTTTGCCCTACTTTCTAAGCTACAAATATTGTGATTTTTCGCTCGGGTACTCTCTAGCCATAGCATATCTTTGCGGTGGTAGGTGGGATCCTAGCATAGCAACGGAACAGTGCATAGGACTTCTATTACAGATTCCGTTTACAGGTGATGCCTGTATCTCCAGTAACTTTATCTACCTCATAAGGGACAATGAAAATTTAGTAAGAAAGCAATTTACATGTCTGTAAAAACTTTCAGTCACCGAGCTGTAGAGCTGTAGCACAAAGCAGTGTGAAGTTTCATTTAATCTGTCCCTGCCCAAAGACTACACTGACTCAATTGCCATTCCTGGCATGTGTCTTCTTCAAGAACTCCAGTGGTACAAGATACATATTATCCCCAAGAAATCTGTTTCATTTCTTTTATATATCACTATTACGTTCTTTACTTGCATGTAGCTTCAGTCTCCTTTTCACTTTCACCTGAAGCTCATTATTGTGTAGGCTGGACATTCCCTCTTCTGCCAACCTTCCCTGATAGATCAGATTTTCTGCACCTCTGATTGTTGTTGTTGCTCTCCTCAGGAATTTCTGCAATTAGTCTAGAGCTCTTTTTGGAATGTAGTAGCCAAAACTAGAAGAAATACTTATTCTAAGTCCCTGTGATTGCTAAAGAGAAGTGGTGGGTTACTTTATGTATCCTATAGGCTACATACCTGCTTATGCATTCATATCCTAATATAAAACATACAGTTTGTACAGGTGAATCTACAGAATGTAATATGGAGCATTCATTAAAACATGCCACAGCTATGTGATGCATAACACCATTGTTGTTTTAAAGTGTTGTTGTTAAACATCGTGCCCAGTAGTTACACAGTGAATCAGTACCAGCAGCATCCCGAGAGTCTTGCTTCCTATTGCCCGAAGGTAGCCTTAAATCACCCCACAAATGCCAAGCCTGATCATTATTAATTCTGAGCAACTTTCAGTCATGCGACTAGTGCTGGAGTTAGTGGGATTCTTCACACTGTGAGGATAACTTACCATGAAGCTGGCCAAGTGATTAGCTCTATTTAATTTTGAATTAATATAGATCTATGTGAAATCTGAGTAAGAACGAAGGCCAAAATAACCAGGGGTGGCAAATGATACAGCACGTTGTATACGTGTGTGTTGTCTCCACCCAGTAACTGAAAATCAAGGATCTAACACTTCAGTCAGTGCCTGACTGAAGCTTTCAAAGAGCTTGATGCAGCTCTACTCCCGTTGGCTTTTAATGCAATTTGGGTTTCTAAGACAATGCAGAGGTCCCTGTCCTAACTGAGGTTTTGTGGTTATTGATAACCCATTATGAGAGAGGAGACATTAATTATCTGTGCTTATAATTTAAATTCAGTTTTTTAGGCATTACAGCATCTTGCCGTTAAAAATATAGATGCTGAATGATTGGAGTCTAGAGTCCCACAGAACTCGTCAGCAGATTCCATGGTAGGTATTCCCTTTGGAATCAATTAAAAACATCCTTTACAAATCTGCTTCTTATCCTCATTTAAAAGGAATATACAAACAGCATATTTAGGCTTGGAAAAAAGGCTTTTACATCAATTACATCAAATTAGGTAAAGAATCTCCAATAAATTGCTAAGCTTGACACCATATGAACATATTTATCTGAAAACTTGATATAATCAAACTATTCACTGTGTGCCATGAAAATAATTTTAATGGGTTGGCTGGTAAGCCTTTCACTGTTACTGAAATCACTCCTCCAGACCTACTCTTTATGCCATATTTAGAGGAGACTACCAGCAAAATGTCTGATTCTGCAACCACTTGAGCATTTCAGCCTCTTAATTTCTGTGACTAATGGAACTCAAAGGGTATTTGTTTGCTTCGATATTTACGGGATCATATCTGTATGTTCAGGGTCATCAGAGCTGTTTGGGTCCTTGTTTACTTTAACCAAGTGGTGATTGGTCCTGAAGTACTAGCAATGAGTGAAATAATAACAATACTTCGCTATTTTTTGCCTGAGAGATTAGAAATTATTTTTCCCTTGCAAGTGGCAATTTCTTCCACTGGCTGGAAGATGGGCATGGAGGCCATATTCTGGAACAATCAAGTCGTTGAGCAATGCCCTGACAGCAATTGCTCTCCGCTTCTGCTCATGTCCCTGGGTATCCAGGAAGCAGCCTCAGCATAATCAGGACAGGTCAGATATTGCCTCGTAGTTTATCCCACACTCTCATCATTAAGGAGCTGTGTGTGTGGACAATTGGAGCAGCCTCCTTTACCGGCTTTAATTTCAAGGTACTGGCTCTGAGGTTGGGGTGATGACCCCAAAAGCGTGTCTTATTTCTGTAGAACTGTCCTGGCTTTATGGATGCTCTCAGGGAAGATTGCTGCAAAGGAACAAAGTTCCTCTTTGTTAAGTAATTAGACTATGGAGCGTAGAACTGAATAGGTTATTCCCATAAATAAAGAATTTATATTAATGAGGATGGGTGTTATGTCAAAAACAGATAAATGGAGAATTATATTGTAACAAAATTATGTACTGAGAGCAGTTTTGAAGCTCCAGGGTCTTTGTCTCATCAGTACAATGCAGTTAAATAATTGCTAACCTTATACACATTTGTGGAACAATTAAAAAAAAATTGTGACAAAATGCTTTTAAGAAACAAAATGGAACCTAGGCCTGATAGGTTCCATCCATTTACTACATCAAGACTTATAATTAATATCAGGGTTTAGTATATTTTAGGACTAGGAAAAAGTCCTTCAGTACGAAAACTCCAGAAAACGTTTATTCTTAGAACAGACAAAAGCCAACCCCTTCATTACTCTCTATTCAAAGTTCTCTTAGAGTACATGTGCTTCCCCCTTGTCTCCCCTTTTCCTTTTCTTAAGAGTCTGCTGAAGACATTCTTTACTGTCTACACCCAGGATTAAGAAAATGACCTGGAAAGCAGTGACGCAGAAGAGTCTCTCATGGGGAAAAGTGCTGGAAGAATACCTAAAGAGTTTTGAGACTTAAACATACGTGCCACAACATATCAGCCTGTTTTGTCAGGATCTGAACCCTTGATCCCAGCTCTATACAGATGGGAATACTTTCAGTGCTTCTGCCTGCAGCCCAGAGGAAATCACTGATGATCAGATATCTCTGTTTCATAGCTTCCACACTTTTGCGTGGTGAGCTTTCTACCTGAGTACTTGTAGGTCGCACAAGCCTTGTGGATGTATGAATGTAGGGAGTAGAGACCATTGCTGCGTCTCAGAGCTGTGATAAAAGGCCTCCACATCTGGCAAAGTCTAGAAACTGGTGTGACGAGACATTTCACAGAGCCACCACTGACCAGTGCACAGAATGGGGAGTCAGGAGATCGAAGCCCTCGGTTGAATTTTGTCAGTGGTCCTGGGCAGATCACCTCACCTTCATACGCTTCAGTCCTTAATCTAGAACAGGAAGAAAAGATACCAAGTGCTTTTAAAAATGGTTAGGGATTGAGTGGTAAAAAGTAGCTGGCTATTAGGATCAGGAGACTGGAAGGTATGTGAAGTGGTCTAATGTTTATAAATATCATGCAACTCAGGAAATAGTGTTTGTTATTAAAATGCAAATCGATCTTTGGTTTATACATTCGCATGCTGTGACAATCGTTCAGATATTAAATATCGAACACTATATCCTCACACAACCAAATGTATAGACAATGGGCTTTTTTGGTCAAAATAACCCCCTTTTTGTATTACAACATCTATATTTCTTCTTATTTGCTTTGCTTTGCTTATTATTTATTGAATGTTGAGAAAAAAGGAACTTGTATTCAGTTCTGTACACAGAGTCAATAAAAATCGTGTGAGCACAACAGGGGAAATAAGACGACTGTAACTGTCTTGATTGCAGTTGTTGATGCAGATATTAAAAATCATAAAATAGCACAGGCACACTGTACTTCTCATTCAGGTATTCCTCGTGGCAAGATTAACCTGTCTAAGCAGAGATGTCCTTTAGAGATACCATCTGAGGTGCCCAGGATGCTTATAAGAGCCAGCAGATAGAAATCACGATCTGCAGATCCTTATACCCTTCTGGAACAACAGCTGGAAACTGGACTGTGCACTCCGGCGTAAACTTCTTGCACACATGCACCTTACAACCAAGATATTTTCAACTTTGACAATATTTCTAGGAAGGACAACAAATACAATTCACGTGTAACCCTTCTGAGAGAGCTACCTACAGTCCTTCAATGGTTCTTCTTTAAGACAGAACCATGCATCCATTAGCTATCACTGAAATACAGATCCAAATCAAGGTCTCACAAAATGTGTTGTTAAGAACGGATACTGGTGGTGTGTTTCCATTGCATCGATTGTTTTAATGATAAATAACCCTCACAAAAATGGAATGGTTTGTTGACAGACAAAAGCACGATGTAACAATGGACTATTTAGACTTGCAAATGACAGAACACTTAATTATTCCAAAATAACATTTCTCCGTTAGACTCTGATCATTAAATCCATCATCCTTCAGTTTACGTGCATGAAGCATTTATCATGTCTTCTACAAACAGAAGTCAGTCATCTAAATATAGATTTTTAGACCATCCTTTTCATCAAGGCATTTCATCGAAAGCCCAGGATTTCATTTATTTTCAGTTACAGAGATAAAGTGTTTGTAAACGATGTGATAAGACCATAAAGAAAAGTGGAGTGAAATTCAGCTCCATACAAAGATGATAAATACAATACCTACTTGGAACACTGGGATTATTGTGAGAGAAAAATGAGATATCGGAAGTCAGCAGCTATGTTTAAGATAAGAACTTTTTTCTCCTGTGAATTTTTCATTAAAGTCAGGGGCCAATAAAGAATTATCGGAACGATTCCATTTTTAAAAATAGCTGTTAGAGACACCAACCTAAAAAAACCCAAATGGAGAAAAACTGTAACTAAATGGAAGCAAATTGTTTGGTACTCTACCTCTGGTGTTGTGAAATTACTAAAGGGTTGATTTTCAGTTACTGACAAAGCCTGGAAACATTTCTATTGCATTAAAATGTGCTCTCATCAGAAGATGTCTGATTTTCAAATGCTCCTTCAAGACAACCAACCCAGAACCCTTTTCTTCAAACTGTGTCTAATCTGTGTGTTTCTGGGTGTTTCCAGCAGAAGCCTGAGCTTTCAGTTCAAAACCTTATTTGGGCAGTTTGCTTACACACATTCGGGACATTCATGAGAACATTTAATCTGTATCTCTGGGCATTTTGGCTTCACCTTCGCATGAGTTCACTTTGGCAGGATTTATTTCTTCCCTTGCCCTCGCCCCTTCACTCTCTTTTTCTATTTGGCCGAGTGGCAGCTACTCTTCAAGCCACTGCATCCAAGCCTATTTGAATGATTGTTTTTACTTTTGTAATGCAATCTAAATCATAGCTATCATAATGAAAATGTGCTTGCATAATTCCTGTGGGACTTACTTTGCACAGTCTGCAGGGTGGAGAACATTCTTATTTTGTTTGCCAAGGTAACAAAATTAGTTCTTTTATATGCTTTTTCTTACTGCAACTGTATAGCAGATGAACTTTATTTCTTGTTGATACCTGTTGGGTTTTTTTTCCCTTGATAAACAAGATCTAAAGAAGAAAACGAAATAAATAATGGATGTACGTAATGTTCTTGGCTTCTGTATATGCCTACAGGTGTCCTTTAATCATATTCATTTGGCTGGCAAAGTGGGAAAGTGATTGCAACCTGAGGGTTACCTTGCATAACAGAGGAAATTCAAAACATGGTGCAGAAAGGGAAGAAAAAATTAGGTTTCGTATATGGTCTCTCTAGATGGCCCTTTCTGGGGACCCATCTAGAGATTAAACACATATCTCTATCACACTGAAAACTGTATTAAAAGAATGTTAGGGTTACAGAATGGTTGCAGTTGAAAAGCACCACTGGAGGTCATCTTGTCCAACCCTTTTAACACAGACAAGAATTTAAAAGTGACAAAATACTAGGTTTCAAAACCTTAATTTGTCCTTCTCCTGAGTACGCATTTAAACAGAGGTTTGATCAAGTGTTAAACTTATTTTTTTCCATTGGGCCTTTGTAATATTTAATGTACTAGATTCAGAGAGCTCACAGAAGAGGAATTAGATGCTGATGTTTTTTCAAGCTGACTCAATTTCCTTTGTGATGTCTCTAAGCTTTTTGTTTATAATACACACTACTCAAAGCTTTATCACCAACAAAATCATTACACTTCCTCCTGTGTGTTTATATCATGATCAGAGGATGAGAGCCCATTGAGATACTTTGATTTCTAGTTCTCATTTTCAGTGCTTACAAAAGCGTAGATTTCCACCTCGCTCACTCACACTGGGATCCTTGAAAGGACGATGTTAATTCAACCACTTTCTCACTTCTGAATTCTTCGGAAGTTAATGACCCTTCTGTAAGTTTAATGCTCATCCTTTTTGCTATTAGGTTCCTTAAACTTGTTTGTAGAGCACCCTGAGAGCAATATCCAATCCACCCAGAGGGTTTAGCCAAGTTCAGATCAAAGCTGTTGGCTGCTGTAGTCATCGGACTAATCAGGGCAGCCCCCAGCTGTCTTTGGGCATGTCCTCTTTAAGACGCTAGGCATTCGATATCTTACAGGTTCACTGTGAGATGAAAAGAAGTCTTGAGAATAGACTTAGCACACTGATCCATGATGCAGAGGCTTCCTGATCCTTGTTGCAAGTGCTTCTGTCCTCATTGTTGTAACTAAAATAATCTTCATTGCTCTCGAGAAGAGCTGAACTCTAATACTACTGATAGATGGGCGCATAGGGCTACCATGCCTGATTTATGCAATGTGTATGAATGACATTGAGAGCAGCCTTGGACTATATGTTTTTATATATATATATGTATATATGTGGTTGTTCTCCACAGAGAAGGCAAATATACGCTGTGCCCAAGATGTCAATGTTATATGAGAAGACAGCCTGCTTACTGCAAATAGGTTATTTGGAACATTTACATCTTTACAGAAGAAGGATATGTGAGAATTTAGTTTTTTAGGAGATTACAGCTGGATCAGATTTCCGCAGGAGTGACAGAAGATAAGTCTTGACATCAAAGCAATTTCCTTATGGAGTTTCAAACTTCAGCTCCAAAGCTCAGCGTGACTGGTTGCAAGAGTTCTTAATATGACTAAAAGGATGTATTCTTACTAACTGTGTTCTTGGAATTATCTGAGCCATTTTAGTGAAAAGTTCCCAAAACCAATTCAGTTAGAGGCAGACATCCACCATGGAAAATTTAAGCTGTAACAGTTAAAATTTGGCAAACTGTATAAGTAATTGAAAGTAAGTTCTTATAAATAAGCATTAGCCAATCTTAGCTAAAGGCGTTACCTCTCCTATTATGTACACACATACATAAATAACTAATACATTTATTCACGCTACGCATGTACATACACATTATATATGCATACGTATAACGGGGAATTAGTGTAATAGTTTTTAATGCAGCTGGCTATCAGAAAGGCACGGCTTTATGTGGAGCAGTAGCTTGTACTCATTAGGCAGAATCCTGAGGTTAAACACTAACTTCCATAGCCTCCAAACTTTTCACATAAATTTAGAGTTCATGAAAAGTGTCAGCCCAATGCTTGTTAAGAAAGAAGTCCTTTGTTTGGGTACGGCACAGGGCAGCACAGAGAGCGGCAGCCCAAGCTTCCTATGCAGCTCTATCAGATGTCTCATCCCTGACCTGGAGTAGGGGCGAGGTGAAAGGTTAGTCCATTCTTCAAGCTCATTCAATACTTTGCTTCTCTCTTCAGTGCCAAAAGAGTATCACTTACTGCCAGTTGTGTGTGGCTTTTTGTAATGTGGACTCTTGTCCATTAAGAATTGGACTGAGGCCACAAAACCATCTCATTGAGCCTGTTGGAAAGTCATCTTGATGGCAATGGCTCTTCCATCGTTTCCCCAGTTGTTGGATTTGAAACAGGTACCTGGATTTAATGTACTTCATTACTGGAGTCACACAGCTTCCCAACTTTTCATTTGTGTTTAGAGAGGAGATGTCAGGACAGGAACTCTCTCTGCTAATACTGATAAAGTAGAACGGTAATTACAATCTTTCAGTACAGCCAGGATGCCTGGTAAATCTATGCTTTTCTAGTCAGGTCCTTGTTGCAAGAAAGGTCATGAAGCATTACTCAGATAAAATTGCTCTAGTCAGGCAGTGTATGCACGTTCTTAATACTCCCTGCCACAATCTAATTTATGGGATACTGCAGTGAGAATCAGGCTGTGATGGTGCTAGTGTAACAGTATCTTAGCAGCAAATAAACACAGCGCGAGAAAGTCTTCCTTTTAAAAACAACGTAAAGGAAAGACATTCAATCCCTTGGGCAATTTCTTTTCAAAGTATTTGCATTCTACAATACTAGAGAGAATCTCGGTGCATCACATGGGGGATATGGACAAATGCCATGTATAAGTTAATTAGTTTTGCACATGCATTTCACAGACAACATTTCAGACGCTTTCCCCTTACTATCATTACTTTTTGGTCTGTGTGCAGTAATTTATCCTAAAAATGCAGAATTGCGTTTATAAATTACGGCTTTATGTAAGCAAGAATGCCGTACTGATTTAACTTCAGCCTTTTTCTAACTGGATATAGTTAACCCTTTTGCAGAAGGCTATCATGGGTATCCTAGAAGCCAGGGTCCGAGTTTTTCCAAGCACAGACTTTCTGCAGCCATCCCTCTGCCTCTCTATATTCTTCCCCATGACCCATATTTAAGCCCTGCCCTTCCCACCTCTCTCTCATGCTTATATAGCAGCACTGGGATTTCACTAGCTCTCTCTTCTAACTCTTTGTCTTGGGAGCAAGAGCAGGAACGGTGATAGCTAATTCAGAAAGGAGTGGCTGGTGATAACAAAGAAAATCTTCTCTGACAACACAAAGGCTCCACCTCAGTGTGCTGCTGAAGGTGGCGAGGCTGTGCCGGGGAAGCGTCGCTCGCTACGCGCTTGCTCTGTTTCTGTACTCTTTTATAGGGAATGGCCATAGGACAGCCTCGGAGCCAGGATGCTGTGCTAGGAAGCCTTTCGTTTTGACTCTGCTCAGCTGATTTTGGTGTTCTTACTGCTGGGTTCCTGCGCTGACCATGCCAGCAGCAAACGTTGAGCCCCTTTGTGAGCACAAGCCCGGTTTGTGGTTAGCGCACTGCACACCGTGAGCGGCTGAGATTTGGGCCCACTAATTAGCAAGGGCCCCGTATCAGAGGGCTCAAATCTGCATCCAAACTCTTCTGGAGTTTCAAGTTATTCAGGTCTATGGTTTTGGCTCTGGCTCCTCTGTCCTAAACACAAAGTGAAGTTGACAAATGTCTCTCTTAGGCAGCTGCCCCGAAGGACTGAATATCGTTACAAAAAAGACATTAAAATACAAAAGGCCTGAGTAATTTGTGTGGAGTCTAGTTTCCAGTAATGCTGTAAGAAGCCTGCCAGCATTTTGGTGAGAAGGGCCTCAGCACAAATCTTAGTAACCAGACTGAATGAGGAACAAACCAGCCCCGTTTCGCGCTCCCACTGAGGTCAATGGCAGGACTCCCACGGGCCGTGGCCGCACGTGATCCAACCTTCGCAGGGTGGAACATGAGCCCTTCCCATTAATTACCTGGTCAATTAGTTACCCAGGGCCTTTCATTCAAGAAAGTGACCCTGTTTAGCGCACCGCTTATGAACCGTGATTAAGCGTTTAACATGATCTGAAAGGCAGATAGATTTTAACCCGCTATTTTTCCTGAACATGAACCTCTATGAACAGCAGTAAAACGTATAACGAATTTAAAGCACCGTACAACCTGGGATGTGATAATCTTTGTAAAAGGGTAGTCATGCTGTATTCCAAAGTGAAAGTGAGAGAATGCTTGTTATTTAGCACCAAGCCTTCACAAGGACGTGGTGAAGCAAGCTTGACTCCTCTCTCAGAAGGTAATAGCTACCTTGTATGCAGTGCTCACTGACTGCTGGGTTCACTAAGACACTCAGGAGCCTGAATCTCTCTAGCCTCATAGAACCTGCGTGTAATAAGAGTATCCATGCAAAAGGTGGGAGATATGTATCTGGTGCGCCCCGAATTCTCAAAACGTGACAGAGCAACATTACTGTTGATTTCATTGGTGATCAAAGGCTGCAGGTAAGTACCAATTCACCACTGTCATGAGAGTGAACCACGGGCTGCAGACAAAGCTGGAGAGAACTAATTTTTTCCCCAGGTTTCTCATAGATCATGCTGATGAAAAAAAAATCATAATTTATATTGAAATGTTGACATTAATTAATTAATTGAAAGAACATCCTGCACTGGATTCTGAGTTATTTTCATTTTTAAAATGTAATTTATGCTATGCTGGTGATTAATTTTTATTTATTTTGCTCTTTTTAAGTTCAATGATCTTGTAAAAGCTTTTAATTCTCTCCTGTCTTCCTTCACTGCCAAGACAGCTCAGTATAACCCAGACTTCGTAGCAAACATTGCTACACATGCCAGTATTCTGTCTAATTTTAACTGAACATTCAATAATGTTGAGCTATTTTAGTGTCTTGGGCCCACATTCTCAAAGGTATTTAAGTGCAAAACTCCTGTGAGGATCTTGGCTTTGTTGCTTTCTAAAAATGCTGGAATTCCCATATGTGCTAACATGGCAATGGTAAATGAACAACTAATACTGCTGCTGTATTTACATAAACTATTATAAATCACATTCTTTCAGTGGAGAACATGATTATTAATCATCCCATTCAGTTCTGTGTTATATGCAACTAAATAAGGGACACAGTGGGCCCTTTGTGATTACTTACTCTAACTTCAGATTGAAAGCCAAACACATTGTGACCTTATACTGATTTTGGGCTTATTAAACAGACTCCTCTATTATATGAAAGAAAAGGGAAGAAAATGTTGACGTAAGATATTTGACATTTATTAACCCCGCCAAAATCTCTCTCGTACAGTAGTCAATAAAACGTGCAGTATGTACATATGGGTGTAGTAATTAGCACGTATGTCAGAGTAACAAATGAACTCCTTCTGTCAACACAGAAAAGGCCGGCAGAAGGGTAAATCAAGATTATTATCTACTCATGTGAAATCCAAATAATTCAAAAGTAATCTGCTGTCCTTGAACGCTACGCATTATTAAAAGCACTGAAATATTCTGGTCTATCCTCATGATTGTTTGTGCACTAAGTTATCACCACCCAAAGTCGACAAAGTGGTGACCCTGCTCATCCCTTCCACTGCCTGTTCCCCAAGTCTGTTGCATTGCCTAATTTTCTCTTGCTTAACACTGGTACTAAATTTAGAATTGCCACAGCCTGGAAGGACAATTTATGATCTATGAATTCCTGTATTAGCACTAATGGAAATAGTGCTTGGGGAAATATTAATCTAAATTTGAACATTAGTTTAGGGTCGTATTTTTCTCCATCCTGCCTGGTATATTTGCAAGCAGATGATGTGCCTCTACAGATAATAGACTTCAGATAACAGACTTTATCCACAGGAACTCTAAAACGTTGGTTTGCATGCAGAAATGTCACGCTTTACTGGTTTAGGGGTATTTACAGCTCTGCCGGCCAGGGGAATGAAGAATGTTGCACTGTCCTAGAAAGAAAAGCCGAGGCTTTTGGTGTTAGACTTTCTGGAAGGGTACAATACAGCCTCATAAACAGTTTTAACAGTTAAAGCAGAGAAACCGGTACCTCCTCTGCTGTGGGGCTAGCTGAGATGCAAAGCAAGAGAGTGCAATCCCTCTGCTTCACACTGCAAGCACCCAGCTGCAGGAGGTGAGAGGTTCTGCTTCTGTGTTCCTCCCACAGCGCCTGCCTCAACGCTGCTCTTGTGTAATCTGGCCCATAAAAGCCACTCTTGAGAATCTGCCCCTCCATCTTGAACTATCTTGAGAGAATCAAGTCTTCTGAGGTTCAGCCTCTAATAAATTCTGACGCTAGGCGAGGAAGTGAATGGTTATTTAATCTTTTCTGCAGCTGCCCAGCGAATGTATGCAGAGCAACACGAAAAGGGAGAGACAAGCACAAGAGGTAAGTGATGATACAGAGAGAAGAGGGTTCATGCTCTTAAATGACTGGACTAATGAGGAGCTGGAAGATGGCTCTAGACCAAAGAAGAAAGGGCTATGCAAATTGTGGGGGAGATTTGGATGGGGAGAGTCCTGAAAAATAAGAGTCATACAAATACCTTGAAAAAAAGGATGAGGGTGGGTGGGTGGAAGAATGTGGTGGAGAGATAAAATCCTGAAAGCAGATTTAGAAATAGTGATATTGCCTAAGGACCAATAGGAGAAGCAGTGAGTAGAAGATTAAAAGTGAGGTGGACTGCAAAAGGCTGTGCACAACGCAGAGAAAAGCTGCTTAGGGAGGTGCAAAGAGCTTCCAGACAAGGCAATCCAGGGAGTGATCACGTCTTGATAGCCTGCTGTGGGGTACAGAAGATATAAATCTGTGGTTTTTTCTGAAGTTTTTGCCTTTTTTTTTTTATGGGGGGTGGGGGGGGGGGGTGGGGTGGGGGGGGGTGGGGTGTGTGTATGTGTTATTTCCTTTGACACAAGATTAGTTTTATGAGACATAACTGAGGATTTCATCAACTTTTCATGAAAAGCATCCCAATGACTGAACGAAAAAGCTTTCAGAAAAAGTCAAAAGTCTCGTGGTCTCCTGCTAGTGATTCAAATGTTCTCCTAGGAAGCATTTTTCATCTTAGAATAAAAGCTGTTTTGAGTCTTGTCAAAAAGATAGGAGGGCAAGGACGGAGTTAGCCTGTGTAGTTACCAATGGACAACAGTTCACATAAACTACACACAACCCAGTGTGGCTGGCAACTCCATTAAAAAAAAAAAAAATTTAGGAGAGGTGTCTCAGATATCTTCAAAGTTTTGTGATCTGAGTGGAGATCATTAGCACAGCCTCTCACTAGATGTTATGTGGACCGCAAGAACCAAGTAGATAAAAATAGTCTTCCTTAATACAAATTCAGAAAACAATAGAAGTCCATTTACCGTTACAGTAAGAAAACCCACAAATAGTGTCCTATCACTGAACTGCTCCTTTTTAAAGCATTTTTAATCCTTAGTTATTATGCATGGAAAATATGTTCATGCTAAAACCCCCATTATCATCTGCTTCAGTGGCCTGTGGTCAAACGTGTTTAAAACAACAGCAGTAATAATGTAGAATATCCTGTCTTTTTTTTTGCCCCAAAAGGTAACCTTAGGCAGTGTTCCCAAACTATTTCAGACAGTTTTGCCTTAAGAAAAAACAATGATCATTGAGCACTGTTGCCTGAACCTTTAAAAACGTCTCATTTGGGGAATGCCACTGTTTCTCGTCTCGCTGTGCCTGACATAATACAGCTTCATACTCCTTTGGCTTTTTCAGTCTGACAAAAAGTTTTTGGTATTTCTTATCAATTTTTGATTCTGCATCTCAATCATTTAGTAGCTGAATAGCCAGAAGTTTGAAAGATTCCAACTATTACTCACCATGACTGACTTTTTTAAAAAAAGCTTTATGCAACATATGAGTGACTCCTTATCTACAGCTTGCAGGAAAAAATAAGTATAGGGAAATAAACATAGTGATCCGTTAAACTGCGGATAAAGAATGCACTTTTTAATGGCTATTTATAAAAACAACGAGTAAAGCATCAAAGAAACTTTGTGAATTCTAATGAAGGAAACAGATTACTTCCTTCAGTTTTTCCCTATCACAATACACACAGAAAGAGGGAAAATTTCCGAGGACAAAGAAAGCAAACACATAAGTGCATGGTTTTTCAAGAACTTCTTCACAAATTGACCCAGGACTTGCTAGAAATGTTTGGATTTGTGTATAGAAATCAACCGAGCATGGGATAGTAGGAATATAAATCACGCACAGAGGAAAAGGCTCTTCTGAAAATGTTTTTATGGTACAAAGGCAAATAGTGAACTACATATGAAGTATAAGCTAAACAAAAACACTAGGCCAAATTTTTGGCTGGTTTTCTCTGCTTAGCAAAACGTACCAGTAAAGCTAGCTTAATTATTCTTTGAAGATTTGTAGTTATATTTTGCAGTGATTTTTTTCTTTTATTATCCCACTGGAAACGGATTTCTGCTTGGAAAGATTTCTCCACATGGCTATCTCAGTTTATTTTATAATTTCCTTTATAGCAGTTACTATACCACCTCTAAGTTTATGGAATCAGCAGTTGCTTGTGGACTAGAAGACAGATAGTAGAAGTGCACGCAAACAGTGTTTGGAAGCGTGGTGATCCTCACCCAAATGGATAACTCATTGCGCACTAGTCCTACCACAATGTTTTCACGCTGCCTGCAGAGACTGACTGTAGATGCAGTGGCTCAAACTGGATGCGTGCAGGACTGAAATAATGTTGGCTGAGGATTCAGATAAGGAGCCAAAGCAGAATATGTGCCTCAGTTCATTAAATGACTGAGTTTCTCCTACGCATTAGTCCTAGATGATTTGCGTGGTCACTGGAACAGGTGGGAATCTGTGGCTTCTTCCTAGCTTAAAATTTGGCCCTGGCTATGCACATAATCATCATCACCATCCGTTACTGGTGAAATTTCCCATGTCTGGGACAGCTCATGAAAACTCTTCAGAGCCTTTAGTTTATTCAGTGTATCACTGCCATAGGCTACAAAGAGAGCGTTGCTGCAGCCTCAGGACTGCTCAGCATTTCCCTCCCTTGGCCCTGAGCCCTAAAGCTGCTGACCACTGTGGTCACTGCTATCTCAGAGACTGTCTGCCTGTCCATAGTCCATGATGTCCGTAGGGATCCTGTAGCTTTGCAGACCTTGTCCAGAGAATGTCTGGTGACTGATCGTACAGGGTTTTCTTAATGTGTATGCTGCCTGGTTTGGATAGTCACGACTGATCTTGTAGTTTTGCTTTCTTAGACGGGACAGCCTACAAGTCGACCTCGGACATTCTAGCATTTGCACATCTGTCCTGAGGTCTGGCCTCTGTGAACACTCAGCAAAGCTTGGTCCCTAAAGCAATTATGGGAAGTGAAAGGATACAGCACACCTGAAGGGAGTCCATTAATAAAACTGCAACTTTTTTTTTTTTTTTTGGCACTGTTATCTCCAGTCTTGGTGCTTTTCACATAAAAAGAGATCCAAGAAGTGAGGTTTTTCCCTTACAGCACAGGCAACCAGGTGGTTTCCCCAAGGCTCAGCATTGGTTGTGAAAGGGGCTGGCAGCGAATACCAATCTGATGGGGATAAGGACCAGATGATCTCAGCCAATGCAACAGTGGCACGCTACCTTGATTGCCAGAGAACCAAGAGCTTTGGTAAATCCATTGCTCGTGTAGCAAAATACACTGCTAGAAGATCCCAGTAATATTTAGAGTAGGAAGTTCATTTTTCCTAGAATTGCTTTTGTTTTCTTAAACCATTATTCTCATATTTTTTCTTCTGTTTCAACATGATTGTTTTTCAAATCCTAAACAAAAGAGTAAGGCAAATTATTCTGCAGCAGTGTATGAGTTGGCTTAGAGTAACAGAAGGACCCATTATGATCTGTCAGGCGACTACTTATTTAGGGACTTTTGAAACCACCGATAATTGACTTAGTAGAATAAAACAGCCTCTCTGGAACTGATGGAGTCTATTGTTTAAGTACTTACCACATTTGCTGCAAGTCATTTAAAAAATGTTATTGACCCCTGTTAAACTATTACAGACACAAAGGAATGATGAAATTGTGAGGTGCAATGGTGCTATTTAATACAATTTTATTAAACTGACTGCGTAAACACAGATTTGAAGGCTAAGATGGGGAAGGGAGAGTTGGTCACAAATCTAAACCCCAGTGGCAAACACCATCAGTAACAGAGGCAGCTGGAAACTGGAAGAAACAGATTATACTATGGAACGCACTCGGCTGTGTCAGCCTGACAGCCTCTCTGTCTGCTCCACAGGACTCCTGTGAAGGTTGCCATGGGCTCAGATCCATGTGTCCCTGATGCATATTCAATACCAGACCTCGTCTCACTCCCCAGAACAGGGTAAGTTGTGCAGACAGAGAAGACTGACATGCACACACAAGGAGATACATCAGCTGTAGCAGGGAAACTGGATTCCTAGTGAGTGATATCCAGGGACCTAGAGAACTCAGTCCCCTAGGTCCCTGGAAAACATAGAAATCCTGAGGAGGCATTTGTAAATTGAAATCTTAAAATCCGGGCACCTTGTCAATCTGCGCTGAACAGCCTGATCACAGTGGTTACCGTTCATGGAGACAGATGTGGGCTTGCTTTAACACAGCTACAGCATGGCTGTTGCATTAAGGAGCTCGGAGGCTCCTCATTTCAAGTTCTATGGTTAGGACACCCTTCTGGGAGGTGAGAAATGGGAGTCCGATAATCTCTGTCTGAGAAAGGCACTGAACAGTCTCCCACATCCCATGCTTCAGTCTCTGAGATTTCAGATGCAAAAAGTTTATCTCTAGTGGGAGCTGCCTGTGCTTTGTATTAGAAAGAAAGAGAGAATCAGCTCCCAGTGAGAGTCCATTGCTTTGCCTCCTTGGCAAGGTGAATGCAGATAAGCATTGGCTGGCATATCTTTTTCCAGGTTTTCTCAGACAGGATGAAATACACAAGCCCAGCAGGTTCTGGCAGCATCTGATCTATGTGATTTATGCTCATGTGCTTCCACAACTAGTCTGTATGTTTGCAAGAGGTGTAGCCCTATCTGGAAGGACCATTCTCACTATGCATGTGTTGCTTTCTTGATCTCCGTACGTGCTCTGGACATAGCCAGGATTTCCATACTGCTCTGTTGCTGCTCTGGCTTCATAGTTGGACACTGGGAAATCTTGTTATTCTGATGGTGTGCGCAGTCCTCAAATTCTGCTTGAGCAAAATTTCCAGCTAGAAAGAAAGGATATATGTGGGTTTGAACAGTTTGTGTATCTGCCAAAATGTGTATTAAAAAAAAAAAAATAAAAAAAATTAAGAATTGTAACTTTTTCCTTGCAAAACCTTTGTGACTATGGAAACAGTGAAATATTTTAGAAAGATAACGTAGCATGTGATGGCATTTTCAAATTCCAGTGCTAATATGGACAGCTTCATGGAGATACACATGCTTCTTGAAAATGTTGTCAGCTACTACTAAGGAAGACAGAGACCCATCTATCGTTTTCAAGTTCGTGGCATGTCATTGGGAATAGAAGGAAGAAATTCTGAAGTCTGAATTTACCTATTCTGTGCTTGTACAAATCTGACTGGTTTCTGCACTGATGTACACTGATAGAAGAGAATTTACTGTACTTAGATTTCTACCTACACGAAACAAAATAAATGCCAGTCTCAGGCTCTGGATGCCCTTGACTGTATTTAAAAGAACATTAAATAGAACTGACTGGCTCCAGCAATTATCTCCAGATCATGATACCTCAGCTGCATCATAAATATAACAAAAATTTAATTAGTCCCACCAACAAAGTCACTAACTTTGTTGCTTGCTAAAAGTGAAATAGCTCTCTTCTGCATGACAATGTCAATGTTATGGGTTAAACCTTGGATTCTTGCTGTAATGAAAGCAATATTTATGGAAGAATCCATTTATCAGCTAAAGACAATAAAGTATATGGCTGAATTCATAGGCTGAGACAGAGAAAACAGTACTATTATTATGAGCATCTTGACAGCACTGTACAGATAGATTGTACTGACAGTCTACAGATATATTTACCTACGTGAGAGTAAATTTACATCTATATCCAGAAATTGGACGTAAAATAAAGAGGTATCAAGAACACAAAGCATGAAGACACGGTGCATTTTTGACTGTCTTTTCCCATGAGGAATTCTGTGGAAAGGGATAAGAAAAACTGTTCCATGGGGAAAGCAGGTCACATCTCTATTTTTGGGGGACAGTCTGTATGATCCACCCCAAATCTTGTGGAAACTTATCTGACAGGGATATCTGTGCTATAGCAAGCACCAGTCACTGACCATCAAGCATAATCAACCTTCTTCAAAGCAACTCCAGAATTGCCTTCCAGCTCTGTTAGGGATCATCACACGTGTAAAGCAGTGGGTTACAGGGGGGCTGTATTACATTATACATCTGCATACATAAGAGCTGTTTCAAATAAAAGAGTAAGAATGAAACAGGAGGAAGAAGGTAAGAGGGGAAAAAAAGGAAAGAAATAATAATAAAATTTAAAAGACAACTTATTTCTTTTTTTCATGCCTTTGCTTTGTTAGTTTGTTTGTTTGCTGTATTTTCTGGAAGGAACAGTCATTTAACGAAAAACTTTGTATAGAATTGGTGGATAGTATTGAAAATCCATCAACCTCTAGTAACATACCAGGCAGATATTAGACCATTTTAAGCCATAAATGATTTGATCTGGAATGGAATAATGGATGTTCCTTATGGAATCATCCTCAGATTAGCCAGAATTCATTTGTAAATAAAATATTCAGTGAAAGAACATTACATAAAGTTTATAGGTAGCATAACTTTCTGTCTGTCTTGTCTTCTTTCTTTTGTCATTAAATATAACCTTCACCTACTATTTTCAGTTAAGTCTCAATAACAAGTATTGGGTTTTACTGTTTATTTGTCGGACAAGTGTATGTAAATGTATTTAAATGTTTATGCAAATTAAACTCAACCCTTAGGCTGTCAGAGTTGCAAATGTTGTATTTTGCAGCACAGAAGGCTAAGCACCTTTGGCCAAGAGTGAATTTTTATAGATGTGTATTGAGGGGATACTAGCATTATCTTAAGTGGTGGCACTCTAATGTTGCTCCTGACTATTTCTTAGTATTAATTAGGGAGGGACAAATTAGTTTGGAAAAATCACAAGCGTACGTTGAAGTAGAAACTTTAACCTTCAGCTTCTGTAACTGGCCTCATAAGAATAATTTTCTGACTCTACCTCCCACAATTGACTTACCTTCTGCCCCAGACATTTCTTTTGATATTCAACCCCTCTGCTGAAGAGCCTTAGCCAAAGAGGGAATCAGCTTTGGGCTGGTGCTGATGTCTAGTGTCATATGCACTGAATGATCTAGGACAAAAAAAAATACATATTCAACGCTATTTGCAGACTTTGCAACATCTGTTACTGTTGCACAGACAGCTTGGTGGGGCAAAAATAAGAAGCTCAATGGAGTTTCTCTGAAAGAGTGTGTGGTTAAGGGTAAAAGAAAAGCTTAAAAGAGGGTAGGAAGAGACTGGAAGCACCAACATGAGTCATCCAAAATGCTTATTGAATTTAGAATTCCACTAATAGACACAGCTGGTTGCAAGGTCAAAGCCAAAGTCAAAGATATGACAAAAGGACATAGATTAGTGCTCAAAGGCAGAGTAGAGAATCATTGTGGGACAAGGACAATCTCCATTGAGAGACATGTAAGACAGATGAGAGGAGGTAGTAGAAGAACCGGAAGAAAAATGGAATGATCTCAGGTAATCTTATTGTTCCTGCAAAACAAGACTGCTCAACCATTTGAAATTTTCATCCCTAAAAGTTATATGAATAATAACCATAATAATCCGAAATGGAAAAAATTCTCTCTCAGTAGGCACTAATTAAAAAGCAGTATATTATTGCTGCCTGCTAAATATTGACAGAGGCAGGGGGAATCTATTAATCAGAGGATCCATTATATCTGTTAGTTATATTAATGCTACCGTTTTTTCACATGTGAACTATCAGGCTATAAATTATACAGAAAGCTGTAAAAACCTGATTATTTAAGTAGGCGTAGGTGAATGGGAAAATTAGGAGTGACTAAAGCCCCTCTCTCTTAAAGCTAACAGTCATGGCACATTAGAAGTGTCCTGACTCGTAAGTTCCAGCTCAGAGATTTGAGTTTGATTAGTGAGATTTTAAGGCTACCTACTGTTAATTAATTTCCATAGATGTATTAAAGCCTTGTTTAAAGGTACTCTGTTCATACCTGAAGACAAAAAAATAAACCTCTTGCTGCTGTGTTCTTTGCTCAGGTAAAAACCTTAAAGGATCTCCTTTCTCTTGGAGAAATGGTATGTATTCAAATCCCACCTGTCACAAAGAGTTCTCCCTCACCTCCTAAATGTCTAGGCAATGTGGAAGTTTTAAAAAAGGTGGCTAAAGGGAATGTTTTAAAAGGGAATTAATTTAAAAATAAAAGAGAAAGCTAGAATAAAGGAGAAAGAAAGTACAAGTATGTGGGTAAAATCTGGAACACGTCCCAAACCCCAAAAGTGGAAATGACGTCTGGGAAAGAAGGCTAGAAAGGACCACAACCTTGACAAGTTAAAAACGAAATCACAAAATAAACATGACAAAAAGATTTGGAGAAACTAACCTTTAGTGATACAGAAGCTGATTCCTATTCAGACTTATCAGATTAAGAAAGCCAGTCTAGTTCCAAGATATCGTTAAGAAATAATAATTTGTCTAATATATAGCCATTGCAGAAAGGCTGACTGAATCGTTCCCATATCACAGGCATTCTTTGAAGGGAATGAGCCTGAGGTGATGTTTCAGACTGATGAGGCAATGAAAGAGTTTTAAGAGCTTAAAATAAGTGCTTGGCCTGTAGAACCAGATGGCAGGGATGGAGAGCGTTATCAAGGTCCCGTAATCCAAGAGGAAACGGTAAGTGAACTGCTGCACAACTTAGATGTGCAGAAGTCTATGGGGCCAGATGAGGTTCACCCAAGAATTCTGAGGGAGCTGATGGAAATGATCACCAAGCCACTTTCCATCATTTACCAACAGTCCTGGATGACGGGGGAAGTCCCGTTTGGCTGGAGGTTGGCAAATGTGATGCTGATCTACAGGAAAGGCCAGAAGGAGGACCCAGGGAACTACCGGCCTATCAGTCTGACGTCAGTGCCGGGGAAAGTCATGGAGCAGATCATCCTGCAGATCATCATGCAGCACGTACAGGATAGTCAGGTGATCAGGCCCAGTCAACATGGATTTATGAAGGGCAGGTCCTGTTTGACCAACCTGATCTCCTTCTATGGCAAGGTGATCCGCTTAGTGGATGAGAGAAGAGCTGTGGATGCTTTTTACAATTACCTGGGCTTTGGTAAGGCCGTTGACACTGTTTCCCACAGCATTCTCCTGCAGAAACTGGCTGCCTATGGCCTGGATGGGTGGACACTTCACTGGATAAAAACCTGTCTGGATGGCCAGGCCCAAAGAGTGGTGGTGAATGGAGTTAAATCCAGCTGGCAGCCGGTCACCAGTGGTGTCCCCCAGAGCTCAGTATTAGGGCCTGTCCTCTTCAACATCTTTACCCATGATCTGGATGAGGGGATTGAGTGCACCCTCAGTATGTTTGCAGAGGACACCAAGGTGGGAGGTAGTGTTGATCTGCCTGAAGGTCGGGAGGCTCTACAGAGGGGTCTGGACAGGCTGGATCAATGGGGTGAAGCCAATTGTATGAAATTCAACAAGGCCGAGTGCCGGGTCCTGCACTTGGGCCACAACAACCCCCTGCAACGTTACAGGCTTGGGGAAGAGTGGCTGGAAAGCTGCCCAGAGGAAAAGGACCTGGGGGTGCTGGTTGACTGTCGGCTGAATATGAGCCAGCAGTGTGCCCAGGTGGCCAAGAAGGCCAACGGCATCCTGACTTGTATCAGCAATAGTGTGGCCAGCAGGAGCAGGGCAGTGATTGTCCCCCTGTACTGGGCACTGGTGAGGCCACACCTTGAGTACTGTGTCCAGTTTTGGTCCCCTCACTGCAAGAATGACGTTGAGGTGCTGGAGCGGGTTCAGAGAAGGGCAACGAAACTAGTGAAGGGTTTAGAGAGCTTGTCTTATGAGGAGCGGCTGAGGGAACTGGGAATGTTTAGTCTGGAGAAGAGGAGGCTCAGGGGAGACTTATTGCTCTCTACAACTACATGAAAGGAGGTTGTAGGGAGGTGGGGATCAGTCTCTTCTCCCACGTTACGAATGACAAGATGATAGGAAATGGCCTTAAGTTGCACCAGGGGAGATTTAGGTCGGATAACAGGAAAAATTTCTTTATGCAGAGGGTCATTATCGGTGGAACAAGTTGTCCAGGGAGGTGGTGGAGTCCCTTCCCTGGAAGTGTTTAAAAGCCGTGTGGATGTGACGCTGAGGGACGTGGTTTAGGGACCCTGGCAGGGCAGGGTGAATGGTTGGATTCCATGATCTTAAAGGTCTCTTCCAACCAGATGATTCTGTGATTCTGTGATTCTGTAATACTCTTAAGAATAACAGACCACTAGAACTTAGGAGCATTTTCTCTAGAATTCTAAAACAAGGTAAATATAAAGTTGTTTAACTAACTGCTAATAGACACTTTGTGATTATTGTTTACATCTGACATATTGTCAGAGGAAAACAGATGGGACACATGGAATCAAACTTTGACGAAAAGCTTCACTCATGATCCTGGGAAACATGAATCAGTAAATCTGATTTCCACAAAACAGTAGAAATGAAAAATCTTGATAATGAATAAATTTAGTAATGCAGTGAGGAATATGATATATTTGGGAACAGGCTTTTCATGAAAGCCATGGTTTTATTTGAGAAAAGAATAAATGAATATGTGGATATGGCTGATCCAAAGGATATAAAGTGTGTGGATTTTCAAAAAGCATTTGACAAAATCTCTTTTAAAGAAACTAGGCACAGAAGAATTTTTCTGATGGATTAATGGGTGATCAAAGAAGGTTAGAAACAAATGACATGTTTATACAATGGAGAAATAGAGAAGGGTTAGGTATCCAAAAATTCGCAAAATCTTCTTAAGATCAGTACTGGGACATATGTAGGTTCAGCATAGTCTGGATCTAAAAACGAGGATGCATGTGTTGTCAGTCAATGTTAAGTCTCTACATAGTATAGACATTTTTGGCATAGTCTGTTTTGAAGTTGACTCTTGAAGAGCTACAAAAGGATCTCACAGTCATGAACAGCCTGAGAATAACTTAACATCTCAATATAAAATTCAATGTCAGTGAAAGCAGGGAAGTGTGCACAAAAAAAGTGAGTTTTGCTCCAGGCAGACAGTCATGGGTTATAAACATATTTTCACGAGATGTAATAATTGTGGATAGTTCTCTGAATGCATCAACATAATACTCAACAATTGTGAAAAAGGTAAATAGATCTCCATGTGACTGAACATAGTGACCTGAAGGAGGGGGTCAATGGCCACAAGTTCCTGTCCAGTGCAGCAGGCACGTCCCCTCAGCAACACCCTCATCTTTCCAGGTGCCCTTGCACAACAAGTATGAGGCTTTGCAAGTGGAACCTAACATTAACAAGGATGACAATTCTTCTAGCTTGGACGCATCGCCAAGGTTAGGTCAGCCTATGCCCAGTATCAAAACTGCTCCCATAAAGAAAAAAAGACAGGTTGTTTTCAGAGACGACTCTCCTCTGAAGGGAACAGAAGGCCCAATAGGCAGAACAGACCCACTTCTTAGGGAAGTCTGCCCTGGGGTGTGGGTTAAAGGTGTGGTGAGAAAGGTTCCTACCCTGGTACGGCCCTCAGATTATTATCCATCATGGATTTTTCAGGTAGTCAGTGATGAAGTTGCAACAAGAAATCCAAAGGCAATCAAAATAGACTTCCGGGCCTTGGGATGACCGGTTAAGGGTTCAGGAGCACAGTGTTCTCCTCTACCCCTCCAGTTGCAGGCAAAAATGAGAGAAGAAACAGGAAGACCCATCAGATCAATACGTGGCTCTGAGCCCGGTGTCACCAGCAGGACTTTGGGTTTTTTGATCATGGGTTGGTTTACACGACACCAGGCCTGCTGGTGACAGCCGGGGTACACCTCCCTCAAAAGGGGAAAAGGATCCTTGCACAGGAGATGGCAGATCTCACTGAAACAGCTTTAAGCTAGATGTGAAGGGTGAAAGGGATAAAACCAGGCTCGCTATACGTATTCCTGGGGCAGCACATCGTTTGTTGTGCAGCATGCTAGCAAGGTCCTTTGGTCTGATATCCCAGCGGAGGTGGGGATGGAGTGCCATGCGATAGCGAAGACACGAGGGTTATAGATGGGCTAGAAAACACTGATGTGTATGAAATGGACAGGCAGGAATTACACCTTCTCCCCCCTGGAAGGTGACAGGATCAATATCCCAGCTGAAGTGCATTTACACCAATGCCCGCAGCATGGGCAACAACAGGAGGAGCTGGAAGCCATTGTGCAGCAGGAAAACTATGATATAATTGCCACCACGGAAACATGGTGGGGTGATTCATGCAACTGGAGTGCTCCATTGGATGGTTATAGACTCTTCAAAAGGGATAGGCCAGGAAGGAGAGTCGGTGGAGTGGCCCTGTACATTAGGGAATGTTTTGACTGACTAGAGCTTAATGATGGTGATGATAGGATTGAGTGTTTATGGGTAAGAACCAGGGCATCAAGAGGTAGATGAAATATTTTATAAGCAGCTGGGAGAAGTCTCATGATCACTACCACTTCTTCTTGTGGGAGACTTCAACTTATCAGATGTCTGCTGGAAATACAGCAGAGATGAAACAATCCAGGAGGTTTCTGGAGTGTGTGGAAGACATCTTCCTGACACAGCTAGTGAGTGAGCTAACTAGGGAAGGCTCCCTGCTAGACCTGCTATTTGTGAACAGAGATGGACTTGTGGATGTTGTGAAGGTTGGAGGTTGTCTTGGACATAGTGATCATGAGATGGTAGAGTTTTCGATCCTTGGGAAAAAAAGGTGAGGGATGTGTAGAACTGCCACCTTAGACTTCCAGAGGGCAGATTTGAACCTGTTTAGGAGACTGGTTGACAGAGTCCCTTGGGAGGCAGTCCTGAAGGGCAAAGGAGTCCAGGAAGACTGGACATTCTTCAAGAAGGAAATACTTAAGGAGCAGGAGCAGGCCATCCTGGTGTGCTGTAAGATGAGCTGTCAGGGAAGAAGACTGGCCTGGCTGAACAGAGAGATTTGGCTGGAACTCAGGAAAAAAAGGAAAGTCTATGGCCTATGGAAGAAGGGGCAGGTCACTCAGGAAGGCCTCAAAGATCTCATGAGGCTATGTGGGGAGAAAATCCTGGTTGACAACTGGTTGATCATGAGCCAACAAGGTGCCTTTGTGGCCAAGGCAGCCAGTATAATCCTGGGAAGCATTAAGGAGAGTGTGGCCAGCAGGTCGAGGGAGGTTCTCCTCTCCCTCTACTCTGGTCTGGTGATGCCACATCTGGAGTATTGCATCCAGTTCTGGGCTCCCCAGTTCAAGAAAGACAAGGTACTACTGGAGAGAGTCCAGTGCAGGGCTACAAAGATGATCAGGGAACAGAAGAATCTGCCTCATGAGGAAAGGCTGAGAGACCTGGATATGTTCAGCCTGGAGAAGAGAAGACTGAGAGAGGGTATTATCAATGCCTACAAATATTTAAAGGATGGGTGTTAGGAGGATGGGGCCAGACTCTTCTCAGTGGTGCCCAGTGGGGAAGAGTGGCTGGAAAGCTGCCCAGAGGAAAAGGACCTGGGGGTGCTGGTTGACTGTCGGCTGAATATGAGCCAGCAGTGTGCCCAGGTGGCCAAGAAGGCCAACGGCATGCTGGCTTGTATCAGCAATAGTGTGGCCAGCAGGAGTAGGGGAGTGATTGTCCCCATATAAAACACTGGTGAGGCCACATCTTGAATACCATGTCCAGTTTTGGGCCCCTCACTACAGGAAGGACATCGAGGTGTCCAGAGAAGGGCAGCAAGTATGGTGAGGAGTCTAGAGCACAAGTGTTATGAGGAGTGGCTGAGGGAACTGGGGTGGTTTAGTCTGAAGAAAAGGAGGCTGAGGGGTAACCTTATTGCTCTCTACAACTACATGAAAGGAGGTTATAGTGAGGTGGGGATAGGTCTGTTCTCTCCAGTAACAAGTGATAGGGGGCGAGGAAATGGCCTCAAATTGCTCCAGGGAAGGTTTAGATTGGTTATTAGGAAACATTTCTTTACAGGAGGGGTTGTGAAGCATTGGAACAGGCTGCCCAGGGAGGTGGTGGATTCACCATTCCTGGAGGTATTTAAAAGACGTGTAGATGCGGTGCTGATGGACATGTTTTAGTGGTCACCTGGCAGTGCTGGTTTAATGGTTGGACTTGATCTTAAAGGTCTCTTCCAGCAAGACAATTCTATGATTCTATCATTCTAAGATTGAGCAAAGCAAGATTTGTGGAAGAGTTTCTCTCTTTAAGTTGACCAATCTACATAATTTTTATAAATGAGTAAAGCTATCAAGAACGCTTCAGGTCACCTACTCAAAAGCTGGAAAAGTATCCTGCGTATTTAAAGAAATAATATATAGCAGAACAGAAGCTGATCATTAGATAATAATACCACATAATGATGAAAATGTATGTATTGAACTGAGAGAGGTGTGCCCCTGGTTTTGAAAAATACCTGCCTATCCAGTCAATATTCACTTTGAGGATGTGTGCTTTCTAATGTGCACTAAGGTTCTTTATCTGTTTTCCAAAGTGTTTCTGTATATTCTGGTTGAAGAAGGTCAGCATTGTAAGAGTACCTTTAGTCTGTGACTACCATCTCTGGAATGGGATGTTGGAAATGCTCTTTGCTATCTTACAGCTGGCACAAAGCAGAGCTTCGGCCCTTGGGTAGCCAACATCTCCTTTCTGCTGATGTTCCATCTAGCAATATTTGTTCTAAAGACCACTGACAATACAATTATAATTTTATATCCCGTCTGTAATAACCAATCTTCTGTACCATCAGGGCCATGAAAGCACCCATGGCCTTCGTGTCTTCTCCCCTGGTCCCACCTCAGCCCAGCCGAGGACCGGTAGGACCTGCCCCAGCCATGGCATGCTCTCTCCAGCCCTGCCACAGCTGTGCCCTGCCTGATGGAACCCTGGGAAGCCCCCATGTGACAAAGCCCTGCCCAGCCTTGGCCATCCCCATGGAGGCTGCCCTGCTCCCTGGCTGGGCTGGTGGGATGGGCCCCAGCTTCCAGATCCTTCCCCATCTGCCCAGGGGAGCTCCTGCAGCCTCTGGCCCCTCTCCAGGCAGGTTACAGCTCCCTGACACCTACATTTATTTTCTCAACAATGTTTTCAAAACAGAGAGTCAGAGAAAATGTGATTAATGTTACTAACTTGAGAAAAAAATCACATTCTCCAGCCTAAGTCCCACAAGAAGTCCCACAGTAGTAGTGAACTGTGAACATCTGGACCTGAACCTTATTTAGATGAAGGCAAAGAGGCAGCACAAAAAAGGCATAAAATTCGTTCATAGGAGGGAGAGTTGGGCCCCCCAGGTTTCTTATTCTGCTGTGTAGTAGCATCGTACCTTGCTGTACAGTAGCTTTCTTTACCCAAAAAGTGGCTATTATTTGTCAGAAAGGACATAGTGATTTCTGTGCAGGAGTGTATATTTTTGTGCAGCATTCTGAACTTCTGAAGTATTATCTTAATACATAAAAATTCATAAACATTAGGTCTTGTTAGCAAATCCTGAATCGATCATTCCACCTAAATCATAATTAAAATGAGGAAAAGTAACTGATGCTACCACCCCAGTTTCATATTTGCATAATACAATTAAAGTTAAGAAGAGTTTCCCTAGTGCCTGTCGGGACTGATGTTCTATTTCTTTTCAGGAAATACAGATACTCTTAAACTTTTCTGACTATTTCACTTTAAGAACACCAAAATATAGAAAAGCACTGACCAAGCAGATAATTGTGTAAGGCACTTAAATGTCATGTTTTGTAAAGAAATTTCATGTCGTGTAAATAGTGAGAACGTCTGAGAGAATATACTGAATTCTAGAGAGGAGATCCCACCACAGGTAGCAGAAGAGTAAGATACAAATTTTGTGATAAGTGATTTCTACTAATACCTGAATGACAACCTGAAATTCGGAGGCATGTATTCTAATTCTGGATATGGTTTGTAAATATTATTTCTTTAAAATAAAAGACAACTTGGCAATGGGACTTACAATGTGTTGTGGCCCGTTTAATAAATAAACACAGAAATCACTGGTTGAAGATATTTAGTTAATTAGTGGAAAAGAGATTTGATGAATGTCAGGAAATAATTTCACAGCTGAGGCATAGCTCTATCTGTGTTTCGAATAATTCATAGAAAATACTCCTCTAAAATGCCAAATATTTTATTCCTGGATAAAGCTGACTGCCTTACTGTCTACTTAATAAGTCAGTTATAGATTATGCCTACTTTTTAATTCTCACAAGGAAATGACATATTTTCATTCCGTTAAAGATTAACATCCACTTTGACCCTGTACTTTATGAAAATAAGTTTAAAATGTCACATTTTTTGATAGCACTACAACTCTAAATTTGCTGATTAATATCCATGAGGATATGCAACTCAGGCTGTAAGCTAGTTAAGATAAAAAAGTGTTCCTTGTGCTTTGGTTGCAGCTCAGAGAATAGCAGGTGGTCACTGTTTACCCTGCTAAAGCAAGACTTCTGGTTAGAGAAAGCTCATTTTGGACCAGAGCTAAACGCCATGCCTGAGTGATTCTGCTCCTAATGAAGCAGCTGAGAGTCTCCTTCGCATTGTTTCATTTGAATGAGTTAGCTGTTGGCGGTGGCATGTCCGGGAGCTGCTACTTTAAAACGGTTCTCCAGGCATGTTTATTGATGATGCTCATTCCAAGAATTTGGGAATAGTCTTTTAATGGGTCCACACTTCCCACATTTGACTTTGCCAGTGAGAGTGCAAGTCGAGCAAATGCATCAAATAAAGGAGCAGGGAGTGTGGAGAGGCAGCATTCTCTCTGCGACAGCCACCCTCACTGCCTGGCGAGCGCTGTGGAGGTGGTGGGGCTATCTGTTTGCATTGGGAAAAAGTGTACCAGCTCAACGTGATTCCAGTGAAACTGGACAGGGGTCCACGCTCAGAGAGCTCAATGTCACGGCAATCAGTGTGTGGACTACTGTGATCACTACCAGACTTTGGACAAAAGGTTGAAACAAGCTGAGACATAAACGCTTTTATTTCTGTAGGTAACAGATTCCCCTTGAAAAAAATGTCCTGGAAAAGCTGGTGGCTTTTGCCTAGTAGACCTCTGCAGAGCATGAGAATTTCATCTCACATCTCTGACATCTGGCTGTGTAACAACAGGGTCTGGGGTGTCTCCTCTCATGTGTGTGGTATGTCAGAGCTCCCCAGAAAAAGCAATTCACATGCTAAATACTAGGGCTACTTTTCTCTAACCAGTCCACAGCAAAATGAAAACTATTGGTGACTAATTTTATCTTCTCACAGGCTACCAAAGACAGCTGAAAATTCTGCATGCCTCGCAAAGCCACCTTTTAAATTTGGACTATCTCTTCAATTTTTTACCTTCTGTAATTCTTTTTTCTTGTAGAGAGTGTCATTTAAAATATGAATTTAAGAATGGGAAGAACCTCCTACGATGTTTAGATCGTCATAGCAGGCCAACTAGTAAGAGTCTCCCAAGTTATTTGCTGTGGGGAAGTGGGGAAATGGTAAGAGCTCCTATTTGGGTTTATTCTAAGGACCTGTGATAGACAGGTCATCAGAAATATATTATGTAGATTTTACTCATGCAAAATTAAATAAATGGGTTTAAAAATTCTCCTAGCAGTCCTAATGTGGTTTAGTCATCATCGTTAATCCAAAGTGGAAGAATTTTTTTTAACATATATATCTATGACCACAAGTGAAAATACCAAAGTACTTTGAAAGAGACTTGTATTTTGAGAACATGCCAGATTGTGTGAAAGCAACTACTATTTGAAACCTTGTAAGAATTTGTGAGACTTTCAGCTTTACAAAGAGCCTGATGATTAAGAGAAATATAACTGACCCTTTAATATACAGAAATGTATCTAAAACTTTCTGAAATATTGAGAATTTTACTTTAAACAGAGTTTGGTTATTTCTCTCCATGAATGTTTTTCTTTTTAAACATTTTCTCAATACTGAATTAATCTTATAGTATTTGACAGTTTGCTGACGTTTAAGAAACGCATTGCGATCTTAGTTAACATGCCTATTGCTGCAAGAACAGGGAAATCTAGTCAACTGAAGGCAAACACGGAAACTTGTTTGTGTTTTTTCTTTTAGTCTAGATCACATGACACTGTCCTGTAGCTCTTGAAATGTCTTACTAAACAAGATTCACTTCTTTTTTTTACATTATTTTTCACTTCAGTTTAACAGCAGTAAAAAATACTGGAGTCCTTGGTAAAGCAGTTTCTGATCAAATGATGAAAAATGCTGTGTGGGAACCAGGTATTACTACTAAACATGGATCCAAAATAATGACTGGTACCAATAAACTGTCTTATTACATCGTCAAACTTAAAGTCCTTCCATCGACTTCCAATAAAATTCTTAATTGACATTAAAAGTCTGAATGATAACTCAGGCACTTTCTTGGGTTCGTATGTTTTAGAGCTACTGGAGTGACACACTCCATTTCTCCCCCGTAATCTGCTCACTCATTCATTTCCTCTTACTAGTGAAGAAAAGAGGAAGGCTGCTGGGTTAGAGCTTTTACTGTTCTTGTCCAATGCATCTGGCACTCCTTCCTTTAGAGATCAGGGTATTTCCAGCTGGGAAGCTTTTAAAATAGCAAAATAAAATCTCTTCTAGAGTGATAAAGTATTTGATTACTGAAACATCAGGATTAGGTGTAACCTCTAAAGTTATTGTAAAAGAGGGTTTCTTTCCTCCCCTTTAATATTTCTTTTTTAATTCACACTTGAAAGAAATGAAGATAATTTGTTTCCAGAACATATATACTGCCAAATTCCTTGATTTTCTCTGCTGCTCCCCTTGTGAACATTTTTGCTTTCACAATTAGAAGTTGAGACACTTTCCTCTCTCGTGGGTCTTTGTGATAACTTAAACATACACCAGCAACAGAACTTTCAGCAGTGTATATATTCACCGAGTTTTTAACCTTTGCAGATTAGCAACTGACAAAAAAAAATCTTCACTCTTAAAAAATACCACCAACTGTGAAAACTGTTGAAAGGGTCTTTGAAATGATTGGAAGAATTGGGGATCTTCAGTATTTTTCAGAGGGATGACTTAGAGCAGAAGTTGTTGGGTGGCCAAATCTGCTGGCACGCAAGTGACATGTAGGAAGAAAAGAGCAAGATGCCAAGAGTGCAGGAGGTAAGGCATGACGTGACAGGTGGCTAGGGACCCATTCAGTCTCTGCAGAATGGGAGCTACAGGAGAAAGGGGATATGAGTTGAGAATACGGTGCAGGTCTTTCTGGCAGCCGATGGCATGAGTTAGCTGTTGTCTGGAGACTGAAGAGTCTTTGAGTTGTTTGACCTAAGATCAAGTTTGGACACTGTCGTATTTTTCCCTTTGGGTTGGTCATCAGAAATTTGGCCAGGGCTCTGCTGTCAGCATGGGACTTCTGCTTTCGTAGCTTGTTCTAAAAGACAGATGAAACTCATGTTTGGATCCTGAAGAAGGTGATTCCTCATCTAATGCACACTCTGTTGATCGATTTAGACCTGGAGTTGATGCCAAGATATCCCCCTTCATGACTTTGTCCTTGGAGATCACATTGATTGGGATCATTGAGATCATTCTAGAGGCTCAAAAAGCAGGCAGAGTCCTCACTGGAGGATTGTCAAGCAAAAGCTACCTGATTGCAGCAAAAATGTGGTAAAAACTCTAATACCACCACAACAGTGGAGGCAAAGAAGAGATTTCTTGCCCAGAGAATTTGCCAAATCACCCAGCTGTGAGAAAAATCAGACAGCTTTCAGATGGACATTGCCTCTGTGGAGCTACTGCAACATCTTCCCAGCAGAGTCACCACAATATTTCTGCTTTGTTTTTGTATTTGTCATGCTCTGTGTAGCAGTGAAGAGATTGGTGACATTTGGGCCATGACTTGTAGGCTGAAAACATGAGTTTCACGGCTACTAAATCTTAGCAGGAGGCACCAGGTCCTGTGTAAACGAAAGAGTTACTTCGAGAGCCCAGGCCAGCAGCGTTGCTTAAACCAGCAGTGATACGGCTTGTATGAATGAGACACGAGTGGATGGTCTGGCCAGCTTTGGGTTTTGTTAGCTCTTTCAGGGGTTTTGTGAAGCTTATTGGCAAGGTCACAGTGAGTCAAAAATTACAGGTTTTATCTCTTTATACACTCACATATACACATATAATATAGATATATATATGTAATTAAAGCCTCATGTCAAAGAACAATATGAATACTGACTTTGTTTAGCTGGTGGATGACTTTTCCTCTGCTAATGGATGAAGTCAGAGCAGTTATGCATATCCATTTGACTATTCATGGGATATTGTCAAAACACCTATAAACCTACACGGTATGCACTGCTATGCTCCTATTCTTTACACAAAGAAAGTCCTTATGAGTCGTGTCAGACAGCTGCTTTCTCTCTGAGAATTACTTTTTTTGCGAGAATTTATCCTGCTATGTTTCTCTCGCTCAGCTTGAAAACAAGCTATTGAAGGTGCTGCTGTGAACACCTGGTTAGGCTGCCTTCGGTGAACAGACTCACATTAACTTTGTCTTTTCTTTTTGCTCCGGCGGGCATGGTTAAGTCCTTGTTCCCAGGTCTGGCTGGTATTGTCACATAGATACATGTGGGTTGTGTTGGGTGGCATTTGCTTTACTGGTATCTTCACAATTATAAGAGAGCGGCTGGGTGATGTGGGGCTTGGGGAAAGGGGAAGTGGTTCCTCCTCATCAGGACTATGAACACATTTGGACACAATGTGATGGAGAAAGTGCAGGATGAACATGGCAAAGGAACAGAGAGTGAAAGGCTTGTAGAGTGGTGCTGAGAGGAGCCAGCCAGACCTTAGAGACAATAAAAATAACTTCTGTAGGATCCAAAGGTTACAGGGAAGAGTTTGTTGCTACTCCATAGTAAAGGAGTTGCCTGTAAGCAAGGATGTAGTGGATGAGGAAAGAGGTTCTGTCTGAAAAACAATCCTATTCATTTGTCCTTGGTTACTTTATTTTCCCTCTTTGAAAAGCTGCATTACTTTTTTTCCAACCCCCTCAAAAGTTGGTTGTTTTGTCTTTGATCTTCTTTGAAGACTTCCCTATAGAGCAATGGTCTAGACTCAATCCCGTAGCCAGTTGGACATCCTGTCACTATGCCCAAACCAGATAAAAATAAAAATCCCTGAAATTATTATGAGGAGTGTATTTTTCTGTTGGATTGCTGGTGTTTGTTTCTTGTTTTGTCAATGAATAGGCAGGTTCGATTCTCTGTTATTCCAGGATTGTCTTAGAAGTAGCTGGAACAGCTTTCTTATCTTTGTATGTGGATGAGAAGGTGCAATTTTCATGCATAGATGCAAACTCACACTACAATGATTTATGTAAACTCTGCTTCTTAAATCTGTTGGAATAATTCTGTTGGTACAGAGAAAAAGATTACAGCTGTTCACTGGAGGAATGTTGAGATGATTACGTTTTGGGTACCCTGTGATCTGTGTTGATTGCTTATTGATTTTTGGGTGGAGGTTAGAGTGTTGGTTTGGATTTACAATATACTAACTGGCTTCATTTCTCCCTTGAGAAACTACCTTTTTCTTTGTGCTGTACTGATGCAGCAGACATCTGTGCAGGCCCACACTTTATCTTCTGAGCTCTAATAAAAAAGGAGCTTGCTAGTGGACGACTATGGTTCATGAGGGGCTCTGTCTTCAGAACTTATTAATCTCTTAGAAGAAGACGCCTCTAAGAAAACCTGATTTTAAGCTACCCATGCAAAGCCTGCAATTTTTGGGGTGCTTTTCATAAAGAATTTCTTCCTTCAGCACTGTGTTGCACTTTAGTTTTGTGTGTTGGCAAGATTAACCTGCTTGTATTAAAACCTAAGTTTCCAGTAAGTCTGACTATTTCAAACCTGAAGCTTAGCTGCGGCTCAGCAAGCAGCATATAAAAATAAAACAAGCTCATTTGCTTAGTTTTTGAGATAAAGGAGCTCAAGGTTATCAGTGAAGATAGTGGAAATTAGGAGATACTCATTGTTTGAATAATGTATTAGGAGTTCAGTACACAAATAACAAACAAGTATCAGATGGTAGGAACAGCAAAAAAGGTGAAGAATGCATACAAAGATGTATGGCTCAGAAGGTAATACCGTCTTAGAAGGTAAAACCATTTTATTTGATTTCTCCATTTCCTCTCTGAGATGGTAGCTGAAACATTATTTGCTGTATATTTATTTTCCATCCTTTTTTGCTATTTTCATTAAACATATAAACAAGCCATTACACACGAAAAAAAAAAAAAGAGAGAAAAAAGAGGAAACTTGAGAAATAAATGGACAGAAAATAATGTTTGGAAGAGAAATGTGACATGAGAAATAAACTACTAGTTCTTGATAGAAGGCATAATATTTAAACGAAAATAATAGTAAAAAATATAAAGATTGAAAGCATTGCAAAATTCCTGCTTGAACAACAGACTCTTTTACAAGATAAGATTTCTGGGTCAGGTTGTGGCTTCCACTGTTCTGCTGTACAGAAAGGACTGTAAAAGGCAGCACTAGCTGGGCAGTTGCAGATTCTCTTGGTGTATGGGCTCATCGTGACATCCAAGGGAATGGACTGAATGACGTGCTACAGATACATTTGGAAAAGCAAGTGAGGCCAGCTGTGTAATTCTTCCTCAGGACATCTCAGTCCCAGACCAAATCAGGGTCCCTGTGGGAATGTTTGTCTGTTCCCAGAATCGTACTCTATTGCTGTCGTACCCAGCTTTCTAGAGAGGTACTTAGAGTAAGATCCCTCACACTCCTCTCACAACGAACCCACGTGATGTTTGTGCTGGTTCAAAAGTTGTGTCCTTTATAATGCATTGTTATGGAGAATGTTTAAGGAGCTGAAATAATTTAGCTATTTTCTCATAACCAGTCTGCCTAAGCAAAGGAAAGGTTTAGTCTGAAAATATACAGCTGATTTCCAGCTGCTCTTTGCTGTAGCGATGCAGCCATTGGGAAGATAGAGTCCCTAATAAGGAGCAGGTAATTAAGTCATCCTTGCATGCCTTCTCAAGAACTGTTATGGGTTTAGCTTTTCAAGGCAGATCTGTAGCTTGTTGCAAAAGGAATTCTATATCCCACAAGTGGGAATGCATAGAGGCCCTCAAAAAGAACAGGTAATCAGAAATGAAAATCATGCTGGCCCACTGACTAGCAGTGGTGCTGCCACACAGCTTGCTACAAATGAAGACTGACGAATTGTCGTAGCAGGATACAGGCTTTGAATTTGCTGTGGTCTCACATCTTAGCAATTCCAAGCTACAAGGCTTCACAGCTGTTATGGATGGACCTGTCATGGATGGACCTGTCCAAGGCCGGTGTGGGTTCAGCTGGAGAAGAGGTAGAAATGGGGGCTCCTGAGTTTACCATGCACTGGCAATAAGAGTCTTGTACATTCCTTCTCCTGCTCTAGGGAAAGGCCAGGAAAGGGTTTGGGAAGCTGAGAGCATGGAGATGTTATAATTAGCACGAGCTCTTTTGCCAGACATTCAAATTCTAGAAAGTGAGTCCCTGCAGGTCCTCTTGGAAAAGTTTGCAAACTCTTTTCTGTTTTTCTCTTAGATTCAAGGGGGAAACAGGTCTGAAAGCTGCCAGTACATCTTTATTGGAGTCAGCTGTTTTAGCTGAGGCTGAGCCCAGCCATATAAACAGAGAAAAAGAGTTTTATGAAGGCAAAACCAAAAATAGCTTGTTTGAAATATTATTCTCTCCTTTTCTCTCTCTGCACCCTTCAGTTGATTTAACTTAATTAGGATCTCTTTGGTCTCACAAACATTTGTTATTTTTTATTTGTTTAAAGCAGACATGTAAAAGCGTAAGAGATGTTTTGCAATATTGGGCTTTGGTTTGCTGAGTTGTGTTTGCCAAGATAAGCCTCGAGAGAGACAGCACCTCATTTTCACAAATATCCCTGGAGACAGCAGGTGCTTTCCAAAATGTCCACATTTACATCTGCTAAGTTCAAATAGCCACATTAGTACTTACCCACTAAATCAAATATCTAAGATCCTTCCCAGTCATGTCCCAGACTAGCAAATGTCATAGAAGTGGCCAGCTGTCCAATTGCAATTCCATTTGAAAGCATTGGCTGTGAACTAAAGTCTGTTCAAGTTGAAGGGAAGATTCCCACGAATTATACCTTATCTGTTTCACTGCAATGTGGGATATTTTCGTCAGTATTTATAGGCTCTTTGGAGGTGGCTAATCAGAAATCTCCAAGACTGAGGGGCCAAGATGGAAATTTCTGAAACACTCAGTTTACCAGACATTTTCATCCTTTCCTGGGATGATGGCAATCTGCCCGAAGATGGGAGTGTAAACAGATGATGAAGATGGCTTGCACTGATACTTCCTCTGGTCTGTTCAGGATGCAGAAAATAAAGCTGGATTTGTTAGGAGAGATTCATCTCACTTAACCTTAGTTATCTACAGACCGGACATCTGTGCCATAGTGCTCACCCCAGGCTTCTGTAAGAACTATACTTATTAACCAGATAACCAGTACTAAGGACAACCTGGGTAACAGTCACTATAAATGTCTGCATTTACCAGAGAAACACTCTTTACACTCGCTGATAGTGGTGATGAGCATCCTGATTAAGAAGAGCTCCTTTCTTCAGAACACAGTGTAAATACATAATTTTTAAAAAAACACTTCAAGTTTACCCTCTAAATGGGTTTAGAGCATCCTCTTGGGCCTCTCTATCTACCTTATTATGCTTTACCATGTCAGTTGAATGAACTCAGCTAATGAAAATCCAGACACCTATGGCTCCTCTCTAAGCCTTGCCATTGTCTCTGGTGAAACCCCATTAGCTCTTTCTGGAAAATACAGGTGGTGATGTTGGGGCTTTACAAGCTGGACACTGTTCCTGTTTGGCTCAGGTTAGCAAGTTGCTCAGTGGCTGTAATCGTCAACAAACTTTAAGTTGCCAACCCTGAAAGTTAAGAAATGTAACAAGCAGACATTTTCCTGTACTTTTTCAGTAGCCTGTGAGTAAAGTTCTTGATCTCCCAACTATTTCCAGTTCATCATATTTACAGATATACCTTCCTGAGAGACTTCATGCCTGGGAGTTTTTTCAGCTGGTGTTCTGGATAGACACCTTGAGGCCTCAGGTGCTTCTCCGTGGGGGATGCACACTGCTTTGTGAGCGATACTCTTGCGTTGGCGGAAAAGAAGTGAAAGTTTCTGGATAGGATGGATCCTTAACAGGGGTGGTGTAGGTAGGCTGACTGTACCAGCATCATACAGGACCACAGCCAATTCCTATTACAAAAGCCATGTCCGTGGCAAAAAGGCATCTTTGCAAAGATTCACCTTGCGTTAGTTAGACTGGTGCCACCAGATCTCCTGCAGAGTTTAAAAGACGGATGTTGCTAATTCAGGAACTGGGGACAGGCCAGGCATCCTCACAAACATTGCAGCTTTGCCAGAGTACTTCCTGTGCCTCAGCCTCCAACTTATCTCCCAAGCAAACATGACCCAGCACTGTCAGATCACAAATGGTTATCAGCAGTGACGGGTGACTAACTGTGTTTTTACTCTACTAAAAAAGTTATTTTGGGCTTTGGCAGGGGAAGGGTCAGCAGCACATGCGCGTTCAGAGGCTGGCCCATGCTTGCTCTCTCCAGTATTTAAGGTAGGAAATGAGAAGGCTGGTTCTCACGGTCATCACTCCTCCAGGAACCCTGGATAAAGTTTAGCAGCTTGGGGAAGTCAGGGGGAGGTTGGGAGGAGAAGAAGTGCACAAAGCATGGCTGGTTCCTGGCATGCATGCTGAAGACTTTGGAGTCTGGAGGGACTTGGGTGTCTGTCTAAGACAGATAACAAGGCTGGCAGAAGGGAGGAAAGTTTTGTATGCAGGTTTGACAAACAGCCTCTGTGTGAGGAGGAGACCAGGGAAGAAGAAAACAAGCAACAAAAGGAAGGTAAAGGAACATTTTCTCACAACTGGCCACAATAATGTAAGTGGAACCAGCTGTTTATATGCTGGCAGGAAGGAGCATCTAGTGGTTGTGCAGGATAAGGATACTAAAAAGGCTCCTGGCAGGCAAAGAGTCCCCGTTCCTGAGGATCCATACCCATGGTTTTTCCCAGTCTTATCCAAGTCAGGTGTGGAATCTGCAGCAAAATATGACTTGAGGTGATGCCTTTGCAGACTGGACCAGTTTCCTGTTTGAAAGTGGTTGTGGCACCTTCAGCACTGGAACGATGATTAGTATCTCCTATCCAGCTTTGAACTCCTCAAAGTCTTTGCCCAAAGGTTTCTGGCATTTACCTGGAGAGCAATAGGCTTGGCAAACTCCCTGTTTCAAGACCTGCTCTTCTTCTAAGCACTGAGTTTGAAAATCTTTATGAGGCACCCTGAGGGGATAGATGGGAATCTCACCGTGATTAGGGAGTTAAAGGCATAGGTGGGATCCCAGAATCTCCATTGCTGGAATGTCTGTGGAAATGGAAAATATGCTTCTGTGCCAGACTATAAAGTGGGAAATAACAGTCTCTGAGACGTCAGAGTGTTAGAGAGTAGAAGGTGACATGCTAGGTCTGTCCTGAAAGGGTCCAAAGTGGTGGAGAAATTATCGGGAGAATCATTAGGTGAATTAGAAGGGGACCATGTATAAGTGTAATATAAAATACTACATTTTAAAGTAGCAAGTTTATTCCTGATCCAATTGGGAGGAAGTTTGCTACTATGGTGTTGTAGAATTTATTCAGATTGTTTCTTTTTATTAACTTCCCTTTAAATGGACCATAAAACAACTTCCGAGTCAAGGGCCTGAAAATATGTCACCGTAACAGTCATGGAGGTTAATTCTTCCTAGAGTTTGTCAATAGGCAGAGGTAGGGGTTTCTCCCTGGAAAGCTGTGGGTGATGGAAATCCTCTAGCAGAAGAAGGCCTGGCCAGAGAGCTGGGGCTAACATTTTAGCTTTCTGCTGGTTTTTGTACTTCACTTCTTCCATACAACTAAGCTGATAATTTCAATGGTTAAACCAGTCTACTTCACCTTGCAAAACAACATGTTAAAGACTAAGTTCAATGCTTGGCAGCAATACTGTGACACTTGAACCTGCAGCACTTAGTCCTCACGCTATGCTGCAAGGGACCCCCCCCTCCCTCTGTGGGTGCAGGGTTATGGAGTCGTGCTGTGAAGCAGATCGATGAATGAATTTTGTTGAATGAATCAGCAATGGAGAAGAAGGATAGTCTGGGATTTTTTGTTGGTTTTCTCACGGAATTATTTCCCTTTCTCAGTTCAGTCTGCAGCCCCACAAGCATTTGTGGTGGTACCGCCGGGTGAGGGAGGACAGGCATGGGAATCAGGTAGCCAGGGGCAGGAGAGGGAATCCAGCCCCTGCAGCATCACGGAGCTCTAGGGAGGGCTAGTTACGCTGATTCAGCTGGTGTCAGTTAACCCAGTCATAAACAGTCCTGTGGCCAGACCGGTGTCCCTCTGCAGTGTGTGCTGCTTTCCTGCCGTTTACCACTCTTCACTGGTTTCATGTCGACAAAACCGAGGGGCTTTAGGTTTCAAGGGAGTGTAGCCTTGAGGAAGGAGTTTCAGTGGCGAGGTGTCCTCGACGCTAAACAAACAGGTACAAAATGCTGCAGACTTCTGCTTCCAGGCAATGGATCTTATTTTCCTCTCCCTCACATTAAAGAGACCTTTAATCCCGAAACCCTTCTCTGCCCACAGACCCTAAACCAATCAGGGTGTAAAGTTTAAAGGTCCTAATGGCCTGCCATTAAAGGTCACTGGTGTATACACAGCAGACCCCAATTAAGGGAACCGTGTAGGTTAGGACAGTCTCTTTTGTCCGACAATTAGAGCTCAGAGGTTCCTTTGTATTGCAAAGAGACACAAGGGGAGAGCTGATATTCAACCCTCACCTTTGAAGGCCTCGAGTTTCCATCAGCTCTTAGGTGAAGGGCTTTTACAAGGGGACAGGAAGTTCTTGTCGAGTCTTCGATTCAGTGTGAAACTCTAGAAGAGATAAGAAATCTCATGCCGTTGCGTTTTGAGCAAAGCAGTGCGGTTTGTGGTCTCTGTGAGTGGCAGATCGCCATTTGCTATCCCTGTTTGCAAACGCACCCCTCCTCGCAGACACGGGCTGGTGAATACTTTGTAATAAACTAATCACATCGCAAAACCAGCTGACATAAGCTGACCATTCATTATTGCCCAAAAGAGGACCCTGATTTACAAAGTACACTATTTAGGAAAAGTTACTATTGATCTACAAAGCAGTAATGGTACTGGAAGGAAAAAAAAAAGCAAAAACCACTTAAATCTGTCACAGGTTTTAAACGTAGCTGTAAGTTTTCCAGCTACTGTGGAGCTGAGTGTAATTATCCTCATTTTAAAAGAAGGAATGCAGAGGGACTGATTTCTAAATTTTGAAGGCTTAACACAAAAAAATGAGGTGCTTATGACTGTATTCAAAGCTTATCCAGACTGATGAAGTCTTAGAGCCTTACAAGGAAAGGCTTTCTCACATGATTTATGAAACTTCCCACTTTTGCTGGACTTGAGTGTGGAGCTGTGCAAAATGATTCTTTAAATAATATATTGAGTGACTAATCAGGGAAAGGTGGATGAACATTGGAGATAAAATAATTCAACACATTAGCAATGAAAAGAGAGGGGAAAAAGAGTAGAAAACTGGAACGTATACAGTCCGTGTGTTTCACCAGAAAGTTGAGATTAAAATCATGTGTTGTCACAAGAACACTTTTTAGAAAATCTGTTTGGTATCATAATTTGATTGACTCTACATAAAGTGTAATATTCTGAGGATTTTTCTTTTGAAGATATTTGTTGTTCAATGGTCATATAATTTATTTAAAACCCATAAAAAAGTAAAAAACTATACTAAACGTAGCAAGCAAGCCAAGTTCCAAGCCTCTCCTACCAGTTTACAGAATAAGAAAAACAATAGCAGAATAGGAGGATAAGACGTAAATGCAAACACACAACTGAGAAAAACCTTGGAAAAACTTTTGAAGGCAGAGCACACCAGCAGACATCCTCAAGCAGGGCATTCCAGCTCTGACGATGCTAAGCTGCTCAGAGCTTCTGAATGAAGGTAGACTCAGGCCTGATTTGCACATTTTAAGTCTCCCCCCAAGAACCTTTTCTTATAGGTGATTTTTACATTGAAAAAGTTTTAAAAGCAAACCCATTGTGATGGTGCGCTAACTTTTAGTTTTCTTAGACTGGTAGTACCTGCCTTCATGCTGATACAAAGGGGAGTGCTGTCCTAAGAGCCATCAAGGCTGTAAAAGAGTTGCTGCTATTGACGTGGTGATCTCGTCTCCAATTTCTTCCCCTCCCCTGTTCCTAGCCCTAAGGCCCTGCTTTCTCCTTTACACTTGCTCCGTCTTTTTGCTGATACGTACCTGGACTGCTTTAACTACCTGAGCCACAGAAATCTAACCCTCTCCCTTCCCTCTAACCACCCTCCTTGAATTAAGTTTTCTGCCAGCACAGTGAGTTAAACCGGCACGTGGAAGGGAGAAGAGCTGCCCAAGCACGTGCTATAGCTAGCCCTAAGTAGGAGGTAGTGTTTCACGGCTGAGAAGGGTGAAGCGGGACCTCTCATTTTCGGTAGCAGTGAATTCTACCTCATAATACAGGACTATCTAGGAATTATTTTAGTCTTAAGATATGTATGCCACTAACTGTTGGAAAAGTAATACGAAATACGTAAATGTGATTGTGCACTTCTAACTTTCTCCTTCACCATTTCAACAGTCCCTTTCCCTCCTTTTTCCCCACTTGGTGACCACTGACTGGATAATCCCTTCCATGCAAACTCCACACAGTGGTCACTCTGTTTGCTGGGAGAGAAACAGAGCAAAATCCGAAGTTGGTCAAAGCAGGAATTTGAGACTCTTGTTCTCAAGGACTGATCCGGTGTCAGTCTTTGCAATTTCCATGGCATCAGGCAGATCCTGGCAAAGACCAGGCTTCAGCAGACCACTGTACTGTTCCTGAGCTGCCAGACCGAAATTCAGCTTGTGGTTAGTATATGATTTATGGATTGATATAAAAGCTACACTTCATAAGAGAAAATGAAATTGAATTGAACATTTCCTAAGCAGAAAATATGTGGAGTTGGAAAGCTGAGGGTGCTTCTCCCAAGTAACAACTGATAGGACAAGACGAAATGGCCTCAGGTTGCACCAGGGGAAATTTAGGTTGGGTATTAAGAAAAATTTATTTACAGAGAGGGTTGTAAATCATTGGAACAGGCTGCGCAGGGAGGTGGTGGAGTCCCCATCCCTGGAGGTATTTAAGGATGTGTAGATGTGGTGCTGAGGGGCATGGTTTAGCGGTGGCTTGGCCATGCTGGGTTAATGGTTGAACTTGATGATCTTAAAGGACTCTTGCAACCAAAACAATTCGGTGATTCTGTGATACTGTGAGCAGTAGCAGTTCCCACAAGCATGAAGCTTGACGTTCATCTGGTGAAGGTTTCTTTGGCATTAGATCTCTGATCTCCCTTCCCAGAGGTGAAAGAGCTAACAGCTACTTGGGAAGAACTGCTAAAAGGGTGGGGTAAAGTGTTATGCTTTCCTGTCTGTAGGAAATGATGGACTCTAAGTATTCAGATTTCCTTAGTGAATCATCTCTCTCCACTTTCTCTTACAGGAAATAATAGAAAGTAACTGTTCATTGAGAACGTTGGGCTGCTATCCTTGGAGACGGAAATCTCCCTGGTATGGCTTGTACAGTAAACACAGTGCGAGCTGTTCACATTAGCGTGCTTCAGTCCTCCGCAGTTCACTCTGGACAGCCACAGGAGGAAATTGTAATTCAGCACATGCAAGTGCATGGGTGTCATTCCAGGAAAACACCACCTGCCTCTAGGGAGAAGAAAAACCATCAGAAAACTGCCCACATGACATAGCCTCTTGGCCTGAGGTGAAACTCTCTGAGCTCAAGGGACTCCAATCTGCATCGCTTCCCCCCGGAATAGCTACGAGGGTGTCTGTGTATGCGTGCAGTTGCTCTGCGATGTTTCCCCTCCCACTGCGCCAGGCAGTTTCCAGTCCTGGGTTACCTCTGTCCAGGGCGGCAGACTCACGGGAACGCTCTTCCTTCCAGGACAAACGGCTTTCACCCTCTGCCCTGGCTCCTCTTTTTCTCCATCCATCTTTGTACCTCAGCCCTTCACATTTTGCGCTCCTCAAACCTAAGCAGGTAAAAGAGACTGAAATGTCCTTGAAGGGAAGGGGGCAATCTCAGCCATGTAAGGGATGATAGTGCAAGGAGAGAGCAGTGCAAACCCTGGGCGTTATTTTGGGATCTTGGTAAACTTGGCTGCTGTGGGCCTGAGGGGAGCTGGGCTGCCTCCCCTCGCCTCTCACAAATCTCCCTGGCCGCTTCCTCCAGGCCTGTGAAACTCTTTCTCTTACAGCCCTGACTGCTAAAGAAGTGTCGCTTAGCAGTGGTGGTTTTCTGATGTTGACCACACGTGTGAGACACAAGAGGCACTGCCAGGGTCTGAGTGCAGAAGGCACCAGATGAGCTGATCTGTAGGAAGTCACTGGGTTTCCATACCTGACCTGCTTGGTCTCTAAAAGCAAATTTCTGGACTGCACTCTTACATACCCTCCTGCTTTTCTATATTTTGACTCAAGGGAAGCGACGGCGGTGACATTTGTGGTCACATTCAGGTTGAGGCTGTGGCATGTTTAGGTGAGGGGAGGAGGACTCTGAGAGCTCAGTGTTCCATGAAACCTGAAGTTTCTATTTAGAATCATGGATTTAAAGCCTTGGCATGTTTTTGATCTCATAAATACCGGCATAGCATACTTAAATATCTAGAGAGAATGTCTGGAATTTGGATTGTTTTATGTAGTGTTTAATATAGTTGAGGTAGATGTGAAGCACTACAGGACACCGTAATTTTCCACATGAAGTATTGTTCCAGGATGCTTCTGAAACACTCTGGCTCCATGACCATCGTAGTATACTTGTCAAATAGCAGACGTTAAATAGAAACAGATGATCACCCAGTGAGGGCACGATCAGATGGTACTTTGCATTTTGACACCACGTCCAAAGAAGCGTATCCTGTTTTAGTGCTGCAGACTGCTGCAGTACAAGTGTTTGCTATTCAAGTGAGGCTGGCATTAATCTCTGAAGTCGGTGTTATCCATTCCAGGCCGTGGGACTGCATAGTGAACAGATGTGCCAGTGCACATGCACAATCCTTATGTGAAAATACAAACCACTTGTATTTTGTTAGAGCAAGGCTCTGGTATTGGCATTCTCCCCTTTCCTTACACAGACAGCATTTCTAGATTAAAAGACATCTGCAAACCGTTTTTGTGGTGGTGGGGCAGGAAACATTTTATAGGCGTTACATGACTGCCTGGTATGAATATTCAAGCTACATTTTATTAAAGTACATAACTCCTCTGACATAACTGGGTTATTTCTTCCCCTAAATTTAGCATACAGCAACACTGATTTGCTTAATAAGGAGCAATATTTACTTTAATGGTCCCATGAAATTGAGACCCAAATCAGATTCTGATGACTTCAGTGGAGATTGGGCCACATTCTTCCCTATTTTTGGGAAAAAGAGTTGGGATCCCTCTCAATGTTTTTCCTTCCCAAGTTAGAGAACATCTATCCAAAGCAGACATCGAAAAAGTGCTGAAGAAAGACTAAATAGGAGGAGGTAACCTGGAGAGTAGATACTTTTATAATCACTATGTAGAGTTCGTAGACAGTTTTCCACACCAAGCTTATTAGGAGAGAGTTCCCAGAAGATAGAAATCAATTAACTCTTTATTTTGGCAGTGATCATTCTAGGTGTTCTTTAATGGGCATTATTCTTGCTAAATTATGAATGAGCTTTATAGTAAGACAAATGCCATTATCAGAGTTATTTATTCATGGGCTGTCATCCGTAACATCCCCACAATAGTTTTTCTCAAAGTTTAGTATCGATCATTTGCTTTAATCAGATGTATCAAGGGACACACAAAGAATCAGAAACTGCAGCTTTGAATATCAGCATCTCTCTCTGGGTCTTTGCCAGGTCTGAGTATTGAGGCCATGTCAAGCATTAGGTAACGAGGGCAGCAAGTGGGGACTTACTCTCCTTACATCAGGCCGTGTCAGTGTGTCCCCCAAACTCTAACTTGACTGATGATTAACCACTCTGCACTGACATGACCATTACTCTTTTTTTTGCACTTGATTCTGAGATACCCCAGGGCTCTGCGGGGACGATGCCCTGAAGAATTGCTGGGAGTGCAGAACGGTCTTGCTCACGCTAATGGTATTGACTGCTGTTCGCTCCGTCTCGCCAGGTAAAATCTTCTGAGATGAGAGTAAATATTCTCTGCTCCATGTTAGCTAGGAGTCTCAAACCAAGTCTAAAATCACCATTGCATTCAACGAGGCAATTTAGAATGATACAACGTCTATTACTGTTTATATTGCTTACAGAGCAGTCAGGAGAAAAGAATGGTGTCAGCATCTCGCCTGGCTCAGTGAACACTTGCTTCTGCATCGATCCACACGTGGCAAAAACTGCCTTATTTTCACTCTTTATTTCGTTACACGAAGATTCAGCTTTGCCAGATACTAAATCCAGGCATATGCAGTAAAAAAATCTTCCCTCCTTTTTCTTCCTTCATTGATGTATACGGTGTCCCTGAAACACTCTAGTTAGCAGACACTTCACTTTAGGCATGAGAAAGTTAAAGTTTAGGTCTGAGTTATTCACCATAGACATTTTCTAAACTCAGTAAGGAGAAATGGACATCTCTAGTTGTCAGTATATCTAAGAAGGGCATTTAAGAGGCAGCAGACAGGCTTAGACACTAAGACTATTTTTCTGCTACTAAACTGAGCCGGGCTATGGCACAGTTCTGTACACCGGTGCATGACCATCCATATGGTCAAATGTGAACAGCATCAGCGGCATCCCAGCACTTTCCCAGACAGTGCCCACACACAGTTCAGGGCTCAGCATGGGCCTGACACATCCTCCATAAGCTTATTAAATGTGGTCAGTCTGTTTTGGAGAGAGTTTAATCATGCGAATGTGAAAAAATTAGCCCAGAGTCAGAGAATGGGTGTAGTCCCATGTCATTTTCTAATATAATGTGAACTTTTAGGGGTCTGTAACCAAAGATGAGCTGAATCCTATGGTAAGTGTAATTTTCAGTGTTTTGGAGGACACTATGGCACACCTGTGATGTAGTGGGGGAGCAAGCGACTTCCGTCTCAGAGCAGTATAAAGCAATCCTAAAGTCCTGCAACATGGCTTTAAGATGCAGATTTGCTATATTGGGATCAGATCAATAAACTAAGGTCTAATCCTTAGGTTTTTCTACAGTGAATGGGAAGATGTCCTTTGAGGCTAATTCTGTTTTCAGTTACCAGAGCACAGATCTAGAGCAACTGCACTGAAGTCTAAGGAGACTGAAGAGAGTCAAGCCTACTAACTTCAGAGTTTGATCTTTACACCAGCAAATGTCTTTCAGACTCAGGAAATCTCAATGACAAATTTCAAATTCAGCTCCATACTTGCACCTCATTTGTAAAATAGGAACATTTCTCTGTTTTCTACATAGTTCACCTGGTGCCAAAAAATGAAAGAAAAACCACGTTTGTTCGTATTTAGATTTATTACCAGGATAACTATCCCTATATAAATGATCTATAACATGGTACTTTTCTAAATATCTTCTTCCATTGCTATTAAAGATTTCAACACATTTTAAAATCATGGTTTACCACAGATCATTATATTTTAGTATAGCCTGACCTCCTTATCTTCCTGCTGGAAAAGATAGTAAGAGACAGAGTGTACATATATTCCTTTTAAAACGAGATACACAATTCCCTCTTTCTCTCCCCACTAACACACTTTTTTGAATTCCAGAGTCCCCTCATTTTGCACAGACCCATCTGCTTCTATTTTGAAGCAACTATTCTTCTGGCTCTGGGGTGCTGGGTAGCACTCCTGTTAAAGTCTGTCACTGTCTCTGGTTAATCAGCTGGAGAAGCTGCTGCTGCTATCTCTGCAGCACTTGGTGCCCATGACAGCCTGGGGAACAAGAGGCTTGGAAGAGAACCTGTTTCTCCCGCATGCTAGTGGAGAACAGATCACCTCGGTGTCAGCCTATTTTCCCCCCACTGCTTCTGTATATTTTGTGCTGTGGCAATAAATAGTCTTGATGGAGACACAAAGGAATTTAAGCTGCAGCCAGCAAAATGAGTCATGTATTAATTTTAAATAATTTAAATTGGAAATATCCAAGGTAAACCTAAGACTTAACAGTAAAGTGGCAGAGGCAGGCTGTGTAGTTAATTGGTATAGTCATTTTGCTGGTTAAATTAACACATATTTTAAAAATACATTTGTTTGCCCTTTGCATGCACGCGTGTAGGGAAAAAAACCCAACAAAAAAAAAAAAATCCCAAACCCTGAAGCTGGATAAAGCATTTCATTCTCCAGCCTTTGTAGTGAAAAATGCCCATTTGGGAAAGAAGGCCAAGCTTGACCGTGAGTGACAGACAGCAGGGCCAGGCGCGGAGCGCCTGGGTCCAAACCGGCTGCCGCTGCCCCCAGCTCTCTGCCAGGCTGCCCTGCATGGACGACCGCTCCCTTTTGGAGCCGGCTGCCCATCCGTGGCACGGCGGAGCCTGTGGTCTGGAGGAAGCCACCTCTGGGTCCAGTTTGCTTAGCAACGCTGCAGCACGGAGCCCTGATTTGCAAGAAGAGCAGCTACTCGTACACTCGAGATGGAGCCGGCCGCCGAAGGCAGTAACCCCAGATCTTTGTTCTTCAGTTTCTTCATCCATACAAAACCCCTTACCTGGATTCCACCCAGTTCAGGAGGAGATCTGGTTGATCCAAAACTGCACTCGCTGGTGCACATTCATGAATTTTGTCATCTCGGTCCTGAACACATCACTCATAGGTGTCTAAACCAGGTACGCACTTTAGAAAATGTCACCTATATTCTTCAGCTGAGCCTTTCAAAATTAAACACAAATGGAGCCTTTTACCTCACAATGGAAGACCTATATTTGCATAAAAATGAACTTTCTCATGTTCAGTGGTCATTTTTATTGAGGGTTTTTTTTTTTTTTAAATCGATGGGCAGCAAAGTTGTTCTGTTTTATTTCATTTTCTGCCTCCTGGGCTTTGTCAGGGCTTAGAATACTTCTCGTGTATAGTGAAGATAACATTTGATGAATCTAATGTTTCACAACATTTTCTTGCTTGTCAGAAAAGGCATTCAGTAGGCTGATTTTATAAGAAAGAACCTGTACATTCTACTGCGGTAGCTGAACTTTGCAACCTATGTATGATGTCTCTGCCTTCCTTCCTGCATTCTAATCTCTTGGCATATACAGTTGTGAAGTGTCGTATATACCATTTACACCTTTATTCTAAAGGCACTGCAGAGAATAGCCCTATCACACTTGTGTCACTTTCTTTTCAGAGCTTGAAATGCAATGTGATAATTGCCAGCTATTACTTATTTATGATTACTGCACCAAATCCACATCTGCTTTTTTGTGGTTCTGAAATAATGTTCTGGACCATTACTGTTATTATTGCTACTACTGTTAGTTATTGTTCTTATTGTGCATATGTAAATTATACTTTTCAAATAAAATTAAGACTCTTCTCTAGTTTTGATTTATTTAGGTAGTGCTGAATGAAATAATGGCAATAATAATTTAAAGACACCCCCCCCCCCCACACACACACAGAAAGACTGCTGACTGTGAAGTTTGGTCAAAGCATGGTCAGGGGAAAATTGTCAAGATACAAAGGGATTTATGCATGCGTTTATTACTTGCACTGGTGAGAGTTCCACCAGTAAATCCCTCGGGATGAATGTGAGCCTACATTCTTCAGTGCTAGTGGAACAGTCCTTATCTTCAGCAATCATTTTATTTCCACACTTTAATGTTCCCATTCTATAGTGCAGCTCTCTATAATTTTTCTAAAAGATTTTTTATCAGTCTTGATCAAGTGTGTTAGCTGATAAATGGTTGAGAGGTGCAGACTACAAGGAAAGATGCAATGAGTCATGCCGTCTCCTAGAAACCAGACAGTAAATAGCTTTTAGAAATTATTTCAGCCATCTCAAGTACCCTCCACTCCAACAGTCTCTCAAGATGTGATATAGACTTCGACATCACCTGTATGTTCACCTGCCCTGGAAAATCTGGGAAGCAACCGTAATGAAACAAAAAGTTAAAGTACTTCAGTACCTACCCAGAGGAAGGAGACAGATGGTGAAAGAAGGCAAGAGGATGATGACAAAATAGGTATGTGAGGGAACTATTTCCTCAGCTGTTAAGCCCAGTTCGAATGTGGGTTTCTGCCAAAACCAGCAGTTCAGCTCTTCCGCTGTGCCTCTGACCACACATTTTCTTCCTCTGGGGCAGTGCTAGCTGTCGTATCATCAACCATATGAGCAAGCAGATTTGTCTGAAAAACATACAGAAAAAAAGAGATTAATTTTCTGTGTTGTGCGATTTCTATGCAATTGCTACTGCCAGCATAAGATATGCATCAAGATCATAAGGCAGGAAGCATGGGGGCAAGAAGGGTTTAGGCTACAGTGCGGTCTAAGATTGCTCATTGAGAATCTACACCCTCAGCTAGAGTAGTTTATATTCAAGGAAGGTATTGTAAATTGTACTAAATAGACAAGCTGAGCCTAGTGGGGGCCTGGGGCAACATCATGGACAGTTGAGAGTAGCATTGCTGCAAGAGGAGTTCCAGGGACCTCGCTCCTTCCACCATGTGCTGCCCATGCTGCAGAGGTATTGAACGTGATGTAGGATACAATACGGAGTATTGCAGACTGACTCTAGTCAGATCCAACACTTGTGAAGAGTAAGGGTCTGCTGGGTGACAGTTATTGCCCTGAGACACGTAACTGGGGAAGGTCCCTAGGCTGGGGCTATGGAAAGACTCCTTAGGCTTGAGTCTGTAACAGCAATTGAACCTCATTGAAAAGTCACTCCCAAAAGCACTCGTGCTGTCTTCTCCAGTTGCCTGTCCACACAAAATGGACAAAAAGTCCTCCTAGGACTCCAGTGAGATAAGTCGGGATTTTTATTCCGATTTAGCAAGTAGAAAATCTAAGGAAAAAACTCCATAAATAATTTATCTTTAAAAATAGACTAAACCTTCAGAAGTATTAATATGCCTGGACCCAAGAGGCTGAGACCCTCATTTCTGTGCCCTGATGATCTGGCCATGACTCTAGATCCTGTAGCAATAGTTTCTATGGCAATGACCTACAAGAAAAAAATTATATTTGCATATGCCTTTACTGATCTTGCATTTCCTTCAAACTCTATTCAAATAGATTAGTAATAAAGGATAAATGTTGGAAGAGCTCTGTGTGGAAATTATGAAGGAAAGCACCAAGCCCCTTCTCCTTCTCCATCTGTAGTACTCCCAAGATCCCTGGCATCAGCTCCAAAACTGCAGTGGCTCTCAGAGGTCTCAGTCAGCCATAGCATGGGGGTACTGAACATCTTGAGCCACTCTCCTCCCTCTTACTGAAGCGAGTGTAAGGAGCGTGATACTGCTGACACTTGCCTGTGACCCACTGTGTCCCTGAGGTGCTCAGATGTAAGAGCCCTCCTCAGAGTCTTTCCTGCAGCTGTTCCCATAGGGTACTTTTCTCATAGGTGTCCGCAGTGATATGGCAAAACCCTGTGGCATGTTCTTCAAAGATTAAATTATGAAAATAAAGTCATTAAATGGGCAGATGACAGAGGTCAAACTGAACTTTCTTCCTATTATCTCGGTTTGTACGCATATTTGATTACAGTTAGTTTACCCTATCTAGTAGAAACGTGTTTTACACATTTCTAAGAGGAAATAAAGAGATCATAAAAAGGTCTTTTTTCTACATTTTGCCTAAGAGCTTGTTCTAAAAGCCTGTTTGCCTTGCATCCGTATCCAGCTTTTTGTGGGGAGATCTGAAGGGAGACTTCAGCAGGTTCTTGACACTGCAGATGAGGTTACTAAGACACAGCGACATGGAATCTAAGCTCAGGTTTCCAGGATGATTAAGCCTGATCTTGAAAGGGAGGATGGGAGGATGATCTATTCATCTTCCCTGAGGATGTTTTGTTTCTCACGGAACCAATTTCTTCTTTCTGTTTGCTCTTGCTTTGAGGTCGTAATCTTCTGTTTGTGATACCAGCAGGATTCCCACAGCAAGAGATTATGATGTCACAAGCAGAGATTTATGAAGCCATAGGATGGAGAAGCAGGAAGAAGGGCTCTGTTGTGAGACAGACCTGTCTGCAAACTCTTTCTTGTAGTAATTGCCCAAGTGGGAGGAAACCATCTCACAGAAGTTATATTTTAACCATTTAAGTCATTGGTTATCAAAGTGTGACTGAGCATGGATATTCAACAGTAGATTTTCTGCTTTAAAACCCGTTCATAAATCCTGACTGAATACACTAAAGTCCTTTGAGGTGATCTCACAAATGTCTTTAATGAAATGAGGAGAATGCATCGACATGGACAACAACTATATCGAGTGACCCTGTAAAACGAAGAAACGCTGTGAGGCACAGAAAGCTGCTTAAGGAATGCATGCTAAACAGTGACTGTGCCTGAGGTGGCACCATCCCTTTCACAGCCTCATGGCAAGCAGGGAAGTACAGAGTTGGCATTTTTTCAGAAAAGAAGTCATTGGTTCTCCATATGAAGACCTCCTTGACTCTCTCCTGGCTGGGTTGCCTCGTTTTGGGCAAGACTCTGTGCCCATTGCAGACACATTCATAAGACAAGGACTCTGCTGGATTTTCTCCCACAGTGGATGAGCTGTAGAGCTTCAGGTCTTGTGAGTGGTCAGCCACATCTTACGGTGTTGGGCTTAGCTGAGAAAGTCACCCTCTCTCCTTATCTATCCCACCCTTGTTCTGAACAGAAATGGCAGTAGGTTCAGCTGTCCAGCTGGGTCTGGCACCTGGGTCACAGAACTGAAGAGAAGCTTTGGAGTACTGTGAAGATGGAGGGGGTCTGTTTTCCTGTGTGCATTTTGGGAACTGAGTGTGTGGGCTTTGCTTTGAGTGTGTGCGCCTTTACTGGTCTGCACACTCTTCCCTAACTTGTCCTTAATTGTTCTTACCTCAAAGTGACCAGAATATTGTTCTGAATCTAACTTGCACAGTGCCTGGCAGTCATTTGATCTGGCATTTTACTGAGATGTAACCAAACGTAACTTGTACAAGAAATTCCTCAGAAATGGCCCTTGTGCTCTTTTAGTGAGATTTTAGTCCAAGTGTTGGACCTCAGCTTTCCCTGTGATTTAGCTTTGGGTTGAATTCAAACCAGAAGGAGAACATTTTCCAGATCAAAATCAGGTGCCATAAAGAACAGCTGAATTTCCACAAGAACATCTGAAAGGCAAAATTGACTTTGTCTTGCATATGGTATTTCTACCAGGTCAATACAGTTGAAACCTCTTCTGATTTAAAAAAAAGCAAAATAAAATCTATTATTCTTACAGTTCTTTCACAACAAAGAGCCCTTATGAAAATCACCCTGAAAACTATTAAGTTGGCATCAAGTCTTCCAATTGTTGGAAGCCTGTTGCTCATTTTTCCCATGGTCACAAACCATAAAGGAACAGATAAAAAGATGAGTCTTTTGTTGGTACAAGCCACAAACTACACCTTCATGAAAACAGGGTTTTTTCTGCTGCAGACATAGGCTACAATTTTACAGCAACTTGAGTCAGTGATGTCACTAAAAGGTCCCATCATCCTTCTGCATCTGCTGTTCATAACTATCCTCCCACTGCTCTTTCTGTAGGGCTGGCAAAACCATTCATGTGAACTCTCTTATGAACTTGATCAGAGAAATCATAGAACCATAGATTGGAAAAGACCTTTAAGATCATCAAGTCCAACTGTTAACCCAGCACTGCCAAGTCCACCACTAAATCATGTCCCTAGGAACCTCATCTACATGTCTTTTAAATAAATGATGACAAACGCTGGAACAGGCAGCCTACAGTGGTGGGTGCAAGATCACTTCTGTTGGCATGAGTTCTGACTGATACTGACTTAAAGTGCATATGAAATTACAGTTATATTTGCATATCTGTGTGTTGTCTTAAATTTTCCTCATACTGTTGTTTGTACAGATTATATCTCTACAAAATTAAAACTCACCCAGAATGTTTACAGACCTGTCCCAGAATACTAATCCTGGAATCAGCTGAGTCGGTTTCAACCTTCAGATCTTCTCTCCATATCCACTCCAAATTTGGACATGTTCTGAACATCCATAATATGACCTAATGTCAGCCTTTGACCTTCATGCATGTAGGATAAATGCCAGGTAGCAGAGCATTCAGAGGGTTTGGTGACTGCTGCTAGACTTTCAGGATAACTCTGATTATGATACTTGATTTACTACTTCTTGTTGGAATCGTATAGACGTTCTGATTACGAACAAGCACTAAACAGCTGTGGCACTAAAAGAAACGGGCAGACACAGCAGGCAGAGCCAACACATGGTTGGCTTAATGTAATTCCTTAAGACTGTTATTGATATATGCTTTGGTGTCATTCACTTTAAGAAGGTCATTCAAAACAATGCTATTTTAAAAAATGTACAGAATTAAGTAACAATCATACTGATATTTTTGGAGTTCCTCAATTCTTGAAAAAAAAGAGTTGTCATGCTATTTTAAATTCATCACAAGCACAGTCAGTAAGTAGAAAAAAAGAATTCCCCCTTAAAGAATATATTAATTTGTGCTCACATTTCCAAAGTGCATGTTTTTTTAGTTTGCTTATTTAAAACTTGTTTAAATTTTATGAACTGCTGCATCCTCAGTCACAGGAAAAAACGTACGCAAGTGTTAAAAATGATTAGTCTCTAAATATTTTGAATGCCAAGAGGGAAATGAATAATGAAAGAAAGAAAGTGTGTTTCTTGAACATGACTTACATTAGGCTTACACCCACACTTTCCTTAAATAACTCATAGTGGAACTCTAGCTATTTACTTTGTATATCTCTCAGCCCACAGTAATGGTTCTTAGGACCTGTAAAGTCCTGCCATTTGAGGATGCAAAGTGACTTTACGAATATGTTCAGTCACAACGAGTAAGTAGGTTTCATGATCTCCAGTTCAGAGTTATGGGTCCCGAGGCACAGAAGTTTAAGGGACATTCCCAAGGACACAGAGGAAGCCAGTGAGAGATGAGAAGCTCAGAGTTCCTGACCTCTCTGTCCTGCTCACTAATCACAAAACCACATGACTTCCCCATACCCCAGAGATTTTTCCATTGCTGCTGGGGAACTGATTGCTCAGAGGTGTCTCTGTACTTTGTTCTTTCCGCAAAATTCCCTGTGTAGAAAGTATAATTTAACAATTGTTCTAAGGTGACCAATGAAAGGGCCAGAATCAAATTTCTGCCACTTTAGCCTTAGGAAATGCAAGAGGTATGTTCCTGCTGGGTGGGTCCCGGACAAACACTTGTCTCAGCATCAGATCTCCTTCCCTTTGGCAACAGCCCAGGGTATGTACCTGGGAGAGGTAAAGATCTGTTAAGGCTGAAGGACATGTGCACTGGTACTGATTTTCTTACTGGACATAGGTACCAGCTACACTGTGAGTGCTCCAGTGATTACAGAAGCGCCAGAGCTCAGTACATTTTGACAAGCCACAAACGATGTGACCCCCTGGGAACCAGTTCATAAAATTTACAGCAACCTTCAAGCTGCTCTGATTTTGTTTGTAAATAAAGACAAAGAATTAGGGGGTCATAAGAAATTTTCTTGTGCCTCTCTCCTGACTGAAAACGGAGTCTTGTCTTTCCATTATAGAAGGTCCATCTACACGTGACAACGCTTATCTATGTTCCAAAGACATTGTACATAAGGTCATGTATTTTTTCTGAGTTGCCTTGAATTCAGTTCAGGTCTAACAACAAGGATGCATTTCTTGCATTTCCCAGAGTTCGTTTCCCTTAGTCAGGTGTGACAGGAGCTTCAGGGCTTTTTGACCCAGGTTTTCCCTGTGTGGCGACCTTGTCTTGGCTCCTTGGTGATTACTACAAGAAGGAGAAAGAGAAAAAGCTCTCTTTTAAATAAATCCTTTCTTGTTTCATTGCAATTCATCGTATTATTTTTTAGTTCTTCACTAGCACATATTGAAATAAATGTAGCAAGTGACATCTAAGTAGGGAGAAAACTCTTGGGATGATGAAGTCCTCTCCATCCATCCCCTGTTTAACACAGGCAGTCAGATCATGTAATCTTTTTCATAAAGTTAAAACCTTTTCAAAACTCCTTATCCTTTTTTTGGTCTTGGTGATCCAGAATATCATAACTCTAATGGTTCTTTTTAATTTCTTCATTGCAGTCACTGTTGTTAACTTCGAGGAGTGTGAAAATGCCTGAGAGAATTTTAAACAGGAGTCTTTGAAATAATCTAGCTAGGCGGTGATGCTCAACATGGGCTCTCTTAGTTTGCCCCTCAGTAAGTAGACATATTATTTAGCTGACATCTGCATTAGCAAGAAGCATGGTTAAGTATGACCAAATCTGAAGAATGAAACTCCAGTGCTGAGGAGTCCGTATTCACACTACAATTCTGGGCTTTAACTTACTCTGCTTGGTTGAGTCTGATGCTGTGGATTGATCTCCCATTAGTGGATGGGGCTTATCAGATGAACTTTTATCACATATTCCAGATTAATTTCATCCGAAAGGAATCCATCTGGTGCCTTCTAAAACCATTCTGCAAGGTGAAGCAATAAGATCAGGAGATCTGCTTCAAAATTGATCTGAATCACAACACTGATGTAAGCAAACCTTCTGTTTTCTTCGTCTAAACAAGCCACACACATCTGTGTACAGACAAACCGAGATCACCCTTGCCATGCTCTGACTGGTCCAGATGTGACCCAGCTGTGGTATGGAAATGGAGTGCAGTGATCTATTATACTCTAATGAGAGCTTAAGCCTATCTCTATCCTCTCAATTAGTCTTGTTCTCAGTCTCTTCTAAAATGAAATCTATTCTCCATGCCAAACCGGGAGTAATTTTCCTGGCCTGCTCCAATTTTATTATGTCTTTTGGAACAGGGATAAACAGAACTGGACATGCTACTCCAGATGAGGCTAGTGTTTGGAGCTCGCCATTTAGATTCTCCAAATGCTAGTAGACGTCGCAACATCTGCTACAGGCAGTTCCCATTTCAAGGCTATTTCAGCAATTGTATCAGATAGAAATTTAGCCATCAGCACAAATAAGACAGGCAGACACTGCAGACGCAGAATAAAAGAATTACAGCACTCTGTACCACAGGCCACCAGCCTGCTCTGAGCAGCATCCAGACAAAATTGTATGTATAGTTAGAACTGATCCATAGTCAAGACCATATAAAATAGTCAGGCCTTATTTTCTATGAGATATAACTATTAATCTGAGAAAAATTACAGGGGGAAATATGCTGGGAAAAGCACATTGATGTGCCGTTATGTCCCCTGTAAGGTAGTACTGGGGCAGACTTTAGGAAACTTTTCTCTCCAACTGCTCATACTTCAAAACTCCTAGAGTTTGAAATGGGCCGTTGACAGACCAGTTAGGACTCTGGTGGGGTGATTAGGTTGATGAAAGTGAATATTCTGGGGTTGAGCGTTTTCACAGAAATTCTTTTGTCTAACGGACCCTCCATCCCTGCCCGCGTAAGCCATTGCTTTGCATTTATGCACCACAGGCAGAAAACTTAACTATCAGTAGGAGCGAAGGCAGATGGAACAGAATATGCCTAGTTACAAAATAAAAGATTGAAAGGACAAAGAATAATGGAAAAGCTTCTATTTTTGACAGATATACATCTTAAATATATAAAAGACTTAGAAGTTGGAAGGCAGCATACTCCCAAACACTTCACAGTGGCTGTCATTGGGCACTTCATGTCAGAAAGATGATTCTGACTGACATTTGTGGGAGTAGCATTCACAGGAAGGATTTTACTGAACAGTAGCTTCGATTTGGCATATCTATAATGTACCATATAGCATACTATAGATATTCTTAAGGCAGATTCTCCTCTGGTTCGAGGATAATGTTGTGTCTTTGACAATTATCCATGCTGAGAGGCATGTTAGGGTCCTGTGCTGTATAAACGTAGTTCTTTTGCCTCCAGGACCTGAGCGATGTCAGGATGCTTTTGCTTACAATGGGTTTAGGGACCAGCCAAAAGTGTAGTGTTGCACTGGAAAGTGTGGACATGTCCTCAGCTGGTGATGCTGCAGAGAATGAGAGGTCTTATCTTTCCATTTCTCCTTTCACGATAAGGAGGACCTTTGGTCTCTGGGTGATTTTACCTAATTTAGAACTATCTCAAACACTGGATTCAAAACTTCACCTTCAGTGTTACTGGTTTCGTGTTCTACCAGGATGAAACTGGGATAGAAGGCTCAGAAAGAATCATTTCCAATAGAGGAAGAAAAGAAAAAACAAAAAACAAAAGAAAGAAGAAATGAGCAAGGATGTTGCAGAATTATAAACAAATGTTGAGATGAGTAGAATGAGGAAAAAAAAAAAAAGGTAATGGGAAAAATAATACAATAAATATATTCCATGGCCAAGGCAAGGGGCAACCTGGCTTCAAGGGCAGCCTGACACATGCTGGCTTTTTTTTTCAGCTTCAATTTTGTGTCAGTGTGGGTTGTTTCTTTTTTTAATTGAGTAACTGAATCATTCTGGAAAAAAATAGGGAGGCTAGCCACCTTATGGCTCTCAGTAAATAGTTTTAGAGTGTCACAAAAATTGCTGTCATTCTTTCTTTGATTTTTAGCTGTGCCTTAGAAACTTTATTCTCACACTGGTGTTGGAGTGAGAGCCCAGGACTCACACGCTCTATGTTGGACCCTGGCCAGCGGTATTCAAATGGCACATACTCGTTGCCAGATCTGCTGAGAACCTGTGATGACATTTTTGGAAGGACAAGATGTCTCTCAGAGTTCAGGGAACGGGTGGATTATCTGTCACTGTAAGTGTGTATGTGATCTGAATAATTGCTTGGCTTCAGTTTGCCATGAGGGCTGAGGTGCTGGTTCATTTCTCTGACCTCTGTACCAGGGAGCCCATATCAAGAACTTGGAACATGCTTCTGTCCAACATATTTTCACAAACATTTTCTGAATTAAAGGGAAGATCTTAAAAATAAAACCATTTAGATGCTTTGCAGTTGGCTGTAGCATAAAATGAACTAAACTTCCATGACCTTCTGGGTCTCATACAAAGACCCTTGAAGCAGGGTTAGCCCGAGGGGTGGGTTAGCGGAGCGGCTGCCTGACATGGTTAAGACTAGAGTGCAAGACTGAAATTCTAGGTTAATGTTTATCCCCAATCAATTAACGTTTTGGAAAGGCATGAAATTCTGGCTTGCCCTGGGCACTGTTTGACTAAAGGCCAGCCATGGCTGGGAGCCCCAGAAGGTTGCAGATCTTGGCTCTGTGGGAGGCCCAGCTATACAGTGGCAAACAAGCTTTCCTCCAAAGACCCTCAATGCTCCGTACAAACGAATTTTTCATCCTCCACCTGTGGTCATGAAAGAGGGTTGACAGATGGGCTGTTGAAATGGGCTATTGTGTAAATAGCATGCATTTAGCAGGAGCGCTGAGGGTGTGTATTTACAGGGGACTGACTTGGATTTTCATTGTCGATGAGGAGCCGCTGCAGGCCTGCTGCGTTAGCTCCCAATGCAGAGCAAAGTGCTTTCTTTTTCTTGCATAGCTTCTGTTGGAAAGTAGATGCAGCGATTCAGACAGGGAGGGAAGGAGATGCTTTGCAATAGCAGTTGGCCTGTATATTAGTAGTCACTTTTTAATAAGCCAGCCTTTCAAACCCAGGACTTGCAACAGCATTTGTACCCATGTACAAAAGTTTTGGGTGATTCTAGCTCATCCCGCTCCTCCTCACACCCCTCTGAAGAATATTCAGGGATATAGTGGACTGGGAAGTCAGGAACAACAGAATAGAGAGGACTGTCAAGTGTGTATTGATAGGGTGGAAGGAAAGGTGAAGTAATACGTGGAGGAGAGCTATAAAATTGGCTGCAGAGGATTCACGGGAACCTGAAGTGTGAAAGGGGAATCTGAGAAACATCAGAGAAAATTGCAATAAAGGGAAGATGAGAGGAAAGAAAATATGTCGTTTCAACAAAGCAGTGAGGAGCTGACAGGAAGAAGATGATCCCAAATAAAAATGGGCAGTCACAGAGATGAGCTGGAGTAGCAGGAGAAGTACTGGAGGGGCCAGTCTGAAGGACACTGGTGAAAAAGCTGGAGACGTGATGAGCACTGGTCCCTGGGTGACCCAACAGGCAGGTGAGGATGGCTGGACACCCTCTCCGCTGCTGGCCTCCGCAGTGTGACCGCTGGCAGGGCCAGGAGCAATACAGCACTGACAGGGGGATGAGCAACACGTGGTTTCGTTGGCAAAGGATAGTTGTTCCCAAGGGAGTTCAGAAATTTTGATATATATAGAAGTAGGTCTGGCTCTCAGGCACAAGGCCAGCGAGCAAGAAAAGAGTCAGTACACATGTCCATGTTAGTACTCCCTTCTAATAGGGACCCAGCCTCTGTGAAAAATCACGCTTTTAAGTCTGCCTAGAGCAGCTCCTGATTGCCATCAAGCAAGTTCGGTGTGGGGCCAACAGAGATAAAATTGTCCCTCATCTTTTCTCTGAATCCTGCAATAAGCCCCCATTTCTGTTTCCGGCTCAGGATGATATACTCCGTCTGACAGTACAGGACTATTGCAGCCAACCAGACTGCACCGTGACAGTCCACAGGCCTATTTTTGGAGGATGAAAAAGTTTGCTGGAATCTATACCAAATACCAGTGGGTTCAGCCAGCAGGGAAAGTTAGTGCCACTTGTCTCAGGTGCATCAACTTTTCCAAGCCTTCACTGCTGGTGTTTTGCACAGCAAAGGGTTGGTGCTGTGTGAAATATTTAAAGGGACCATTAAGGTCCTTCTTGTGCTATTGACTGTGCTGACAGCAAGAGCAATCCTGTTTCCTGGGAAGATGGTACAAGCCGTGATTCTTGCATGATTCTCTCCCCAAAAGCAGAAGTCGTGTGTATTGGTGGGGCAGTGAACTGTCTGCCTGGACAGACTGGATGAGACTTCTCTTGAAATTGTCATCAAATTAGCGTGGAATCAGGATATCCAGGCCATGTAGAGGAAGATGAGACTAAGGAAGAGGTGTCAAGCCTATGTCTCAAGCTAAGCTAAGGACATCTCAAGCCTAGGTCTAAGGCTGTCTTCCTGGGCACTGGTTTTCAGCTCCCAAATGAAGAAAGAGCATACGCATTGAAGATAATTGTACTTCCATGTAATTTAGTGAGCAATTTGCGCCTTCAGAACACACAAAAAAGTACAGTCAGTTTTGTTGTTGATTTTTCTTTCCCTATTCCAGTCAATTGTTAATAATCATGTTGTCATTTTTTTAAAGAACTGGCACCAAAACTTCATTTATTCCACTTAGAAAGACCCACCACCATTCTATTACAAAACCTGTCATTATCTCACAAAGTCATATTCTTGACATCTGTTAAGTAAAGGTTTATTTTACACTTCAAAAGTCAATCTGCACAGCTGACTAAACTTCTTCAGAACTGTGCTGTCTGGTCCTGTCAAATATTTAGGAAAATAAAAGTTGGTTTAAGAAAAATATTTGTTTTATTGGAAAATTAGTTGCCTTTTTTCTTTATATGGAAAAACATTACTTTCTTTCCTTAAAAATTTAAGTAGGAGGCAGAAGAAAGAAGATGAAACATTTCCTATGTACTGTATCTGATTTTATCAGTATCAGAAAATGAAAGCTGACTCAATCCTCTGTACATTTCATTACAAGCTCTGCATTTTTCATTTTTTAGCTATAACATACTGGAAGGTCAATGGGGGTCAAGATAGGCTCCTGGATAGTTTGTGAAGAAAGTTCTCGAAACGATTTGATTCAGGGTATCCATGATTTGCAACCAAGTCTATGTTACATGGCAGTTTTGACTTGGTGGTCAGACTTGGTTATGCCATTAACCCAAGTGCAAAATATAATGTGTGTAATTATAAATCTTGGCAATGACGCTTAGAAACACAGAAGTGCTGGAAGAATCTTTCCGGTTTTCCAGCACTTGATCCCACCCTATTTATATATCTGTATCACTAGTTCTGGCCGTCCATACATGGTATTTACTAGACAGTTGTGTAATTATTGAAACCAATGACAGAAGTGCTACTGTAGAGAACTCAGACAACTTTTTACCCTCTCAAAAACATGGTGGAATATGTGCATGAGTCCTTTCTGCTCCAGGTTTTACCCTCTTGACAGCCTTGGCCACACTGTGTTATTATTAGTTAACAAAAAATGGTCTCTTGAATTAAAGAAAGACACTTTATTTGGGAGTGTTTTGTCAGAATAATTTATAGAAAATCCACTTTCCACAAAATCAAAAATGTTCATTCCAGTTTTATCCCCCTCCCCCCAGAAGAAAAAATAATCATGAGTTTTCTCAGAACTCAAGAGATCTGGAGGATGGAAATTCCAGATATCTCTCATCTGTGCAGTCATGCTCTGTGGGCACTTGTCACAAGCCAGGAAAGGAATCGATTTATGAGTTAGTGGCCAGCAGCCAGAGCAGATACATTTCTGATGATCACTGAGATAAGACAAGGATATAGAAAATTCAGTTAATAGGTGGCTATCTTTAATACAAAGAAATTCTGAACGCTTGTAGCCAGGTAGTTTTGGACCTTATCATATGCCTTCAGGTCAGATTTGAGTCAACTATGTTGATAACTGAATTGGAGCTTAGTAAAGTGCATAGGGTCTAGCACAAATAAGCACACCTCTTCAGTGGAGTTAAGCCCTGAAAAGAACATTTTCTTGGGATTATGCTGGTGCAGTCAAAGGGAAGAGGACAGGGAAGCCATGTAACAGAAAACAGGAGCCACATTGCATCTATACTGCTGGACTTGGAAGGTGGATTCCAAAGGGAGGATTTTGAATTTCTGAGAAAGAAATTAGATTTTTTTTTTTCTTTCTTCAGTCCAGCCATAAAGATTGGGACATAACCAGAAGGAGTATTAGATGTAATTTGTCATCTCAGGTATTCAGAACCTCAAATTATCTCCACAACTCTTTCAGTGCTTGTCCTTAAACCTGAAGTATATTTATGGTTTCAAGAGTAAAGTTTGTTTTGCCTTAATTGAGCCATTAAGAATGAGCTGTCTAATTGGAGTGCTTTGGTTAGCCTCCTATAGCCACTGGAGCAAAACAGGTATGTGAGTAAGGTGTCGTTTATGTGAGAGCTGGAATGACTTGCTCTCCACAGCATCTATTTCTTCACATCCATTACAGAGTGAACCTAGACAGCTCAGACTAATCATGTTACATGTTAGTCAATTTGAGTTTGGTGAGATTAATCTTCCCTGGTTGTCTTAAATTCCCACTCTAGGCAGACTTGCAAAACGGTTCAAGACCTGCCCCTGGCCTCAGTCTTGCCATAACTCACATGGATTCTCCTACAAGTAACAGTGCCTTCTAGAGCAAATCTAGCAGCTGATCTGTTTCTAATAAGGCCAGGAAGCAGGAATGCAGCAAGTGACATTTTTTCATATATGGATAGAACACTAATCCAGGGCAGAAATTCATCTTCCTCTGGGTCTAGGTGGATTTGAGCCATCTCCTCCTATCTCCTGGAATGTGTCTTTAACACTAACCTGAGTAGAAAGGTGTGGACATCCTCATCCTCCCATCCTGAGGCTCTTCTGCTTTATAGGGCCAACTTAATCATTCACCGAGAAAGAGAGAAAGCCAGTACCAACTCACAGAACGTGGGCTAGGGAACTCATTTATTATAATGTTTTACCATTACACATTCCTGTGAGAAATTTAAACTCTGAGATTTGGAGTCATCTCTCTCTTTTCCCTTTCATTGTTTAAATGTATCAGATAAAGTGGAAGAACTTCAGTATGCAGTAGCAAGAGCAACCCTTCACAAGCCCCCTAAAGCTCTTCTTAATGACTGTGGTGCCTTAGGGAGTCATGAGAACAGGGCTTAAATTCATTAGACAGAGATGGCAATTGAACCCAGAACCCCATATTCTAGACGAGTGCCCCAGCCTCTGGAAATTCTGGAAAATAGGGGTGAGGGATAATATAATTTCCTTCTCCACCTGGTTTTTAAAAGAACTCATTACAGAAACAGATTTTACCTAGGTTTTGGAGAGAAATCAGCACAACAATGGGGGCAGTGTGTGCCCAGACCCTGGGGATCAAGGAAGGAGGATGTGGAACTTATGCTTTTATTGTCATTTCTTACTATCTAATTTAAGAAACTCCAGTTCAGTAGACCACATTGTTTTAGGTAGAACTTCTAACAGGATTATCTACCTCAATGCTTTGGGTATATAATAAACTTGGATGCATAACTTAAAGACTAGATGCTACAGTGCTCAGAAGTGCAATGCTCTTATTGACGTAATATTAGGATTACAGAACAACTGGAAAACCTATGTAGTAACTTTCCATCAATTTATTTTGAATTTGATCATATGGTCTAAGTTGTCACACCCTAGAGTCCACTACCAATTTCCAACAGAAACCAATAGGTTTCTATTCTACGTGAACTTTGGTCATTTTGATTACATTTCAAGTTATGGGCTTCTGTCCATTGCAGTTCAAATCTGGAATACTGATTATTATTTCTCTTGCTGTCATGTGGTTTTGGGGGTAACGTGTTTTATAATAAATGATAGGAATTTTCTTTATGTACTAGTATAGGATTATCACTGGGATACAGGCTTTGGAGAAATCTAGGTGTTTTGGGTTTAATGCATCCTTTTATGTACTGACCTCTTTTATCATAATGTATTTAACATGTTTTTTTAACTGAACACACTCACGTAGGCTGTAGATCAATTAGTTTTTCTTACATGGGAAGATGGATTTTCTGGAAGCCTAAGGCTTAAAAATGACTACCTGCTTAGTTTAATTTGTAGTGAAGTGTTTGCATTCTTACCCGTCATTTTGCTTGTGTAAGGCAGCCTCTTCACAGTGATGGTCGCATTACAGTATATGACAAATGTTTGAGATAGGTTTAATACAAGTTAGAATCAACTTCATACAAAACGACCCACGGAATTTCCACTGGGACAGAATGTAGTCTTTCAGCAGCTGGCAGAATAATTCCTTATGAAATAATATCAGTTGGGATACTGCAACTTCCAAAAGAGCATACTATATTAAATGTCAATCAACAAGTTTATGAAAATAGATCTTGTCAAACCAACCAGATGTCTTTCTCTGATGGGATTACAAGCTGGGTTAATAAAGGTAAAAAGCGTTGATACAGTATACACAGATCTATGTCAGGCATTCAACTGAGCTCCCGGCAAACATTTCTTTAAGAAACTGTAATGACTAAAAATCAACACAGCACACACGGAGTTTATTAGAACTGGCTAACTAGTAGCTCTCAAAATGTAAGCAGTGAATCATAACTGAACAAATATGGCTTTAGTGATCCTTGGAAGAGTGAGGAGGAGTTGGGCTGCTATGCCTTCTTTATATTTTGTATCTGAATGGCTGTGAAATGTGGTTCACCATCTTATGAAATCATTTGTAAACCAAGGAGGAGAGGAACAATTTGGCGGAGAAGTACAGGAATGGTTAAAGGACAAGAAAACAAGGGTTGTAATCCAATGAGTTCAATCTGTTTAGTTTATCAAAGGAAAGGTTAAAAGATGACATAATCACAGTTTGTAAATATCTCCATGGAGAAAATAAATTTGATAATTAGGGGTCCTTCAGTTCAACACACAAAGGCATGACAAGATGCAGTAGATGGACATTGAAGCTAAAAAAAATCAGATTTAAAGGCATTAGTTTTATAAGGAAGATGATTAACCTCTGGAACAATTTAACAAGGATTATGGTGAAAACTGCCTCTGGAAATCTGTAACTCAGATCAGGATGTCTTTCAGAAAGATTGAGTTAGATTAGCACAGTGGTTCCTCACAGTTTTATAATCTGAGAAACACTTGGGTGACTTAACTCTTCAGTCTGCTTAAGTTTAAACGTCTATCTGCCATTTGTATGTGTACTATTCTGTGCTGGCTCAAAAGCGGCAGCATACACCGAAAGCCCTCTCTCAGACGAGAACTTGTTTATATACTGGTGCGCTTTGTGGGTTGCCATAAAACTTGAACTACTCCTTTAAGTAGCTCAAATTAAAATACGGTCTCTGGCAGCAGCAGGATGTACACAGCTGTAGCATGTGTGCCTGTCATGTCATACCCCTAGCAAACATTCAGATCCTGGCATGCATTTTCTTAACAGAAATAGTTTAGAGTACATGCTCATACTTTGAGAGAGAAAAAAATTGCTCGGTCTACTGTAGCAACCCTGACCAATGGGAATTTAATGCCCTCTTTAGAGAAGCCATCTCAATGACATGACTCTGCTGGCTTAGTCTATCATTTCATAGCTCCCAGAAGCAGCTCAGTGGCTTGGTCAAAATTTGGACTACAAGCTGTCCAAAGGTAATACCAGGCTGCATTCCTTGTGATGAGAGCACACAATCATTGTCTCTGACAAGAACAGGATTTTAGGGTATATTTTAATTATGGAATCATAGAATTACAGATATATATATTAATGACTAAGGAAACTGGATTTGTGAGCCTCTTTGTTGGTGCTTCTCCTCTGCGATGGCACAGCTGTTAGCAGCTCTGACACAGGAAAGGAAAGGGGGGCTCATCCAGTCAACTAGCAGTGCTCACTCCCACCTCCCCCATCCACACAGCCTCATAGCTGGACGCCCCAACCAAGTATGAGTAGCTTTGTTAGCTCTACTGCTGCCATTCTCAATGCCCTCATGTGGTTAAAAGACAAAACATGTGTGTCAGGTTTTTTTGAGATTACTCCTGGCCTCTTGGCCATATTCTAATTTACATCACTCCTTTTTCCCTCTACCTTCTTCCTTGAGTTTCAGCTGGTTGCAGTATTTCTCATATTTGGTTCCTAATAATACACAACTACCATAACATGTAGAAAGAAGAATGTGTATGTTTCAAAAGAAAGCATTAGCCATTATATGAATTATAAGGATAACTGTGGTTTCTCCAGGACATAAATCAACCCACATTCGTCAGGACATAAATAACATGCAAAAATGTCTGGGACTTAAAGGAGAAACTTCCCTCACCAAAATGCAGTTGCATAATTGCCTATTATGGAAGTTTTACATTGTCTTCTGAAGCATCTGGTACTGGTACCATTAGTTTGATCTGGAACAGCAATTCCTGTGCACCTTTGTGGAGCGAATGCTCCTGTGACAGTTCAGCAGCTGCTCGATTCCATCTTGTACAGGGCAGCCAGATGTCCCACTGCTTTAAGGTTGTTCCACTTTTCAGCATCTTATTCTGCTTCCTTTGCTGCCTTAAGGAAGGCTGGCTAACCTTATATTTTCACACACTTCTGCTGTCTGATGCCTTTCACATTGGGACGTAAAGCTACCCGCAATGCGACTTTGACACAGGAGGAAACCGGGCACAGTCAGGGAACTTTTAGAAGTCTGGTACTCAGGAAAACACACAGAGAAAAAGTATTGCTCTGCAACTAATTTCATATCCTGTTTTATGTCTTTCTTACTGCAAGGAGAGATAATGTGTTGGAAATCACAATCATGGAAACAGTGATCACTAGAATTAATTTTGTGTAAGGTTTTCCATTCCAGTCTTGTTTTCAGTAGTTCATAATTTTCTAAAGCTTTCAGTTAGGGATTATGAATAAAAGAAAGAAATTTTTAAAAACCGACATATATTTGTTTTTATTACTAAACAGTTTAGGTCATTGTTTTCAAATGGCTCTGCTACTCAAGTAGCTGTGGGTAAACAGCTGCCTCTGAGATTGCTGTAGACATTTTGAAGTAGATTTTTACTTTTTGAAGCTTGGAGCATGTAAATAGCTCATGCTAGAAACACTGACAAGATTTTTCAGGAAATATACTGGGACAAGTGTGATAAGTGAAGAAAAATTGCAGGTATCACCCGTGTTGTCTATCTTGGATGTCCAAGGATGACTGAGATGACCTAGGGAGTCATCCTGAGAAACTGCTGAAAGGTTTAACCATGGGGTTAAACTTTAATACCAATGCATGGACTATCAGCTCATAAATTATTTAACATTTTCTAGACACAAGCAAGGTGGAAAGACATAAGGTGGGTTCAGAACAGAAGATGTCTACTACTGAACTGATTTTCCCAAGCTTTTTTACAGTCAGTGGTGATGTAATCAATATGGTCATTGGAATCCATTCTGATGTAGACATGCAAAAGAGTTGCACAAATTGCTTCCAAAAAATACCCATCTTTGCTGGCTAAAGGGAAATTGGGGTGAAGACCTTAAGTTTCTTCATTAAGGTGCCTAAAGTTTAGAGACCATATTCATTTAAATCTTCCATCTTCTTCCCCGGGTTAACACCTTTACAGAGTCCAGTTAGTCTCTTGCCTTTTTTTTTCTGCTGGAATCTCTTATGGTGCACACATGAACAACGTTTAATCCAAGCAGGAAGTACTTTAAGCTTGGGCTAGTCAATACAGCTGCAGAAATAATTTAGACATGATTTCCATTTTCATTTAGGTGGGATGCTCTGTACACTTCAGTAAGGATGTTGCTGAAGAAACTTCCGTGGTGCTCCTAAGGTTTTCCCTGATGGATGAATGAGTTCTTTGGCAACTGTCACAACTAAATAGAAAAAGGGTTGCAGAGCATCTCAGACCAGTGGGATATATTCTCAGGCACACACTGGTGAAAACAGAAATGAAGGCATCATAACACGGTAAGGTTTTGTTCATTGGCACGCCCTAGCATAGTAATTGTATTCTTTTCCTTGCTCAGTCCTTATCTTCCTGTCTTTGCCTCCCTCCTCTTTACCTCCTCCTTCTCACTCCTCTTCAGTAAGCTATTATATCTAATCTCTCACCATTACCACACATAAAGGCTTCACAAACCCACAAAAAATCACCACACACACGGAACTCGCACACCTATCCTTCTTTTCCCTATCCTTTGTCTTGTTTGTCAGCTGAGGCACTATGTATGGTGTAAAAGTGTGAGTGTTGCAGTCAAAGTCAAAGATTTCAAGGTTAAGCTTGCTCATTCACCTCAGCATTGGGGCAGTGGAAGAATAAGCTTCCAGTAGTATCAGCTTATGTTCTTCCTGCCTCCCATTTAAAAATAGCCCAGCAAAAAAAAAAAATGGCAGTCACTTTTCTGATCCAGGTCAATGTGTCACCCCAGCCCAGGTCATGGACAACTATTCCACCCATGCTGAGGTGATGCAGCGGTTAAAAGCTGGTTAAATCTGCTCCAGAGAGAAATGTCAAAATGACCTGAAAAAGAAGGTAGGCAGTAAGGTAAGAAAATGTGCTGATGATACAAAGTCATTCGGACTTGTAGGACAAGGGCAGACTGTGAAGTATTACAAAGACTGAGTGACTGGGCAATAAAATGATGGATGAAATGCAATGTAGATATATGTAAAGTGATGCACATAAGGAAAAGCAGTCCGAGCTCCACTTGTAAAAAGGTCTCTGAGGCGTATTAGGATTTGAAAAGGTCCAGAGCAAAGCAACAAGGATGATCCCTTCTTTCTGAAGTGGTTTCTGCACAAGCAACAACTGCATAGAGTGGAACTCCTCAGTTTGGACAAGAAACTTAGGGAGGATTTGGTAGAGCTTATAATAATTATGGGTGACATTAAGACTGACAGCTCACTTGCGTTGTCAAAAATGAGATCTGAGGCCATCATTTGCACACATAAGGGCTAAGTTCAGAACAAACTAAAGACAATGGTCCTTCACGTGGTGTGCAATAGACCTGTGGGACAGCTTGCCAGAGGGTGTTGTGCATAAAATTGGCATGATATCAATAGGCAGCTGGACAAATATTTGCAAGAATCGCCCTCTGGAGATTACTAAATAGGAAAATCTCATCAGGATGAGGAAATCCTTGAGATGAAAATAGTTTCAGTCTGAATAAGTAAAGCATTGCATATGCTCTTCCTTGAATTTTTACCTGTGGATGCTGATGGACACGAGATAATCAGCTAGATGGACTGTTGGCCTAAGCTAGAAACAGCTGGTTTTGCATTCATCTCACTATGGCCTTCTGAGTAGAAATCTTCCCTTTTACTGTGTTTTGCAGTACACCTTGTGCTGGTTGTCATACACATATGGACTCAAGAGATAGTCCTTATCCCAAAAATCTTATCTTAATGGCAAGATAGAACCTGTGTAGGGGCAGATGGGAAGAAGCCTAACCAAGGAAGCAGTCCAGCAAGTTTTTCCACACTCTGCCTTTACCATGTGTAAAGGTGTGAATTGGAGCCAGAAGATAATTAGGTGTTAAAGTGTATCTATAGCTATGTTTTGTTGAGGAGCTCTTAATGAATTTGTCACTTCTAAGTTTTTTACGCCATTCTTAAACATCCCTATGAAGAATTTCGTACTTCAAGAAATTTGTGGGTAAGTTTGGGAATGCACTAAGATGAAAAAGCACTCTAAAAAGCAAATATGATCAGGAAGCACACAACCTTCAGCTCCCAGCAAGACTCTTTATGCTTTATTCTCAGAAACATTATATTCCGGTAGAAATAAATTGTGGAAATTACTCAAAAACAATGATGCTAGCCTAAGAGTTTTCTAATTAGACCAATGAATATGATATAGTATGGGACAGATTACATATAATTTCACATGATGAACAAGGAATGCAAAAATGTATGCCTCTCCTAGTTAACCCTGTATGACTGTACAAATGTCGGTGTGAGTTGAACTGTTTGCATATATTTAGGTATTACCTTCACAATGACGAAGAATGTACATGTGTGAGCACTCATGTCTTCCTACATACGGCTGAGCTATCTATCCCCTTTTCTCTTTTCTTTCCTTTCTCTACAATTTAATTTACCTTCTGTTTCCTTCACATACTTTTTTTTAAAGTAAAAAACTTTTCTGTTTAACAAGCCTTACAGGATTTTCTTTCCAGCACATTTTGGGAAAAATAATCAGCCAAATCATTCCGTGCAATTTAAAACCCCCAATATCAAAATAAACGTGAAAGAAAGGGAATGGGGAAGGAAAACAGTACTGCAACTTTTGTCCTCTGATCAGCATTTTTGCGTTCAAGACTTCCTGAGTGGTAAAATAGCTCAGCCACCCATGCAGTCAAGTCAGAGGGCAGAAAATTTTTATATTACTCAGATTTCCTCAAGGGTTATGACCACACTGTGACCTCTTTTCACTCTGTAAAGTTCTGTGACTCAGAGGCATGATGATGCTTCTGTATTAAAGAGTTTCTCCAGTGAACATTCAGGCTTTCCTCTGTGAGACTTTTCAGCTCAAGGTGGGTAAAAGCCTCTTGCCAGATTTGGTAGCCTAAGGTCATTCCTGGACTTCTAGTATTAGCATTTGATTAGTTGTAATAGTCTATTTTACTGTCCAAACTGTGCTTTACTTATGTAACTTGACACACTTGAGTAGCCACATTCATTTCAGGTTCTGATGTAAATGAATGACTCTACTCACAGAGTCATCCCATCTGGTTTTTTCTGGTAGAAGCCTGGTAAGCCTTTTTTAATTAATCTGAAAAAAACCCTTTAAGTCTTGAAAAACAACAACATGTTCCTGTTTAAAAAAAAAGAAAAAATAAAAAAAGAGAGGAAAAAAGGTGCATGTCTAGGATATAGACCACAGATACATGAAAAAAGGACAACAAACAATAAAGTAGGTGAGCAGATTATTGACATTAAATTTATCCCTATTTCCAGGCCTGAAGATTAAAGCCTCTTAGGATTAAAATAATACAGAAACAAATGCAAACATGATTTTCAAGATTATTTCATTGTGACAAGTGCTGTAAGCTAAAATGAACAATTTTTCAGTATTGTCCTGATGTACTTCATTCTGTTGCCTTCTATTTTCATGGGTTTGTTACTTAACAAACACAGTTATACACTTCAAAGAGAACACTTAGAAATACACAGCAGATTTTTCTTACAATCGTGTATCTAAACCGTGGGTAGCAGAAGAAACCATTCTCACAGTTGAAGAAGCAGGATGATTAATACAGCTTTTGCAGCTTGATGCCATGTGTAAAAGTGATGATGGAGTAGTTTATGAGGAAATGGAAGTAGGTACTGTGCATAGTTTATAAATAAATTTAGAAATACTTGATCGATCAGCTCATTGTGACACTTCTCCCGCTTTGCACGGCTGCTTTACCGCTGACTGCATTGTAGCTTGGCATAAGGAGCTGGTGAGGAAAACAGGAGACACTGAATATATGCAGAAAAACACGTGAGAGGGGGGAGTAAGAAGTAACCTGAGTGTCTCCCATTACTTGCATGTCCCCAGAGCTGTGGTCAGGTGGGAGACAGGTAGTCTCACAGCCTTGTTTTTTCTCCACTCCAAAAAGGACGAAGCAGGCAGGGAGCCAGGGTGGAGCCATGTGTTTGATTCACAGCTCTTGCACAGGCTGCAAATGCAGTTTCTCCTGACTTTCCTGCCAGCCTCTGTTCCTGGGCTTTGTGATCCAGGTGGTGCACACACCTGAAGAGGTAACAGTGTGAACGTCACCAAAGGAAAAGTAGAAAATTCGCCATCACATACTCTGAAACTGTGTGACCTTTCCATATTATTCTGGGTTATATGTTATAGTACATAGGAGTTAAAAACAGTCTCCAACATTTCCTCAGATGTGTTGTGGGTTTTAATAAAAAACAGGGGAAATCCAGAACATGATATCTAGGCAGCATTGAGCATCCAGCCAAAACACAGGTAAGAGCAGGCATTTAAGAGCAGTTGTTCAACAACATTGGTGAAATGCTTCCTATGCAATGTAAGAGTTAGAGCAATTCACTCGCCTATGTAGAGACACCTGGTGCAATTTTATGCAATTTTATGCAACTTGGGGTATGAGCACACCAGTGCGGGTATGGCATAGGACATAGGAGAGACCCGCAGATTTCTGGAGAGGCCTTTGGAGGCCACATGGGATACTGGGGGTTTCTAACACCACCCTGCGAATCCCCCCTCGTGTGTCTGCTAAAGGTTCATCATGTGGTCTACCACTGTCAGACCTCTCTCTTGTCCCAGATGACTTAGTCTAGATGAATTTTCTCTCTTTTCACTGAAGGAACCTAGAAGACTAAGTAGAGTAGTCCCTGACATGGCCAAAGGTAGGGAATGTCAATCCTGCTCCCAGTGCTAGAATATTATTAAAAAAGAGTTGCCGAATCTATACAATAGTTTGTATCTGTGTAATACAGCTCTACCATCAGTAGACTGGGACCGTAGGACCATAGCTATGCCACTAGTCTGCATGCCTGGACAGTCAAGGGGCAGTCAAAAACTTCTGCGGTCTTTTTGTGGCTCCCACTGATAATCCACAAACATTGCAAGGGGAGAGAATCCAGTCCTGACCTCATCTTTTCGGGGCTGCCCAAAAGTAATTAAACCAGCTTTCTAGAGTTAAGTATCAAAATGTATTGATTATTTAGGTACTTAAACAGACATGGATTTTCAGGTTTAATAAATGCAGTCGTGCCTCGGTTTATTGCCAGTCAATGGGACTAAAAAATACCTGGGGACTCAGGAAAGGGAGGACAACATTTTGCAAAATGCTGTTAAAATTGAAAGCATTGCTTAGAATCTCATGTAAACTGAAGTTTATAAGAAAAGTGCATGTTTTCCAGTCAGCTTTGATGGTGGAGCAGAGAAAGAAAACACTACTCAACATTTCCTGAGAGGAGCATCACAGATTCTGCCCAATTGTCTTTTATCTATGACTGATTGAATTATCCACTGCAAATAGTGTTTGTTGCTAATTTGGCCGCTTTGCAGTTCATGAATCATTCTGGAATCAATCCTAATTTCTACAAATACATTTGTTATTTGTAAGTATTCACTGAACAGTTTTATGTGAACAGATTTCAGCCTATTTTTTTTGTTCTCAAATTGTTAGTGTCAACTATTCACTATTTGAAGTGTTTGACTGGTCAACCAAATCATATACTATTGTCTGAGTTCCCTGATTGGGTAACTGAAACTTATAAATAAAAATATAATGAATAGCAAATGATGAATAGCAAATAGGGTATAACAAATATTGGATCATCTGAAATTTCATACAAGAAATACATAATTCATGTAACTTTTAGGACTCAAACGTTTCCCTGAATACCTGACAGCTTCCAGAATATCCTGGAACTATGAGTAATATATGTCAGAAATATCAGCAATTATACTCTCCATTTTATTAGCATTCCATTCAAGAATCAAGACTTCCATGGGTAAAGAAGTGTTGAACACACTGGCAAGAGTGCATTTATCTGCATTTATGAATGTGTAGATGTGATTCTTTACCATTTTCCATGAATATTCTAAATATATTGTTAAAATACAAATGTATGAACCTAGTACAGGAAGCTTTTCAACCAATACCAGGACATGATTTCTTCATATGTACTAAAATTGAACAGAGGAAATGAGCAGAGACAGGGAACATGTCTTAAACTGAGATTTGATGAGGTAGAAGACAACAGTTCCAGACTGAAGGAGCTTCATGAAGGAAGATTTTCAACTAATGACCTGTTTTAATACTGTTTCTAAATTCTTGTTTTCTTTTAGACTTCTAGTGTTTTGTTTTTAATGTCTTGACTGTTTTTAATTAAAATATTAAGAATGTTTGGATAGCTGTTCATTTATTTTCTATGTCTTTAGACATGAAATAGTCACATAATTAGTCACATGTAGTTATAGACACATCCTGGCACAGTGAGATTTAATAACTAACTGATTTTTAATGCTACCAGTATTTGTTCTGAAGGAGAAAAGTTAGTTATAAAGAAAAACCTGCGGTGGTTAGTTAGTTATCTAGCAATTCTCCATTGTTTGGATCTAGAATGTCAATGTACTTAATGCCTTGATCCAGTGGCCAGGAGGATGTTTTGACTGGTCCAGATGCAGCGCAGGTAGGGACTGTCCCTCCACCTCTTGTGCATCCCTCTGCATCATTGCCTCTAACTCCCTCATGCACATAGACTTCACCAAGGAGGGGGATTCTCAGAGGACCAGACTGGGGAAAGGCAGGAAGGAACTTGGTTTTATAAGCCCTTTGAGTCCATCTGGGATCAGCCAGCCAGAACTGCAGGAAGCCCGTACCATCTAATCTATTTCCTAATGGGATCAGTTAGCAAAAAGTAGTCAGGACATCCTGTCATTGGTATTTGCAAAGGCCAAGAAATAAATTCTGTGGGAGGCATAGCAGTGTCCTTTCCAGCTTTTTTTATCTTCTCTCTCTTTTTCTCCTTTATTGTAACTTTAGCAGTTGGCGTTCATTTTTACGCAGAGTAAGGAGAATGGCACCCCCAAAACCAAAAGGTTCCAGTGAAGTAAGACATGACAAGTCCAGCCCACGAATGTAACAGACGTGGAAATAGGCTTTGGAACATCACACAAGTGATGACTAGGACCAGTGCACGTCTGGAAAGATTTGCCGAGGGAAGGAGAACTTGGTAAGGGAAACTGCCATGGATAGCTTAAGGGAACTCAGCCTTCTCTCTTGAGATCCCCAGGAGGTGAGCGAAAGGGTCTCTCTATGTTACATACAACTGAATGTTGTAGATGTAATACAGATACAAGCAAAACTGCAGTCTACTATTTCAATCCCTCATCGAATGTTTGGGTCCTCATTTGCCTTCGGTCAGATCCAATCTTGTATGGGAGAAAAGTATTTTCTCTAATGATATGAAAGAAAAGCATGGAGCCTAAAGATATAAATATTAAAAAGAAATTAATTTATACCTAAGTATGAAGTACAGTACTGCTGTCATGATCTGTTGATTAGTTTAAGACTATCAGTTAAAGGGTTGCATAAGGTCAAAGTTGCATGGTTGTTACCCCTTTTAGCACAACCGCTTAGCCAAATGTCAGTAGCCTTGCTTTCTGTTTCAACGAGAAAGGGAAGGAAAACTTCTTGGGTATGTTCTTTGGTGTGTTCTTCATTCTGAGAGATGACACATCACAGGGTCTTTCCTGGGGCTCACTAGCTATTGCTAGGAAATCCCCAGCCTTTCTTTCTGCCAAGGTCCACGGCAAAGCAATGTGTTCTCCACTTTCTTTGGCCATGTCCATGGCTGCTTCTTTCACTCTCATGGCTGTTTCTCCTTTTTGCTGCTGCAGTACGTGTCCATAGCTTGCATGCCAGCCTTGTATCCCTGCAGTTATAACGCCCCAACATCTCAGGCCACAGGTAGCAGCTTTTGATTAAGCCTTGCTGTGTAACCCTCTGCCTTGGGCAATGGCTTCTGTTGTTTCTAGGAATCTCACAAAAAGTAGTGTAATTACTCCCTTCCTTAAGGCTGAGAGATGGTTGTTTAGCATGACCATTGCTTAAGCCAGTTCAATAATTGTCTGGAGACCAAAGAGTCACTTGAGAGCAGTCACTCATTTTTTCCGGTATAACAATATTATTATTTCCTGGCCTTGCCATATGGGCTACATAGGAGTGGGACACACAGCCAATTAACTGAGACAAAGGTTTAACTTAAAGCAATAACGATAGTGCATTTAGTGCACTTTGGAGCCATGGTTATCATTACTGAATTATAAATATTAATAACAGTTAAACACATTGTCAATGGTGCAGCCATTAAACATCTGCTACCTCTGTTACACGGTGCTTTTTAGCTGAAGTGAATTCTCTACTTCGAGGCGCATGCTGATGCACTGATACTCGTGACTTAATGTAACCCAAAGTTCTGGTGTCTCTGGAACGGCATTTTAACACACACAATTTCCAGGAATGTCAATTTTTCCGGACTGTTGGATCGTTGAATTGTTGTTATCAATGAATGTAGAAACAGAAGACGGGATCCACTGATGCTTGTGCTGCAGGCTCAGGGCTTCAGGCACAAGGGCTGCGCCAACATGGTTTGGGTACAGAACTGCCTCACGGGTGCTCCACATGAATGGAACGATTACCTCCTCCTCCTTGATACACTGTGGTGTCATGCAGAAATCATACCTGTGCCTCACTGTGGCCAACCAATGAGCTCCTTTCATGAAAACATTAATTATCTAATTATCTAATAACATGCTGGAGGGAGTACCAGTCTTCTCCCAAGATCTGACTTTCTTGATATTCACTAAGACATTCTGAGGAAAAATTGTCCAATACAGATTATTCGGAGATGGATAATTTATTTATAATCTTTTCCTCAGGAGTGAAGGCTATAAATATTTTTTTAATCTCTTTTAGCACATAAATGAACACGTAACTGTGCATAACCCTTAGGAAGCCAAACAGCAAGAAAGAAACTTTACTCAAGCAGACTTTATTTTTTTAGGTTTCATTTGGTGCTTTTATCACAGGTAAATGTACCTTGACAATATGCCAGAGAAAGAAAGAAAATAATTTCATCTGCCAGATCTTTTCCCCAGAGTTACTCTGTTCCAAATCTAAGGCCCAGTGGGGAAGAAGTGATTAACTCCCAAGGTCATTTAAGCATCACACTGTACTTCTGGTAAGAAAAAACCTTCTCAGAAGGAACAGCCAATGACACCATTATTCTCAAAGCAGGTGTAATCAGAATGTTGTAAGAGCAGAAAGCAAGCAAACAGGAGAAGGAGGAAGGAAGGAAGAAGCGTGTGAAAAGCACAGCATGTTACTATCTGCATTCCTCCTAATTTCACAGGGGTCGGAGAAAAAAACAGGCTTCAGTCCGTAGGCGAGACGTTACGTGAACAGATACAGTGCTGGATTTGCCTCACATCCAGGAAGGACAGTCTATTCTGTTGATCAAGTGAAAAGCTGAGATGTAGCTTGGTCGAAAAGGGAGAGGTTATCTTATAGCTAATGCTTAAATTCAGCAGATGAAGTCCCAATAAGAAAAGAGCAAAGGCCAGGAAGTGTTAGCTGGAGATTAATCACACTTTTTAACAGGCAACGTAAACAGCTACTGTAGTGATGATCAACTATCAGAATCCAAAATCTTTATGAAAAAAAAATCAAGTGCTCATGCAATAGTTTTGTACTAAGGACTTAAAGGAAGTTTTGTTGATTTGAAATTAAACTGGATCCAGCTTTGAATCTCACTGTAACTCGATTCTGTTACAAGCATATATCTTTAGTGAATCTCCAAGGGCTTTTGGAGGTAGAAGTATTTACTCATCTCTAATGCTTTAGTTCTGAATTTACATCAAAATCCTGTGTGGTTAGTTCCCATGTATATTAAACAAAAAGGAAGGCTAGAATTCAATATGCAATATTCATTCAGAGTGTAATTGAATAAAAGGTATTAATGGTGCAGATGAATTTAGCCACTATAGGATTATGGATAAAAACATATTTAGCAGAAGCAATAAAATGGCAATTTAACATATTAAAGGGCAACTAGCAATCTGACATAAATAAAACAGAGAAAAAAGCAGACCCCAGCAGAAGGAGAAAGTGAAAATTGGAAAGTAAACTGTCTAGTTAAATAAGACTATTGCTATGCAACATCACTATGCCTTGCCAACTTAAAGCTCATAGGAAGGTGTCACAGTGTAAATGTCAGGTCTAAAAAGAATGTTGTAACATTTGGGAATCCATCACAGTGATGTTCAGTAATTTTACAGAACAGTGCTGGAGAGTTGTAGGAGTGGATACCACCCAGAGAAGGGTAAGTGTTCATCACGCTTCAGTGGAGGTAGATACCGCAGGAATATTAGCTTAGACATCGAGTGTTTTCTAAGTATGTTTGCATCCTTCTTGCAATGCTTTCTGTTTAGGACACAGGGGACTAAGATCACTTACTCTGGATGATTCTTTCTTTTGCAGTGAATCTCTGATTAAAAAAACCAAACCAAACCAAACCAAACCAAACCAAACCAAACCAAACCAAACCAAACCAAACCAAACCAAACCAAAAAAAAAAAAAAAGGAAAATGACGGAAGGATTCTGTCTCTAATTTCCCTATCCATTCTTGGTATCCAGGTAAATGAGTGACTGTTTAACACTCACTATGATTTACGGTTCACATTAGATGTTTCTTTGTACAGTATTTTGCAGATGCCAACATCTAAAAGCCAAACCCAGCAATGTTTTTGGCTAGAAAATAAGAACACACCTCTGCACGTATTGGGTTTGGTGAGCTTGATGAATTGCTCCTGTGAATACAGACCCAGGATGGTTGGCACACGTCATTTGCTGCCCTTGCTTTGTCTTGAACAAGAAATTCCTGCACCGTAAGTATCAAGTGGAAAGTTAAAAGAGATGCTCTCCTTTCACTGTGTTGATAGGAAGCGTTATTCCGTGGTATTGCTAAAAGATTTAGTGCCACTACATTCAGTCTAAAACCAGCTTGGGGATAATCTGATAAAGCTAAATTCACTCAATTTATAAACATTTGCATGTTATTGATTCATATTGTTCGCATGCGTTTGCCCTGATAACACAAGCCTATGTGAAACAGCTGTCAGCAGCCACCAGAATCTGCTTGTTCACTGCTTTTTGCTGGAAGCCAAAAACAACTGCCCAGGCCCCATGAATACATGCAGTTCATTTATCCCAATTAGGAACTAATTTCAGGCAAGTGCCTCTAACCAAGAGCAGTGTGAGACAGAACAAGAGAAATGATCTACAGCGGTGCAGTAAAAGAAGAAAGAAATAATAAATGAATATTGAGCGTTCCCATGAAAAGCGGCTTCTTTTTGCCAAGTTACAGATAATGTGTCTTTCTGATACTGAAGTTTCTACTATCTGTGCAGACACATCAGGCTCAAACTTTGAATTGCGTCAGGGTGATTGTTACTGAGTTTGCAAAACTCAGATGAGACTCTTGCATGAAAATGTTTTCCCCTCTAGCTGCAGTCATGAATACTGCAGGAATAGCCTTCTTCACCGTCTGCTGGCGTGCCTACCTGCTGCACTTGGCCAGCGAGTACTACAGCACTTAAATTTACAGAGCGGTGTGATGTTGCATTCCAATTTGGACTGGCATTTCAGGAGGGCTCTTGCTTGCTTGCTCATCTCTAAGCTAAACAGAAATGCCCACCCGTACCTGATCCATAGTTTCACCAGCTGCGATCGTCTTTTTATGGATTCTCATAGTTTTTCACACGTGGGTGTCTTAACTTGTGCACTACATTGAAAAGGCCAAGGTTGTCCAGCCACTCGCGCAAGCATGTAAACAAAGTGAATGACGACGAATGGATTTGATAGCTACCACCATTCGATTGACAAGTGAGTTTCCCTGTCAGGTCAACATGAGTTCTACATAGTTTTCCCTTCATAGTCTTCAGTTTTCTTTGCTTACAATTTTGCGTGAAATGCTAGCCGCAGCGGTGTAGAGTTATGGTTCTCATACAAAACAGCAAAAGACTTCATTTCACATAATTTTTAAAATAACTATAAACAGCTGTTAATTGGTTCTAATTAAAACGCGTTGCCTTTTCAGGAACACGGTGTCACCCACGCGTGCTGTGATGGAAGCATTTGACACTTAAGGTTTCATTACAATACGCACTCTAGTCTAGCAGATAAGATATTCAAGGTAGGAATTAGAGTAGCAGCACTTTTGTTAATATTAAAATATGTAGCAAAAGGAAATTGAAAATATAATTAACCCCCCAACTGGTATAATATTTGACTTACTCTCTAAACAAAACTGGTTTTTTCGTCAGCCATTTCATTATATGACAAACAGGACAGTTTAATCTGGAAAAGATGTTTAAGTATAATGAATGAGAATACAGCTCTTATTTTTAAAATAACGTACTAAGAAATTACAATATGCCACACTATAACACCATAACTAAGTAAATTTAATCAAAGAATACTGAAATAAAAATTCTATTTTTTTTTCAGATTGTTTTGGAATTCTGTTTTGCAGAACATTTGCTATTCTTCTGAAATGAAAAATAATCAAGATCTCAAAAACCCATTAAATGTTCATTTCCAAATCTTAATCATGTCCAGTGATAAAGTGTAAAAATCCTATTAGAAATAATAATTATCTTTGGGAAAACCAAACAAAATTTGAATAAATTTCTGTTATCTTTTCAGTGCAAAACTTTGAGACAAATATGATTACAGCAGGCAAGGTAGCTACCATGAGACTATCAACAAAGAGAGATTAAACTGCAGTCAGGAGACCTTCAAACGGGTGTCCTGCTTCACAAGCAGTTTGACTTTCAAATGACACGAACTAAGCAGAGGCTACAGATCACTGAGCTTGCTTGTCGGTGTTACCTGGGATGCTTAGCAATTGGTTTGGGGACGTACATTTGCAGGAAGAGATAATTATGTACAATATAACGTAGGAATCCTTGTTTGACAATCGTGGCACGAGTGAAATACTTCTCTAGCTACTAAGGCACAAGTTTTGTCCATGGGTGTTCCTCCTTCCCTCCCTCTCTTCCTTCTTTCCTTCTGTTCCCTTCTTCTCTCCACTTCCCCCTCTTTCCCAAACTTCACCTTCTTCCCTTTTCCCCTTTTTCTAAAGTTATTTTCGTGGCAGGATGCCTCACAAGCTTTTAGGGTAAGGTAACTGGAAAGCAAAGTTAAACACTCGTGTCACCCTAAGGATGCCACACCACATCAGCTTTATACAACGTTTAATAAATTCGCTTGGCTATTCTAAAATACACTTTGTGTCTCGGAAATGAGGACCTCACATCCTCGTTAGGGCCAAAACTGGGTTGATCCCTTTTGTTGAAATGATTTATGTGATATCTTTTTTTCAGTTATATAATTATTCATATATAATGAATGACGTATATTTTCTAAACCATTATGTAGCTCACTACTGACACAAAAATTACAATGGCCTATGTTAAATATACTTTGTTTATTATGCGTGAGGTTTATATAAAATAATCTTCAGCTCTGTCGCAATTAGACTCAAACAAAGTTTTTAGTTTTAGAATAGCTTCTCATTGTGAAGGATACATTCTGTTTACTAGTTTAGACATAGGATAATAAGGCAAGGATAAAAGTATTTTATGATTTACTTGGCTGTTGTAGAAGATTTGGAAAAAGAGAGGAGTAGAAATGGATGCAGAACCACATTACCATGTTATTCCTAGAGACAGGAATTAGCATTATCTCTCAGTAACAACCTTCCCTTACACTCCGTCCAATGATGTCCGGCCATCAAATCCTGGCTCTGTCACTTGAGACTATCATTTTATTTTAAATGCTATGGACATCAGAAATAACAAAATATACTTTGATTTTCATTACTAAGATTTTGAAGGGGAAGTTCATGTTCCATGAAATTACACCAATGCCTTCATTAATTATCTCTTGTTTACACACCAAGATCACATTGGAGAACATTTTCTTTAAAAGACTTTTTTTTTCTTTAAAAGCTTCACTTAAAAAAGTAGCATATGCCGTGTTGATTGTTCAGATATTATTGGCTCCTAAGTTCAATTTCAGATACATTCTTGCATGACTGAGCACAGTACTCCAAGCCTCTGCACTTGTCACCATAACTTTATGAACATTTTGCAGTGAGATTTCTGTTAACCCTGGGGCTGTCAAAGAGTAGTTAAGATGAAACAGCGCCTGATCACCATTGATCATTTGCCTACTTATAAAGAAGAAAAGAGAATAGGCTAAGGAATGAACAACAACAACAACAGTAAAATAATTAACACCTACTTTGTCCCGCACAGCAAACACTAGATGTCAACTGACCAGTATTTTATGCCTGCATACCCTTTTAAAGTTATTTTTCTTCAACAGCTATCCCCATCAGAACATGTTCTACAGTTGTAAATCAGTGCCAGTGAATTAAATTTTGCTAAGGGCATTGTGTACAATTACAATATGGCTATTAATGCAGGGAAAATAAACAAGGAAAAAATTTTCAACATGACATAGGATCTGACTTATTAACTGATTCAGTATAAATGAATGTCAAGAAAATAACGACAGCCCCAGGATCCATCCAACACGCAGTTGTTTGAAAAAGCATTTCACCAATGGCTTAGAATATGTTAGTCTTTCATTTTGTTGTCTGTGCTTCCAAGTGAGGGAAACACAGCTTCAGTAAAAAACAACAAAACAAAAAAAACAAACCAAAGAAGAAGAAGTAAAAAGAAACACACCACTTCAAGTACAAATATTGCATAAAAAGGAATTTCTATATCAGAGAGTCAGGGTAAAGGCGTTGATTAAAGAAGAGAATGAATGACCAAAGAAAAACAAGAATTCTTTCTAAGAAAAGCAACTGCGGAGGACAAGAAGCATGAAAAGCCCATTGCTATGGTGCCAGATGTATTGTTTCTTTCTGACCTCACCTTGTCCAGTCACGATGACTAAAAGCCTTACTTTGTTATTTACCAGCTTTTAAGCATATAGTTTTTGACAGTCTTCATTATTCTTTAATAAGTTCCTTTTGTCATGGAACTCACCCTTTAAGAACTCAGTTAAGGAATCGAATTGAATGTTTCATCTAGAGCAGGTTCATTTTAATTCATTAAAATATATAAAGACATTCTGTTTTCTTTTGTGGTTTTTCTTTAAATACCCGTGGGCTTGCAGGCAGAGGTATATAGCCTTATCTCCGAGCGAAAAGTCAGGTTTCTGTTCCCTGCAAACTTTTCCCTGTTCAAATTAGGGCGTCTCAATGCAAGAGCTTGTTAAAGTTTCATGTTATAAGGGATGGGTTTGTCTTGGCAGATTAATTTACCAGCAGGAAAATCTACTCCTGTTCTTCCTAATGCCAAGTTTTAAAGCCTGCTTACTTTGTGGGTGGTGTGATTCAAGAGGAAGCAGGGTAGCCAAAGGCATGGGATCAGAGCACATGAGCAGGTGTGTAGGTGTGAGAGAAAAGAAGGCGCAAGGGCTCTACCCTTCCTCCTTGCACCCAAGTAACTGGGCACTGTGCATGTTTGTCATCGAACACGCTGGGCCAGTGTGCTTCCCCTCCATTTCAGCAGGGCTGGGAAGCTCGAAAAACTTGCAAACATATTCTAGGGTTTGAAATGAGAGAAGAGGGAGGATGCCATGTGTGCGGAGAGGAGCCGTATGGCCCTAAGGAGCGCTCCGCAGAGCCAATTGCACAGTGCAACACCAGGGCTGCAAAACGGGGCCGTGGGGCTCCCACAGAGCCAGACCAGCACTTGCAGAAGAACAGCTGCACAAAGGTCCAGAAGCCAAACGGCTTCCAAAAGGCCAATGTCACACTTGACTCCACAGAGTGAATTAGGTCTTTTGCCATGCACACCTATTTGGAAAGATCTGTCAAATAAGCAAATTAAAATGATGCTAATCGTTACTGCAATAAAAGACAACAGCATTTACAACATGAGACATGTGGAACCACTGAGCATGAGTCTGTGGGCTTCTCCCCCATCGGTTTTCATAGAGGTGTAATGAGCAAAGGAGACAACTCAATGTATGAAAATCTGCAGACCTGGTCAGCCGTTGACACAAGCATGCAAATCTCACGGACTGACACAGCAGAGTCCACTCCGTGAGGTGACCTTGTGCTGCGCTGCTGCTGCAGCCACTGCCGGCTGCCCTCAGCCTGCCTAGCGTAAAGGCCCCTGGCATGCATGGACACACTCAGAGATGTTCCTTCAAACCATGATACCTTACTTTTACTTGCTCTAGTATTACCAGAGACAAACACGAGGTCCCTTGTAGAGTGCCTGGTTTGACAGTTCAATGACTCCTGTTTGAGGCTTCTGAGCTCTATAAAGTTTGAAATCATCAACCTGTGTATTGATATTTCTACCCATGACACTCAGAAAGAGGAGAGAGACTCTCTCCTAGGTCTGTAGACCCAGAGACAGCAAGAAATACGAGCAGGCGAGCTGTGAGGTCCAGTAGCCTATTTGCTGCAAGAAGCAGCTGTAAGACTCCATTTACAGCTTTGGCAAGAGAAAAAGCCAGTCAGAATACAGTCCTTACCTGACAACTTAGCTTGCAATTTACTGCTGTTTGCCAAAGGAAGACCAATTTGGAATACCTGAGCATAAAACCTGTCTTCTGGTTGCCTTCGCACAGCAAGTAGCTGCATAACTGTATTTCTTTTGCACTCCGTTCTCTCCCGATAAGAAGATTTTCTCAAGAAGTTTGTCTCAAAAAATACTGATACAGGAGTGCAGGGAGGACAGCAGAGAACCTGTTCAGCATGTCCTTCTCCACCAGCCTGCACCGTGAGCCATTCTCTGCTGCTCACAGGCTGCTGCTTTTCTCACCTCTTCCATTCTCCTCTGCTTGGTCTGACTTCAGCCCCGGCACCTGCTCCTGCAGGATATTGCCATCTACGGCTTCCCAACACGTCACGTTCTGGTGAATAGTTGGCTTCTTGTTGCTTCAGAGAAAGTCTCCAACTGTTGCTGAATTTTCTTTCCAAGTCCAGAACAGAACAGAAGGGGCCTTTATTTACCTTAATAGGCTCCGAAGATTAATGCTGCAGACAGTCAGGTGCCTCGTCTCCTCATGATAATTTCTGCCTTTGGTTTCACGACATATGGCTGGTGAAGGAGAATTTCTGCCCAAGGTGCTCAGATCTTTAAACCATCATGTTCTTGGCTAACTGCAATACCTGTATATTAGGACATGCCATAGGAAAATAAATTGTCCTCTATTACATAGGTACAATTTACAAACTCTCTCAATAGAGCCCCAAAGTCATGGAGTAAAATGAATGTACTTTAAAGCAACAGAGCCTTCCATAGCAATAAGCTTAGAAATTAATCTGAAATAAAGAAAAATAAATATAAATATATTAATTTTTAAGACCACAACAAAAACCCCTACACCTTTCAAACACAGTCCACAGCTTAATTACTATGAGTCCTTTTTTCTGGTGAACTTGCAGGTTGCTGTGCCAATATTACACAGCATTCCTTTAAGGCTTAAGCACATACATTTAAAAAGCTGATAACATTTTCTCCCTTAGAAGAGCATAAGTCCTCTTACGATATGTTCAGGAACCATATTTAATGAATTCAGTTTTCAAGCCAAGTGAAGTCAGATGTCCCAGTACCACAAAGCTTAATGAATGAATTTTTGCCCCAATAAGGCCTGGAAGATAAGAAGAGATGAATACTTTAAAATAAGGGCAAACATTTGCTTCAACATGTAAACGTATTTGTTCAGACTGTAAATTCAATTCAATTAAGTTCAGAGAGTAGAAGCTTAAGCCTTTTGCTAATTATACTTGTGAGTTTCAACTCATTAAACCCAGATAGTACTTTTAAGAAAAGGGAATCTGCCAGGAAACTGCCCATTACACAGGCTGGTTGTCATGTTTCCATTAAAGCATCACTAAAACCTTGAGACCTGCCTCCAAGATTCCCCACAGCAGAAGGGAAAAAGAGAAGAGAGAATCAAGGGTCCTTTTGCCAACAACAGCAAAAGACGACGAGCTGCAGAAAGGAATTTGTATTTACTGGGCATGCGAAACCTACAGTTCCACGTCCAAGAATATCCTTATTTCGCATGTGGGTGACTGCTGTGCTCGCAGGTCAGTTACTTACGATACTGTCCACCTTGACAGAGCCCCTGGAACTGGCTGATGTCTCTCTGGTTAGCAGCACACCCCTGCTCAAAAGAGAAAGTTCATATGCAAAAACCAAAGCTCTCAGCAGTTTAAGGCCAAGTAAATGCTCCCTTTTGTGGTAACTGCTAGCTTGGCCAGAACTTCAAGGCTCGATTTGGGTATTATTTGACCTAAAACATGAAGGAAACCATGCCAGGATGCAGGAAAAGAAGAGGAACCAGGCAGGTTCTCCCTAATCAAGGGAGAAAACAGCATTAAGAGGAAAAAACCAGAATCTTTATCAACTCCCTGTCATGAAGGAGCAAGAATGAGGCATTGCAGGCAACTGTAGAAGCAAGAATCCACAGGAGGTTGCCATGTCAGGAGAGAGACAGGGAAGACTGCAGCCTCTGGAGACTAAGCCAAGAACATGGCTTACAGCAGCTACAAAATGTGCAACTGAGTGTTTTTATAGAGGGACTAGCTCGTGTTGGCACAAGACAGCAAGTGTTAGCACTGGAAGACAGGAGAAGTGCTCAGTGTGTGACAGTGACGAAGTCCCACGCAGCCCTGCGAAAGTATGTCTAAGCTGCAGCAAACCGAGGAGCTCGCTTTGAGCTCGTTAGCCAAGCCTCAGAAGCAGTCTGTGCATGTTAGCGTTGCTTTAATGAGTTTAACCAGGCTAATACCCCTCATTTGTTGGAGGTATCTGGAAAAATGCACTTTGCAGGGCTCAGCAGACTCAGCGTGTCTTATTAGAAAGGACCACTCCAGAGACAGTAAAACAGGTCAGTCCTTTACAAACCCATTCAAACCCTTAATTTTCCTACTGTGTGTTCTTGGTCAGTGATTATGAACACCAGAGCAATAGGCGCTGCCAACAAGCTCAGGATGCTGAATAACTGCCCTCTCTTAATTACTGCCAAACCTAACAACCATGGCTATAATACCAGGTCTCCCTTTAAGAAAATGCGCTTTCACCTTCTGTCTCCTTTTCTTAAAATAGTTTGTTGTATAATAGAAAAAAAATTGCCCAAATGCACTTTATTCGCAGCAGACAAAAAGTGCTGCTTACACTATTTTTCTGCGTTGTGTTTTCATACTGCTCTAAACTTTCTGCTTGGTTTGAACTCCTGCCAGCGTTTCAGCACAGCAACTTGCTTTCTTTGTGACATTCAGCAAGTGGTTTTGCCTCCTGAAAGGCTTGGGCTGCAGCCCAGGGGTAATTTTACATTAAGAAAGAATGGAAATTTGGGTACAGCAGGAGCAGCAAAAGCTGCACACCTCCTTCCCTCGGACTGCAGACCAGTCCAGGGCACTGGCTCTGTGGTCTGGTACGTGATACTATGACTGTGACCATGTGGGCCACAACTCTTCCAGCAGGGAGGGGAGCATACCTCGTGCTGTGGAGCAGAGGCTGCTCACCGGGATCCTGTGGGCTTGCTGCTGCGTGCGTGGTTTTAATTTACTCATGCTCATGTGACTGACTTTGCACACGTTGTAGAGTAGAGCAACACAGGTAGGAATCAGAAATCCCTGAAAACTGGGAAGCCAGGCAGGCACATCTTCCCCTGCAGCAATCCAGCCTGCCTGCCCTGGCTGCCCTCTTTCCACACCACCGTCGCATGACGGGGAGGGAACATCTCCCCAGGGGAAGAGGGAGGTTTGGGGCAGGCCAGGACCTAGATGAATTATCCTAGCAACCTGCACATGGCTCGCAGAGTGTAGGTAGAACGATTCTGATGTGCGCAAGCACTGTGAAAGCCAAACCCCACTGAAACCGACAGAAAGCTTTCCGTTTGCTCTAGTGAACATCGGACCAAGCCTTTACGTTATAGATAGGCAAAAACGCAACCCCCGCTGAGTTGTTGGCACAGCGATTGCGAATACCAGTCTGCTACTCTACGTGAATTGGAAAACCTGGCACATCCTCTCTGCACAGAAAGGTTCCAGTCTGGGTACTTTTAGCATGGGGCACAACGTGCTCGCGGTGCAGATTGCACCAGGTGGCAGACGCAGAGTAACTGGGGGTAGTTGGGCCAGTGATAAAGGAAAGAGTAGTCACAGCACAGATAGGCTGGACAAACTTGAAACCACTGTTCCCGAGCCAGAAAGATTCCTCTTCCCATAGCTGGTTTGCTGTCTCCTATTCTCAGTGAGATACCCTTTGCAGGGGGAATGGAGTTCCTTCAAGTGCACATTGTGCGTGTGACTTCTGCTGCAGCGTTGCGTTAGGTGGATTATTATTCTGTCCCTTCCTTTAATCACCAGCTAGTGACACGTTAGTGATGGTTTTAGTACCACCACTTGTTGGAGATGTATATTTATGTATATTTTAATGTATATTTTTTAAAAATTAAAGCCACTTGTCACTAGGCAGTAGTTCTTGTAAATTAATAAAACAAGCATAAGAAATGGAATAATAATAATAATAACCAAATTCTGGCTTAAAAAAAAAGCTATGATGTACATCAACAATAATGATGAAGAGTTGAAAGGGATGCCATCTCCGTGTGGGTTATCCTGGGTCAGACAACATGATCACAGCTGGGGAACTTGTCCTCGAAGCCTCAGGCCTTGCTCATGTGAATCTATTAGTCCAGGGAAACCCCTAAAACCCCGTAACTTCGCACATTTACCACGAGGGATCAAGTCTACATTTGTAACAAGAAAAGACACCTGTACTTCAGTGCTTTGTCTTCGTTCTCACGCTTTCACACACACAGCCAGCTCGCAGGCACAGTGTGACTACTTTCAGGTTTATGCCTTGAGTCTTATTTATCAAGCAGGCACTCACAGCTGTAGGCAGGCAGGTGAAAGCCCGAAGTCTCAATCTTGAAGGACTTAAAGGACAGCTTTCAAGCCCTGCTATACACCGGGTACGGCCGGATAGAGAGTCAATGCTTCTACTGCCTTTGGTGTATCTATTCTCACCTAACTGCCAAGACTTCCTTGACCACACCTCTCTGTCTACATAAAAAGCTAACATAAACCTGGTTTGAATAAATAAAATTAAAAGACCAGGTTCCAGAGAGGGAAAGGGACAACCTGCCCAGGTCTGCTCTGATCAGACATGCATAGTGATGAAAAAGAAAAGTAGAGAGTGAAATAAAATGTCAGGAATTTGGTTTGCACCAGAGTTTTGGTTTGTTTTTATCTCTACTGAAAGTGACTGCTCTAGTTAGTTTTGAATAGTTGCTCTGCAACTTGGATTAAATTTTTTTCTCTCTCTTGGTTTAATGTTGCAGCAGAGGCGTAACACATAGGCATAACACGTCTTTTAGAAAAAAACCCTGACAACATGAAATTCCATAGGTGCTATGCTCACAAAGCATTTGCATAATGATGTTAGGGAGAGATCTTTGCTCTTATAGAAACTGTTTATATCTGTCAGGGTCTTATATGTAGACTGTTGCAAACACTATGGAAATGAAAAACCAAACTAAGACACAATAAAATTCTGTTAGTGACTGAGCAAACGCTGAGTTAGAGAATGAAAAATGAAATTTCTTCCACTGGAATAGCTATATTTTTAGTATGGTAAAACATAACTAAAGAAAGCATCAGAAAATAGAGATGGAAATTATAGGCCAGTGCCATATTAGTAGGGGACACTGTAAGACCTAATTCAAATCCTTCTGAAGCCAGTGTTATGTCTAACAGGTCTAATAGTAATAATAATAGTAATAATGATTGTTCTTCATAAGTAAGGGTGATTATGAGGCAATTAGGGTGATGCAGCTATTTATTTTAACCACCGAAGTATTTGCTTGTGTGAGAATAGATTCAACTGAGATGAACAGCTATGGCTGTGCACGTTTGGTTTTGATGACTGTGAAGTGCTAATCATTTCTCCTTGAGCTTTCTTCCTTGAGGCTCTTTTGGCCTCCATGTCATTAAGCATTTTGCTTCATAGGCCGAGTTGTATCATTGTACATCAGGTACCTTGATCTAAAGACTTTTTACCCACTTATTGAAGAAGATCTTGCGAGTCTTAAGGGATGATTTCAGCATGTCTTTCCAACTGGATTTTAGCTGTTCTTCTGCTAAAACAAGTAAGGTCCCCTCCAAGGATTAAGAGCATCTGTGCTGCCTGCCTGCCCAACTCTGCACTGACCCAGAACTTACCAAGATAGCTACAGCATGGGTAGTGGTTTACAGTACAAAGCCCTGTGTCACTTACCTGGCCATGCCTAGATTCCAGTGTAAGCAGAACCATCCTGTTCTTTATGACAGACCTGGGCTTTACGACTGTCTGCTAAATGTCACTTGCTGTGCTAAGAAGTCACAAGCTAAACACAAGAACAAATCTAGAGGACAGAGAAGACTGTTGCCTGCCAGCAGGAAGGAATCAGGATGAAGGCATCTTGAAAAGGATAGATTTTTTTCCCCTTTGGTCAAATGATATTGCCATGTTTCACGTAGACTGGCATGAGCCTTAGTGTATATAACGAAAGTGGCTACTGGAGGAAGAGGGCCAGGAAGAGGAAGATTAATAGATAACTTGCAGATTAGTACTATGAAGCTCATTTTAAGATGTTGAACCACCAACATCTATCTAGAGAAGTCATCTTGGCCTGAAATGAATGTCACCTCCTGAGGAGCTGGGGAAGAGAAGGGACTTTCTTCAACAACCAGTGTTCCAGGGGTACAACCCCGTTAATCCCCCAGTGGATTTCCAGCAGAAAAGTTAGAAGCTTTACAAAGAAGGTTTACTCTGGCTCCAAGATTCATGGAAAATTTTGGTCCCGTGGTTTATTCATTGAGGAATTCCCACAGTGGTCAGGTAAGAGGCAAGGCTCCAAGGAAGCAGGTTCTCTTGCTTCTACCTCTCCCACAGATCACATAGTTCTACTTCTTCCTATGAGCTGCCGCTCACAGAGAAGAGGAGATATATGGGCTTGAGTGATTGTGAAATAGTTCTTTGCTTTGTAGTTGATTTTTTTTAAAAAATTAACTCAGGTTTTGAAGAATAAAATTAAAGGTGCCCTAGTATTTAAAGCATGTATACTTCTTCTAAAATGTCACTAAATGAAGCAAGAATTTATAGAAACAAATTAATAAAAAGAAAAAACTCTTCACTGAGCTGGGCTTTGCTTGATGAGTTTCCGGAGTGCATGGCTTTTGATATTGAGGAGGAAGACCCCCAAAAATGGTGCCTGGAAGTGTAGAAAGCCCGATCCAGGCACAGGGACTGCAATGCCATGAATCTCTGTTCTAATTCCTTTCATCCCTATCAGGTCCCTTTAATGACAGTAATAAAGCAAGCCTTGATAAAGTAGCCTTATATCTTAATCCAAAGTATATTGTATTCATAAACAATTTCCATCTTTCCTTCTTCATCTCCCTTTTGAGACAGAATAATGTACTGGACTTCTGCTTTCTAGTTGAGAGCATTAGAATTGAGAAAATAAATAGTTCCCTGTGTTATGAAAGTCTCAGAAGAATGCAAACTGGGAAGAAGGAGCAAACATAAAACCTATTTCCAAGGTGTTCTGGAGTGATGGATCAGCCTCTAATCTTCAGATACACATCAGTAAATCCAGTCTTTGATCTGCAAAAGCACTTAAGTACTTGCGTAACTTTGAGCATATGAGTAGCCACTTGAGATTAGCTTGTGGTTAGGTGCTTTTCTGGACTGTGACTTTTAAAAGGAGTGTGAGGATTAGTTATGTATTTTATATTATGGGAAAGAGTACAAGGAAGGAAGGAAGGAAGGGAGGGAGGAAGGGAGGAAGGAGGAAGGGAGGAAGGAGGAAGGGAGGAAGGAAGGAAGGAAGGAAGGAAGGAAGGAAGGAAGGAAGGAAACCTAGCTTAGGTTAGAAAACAACAAATCCAAACAAATCTTCCCATCAGATGATAAGACTTGTGGCTGAGACCAAAGAGAAATTAGGATGTATAATGCAATGAAGAAATAATTCAGCACATTTTGTCTTTATATTAAAATCATTGGACTGAAAATCCATGAAATTAATATCTTTATGAGAAAAAAGGATGACCACTGAGAACTCAGAGCTTCACAACTGGGATCAGTTTTATTCACATGACTTCCCTTGGTTCGCCCCAGTTCCTCAGCCTTCCTACCGGAAATTCTGTCCCTTATAGCTTTCAGATGAGATGATGATATGAGATGCAGCTTTTCTGTTTTGGTCAAAACAATATGAACTCATTTAAATGGAAGGTCTGAGCTTATGCTTTTTGAAATTGAACAGGTTAGGGATGTTCAACTGATACGCTCAGTTTACAGCTTATGCCCAAACCGTATGAGCAGAGAATTGGCACACTAGAAGCAGAGATGGCCATGCACAAACTGCCTGTAGATAAGGATATAGGAGTTTCATGTTATACAGTTAATTACGCAGGGTCAGGGAACATTCCCAGTCACTGGAGCTTGATTATTTATACCATGAAATTGTTAGGAGGATGCCTGGCATGTTTTTGGCAAAGGTACAAACACCCCACCTAACACATTGCCGAGCAATTCCCAGGAACAGCGCAGGGAACAAATCCTTCTCCACAGGCAGTTTGCTTTCAGCCACCCTGTTCTGGAGGGTAAGCTAATTCAATAGTACGGGTGCAGGCTGTTCTGCATCAGCTTGCCTCAGTGCCAGCAAATGTTCCTGCGTATGCTTAATTTACTAATGCAGAGGTAGCCATAGGTCCTATTCATGGACACAGGGCTGATTCAGTTGACTTACCAGTCTATTAAAGCCTGGATGGAACTTGATTCATTGTTAGCAAAATAAATACTTGGAAATGCAATAGAGGTGAAACCAGCAGGAGCCTGGGAAAATCTGCAGCTGCAGGAGGATCTGCTTTGAGAAGAAATGCTACTAAAAAGCCACTGGCTATAGATGTAAGGTCATCTAAGGAAACAAAATGAGAATGTGTTAGGCTGGCACAAGAAAACAACAATGTTAGTGAGCCCTACGATGAATGAAGTCTGATTTGCTATGATGTGTGTTTCTTGGTTGATTGACTTTGGTTTTTAAGGAGATTGGACTAAAGCTCATGTCTATCTTGGATATACTTTTGTACGGTCTCTCTTCTGCTGAAGTCTGACCACATGTGCATATATAATATTACCTTCCTTCAGTGAAGTCACTTAGAAGATCTTTCTGTATGTGGCAACTTGTTTTACTGAAGCTTGTAGGAACTTGATTATCTTTGGGACTTCTACATCTCTGTCAAAATCAGTCAACAGGTTCAAAATTTAGAGAACTACAAGCCCAAGAGCTGACTGCAGAAGCCTTGTTTCCATAGGAAATGGGGCTGCAGATCCATGGTGCGTTAGGACATCGCTCATGCACTTAGCGTAGAAACAGAGAGAGAGCATGCAAACTCAAGTGGGGAATATGTCAAAAGCAACCCATCATGATTTAGTTAACGTCAATCATTAATACATGTTTTTTAAGTTAAGACAATTAACTAATTTCAAATCACTATTTCCTTATTTTCTAATTGATAAACTCCTAGTATTAGCACGATACTGTTCAAAACATCCCTCTGAATATACTGCTGAGCTCTTGAAAAGGTTTATTTTCAGGTACACCAGAAAAGTAAAAAGATCTGGAAAAATAATAAAAAATGCATTAAAGTGAACAGAAATAATTTATCAACTGCAGACATACAGGACTGAAAAAAGATGACTACAAAAGACTCCTCCAAAACTTAAGGGGAAAAAAAGGGAATTAAGCACAACTGCTTTACACTAACAATACATCTGTTTATGTTTGTCATTGCTACCAACAAGTTGCCTACCTGCCTGGTGATACAACAAGGTATTACAAGACATAAGGAATATAAAGCAGACTGCTGCATTGGAAATACACGTAGCGGGCTTTTTGGGTGAGATATCTAACAGAGCTGAATTCCTTTCATTTACACTGCACGAATCAGGAATAGCTTAGTCCAATTTCAGTATTTCGAAAGCTGAAGAAGTAGGAAGAAAGTCAATGCTACCTATGTACAGGTCACTTAAAGCTTGTGCTTCTGTGCAGGAAATGTATAGGAGGACAACAGACCTGAAAAATGTCCCTTGAGACAGGTGTACGTTTGACTGCCCCAAACCCCTCTTATACTACTCTGTATATGCTTTTCGAAAATCAGTCCCCAGTTCTACATATTAATTTCTATTTCCACCGCTTAATTTTTCCCAACATTAGGTTTCCAATTTGTACTGGAATAAGAATGATGTGCCTGTCAGAGTACCATTGCCCATGATTGTTTTACATTAGAGAAGTAAATTGCTTATCTGAGGCTACCCAGAGAGTTATTGGAAGAGCTTGAAGTCAAACTTAGGCTTTCAGCCATTAGATCCCGCTGACTTTAATAACATTTCTCCCAACTAAGGGGTTAAAATTCTGGTTCTTGACAAAGAGCAGAGACAGATGCTGATTGTAGACTGTTCCATTTGTAGACACGTCTCTTAACCTCTGCGGTTTCAGCTTCTTCTGCTTTAAGGCTGACTTATAATATAATTAACAATTAACTTGCTCAGGTCTTCTCACCAATAAGAGTCAGTCTGTTGTCACCTGAAAGGTGAAGAGATGAAAATTGTGATAGCAGCAGGAAGACAGAGAGAGGGAGGGAGGTCTCACCAAGACAAAAATAAGAACGATGAACTGGAAGGAAGAAGGAAGCCAAGGGGAAACAGATTGAGAGCTCCAGAAGTTCAGTTCCCGCAGATGTTAAAAATCGGGTGGGCTGAGGGAGCTCCGTAGGAACATGAGGGTTGGAAGGGAAATGCATAGGAGAACGGCAGGAACACAGAGGGAATTGCTGCCAGGTTAGAAAAGGGAGCAGGTTGTGCTGACAGGCTCCTCTTAAGCCGCTTTTCTCCCATTCTGTCAGTCTAATTTGTTTATTTTGCCCCTGAAATTTTCACGTCATTTCTGCTGTGAGGTTTAAAGCAGAGAAAAGGGATAAGCTTGTAGCAGGCCCGTGTGTTTGACCCTCAGCTCAGGATATATGCAGGTAAAAGCTGCTGTAGTTGTGCATCTGTCACTCTACAGGTATTTCATTATTTATGAATAGATATCCTGTATAATTTGGAAAATACCGGTGAGCCCTTAACCCTGGTCAAACACTAGCTGAAGAACCAAACCAGACGGATCCATTGGTAACCCCTAAGTGTGTAAGGCCCTGTAAATTGCAGCTATACAGCAGACTGCAGCCACTGTACACAACAGTAAGACCAGAGGGAAAGGAATTTCACTTGTTTCTGAAACCTCCAGGCTGGTGCAATGCATATTTCGGCAAGTGAAATGTACTTCCTTGCCTTTGTTTCACAGACAAACATGCAGATTGTGTGAGGTGGATGCTCACTGATCATCCTTTCTCACACATTAGAGGAGCTGGAAACTTCCTGTACTTGGAGATTTTCCTTCTATCAAACTCCATCTGGTTTTGCATGATAATAATGTTGAATAGCTCATTTCCCATGCTTGAACCAGGCAGATCTAAGTGAAGAGAGCTGTGGAATCCAAAGATTTTGGAAGAACATATCAGGAAGCAATTTTTTTTCCCTGTTTTCAAATATAAATTTACAATGTTTATTACAAACTAAAATTCACCAACTATCTGAAAATATTTCTCCCTCCTTCTATGAGACATTCATTATGTATCTCAGTTGTTACAAGAATATTGTAGTAACTTTATCTTCGCCATTAAACGCTCTTCAGATTACAAGGAGAGAGACAGAGAAACAGGTCTTCATTCTTTCTTTCTTTTGGGCTCATCTTTATTCTTGGGTCTTAAAATGGAACAAATTTTCCCATTCTGGTTACCTGGTACAATTTCAATTGTACTATCATGTCACATTATGAGAGGGCTTTAGGTGCACAACCTCCCAGGTTAGTTAACTACATTTTACAGGCTGAGAAAGCTAAGACAAAAGAGGTCTTTCAAAACGACAAGAGAAAAGTGGAAAAAATTATCCATTTACTTTAATTTGAAAAAAGAAAATAATAATTAGTGCAGTAGTGAGCCCACCTAAATTGGGTAGTGTGGAATTTATTTCCCTGCTGTGACGAGTCTGTGGGCAGATACCCTTGTCCTAGACAAAGTGGAATTATGTTCATATTCTGCCTGAAGATCAGAAAAACTGAGAAAGATCTAGGATCAAAGCAAGTTATGCGATTCAGACCACCCAAATTTACATATACTTAAAAGCAAGGCTGAGACTAACATTTCTCTTGAGCTCTTTTCATTTACAGCGTAGATATAACCCAGGCAGATACTAATTTTCCCAGCACTACAGGGAAATCATGATCAACTACATCTTCCATGAGGAGTTTCTCTAATGAATTAGTCACAAACATATTTTCATTCCTCAGCACTCTGTATCTCTTGCACCCATTGCGTGAAGCTCAGATTCCTTCGTTTCTGTATTTTAAAATGAGTGTTCAAATGGTTATTCACGTTCTGGAATTGGTATCAGTAACAAGTGAGCCAACGTTACTCTATTGCCATTGAAAGCCATACCAATGAATTGTGGGAGTCTCAAGATGACATTGTTTTTATGATTTTCATTCTGGAACAAAACTAAAACCAAGGATGCTGTTCCGTCAAAAAAAAAAAACCAACCAAAAAAACCCGAAAAACTGGTCAAAAAGAAGGTTGTTCTTGTGGATAAGACAATGAAGAGGTCTGACTTTCTTTAAATGCCCTTGAAAAAGGCCACAAAATTGTCCAAGTCTTGGTCTTCCATTGCTGAAGTAAGAATGCTATTACTCTATGTTTCCCATTTTTAACCTTCCTGGCCTGGTTTGAATATAAATCATCAAGAAGTGGAAACTGCTTTATAGACTCAAACACATCAAATGCACTACCTTCCCTCTGGCAGCGACTAAGGGCAGATCTTCATAAAACAGTAAAAGATACTTCAGGGAAAGAAGCAGTAGCATAATCTACATTTATGAAACATTCACTCTAATCCCTAGAAATTAGAGATTGACCTAAACCATGAAGCATGACGTTTTCTATCCGGACAAATTTATTTTAGCTATTAAAAGCCGCTCTTGCTATTCATATCAATACCAAATCCTCTTCTAAGTGCTGCTAAATAATGTGGGAATGCATTCTGCTGGATGATTCTTAATTTCTGTTTGAATTACGTCTATGCTACGGGATATAATCATGGCTGAGACTTTTGTTTATTCGCATAAAGATAAATAGTAGTAGGGAAGCGAACGAGCAGGGGAGGGAGGAAAGAGAGTTCTCTCATACAGTTGTAAACTTCCTTTCCTTTGTATGCGGGTAAGTTGTTAGTCATGAAAGAAAATGTTGAGTTGTGCATTTTGCAGTGGGGTTCTTTGCTAAACTACATCAAACAAATGAGTCGGCTCTTTTGTATCCTCTTTCTAATTTGAGATAACTCTGAGGCAGCTTTGCTTTTTGAAAAACAGGAAGTTTGGGGATTCCTTTCCTACAGATTCGATATTTTTCAGTTTGTGGAACAGGCTGGATGAACCATACGACATCACTATCTCCCTGTGTGACTTTGCTCTGCCTTCGTTTGATCTGGGTAAGAACTTAGGGTCGGTGCCAGGACCCCTAATTACTCGCCTCCTGCCTGGGACTGTGACTTGGGCGTCTTTCTGGGTATGAACCCCAAGTGAGACGAGCAGGTCTAACATTTTCTCTCCGTCAGTCTTAAGCACATTGAAGCCTTGTTTTCTTTCAAGAATTAAGCCTCTTCAAACAGCTGCTTATGTGGGTAAAGTCTGCTTGGTTTTTTTGCCTCCTGCCCCTGGAAGATGCCAAGAGCAGGTTTACCCACTGGCAAACACTACCTTCACTGGAGTGCCAGCAGAGTCCATGGCCACTGTGGCTCAGTGCTGTGGTGGCTGCTGCCGTTCCACACACCGCCCCCCCCCCCCGCCCCCAGCACAGAGAGGGGGCTGTGCTCCCCACTGCCACGTGCTGAGATGAGGAAAAGCAATTTCAACCCACAGCATAAGGCCTGCAAAATAAATCTCTCTGCACCACCCCAGATAATTTGCAGGGTATTAAATGGAATCCTTTTAACGGGAAACGCTCAGACTGAGGGAATTGCCAGCCTTGATTACTAGTACCGCAGGGCAAAGATAAACTTTAAATGGATTTGGCAATAGAAATGAGGGCCAGGCAAAAACACCACTGAGAGAGGGATGGTTTCTTACACCCTTCTGCTGTTGAGCGTTCATCCAGGTCCCAATTTATTCCTCATTACACTATCTGGAAAAGGACTGTCTGAAAAAGCGGTGGCAGACCGAATGTCGGCGCCGCTCAGCCGACTCCAGCTGATCCCCCATTCATCCCAGCCGGCCCTTTTGCATTGGCAGCACGGCAGACTGGGACACAGCTCTCGCTCTGCCCATCGCTGAGGTGAGATAGAGGGGGTGCCACTGTTAAGGGAGGTAGGGGTTAAAAACAAGGTACGTCAGGGCTACAATCCAAGGGCAGCAAATAATGGAGAGGAGGGGGCATTGCCCTAGAAAGGGTAGCTAGCAGTTTTATATGGTGATATTGGATTAATCTTCTTTGTGAAATGAGGTTGAGTTTGAAGAGCTGGGGTAAAAGAGAGGAGGAGTAATGATACATTGCAGAACCACAAAATTGGCTAAGGTCGGAAGGTGCCTTTGGAGATCAAGGGCAGTTTACTAAGGAGAACACCCAGTTTGGTCCTTACCTAGCCTGACGACACTGTAATCTCCGCTAGAGTATCTGAGGAGGCTTCAAACTGGCTGTGCTGGTAGTATTGTAGTGTGTTGAGTAAATATTCTGGTTATTAATCTTCCAGAGGTTGGCTCATCCATGCTTATAGGGACCTCAGTGACTGCTGTGTAGGAACATCCTGCAGGATGTTTGATTTGTTATCGACAGGCCAGGGCCATTGTCTCCATCAGGAGCCTGGTAGGGTTACAGGCAAAGTGGGTCTAAGAATAAAAAACCTTTGCAGAATGATATTTCAAAAATAGCATTTTGTATGTGGCTTGGTGTATTGCAAAAATAACAATTCATATGGTTTGTTCAGAATGCTACACATAATCACTATTACAAAGACTTATTTTTATTTTGTTTCTATAAATGTTATCATTCGCAATCCCAATGTAAAAGAAAGAACAGTGTTGAAAAGAAATTATTGACATTTTTTACATTTCCTTAATGTCAGTGGCATAATTCTTTAACAGGTGAAGGTTGAATAAAGATATTTGTTTAAAATTGCTCAGCAAACTGTAGTTCTATTTTAGCCCTGAGTGGGAAAATTCTTCCTCAAAGGACAGGGTTGCATTTCCATTATAATCTTAAAATCCGATCTTTCGTTCTTTGGTCAGGCTATATTCACCCACATTTCATTTGGATTTCTTCCTGAATGAAAGGTGCAAGATCTAAGTTCAGCTTGGATTTTTTAAAAGAGTTAACGTATATACAGATGGGTGCAGCAGCTCTCTCTCCCATGAGAAAAAGAAAGAAAATAGTTTAGTGAATATCTTTCCCATGTGAACTAAAAGGAAGATACATGTAAAACTGCTTTCAGTATGCAAACTCATAAATTCAAAAGGAAATTGTTAAGGATCTGAGCAACCTTCACACATACTGATTTCAATAAAAACTGAAAATACTCAGGGAAAACACCATCATGCCCTTAAATACACTCTTCTAAAACTTCTTTAGCTTATATTCTGAGCAGGGCTTAGGGCATTTTACATGGGATGTGGAACTGGGACTGTGTCTGCTGCTAGTACCTTACTGCCCAGGGGCTAGCTAGTAGAGCTAAACCACTTCGTGCAAGGAGGCCCTGGGATAGCTTCAGTGTTTGCTTTTTAGGGGAAAAAAGCTATAAAGCCTCCACCCTGATACTTTTCCAATCTTTTTTGCGGCTGTGCATAGAGTAACCTGTTCACAGTGGTAGAATTCAGCAATATTAGACTAATGCCTGTGTAAAGGGTAAGAGAATCCACATCTTTTAATTTACTTTATTGCAAGCTCTGTAGACAGTTTATATGCAACCTAAGAGGTTAAAGATCATTAGAAAAAATATTTTTGTCATCTAGTTACTTTGCTAAGACATAAGGTTATTAGGACAAATAGGACAATACCAACCGCACAACATTAAGGATGTGATTCTCAATGGCCTTAACAAACTTAAGCAAATCCTTTTCAGCAGTCTGACATCATAAATGAAGTGTTTGAGATGGTATCTCTAGCATTTGAAAGTGCAACCCTGACACATACTTTGATTAGGAAAGCTGACATTTCTGTTAAAGTTCAGCAAGTCATAGAATCCTCTTAACATATGGCCAAATATTACAATGCTCTCTTCTGGAAAAGGTGAGTGTGACTGCAGATCTCGTAACTTTCAAAGTCAGAAAGAAAACTTATTGCATTTGCTTTGCTTTTTCATTCTCAGCAAAACAAAGATGGGGAGACAGATAAAATACCAAAGAAGAATAATGATAATAATGGATCCCACACTTGCTTTGAAGATGTAGAGAAAGCAAGAAAGCAATGTAAATTTTGCTATTATACAAATATTATGGTACTGAAATTGCTGAGATAGAAATTGAAGAATATTTTCTATGATTTTATCACTATTCTGGTTTGATGACAAACAAGTCTCAAACCTAGAGATGGGACTCGAGCCATAGTGTGAGATTCAGCAGCCAATTTTGCCCACAGCTCAGATTACCTCTGTTCATATCTTGAGATTTGGAAGTCCAAAGAAATGCCTACAAATTTAGAACACATGGAGTAGAAACTAGGCTAGAAATCCTGCCACAATAGAGCCTCCTGAAAGACTGCAGTGTCGCTGAGTTATGACAGGATCGGTATACTGGCAGATTAATTGTCGCAGGACTGCATTAAGCCAGAAAGCAGAGGAACGGGAACTCTTTTATGTAAACTCACAAAATAATTTGAGTTTTATTCAGTTCAAGGTCTGGGTAAAGGATCTGGTCAGTTCTTATTCATTCAGAGCAATTTACTCAGTGCTCTTTTTTTTTTGTTCTTCAGCTATCTAACAACATAAAAAAAAAAATCTCTGTAGAAAATAAAAAGAAGCATTGAAATGTACCATAAACAGTATGTATTTACCCAGGGCTTGCAAATGGCTTATGTTGAAGAGGAAGATGCTCCGTTTATACTATCTACTGGCAGTTTATGCAAGCTGCCTGTGTAACAGCACATCCTAAATCACAAGAAAAGGGACCGATCTTCAGAATTGTTTAAAAGGTTTACAGCTGCTTTCATCGAAATAAATGTACTGGAAACAGCAAAATCAGGAAACAGTTTGAAGATGATAAAGTTTGCATAAAGAAACCATTATGAAGGTGTGCCAAAAGAACAATTGTTTGATGTTGCGTTACAAATATACCTCCTTCTTTTTTTTTCTTTTTTTTTTTTTGGTTTGTTTTAAGATTCAGTTTATCTAATGGCTTTTGTATTCAAAGAACAAAATGCAGGAATTATTTCATGAGATGCAAAGTGGAAACTTTCAAAGAAATACTAAAAATCTAATCAAGATTAGATGACTTTTTATTGGCATTTAACTTTGTTCTTTGCCATCTCACCTGTATTACCAGAATTACTTTTCACAATATTTTAATTTCAGGTAGGCGATAGAACCTGGAAACACAAAACAACATATGAACTAGAACAAAGCACCCTGAAATTGAAATTTCCGGATGATCTCAGAAAAAAAAAAAAGGGTTTGGCCTGTTGGGGACTGTTAAGCCAAGGTGTCTATCAGGAAGTAGGAGGAGGACTGCCCTGATAATCCAGTAACGGAAGCCAGAGCTCCGCTGCACCAATGGTTTGTTTACAAGTGTTTATTTTCTGGAGAACTCAGAGTTGTACCTAATCGTAAGGCCTTGGGATATTCTAGCAAAATTTCTCGAGTGGATGCTGTAAATACTAACCAGAAAGGCACGTGGCTTGTTTGCCTCTCCCCGTTTCCCATGGTTGTGCTCAGTGTCACTATTTCCACTGCAGCACTCGAGTCTGGATCGTGGACAAGGCGGGAAGGGAAGCCAGAAAGGCAAAGAGTCTCTTCTCCTTCCCCTTGTGCGCTCTCCCACAGACCGTTGTTTAACAAGAAGATAAATTTTCAGCTTTCAAGGGAAACAAAAGCTGCCTGTAACTTACCCAGAGTAACAACTAACTGTCTGCAAACCTGTGGAACGGCATGACAACATCTTTTGATCACCACACCACAAAGCATAAAACACCTTGTACTCCCTGTAATTTATTACCGTCGGATTTTTTTAGGAAACAAGAGTTTCCTAAAAGAGAGATCCTAGACTGGCAGCCCTTCACAGAAAGTTTTCAAACAGAAGTAACAGCTCTCCCCTCGCTTCCCCCCAGAGGCCCTGACACCAGTCGTCCCAGCAGCCCTCCTGCTGCAGCTGCTCACAGGGAAGGGGCGAGGTGGAGCGTTAACACTCAGTCTCAGCATGGGACCTGATGAGACTTCTGGTTAGGGCCCTGGCTTGTTCCTTGGGCCACAAAGAATGTGATCCAAAACCCATGGGCTTACCTTTCTAAAGTTCTTCACAGAACATGGCACCTCCGAAGGGTTTTATAAAAAATTTTTAGCTGTCCCTGAAGCCTGGGGCTAACGACAGTACTTAAGTTTCTTTCCTAGAAGTGTTTGATGTCATATTGATTTTGACTTTTCAAAATGTTTATATAAGTTCAGACGTTGAACAATCTCTCCAACACAAGTTCAGAGGCATGGTTAGGAGAGCTCTGGGTGGCCAGGAGCTGAAGGTTGGAATCCCAGGCTGGTCTCCTCACTTGTGCTTTAGGGAATCTTGGGGAGCAAATGAGACTATCAACCGGTCCTGATTCTTCAGCATCTGGAATGGACACTGTGAATGGGATAACGATGCAGCCACAGAGGATTGCTGGAGCATGAAGGGATAACAAATGCAGGTTATGTTTGTGGAAGGGATCACTGCATGAAGCATTCAGCTTCTTTTAATCAATATTTGGCTTCAATTCCAAATAGCATTTTGCCTCCATAGTAATCTCCTGATGGTGATTCCCAAGCATATTTCATATGAGATGCAATGCAGTTAATCATGTATTCTAATGGCTTTGATTTTAACCTCTTTCTTCTACCAAAGATATGTGGGACATTCTTGGCAAAGGCTGTCTGGCTGGTGTACTATGAGCAGAGAAAATGTCTTTCTCAAGTTCTCTAGTACAAATAGACTTTAATCCTAAAGCCGGTGATGTCACGAGAATCTTTCCCTCGACTTCCTAGAGCTTTGGACTAAGTCCATGATACAACTACTTCTTCCAGTCCTTGGATGTTATTTCAGACTAACACATACAGGAAGCCTAACTTCCTCCATTAACTTGTACATGCAGAGGAATGCGACCAATAAGATTAGGTGGAAATGGAAATATTATTTCCGAGAACCAGGCAAAAGGGCCTGGGAGTATGTCTTCTGCTCACAGAAGCGTGGTCAGTATGAGGTCACTCCAGCACTGAATTTTATGGCACCTTAAGCTGAAGGGGATTTTCAAGGGCAAGGTAAAGAAGGCCAAAAAAATTAAGCCAAAGACTTATTCAGAGGAAACTCTCCACGAGCTCAATGGAGTTTGTTTGAGAAAGGATGGCAAGGTTTGGCTCATAAGCTCTGCATGAAAATTTAGCAAAAAAAGCGATTGTCTTTTCAGATTGAAGGAAAAAAGTTTGTTCTCTTATGAACAGACTATACATATGGACCTTGTTAATTACTGGATGTTTGATAGTATTTATCTGTTCACCAGCGTACTTATTTTCCCTAAAATTGAATGTACCTTTGGCCTTTAATGTAGTATCACCATTAAACAAACAAACCAATAAAATAACATGGTTACCAAAACTTAGGAGTTTCTTCTGTATGGTTGAAACACTCTCCTTGTAGTCTCACTCATTTCCTGTCAGGAGACTTTGGCTCTCAGTCTCCAGTACATAAACGAGCCCAGGAGCTGGCCCAAGCCAGACGTTTTGTGCAGCTAATGGCAGAAGATGCTTTAGAATGAAGGAAATATATTTGTCCCCAAAGGACCTGACATCTTTTTGGGTGTCCTATATCCCTCTGCCTGGCTCTCTCTCCATCCTTTTGGAGAAACAGCCAAACAAAATCAATGAGAAAGCTTACTATTTCGTGCTGCACTTCTAACGAAATCGTCTCTGGACTCTAAAGACAGTTTCCTGATATGCATGTGATTGTTCCTGGTGCAAATGAGATGCACTGGAATTGTCCCTCTTTTGCAGGTAGTGAAAGGAGCTTCCAGTTGCAGCTCCTTGGGGGGGTCATATACATTAGCTCGGGCAGTGAGGAAAGCCCTGTGTGGGGCACTGTCATCTCCGAATTAATATTGGCCATTAGCAGAACATTGCATCTATATTGTTTGGGGATTTGAGGTCGGTTTTGCAGGGAGAACTCGTGAACTTCTGCTCCACAGCCCCCATTTTGTCTTCTGAAAACACCCATGTCAACGTCTGAGCCTGAGTCAAAAGAAAAAAAAAAGAAATTTTGCTCCAATAGCTTTTTTGTTTGTTTGTTTTTGAGCCTTTGCCACAGAATAACCCTTTCCTCTCTATAAACTTTTATCTTTAATTGCTGTTTTGGGACTCTTATCCATCTACTTGTTATTCTTTGTGGGAAAAACTTCTGCCTTTAAGTTCTGTGTTGCACCTCAGACCTCCAGTTTTAAAATACCCCCCTTCACGGTGTTTTCTGGGCTGCTCTTTAAGCGATGTGAGTTTAATGCTGATACTGCATTAGTGATCAATCAAACCTTTGCCAAGAGCACACACAAAATAAACAAATAAATAAATCTTGCAGTGTATTTTGATGTGCCTTTGAAAGGAGGAAAATTCCTTTCACATGGCCTCTTGTCCCCAGAAATCTACAAGTTTCTTTGTCTTGGCAAACGGCCAAGCAGCACGGTGATGTACCATTTTTCTTGGCCAGTGTTTTTCGGTCTTTTGAAATCAGACCAAGTGCTCGTGTGCTATTTCTTCATTCTACAGCTGCAAGACAGCGACCGCAGCTGTATGTGCTGCGAAACTTAGCTTCCATCTATAGTAAGGGGCGCGGCGCTTTTGTTTTTCTGAGATAGCTGACTGAACACATTCGAACTCAGGACTGAGATGAGCAGTGCTGCGGCTTCCTACGGAGCCGTTTCACTTTACCGATCAACCTTGGTGCTTCAGAGAGCCGAGCCAGAGAGGGGCCTTTGCAGGGTGAATGCGTATACACACGCTAATTTTCTACGTGCATAGGACCGAATTAGCCTCTCCCTAGGTGAATGCCATACCAGTGGACTGAAGCCAAACATCTGTAGCCCACCTGGCAGCAATCTTGCAAGCCCACACTGCTTGGTGCCTCCCCTCAACCCCATCCAAGTCCCTTGAGGTTACAGACTTGGCAGCCTGGTTAAACTGACCCTGTTTGGAGCGGTCCCTTACATCATCTCATTTCATAAGCTGTTAACTAAACTATTTGTGAGATTGGCCGAAGTTGCTTGCTGACAAATTGCAATGATGCTTGTGAAAAAGGGGAAAAAGGGAAGGGGGAAAAAATGTCAAAACACGGTTCATGTGTAAGGCAAAGTCAGCCAGGAAATATTTATGGCGGGTCCTGATGATCAGATGTTCTGGAAGTGGAAAGGAGGAACAAATGTTTCCCTCTCTCCCTGTTAGGCGTTTTTGTGGTGTTCCAGAGAAGAGTGGTGAGGTTTTTGTGGGGTTAAGTTGTCTGAAGCTAAGCCTGGCAGAGAGGAACCATTCTGCCCATGCTTAAAATGAGACCATGCATCTGTGCACTAAGACATGTTGTTTTAAGGACTTAATAGCGATATTATTAACTGGTCGTTGGTGGTTTGAACTTGAGCTGAGAGTGGAACAAACCCAGTTCAAAAGCCATAATAGGTAGAGTACCTCATAACATCTGAGGAAGAATTCCCAACCAGTTTAATGGTTTTGCCAATACTAGATGTTTGGGGCACTGCTCAGTTAGGTGAACCTGGCTCCCTGGGAGATCTACTGAGATACAAGGATGGGCATTAGGTTTTTTATCCGTTTGTTTAGGAATTGTAATGACAACATTGTGAAAACAGGATTCCTGCCCGAGAGGTCACCTAATCTATACACAATAAGAAATAAATAGATGGGACAAACTGACAAAGACTGCATGAGATAACAGCTACAGTTAGCAAAGTAATCACGCTTTTCCTTTTCTCCAATTTATTTTTCCTTTATGTTCTTAGAATAGCAGTGACTCAGGGCTTGAAAGCAGTTTAAATGTGGCTCCCCTACTTGGGTTAAACCTGGGCAGGCAAGACGGTGCGGGAGCTCCATGCAGCTGTGTAAGGCAAAGACCTGGCAGTGACAGGCAAGGCGGCTGAAATTTCCATTGAGTGGGAGTCACCCGGGAACTGAGCTGAGCGGTCACTGCAGACCACCCCAGCCTCAGCTGTGACAACAGGGCCCTGGGGAGCAGTTAGTGTTTCCTGCCTCTGAAACTCTCCTGGAGGTCCCTTTCCTTTAGGGTCTCTGAGGTGTGTGTCTCATGGCTCTCAGCCACACAAAGATTTGGGCACGTGGCTCACAGGGTCAAAAGGAATGGCCACCCTCGTAGCAAAAATGAAGCTCATCTGTGTTTATTGAATTCTTCTGGCATGTTGTTGTTGCTGAGAAGAAGCCTTCTCACCCTGCCTGCTCTCACAGCGCAGGACACAGCACACTTGCTTAGGCCCTCCTGCAAAAACTCGGTGTCCCACTCTGTTGGTTGTGTTTGCACTCAAGCCTTTGCAATCTTGTCTTATTCATTTTAATGTTTAAAAGCAGTGGATTGATAAGAGAAGAGGAAAAAGTATTACACTTCTGTGAAGGATTTACTTGCAAAATGCATTCAAAGGTTTGCTAACACCACGTTCATAGATGTTTAAGAAGGGAGTAAGCAGTCCAAGGGGTCAACAGGTTGCTTTTATCCACGGTTGATCACTAACAAGAGTACCTCATATTAGCATGCTTACATCCAGTTGTGGCAGAGTCCCTTGCGCCTATTATGTATTCAGACATTATTAATAATTGATTAACCCTTTACAAACCACTTAGATGTGAAACCTCTTTCTAAAATGGAAAGGAGAGCTATCAGACAGGGACTTGTCAAAGAGGCTATTAGGCAACACCCTTCTTGTCTGAAAAAAACACATTAATAAACTAACACATGAATTCAGGTAAATTCTGCTCCATTTTTATCTGGAGATTCCTTTTGTAATTCATTCTCTTCTTTGGATCTTTCTCTGTTTACTCAAAAAAGATTTCGAGTACTTTAGGGGATTTGGGCTACATTTTCTGTGAAAGGATTTTTCTGCCTATGTCATTTATTAACTCACCAGTCCTACATGGTTTGGTGTCCTCATGACATACCAGGAATTATGCACGTGCACTCAGGGGTGAGTGGGCTGTAACAATCTCCCCACGTAAGGCTGACAGTATGTTTGTCGTTGAAATGTGCTACTATACAACCCTGTTGTTTGTTGTTTTTTTTCCTGAGGGAAAATCGTGTGTAAGTTGGATGAGTGGCTTTGTCTGAAGTCCTGTAACCACAAACCAACTGAATCTGTATCATGGGTTTATAAAATCACAGAATGGTTTGGGTTGAAAGGGACCTTTAAAGATCATTTAGATGTGGTGCTGAGGGACAGGATTTAGTGGTGACCTGGCAGTGCTGGTTTAACGGTTGGACTTGATCTTAAAAGCCTCTTCCAACCAGAACAATTCTATGATTTAGCACAGATAGCCCACACCACCACCACTACCACCACAGGCAGGGATGTCTTTTATGATATGCAGGCTGCTCAAAGCTCCAAGCTGACCCTGAACATTTCCAAGGAGGGGACATCCACGGCTTCTCTATTCTAGTGTCTCCCCACCCTCATAGTAAAGAATTTCTTCTTCATGTCTAACTTAAATCTACCCTCTTTTACTTCAAAACTGTTACCCCTTGTACTATCACAGGTCCCAATAAAGGGCTTCTTTCCATCTTTCCTAAGAGCTTCTTTAAGTATTGAAAAGTCACAATAGAGTCTCCCTGGAGCCTTCTTTTCTCCAGGTTGAAAACCCCCAACTCTCTCAGCCTTCTATTGTAAGAAAAGTGTTCCAGCCCTCTGATAATTTTTGTCTTTCTAGACATCATAGACGTCACAGGTGGCAGATGCCAGTGTCCAGGGCTTTGGTTTCATCATCCACGCTGAACCTAGGGAGGCTGTAATTCTTCAGACATGTGAAGCTTATCTGTTCCCATAGGATCTGACAGAAGGACCTCTCTCCTCCTTTCCCAGGCAGTCTGACATAGCTGGCCAATGGCAGAGAAGGGATAAACACACTTGATTTACAGTAACTTTTAATGGAATTCAATTGATGGCTTAAAAGCTTTCTATGTAATAATATTAGTTCCTACTGACTCCTAAACAAACGTTTTTCTAGTTAAAAAACACAAGTGTGTGAATGGGAAGGTACCAAAGGGCCTTGGTTTGAGGACAGAGGCTGAGTCGCACAATTGAAAGGTGTTGCTGGCAGCATGCTCAGGAGATTCACTATGGTGGTTTCATAAATTTAAAATAAAGCACCTGCTTCTATGTTGAATCCTTCTCTATTTCTATGCTACTGAATGCTCCTTTGAATCCAAAGATACTGACACATTCTACACTGCTGGGAAATCAATAAAAACTTTAATCATGAAATTAAATAAACCCAAAGCTACTGACATTAGATGGTAGCACTTTTGGAAGGAGTAACTTGACATTTTATACTTCTGCAACTAGGCTTATTATTTACAAAAAAAGAAAAAAAATCAATAGCTTCTTCAGAGCTATTGGGATGGAGAATAAGGATATTCCCATCATTTTGAGTAACATCTTAGTGGGCTTTAGGGTGGTTACAAAGGAGTAGCAAGGCATACATTCTTCAGTGATGCAAATGATTTTGACAGAAGGAATTAGTTAGCTCTTAGCTCGACCTTCATCACAATCTCTGAACTTCTTTAAAAAGTTTGTGCTGTCATCCTATCCTGTTCATCCCTTTCATTTATACGTTTCCTAGGCCTAACTGTGAAAAAGTAGTAGTGTGAAGGTAGTGACATGTCCGTGAAGTAGCAAAGTACACTGTACAGTAAAGAGGCACACCTGAATCACACATACAGAGCAGTAATGGATATGCAACTGAAGATCCTGCATTACATCAAGCAAAATTAATCTAGAAACTAGTTTTGGCAAATTCTCAGGTAGAGCTGTGTAGAATGCTATCAAGTAAACATAAAACTTCACTAAAAATCCTTATATGTGTAAAAAGTTTAAAGCTAAGAGGTTCTTTACAAAAGGTGCCTTTTTAAAAAATTAATTAATTTCCCCGAAAACGTAAAAGTAAAGAATTACATCCTTTTACATATTAACATTAAGTCATTTTATGAGAAGAATAAGAGAGACATATAGAGGAAGCTTCTCAAATGGAAAGCCATGAAACCTCTTCATTTTGTGTCAAAAATAAAAATTCTACTTTCAGGTTCTTCCTGGAAATCCCACTTCAGGATTTCCTCTTTCTAAGGGAAAAGTCTTAAAATGTGAAATATTTCTTCACAAAATTGAAAAACAAGTAAAATAGACATTTGTACACAATTCTACTAAAGCCATCACAGATACTAATTTCAAATTTTGCAAGAAGCCAAGGACTTCATTTATAAAGAGAAAGATTTTCCTTTTTTAATCTTGTTTCTTGCTATTATTATCATTATTTGCAACAGACAAAAAAAAATTCAATTAATCTGAAAATGGTTAGGAGTGTTGCACCACAAAAGTCATCTATCATCTACAACAACAGAAGTATATAACCAGGATTCTATGAATCTGTAGTCATTCTTCCCACTTCTGATCTAATGGAAACTTGTGGAAAAGGAATAAAAGGAAGATAGATTTATATATTTAACAAGTAGAAGCAGACCTTTTTCTCCTTTTAATGAGTAGATGTATTCATATTTTGCGGTGGGTTGACCTTGGCTGGCTGCCAGGCACCCACCAAGGTGCTCCATCATCCCTCCTTCTCAACAGGACAAGGGGAGAAAATTATGACAGAAAGCTCGTGGATTGAGATTGGGTTGAGATAAGGGCAGGCAGGTCACTCACAAACTACCGTCATGGGCAAACCAGACTCAACTTAGGGAAATTCACAGACTCACAGAATTGTTTTTGTTGGAAGAGATCTTTTAAGATCATCAAGCCCAACGGTTAACCCAGCACTGCCAGGCCACCACTAAAACATGTCCCTCGGCACCACATATTTTAAATGCCCCCAGGGATGGGGACTCCACTGCTACCCTGGGCAGCCTGTTCCAATGCTTGACAATCCTTTCTGCAAAGAAATGTTTCCTAATATTCAATCTAAACCTCCCCTGGTGCAACTTGAGGCCATTTTCTCTCATCCTATCGCTTGTTACTTGGGAGAACAGACTGACCCCCACCTTGCTACAACTTCCTTTCAGGGAGTTATAGAGAGTGATAAGTTCTCCCCTCAGCCTCCTTTTTTCCAGGCTAAACAACCCAAGTTCCCTCAGCTGGTCCTCATAGAACTTGTTCTCCTGACCCTTCACTAGCTTCATTACTCTTCTCTGTACATGCTTCAGCACCTCAACGTCCTTCTTGAAGTGCGGGGCCCAAAACTGCACACAGTATGCAAGGTGCAGCCTCACCAGTGCCCAGCGCAGGGGGACAATCACTTTCAGCACATGGGGACAGCATGCTTCTGCACCTTTAGGAGTTCCTTTTTAAAGGATGCTCAGCATTCCTGGACTCCTTTGCCCTTCAGGACTGCCTCCAAGGGATTCTGTCAACCAGTGTCCTGAACAGCTCAAGGTCTGCCCTCTGGAATTCCAAGGTGGCAGTTCCACTGCTCTCCCCACCCTCCCCTCCTCCACCCCCCACCCCCCACCCCCACCCCCCCCGGCTTAATTTCTCAAGAACTGAAAACTCTACCAAGTCATGATCACTATGTCCAAGACGACCTCCAACCTTCACGTCACCCACAAGTCCTTCTCTGTTCACAAATAGCAGGTCTAGCAGGGAGCCTTCCCTAGTTGGCTCACTCACAAGCTGTGTCAGGAAGTTGTCTTCCACACAATCCATGAACTTCTAATCAAACAGAGCAGGCTAATGAGAAACAAGAGCAAATCTAAAAACACCTTCTCCAGCCCATCCCTTCTTCCCAGGCTCAATTTCACTCCCAAGTCTTTTACCTCCTCCCTCCCAAGTGGAGCAGAGTGATGGGGATTTCAGGTTGCAGTCAGTTCATAATGCTCCATCTCCACTGCTCTTTCTTCCTCATGTACTTCCCTGCTCCACTGTGCGGTCCCTCCCATGGGATACAGTCCTTCACAAACTGCTCCAGTGTAGGTCCTTCCCATGGACTGCAGTTCTTCAAGAACTGCTCCAGCATGAGTCCTTTCCATGGGGTACTGTCCTTCAGGAACTGACTGCTCCAGTATGGCTCCCCTGTGGGGTCACAGATCCTACCAAAAAACCTACTCTGTGTGGGATTCTCTCCATGAGCTGCGGTTCCTGCCAGAAGCCCGCTCCTGCATGAACTTTGTGTAAGATTCCTTCAGTGCACCCGCTTTCACGTGTGGTCCTTCCTGGGCTGCAGGTGGATACCTGCTCCACTGTGGACTTCCATGGTCTGCAGGAAGACAACCTGTGTCATCCCATGGGCTGCACAGGAAACTCTTCCCTCACACCTAGAGAACCGCCTGCCCCCCCTTCACTGATCTTGATGTCTGCACAGTTGTTTTTCTCACATATTCTCTCTCCTCTCTCCCAGCTGTTGTGCAGCGTTTTTCACTCCTTAAATGTATTGTCACAGAGGCAATACCAATGTCACTGGTGGGCTCAGCTTTGGCCAGCAGCAAGTCTGTCTTGGAGCCAGACAGAACTGGCTCTGTCTGACATGGAGGAAGCTTCTGGTGCCTTCTCACAGAAGCCATCCTGCAGCCATACCTGCAGCCTCCCCACAACCAAAGCCTTGCCACAGAAACCCAATACGGATCTACACACAAATCTACAGCTATATGCTGCTAGAATGAAAGAAGAGACTGTTTCCTATTTCAGACTATTTATTATTGTTTAAGATACAAGCAAATACGGATGTTCGTTCTAAACTTAAGCAGATTTTTCACTACTGATAATTACTTCAAAATATGAACAGACTTATTCATCAGCAATGACAGCTACTCTTCTGCTATGGATATTTTTATTCTATAGGTTTCATAACAGGAGAGGAACAGGGACTGCAGGATATATGCCTTTGGTTTAAATCAATTTCGGATTTATTCTGGAATGATGGGCTTTTTCCTAGTTTTTGGCAAGGATGGTATCTTTAACACCAAGACCTGCCCATAGTCAAAGGCAGGAGGAGAGTAGTGTGACACTTCTAGATAAGCTTACTTACGCCACATTCAGATCCATTTATTCTGAGTATGTTCAGAGATATTTTTCCAAATATTATTATATATTTCCAAATCACCACAATATTCTGCAAAGAGCTGCTCTGTAGGGCTTACTTTGAATTCAGAGGCAAAGAACAGGAACCACCTGTTGAGAGACGTGTCCATGCCGCCGTTTCCAGGATAGAGACTAGCTTTCTTGAGTGTTGCTTTTCATGGAAGTAACCTTAAGGGCAGAATTTATGTAAGAATCCGTGAGGGACAGACACAATTGGATCTATCATAGCATATAGTGACTTTCTGGGCCACATGTCACTTTGCTTTGCATCTTGCAGGCAATTTGTGAATGGCAGTTGATGAGACATGATCTGCCATATATATTTTTTTCCTGTAGAATATTGAATGTGACACAATAAAGTCTGATTTTCATCTCAAGATAAATAATAAAAAATAACATAGAAAAGCTGTTAGTAAATACTGCAAAAGGAAGTGCTCAAGGGTGTTTTCTGACAATGTAGTTATTTATAAACCTCTCCTTTCCACATCCTGAAAGACTCATTAAGGATGGGGATTCTGAATAAGAGCAATAGAGTGTATTGTGCCGTGTGTAGCATGAAGTAAATATTCAATAGGTGCTGGGAGTCCTTGTTCAGGGACCAAGCTTGGGAAGTGATGTAAACTCTTCACAGAGCACTTAATTTGATTCTATCAGAGATTTATTTCAGCATGTGATTGATGGAAACTGACTAAGTGGTAGTGTGGCAAAAGTACAAAAGCTATTGAACTATTAATGTTATTTATAAGGACAGGACTAACCGTGATAAGCAAGGACCGGTATGAAATGTTTGTTTGCTTATTTGGAGTGAAAACCCTTCCTCTGTGAGGAGCCAACACGACTGCTTAGGCTTATTGGAAGCTAAAGACAAGTGCAGACCTACCAGAGTCAGCATAGGCTCAGCTCCTCATGGTACCGTGGTGTGGAAATCAGTTTTGGGCTTGCAACATGCTTGGAATCATTTTGGTCACAAAAACCATAAACACAAAAGTGCTGAACTTCCTTGGGTTCAGAAAATCTTGTTCTTCATCTCTGACCTGTCAGCTGTACTGGGCTTTGCCTTTCATGTTAAGGACAGCAGAAATGGGTAAACAAATTGGAGCAGCAATCAGTATTCTTTGTATTTGACAACAATTTCATTTCCCAAAGACATCACCCCTTCCTTGGGTCCACATTTTCTGTGTGCTTGGAAACCACAACAATATAAATATATGCCAATCAAGTGGTTAGCATAATAGCATATTGTGAAATTATATATAAACATCAAACTACATTGATTGGGCAATTTCCTATCCTGTTACTCTTGAATTACTGCTTCCCTGAATATGTCTTTTAGGAATATCTCAGCTAGAAAGCAGTCTGCAATGTTTTATTCACTTTAGCAGTTCTATTCAAAATTTTCCAACTCCCAACATATTGGTCAATATATTACAGGCTCCTGGGCCAGCAATAGCAACCCAAATTGGTAAGTGAGTGAAGAGATACAAAGTGCAGAGAGGAATATGGCTAATTGATCTTTAAATGCTTGCATGAAATAATTCAAGAATGCCTTGCTTGTGATATACTACATGAGCTCAATCCCTAACCCATTTAATACCATTTCCCTGAACTCAATCAGAGCGATCCGACATACTAGCATTCCAGTACAAGGATCCCCATGGTATCATTTAACCTGTAGGAGGAAGGAAGTGTTAAAGCCACGGGTGGCCTTGCAATTCTTGGGAAAGGTCTCACTTCACATGCAGGTCTCCTCAGCAACTAGGCGAAGCCAACCAATGTGTCATCCAAATTGTAGTGAGTAGATGCCAGTCCTAATATCTGCCTTTATTGTCTGGTGTCCCTGGGTGTTCTTCTCGGATTTTGTTGCATAGAAATACTTGACATGAAGGTGTTTGCTCACTTCACAGAGAAAGGCACAGCAGCTTCTTGGACTTCTGTCTTATTTGCTTTAGTCAGCCAGTCATCTGCATGACAGAGAACATTTTTTAATTTGAGGCTGATGCACTGATTCATAGTGCAGGTCCCTTCACAGATATATGTTTCTTAGACTTGCCAGTCAGCAAGATTAGACAGTGAGTTTGTAGTAATTTATTTATAAAAAGTGAGCAGGGGACAGCCTCATATCACCTAATGTTGGCGTATTACCTACTAAAAGAAAAATGAAACCAAATATTTTGTCTCCTAAGAATCAAAGTAGGAGAGAACAGGAGGAATGTGTGGCATTTCTCCCCAGTGCATCAGGCAGTCATTTCCCAGATAATAATTAGGTCTCTTTCCTTTATTGACATTGTAGGCAGGATTTATGAAGAAAATAAAGTATTTGAAGTAATATGATATCCACGATCTGCTTTCAAGCTTATTCAAAGTTCATAGAGGCCAAGGAGAGTTTTGTCTTGACGGAGCTTTGAATCAGGAGTTGTTTTTCTCCATGAAGTCTCCTCTCTTCAGTTATGTGCAATATTTACGTGATTTTCTTCTTGTGAGAACAGGTTTTCTTACAGTTCTTGTGGTTCACCAGGTTAAAACAACATCTAAATATCTTCCAGCTGGCTAGGTCTTAATTCTGACCAGAACTGGGCTGTGCAGAGATAATTGTAATTTTCACACAAATTTTATCCATATTTTTTTCAGAAGCATCCACACAAAAAATATTGCATTTGTAGTTTAGTCCCAACTTTATCTCACCTGTCCTTACAACTACATACCATCAAGGATCTCTAGAGGTTATGACTGAAGGATCTCTAAACAGAAGTTCAAGTGAACATAGAACCAGTACTGCCCCTCCACTAGGTCCATAAGTCTAGATCCCAGAGGCCAGCTGGGACACGCTGATCTCTTGGCCTTCTCTGCTCTGTCAGAGTAAAGAAATGGTAACTAGTCAAAAGCACCATGATTATGCTCTGTCCTTCCTGATTGTTGGCTTTAACTGGCCTCAGGAGGGCTACACAGTGACTAAGTTGAGTTCAGCTTCCCTGCTGCTGGGCTGCGCTGGACATGTCCAGCCCCGCCCATATCCAACGCACCCCGCATGTGAACGTGAGTACGAACCCTGCCAGTCACCACACCCGCCTGGGCTCAGCCAGAGCAGCCTCAGTGGCTCAGCAGGACAGCCTTGAGAGGCAGGCTTGGGCTGGGACTGACATCTGCACGACAGTGCGGACGCTCTGCTGTGTCCATGCAAAGCAGTTAACAGCCCCTGAGCACAGGATCAAGACCTGGCCCATGACTGTCGCTGCTAAAGGCTCCCAGGTGCTGCCTGGACCTGTACAACAGCAGGAACGCGCCAGGCACTGGTACTGTCCAGGACGTCTTTCCTGCAGGTGGGTGAGGGAGGGTATCTGGCTTTGTGGAAGAAGCAGTCTCTTCCTTATTTTGTATCCCGCTCCTGTGGCTCAGGATACCTCCTGTTATTGTTTATGTACACACATACAGCAAAGCTTTATTGCATGGAGTCTGAACCATTGGTTTGATGCGAGTTTTTCTTGTCTGGTCCGTATATTAATTTGACCACGCGTATTTTCCCAGATGCAACCAGACCCGCTTGAGTGTCTGTTATGGTGAAAAAACCATCTCATGTGCTGTGCCATGTTCCCATTGTTTAGTGATTATAGGCAAGCTGAGTCATAGTGACATTAAGAAAAGAAAAAAAAAAGTCATGTCTTTCAACACTTCAGGCAAAACAGGCAAGCAACTTAGAAAGGTAAATCATAGCAATACGGGGGTAAAAAACACATTTCTCACCAACCTTCTTAAGTTGAGATCCACACTTAGAGTAAACTAGGGTATCCAAACTCAGAGGAATTGACAGGAGTGCCATGATACTTGAGAAATAATTAAACTGGAAGAATATGAGATAAAGATGATGGAATTGTCTTAGGCCTTTAAGGTTGCTATCTTTTTTCCTTTTATGAAGAACATGTGTGATTTCCTTCAGGTCCCGGTCTCTGTGTGATGTTTGTTGGATGTTGCAGCTGCTGCCCGTATCTTGGCTTTTTAATTTTTCTAGTTGGTGAGGCAATAACATGGGGAAGACGGAATGTGCTATGCAAGTGCAAAGCACAAGCCAGGCTCACTGATTTTAGTGGAAATTAAGGCGTACATCTATATTTTATGCTTATATAGCACATTCCATCTTCCACACTTTCCCATTTATGGGATAACATTGTCGCTGGAGAGAACACATCACATTCACTTCTGTATTATTTAGCCATGTAATGTGATAGTGATAAGATCAAGATGTTTGGCACTAAAATCCCAACTGTTTCAGCAAGTGCTTCATGGTTGCTTGGGGTGTCATATCTGTTAACAAGCTTGTTCATCATCTTTGCATTTTCCTCGTGGAACAGGTAATGAGCAGTAACTGGCGAATCTCTCTCTCTCATCATCCACTGCCCTGTTACAGAAAGAGTTGTCCTTCACTGGATAAACGTAAATCTTTCCTTAAACTGGGTGTTTCATTTTTTGGGTTTGGGTTTGTTTGCTGGTTTTGGGGTTTTTTTTTCCTTTATGTTAAAATATATATGCTAATTCATATAGGAGATTTCTGTGCAGAGCTGCAAAACCTGAGATGAAGAACTGCCTGGTGCTTAAACAAAGGTCAGCTTGAAATACCCAGTCTGACACAGACTAATATAATCACAGACCACTCACTTTACGAGTTTCTTCTTGCATTTTTCTGTCTCTGGAAGTAGGACATTCTAACATTTACCCTCCTTGTGGTAATGCTTCATGACTTAGGAAATGTTTATGGCACAACACTGTTATTAGCCCAGCATTGTTTACTCCTGCAAATGCTGATTAAGGACACTGAAATTGTCTGGATGATAACAGGGAGGTACAAAAGGAAATGAAAATGAGGCTTTAATCACTCTCTCGGTGCATAGAGGAACACAGATAAGGACAGTCCCCACCACAAGCTGTAAGCAGGGCATTACCCAGTGAGTACAATTTTATCACGTGTTTTGTCTCTGGGGATTGCATCTCTGTAAAACTTCTCTCTGCTGCCTGCTGCCACAGGCTGCTAGCCTGGAACCAAGCTCTTAAACGTAATGAAAAGGAGAAAGACAAAGAAAGTTAATGGCCGCAGCAGCTCATATGGGTCTCACTTCCACAGATCTGGTAACCTTGTACAGAGCTGCTTTCATTACAGGCAATGGCGTGCTGGGGCTTCAATTGCAGGGTGCTGCTGTGTTACTGCTTTGCTTACTGCCCCGAAGATATTGCCTGGATAAATATTGCCTCCTGAAGGATTGCGCTGCGTCAATGACATGTACTAAGCTCAGAGTGCTGAAAATTTCTTCTGGATGAGACAAGCTAACATTACTCTTGCTGACTCAAGCAGTGGGAGAAGCCTGTGATTCACTGACTAGAAATGTTGCTTTTGTCTAAAAGTCTGCAACTCTCCCCCTGCTCAGGAGACACAGCCTCAGCTCTCCGCTTCTCCTAATTTGGTTGGTGTCTACCTCTGCTTGCTGCGATACTAGCACATCAGCCTGTGTGTGTTTTGTCCTTGATGAGAAATTCTGTTGCAGACGTGACGTGCCAAATTCCAGCCACTGGCCCATTCTTGAAAAAAATAAAGGGTGCAAATATCCTTTGTCACACAGGGCAATACTTCAATGTGAAATAAAATTATTGCCAGTATGCTACCGTATCATAATTCCCAAATTACTAGGTAAGGTAGGTAAAACAAAATGTTACTGTTAAAAAAAGTGTTTCAGAATCTTGCTGTATCTTGGACCTTGGAGGTAACTTCATTACCACACTGGACCTTGAGGCTTGAATATGACATTGGATATTTCTTTTCCTCCTGTTCCTGTAACAGTACTATCCTCTGCAAGACCGTCGAGATTGTAAAGGGGTCATCTAAAGACTGAAAGCTCACTGTACTAAATCTTTGGGCCCAAAATACATTGGGACTTATCCACGAGCAAAAGCTGTCCTAGGTTAGTTCTGCAAAATGTGCAGCAAGATCAGCACAAAACTCCATGTCACGGCTGGACCATAATTCTCACTTGGCCACAAAACGCGGGCAGTCTTGAGGGGCAAGTTTGGAATGATTTTATGGTCCTAGCTGGTATTGCTGATACTGAAGCTGCCTTTCCTCTAGTCATGTATTTGAGGGACCTACCTCTTAGAGAAAAATTTCAAAGGAGAATTGCAAATGGGATGTCTTCTCCAGATGATATTTCCAATTCGCCCAGTTATGTGAAGCCCCATGCAATGTCTGTGAGGTCGTAAGACTTTTTCATTGGGATGTTGCTGCTGTATTTTGCAAAATGGACAACAGCTCTAAATTCAGAGGCCTACTGATTGATCTGGGGAGACCTTATAGCGGCCTTGCAGTGCTTAAAGGGGCCTACAGGAAAGATGGGGAGGGACTCTTTATCAGGGAGTGTAGTGATAGGACGAGGGGTAACGGTTTCAACATGAAAGAGGGTAGATTTAGATTAGCTATTAAAAAGAAATTCTTCACTGTGGGGGTGGTGAGACACTGGAAGGAGTTGCCCAGAGAAGTTATGGATGCCCCCTCCCTGGAAATGTTCAAGACCAGGTTGGATGGGGCTTTGAGCAACCTGGTCTGGTGGAAGGTGTCCCTACCCATGGCAGGGGGGTTGGAAGTAAATGATCTTTCGTCTAGAACCATTCTATGATTCTAAGATTTTATGAAAAAGGAAGTCTTTTCAGAAGAGGACTTGAAGAATGGCTATCTACCAAAAGTTTTAGTTGATTTTAAGGACACATATCATGCTTTTCCTATGCACAGCATGGGTAACAAATTAATTCAAGGACACATATTGGGGAGGCCATTGCAGAACTTTGAAGAGTGATCTAGGTTAATATTAAGATCAGTGAGACTGTGCCAAATGCTTTGTAACAAATGGTGCCCATGTTCCACATTTCTACAGTTCTTCTTTTGCTGCTCCCCATGTGCCCTCACAAAGGCCATCAGACACCCAAATGGGAGTAGGGAAACCAGAATTAGAAGATAAGAGATATTTAATCTAATAGAGCTAAAAAAAGATTGCCTTGAAGATGTTTGCAAAACAAGTTATTGTTTTGTATTGTGCAAGGATTAGAATCTTCTTTGTATAATCTTTAGTCCGAGAAATTATCAATTAGCTCCAGCCCTGGATCGTACATGCATGAGACTATGAGAAAGCCTTCTCTGGCCATCCACCTGCCCAGCAAATGGACGTGATAGGTCTGGCTTTTTTCTTTTTTCCCTTTTCTTTCCCCTCCCCTCCCCTCCCCTCTCCTTTCCTTTCCTCTTTTCCTAAATCCAGTTGGCAGATCTTGTAATTCTCTGGACTGACCTTTCTAAGGGCTAGATATTGAACCCACCATCTGGCTAATAAAGAGGCCAGCTGGACAGTAACACCAAGACTCAGTTCCAGACTCACATTTTCTTCATCTGGCTCCTTTTCTGCTCTTGCTCTGTCTGGACCCAACGGACATCATGTTGTGCAAAGATTTTGCTTTCTGGGTAAAATTCATGATTCCAGGGGTGTTGTTTTTCTGTCCCCTCAGGCAATATTTTATTGCTGGATATGGACCATATCCAGGAGCAGCTGAGGGAACTGGGGTTGTTTAGTCTGGAGAAGAGGAGGCTCAGGCCAGACCATATCGCTCTCTACAACTACCTGAAAGGAGGTTGTAGAGAGGTGGGGATCTGTCTCTTCTCCCATGTTACGAATGACAGGATGAGAGGAAATGGCCTTAAGGTGCATCAGGGGAAATTTAGGTTGGGTATCAGGAAAAATTTCTTTACACAGAGGGTCATTAAGCATTGGAACAGGCTGCCCAGGGAGGTGGTGGAGTCCCTTCCCTGGAAGCATTTAAAAGCCGTGTGGATGTGACGCTGAGGGACGTGGTTTAGGGACCCTGGCAGAGCAGGCTGAACGGTTGGATTCCATGATCTTAAAAGGTCTCTTCCCACCGGGTGATTCTGTGATTCTGTGATTCTGTGATATAGGATGCCAAAAAGAGAAAAACCTGATGAAACTACTCTCACTGTTAATAAGCAGCAATATCTTCTGGTTGCAGCAATAGGTTCAGATAAATCACTGGATCATTTCCCTCAGAGTTTATTGAACCACTGCTCTAACTCACCAGTTTGATTGATGCGACAGTGTACACAGATTTTTGATTCATGAGAAGTGAATACTTTTCTGTGTTAAATTAGAGATCATCCTCTAGGACATTTGGCAAAATTGAAACTGACAGACTCTTGGTACACTGGATGCCAATGGATTCACCTAAGTGCAGTCGGGGAGCTGACTGTCAAAGGGACATATTTGTACCCTGCTTAAGCTTGCTACAGGACACCACCATGTCTGCCTCTGTCGTGTCACTGTTATCAATGGAATGAGAGTTAGAGGATCTGAGTGTCTTGGATGGACACAATCAACAGATTGTACAAACAAAAGTAGTGAATTGCTCTGTAAGGAAAGGTGAACCAGGAGTTGAGTGCAGCAGCAAAGCACACAGGGCACAGGTCTCACCAGCACAGCCTCTTAGTGTCCCAGCAACATGAGCAGAGCAGGTCCAGGGACAGGAGATGGCTTCAGCCTAGAGTCAAGGTTGCCAGACTAGTCTGCAGTAATGAGGCAGGTCTTAAGTCAAGCCAGGAGGCCAAGTCAGGGTGAGAAATTACAGCAATGAAGTGTATGGCCAGGCATAGGCATATCTGAAAAATTGCTGAGGAAAGGACCAAGGCTTTCACGCAACGTGTTTAACAGTTCCTGCCAAAACATATAGGGTGAGAAGAATCAGATCTATTATCCCTTGTAAGTTTAGTGAGACAAATGTCTCACTTTCAAATAGAAGAATATGAAGTAGCTATATTTTTCATTAATATACTGAAAGACATCCTCTTTATTGCTCCACAGACAAGTGTTTCTCTTTATTAACATGATTTTGCAAACACTTTATCCATGAGAGACTGTAAAGTCAATGTCCATGCTGTGATAGTTTCCCTGCTCCCATCCAATAACATGCCAGTGCCATATCTTCACGGAAGAGATCATTCTCCCTCAAGGGGGGAATCTTGTTCAACATCTGTTCTATGTCTTCTGCAGCTCCTGCTGTTGCATTGAACAGATAGGGCCACTCTCAAGTGTAAAGACCCATTTCCAAAATGATCAGTTTCTTGCCAGCTGTTAAATGAAGTACAGTACAAGGACAACCCTTCACATGTCCGTGGGGATAGGTTAATGACACCATGCTAATCAGGTGTGTGTTGTCCCCATTTAGAAAGCCTTACTGCGTGTGTACCAAGGTCTGTTCGCCCTGAGTCCTCTGAAGCTCGTTGTGGCAGACCATTGATTTATACAGCTGTTGTTGCCTTAGAGAACACAGAAGGGTTCATGTTGCCAGGGATGTGGGATCAATCCTGTCATTACAGTCCATTAGCTGGAAACCCACTGTTAGGGCTCTCTGCATTAGAAAGAAACCATCATTTCTACAACTGTCTAAAACAATGAGGTCTGTGAAAATATCTCCCAGTTGTGAGGAAGATGCTTGCACAATCAGCTGGAGAGGTAATCGCGTTGTAGCCCAGGTCAGCATGGAGGGAAGGTGGTTCTTGTGTCAGTACACCGAAGGCAATGCGCCATGGCTGGGGCAGGCTCCCTTAGTTTCGGCGTGATTTTCAAGGCCACATTTGAAAGCAACTTGTCTCCAGGTGGTTTTCTCCAGAAATATTTCCTACTAGATTTCTACTTAGTGCTTTGCATCCCTTCTTCTGCTTCATCCGGGAGAGCTTTAAGGAATTGCTTCCAGATTCACCATTCAGTTTCTTAAAGACACTTCCAGGCCTCTGCCTTACCCGTCTCCATCTATGACTTGATTTTTGAACCGATAGACGGCCACTCATCTCCCCTCCTACCCAAATCTCTGCTGTTTAATTTCAAAAGCTGAGGTATGGCTGTAGATGGCCGTGGCGCTGCTCACGGTTACATTGCCAGAGCCAACTGCTGTTCCAAAGTGCAATGCACTACTTCCATTACTTTTTTGAGAACAGGTGCCAACCAGCTGACACAGGGTGCTGCGTACTCGCAAGTTCAAACAGCCAGGTTATTAAAATATTGTTCAAAGAAAATCCTGCCTGTCAGTTGTAAACTTGGCTGCCCTTGGCTGCCAGGCATCGCCAGACACTCGGAATGGTAAGTTACCAGTACCGCTGCTGGTAAATTATACAGCTCTAATTATATCAGCTCTGATTTCTACTGTCAACAACTGCCAAGCATCCTCATTTTCTTTCTTCTGTTACTGCTCTACCTAGAGAAATAGAAGATTGAGGACCTTCTCTGTTGCTGTTTTCCAAGGCTCCAAACAGTGTTAAGAGGCCAACAGCAGTATCATGTCCTGCATTTGCCAGATTTGATCTTTTTCATACAACCTCCTATCTCATGTATTGACTGAAATGAAACACCATTTCTGTGAATATATGTTCAATATCACCTTCGCCACCTCCTTTTCTCCCATCGCTGCAGAACAAGTCTCCCAGAGAGAAATCTAAAAATTATTAACAATGCCTCCTTCCCTAAATTCCCTTTTACCCTGCATAACCATTTAGCCAAGATGTCACTTGTCTGTTCAAACCAATCCATCTTTTCTTCTGCCAGTTCCCTGTCCGAGTGTCAGCAGTCCAAGTAACGGTGATGCTCAAGCCCTTGGGCTAGGTGGGCCTCAGCAATGCATCCTCTGTTACTGGACTAGTTTATGCCAAAGCAGCTTGCTGGCTTTCAGCCCGAAGGCTGCACATAAAAGAACTGAAATCAGCACTCTCTAGTCTCTAATTCTTAGTTGTCTCTACACACTTACTGTAATCTTCCTGGGCAGTTATTCTAAAGCAAGGGCAATCTCACTCGCTGACCTGTAGCTTTTTTCTCTTTCACCTAGATCAGCAAGGACCCTTAGCCAAGAACGTGTTTAACCCCTTAGGCAGCAAGGATTACACTGGGTGACATTTCCCTGGCTCTTCTACAAGAACAATGTCAATGATCATTAAGATCATCATTAATGATCATTAGTTTAAAAACTCAGTAATGTGGATTTCTTGTCATGGAAGCACAGCTCAGACCTTTGGGAAACTCAGATCCACTTGCAGAACTTCACCTTTGCAACCTCCCAGTAAGGTATCCCCAAATAGCTTTAGGGAAGTTTGGAATTATTTGCAGGCTTTGATCCAAACTTCACAACCTGAGCCTCCTCCAAACTGTGCATCGAGCGGTACCTGAGCAGTACCTTTAGGAGCACTGGCTGCTTGAGGCTCTCTGTGGTGCTCACAGCAGCTCCCCTCTTTGCCCTTTATGTTGCACTTAGTAGTTCAAGAGATTCTTTCCCCTGATTGTGGTACAAAAGAATATTAAAATAAAAATCTAACCAAGAAGCAGGAAGCTGTTCTTCTGTCAAGTTGGCAACTATTCTTCATTTTTGTTGTTTCTATCACCCTCTGTGTAAAAAACTGCTCAGTTACACTGTAAATAATTGCATTTTATTCCTTTCCCATATTCCCCTTCTTGTCCCAAGTGACCTGTTCGATTGGCGCAGTGCCTCTGTTTTGAAAAAGAAAAATCTACATGAAGTAGAGTGACAGTCAATATTTAAGGAACATCTTCCAATATTCCACACTGTTGCACATAGATTTAGGGTCCCTCTTGTACCACCTGTCTGAGCAGAAGGTAGCAGTAGGTATCGTCGTATTTCTTTGCTGTTTTGCGGAAGAGGTACAGGTTCATAAAGCTGGGGGAAGGATGTGCTGAGTTGTAGCTGAGGCTCGGGCTCAGAGGAGGTCCCTGCAGGGACTCATTCCCCAGCTGGACCAACAGGCACCTTTCCCAGCAGTACAGTTAAATCCATCCCTCTGCAGAGAGACCTGGTCTGCGTCCAGGGAGCCCTCCTGCCCTCTGTGCCCTTCACAGAGGCGTGGGCACAAAGGGAGCAGGATTTACTAGTACTCTAGGCACAGAACAAACTTTACTTCTCCTCCACAGCTCTTGCTGTGCTCTGTGGGTGACAGGGCCAACACAAACTCACCCTGAGGGACTGTGCATGCTCACCTTCCACAGCGGGTCATGGGAAAGCGAGCAGGGAGCCTGGACTGTTGGTATGGCGTGTCTGTGGCACAGAGCCTTGGCCATTTCTGCTGCACCAGCATAACGGGAGCTACAGCCGTCAGTCCATGCAGATGCTGCTACAACCTCACTTCAGGTCTGGAGGCGTTTCAGTGAGCTGAAGCAGGGTGTATAAACAGGAGTGTAGTGCTGCAGCTAAATACCTCCTCTCCACCAAGAAAAGGGCCGATTCTGAATCCCTCAGACACTGGCATTTTCAAAAGTCACTTATAGCAATCACGGGAGAATCTTTGCTAATATTGCTCTTCACTGGCTGCTGCACAAGCACAGGCAGCCCCATCCTAAAGGGCTTCCTCTCCAAGAGAAAAGACAATAGCAGGTTCGAAGAGCTAGCTAGGAATTACAAGGAAACAGCTAGAAAACTGGTCAGCACGACAAACACTAGTTTCAGCACAGCAGTCGCCTGCCGATTGTCACACCTTTTGCAGCCATCACAGCAAGGGAGAATTTTTCAAATGGATCTGAAGGAGGGGCAGCAACCACAGAGGTGCGTTTTTGAAAACTGAGAAAGGGAAGGAAGAAAAATCCCAAAAAATAATTGAAGTCCAGAATGACATTGAGTGGTCTTGGCTTTTTTTGTTGTTGTTGAGACAGCTGTTTTGGATTGCTGTCGACTTTTGTCGGGTGAGGGGAGAAAGAATCTTTTCCAGCATGTGAAATCACACATCCACATGCACCCATGAAACATCTCCCTGTTAACATGCTTTTGTTGCCTCTGTTATGGTGGCATTTGGTTCTCATTTAACCTGTGCTGTCCCTCTCGTGCCTCTGTCTCGCAACCTCCGTTGTTTAGCTGAGGTTTCTGTCAAGCTTGTCTCCTCACAGCGCCACCGAGGCCTCGTGCCAGTCTTTCTCTTTCCCTCTCACCATTGTTTCTATCTACCTTTTCAGCATTTCCTGCACTCACTCCTGTTTTAAACCTTCATTTTTCTATTATTGCTTATTTTCCCCACTGTTTCTCTCTGTCTTTCTTCCTCTGTCTCTTTTTCTGTCACTTCCTTCTCCCCTGCATTAAGCATGCCCTTTACCTTTATTTATCCTCTAGATCAATTCCAGTCTGTGTCTTACCCCTCTCTCTCCCCCACCCCAACTTCTTCCTTTCTGGTTGTTTCATTCCCCTTCACTGTTTTTGATCCTCTTTTTCACGCTCGCCCTTCCCCTGAGAGCCTGTTGGTATTTAAGCAGCACTTCAGTGTATAATTTTTGTTTGTTGTAAGACCAACATTCAAAGTCCGCCTTGACAAAGAAGATATCTCCTTTGACTTCAGTGGCTCTGCCTAACTTTAACTTGTAGGATTTGTTTTCTTCCAGAAACTGAGTCTCTGAAGGCTTTGATTACAAACAGAACTATTTACATACTAAATGTGTTTGTGGCCAGAACTTGAACTCAGTTTACTACACAGAGGTCACTTAAGTCACAACAAATATCTTTTTCCTGCTACCTATTTATTTCTGATTAAAAACATGTGAAATAATGTTGGAGAAACACAGTCCAAGTCAAGGAGCAGTTGAGAGATCCTTTCTGTTTTAAATGAACAGGCTTTTCTGATGCAAGTGATGCTGCAGCATCTCTGTGCTTGTGAATTAGTAGTTCTTTCAGCGTGAAAAAAACATTTTGATGTTAGCATTTAGGATATTCTAGATTCTGTCTTCCATCATGCTGAGCCTTCATCTTCGCTGAGTGAAAACAGTGGGACATCTGAGTTTTATTCCATCAAACAGAACAATGTAAACCACTTCTAAAGACACTATTTAAGTACTTTCCTGTCTTCTGCAGTTTAAATAGTTTCAATTTTTTGTTTCCTAGTTCTGGTAGGGTTTTTTTCACTGCTGAAGAGAAGTATAGATCCAGAAGAAGACAGATGGGCTGAATGTAAGAGGAGTCAGAGTGATCTTAATGTGAAAGGTCAGAAATGCTTTTTGTTAGCCATATGAGTTTTATGGATTATAAAAGGAACCATCAAATTCATGTCAGGTTCCCTGATTTGCAGGAACTATGCTTTTTCCCCATTCTAGATGGTTAAACAAAATGAAAAAAAAAAACAAAAACCCATATGTAGGACAGTCAGAGGAATTATTCAGTTTAATATGTTTTTAATTAAATCCCAGCACTTGATGTGAATATTCATCCTGCATGAATCAAGGTATTGGGAATTTTGTTCGGTGCTATCACACTCTCGTTAAGTTTCTGCCTATTTCTGACTAGCGGTTTATTTCCTTATTAAAAAATATTCATCATTTCCACCCCACGCCCCTTGCTATTTACACGAGGTTATTTCTTCCAAGTATCTTTTCTTTTTCAGTCACAACCAGACAAATTCTTTCTCACAGGACATATGTGTTTCCCTGTGCCACTTTCATCTCTCGTGTTGCAGGAATCATTTCCTCTTCCGCTGCCATTATCTCAAATGGGCTTCTCCATATCAGTGACTCTTTCATCTCCTTTCAAACATCAAGAACATCATTCAGTCTCTCCCTTGGACAGGCCTCCTGTCACTTTTACATTTAAATTGTAGTTTAAATTATAGCCTCTTTGAATAAGCATTTAGGGGCTGTAATTTGCACAGATGACTACAATAAAGCATACTATGTCTTATAAAGCAGCCAAACTGCACAGGTTGTAGACTTGTTTAGCCCATATCTCAGCTTGATTAAAGAAAAAAAAAAAAAAAGGAAAGAAAAATGACTTGTGAGAGAGCTCAGAAAGGTGAGTCAGTGACCTGTCACCTGCGGAAACGTGCTGCTGGTGCAGAGCTGCCCCCTTACTTTTGACATCTCACCAAATCATCTCACTAGTTGAAGCTGGTTTCCTAGCCTGTCTCTATAGCCAAACTAGAAATCAAGGCACCAGATCTGACTTGACAGATGATAACCTCAGAAGTTCCCTTCACCCATGATCCCACTTAAAAGTCTCAGGTGCCTGAAATTCAGTAAGATGGATCTGGAGCCCAGACCCTTGCCTAAGGCGTTAGAAAAGGTCACTAAAATATCTACCAGGTTTTTTTGTCCACAAAGACCACGCCAAATCCACAGCAGCAGCTTCCATATGAGAACATCCACATGAGCCGATTATCTGTACGAACAACAAACAGAGCAGGTCCTTTGCACCACCGGAGCCCAGCAAACATCTAGCAATGTTAGAACTATCTGTAGAACTATGTCCGCAGAACTGTCTGTGTGCCCATGCCTGAGCTCTGCAGCAGCAGCGCCTGGAGTCACAACATTCCTGTGTCCTGGAATAGCACTCTGCTATGCCTTTCTTGCCCAGGTCTTCCTAGGAGCTCTGTTATGGTGCTTACAGGCAGAACCGAGCCCAAAGCATAATTGTGTGATGTTACAAAACCAGGTAAGAACGCATCTTATATACCCATCAGGCAGGCTTGAAATTAAAATCTGGTATTACAGACAACTATTCTCAGATCTAGCTGCAAATGGTAAATAAATCCAGCTTGTAACTTAATGATCCTTGTGTTTCCAACCAGCAGTGAAAACTGGCTGGGGAACAAAAGATGGAACTGTACGTGGAAGACAGAATGAAGTCGTTGGCAGTCACATACAGAAAGCACCTGGATTTTATCATTCCGACCTCCAGTCACAGCCATGGTAGTTCTGCCAGAAGTCCCCCAGCTAGCGAGGGCTGGGCTTCAGGGTGAGTCCCCTGGTTATTAGACATGTGCTGCTGCTCGTTTCACGTTCACACCCCACATCAGCCGCCCTGCACTGCGCAGAGGATTCATTACATTACCGTGCCGGTCCCTCCCGCTTCCTCCTCCCATGGCTCGGACCGAAATCGCCTGATGTTCTTGGAACTCATTTCAAAACAGATTCATGTGGTGCCTGCTATTCCCCAACAAACAAATAAATTAGCTGCTGTGATATGGAAATTTGCATGATTCGCTGTACTTAAAAACTGTTAGCTGTGAACTTATTAATTGAAAACCACAGGACGGTAACAAGCGTGTCCTTCAGTCTGAACACGCGTCCCTTGTTGTCCTGAATTTGTAAAGCAATAATGATGTATTTTTCAAGGAAATCACCGCTGCCTCGGGGCCGTCGAGGCCTCGTCATGCCTTGCAGTAGGCAGAGGTGTTCTCAGGATGGAGAGCGCGGGGCTTTCCTGCCAAGGCTGTGGCACCCCGGCTGCACGGCACGGGCAAAGCACAGGGGTCCCCAGGGGCAGCTGTACTAGCTCTGCTTCTCCCACCCCCCTGAAGCAATCCTACCTTCCCTTCTGGATGCCTTTCCCCCACCCCTTCCCCATCAGCAGGGTGTAGGGAGATGGCTTTCACCCCACTCCTGCACAGCTGCCCTAGGGGCTCTCCCTGCCCATCCCTCCTCTGCCTTCCCCACACATGGGTGGGGAAATATTCAGCCCTGGTGCAACACCACCTTTCAGCTGACTCTGCTTTCCTTGAAGAGTACTGTAACTATTGATTTATTTGCTCTGCTTTGGTCATACCTACTCATGGGTTTCCTTGTGCTTCGCATTTGTTGCAAACTGTTTCTCCCCTCTTTTTTTTTAGAAAACTCTTAAGCAAACTGCATTTATTTTGCAAATGTGATGCAAAGGCTAAAGCAAGCCTACATTTTCCTTGTGAGGCAGCTCTCATATATAACAAGTTCCCCGTATGCATCTGCATGTCTAATATCTGGAGTCCGGACCTGCTTCCTCGCTGGCTCGCAATCTGCAGTGCCAATAGTAATTGCTGGTCTGCACTAGAATATTGCGCCATGTCTTCCCATACACACTATGATTTTCAAACAGGAAACAAAGCATGGCAATATTTGGTATGAATCCTGGCTGAATCATCCATGGCTTTGTTTTCTGTGTTTTTCATTCTTCTCTGTTTTCCTCCCTTTATTCAAAAGGAAAGACAGAGACTGCCTCTAGTGCTTGAATTTTAATTCCTTGCTGCACTGTCCTTGGGCAGAACTGAGTGTTTCTAAGAGGTATAACACATTGTATAGCAAAAGCATGAATGTAGTGCCAGTGGTTCTAATGCCAGGATTTGTTGCTGCTTTCCTTATCAATGGCTGTTATGTATTAGTTTTGAAATACTTTTTAAATACTAATATATAATCTAACTTGAAAATTACAACCCTCAAAAAAATGAAAAAAAAGATAAAAAAGCTGTCAAAGAACCATAGCATTTGTGGGATTTAGTTCCAACACAGCTTTATACTTCTGTTCTTGATGACAATAGTAAAATACTGCATGAATTGCAAAGACAGGGATTTATTTTTTCAGAAACATACAGTAGCCATGTGAACCTGATGCCGATATTGGCTCAAAAAGGGAACATATATGCATTGTGGAAGATACTGTTATGAAAGATCCAGTTTAATGGGGTAGGACGAGTGCATGAGGCAAGAAACTAATACTTTTATAGGCAGAAGTAGCTGAAAAAATATAACTCAATTCGGAAATAAAGATTTCCTTTATCTGCCCTATAAAAACAAACTGTTCTTTCCCTGCCCTCAGTCTTTTTTCATTTACCTGGTATTTCTCAATCCAACATTTTATTCCACTGTGTTTTTTGATCTAGTGTTAATGTAGACAAATGATTGCAGTGGTCCACCCATCAAAGCCACGCCTGCAGATGGTTCAGCAGATGTGCATCATCCACGGATCCTTCTTCAAAGGGGACTCCAGATCATTAGATTCTTACTAGTGTTTGTAAGGTCACAGACATCACTATTACTTATTTTCAGCAAAGTAAAATGAAATTGGAATAACAATTCGGATTAATTAAAACATTATTTTCCAGCTTACTCTTAGTTTTATACCCCTTAGCCATTTTACATCTTGTATCAAAACCACAAATTTGGTACTTGAAAGCTCACCGCTCTCACTAATCCTTCAGAGAGAGAAATTATATTTTTTGCGCTGAATTGTAGAACAGAGTATCTGCAACAGATCTAGCCACTGGGTTAAAGCCCTAGAGCTCAAAACCTGCTGTAGCATCGATTGATTTCAACTTGTAGACCATCAGCTAATCATGAGAACATTACAAAAACACAAGCTCATACTTCCTATAGGTACTACAAGTACCTTACTACAGGTATTGACACTTCTTCTTTAAAAATTATAAAAATCCAACCTGGAAGAAGTCAGGAACATGGCAATCAAATTTCGGAGAAAAAAACCCGACTAGTCTGTCTGTAAAGTTTTGGTTCTTGTTAACAGAGACTGCTATTTGTCTAAAGGACACCTTTTAAAAGGCATAATTTAACCAGAAAGGCAGGAAAATTATTTGAGCTCACTAAATGGACGCACATGACTAAAACACGAGAAAATCAAGCTTGACATTCAAGATACATCTAAAGTTAAAGGGCAAGAAAATCTAATAAATCAGAAGAACATTTTTATGTCAGAAAAGCACAAAAATCTCTTCCATGTCTTTCAGAGAGTCACAGAACCATGGTGCATGTTATGATTTTCTATTTATTTTAAACTAAGTAATATCTCAAAGTTATCTCATAGAGATCAGAGAAAATTGGCAATGTGAGACTAATGGGCAAGAACATAAGCTGCCCAACTCTTAAGATACCTTTATTAGATGATCCTTAATGCCTGATTCAGGTTACTTGATGCACGTTAAAGAATATCTTAAAGACGTGGGAAGGCAAGACAGGCAATGAATAGATGAAAAAGGAATCTGGAGTGACACTCGCTGAGATCCAGATCAAACCCACAAATATTAAAATGTCTCTGAAGCATTTTACCTCAACAACATTATCCAGTTTTATCATTCCAATTGACCTACCTGGTTATGCATTAATAAATCACTAATATGTATGAAAATTTTTAAAAAATAAATAAAAAAAGGCATTCACTAGGAAAAAAAATCAAAACAGAGTCAAAGTGTGTCAAAATGTACATATCCAGCTCTCAGGCAAGCTGCAAGGGATTATTATTTTTCTAATATGAAACTGTAGAAATATTAGCTGTTGCATCTATCAAAAGCATCTTCTCACACGACCTCTCCTTACCAACTCCATTATCATTGGAAAGTGTATTTTAATGATAGTCCTTAAGACTTTAAGTCATATAAGTAAAACAAGTAACTAAATAGAAAGGAACAAAACTCAATTAAAAAAAATCCTTCTCAGGTAATTTAACATGTTAGAAATAAATGGCTGCAACATGACCAGTGTCCCTTTGGATTAATCTGGCTATATAGGCAGGGCTGTTATGCTCACTTTATGCATCAAATTTTGAAGCTGCAATTTAATCCTCGGTAGGAAAGAAGCTGTAATGTTTTGCTTTCAGAAACATTAAGGACATGCCCTTTAGTCCTGGCATGTTAAGGGCTGTAACCAATCGAGTCATAAAGGAGATGGATGTGAGCATCACATGTTCTTCACTGCTAGAGAAAAAGGAAAAGAAAAAGAAAAAGGAAAAGAAAAAGAAAAAGAAAAAGAAAAAGAAAAAGAAAAAGAAAAAGAAAAAGAAAAAGAAAAAGAAAAAGAAAAAGAAAAAGAAAAAGAAAAAGAAAAAGAAAAAGAAAAAGAAAAAGAAAAAGAAAAAGAAAAAGAAAGCCCTCATCGTCCCATTCAGGCAGTCTGTCACAGGAGGTTCCTTGAGATAAATACAGTCATCTCAGATTGAACGTCTGCTGTGCTGCAGCTGCAGCTAAACACCATTTCGTTGACGCGGGCGTGCAATCCACGGACCTCATCTCTGAGCAAGGCGGCAGCCAGCTGGAAGGACAGAGGTCCCCAGCCTAGTCGGCACTGAGGAAATGCAGGGGACTGAGGTGCTAAGGCCGATTTGTCCCTTCACAACTACTTGTTCACTGGAAGTCACCAGATGCAAACTAAGCAAGCTTCTTTCTTTTTTTTTTTTCTTTTTCTTTTTTTCCTTTTTCTTTTCTTTGTGTGTGCATGTCACCAACAAAGCTGCAATTGAACTTTCGCATAAGATTTGTGCCACCGTCCCCCTCATCCTGGCTGTTTTAAATGGCTCTGCATTAGTAGCAAGAGGTTTCCTTGGAAGTGTGAGTCATGTACTTCTTGAGACTTGTGGGCTTCCTTTCTTCTGAATCACAAAAAGTTTATCTTGGGATAGGGCATGCCCGTCCCTACAGGGACCAAAAACGGGTGCGGGAAGGAGAAAAATGGCTTAGATTAAGAGAACAAATCTCTGAAAAACAGACTATGAGGTCAATGGCCTTTGCTCTCTTTTTCTTTCCTACCAAAATTTAAGAAGTTAAATGAAGCGGATGAGTGAAGAAACTCAGTGCAGCAACTAAAGAGTCTACAAATTGCGCCCCACATCATATATGGAGGGCATATGGAAGTGGAAACCAGCCTCTGGATCTCTCTCAGCTTGGCTCATCCTTATCACCTGTGTATTTAATATCCAACAATAAGTAGCAATAGGTGAACAGCAAGAGGCAAGGAGTTCTGCTTTGATTAACCTGAGAATTGCTATATGCTTACCCAAACCTTATCTACATCTTCCTACAAATGTATGAACCTCTGGGCATGAGAAATATTTAGACACCTGTCACTGAAATTAATGGGAGCTGCAAGCACAGAGTTCCCAGGACAAGCAGATACCTTAAGTCTACAAAACTAGGTTGAAAATCTCCCAACGATTTTTCTCTCTCGTCGTATTTACTACTTCCCACCAAGCAGGAAATATTTGAAGCAAAGGCTCACTTGCGGTATGCTGGCAATCCTAATTTTTTTTTCACGGGAAGGAACCAGGAGACAGGGCAGGGCATTATACATGGGGAAAAAAAATCTTTCAAAGTAACTGAAAAGATTCAGTGTCTGAAATGGCTCGATTTGGGATTGTCTCAAGATTCTGAGTGGATTTTCAGTTTGTTGTGATTTTCATCCCAACAGATTAAGCTTCCTTTAATAAAAGGGAAGTTTCTCTGGGAAGTGCAAGGAAAATGGTTTCTTAGGCCCCTACTTATAATGTAAAACACATGCGCATGCTGCTAAGCTCGTGCACTGCCTTTCTGCATTCAATGGGTCTCTTCGCAGATGCAAGACTTTTGGGAAAGAATGAGGACTGCAGCTTTCAGCCCAGGAGGATCAGGATAGCATTTTACACACTCTAAATCAAGAGAAGAGGGCTCTTTTCCATTTAAACAGTCCCTCTAGGAAAAATGGCTTTAGGATGGCTTCTGCAGTTTCTAAAGCTTAAAATGATCCCCTGGAGAAAAAGGGTGCAGTTATGAGGAAGAATAGGTACAGTAAAACAGCTTGCTGCAAAGGTCCTTAGCCGACAACAGAAACTGGCTGGTTTACATGTAATTCTGCCTTGTTTGGCTTCATGGCTTTAGTTGCACTTTTTAAAATAAAGCCAAATTTGTGGTTTGATTGTCTGTTTCCAACTTCCAACAAATAATGCAAGATATAAAAGTGCACAAATATCTTAGTGCAATGAAAATATATCCAGCCACACTGAGTACCTCCTTTGCAGTCCTCCCCCACAAGCGCTCATGCGAAGTCTTACTCCCACCACCCCACCCTCCCAAAAGAGTAATACATTCATAGAAGTCAGGTCTCACACAACTGATGACAGATCTTGAGTGCACATGGACAACACAACTCATAGTTATGTTGATGGACCTGTGCTTCCCCAGAGTAAGGTCGGTATATTACAATTCTTCCAAGTTTGTGGGTTCCTGGCTGTTTGATAAATTTTATCCTGTGATCAAGATAACAATTGCTGGTGCAAAGTTGCAGGGAGCTACAGAACCATCCTGCCCCTTAGACTCAGGGCACTGAATGCAGTCCAGGGGAGGTTTAGGTTGGATATTAGAAAAAAGTTCTTCACTAAAAGGGTTGTAAAGCACTGGAACAGGCTGCCCAGTGAAGTGGTGGAGTAACCATCCCTGGAGGTTTTTTAATTTTTTTTATAGATACAGCGCTGAGGGACATGTTTTAGTGGTGACTTGGTGTTAGTTTAACAGGTGGACTTGATGGTATTGAAGGTCTCTTCCATCCAAAATGATTCTGTGATTCTGTGATTCTATGATTCTAAAATGTATCATCTCATGCACACAGAAAAAGACAATTCAAAATGTGGTCCGTCGTTTTATAAGCCTTTTTGAGGCATCTTGCACACCATCTATTGAACCCAGAAGTGGAGATGAGCCTGGGTTTGTCCTGTAGAAGAATGTGGGCACTGACCCATCAGCTGAAATTCAAATAGTGCAAGTTGTGGCTCTGGAAACGAACCACAATCTTTCCAAATGCTACTATTGCATTTCCTCGGGAGTTACGTAGCATTTCCTGTCTCAGCCTCTGCAGAGGCTGTGTGGGCTAGAAATTACTTTGGGGGAATGAATTAGTTGCTTCTGCAACAGTTATGTCACTTCCCAGGCACGTTCCCCTGGTGCTAATATTTGGAGACTGTGCAGGAGCAACTTTCTCTCCCTTATTGCCCTCTGCGTGCCTCCACCAGAGCCATGGGAACTCAAACAGGTTTGAGTAGGGGGCTTTGAACGAGCTTTCATGTGCACCTACCCTCTGTTATGAAGTCCTGCCTAGGTGCTAAGTACAGAGCAGGAGAGATGCCCAAAGCAAACTTCATGCTTTTGCCTCACGTGAATTTGGAACCCAGTTATACATCTACCATTGTAGCCTGGCTGGTAATCAGCTGAGTATCCCCATAAGGTTCCCTTCTTTTAACTACTGGGGTTTCCGTTTCTCAAAAAACCTTCTGCAGCAACGATAGCGGCTATGAATTCTCCACCAACCCAGTCCCCTAGCCAGGGTGAATGGGGTCCTTTGCATTCCTCACATCTGCAGGAGATCAAGATTCTGACTTTCGGAGTATGTGCAAAGTGACTTGGTATTGCATGAACACAGGGAGATCAGATCCCTCTTATAACACATAGTCAAGATACAGAATGCAGAGTCATTTGCTGTTGTGGATGACAGATGTCTCTGGACTTCAAAAGTTTTTAGGAAAGTGCTTACTAGGCAATATCAAGACCAAGGAAAAAGGAAGACATCTCCTTTTGTTCAGGAGTGCCATGACTCACAGATTGCTGGAGAGAGGGAAAATATACCAGGGAAGTGTCCCTGTGTAGTCATCTTTGTCTAGTATTTTCACCTCTGTTGGCTATCAGCCATCGGCCACTGTTGGCGACACGCTAACCTGATTCTTGGTAGCCATTCTTACGTTGTTTCTCTTTCGACTAGCTTTGCTTTGTGTGTGTATTTCTATACATAGAAGGCAGGGTGGGGGCAGCATCGGGCAAGGGGGCTCTTTCAAACAGGCTGGATCATGGGACCAAGTCAGAAGACAGAGCCATGCTTGAACCCATTTTGCAAAGCTGCCATTCAAGAAGGAGAAGGTATTCCTGCTATAGGCCAAACTCTTCTTAAATTTTCAGGTTTCCTGTAGATAGAGGTGGGCATGAGTCAAAATCCCAGGTCTGAACAGCCCAAAGCTGAGATTTGAGATTTCATGGGCTTATGGTGCATGTAACCATTTTCTCATACTGCCTCCAGGATGGCTTGTGAGAGAGTAGGATTTTAATTTTCTTCCAGTACAGCTCCAAAATGCATTTGGTAGGGTATAAATTAGCTGATGTAACTGTTACATGTAATTTACATTAAATGTAAATGTAATATTTACATTTAAATATTATTTAAATATTTATTAAATAATAAATATTTTAAAAAATATTTAAAATATAAATACTTTATATTTTAGTATAAAATGTAACTGACCACTACATTCACCTCACGGGCAAGAAAATTCCTGCTGAAGCTCTGCCACATCTTGTTGGGCCAGAGATGCTATACTAATGTATAACCACACTAGATAGAATAAGCTCCAATCTCTATGTGCTAATAATGCTAGAAGCTCTTGTAAGAGTGCATGATAATGTATGAAAAAGTGGGAAGCACATGCACATGGGGTGGGCATAAGGAAGAAGACGTTTTTACCTATTAAGTGTAAGACATATGAGAGGTCTGAACAAATCTTTCTCACTTTCTGTCACATAAAGGTAGGCTCCAGTTTCCAGTTTTACAGATGAGTTTAATAAAGGGAGTGATAGAGACAGATTAATTTTGTTTTCATCTGTAGGTATTATACCAGTGGGAAATGCCATCTGATAAAGGGTCTGATTCAGCTACCAACCTTTCTCGAAAAGGCATAATAGAATAAAAGCTATCTTCAACGGACATTGATGTATTTATGTACTGGAATTAAAAAGTCTTTGGGAAAGCTGACGGAGTTTATGCCACGTTTCTCCAGCAGTCTGGCAGCTTGGCTTTGTGCGAGCAGCGTTCTCCCTTTGTGTCTCAGTGTCAGTGGCCCTGCCTGTTATTCTTGGAGCCTTTTTTTTTTTTTTTTATGTAATAAGCTAACTATGTGACTTACTAGATCTCAGTTCTGCATTCACAGGGAGAGAAGAGACTGGTTTGAAGATGAGGAAATAAAAGGCAGTAGAGTGTCTTTATTTTCATTCTAGCCTAGCAAAGCTCATCGCTGGCACGCTCAAATCTGGGTGGAATATCTGCCTTTGACAGTTTGGGGATATCAGCAAAATTAAAACTCTGAGCACAGAGGGTTTTTCTTTTAATTGACTTTACTGCCTTCACTAATAAATTGCAAACATAGTCTGAATGTAGATGTAAACACAAACCTGCATGTAGAGACCCTTGTGCTGTTCAAATAGACACCAAACAAACTTCTCGACATAAATGCTCTTTCGGCACTACCCCCTGCGCTCTCTTAACATATATACCAATATGTAAACAGAACCGTGTGTGTTCATTTGCTTTTTTTTAGCCTTAGAAAGTAGGGGCATTTATCGCCACCAGACTGTTTACAATGATGCTCTAGGTTTAGCCGCGTGTCCCCTTTGGCTTTTCTCCTGTTGCAGGGAAACATTTGCACAGAGCACACCAGGTGTTACTTTCATATCCTCAGCCATACTGGAATATATTAACACAAACACTAAATCAAAACACAGCAAAATTAATGATCACTGCTAGACTAGAGAAACCAAACTCCTTATTATCAAACACGAGTTGTGTGTATTGTTTCTGTTATCTTAGTTCCTAGATTATTATAAAATCAGATACCAATAGCTAATTAGATGTTCTAATTAGCTGGTTTGAGATTGCATGAATTATGCTGAAATGCCCAACTTTCTTTTGCTTTAATCAATATAATATGTCAAAAAGTTGCTTGGGGTTGTAAGATAATGAGATAACTAAAGCAGTATCCCGGACAATTCATTACTATAGGCTTCAGCCAAAAGCAGTATCAGTATTTCCAAATTATCCCCATGTAAAGCATGCAGACTGAAGCCTACTGCTCATCAAGCAACCGCTCATCAGCCCTGTTTTTCTTCTAACCACTGCCTGACAATCAGACCATCAAGTCAAATGTAGATTGAATAATGTAAATGGTTGTATCTTTTCCAGAGCCCTCAAACTCCTGAACAATGCAGACTGCACCATTGTTTCAGTGTGTGAATCTAATCTCTGTCTGGGTTGGACTCTCGAGAGGAACTCGTGATCCTCTGAGGGCACAATATTGGCCAAAACTATCCCTCATTCAGACATGAGCCTACTGCAATCCAAGCTCACTTCCAGGGCACCATAACCTGCTCTGGCTTGTAATGCTAATACTTTCAAGGCAGAGATTACTTCTATAAACACTAAAAGCACCACGGTCGTTTACAAATGAAGTAAATTCTTTCATTTCCTAAAAAGCTGGCATCTCTGTCCCACTTTCATCTGCTGCTTTAAAGCCTTTTATTATGAGCAGATTCAAATGATTTTAGTATAAAATAAAATTTTATGTAGTAATAACATAAACGAAGGATAAGAATCAAGAAAAATATCGCTGCAGTGGAAGAGGTGGAAACAAGCACAGTGAAAGTGAGCTTTATTGCTCATATACTTTTACATTATAATCTTTAGAGAATTAGACAACGCTCGTTCTTCAGCTGTACAAATAAGACAACTATTCCTCACAAATCCTCCCAAATTACTTAAATATCCAAACAGTACACGGGCATCTAAGTCCAAAAATGTGATTCTCAAAATGTGTTACTTGCTCGCATTTGTGCCAATAAAATTCCCCGAGAGACAACGGCTTTGTGGGTGTTCACAACCCCTTCCACCTTGGCTGTCATAAGCAGCCTGTCACCTAGGCCGTGCTTAAACTCATTTGAGGTCTACCGCTAAGCATTGCCCGTGTAGATTCTGAAGGGCAGTGAGCCCACTGCCGTGTAATGATCACACACTGGAAGAACCATTTTCTCCATATAATACAGAGGCGCTGAGTATTGGTGTAATCTGTGAAGATTAAGACTCAGCTAGACCAGAGCGGGGTGGGGGGAAAGGAGGAAGAGTGATGTTTTTGTTGAGAGAAAAGTTCATTTAGTTAGTGAAATTGAGGACTTGGCTACTGCACACCAGAGTCTTACTGTCTCTCCTTTGCCCTTTCAGCTGGCTCTTTTAGGTAAGGCTTCACTCAGCATCTGGCTGGTTTGAACTCCGCTAAAAGGCTCCCAACCCTGTCCCAGAAGTAATAGAAGTCCAAATTGATCTTTAGACTCCACACAGAGAGCCATGTACTTGGTGGTTGTGGTCGCAGAAGACAACACAAAACCAGTGGCTACAATCCTGATTAAACCCTGGATTCTGAATGATCCTTTGTCATCACTAGGGACCAAGGACTGGCATGCAAGTCCAGAACAAAATTTCACACCTGCTGTGTATTTACTTAGGGCAAGAGTTTCCTCATATATTTCTCATGCTATTAAGCCATTAAAATGAGAACAATGTGGGAAGGAAGGTGGAAAAAAGGATCCAAAATTAAAATTTGTGATTGGATTCTTCCAGTAACATGAGAGCATTCACTTCTCAAAACAATCAATCATGCCTTTCCTTTTAGAATGAATGGAAATTTAACGTATTCAGAGCCGCATGGGAAGATCAAGGGGGCGGATATAGTCCTGGTTGACAGTGGAACCGAAAATAAGATTTCCATTAAAGGACTACAATGGAAATAGTTTCTGCATAACACCTTCAGCTGTGACCTTGAGAAGCAGTCATTCAAATGGCACTATTTCTCAGAGAAAAACCTGGAGATAGTTATGGTAAACCACGGAAGAGCACAGATATAAGAACTAAGATCAGTATGAAAGAAAGAAAGCCTGAGTCTTTTCTTGAAAGGAGGTGAGGACAGTGTTGAAGTAAATACACCAGTGCTTTGCATGGGGCTCATGGAGCAGGTTGGGTGGCAGATGTCAGAAACACGCGGACATCTCCCAGCTGAGGAGGAGGAGATATTGAAAAAGAAAAACAATTGAAGGTCACAACCTGACAGGTAATCAAGAAATTGAAATGTCTGAAGAATGATGGAACTTTGAGGCCAGATGGGATCCAGCATGCTGGAAAAATATGGCATTCAGAGACATGGGGAAAAGAGTAATCACTTTAGTGCCCTGCAGATTTATAATGTACGTCCATAATGGCAGCACCTGTGTATGCATGTGTACTGTATGCATCTGTTTCATCATTTATGACTTCTGAGTGAGTAGCAAACTTACTTTGCTTTTGCTTTTGTTTCCAGCCAAGAAACTGACATTATTTGGAATTTTTAAACTTGCCTTTCTTCCTCCTGCTCCTCATCATTTCGGTCTGAATTTTGTTTGCCTCCTTTTTTTGTCCTGACTGCCACTTCACAACTGAACAGGAAATTAATCCACTTACTGCTTCTTTATTTCTTCGTTGGAATGGAAAGTGAACAAAATTGATCCTAACACTTACCATTATCCCCCTTCTCAAGTCACAGCCCTCCATGGTAAATCGTTCCCATTCAGAATGTCTGTCATTGTAGCCAGACGACTTCTTTGGTTTTAAGCATCCAAATAATTTCCTAACCCATTTGTTTAATGAACAACACCTTTGCATGTTTCAGTAAAAACCCTGGAGCAGTTTTGAAGGACGTATCTTACAATTGTGGCATTAAAATCAAAATGGAATAAAACACAGGAAATTTTTTGTGTACTATGCAGCTTATGCAGGGTTGAACGCACCTGAGATATGAGGATGAGAAGCTTGTAGCTGCTCCCTCATTATAAGATCAGAAATAAATACTGTGCTAGCCAATACTGGTGAGGAAGGTAAGGTCTCTTTTGCCCACACCTGACAAGTTCACTTCTGGTTGAAATTTTGAGTTGGAGGAGAGAGGCAGAATCCAGGATTCTCAGCACAGAGCACTTTCAGGAGTCCTCTGAAAAAGTCACAGTTCTACCTCAATTCAGCCAGCCCATCTGCAAAATAGACATAATAATTTTATGCTTTGCTAGTGAAGGAATCTAATTCTTTTTCTGGGTTTTTTTTTTCTTTTTTTTCAGTAAGGAGCTGGAGACAGGGTGTCCTGCCAGAGGAATGTTAGCTGTGGGATGACTGGATGAGTGAATGTGATACAACAGCAGGAACGAGGTAGTTGCTTTTTTTTTCTTCTACAGCCAAAGACTTTTTATTATCACAGTATTGTGCAGCTTTCTGAAAACCAGCAAGGGAGGCAGTGTGGGTCCTCAGCTTCAAAAGGAAAGGCATTTGCTCTGTCCCTCTCCAGAGGCTGGTGAGGAGGCAGTGGGAGCCAGCACCAAGGGGGTGTGGGAACTGCACCTCAACAGAGTGTGGTGCCCACCAGCAGCCACCTGCTCAGCTCAGCTGCTGTGGCCACACACATATCTCTGCAAAGACACCTTCAGTTATAATGGAGTTACAGCAACATCTGTTACTCAGCCAGTGCTGTTTAAAGAGGCTGGACCACTGCTAAAGCCAGTCTGATGAGGTAAACTTGGGCCTGCTGCCTCGAAAGTACTTGCTTAGATGTCTAATTCCTGTTGTAGTTAGATTCCCACCACCTTTGAGGAGTTACATCTTCAACCAAGACCATTCAATAAAGAAATGCCATATTGTCATGAAATCATTTAATAGTTGGTTCTTTTTTTCGTGCACCTCAGTGCCTCCCACTTACCTGCACAGGACTCTTGCATGACAGAAAATTATTCTCTCTGCTCAGAAACATGGTACACAGAGCAGGTTAGGTCCGCTGCCTAAATTCGCACAGGGAACCTCTGTCTGAGCTAGCATTTAAGAGCCAGGTCTCCCGAGTCCCAGCCCAGTATACTAGACAGATTATCTTTCTTCTCTGGAAAGGTGACTGGAAAGCCTCTGAAGCAAGAGACCTGCATTGCTTGCCTAACTGCAGCAGTAGGAAAAAATTTAAATACTAGTCAGGGTCAGGCTTAGGGAAATTATGATTTAACTCTGAAAAGTCAGCATGAATTCACAAAAGCAAGCTTGTGCTTAACAATCCACTGGTGGGATTTCTTTCAGGATAGGTAATAAAAATATCTGATAACAGGAATCCATACATTCTGTTTAACTAGATTTTTATGTAAAAAAGTCAGGTACTTTGTGTTATATGTCTGACTATGGGGAGTGAAGGGATGCAAAAGAAATCCCCTTTTAACACCACTGTGACAGCTTTCCATTAGAAACTGCAAAGACTTCTCTCTCACATCACAGAGACAGGGATGAGAAGACAGATTTAAACCTCCAGGAGCTTCAAAACATGATCAAGAGCATTTGAAAGAGGGAATTGCTCTTGGGGGCATACATTTTGGGACTCACTAAGGAGACGCAAGCCTGTCAGTGGCTGCTGACGGTCCCAGACCATACCCTGCATCAGCCCCTGAGCCCCACGGGCATTGTGCCCTTGGCTGGGGAGGTGCCTGCAGCTGCAGGCAATGGAAACCCATGTTCAATCCCTGCCCCATGGGGAAAGGCTTCCAGGCACAACCCCTTCTTCCTGTTCTGTTTCTCTGTATTTGCAGTCTCAGCCTCCTTGGGATACCTGATTTCAATAAGCTATGAACTAGCTCAAATATTTTTGAAGAGGTAACTATGTAGGCTAACAGTTTAACATGAAAGGATGTGACTAAAAGAGAGTCACAAGGATTAGTGTGAGGATCAATTTTCTTCACTTTATTTATCAATGACCTGGAAGCAAGAAGATGCAGTAAGTGGATTACATTTGCTGATGGTACAAAGTGAAAGGGCAGTCAAAACAAAGAGGAGGGGCAACAAAATTCAGCATATAAGGTCTAGTAGCTGGAGACAGATAAGTAGCTTATAAGTTTCAAAGTATGTAAGGTAATGAATCTGGGAACAAAAAGCAAGGAGAATATCCACTCAATAACCCCACATGACAAGACATTGCAGAATTGCAGTATATGGTGTTAGTGGCAGCTAAATCTCTAACACCATAAGCAAAAGTGCTGAACAGCAGCAAGAAACTGGAAAAAAAGTCTCTAAACTGTAAGACAGAGAAAGGTAACTGTAAAGCAGGAAAAAAAATCACTCAAATACTTCAAATCAGTCTGGTTTTATGACAAAATATTGCATATTTCTAACCAGCTATGAAAAATATGTTGTTGGAAAAAAAAAATGGTGGAATGGGTCTCTGCCAGAAACTGACAGCTGTCGAAATATCTTGGTTATCCAGGGACTGGAGATGAAATCCAGGTTCGTACGGCTGAGGATGGAAGACTAAAATGAGGCCGTTCTGCGGTACATGTAATCCCAAGGGGAAAAGAGAGGAGAAAAGATGCGAGGGCAGGGAGGCACGGCCGCTGGCGGAGGACAGGCACCGGCAGAGCCAGACAGACCTTCTCTGGATGGAATGAATCCCCCAACACTCCAGAGGGAGCGGCGGGGACAGACAGCATAGGTTTTGAGAAGTTGTCTGACGAGTACCTACAGGGCAGGGCCGGTTTCTGGGAGCACCTCCACCTCCTGAGCGGGGTCGGGCACACGCTCGCACGGCTCCTCTTCCCCTGGTTGTCCTCACACCCCCAGCGGTTGGGCCTCACTGGGACCCCGGGGAGCTGAGCTGGGATCTTTGATCTGACCGCAGCAAGGGCTGGATCAGGTCCCACGTGGAGCGTGGCCTTTCTGTTGCTCTGTGCTTCCTTCCAGCAGCCGCTGGTCAGCTCCCTGACTTGGGCGCCTTTGCCGGTCGCCCCGTGGTGCTGGTGCTGGGGCAGCTGCCGGCAGCCCCTTTGGGACCCTGCTGCCCCAGCCTCCTGCCGGGCGCCTCTTTCTTCTCCTCTGCGTGTGATCTGTGCTTGCAGTTTATTTGCCACAGCCACTAAGTTGTCCCGCTCCTTCCTCCCTCAGCTGCTGGCAGCGTTCCCCTGCCCAGGTGCCCCTCTGGCACGGACAGCAGCAGCCAAGTCCCCATCTCCCCTCCTGTGCAGGCGCCCGAGTGCAGCCCAGGCCAAACCCGCCCTCTCTTTGTTCCACTCCCTGGTCACAGGCGTTTCCCTGGTCTCGGCGTACCCTCTGGGTGATTGCTCTCTCTGAACGGGAAACTTCTGGGACACCACTGACACACATCGTACTTGGGCGACTCCTGACGTGTTGCCAGCTGCCTCTAAAGCTGCTGCTCCGTTAACGCCATGTCGTTTGATTTGCTGGCTCAGTGTAAGGCAGGCTGGGAGCGCAAACGCGTGCACTATCCCTCACTCGCTGCTTCTAAAAAGAAAAATCCTACTACACAGATTTAACGATCTTTTGGTCCTAGAAGAATTTTCTGAGCCCACAGTGTCTGAGTGGGCTGGAAATTACCATAGTGTGCTCCTCTCAGCCTTGAAATAAATGTTACCTGAACTGTGAAAAGCAAATCATTGACCACATCTGTCAGAACAGATTCGTACTAATAATATTCAACCTTGCACTATTAACTTGCATTTCTTCTTTGCACTGAAACCTTTTGGATTCAAATCCTTTAGCTGATACTCCAAGAATAATTTTGCTTTCCCAAGACTTGATAATAATTCCAAGCCAACAGATCTACCCTGCAGAATGAATGCCCGTCCACAGTCCTTACCCCAGCCAGTCAAGTGAAATAACAGACTCACAGCATCATCGGCTTTAAGATCATTGAGTCCAACCATACATCCTGCACTGCCAGGGTCCCTAAACCAAGTGCCTCAGCACCACATCTACATGTCTTTGAAACACTTCCAGGGACGGGGATCCCACCACCTCCCTAAGCAGCCTGTTCCAGTGCTTCATAACCCTTCCGGTGAAGAAAATTTTCCTAATATCCAACCTAAACCCCCCCTGGCGCAACTTGAGGTCGTTTCTTCTATCCTGTCACTTGTCACATGGGAGAAGAGTCCAAACTCCACCTCTCTACAACCTGTAGAGAGCAATAAGGACTCCCCAAGCCTTCTTTTCTGCAGGCTAAACCACCCCAGGTCCCTCAGCCGCTCCTCACAAGACCTGTTGTCTAGACCCCTCACCAACTTTGTTGCCCTTCTCTGGACATGCTCCAGCACCTCAACGTCCTTCTTGTAGTGAGGGGCCCAAAACTGGACACAGTACTCAAGGTGTGGCCTCACCAGTGCCCAGTACAGGGGGACAATCACTGCCCTACTCCTGCTGGCCACACTATTGTTGATACAAGCCAGCATGCCATTGGCCTTCTTGGCCACCTGGGCACACTGCTGGCTCATATTCAGTTGGCTGTTGACCAACATCCCCAGGTCCTAGTCCTCTGGGCAGCATTCCAGCCAATCTTTCCCAAGCCCGTAACATTGCAGGGGGTTGTTGTGGCCCAAGTGCAGGACCTGGCACTTGGCCTTATTGAACCTGATACTATTGGCCTCAGCCCATTGATCCAGCCTGTCCAGATCCCTCTGTAGAGCCTCCGGACCTTCAAGCAGATCGACACTGCTGCCTAACTTGGCATCATCCGCAAACTTCCTGAGGGTGCACTTGATCCCCTCATCTAGATCATCGATAAAGATGTTGAAGAGAACAGGCACCAATACTGAGCCCTGGGGAACACCACCAGTGAGCGGCTGCCAACTGGACTTAATTCCATTTACCACCACTCTCTGGGCCCGGCCGTCCAGCCAATTTTTTATCCAGTGGAGAGTACACTCATCCAAGCCATAGGCTTCCTACGGGCTTGCAGGAAAGTCTCAGAAACCAGACATGCAATGCAAAAGGGACCAGATGGGGAGTTCCAGACTTTATAGAAGCTTGGGTACTAGCCCAGCTTGTTCCCTTCCAGCATCTTCTAAGTCAGTCTGAAAGTGTCAAGATCCATGGAGTCATAAACTACATTCGATTAGTTATAATGCTAAAATAAATGGAATAATTTGAGTTATATGACTTTCCCTATGACAGATAAAGCCAGAAACAGCAAATTCCCTACTGAGTATATATGATTAATGTATGATGAATTTATAATATTTTTGCTTTTGACAGACATTTGGATGCAGTTGACACCTAGTCTACTATCACTCTTCCTAAATAAAATTCCACTTTTTCTGTCAGCAAACTTGCTGATAAGCCAGAAAAGATCAGAGAAAAAGATGCATTTGGGAGAAGATTTTAGATTATTATTGAGTCTTTGTTGCAAGCAGTTTCTGCATCTTAGGGATCAAGGTGAGCCTCCCATAATGCACCTGCTAGTAAGCAGGTATTAAAATAAAGTCTTTCTAGGCATTAATCTTTGAGACATCAGACTGAAAGATGAAAAGATGACCCAGGGACTTGCTGACCATCACAGACAATGGCTTGCCATGATTAAAGCTATGTATGTTACCTGGACAAAACTACATCAAAGTGCTAATTAGGGAACAAGTACTCCTGACTGGTTGCCTCTGAGGCTAATATGCTTTCATTTGTGTTAAAAAATCCTAGCTGATGCAGAGAATCACCATGAGCTAGAAAGATATATCTATATAATGGACGGTATTACTGCACTCTACCATCTTTTCTGTGATGTATTCTTTTTATGCAGAGAAACAAAATTTGTCTTTAACTCACAGTGCTGAGACGTCCAATTAAAGAGCCTTATCCTACAAATCATCTGTCTGAAAGTAAAAATGAAAGAAAATTGGTCTGATTCATTTATTTCTCATGATAAGTACTTAACTAGCAGTTTTCAGGAGCTTCTAATCCTATAATATTCCCCAAAGGCTTGCTGTAATGGGGATAGACCATACTTACATGAGGAAGAAGGGAAAAACATCTCCCACACATTGTACATGAATATAGGTTCTTTTTAAAAGTCATCTCATTTACCAAGGCAAGGAATTGATGGAGACATTAGAGACGCTGCCTGGCATACAGCACCACACACTCGGAATGCCCCTCTGGTTGTGGAGGGTCTGTCAGGAACAGAGCGGTGCCTCTTCTTGGGTGAATATTGGCTTCCTCTCCAAAACTGACACATTCTAGATAGTGGTACAACAAATCAAGTCATAATGAAGTAGGGGGGACATTATTCACCCTCAGGAAAACAGCATCCAGCTATTCTCCTATTGAGTCATAAAACTGCATAGGTTTAAATGTGAAAGAAACCAGACCTATCTCTACTTGTCAGGCTGGTTTTGATACTGTTTTATCCAAGAAACAACCAAACCTCGTTGTTTCTCAGTTGGGCATGGACCATTTGGAGGCCATATGGACATTCAGGTTTTATTGCACATGCAACAGATATTTTACAGTAAAAAATCTACACTGAGATCTACACTCTCAACGCTTCTTCATAGGGTGAGGCTGCAGGGAGATCAAGTAACTTTTTCTTCAAAGAAGAAAACAAAACAGTAGGACTAATGTTAGTAAGTGCATTACATTTGCTGTTCCACTTCATCTGGTATAAAAGCAGGCAAGGGTAGCAAAGGTCTATTGAAAATGACTGCAAAGGTGCCAACCCTCCGGAAACAGCCGCTTTCATTTATTGCTTACTTGAAGAAGTAATTAGGGTTCTCACTTCTTGGCTAATGCCTCCTAACGGTCACTTTATTCTCGAAAATTGTACAGTGCTCTGACAGTTGGAAGGTAATTTGGTGAAAAGGTTTATCAGGAACGGCCTAGTAAAAATCTAAGTGGGAAAAATATTTTCTCTCAGACTATGAAGGCTTATGCTTTTTTGTTTTGGTTTTCTGAAATGAGGTAGACTAGAATAATTTGTTTCATAATGTCCAGACAATACAGGCAGTGGGAGTACATACTTTAGCCTGAGCACTGTGAATGTGAAAGGCCAGTCTTCTGGCCAAACAACGCTCTGCTTATATGAGCTCCTGGTTTTCCCCTGGAAGTTTCTGTTGGAAAGCAAAATTTCTGTCATACTTACACAAAGTAGTTTCAATTTGTGTTTGAGAAAACTAGAGGTAACGCTCTCTGCTACTCAGTTACGGTATCCTACTTAACTCGCATACTTCTTCCACCGCAGAGGTGTAGTTAAAGACGTGGGTGAGTGACCAGCTCTGGAGTGGCCAGCCCGGGAGCGGGGTGTGGGCAGACAATGGTTCCTGTTGTGTCAATAAAAGCTCGACTAGGTTGAAGCAGTACTGGCAAGAAATTATAGTCGAGGAAGGGTTTCAGTACTTGGCTCATCATTTGTCTAACGAAAATCTCATTGTAATCAGAAATGCATCCTTTCCAGTGCAGGTTTATCAGAAATCTTTTGTTATTAGTCATAATAGACTAATTTCCTACTTCCAGTGATGAAGCAAATGGAGACTTTAAATCCACAGACTCCTGACTCAGCATCATCAATAACTGTTAAATCAGTTCCTTCCTGCTGAATGGCACTTCATTCACAAGTAGTGCCTGCTGCATGAAGACCATATAGCTTTTAAAAACTCGGTTGTTCTGTACTAAAATTCTCCCAATATAAACATGATTTTCAAACCTCTTACTGGCTTTGTCAATGTGTAAAATCCCATTTTTTCCACATATTCACAATAATTCAAACTTAGGTGTCAATCATTTTTTCATTCCCAGGAAACAATTTTGTACTATGGAATACATTTCATTCCCATCACGGCACACAGTGAACTATTTGAAAAGGATAAATAACACTTAAATATATTTTGCTCTGCTTCTGCAGTACTGCTTTTAAAATTCTATTTCCTTTTGTATTTTCTCCTACAACCTGGCTTTGTGATGCTGCTGTTTGCATGCAAAAGCTATTTAAGTGGAATGTTGCACCTCACTTGTTCAGAGCTTATAATGAAGAAAAATGTGCAAAAGCATTACTTTGCAAAAACAGATAAGTAAGCATACTGCCTGACAAATGATGTCACCCATGCTTGGCAGACAAAAAATAAATGACTTCATAAGCCTGGTACAAGAGTCTGCAATCCACGGACCATGAAATATCTTTGGGACTAAGACTCTGTATTCTGTATTTCTTCATATGTCTTACTAATTTTCTGTTTCTCTTACTAGGCTGCAGAATCTGCAGAGTGTGGCAAAACACTGGCTGCGAGGCCCCTTAAATGCATCTGAGATCAATCCCTTATGAGATATTATCTCATTAAGACTGGCCCAAACCCCAACCTGCTCAGTGATATTTAGATTACTACATTAAGTTGACAGAATGCAAAGAGTCATTACACAAATGTACTCAGCACAGAGTATGTATGCATCGTTCCGTAAAGAAAGGAGAGGGGGGAAGGCTTTTTTAGCTTAACTGCTCTCAAACAGCAAGAGGTAAGAAAACCTCTCTTAAAACTATCAAGCTACTCTTACCCAGTATCTGTCCATCGCTAGTTCTCTGTGTTACTCATGGCATCTGGCAGTGTTTTCACTTACAACAGGGTTGCTGTTTGTTTTTCTTGCCAGTGCTGCAATCCATATCTGCTTTTGTTTGGGGAAAGTGAGACTATTTGGTGATGCTTCTGAGAGAAATAGAATAAGTAGTTTGTATGCAACCCATGTACATGGGCTTACTTCTCTGCTGCGCTGTGCCTGGGTAATGGCGCTCTGCTGCAGAGGGGAAAGGCAGCGCCGTGGCCGTGCCTTGCAGTCGCTCCTGAAACACTGAAACCAGGTCACAGGCTGCCCTGTGCTCCAGGCTGAACCTCCGAAAAGATTTCACAGTGACATTTTCTACCAACTAAAAGTCACTAGAGTAGTGGCTCCTCTGGCTTTGTCCTCTGCTGGTCTGACATGCCCCCTGTGTCCGGAGATGGGGAAAAGGTAAAGCACTAAAGGGGAAATCTCAGCTCAAACTCATACTTAAATGAGAAGCTACCTTGCAGCGTGGTAAGAAACAGCAATAGCATCCTCCTTTGGAGGGCTCAGAGTGGGTGCAAGGATGTGTGTGAGACATTTCACTTACAAAAAGAAGCTCTAAGCTACAAAAAGAGGCTCCACTGTTAGCAGCCAATTATTCTGAGTAACAGGGCAAATCATAGCTACAGCTCTAGAGCTCTCTCCATACCTGGCCGTGGAGGAACAGCAATGAGAAGCTCATGAATCATGAAGATAAGTACGATGCAGAGCAATAAATCTGACCAAATATTTCCTCAAATACCATCTAAACACAATGATAAGTTCTCCCTTCCCATGCCTGTCTGAGCAAGAGATGTGACAGCTCCGGAGTGAGAAGAGATAACAGAAAGTGTAGAAAATAAATTAATCCTGTTCTAACCGTATGAAAGTACACAAAGCACAGAACAGAACTTTAAAAGAAGAGCATTTTGCTTTGTAAGTTCAAATCAGAGGAGCAGATTTTTTCTGCTTTCAAGAACACTGCAACGACACTTGTCTCCCACAACAGGCTGAAAATCAGCATGAGGGGAGGAAGTGAGGACCAAAACTAAAACAAAGGCTTATAGCATCCGGGTGCTCAGAAGAGAGAAAATTTCCTTTGGTTACGAAGTTACTAGTATAACTTCTGCAATAAAAATGTTGGTCTGTTAAAAAGTGGCTACTTCTCCATGCTATTATTTCCCACACTTGCCTTTCCAACCTTAACCACGTTTCCTGACGGAACTGGAAGATCCAGGCTTTTTGTGCACTATTTTTCATGTGTAGTGAAACTAGGATGGCAAATATAATAATACAGACTATATAATAGTTGTCTGCTTTAAAGTATGCCTCTGCTTGTAGCAACTTTCCATGACCATTGTTAATAAGCAAATAAATATGTGAAAATTGGAGTGTTTTCTTCTTTTGCTAATCAAATTTTAGTTAACTAGCCTCAGGAAAAAATTAGCCAAGTGTAGTATCCTATTTGGAGGTACTCCTTTCCTCGCGGTCTTCAGAGAGGTTACTTGCAGGTGTGGAATGGAGATCATAACCCTACACTCTCCTGTGCTATAGCATGCTGTAGCATGTATTCCTGAACAGCTTGTGGGGATGCCAAATACTGTATGTGAAAAAAGAACAGGGTTCTGCCATTATGACTTTCCGTGATACACCTATGGGAAACACTGGGGAATATTAGCTGTACTGAGTGGAATGACTCAGTTAATCACCAACGTGCTGAAAATAATTAATCTTTCTCCAATCATATAAAGTTCTTGAAAGAATTTCCTTACGGGTCAACATTGCCCGCTATACGGTTTGTGCCAATATTCCTTTGCTGCTTATTTATGAATAGTATGCTGCTAATATTCAATAGTCAACATTTCTTTTTCCTAGAACTATTATGTGCTATTTGCTTAAATGCAAAGTTTAAGAGCTTATTTCGTTGAAATTGCCTTCCAGGAAACTCATTGTACATGCCTTCTGAAAAATGAGCAACATGCTCTGACACAGATAATGTTAATGCACTCATGAAGGGTGGATGTCTGCACATACAAATAATACTACAGTACTATGAACTTAAAATCTATCACCCTGACTATTAAAAAATGTCTATACTTTTGCCTGCATCACCAAGCAGGACATCCTTCTGCATGTAAGACCTGTTTTGCACCGGTAGAAGGGCTTACCAATGCGAGAGGCCGGGCCCTGGGGAAATTTCCTTTAATTTCATCCAATTTTCCCCACAAGTGTACGAGTGAGATAACTTGACTTAGCAATGTCATTTCAGTGCCAGCCTCTTCAGCGGCAGTTACCAAAGGGGAAAAAAGAAATAAAAGAATGAATTCCCTCGGTGCTTTTGTTAGTTCTTCATTATTTCCTCTTTGAAAATTATTCTTCCATACTTCATCTTGAGCTGCCTTTTTCCAAGCTGAATAGCCCTATTGCTTCTGCTGAATACACGGACACGACCACCCACACTTAGAAAAAACCTTACCTCTCGCTGAGTTTCTCTGAAATGGTGGGCAGCAGGGCTCATGCAGCAATAAAACTTCACGATCACAGGGGAAGGAAATAGTGCAAGGCTAGGAATACTCCTGCTGTTTCCGTATGATTTCCTAATTTCAAAATAGGCTGAGAAATAATAGGGGGGAAATATATTGTGAGAGTTTCCTCTGTGCTGTTCTGTCATTTCCCACCTAGCCTGTTGTGTGTGCAGGGAACTCTATTAAACTGCTACCCCAAAAGCAGCAGCTTGGCAGGCAGTCTAACAAGCAGGAAAACTTTATTCTCCAGTATTTTAAAAGGGGTTTTTTCTTCTTGAGCGAAGGAAGTGGAATCATAGAGGGTTACTCGCTTTGGCTTTTGTTTCTTTTCCTGCCCCCCAACAGGAGTGAGATCTTGATTTGGAGCATGCGAAAGGTTACTTTTTCATACTTCATGCTCGTTTTGGTCCAATATTAAGGTGAGATCCAGCTGTGATGATTTTGAAATGTGTCCACACAGATGTTCGGAACAACGGTGGAAGTTTGGGAGTTGGGATACAACCACTTAGTGCTGGTTTATCACTAAGAACCACTACCAGGTACGACCTTTCAATGCTGGAGTAAGACATTTTGAGGCTGCAGCAGTTCATTTTAGTCTTATACTTCTTTCTTTCCCCATAAGGCCTTTTCTATAAAGGGGCAACCTGTCCTAAAGGGGCATACCTCAGCCTAAAAGACCATATTTTCAATTAGTTTCATGTAGAATGATGATGCTTGTTTCACACTACAAATACTATGTTGGTGGCAAAGTTATTTAGAAAGATAATGATCTTTTAAAAAGTAGCTAAAATTAGAAGTGTTATAAAACATATCAATTATGAAAATCAGGGCAAGCCCAGATTTACTCCTCCCACCAGAGGACTGCCAGGTTTACACTGTATTATGAACAACCACAGCAAAATCAACCACGTACTAAATTACCAGGTCTGTCACACACACGTTTCAAATATCTTTATTCCAATGTGCCATTTTCCACATCTCAGTATAGTGAGCTCTCTCAAGAATTCCCATCAGCCATAAATCATGTTTTGGTGGTTTTTCTTTTTTTTCTTTTTTTTTTTTTTTTTAAATTGCTTTATAACAGTCTATTAGCATTATTTGAACATGCATTTTTTGTGGTTTCCTTTTTCTTTCTGTGTCTCTAAATTGTGTAAAGAATAACCCACTGAAGGAAGTGAATGAAAACTGACATCACACTGTGTCAGAGGATTAAGCATTCCAGAATTTTTATTTAAAAATATAGTGAATTATTGTCCCTTTAGACAGTGGGTTTTTACTGTGTTACCACCTAATGAGAGCACATGTGGTCTTCAGAGCTGAAGTCACAGAGGGGCACTGCTTTCAAATCCCACGAATTGTCTGGTAGACTTGTTATTTGCTTTTACCTCTCCCTCCCCAGAGTTTCATAGCCTTTGAACACCTCAGAAGAAGTGCTAATGCTTTCCTTCACAGAAAAAGTCCTAGATACAAACTGGACTGCTACAATAGCCAGAGTCCCAGTGCTCTCTGGTACCGGTCTTGCTTCACTATTTATTTTAAGCCTGTTAGGAGAGCAGGGAGGCAGAAAAAGGTCAGGAGAATGGTGAAAATATATACTTAGGGGGGTCACAACTGCTGGGAATGGAGCTCAGCCACGCCAGCCCCATGCAGCGCCTCTCCTGGGGCTCTGATTTCTTACTCTCTAGGTGGGTTGAACTCTCCCACCGTACATTTGCACAGGCTGAATCCCATCGTGGGACTGTTGCTCAGCAACAGCAGCGAGAACAATTTGGTTTTGGACCATTTGGAAGATTACATCTGCGGCATGTTTTTCCCCCCCTCTGGTACCTATTCCTGGATATTGTAAATATTCATCTGAGTTTTGCATATACAGTAGTTTCCCCTCTAGGTAAAAAACACAGCATCCAAATGAGCTTTTAAGAGTACTTTACTCTGATGCATGCCTACATTTTCTCTCATTCAGTAGATAAAATGTTGCACATGAAATGGCATTTTTTGGCTTCTGGGTGTTTTGTTTTGTTTTGTCTATGTCAGATGAATTTCAGCTGGAGCAGGGCCGGGCTCTTTATGACAGTGCTGCTTCATTGCTGTGTCTGAGGCACATAAAACAAGTGAAGGATTTAAATAGTTGTGAACACCTGAATGACTTTAAAGCATTCTAGTAAAAGATGGGTTCAGATCTCCAGATTTCCAATTTCCTTCGTAGTTATTTCTTTATCTACACGTCTTTCAGCATCCGATTAGAAAAACATTCCCATGCTCTCAACTTAAAAGAATATGTCTAAGGACTATAATGCAATATTTAAATCTTTGTCATACATTTTTCTGTCCTTGCACTTGCAGTAGTAATTTATTCTGAATCTTCCAGTTTTCTTCCTGCTAATACATGCAAAACACAGATGCAAGGGTAACTTTCCAGACCTGCCATCCTGATCTGCCACTCTTTAGCAGGGCTTTCCTCTACTGCCAGAGAGCAGATAAAACACTCCTGGTCCTTTAGTCTTTAAGTTTGTCCTTCATACCCTGCAGACCAGTGCCTAGACAACCACCCATCTGTGCCATGCTCAGCTATCGTCTTTACAGACATCTACGTACAACCTTCCCCTTCTTCCCCCAGACATGACGGAATACAAGAAGGGAAGGAGAGAATAGAGGAGGGGAGAAAAAAATAATTCTGAAATCAAGATTTACCTGCTAAAAACCAGTATGGATACGTTTGTGTTTGTGTTTGTGTTCAGTGACACTGGTTCCCAGACCACTGAGGCACATTGACATGTTAATAAATGCAAATATATAAGATCTGGAACTCCATTACTGTGCTTTTAGCGAGGTACGTACTTGCGTACCTTACCAACTTGGTCAAGCGTAGATCGTTCTCTGCTGGGGGCTGTATGTGGTGGGAATCAAGCATTTTAGTGCAACACTTGCTACACGTTTCCTCTCTTGGCTTATTTCTGCCCTTGACACCCTTTCACACCACTGACTTCCAGCTTACAGGGTGGAGAAAAGGAAGAAGGTGGGAAACCTGGCATTTCTCTCGGCTTTTCAAGGGCACTGTGTTTTGCCTTATAGCTGTCCTCGTGCTCCAGGCTCCCTGCGGAGCGGCACATCTGGTGGTCTGGCACAGGGGCTGGTAAGCACGCAAACACCCACCCGTCAGCCGACGACCTGGGCCCCTGCGCTGCATCGGTGACTCCAGGCAAACCCTCTCCACAGCGCAGCATGGCTCCTTGCTCTTGCCCTGAATCCTCCGATGGGGACCTGGACCACACAGAGGAAACCTTTTATACTTTGCAGTCTGCAAGACGTGTCTGTACAATGTGGGAAGGAGGCTGGCAGATATAAACACACACAAACACATACACGAGGTCAATGGCACTAGGATAAGCTCTGCTTCAGACTCTCCTTTATGCATGCCCAATAACAAAAGCAACTTTCCTTCCTAATTAGCTGTATTAGAGCAAACACTAATACGAGGTTGACCTAAATACAAAATTGTATTTTTTCTCACTTTCATCAATGCAGCTATATTTAGCCTGTAAGTGTACATTTTCATTTCTTACAGATTTTTCTTTTTAATATGCAGGTTAAATGTTAATCAATGAGGTAATCTGCATAAAAATTGCTAGGTATCAATGTTCAGTTCAAACCAGCTATTTCCTCGTTATTTTGAAGGAATGAATTGCCAACTCCTGTTGCAGTGAACTTCTTGATACAACATGTATTTACCCAGGCCCCACGGGGATCATTAAAAGGAGATTCACCTCTCTCTGTGTGTGTGTAGATATTGAAAAATAACCCCCCTAAATCTATCCTTTGGTCTTTCAGCAGGGAACATACCAAACAGCAACAGTGAATCTCATACACACATCAATATCATGCTAACATAGTTGAGTTTCACTGAACCCAATGCCAAATTAACTTTTATAGGGCAATTACAAAATCTTATAGTCATGCAAATTAGTAGTAAGCAGCTTACATCTTCCAATTAAATTACCTCCTGCTATTCTAAGATCCAAGTTAGACATAGTAAACTTTTCCTCTTTTTGTTTTAAACAAGAGAGTCATCAATGTGTGGATTAGCCTCCCCAGGGACAGGGAGTCCAACTCGGAGTGAGCACAGGCAGGTTATTTCAGCAAAAGCAAGACAACCCCATGTTGTAGTGCGAAGAGGAAAGGGCATTAACCCTGGAGTTATTATCAAATTCAAGTGTCCAGGCGCAGTCCTGAGCTCAGGGTCACATCCTAGCTGCAGCGTAAGCCCACACCCAGGCAAGACCCAGGCATCATCTTCCCTCTCTCTCCTTCTCCCTCCCTCTTCCTCCCTTTGTGAAACCGAAAAACTGTTGCTGCCTGGGCCAGGATTGGCCTCTTACTCCTGGAGAACAGCACAGTGTCCCCCAGCACAAGGACCCTCTCTCTGCTTAGTCCACAAATACCCTGATGTTCTATACAGTCTTCCCTACAGAATGAACACATGGCACGTTTGAAAGCTTTCTCCCAGCTCCCTGAAAGGTAGGTGGTATGATGAAGTGACCAGTGGATGCAATTCACTTTATGGGAAGACAGTAAGGTGAGGCCACGTAATGGATTGACATGAAAAAAAAAAAAGGGGGATTTTAAAAGTCAAACTCCTAAGTATATCACAACAGAAATGTCTTTTTTTTTCATTACTTATGAAGTACAGATTTTGTGGAAAAGGAGAGATTTTTCTTCCTAAAAGCAGACAGAAGAAGAATGCACCACATTGGCTCCTCAAACAGCAAAGATGCCAAAGCACGCTGTGGCCTACAGAATTAACTATGATGATGCAAAACATCTTAAAAGCAAAATCAGGCATGAAACATAGCAGATAATGAGAACCAGTGTCAGCGCTGGAAAACATTACGGAATTCAATTCTCTTTCCTTACCATGTCCTTCTCCTCTCCTTACCTCCCTGCTCCTGGAAGGGCACCCGCAAGTTTTGACTTGCACAGCTGGGGCAGAATCTGCATGTGTAGGGTGCTGCGTCCTGTCTCCAAGAGATCAGTTATCGATGGTTTGCAGCCAACAGCACTGCTCTTCACAATCGGTTAAGCTGACATCCGTCCTGTCAGATTCACATGGTTTGGACAGAAAGCTGAGCTGGCACGGATGGCTGCAGCTTCTTAAATTTTTGAAGAGTCCCTAGTAGTTTGTAGCCAGCATCCCAGGTTCTTCTGTGGGGCAGCTTTTCAGGCCAGCTTGGTGAATCTCCCCCGGTACTGAGCACTCCCTGGGCCTGTCTCCAGTCTTGGATGTGTTGCCTTCACGGCAGTGTGAGTTTGATGGCTTTTCTGGAGTGTTTCTCTACTTATTCAGCCCAGTATAACGGTTCTCTCCTGAGGTGCAGCTCATAAAGTTGCTTGTAACTCAAAGGAATTGGGGTTTGCTTTTGTTATTTTAAGTGAAAACTAAACTTCTGAAGAGAAAAAATAAACAGCTACTGAGTTGTAAAAATGAACTCTTACTAGTTCTGCCACCAGCCTCACTGCAGCTGTTCATAAGCAACAACCATACAGCCTAAGCCCAGCACAAAACCCAAGTATATCCCTGCAAAAGATAACAGAAACCAGAGATGTCTTTGTTCAGAGTAGGAACTCCACTTTCTTCCCTCTTCTGAGACATGACAAACGCAGCAACGTCAGAAGATAAGTGGATTAAACTTTTTGTCTTTGGATACATCTATGTTTGAAAACTCTGAATATTTTGAAGTATCTCATTCTCAAGGGTTTGCCAATGGAGTTCCAGTAGGACCGAGTTTTATATTCATGGCTGAAAACAGGAATTTTGGTTTTGATGTTATACAGCTAGTTTTGATTGAAAATCAGAGTACCAAATTGCTATAGAAATTCCTCTCTTGCCTCACAACTGAGCATTTCTATGGACAAGCCAATATATTTGCAATCAGTAGCAGCTGTTTGTTTACAAGCAGTGTATCAGCGCACCTCTTCCTACATGGAAATGGGGAAAGACAAAAACCATGGTTCCTTCGTCTGATAGATGTGACACAAGATTACACAGCTGCAGTGTGTCGAGGTTACAAAACTGCCAGTTTAACGAGCAAGATAAGCAGCAATGCTGATGTGTTTATAGGAGTTTAGACGTTTATATTGCTTTTTAAAAGAAATGTAACAAACCAGTCCATAAATAGTATGGGGATCACAGGTTTATTGTCGCCTTAGAGTAATGGAAGCTTACAATATAAAAACATGCCAATAGGAGACTGCTGCGATAATGGCATTGGCAATAAGCTCTTTGGGGCAGGGACTGCCTTTTTGGTGCCTGCACATGGGCAGAGACTAGCACAAGGCAGCAGTCATCTCTCCAGGACCTTGAGCTGTCTTCGTATTGTAAATATCAGAAAATAACAACGAGAGATCCGAAAGCTACAACAGCCTGTGACAGGGAACAGATCGTTATCTTGAACGACAAAAATATGTTCAATTAATATTTGTTTAATAGCTGGGGCCTAATCTGAAGATGTTGTATGCATTTCAATAGATTTTGGAGCAGGTCCTTGGACATGGCAGATGAAAAACGGGCTGGATGAAGCAGTTCTATAAGCTGCTCCACAGGAATAGAAGGAAAGCACAAGGATCTACTGGCTCACAAGACTTTAAGATAGTGAGATATTTTCTTATTTATTTAAGAAAAGGTATGTTAAACGATGAATTAAATTCTTGCTTCTCAATATGTACACCCCGGAAGAAATTTGCTATGTCTGTTCTACCATTGATCAGCAAAGTAAAAAAGATAGAAAATTTACTACTGAAAAATCCTTTTGCTGTCCCCAGTCATATGTGAATGGCAAACATTTCCATTTTGTAGTGCTGTCATAGGTTACCAAGTGGGGCAACTTTGTCTTTTCCTACAGGCCGAAATGGCTTCACACCATTGCTGGGATAAGGGGAGTGCTGAGATAACGTTGAGCTGTCATCCCGGAATTCTCACCCCTTTCATTGTCAGGCAGTGCCCTTCAATGACAAAGCTGTTGACTTTCTCCCTTGCCCAGTCTGGGCCTTTACAGCATAAGTGAACAACGTATTAGGGGTTAAGTTAATTTTCCTGCCAAAACCACTTTTCTGACTGGGGACTTCCTTTTGAAAATTCTGGCTCAAGGAGGAAAGTAGAAGACGGTATGCTAAATAAGTTATTGCTTAATTTTGCATATACCGGGGTGATGCTCTCCAAAGAAAATACTGGAGAGGTTCTTGAGCAATATATGCACTAGACTGCAGCTGTGGGCTGGCATCCAGCCACAGTTAGGTGGCATTTGGTTCTGGTTTCCCAGCCAACCTCTCGTGAGTAAGTGTTAAAATGTGGGGTGAAGGAGTGATGAGGAAGACGTGATGGGGGAGAAGTTGAGATTACCTCTCTGATGCATTGCCCTGACAAGGGCAAGGCAAATATTATTAGAAGGGAAAGTTGATCAGAATTCAATACTAAAAGTAACCTAGTGACATGAAGTTTCCTCTTCCAAAGTTTCAAGCCTGCGTGGAGATGACTCACGTGCTTCCTAAAGTGCTTTTGCTCATACTTTTTGTCTAAACGCCCTGCTCCTCAGACATCACCTCCTCATGACGGAAGCTTCTATTTTTCACTTTTGAGTCCTTTGATTTCCTACAAAGTTGGGGAAAACCACTTTCCCCACAGCTCCTGCCTGGTACAACTCGCACAACTATCTGAGGCTCTCTCTCAGCATTGCCGTCTCTCTGTCACTTCCACCTCTGAACACAAGCCCAGGATCCCCGAGATGCCACTGGTGTTACACGTGCACGGGACTTTCAGATTGCTGTATGTCAGTGCACGTGTGTTTGTTTTCAAAGTCAGCAACAACTGTAACATTAAACACCCTTGACTGCTCCACTGAGCAGCCTTGTCTGCTTCGTGTTGCAAAACAGACCTAATTCTTACTGGAGCTGGTGTGCGGATGAACTAATGGTGCATACGGAATCATAATTCAGCAAAGAGAATTCAATTATCAGAGAGGCTCTTACACTCAGCACTTATCACTGCCCATACAAAACCCAAAACAGGGCACTTGTGGAAGGGTACATTTTTTCACACAGCTTAGAGGGAGGTGGATGACCAGCTGTGGGCAAAGGGGAGGGGAATGGCGGCAATTTGCAGAAGAGTTGAGGGGCTGGAAACACGCAAATGCTAAATCTGAACAAATCAGCAACCCTCCAAAGAAGCATCTGTGGATTGTAGGAATAATTTCCTTTTGCAAATCCCATTTGTAGGGCACAGACTGTCATTCATTACCCCTACAGTTTAATAAGGGGCATGAATTTTTTTGTTTGGGATTAGTTTTGTCTTTTGGGATGAGTGTCCTCAAGTAGTTCCTGGCTCTTTCAGGTCAAGGTAAAATGTGTCACTTAATTCTTTTCCCAATAAGAGCCTGACTAAGGATCTCTGCATGGCAATAGAAACTTTTCTTTCAGTGCTGAAGGAGACAGATCTCGTGGTCCCAGGACACTCCAGATCAGATTGTACTGTTGCCTGGTCCAAGTACCATCGTGGCAATGTAGCTTCTATTTACCTGACTTACTGGTTTACACACCTTGACCTGACCGAGGGAAACTGTTGACTTTCAGGAACATGCAGAAAGGCATGTTTATGGAGCCTTTTCCTTCCCCGCTGAGGAAGATATTTGAAGATTGCTGTGAAGCTTTTTTTTAGTTTGACTGGGTTATTTTCTCTCAGTTGGTAGGGAAGTTATTTTCCTTACAGGATGTGCTTTGACTATTATTTGGGGACAGAATATATCCCAGAGGATGCACAGCTGACCCACCTCAAATAAGACTGAGACCAAGACAAGCATTATTCTGCTATAGGCTTTATACAACAAAGGAGAGTTTTGGCCTAGCAGATATTTTCTCTTACAGGAAGTCAGCTCTGGAGAGTGTCTACCCAGCCCTCTACTTTTATAGGTTCGAAAAGTCATTGGATCTTCTCAGCAAAAGAGGTAGATATGGATCTTGTTTAAGTAAGGTGTAAGGAAGGAGGATGCCACTCTTCCCTTTTACCTCTGCAGTGTCAGAGATGCTCATCATTCTGAAACAAATAACAACCACAGCTCCCATCAATCACAGTTGCTTTGTTCTTGGAAGATAGTTCTCCTCGTGAAATCTTAATTCAGTTCAGAGAGCTTTTGTTTCTTTTCAACAAGTTTTGGACTCGACCTGAAGCACACTGATTGGTTGCAGTTTTATGGCAGGAAAGCTTCTACTTGGAAATGTTGCTGAGACCATGGCCACGTTGCTCCAACTTGGAAGGAACAAAAAGTTGGAGACTCACAAAGCAAGATCAGCTTTAACTGTGTCCTATCCGAAAGCTGTTCGCTACCCTTGTTCTCAGAGATCTGTACAGCTGTGCATTTCACTACCTCAGCAGTCTACCTATTTCTTTCCTGTCTGTATAGTTTGAGAGTTTTTCCAAATGTCTAGTCCCATTTTTCCTTGTAGTAATTCAACCTATTACTCCATGTACAAAGCACAAGGCTGTATTAATTTCTGCCAGCAGTAACATTTTACGTGCCTAGGTGACTGTTACTGTGTTTTCCCCTCCATTATCTCTCATTCACACTAGATATCATCTGCTCCTTCAACCCAACCATCTGGATTTTCAAGATCATTCGAGATTTTTCAGATCATTCTAAGTTCCTTTCCTCTGAACTCTGTCCCTTTGTTCACCATCCTTCTCCATGTGCCCCAGATTGGCAAGTCTGCTACTGAGCCCTAACAGAGCTGTGTGAATCAGAATGACAGCTTCACATGTCTTTGCAGCCTATGCTTGCTTGTACATCCCTGCAAAGAAGAAGAGCATGGAACAACAGATTGAAATTATTGATTTATGTTCACATGCTGATCCACTGTAATCTTCTATCCTTTCGAACTGCCTGCTCCACGTCAGGTATTTGTGCAGATGATTAGCTTTGTCTAGGTGTACTATCCAGCACTTCCACCAGACAAATAACACACTGGCCTCCAGCTTGTCAAAACTGCTTTGCATTCAAGGGCTGCCCTGCAGTAAATATCCTTGCAGTCCCTTCTGGGTTTCTATCATCTGTATAATCTCTATTCTATCATCTGTTAATGAAAATGCCAAGTCAAGAACAGCCCCTGCAGAGCCCCATTTGATGCATCCTTCCATTTTTAGCCTGGCTGTGCGTTTCAGGTCTGATCAGGATTTTGTTGACCCAGTGCTGATGCCTGGGCAGGAGAGAACAATTTCACATAAAAATCTGACACAACCTCTATTCTTTTCTGCTTCTATTGTGTCCTATAATACAACTAATAATAAGGCAATGAAATCATTGCCTCCAGCTGTTTCCCAGTGGAATTTACCAAAAGGGTAGTGAAATGATCTCATTTAAATCCCTTTTCACACAAATCATTGAACTGTACCAGCCAACACCAACACTGGTTCCAGTGTGGTCATTTCCTTGACAGTCCTGGACAGTTTCAGGGAGATTACAGATGGATGGGCCCTGTTTGGTTCCAGCTGGGCTGGAGTGCAGATGGATCCCAAACGTCAGAAAACGGATCCTCACTGTTGAAATACTTGTGGATACTCAAATTCCCTTGGAAAGTGACAGTTTTGGAAATAACATTTTCAGTACCAGTAAATTAGTCCCAGAATGGCATTTCCTGGCATCTCCACAGTCTGGATGTGGTTAGCTTGAAAGACATGCAGAAAAAATATTGAAGTGAAGATACTATTGTGCTCAGAGATGCCCCATGGGAAAATATCTAAGCTTTTTCTCTCACATTTTAAAGCTTTTCCTTTATATTTCAATAGTGTTAGGATCTATGTAGGTAATGAAACTCAGGGAGGCTGCTGGATCGTATGAAATATAGGCCAGTTATTTGGATGAGTTAAAGCAACTCAGACAGACAGCTAACATTACCTGTTGTGAATATTTTATTTTCTCACTGTGGAAAGATAAGTCTGCTTGGAAAAAGAAGTTTGGCCTCCCTGCTCCAGTGTAGCACGTTGCAGGAGCAGTGCAAAGACTTAATTGTCCAGCTAAAGCCCTGTGTCGCCTGACAGTGCTCAGCACTCTGCAGGATTGGACAACAGCTGGTAGGAAAAATATTCAGAAGGGAAATGTTAAGATTTTAAGAAGATAATCAAGTATGTTTTCCTAAAAATCACAGAGAGCTGAAATGCTCTGAAGGGCTTGAAGCCAGTGTCACTGCCAGGGCAGTCAACAGCAGCAGGCTGAGAAAGCTGGTTTTCCTGAGCACCTGCCACATGCCTGGCAGATGCCAGCACTGACTAGAGCAGCCACAAACACGGCGTGCTCCAGCACACCGGGATTTTCTCCGTGCAGGCAGAGAAGAAAGAAAGCTCTGCTAAAATTCCTGCTGATTTCAAAGGTAGATCCTCAGGGATTTCTGCCGGTTAGCTCGTTCTGTACTGTCCCGTTCCATAAGGGAGCCAGGAACGGGGATGTACATCAAATATAGACCGGCTGCTCAGAATTGCATGCAGCTACCAACACTTCAATCACTTCTATAGGTAATGCTTTGGGTCAGTTCCTAGGAGGGACTGTAGCCTGGACTGTAATGTTGAATGGAAGACCTCAGATTCAAGATTAGTTTTGAATGTGTGTGGGAGAGAAAACAAGAGTAATCTCCTTTACGTGCTGTCCAAGTGGTTTGTACTTGGACTGAGTGATCCGCGTAGCAGATGGCCAAATAATTTCCAAGCTTCCCATAGGAGGCTGAATCGCCTGTGTTTGTGGGAGTGCCCACGTAACACAGTATATCTCCCTCTACCCTTGAACTCGCCGTGAGATGCTTCGGCAGGCCTACAGGCTGCACAAAGCTCATCTTTGTGTCCTGGCTGCCTGGCTATAGGAACTTTCCCCGGGTTTTCTGTGTAATAAACAGACCAATGAAATTTTTTAACCACACAGAAAAGCAAAATATTTCAGCCTAAAAATCGATGTGATATATGAGCTGTGGTAATCCAAGATGTGACGTGTGCTTTGCTTTAAGTTCATACAAATGTCAGTGGATATTTAATAGATTTAACTTTTTTTTTTTTAAAACTGCATGAAGGGAATGCTTTTCTTCCTTCTCATTTTAAATATGAGCATTGAGTGACATTTCCTCTAATTTGGAAATAAAATATGGCAGTACCATTACCCAATCTGTGCATGAGAAAATGGATGCCTTGCTCCTGTTACAGAGACAAAGCATGGCTGTTGGACCATCCCTGGAATAAACTATAAAGACAATACAGTCCTGCTGAAGTAATTTGCTTACGGCTTCCTGTTGTTTTGGTTTTTTTTTTTTTCCCCTTGACTGCTACTGCAATGCTTAAAGGAACAAAACTGTTAAAAATTACCGCTTTCTGTATCCTCTCATCTGGTGCTTAGACTGGGCAAAACCTGGCATTTTTTTATAGCACCAGAACGATCTTGTTTATAAATGGGGCCCATCGCATGTAAGATGATTATGATTTTGGATGTCAGAATTTGGGATATCCAGTCTTTTACGGCAGCAGTTTGCTAACCAGTACCCCATCCCAGCATCTACCAAAGGCTAGACCTGTTTTACAGGAGGCATTTTATTATTTTGCATTCAAACTGCCTAATTGAGAATGCATGTTGACTCATAATTCTTTATTATTAATCTATGTATTTTTCTTGCCACTAGAAGGGATTGTTTGCAGATGCAAATATTTATTTTTCTTTAAAATCTTCGAAGAGCTGGCTTTGGGTTTAGTACTCATTTTTCTGAACTTAAAGTTCTGTGGCTAGTTCCGTGAACATGATTGACACAACACGTACTCAAGTTTTATCTGCTTTTTTTTCATTTAACATTGTCATTAATAGAGCATCTCCATCTTATAGAAGTGAAGTGCCCTCCTTAGATCTTTCCTAACCTGAACTGTATCCCATCAGAGAGCACTTCTCCACCCTTTTATGCCTCCAGAAACATGCCATTCATGTTACAAATATCAATAGAGCTGGAAGGAAGCAACATCAAAATCTCCAAGACAACACAGAAAAATACAACAGATCAAAGGCAAAATAGTGATGGTTCGATTAGACTTTTAAATAGGATATTAAAATGAGGTTTGTAGTTAAGTACAATTGTCTCTCTGAATTTGGCAGGGAAATCATTAACCAAATGATCTTAAATTTGCACAGATTGTTGAATAAATGAGTAAGACCTGCTTTACATGGCAGCAAACCAGCCAAAAAACATACATAAAATGAACTGCTAGCCATTCACATGTACAAATAATTTACACAAGGACAAGAGTATTTTTAAGATCAGTAACTGAACAGTTACTATTATCATTAGCTAGTCCTCCACACACAGTAGCCCTCTCATAGTCCGTACAAGCAGGACCGTAAGGTGGGTACAGGCACGTGTTCCTGTGTAATAATCTAAGGTTTCTGGCTTGTTTAAAGAATGGGTGCTGTTAGCTGTATTGATATTAATCAAAGTTTGTACCTATGTGTTCAAGACATGTAAAAGCTACAGAATTTTACATACTCATTTATCTTGTTATTTTGGTATAGACCCTTTCTCTGGTTTCTAGGATACATGCAGAGAAATCGAGGTATCTGGATGCACAGATCAATGAACAATGCAGAATTTTTTTCTGCAAAATAGAATCATTTAAACGAACTTCTAAAGATCAGTTCAGGATTTGGCTTTAGCTACTGATATCAATAAATAGTCAGAATACTTTTATAAACTGAGCTGTGATTTCTTCCTCTTAATGAAAAACTTATTTTCTAAAATCCATCAACTTCTGAATATACATCACCTGGAGTTATTGTTTAATACACAGCAAGTGTGTGGGAGAAAGCTAGAATAAACAACATCAAGGCATAGCCTTTATTCCAAAGGTGAAATGCAATTTTAATTAAGACTTAAAAACAGGGTTATTTGTTACCATGTATTATATTGGTACTCATTTGATTAACATTGTACTAAAAGCAGGAAAAAAGGCAGTCCTTCATCGTAGCATGTGCAGCCTACAACTGAAATGAGATCCCAGTTCTCATCTCAGCATGTACAGTGGTTACTTATGAGATATCCCAGTCCAGGTCATCATTTCTCAGTCAGAACAGGAAAATGGTATTCAGACCTTCTAGAATTTATAAATCAGCTACATCTCTGCTAATATATGGAACAGGTCAGGAGAGCAAGGGGCACATGGCAGCTTCTGTGGACATAGCAGAACTCCATCCTCATTGAAACTGTTGTTTGACTCTTGCTGGCCGCTGGGAACACTCTCTGTCCTTCACTGTTCCCTAAATTCCTGCCTGCAAGAATGGTGGCTGGTGTGGCAGAAGCAGCCTAGCAATTAAACAATATCAACAATGTGGATGAGCACTTGAGTTTTATTCTCTGGTATAGACATGGCTAAAACAGGCAACAGTGGGAGATGATGGTGACAGATAAGAATTAATCTGAGACCTGCAATGAGAGATCAGTGAACATAAGTGTATAGAGTGGTCCACGGGGAAACAGTTTTCATTTGTGAACTGGAAAATCGAAGAGAAGTGTGAGTTAAAGCTAATGTTGGCTGAGTGGAGGGGAAGGAAGAGAGTCCAAGTAGCTGAAGGCCAGGCTGGAACTTGGAGGTGGGTGGGATATGCAGCACAGAAACACATTTAAAATAACAAAGTAATTCTCAGAAGTTATTTCCCCCAAGTATTTTGAGCAATGAAAAAACCACACTGGTCAATGCCTATGGTGTGATCTCATTCCCAGAAGTACTGTTCCAGTTTCAAATACCCTTGTGAAGTGGTTATGTCATAGAGAGGCTTCCAATTTTGCGATTGAAATAGACTCCAAGAACAACCTCTCTACCAGCATAGGCTATTGAAGCATACTGGAGAGAAGTCCCTCTCCGCTTATTAATAAAACTAACATAATGCCCCTAGAGGAATTAAACGAGTTTGGGGTTATATATAAAGTTGTGCTATGTTGAAAGGCATTGATATTTCCACTCCAAGGACTACAGCACATCCACTTACGATATTGAGGTTCACAAGGCAACTGAATAAAGCAGTTCAGCTCCAGTGAGTTCAGTGGAGTTTGGCCAGCCATGGGTTTGGCCTTCAGATTGTAAAATATGGTCTGTTATGGTGTGAGTGATATGAAGTTTCAGATCCAAGTAAATATCAGACAGTGGCAACGAGATTCCATTTATCTCAAAGTTCACCTGGGGACTTTGCAAGAAGAGAAGTCCTGTTTCCATCTGAACAGTATGGGGACGGTTGTAATATCTTAAAATTAAGAAGAAAAAAAAGAGGCAAATAAAATGCTAAATGGCAAAAGAGAGAAAAGTCAAACCATGCTAGGGAAACGGCACACAATGGGCTGAATTTATTGAACAATAAACAATAGTATGAGAATCTGATATTTATGTTCATTGTTGAATATGCAGGATACATTTAATATGCTCAAGATGCAGTATTCAATCTGCAGCAGCTGTCTTTGTACAGAACTCTGCAGAAGAATCGAAAGGAGCAACATACAGTAAAACAAACACACTAAGCGCCTTACTATGTCCCCTGCTAGCTCTCACAACACTCCTTCCTTCTATTCAAACGCAGCACATGGCTGAGATTTTTCCAAATAACAGTGTTAAGTGTTTGACAGGAAAGGAAAGACAAGCAAAGGAGAGTAACTCCTTTGTGTGAAACGATCTGTACCCACCAACATTTCCACAAGAAAAAAAAAAACTATTTGTTGTTAAACTGTCAACTAAAAACAATGAAACATCAAGCATTCAAACCTAAGTGAATTCTTAGGTATTTTCCCCAAGAAGCTGAATCTCTTTCAGAACTAGATCTGCACTGATATCCTACTTCTGGAAAGCATCATTATTAATTGATGTATTGCCTTTCTGGAACAGGAATGGACATAAACCTGAGTTTCTGTGGCTTAGAAGAATAAACTGTTGTCACACAGAACATAAAATGTAGAAAAAAGGGAAGAGATGCTGTTGCTCCTGGCCATTTAGTCACTAAATCTGCTCTTGGTTGCCATCACTTTGCATATGAAGAGGAACAGCATCCTTTCCAGTCATGTATTTCTCTTAGTGCCCTGACACTTCCCTATCCATATGACATCTTTGCCATTTGTTCCATTTCTGACTTCATCTTGTTAGTTTGACTCTCCCTCCTCCACTCCCATGAGACATATTTACTCCCACCTGTTCCATTTTAAAGCCAGAAAACAGGAAGTGGTCAGAGCACGTATCAGATATTCCGGGTGGCTTTCTTCTGCTTCTGTCACTGTGCTGTTGTGTCTCCCTCTGCCCTATTTTATGCTCATCACTGCTAAGACTTTTGTTAAACCGAAACGCAATGCTTATTTACAAGGACACATGCAGGAAAATTAAATACAGATTGGCCAAAGACACAGAGGTACACTTCTGGAGGTAGCAGTGCAGATGCCGTATCTCCCAATGGCTCCCAGCTGGTGGTCAGAAATTACCATCCTGCCCAGGGCAAGTGTGATGTGAAGACTGTCTAACCCATCTGAATGCAGATCAGATGGGTTGTCTCACCTTCAGGAAAATGTTATTCTTCCCAGACATCTGATTCAGGGAGCAGAAAACCAAGAATTTCCAAGCCTGACCCTAAACTGGAGGGTGAAGATGCCCCCAGGCTGAGAGGACACATGTGGAGAGGAGGAGAAACATCCCCCAAGACCTGGTTGCACAGATAAGAGTTCAGCTCCTGAAAGGCAACAGGTACTAAAGGTGGATTGCAATTGGGACTTACAGCTGAATCAGGCTACCACTGATAGCTGGTGCCATCGGCTTATTACCTCAGCAATGTGAGCTTACTATGAGGACTTCTGTTGTTCTTCATGGGAACCATATGTTAATGCATGCTGGGTTTTTTCAGAGGTGACTACAACAGAAGCCTCCTTGATTCTTTTGCTCCAGGTCAGAAGGAACTTTAAAGAAGAGAGAAGCCATATCTTCCGAGGAAAACAACTGATCATGGTTGGGTACAGGAGAAGGGATGTTCCTGGAGCACAAGATGAGCGTGAGGAACCCAGCAAGAGAGGGCAAAGCCTGAAGTACTGAGAGACAATTGAGAAATGCAGGGAACACAGGTTCCACAGAGATTACAGAAAGAAAAACTTTTGGTGTAGTGACCAAAACAGACTGTAAATTTTTTCACAACCCAAAACATCTCTGCATTGCTGACATTCGGATCGGCCCTGTCAGAAGGCTGCTGTCTTGGCAGGACATGATGTAGAAGGAAGTTCATTTATGAACTCTCAATTTACTACATTTCTGTCTCTACAGCCTCCATGGTAAGTTTGTTCCTTCAGCTTTTACCCAAATAGAACCTAGTTTTCAGTTTTAAAAAGTGCTTTTGGTCTTTTGGGCTGCTTACTAAGAGACTGTGCAGGATGCAAAGCTCTGGTGAACCTGCAACGCCTTCACCCCTGAGTAACTTTGGACTGAATTTAGAAGTGCACTCAAACCTTTTGTCTGGCAGATGAGGAGCAGCAAAGAGCTGAGGGAGTGATCACCTTTAGTTGTCAGATCTCCCTGCAATGTCTCTGTGACCTAAATTACTTTCAACTCCTGTGTGGACTTTCAGAGATAAAGTCAGCACCTGGGCACCAGTGACGTGCTAAGAGAGCACAATTAGAGCTTGCCAGCTTCTGAGTATGCCATAGCAAGCATCACATCTGCTCCTCCACAAACTTCAGCTGCGTTTAGCGCATGCACACGTGTGGCCAGGTTAGCCCCAAAGCAAGGCACCGCTCAAACTGCTGGATTGCTCCTAGTCACCAGGCAACCACATTCAAAATCCACATGGGCCAAGTAAATTAGCATGAATAATGCCACATCTGTTCTGAAGTTGAATTAGTGTACCCATGCAGTAATTTGGAGTATTAGCTAATCCTCTCGGTTTTTCATTGTTGGAGGTTTTTTTGGTTTGGTTAGTTTTGATTACTTGCTTTGTACTTCTAGTTATTGTGGGCAAAAGCAAAACCATCAGCAGTTTGAATTCTTTTTATGTATCTATATACATATTTTAGAAAAGGCAATTTTGTTTTCAGCTATTTCAGAACCAACATGTGCAGAATCATGTTTCTGTAACATTTTCACTTATTTCTAATGAATTTCATCTGGTACATTTTTAAACAGCAAAACAGAGCCACAGAAAATATAACATTTCATCCTTCTACAAACTGAGAGGAAAAAATTACCAGGCTAACTTAGATCTGCCGAAGCTCTAACTTTCATAACAAAGAAATGACTGACACAGTAAAAGGAGACTGCACAAAGTTTCCCTGAGTTTTGACAGAAGGACGGATTTATCCCTGGCATAACCCGAGCAAAGCTAAGGGAAGAGTCTGGCTTGGAGACTCCGAGTGTATTTTTACAATTTATGGTTTACAAATCCCCCCTAATCCTTGTCCTTCCTATCTGTTATGGGCTACTCGCAGGCAATAAGTTTCTGTCCCACTGCCAAAGAACAGTTGTTTGTCTAGTTTCGAGTGAGTTTGGGAGTTCATTTGTTTGTGTTTCCAGGAGGTATGATGGATGCGGTTACAGGGGCAGTAATATGCATGGTTACAGAGTAACTGCTCTGCCAATCAGACAACAGCAAACCCATCCGTCTTCCACACGTGCGACCACTGCGACTCTTACCTTCAAGGGAATGAGATCCCTCCCATACTGTGCAGAAGTTTATCTTTACAAAAGTTTGGGGTCAAACCAGATTCAATCATACCCCAGTGCCTGTGGTATTAGCACAGCAGGAAGGGAGACTCAATTTCTACTTAACTATGGGATGATTTATGTCTGGGGAACTCCCTCAGCTCCCTCTGTCTCCATTTGGGCACGAACATTTGGTATTGTTATCAGCACTGGGTCTCTGACCGGGCAGAGGATGCTGCTCTCCTCTACCACGAGGAGATTCAATATTTAAACAACCAGAGCCAGTCCGTCTGAATCAGGCAAAACCGGTTTTGACCTTATTTCTGCACACTTATTGTACAGACAGAAGACAAATTTCCCCCTGCCTCTTCCACCCCGTAAGATGTGCTCTACTTGGCACTTTTCCACTGAAGTGTACTAATCCTGACTTGTCTTGTCTTCACTGATAGATTCTCTCTCCCAGCACTTTCAGGGCCTGCAACCTTTTCTTCTTGTCTTCTACCATTTGATTTATTCCCCAATTTGATTTCATCCCTGATTTAATAGCTCTCTCACTTGCACCTGCCCTTTTATTTTGATTTTTTTTTTCTTACCTCTTTACTATTTGACCTTTCCTAGACCTTATTTAAAAGACGAATATCGCCCTTTCTGTTGCTATATTGCTCTTTCTGGCCTTTTTTTCCCACCCCCTCTTCAACCTCATAGTTCACTCAAAGAAACAGCCCTAAGGAAGGCAAGGGTAAGGCACAGCTGACACTGATTTCCATTAGACTTGATTCTGGCCCACCACAGTCTGGAAAAATAACAGAAAGTTGTTGAGGGAAAATCCGGGAAGCTGTGAGAGGCCACAAAATCACACCCCAGGAGTGCTGTGCTGTGCGTACTGACAATCACCTTTCCATTCTTTAAATATCATCCGGTCAGCGTCTAAGGTCCTTCTATTACGTGTTACTGTGTAATACTGTGTATGAGATCGAGTGAAGACTGAAAATACAAGACTTAGTGTGGAAAGCAAGGATTTGGCCCACTGTTGAAAACCAACCATCAAAAACCAGCCTTGACCCTGCAGAGGTTCCGCCACACTTAGGAAACGCCTGTTCTCAGTGTCAGCCCCACTAACACAGCAGAGCCGCACGAACGGAGCGGGCTGCCATACACAAAACCCGCATTGTATACAGACACAACCGGAAAAAAGTTCTGTTACCGTGATAGATTTCTGTAGGAACAGCCAAGGATGATAAATTTCGCAAGCTGGTCGGGGTTAAACTGGTAAATCATGCAATCGGTTATGGGTTAAATATTAACAGAAGATAACTCTCCAAAAAAAAAAGGACGAAGTTGATTACATTCTTTCAAACGACTCCCAGATGTTAAAACATGCTTTCCGATGAAAATAATTATATAATCTACAAACCTGAACACCATGTTAAAGGAATGGCAGTGAAAATTACTGCGTGAACTATCTAGGCCCATGGCTCTTCTGTCTTTTTAAAGACAAACAAGAAATCCTCATATGTCCTGAGAGCCATTGAAGTGAAAAACTCTGACTTGAACCATAATCTTTTCACTGCAGTCATTTTTGCACTTTTTGTGACACTGTGATTTATACGAACTGTTTTCTTTTTCCATGGCTTGCGAAGTATGCCTTGGAACTGAGGAGCAGGCTCTTCAGGACAGTTAACTCTGTAACTGCAAACATCAGTGACAATGAGGCACATTTACTACATACACCTTACCTGCACCTTTCTGTTTAATACACCCTTCTCATTCATTACTTTTTTTTTTCTTTGAAGAATTGACAGCCCCAGATGTCCAAAACCAACTAGGTTACCAGTTCATCCTTCATATTCTAGATACTGCTTATAATCTATTAGACTAAAAATAACATTTGCGCTCTTTCTATTTAATGTCTGTAATTTAGAACTCTTGGGGTGCTACTCCCGGTTTCACTACTTGCTTCTTTGCTTCTCGCATTGTTTTCCAAAATAGAGATGAATTTCTCATGTAATCCCAAACTAAGATTTTCAGAAAAATGTCAAACAAATGAAGCTTCTGGGAACTGGTAGCATCATAACCCCTTCAAAATGCAATTAAAATACTCAACATTGACATTCAGTATCTTCCATATTAAAGCTATGAGAAATACTTTTGAACTTCTGGTTAACTGATTAATAGACTCATAGGTAAATGTTTGTCCAACAGTTAATTCCTTGATTACTTTTCTTCTTCACTTGTAACAGTTATATGAATCTCTGAGTGACTTTTCAATAATGAAATTTACTGGCAGATGTACTTCTTAATTAGCTATCTGAGATAGACATACTGATCATCTCTCGGATAGGGACCCCACTCTGAGCATATATGAAGTTGTGATGGGTGCTCAAAACTGTTAGGGAAAGAATGAGGAAATCAGACTTCTGAAAATATTTTATTCATCATTTGTAGTAATTAATGGTCCTAGTGCAGATCAGATTTCAACCACAAGACAACCATAAGACAAAGAATACCACACATGGTTTTTCTTCTCTAAAAAAATTTTCCTCCTGTGTTTTTTCTTTGTAGATCGGCCTTGATGACATTGTTGTTGCAACAGTTTTTAATGCTAAGAATAAGTCAAGAAGTTAGAGAAGTATAGATTGTGCTTTGAAAGATCAGGTTGTTCTTCTCAGAAATGCAGTTTGCTAAGGGGTAATGCATCTTTCAAAAACTTCATACTGACCATATGCTAGATCATCTAATTTCAAATATCAAAAAGTTAGCTATCCAGCTCAGTGCTAGTGACCTCATGCTATCTTTGTAGCCATTGAAGAAAATTAGGCACCCTCAGACAATGGTTTATCAGACTTGGCTTTGCTTTCTAGGATACCAGAGATCTTGGGGATCCAGGAATTATACATCTCCCTGTTGAGGTGACTCTTCTTCCCCTTACCTGTGAAAGGCACCCATGGTAATTAGAACATGTGATCTTTTTAATGGATTTTTTTTTAGGGCAAATAACCCAAGATTCCAGCTGGACCTACAGAGAAGAGCTCCATGCCTGCCTAGAGCTTGAGAGGCCACAGAGATGCCCCCAAGGCCAGGGATTCTCTGGCACCACTGGAAGGTTGCTGGAGAACTGATGTCCAAGCAGGGCCTGCGAGCCCTGTAGAGAAATTCCTGATAGCTAAAAACCCCCATCAACTTCATCCTGCACTGAGAAACACGTTGTGTTCAAACTGATGCATTCAAATGAACAGATAAATTAGCGGCCGTGCTTTTGAAGTGGTATCATCTTCACCGATCTTAAAATTCCCGGTAGTAACCTGACAGAACAGCATATATTTTTCTTTAAGTGCTGACAAATATATTTTCTAACTGAGATCAAAATGATATTATTTTCCCTTGGGTGCACTAATGTTTTATTTATATATATTTATTCTTTTAAAGTCTCTCTGATATTTAAGGAGTTTATGAGTTTTGCTTTGGGTTTGTTTTTTCCTTAGTAAAGGTTTCTTTTAATCAAATGTGAGTATTAACTATTTATTAGCTATGGTAAAAAATAAACTTTCAGATCTGGAGCGCAAACACGTTGTAAAGCTCTGGCAGTTTAATCCTGGATCATGCAAACACTCAAATTCAGGGAAGCTCGTTTTAAGCAAGAGGAGCAGCAGGCCTGGGAGGGCTTGGGGCAGACCTCCCTCAGCTCCATTCCCAGGCACCTGAAAGTCTGGATCTGTGCTTAGGCGATGGGTGCCCAACCTTTTGCAGACCAAGAGCCAAGAAACAAACCGCACAAAGAGATCCCGTCAGCAGCACTGGTACCATCGCTGGTAGAAGTGCGGGAGTTTTGTGCCTGAACGACGGAGATCTGCCCCAGCTGTTTCCAGTGTTGCCCACATTTTTCTTCCATCAGTTGTGCACACTCCAACTCAGTCCCCTCCTCCCCTTCCCCCTGCACCTAACTGCTTCCTGCCTCACCCCATGCCATGTTTTTTTCTAGACAGAATGGCAGGTTTTGACACTGTGTTATTACCAAGTAGCCACAAAGATATCTGGGGGCCCAAATTACTGCACTTCCAGAAATAAGTGGTAAATGCCTGTGCTGAAAAACTTATTGTGCTTCAGCAGGAGGCTTCATTAGCCAGTGATGAACAGCATGGAGGAACATCAGGTCAGCACTCACACAAGGGCTGCAGCAGCCTGAGAGTTGCACAGTGGTGCCCCAGTTCAAAGCCAAGACATGGCTTTTCTTGCCTCGGTTTTTTGCAGTTCCATCACCTGGCTGCTGCAAATTCAAAAACTGAGACACATTATAGCAAGACTCACATTCCCCAATTTAAATGCCGGAAAGTAACGGGTGGTTTTGCCTCCTGTTATTCTGGGATCAGCTTGGGGTGCCTTAAAGAGACCTGATTTTCAGAAAGTGCTAATGACGTGTTTAGTGCCTCAAGTCTAACATTCAAATGCAAGAGGAAACAAAATCTTTTCGTTTTGAAAATTTTGGCTTAAGTGTTTGAGTCTGGATGTCTTCAGTGTTTACATCTATGAAAACATCAGAAAAAGGTATGACCATTTCTGGCTGCAGTGGCCTTCTGTGAACTTAGGTGTTTCCCTGTTTATTTTTAAAATAAGTTAGGTTTTTTCTTGCTGTAACTTTTAAAGGAACTTAGACTTTTTAAACTTTTTAACTTTTAAAGGAGTTGGTGATAAAATGTTCAATTTTTATTGATTTTTAGATGGACATAACTATTGAAGAGTATATTGGTCATAGTTGCCAACAGCAATACAGGAAAGGAAAGGAGAGTGTCATTCTCCATAAATGCATGCTGAAGTGAGAAATAAACTTTCAGTGATCCAGACCATAAAAATGCAAGACAAGAGACTGCCATTGATAAAAGTGGTCTATTAAATTAAGATGCTACTAGATGTCATTGTGACTCCGTGGGTAGCGTGTCTGTCTCACAGCCAACTACTTGTGGGTTCAAGTCCCATACTAGGACTTTGGCTCCTGTCCAATGTACTGCAGTAATAAGCAGCGTGTGGCAGTTTTAGAGGTGTCATCCTTCAGAGGAAATGTTAAACCTACTGTCTTTCTGCCAGCTCTCCAGCTGGAAGTTAAAGATCCCCCAAGTACCCTTTGAATACAGTGAGTAATAACCTTGGGGCCCTGGCCAAGATTCCCTCTCTCAATAAAAGGATTTGTAATGGATGGGGCATATTTTGCAAAATAGCAGAAATCATACAAACCAATAGAAAAACTCATTAAAGATGTCATGGTTCCTTTACCTGTTCTTTAACATAGCAAGTTGCCTATTCGATTAAATTTCAATACCATTTTTTTAAGCAGCTCCCATAAATTGCCCATAGAGGGACATTCAAGAGTACAAAGAACAACTTCCACTACACATCTTTGGGAAACAGATAACTCCCATTGACACCTTTGAAAAACTCAGCCCATGTTCAGGAAAAGTCCATGAAAAACGTTTAACAGTACAGCAATTCAGAACAAACCTTCAGTGCAGAGCACCACAGCAACATTCACGGCCTGTTAAGCGAAGGTGCTGATGAGTCTGTCAGGAGCTTTATGTGCTGCTCCACTCTCGATAAGTACCAAGAGGTGATACACTCAAGTTTCTAATTGTGTTCTTGCAGTAGGGACCGTTAACATGACCAGCTGGTATTTGAATGCCATTAAACCTGCTTTTGAGACTTTTTCCACATAGCAAGAATCATAGCAAAGTTAATTAATGTCAATGGGCATATATCCTGCCAGTGGTATATGTATATAATTGTGGAAAAGGTTTTTAGCGTCTCTCGTGTGGGTCAAGCGAAGCAGGACACAATGTGCTCTGAGCTAAATCTTCTCTCTCCCACTGTCCCTGGAAAGGTTACCTGAAATACTGGAGTGTACTGTGCCAGGAGACTGTAAACTATTTGGGAAGAGCTGGAACAACATCTCATAACCTGCCCACCTCTCCTGTCTCACAGCTGATTGCCTCTCCACAGCTCCACTGTGAGCAGGGGCTTCCTCTGCCCTTGTGGTATGGCACCCAGCTGACACCCAGGTGGGCAGAGCAGCAAAGAGACGTAGGACCCCAATGCCAAGGGAAGATCTCTTGTCACGAATCCTCAGGGTAGCCATGCATTGATCACATTAAAGGGTAAGAGCTTTCACCCACTTCTCTCTCCCCTGATTTCTAATTGTGATAGGCTCCCGGCTCTGCATAAGAACTTGGTGATGCCGGTTCTTGCAAGTCACATGCCCTAATCAGGAAACAAAAACTAGCAGTTTGGTTTTCATTAACCCTAAGCTCACTCACAGTGAACAGGGAGAAAGTATATCTAGACAGAAATTTATCTCCTGAAGGGTGCACCTAAGAGAGGTCAGAGGCATTTGTTCTCTTGACAGCTGCGGAAACAGGAGTGCTGCGTTCAGACTTGGACCTCAGGCAAAGGAATCCAACCCTTGCGCACCTAGATCCTCCCTATTTCAGGTGAGGAGATCCTGCCTACGCAGGAGGAGGAAGGTTGAGGCTGCCAGAAGGCAACAGCCTGCCTTGTTGCACTGGACTCTCCTTTGTGGACTTCACCATTAATGGTTTTTGCCACTTCTTTATAGCCACAGAACGTACCGCCGGGCCCTGAAAGCCCGTGTACGTTATAGAGAAACTGCTCTTTGCCTTAGTGTCAGAACCCTCTAGTTTTGTTTCAGGTTTTGAGGCACGTTTCTCTCAAGCAGACAACCAAAGGAGCTCCTGTGACGGTGTCTGAGCACAGCAGTAGCAGTCCCTACGCAGCACTGCTCGGACTGTGCCAAAGATTCCCTGTCACTGCCACTCCCTCTCATGACTGTATTTTTAACGCAGTTTTATAGGATGCGTTGTTGTGGTTTCATGTTCCTGAATAAGATTCCCCTCCTCTGCTCGCTAACTCCCGAAGAGAGTGAATGGTATGAGCAGAAAATGGCTTCTGTCTCCCTTACACCTTTCTCATTTCAGTTCTGCTGTTCATTTCTCACACTTCCCGTCTCAAGTGCTCTTCTGAACTCCTCACTTCAGTGACCTCCTTTCTTAATTTAATCTGGACAAAGCACGGAGTTCATTTCAAGTCATAAAGCGTGATTTGCTGTGTGCTCTTGGCAAATGCGAATAAGCTCCCTGGCTCCTTTTAATCAGCTGTCATAATCACCTTTTTTAAAAACTGCAGCAATTAGGTCACCAAAGCAAGTAGTCTCTTGTGTTCTATTGAGAACAAATCCGTCCTCTTCTGACTTGCTGCATAATTTAATTTTTAAAGCCCGATATAATTTGGTTTCCATGTAAGGTAACCCCATAAGAGCAATTATATCCTTTTGAAGGCAAGGCTACTACTGCTAGAAACAGTACTCAGAGGCCCTGGTACTACACTGTATATGGTAATACTACTGCTTCCTCCCACTCACACTGCAAAATTCACAGAACCACAGAACCACAGCACTGTTTTGGTTGGAAGAGACCATTAAGATTATCCAGTCCAACTGTTAAACCAGCACTGCTAGCGCACCACTAAGCCCTGTCCCTAAGCACCACATCTAGACATCTTTTATGTACCTCCAAGGATGGGGACTCCACCAGATTCTCCTTAACTCTCCTTTTGCTGTTAATGTATTTATAGGAACATTTTAAAATTGTCTTTCATGGCAGTGGCCAGATTAAGTTCTAGTTGGGCTTTGGCCCTTCTAATTTTCTCCCTGCACAGCCTCACAAAGTCCTTGTAGCCCTCCTGAGTGACCTGCCCCTTCTTCCATAGGCCAGAGACTTTCCTTTTCTTCCTGAGCTCCAGCCAGAGCTCTCTGTTTCGCTAGGCCAGTCTTGTACCACAGTGGCTCGTCTTACGGCACACGGGGCTGGCTTGTTCTTGTGCCTTAAAGGTTTCCCTCTTAAAGAATGTCCAGCCTTCCTGGACTTCTCTACCTACCCAGCCAACAACAGCAGCCTGCTGGCATCCTCCCTGAGACTGAACCAAGCTAGCATGTGGAGGATCTGTGATCAATTAGTTAATAATTTAATGATGTTTAAGATGTAAAGCAGCTGCTAAAAGCTAAGCCTTGTTACTATATTAACCAATTGTTTTTCTTTTACCTTTTTTTTCTTCCTTCAGAAAACATGGTTGTATTATTAACAACATTTAGCACCTCCTAGTCCCGACATTTAAATGTCTGATACGTTTTGGTGCAATTACACTGTTTTGTATCACCTAAGATGCCTTCCTCCGTATGAGAATCTGTATACCTACACTTCGTTTTAAGAACCCTTCACCGTTTCTAACCTAGCTGCTTTCAAACGGACAAAATAATGTGGTGTAACATCTTATTCATCTGCTTGGAGCAGTTTCCAGATTAAATGATTTAAGAAATTTAGAAAACACTTTAGGCCACCGAGTTGATTTTCATTTCCAAACTCTGCTTTTTTGATAATAGAAGTATCAGAATATCTGATACTTCAGATCTATCAGACTTGGACCTCAGACAAAGGAATCCAGAATATCTGATACTTCTGGTGCACTGGGAAGAATATCTCCTGAGTCACCTGTTTTGAGGATCTGATTGGCGCTCGCATTGGGCTGCTAGGCACTATTAGAAATCCTGTATTTCAATAAAGGCTTGTAGTAAATCCAAGGAGCTGGAAATCTAAGAGGCACTATAGCAGAATGCAGTAAGTTGGTTCCAAATGTTGTTGGTCAGAACAGTGTATCTTCACCTTGACCTTAACACACTGTGTAAATTGCTCAAACACAAACATATTTTGTCTGACACATTTAGACAGAACAAGATCTCACTGTAGCATGCTGAGAATAATGGGAGCCTGCTCGCTGAGTAAGCTTGCATAGGTGTGGCACTGCACATAGATAATAAATTGCAATTATTCTGAAACATTAATTAGAACTACCACATCGTATTACTTAAGGTATTGATTTCCACTTTTTTTGCGAGACTTTAAGAGAACTTGGAAATAATGTCCTATTCCAACAATAGGAGCTTGTTTAAAGGCTGAGATGACCTGTAACATTCTTTTGAATTTAGCTTAAATTACAAAAAGCCTCACTAAAGAAAGTTAAAATGATCTATCTCATAAACTTCACAGCCTTTCTAGACTGAATGTATCAAAATTCTTCTAATGTTATAAATAATTAGATACCTTCAAGCCTGTCAGAAACATGCCATTTATGTAACAACACTTCAGCTCCTTCTGGAACAACTAATTAAACGTCCCTCTTACCTACTTGCCCTGTCCCGCCTGTAGCTATTAGAAGACATCACGCATTTTCAGTCAGTGTGAGGGCACTGCAGTTAACTTCCTGGAATTCCATCAGGATAAAAATAAAATTGCTCTTTATATGACACATCATTCTGTATGACTTGTTCCAGACACTCTGGGAGAGGAAAATAATGCATGCCTTGTCACTTGGGGCTATGCTGTACCATGTGGAACTATTTTAGAGCTCAACGGTCTTGATGGGGACTGCAGCTAATCCCATTCTCAGGTACCAATACCAAAAGAGCGTGAGTAATGTGCAAATCTTACACAAAACCTGTGAGGTAGCTTATGCAGAAAGTAAGGATCTTTGCAAGCCTCCCTGCCACAAACAGAGGCAGCTGTTCTGCTCTGCCATACAGATGGGGCAGCTGAGCAGACAGAGCAAAGTGGACTCTGCCTTTGTGCATAACCCAGGAGGTCCAAACAGTCCCGTCAGGAAGCACAAACTCGACCTTCAACTCAATTCCTGGCAAAGGCAGCCCTTTCTGCCATACCTCTGGTGTGGTAGAGCTGAACAGGTTCTCCAGAAACATCTGGGGAACCTTCTGGGGAACACAGCTTCTCCTGAGCAGTCAGGCAGCAATGCCTGGCAACGTGATCTAGCTAATAGCTAGTAAAAAGCCAGTGATGGAGCTTATGTTTGAAATGAGTCTTTAGCATAACAACCAGCAAGACGGTATGGGCCAGGAATGTGCCCTTGCAGCAAAGAAGGCTGATGGTATCCTGGGCTACATTAGACAAAGTATGGACAGCAGGCTTAAGAAGATGATCCTTCCTCTTTATTCAGTACTGGTGAGGTCATAGCTGGAGTATTGTGTCCAGTTCGGGTTCTCCAGTGCAAGAGACATGGACATATTGGAGAGAAAGAGCCGCTAAGACAGTAAAGGGACTGGAACTACTCTCCTATGAGGAAAGGCTGAGGGAGCTGGAACAGTTTCAGCTGGAGAAGACAAGGCTCAGAGCAGGATCTTATTAATGTATATAAATATCCGACGGAAGTGTGCAAAGAAGACAGAGACAAGCTCTTTTCAGTGCTGTCCAGTGTCAGGACCAGAGGCAATAAGCACGAACTGAAAGACAGGTTGTTCCCTCTGAACATCAGGAAACACTTTTTCACTGTAAGGGTGACCAAGCACTGGCACAGGTTGCCCAGAGAGATTGTGGAGTCTCCGTCCATGGAGATGTTCAAAAGCCATCTGGACTTGATCCTCGGTAACCGGCTACAATTGGCCCTGCTTGAGCAGAGGTGTTGGACTAGATGGCTTCCAACCTCAACCCTTCTTGGATAATAACCATAGAAGTATAGCGCTAACAAAGGAAAAAGGCAGAACTGCCCAGGTTCCTTACATTGCTAATATGAAATGGCATAAAAACAGTTAAGTTTGCACATGCCAGGGATGTTAATTAACAGACAGATAAAGCCACAATCACAGTGAGATTTATCTACTAGAGTATAGTATCCTGCATGCTTTATTATCTTGTTTGTGCCTGTCTCAGTAGTCCCTTTAGAACTTCTTCCCCAGGGCTCCTTCCAGCTCCTAAGGGCTCTGCACAGTCTCCTCAGGCCCTTTCCAGCCAGTGCCGCCATATCTTACCATGAACCTGCCACTCTCCTTCAGTGTCACCAGGAAGATCTGCAACCAGCCGGATTCATGGATATTTGACCTCTCATACAGTCCGTATATCAATTCTGCTTCAAGCTCATTCCCCAGCCTGTGCTGGGACTTCAAAGCCACAGTCTGATGCACAGCATTGATTTTGCCTCCAGAGACTATGAGAATATTTGCTTTCTCTGGGAATATTTTTTTTACTGTAGCAGAAAATAAGACATGGGCATATATAAACAAAGAGCTTTGGAAGAACATTTGGGACATCAGACTGCCCAACAGAGATATATCCTGGCCTATTTCCACTTTTTTGCCTCTCGAAACTTGTCCCTAGAGCCATAAACAAAGTAAAGAACAAGAGCATCAATGTTTTTCAAGGAACTCTCATCCTGCATCTCATAGTAATTGCTATGTGCCTTTGTCTGCAACTTTATTTTGTGCAGAACCTTCATTTGCCCTTAGACATCAAACACTCCTCAACTTTGAAGAAGTTTGAATACAGATCTGGTCTTTGCAGTTGAAGAACACCTTGCATAATGATGAAAAAAAAAAAAGAATGTATTGAAGCATAACACAGACAAACTTCTTCCAGAAATCACCGTAATCAGGCCGCTGTTTCCAGCATGAGGTCATTTCAAAATGCTCCCCAACAAGGAGAATACAGTTCTGAAGGAAGGTTGTGAAAAGACTAACTCTATCAAGCTCATAACATTACTAGATCCTTACACTGGCCTCTTGAGGCAAGCGTGAGTGTGTTAAGACATTGGTTTGTTCCACAGACGTTGTTAGAGGATATTACTCTTATACGGTTATTTCCACCTCACCAGACCTTAAATGGGAAAGCAAATTGTAATGAGTTATATCTGGAGGAGGCAGATCCACAGTGCAATTTTTTTTTCTAGTAGGGTAAGTCAGCTCTGCACTCAAGCAGTTGCCCGAACAAATTTTAATATACCGCGTGGTAGCTTTAAAAGGGATATGTCTGGCATTTGAACATCAAAGTTGTTGTAAGAATGCTATTGTGATGGTGGTGTCATCCAGACATCTTAACCATAGATTAGAAATCTGGCGGCTTAGGCAATGCACAAATATATAACACGGAAGATGGCATGGCATAAGCATCGATAGTATTTTACTTGAAGGTACATGATACAGAGATGCATGATACACCAATATTCTTCTCCAGTGTGATCTATCAGTTTTAACTTTAGTTGCTAAGGCTGTGGCGTTTGGCTGTAAAAGGTCAGAAATGTCCTTGAGATATGGGTCTGAAGTAAATATGGGAGGAAATGCTCAGCAGGAGCAGAAAGGGAACTCTTCTAGGGTTGAATTGCAGGAGTTTTCCTCTTACAACAGGAATTCTTAAAGACCATCTGATTTTTTCATGATTGTGGCACAACGGGAGAATGGGAGTAATTATAATGGAAAGAACCATAATAACAATAAAAAGGGAACAATGCAGAAAAAGATAAAGAAGTACATTTTGTTCAGCAAATGGGTTCACTTTAATAGAGGCTTGTTTAAAATCTTGGGCAATGAGAGAATGTGATTACTAGTGCACTTCAAATATTTTCTGTTCTAATATTTGTCCAACAATGTAAAGTTTCTAGCATTACAGTTGAAGAATCATTTTGTGAAAAAATAAATCTCTATAAGCACATCCACACCTTTACACCTGTCAGGTCTTCTGAGCAGTTCTTGTCCTCCCTAGGCCAGAGATCTAATAATTATGGGTATGCATAGAAATTTGTAGTATTTTCCTTCACGTGCATGGTGTTTGGCCCATTCTTACTGGTAAACAAGTCTTGCAGTTGGGAAGCAGCTCTAATAATGAGAAAGAACAATAGTTCAGTGTGAGGTTTTTATGAATGTTATGTTCTTTGACATAAGAAATGCTAGATTGTACTGGCTAGCAGAAATGGAGCACAAAGTCAGACAATAAGCAACAAGTCAACTTCAAGGAAATTAAAATGTGATCATTGCTGATGGATTATGAGAATATTATTTGACTTTATTTATGGTCAAGTGATGCTTTCTTGTGGAAAGCAGAGAGAATCCAAAGTAAGATGCAACTACAAGTTGAAGTAGCATGAAAATTTCAGGGGGTAGATTCTGCCCTACTTTTGTTAGTTCATCACAACAGCAGAGTGTATGTCACCACCTTTGGAGGTGGTAAGTAGACACGGGGGTGGGGAAGTATAAATTAATTTCTTCTTCCTGCCATTACTTCATATTCAAAGTAAAGTCTCCATCAAAGCTTGAGGCCTTTGGTGGTGGTAATAGTGTTTTTACCTCTATCAAATCTCAGGGAATAGTTTTGTATTTATCAGATGTAATTAAATCAGTGATCACTCGGAATTAGTCATGTGTCTCACTGAATAGATTATACAATTTTGTCCTTCTAACACTCCCGAAGATATCCTTGTCTAGAGCCAGGCAAGGCGGTGCTGTCATTATGCTTTCAGAAGACAACACTATCATATTTACTCTCATCTTTTACTCATCCTTTGATAGCTTTTTATGATTGCTCCCTGACATTTGGCCTGCAGCCGTTTCCCATCCTAAAGGGAATGACAATCAGATATAGAAAGAAAGAGGAAAAGATGACAGGAAGAAAACAGTGAAGTAAAACACGAAGAAATTCTGGGAGGTAAGAGTGAAGGTTTAAAAGAAGAGTTTAAAATAACAGCCAAGCAGAATAAAATACCTAAGACACATCGGTTTGAAGGTAAATGCAAAACCTTCACTTCAAAGACACTTAACAAGCACAGTGAGACAGTGGCGAAGAAGAAAGAGGAAAGACAGCAACGGAGAAAGTGTGTTACACTGTCGCAGGCTTTTCTCACAGCACATTTCGAATCCTCGCTTTAAGGGTGGCTGCGTGAAATTCATAAAATAAATATCAAAAAGCCCATTTCTGAGTGAAGAGAGCAAGGAAATCTCTCAACCCAAAGTCTCTTAGGACACATATCTCAGCCACAGTATATTTGTTGAAAATATAAAGGGGTATTTGACAGAGATTTTCAAACACATTTTTTTAATCAAGCAAAACAAATTCATTGAAAACTTTTTTTCCCCTTCTAATGTTTATACCAGTTATAAAGTATGGAATTTCTGCTGAAAATCAGAAAGTATCACCTGCTCAAAGCCAAGCATCCCATATCCTGAAGCAGTGCCTGGCATTTCGCTTATGCCATGCTGGGATGAGTGAGGAGCTTCCTTTGCATTGCATTTTTAGTAGCCTCTAGGTTCATCTGATTTTGAACAGAAACAGTTCTGAAATCATTAAAGATTTTACAAGACAAGAAAAATGTTTCCTGTCCAGCTTTAGCATGAAGACCAAATAAAATGTTCTCTAATAGCTAAAATAGCTTCGTTAGTTAGGTTTATTATTGTGTAAATTGCAGAGAAGGCATGAGACTCAAACACGCAAAGGTGGCAATTCCATTACCTACTTTCCAGCACAACATATGTTTTCAATTTAAGCACATTTTACTATTTCCCAACTGCAAATTGGATGACATACTACAAAAACTGTGTTTTAACAGCTTTAGCATTTTATAGACATTACAGCCACGCACCAATCCTTTACCTTCAGAAAAAGCAGGAATTACAAAGAGCTTGCTATAAAAGCACCTAATGACCAGCACCCAGCTGGAAGGTGTATGGCCTGCTGCACAGCAGACCAGACTAAGACACAAAGCACATGGACTCCTGTCCTTGAAGAAAGAAGCTTTGCCCCCTTTGTTTCCATGTCTATAAAATCGGCTAATAATACCTATCTGCCGTGTAATCGAGTGCTTTGGAAATAAGAGCTGAATGTTTTCTGCAAAGTGGAGATCACCTGATATTGCTAACAGCGCGGGTAACGGTAACCCAGCTTAACAACGGCAGTAGGAAATATTTAAGCAAGCTTCAGTGAATCAGCTCAAAATGCCGAGACTCTACAATGCAACCGCAGTGACAACTTCTAATTTCAGGATCCTGTTTCTGTTAGATTTTTAGTTCAAATAAAACCCAAAGATAGGCCTGTCCGTAGTAAAAATGTTCCAGTATATCAAGACTTTGGCTACAAAAATAGTGACATCTTTCTTAGTCAGAGTGTGTTTCAGAGGCCTGACATTTTGATGTACTTTTGGGGCTCGTCTCTAGTCAACTGGCAGAATACTAAGCCTAATGGCAAAATGCTACCAGTAGAAGAATGCCAAGATCTCTGAATGTTTCAGTAGTGCATACACTGTAGACTAGAACACTTACTGAGAAAGCCTGAAAAAAATCACTCCTCTATTCCAGATCATCGATAACATCTCGGCTCCACTTAAGTCTGTTGGAGTTTTGCCGTCGATTTGGCAGGGTATGGATCTCAGAAAGGACTTTGAAACAAACGGATTAGAAACAGCTACTTTTCTGATTTCCCATATTTCACAGTGGAAGTTGAGAAAGGACATTTTGAATATTAAAGTCATTTAAGCCAGCCAGGAAGGATACAGTCAGTAAATTTGTTACTTTACTGAAAGATTGACTGTCTGGAAAACACTGCAAAGCTGGACATTTATTATTTTTGCGTTTGTTCTGAAAGATCTGAGACACAATCCGTGGTACCAACCAAAGGTGTGTATGTGCACACTATACTCAGTGTGGTACCAGTTTTCTGTTTATCACATGTACACAAACTTATCACAGAATCGCAGAATTAGTTGCTTGAAAGAGACCTTTAAGATCAAGTCCAACCGTTCACCCTGCACTGCCAGGGTCCCTAAACCAAGTCCCTCAGCACCACATCCACACGGCTTTGAAACACTTCCAGGGATGGGGACTCCACCACCTCCCTGGGCAGCCTGTTCCAGTGCTTGATCACCCTTTCTGTAAAGAATTTTTTCCTAATACCAACCTAAAACTCCCCTGGCAAAAATTGAGGCCATTTCCTCGTGGCCTGTCATTTGTCACATGGGAGAACAGACTGACTCCCACCTCCTTTCAGGTAGTTGTAGAGAGCGATGAGGTCCCTCCTGAGTCTCCTTTTCTCCAGACTAAACCACCCCAGGTCCCTCAGCCGCTCCTCATAAGACTTGTGCTCTAGACCCTTCCCCAGCTTTGTTGCCTTTCTCTGGACACACTCCAGCACCTCAACGTCCTTTCTGTAGTGAGGGGCCCAAAACTGGACACAGTTCTCAAGGTGTGGCCTTACCAGTGCCAAGTACGGGGCGGGGGACAATCACTCCCCTACTCCTGCTGGTCACGCTATTGCTGATACAAGTCAGGATGCTGTGGGCCTTCTTGGCCACCTGGGCACACTGCTGGCTCATATTCAGCCGACAGTCAACCAGCACCCCCAGGTCCTTTTCCTCTGGGCAGCTCTCCAGCCACTCTTCCCCAAGCCTGTAGCGTTGCAGGGGAAATACCCATACGCAGCTTCATTGAGAGTCCAGATTTTCATATGGCTTAAATTAATTGTAAGCTGAATAATTGCACAGAAACAAGAAAGGAAACATATAAAATACGTAGAAGTGTTTTCTCTAATTCGTATCTGGAGAATATTCTTTAACAATTTCATTGATGCATCTGTCATATATTTTTCTTAGTACTTCAGACTTCGGTAAAACTTTGTTGTGATACCATTGATGAAAGGAATCAACTTTTTTCACTTTTGTACATTCTGATTTCTATTTTAACTTCTCCTAAGACCAGCATAAATGCTTTCTTGTCCAGAAGTTCAAACTCAAGTACCACCAGTTACGTGTCCAAAGGACCTTGCTTCTCTTTTTGCTTTCTCCCAAGATCACTTGGTCAGTGATCTTCCTGTTTTCTACTTTCTGTATTACTGGCTATTTTCTGTTCATCTTCTCATTCTGTACTGACATAATCAAAGCAATGTTTGTTTCTCACTCAGGAAATCTCCCCTTCTTCTCCTTTAGTCAAGGCCTGCCCCAAGGACAGTGATTTGGACAGTAGCATCTATTGTTTTCAGCTGTCTTTTACCAGGGAGGAGCTTAAGTGCTTCTCCCACCTGAATGGCAGAAAGTTTGCATACTCATCACTGTGGCCCATGACTGTCCAGGGATCAAAAGCATTCCTGCTGCCCTCTACCATATTGTTATTTCACCCTGTGAGCTGAAGTCAGCTTCTACACACACATTCTTATTCTGACAATAATTAGGAGCTATATGATCCTACCAAGAGATTTTTTATAAGAGGCCAGAAACAGGTATATAGAGTTACTACTAGTTGGATAAGCTCTGTCCAGTAAATTGTAGAGACATCAAAAGATCCATGAAATTTTATTTCACACACAGGCACACGTATACAAACATTTATTCAGGAAAAAAAAAAGACCATGGAAAATACTGTAATGATCTTCGCAGTCATATACAAATCAGTTAGCAATAGCACAACTCAGTTTCTCTGCAATTGCAGCCACTGTTGCATAAGTACCCTGTTGTATTGTATTCTTTTTCTAAGTGCCCAAAACTATTTAGAATAATGGTCCACCTGTTTGCCCGGTTTTCTTCTTCAGAAAGGCTGATTGGGATAATTGATTGTGGGGGCTGATGAAGGGGGTGGTAAGATGAGGTCAGTTAATTGCTGCCTGGGGAAGAGGATGTAGGAGGTCTCTTTTGTTGCAGGATGAGGGCCCACTTGTAATAAATGACATACAACAGAGATGCTCTGAAGACACTCTTTTAAGACCCTTCCCACAAGGGAATAACAGATGTTCCCTGTGATTTATGGGTCTGGCTTTTGGGGTCTAATACTTTAAAATATCTGTGCAATCCGGGCTAGGCATCACAAGGAAGTGCAAATAAATATACAATGACTGTATGTATTATAGCTTACTGTGTATTAACAGAATGAAACAGCAAGCACCCAAACCGCATAAAATACCTTTCAGTTCTCCTTTTGCGTATCTGAAATGCATGAAGACCTCACACACTTTGAGAATTTCCCCAGCCAGTGCTTTCTGGAAGAAAACAGCCCTCATCCTGAGCACTGCTCTCCCATGGGTTCCCTGCCTTTAGATTATGGGAGATCTCACATCTGTTCTCAGACTTGCCAGCTCTAATAAAATGTATTTGTTTCAAGCTTCGCTGATGACTAAAGAAAAAACCCTAATGACTATTGAAATGGAAATCAACAACTGTTCCAGGCCACAGTAAATGGATTTGAGGACTTAGTAACCTGGCCCCCCTGAAAATGTCTTATACATAACAGCAGATAAAATGAGCATATTTGGGAGCATCTGGTGAGCTCTCATGGATCCATTACTGAACAAACACAAAGTTTCTTTCTCATCTCTTCCTTTTTCTTATTCTCTCTAGGGTTAGAAAATATAGGAGCCCTAATACAATCTTTTCTATCTTCCCTCTTCCTCTCTTAAGTGTCTTTGTTGCAGCTGTGACTTACAGTGTCGAGGACAGCAAATCATCCGTACTCCACACACTGTGGTTTCAAGAGGACAAGGAGTTTTACAACAGCGCAGTGCTAGAGCAAACAGTCCTGCTCGTCAAAGCCATGAACAAACTAAGCTGCTATACCTTTGGTATTGACACATGTATGCATTTTCTTTTCCAGCCCTTAACGAACATTTGAAGAAAAAAATCAAGACTAATTGGCTTTGAAATTTGGCTGGGAGACTATTTAACATGTTTTCACTTATGTTCAGATGCTATGGCTAGAAAATGGTATTTGTAATGGTATTCATATGCCATACCTCTCACTTCACTGCCAAAAGTCTCTTACTGTAAAGGTTTTTGTATGGGAAATATCTTGGTTCATCTAAAACATCAAAGAAAAAAATTATTTTTAGATCTATTTTCCCCCTCCCGCACCTCCCTCCTCACACACATAATTAGCCAGCAATCAGGTATAATAGCTAGACGTGTAAATGCCTTTGGTTTCATGCAGGTGCAAGAAAACAAGGTTACACACAAAATCAAGCCCTAAGGAATAGTCTTTCAATACAGGACACAAAAGCTGCCTTCCCCTGCTCCTCCAAACTGATTCCTCAAATACAGATACTTCTTCCACATATAAAATCTAATAATGTAATCACATCCCAACCCCTATGCTGTATTATGCAAAAACAATGTTATGTGGGCATCTATTATGAGTCAGTTTTGGCATCAGTTTTGGTAATCTGGAGACAGCAATACAGTGAAGAGAAAATTAACTCTGAAAGATGAAGCTATTACCAGGAGAGCAGCAGAAATATAGATATTTACTTTGAGAAAAACTTGGGGAACTTTTCTGACTTACAGGCACTAAGATATTTTTTCAGTTAGAAGAGAAGAAAAAGATACAGCTTTGGGAATAACCTCTGTGTAGATGAGAACATACATAAGATGAGAAATGGGGAACGATCTATAAGGATGTCTTGTTTTGCCATTGTTAGTGTACAGGTTACTTACCTTTGTCTTCCACTATATCTGAATCAGCATTTTAAACTTACAAGTAAAGGATAAAAATCTTCTCCTGGGCATACACTGTTACCTGATGGTGGTGAGTAAAGATTCGGAAACATCTTTTCTTCCAGATCTTCTGTCAATACTCAAAACTAAAATCTTAGGTGGAACAAATTGTTCAAGGTGCACAGAGAGACATTCCCCAAGGGAAGGAGTTGTGAGGACAGGGGTAGTAATGTGGCCTTTGTGAACACCAATCTAACCCTGCAGCTGACGATGTGTAGTGTTGCTGGTTTATGAGGGGTAGTGGTTAGAGAAAAGAGGTTATTGAGGTGGGTGAATAGCTGGGTTAAAAGATTTGCCAGCATGAAAAAAAACCAATGCAAAATTGTCCTTATTGCAGCCATAAAATAAATACAAAATACAGGCACTGTGAGTAAATCTGGGATTGTGATCAGAAAGGTCACTATGTTTTTCTTCACTGTCACAGATCATTAATTTGAAGTAACTTTTCTGAGGGTCTGTGCAGGGTTCTCACAATCAAGTTAAGTCGGCCAGTTTTACGGAGACAAAAGACAGACAAATTAGCGTTATGCAATAAATTATCTGTTCTGTCAGTTTGCAGACTTAAGTAGCTGAAGTTTCCACCTCTGTGCAGATGCATTTGTGTGGAGTGGAAGGAAGCTTTGTCTTGCCGAGAGCTAAGTTAAACAGGTGCAGGAAGGCCCGATCCCTGTAAGATCAGACATGCCCATATTTAATACCGTGGTTTTTTTAGATAGCAGCAGTTGCGCCCTGTCCTCTGTTCCACTCCGCTCCAGCAGCAGAGCCAGAGCAGTTCCAGAAGCAAAAAGAGGGCTGACTACTCGACGAGGAAGTAAACGTTGAAAACACGCCTTTGCCTGCAGTACGATATAACCCGGCTGGTATTGGACAGACGAAGAGGGTTTACACGATGCATCCATCTGGCTCTGCTGGGCTCCCCAGCAGGAGGGCGGTCACACACAGCAGCAGAGCAGCGCAGCCGTGAGCGCCTGTGCAGAGCCCCGCTTCCAGCCCAGGGAGGGCTGACAGAGGGGCAGAGGAGGGTCCGGAGCTTTCTGGGCATCGGAGAGATTCCATCACGGTCTTCAAGCTCTCAGGCTGACTCTTCTTGTCTGCAAGAAAAAATCTGTCTCAACATATGAGAATTTAGCACAGCATTAAACTTCAAATCCTAGCCTGGAAGGGGTTTTCTGCGGTGACCTGAAGTTTCTGCCCTGACATCCTATACAATGTCAGCTTTTCATACTGCAGCCCCCTCCCTAACACCCTTCTAAGTTAATTTTCATGCTGCCTTTGGAGCAAAGTGCCCCAATACCATGTGCCAGGGGCTATACCCCTCACACGGAGACCTAGGAGCCTGCAAGACCTTCCCAATTCAAAACCTGTGTGAGACGTCCAAGAAAAACTACACCCGTGAAAGGCAACACACACTGCTATAGACGTTTGGTGCCTTTCAGGGTCTGTTGTCTCTCGTGCACAAAATTGAAATACAGTGTTTGGCCTCCTAAGCCCGGCAGCTTGGAGGCACTGCCGGGCTCTTTGGAAGAGCGCTCTGCAAACCCCTCTGTACGTCACCCTCCTTGCCCTGCGCTCCTTGCCCTGCGCTCCTTGCCCTGCCTTGGGACGGTAGTCTATACTTTCTTCCCTCTGCCACTGATGGCGCTCTCACTCTTTGAAAGCCACAAAGCCACCCACTGCGGCTTTCTCCATTAGGCCATAAACGCTCTTGAGCTGCTGGAATCTGTTTTGAAAATAGACAATTAAACTTAAGAATCAGAAAAATGTACCTCAGCTCAGCTTTGCATAGTCAGAGCCCACAGACAGCGGTGTTGAGGGTCTCAGTCCTGCACATCATGAGAAGCTTCTGAGAAGTGCTGAGTGCCCTCAGCTGTAAAAAGCTTGACGGGAGAAAAAGGTAGCAAGCGTCTTCAGCACCCCACTGGATGAAGCCACGTGTTATTGGGACTCCCACCGATTTCTGTCATCAAAGCAATTGGTTTTGAGAATAAGTAAGGAAAAAAACCTCCCACTGGCACCAGTGGGAAACCTTGGCACGTACAGGGAACAAAACATTATGCTTGAGATCTTTCCGGGATATGGGAACAGTGTTTTATTCTGCTTATGTAAATTATATATACAAATTATGCAAACAATTACCAAGTCATTCTGGTAGACTGTATAATAATAACAATAATAATTAGTATTGTCATTACTACTGTTGATGTTGTTTGTCACTACTGTTGTTACTTTTATTCCGATTGTGCCTTGGAGCTGGCCAAGGACACTGTCCATCAGTGCCGTACGCAGACAAGCAGTTTCTGCCCCAAAGAGTTTACAAACTGAAGAAATCCCCTGGATGCCGAAGGGGAGGAAGGGACAGTGGGAGGGTGCTTGCCGGCAGACCCAACAGCCAGGGACACTGCAGCCCCCCTTAGGTGTTTTTTCTCAGTTGGTGGAGTTAGGATAAGGGGCTGGGGAAGGAGCAGGCAAAGAGCCACCGTAGGAGCGGTATGGACGGAACTCAAGGAAGGGAGTCAAGGCCAGCATTTCTGGATTTCCTGTGCACTTTTCTCCCAGGGCCACACAGGTGTTAGCAGCATCGCGGTGTGTGTGACAGATACGTCTGCGTGTCTCAGAGGTCTGTGGGAAGTGCCTGCCCCATTAAGTTGCATCTTACCAACTCCTGGATCGGTGCAGAAATACCTCAAGGTCATTCTCATTCTTGTACAGACCGAGATTTCAGGCTGCTGCTTCTCTGCCACTGGGTACAGCATGTCTGGTTTAGCCTTCACACCTATCCCCAAGCAAACTGCAGTGGCAGCAGGGCTTCTTTGAGCCTGCTGTGTTCAATCCTGAAGAGACGAGGGAAAAAACCCTCCAACAATTAATGACAGTGAGAACTGGCCTGAACCTTCTTAATTCCCTCATCAAATGGTTTCCAGGTGTTTACTGACATGGGGAAAGAGTCCTTGCCAACCACTACTCCCTCCCCAAAGTGGCTGCGCTTCATTTCCCTCCCCTGACCCTCCAGTAACTCCACTCACCACTTCGGTAATAGTAGATAAAACAATCTGTGGCCAGTTCTCTGAGCTTCACGGCAGATAGCATGGCCCAGGTAAACCCACACAGCTAAACTCTCTTACCCTTCAAAGCAGGTTGCTCCTGACCCTGCCGGGTGTCAGAATCCGGCCTTGGCCCGCGCCGTGCCTGGCAAAGCACGCTAACACGGGAAGGGACCTGTGGTCTCAGGCCAGTGCCTGCACCCATGCTTCACCCTCGATTATTTTATTAATAAAACCACTAAATAGCCAGAGCCCTGCTGATATTTCTCATTCCTGACGTTTTCAATGTCAATGTAAATGAAAGAAAAACTCATACAGATTATTTGTTCCCTGAAAAATGTAGGAAATGGTCTCCTTCCTTGGGTTGTGCAGATAACCGACCAGGCTTCCTGCAGTTTGAAACAAGTGCATGTACCATCTAACGGCTTCTCACCAGCAAGGCTTTAAATGACAAGAGTGCACACGCAGACAAACTCCAGTGAAGTCAGGTCTTCTATTCTTGGTTTACTCCCTCATAATTTAAAGCACTGTAGCCGGTTTGTGCTGGAGAAATAGAGGAACTTTTCAAATCGCAGACGTCTGGATTTCTCAAAATTACATATGTGGCTATGATTTCCTGTGTGAAGTACAAATTATCAAGGACGTTTCTGCAGAGCTGAGAGATTCCAGAAACCAGATTTTTTGGTCTACATTTCAACAGTTATTTCTATCCTGTTCTAACTTTTGTGTAAGTAATAAGGATGGATGAACCTGCTTCCCTTCACTTTTCAGTCTCTGTATTTTCGCTCTTCATTAGCTTGTGCCTTCTCTGGTCTCTCTCCCATTCCCACAATCTCTTATTAGTGGAATATGAAGTCACTTATTATCAGCCTGAATCAAATCTTCAAAACTACAACGTTCCACTGGGTCCTACATTAGGCAAGAACTAGCCTGTTCAAAATGTGGAACACATCATCATTTTGATACCTAAGAGTATCTAGCATGAGAGTAATGTGTAACGGCATTCTTCTGTCAAAGTTTCTTTCAATCAAGAACATCTAATGTATTTATTTTTATAGGGTACCGTGTGGGGATTTCCCAATTGCATATTGCAACCTGCCATTTGCCAAAGTCTCCGATTTGTTTTGGAGGACTCTGTGTCTGTTGTGGGAGGGATAAGACAGATGAATGTGAGGAAATAGTTGAAAGGTTCAGCTTCCACTAGAACAAATCTGAATAGCCTTGAGCTGACAGATATAAAAGGACAATTGTTTAACAACTTCCTTTCTAATAAGAGACAATATTGCAAGCCCCTGAAAAATACAATACACCATACAATATATACACAATGCAAGTATGCTTAGCAAATTAAATAGCTGGGATGAGAATATTTGGATAGCTGGCCTTATTTTCTTGATTTCTAATTTTCCAGAAATGCTGGCTAGATCTAAGTTTACAAATGTCTTAGTTAACTTAAATCTCCATTCCTATCATCCCTTACTGAGCCTCCCAGTAAGCTTAGTAGGTCTCATAGTTCCACAGAATACTTTTGCTTAATAGAATAGTATTTATCTTGGCCATTAAAAAGATCACGGTGTCAAGCAGAACTTCTGAGATTAAAAATTCAAGATGTGAAGGAAAGCCTGTGGAAAAACACTTTCCTGTATAAAATGAGCAGAGGCACTTTCTGATTTTCAAACCCCCACAAAACAGGGAAATGGGCACATTCTGTAGAAGGTTACTTCTACCCCTTGCCCCAGGTTTCTTCAGTAACTGTACTCACTGATGAGGGAAAGAGGCAGAGAAGGACAACAGTACTCAGTAGATGCATGATCGAGCTGACCCCATCTCCAGCTCTCACCATGGTGAGGGGGAGTCTTGACTGTGGGGCTTGGTGCCATTTTCATCTCCTCTATTACTCCCAGTAGTCCTGTTGGGTTGAAACAAAATTATTTTAGACACAAAATAGGAAGAAGGATCAGAGCAGGAAATCCATCATGATGTTCCTTCCACTCTAGTCATACATACAGAAGGCCAGGGATAAAGAGTTATAGTCCTTACCTTTAGCACTGATCCATGCAGCCTGTGCTTCTGCAGAGGATTGGTATGGCCAGGCACCTGAACAACTTCCCCACTTAAACTAGAACTGTTAGTCCACTACCACTCTCCCGAAGCCTTCACATCCAGTGCCGACTGTTTCAAGCACTGACTCTACTACCAGCCCATGAACTATGGCAATAGATTTCTCTGTCCTTGTCCTCTTCTGCATCTCACCAGAACCTGAAGAGTTGGTGAAACAGAGTTCTGTTTACTTCTGGCCCATTATGATCAAACACTCTGTACACCAGTTGTTCATCAGAGGAATCTCAATTATCCACTCAAATGGCTCTGTTTCTATAAACTATAAGAAGGAATTGCTTCTATTTGTTAAGTCATTGCTATACCCCGAGTTGAGGAATGTCACAAGCCCCACGTAGTTATTAGCCTGAAATATGACTAATTCTGAATAGCAAGCAAAAAAATTTCACAAGATACTGCTAACTGAATTCTGAATTTTTGAAACTTTTGTGATGAGATGCTTTATTGTCAAACTGGCAGGAAAACTGAGAACAGTACTTGCTGTACGGGAATTGTGGCATGTAGATGGTAAGTTTTAAGGTCAACTACAAATCACAGTGAATATATTTGCATATTATATAGTGGTTGAAAATGAATGTGCTATTGTGAGTGTCTATTCAAGATCCCCACACTCCAATTGTCTCTGCCTGCTCCATTTCAGTATAGCATCTGGTAATAGAATTATACTGCGAACAATATACATGCTGAAGAATAATAGGTTGAAATTAATTCCCCCAGTGGTGTTTTCACCGCACCTTCACCTTCTTGGCAACAGTGAATATCTGTAGCTTATCTTAGACACTACACTAGTAACAAACATTTAAATTTACTTTAAGGAGCTTGAATTTAAAAAAAAGGTCCTCTAGTCTTATTAAACTTGCCTCTCTTCTACTGCTATCAGCTCTTCTGCTTTTTTCAAGAGTGTTTGCATATATTTGAAACAATAATTCTTTACCCTAAAGCATTTTCTCAAGATTAATAACATTACCAAGAATCATATCATTTTTCTTGGCAACAATCAGGAGTTCATTTCATCTCTAGAGTTTATCAGTTTAGTTCAATTGAGCAGGACCTTATTTTTGACATAAGGAGCCATACAAAGATCCTCAAACTATAAAATAGAAGGACACCCTCAGGTACCTGTCAGAGGTAATCAGAAATCATACTCAAAATGTGTAGCTTTGCCCTGTACGTCCATTTGTCAGGAAAGTCCAGTCTTAGACACAGATCACTGCTTTGTAAATGATCATCTGTTGTCTAAAATACTGAAGGGGAAATAAATCTTATAACATATCATGAGCTTTTCTTCTGTTTATTTTTTTCCCCTAAACTGGAATAAATTGAGGGATTATCTTTTGTATTTCATACCTAGAGAACTTAAAAGAAAGAAAGAAAAAAATCTTAGAGATCTATAGATGTCTCCTGGGAAATAAACAAAGAAAAGAGTCAAAAAATGAAATAATTTCATAGATTAATAGAAAAATTTGCCTGATCCTACAAAGGGATGATAAAGAAATGAAAGAAAAAACAAACCACCTCATCAATGGAAATAGTATCAAAAAATTACCGGATTTTGCTACATCACTCGCCAAGCATCACAGCAGAGGTTAGTCTCAGTAGCCCCTCTTACTATCTTCATGAGTCTTCCATGGTGGATATGCCTGAATTGCTCATTTTAGTGCAGGTTATGTGTACTGGCTTTAGCAACGCTTCCAGGTTTAGGTGTCTTGTAATCTTTTGATTTTTCTAAGGGAGAAGAAATACTTTGTGTGGGCCCTCTATACAACAAAAAGTAAAATAGGACACCGACATAAAACACTAGAAAAGCCTGCATTTTAAGCATAAGGTAAGCATTAGCTTAGTTCTTATCTTCCAGGACAAAGAGCATCTTCCTAGACAGGTACGTCTGACAGTTCTGAGTCACTAGCCCTCCTATCCCCACTGCAAGGAGGTTCAGTTAATGGTCCTGATAACTGCATGGGTGCCATGCCAGCAGCTTTATCAACATGTGAGTGTCTGTGATGAGGCTACAACTGACCTTAATTCCGCTTTCAGACTCTTCCAGTGACTCGCTGTACGACCTTCAGCACGGAACTTCTCTGCACTCTGTTATTCCCAATGGGATAAAGAGATAATGATGTCTACCCACCTGGTAATGAGATTTGAGGGCTGCTGATAAAGTGCAGGCCAAATTCTTGTCATTATCAGCACTTAGGTGACTTCAGCAGCATCAGTCAGTCAGTCTTTGTGGGGAGCAGGAGCTGGGTTGGGAAGCAGAAAAGGGAAGTAAAAGCAGTAGGTGCAGAGGGCTGTTTAATGCAGTATTCTGGTCATTGAACGGTATCACAGAGGGGTTTATTTGCATCTTGTGTACTTCATTATGTCTCAGATAAAGAGATGGCAAGCAGCTTACTTCAGAAAAATATTTCCTCTTCAAAGTTTTGCTTTGCAAGTGAACCTCAGACTGCTTAATCTATAGCTGAATGCTCCCTGCTGTCTGCTTTGAGTGGGAAAGTGGGTCAAATGACCTCCAGAGCTCACCTCCAACCCAAATTCTTCCATGATTCTCATTCAATGCTGTTGCCTTCATTTTCTCCATCTCTTTATTGCTGCTCTTCTTACAATACATTCTTTTTCTTTGCAATCTGTAGTTCTTTCTCTGATATATTTCCCTGATATGTTTTATATGGGCCAACCAGTGGTCGAGAGAAGGTTATGAGCATAGTTACTTTTAGTACAAGGTCATCCTTGTAAGCAAAATATACCCCACACATATGCCTAGGCAAAGGTGCTGGATGTACCAATTGAAGGTCAGAACAATTTTGACATTGCAAATGCCAAGGAAAGCTCTCTTTCAAGTTCTGTTTTCTATTCATCCATTGCATGTTTTCAGTGGAAACTCAAGAGCATCCCCCCACCTTCCTCACTATTGTCCATATTCACACCAACTGTTTTCTCTTCAAGCACAGACTCCTATCCAAGTTCATAACTTACTTTTTACAAGCTTTGGCTTGCTCAGTATAAAAATGCAGAAACACTCTCATGCCAGAAAGTGGGAAGCTCCACCCCACTACATCTGACCCCAGTATTCAGCTGTCTCTGTAGAGATTTTGAATGCTGGAACTAGATCTGAGAGGAAAATTGCTGTTATTTAAAAAGGGTCTAAACTAGTCATCATAGCAGGTGCAATCTTTACCTTTACATGAATATTGTGGTCATTCCAGCAGGAGAAGCCTTTCTTTAGAAGTCAGCCAGTTGCTTTTTTTATTGCAAAACTGTCTTGAACTGGTGCAATTTTTTAAAAAAATAAAATATCAAAGAGGGTTTGCTTATATGGAAAATCATTCTAAAGAAATTGAATAGGATGTTGCTAGAGCAGTCCACATGGCAGGACTTGTACAGGTCCCAACTGTTCACAGAAGTCTGTGAAATTTTGCATTTTGTTTGGTTTTTTTCATTGCAGGGTCCTCATGCAAACAGATGTTCTTCTTTTGTGTGAGCAAGTGCTATGCTGAAATGGATAAGAAGCCAAAGTGTTCTGATGTGTTTCTATCTTTTATTTTCATTGCATGTAGTAGAATTATTGAAACATAGAATCATAGAATCATCTGCTTGGAAGAGACCTGTAAGATCATCGAGTCCAGCTGTTCACCCTGCACTGCCGGAGTCCCTAAACCATGTCCCTCAGTGCCACATCTACACTTCCAGAGATGGGGACTCCACCACCTCCCCGGGCAGCCTGTTCCAATGCTTTACAGCCCTCTCTGTAAAGAAGTTTTTCCTGATGTCTAACTTAGCATGAAACAGAAGTGTAAGGGGGTTTACTAACCATGCATTCAGGGATCAGACAGTTTCTTTTTTTTTTTTCTCCTTTGTTTTAGCACACTGTTAATCCTGCCTAGCCAGAGAGTAGGAAAAGCAAAAAATGGTGACACAAGCTTATGTAAAGACCATCTGCCTAGCAGTATCCTTGTGTCCATAGGAGCGTTAAGAATTTGGTGCACTGTCACCGTTACAGCATGGAGGGACAGGCTGCAGCTCGTCATTACTCAGGCAGAGCAGCTTCAGCCATATCCACTCCCAAAAGGGATTATATAAATGCAACTAGGATTTAAAAAACAAATACAGCCAAGCATTGGAAGAGACATTTGTCATCTATCTAAAAGTTTTATCAGACACCAGTCAAATAAAGTCACTATCCATTTAGAGATGAGGAAGCACAACCAACCACACATATTGTTAGTGTTTTAATGACTCAAAACCCTTAAAAAGAGTAGAGTGGCTCGCCAGGCAGTGAGCAGCATACACACTTCAGGAAATACAACTGGTAGCAATGTGCTCATTCCCATGATATTTTGGCACCAGATACAAAAATTAATGGCTTTACACTCTACTCTGTCTTAGTTCTAGTATTAAGACATAAGTCAGGCTTTTTATTAAATGTTGTCCAAGTCAAATGCTAACATGGGAAAGCACCAATGTGAAGCATTAAGCACATCCTTCCTGTCAGAATCAATGACAGCTTTGTGAGCATTTTATCTGCAGAAAGACTAGCCAAGCTGGGAAGGAAAACTATGTTGAAGTTTTGTTAAATTTTGTTATACTTTTTGTTTCAGTTCTCAGAGGGTCTAACGCACAGAGCAAGTTTTCTTTCCTGCAAACTGCTCTGAGTACATGAAGCCCCACTAAAGATCTAAAAGGTAAAATCATGAAGCATAAAGGCTATCAGTGTCAGAGTGGTGATGAGGGAAGCACTAGGGGCTAGTTATGCAGTTCAGGGGGAAGAGAGACAGACTAGTGGAAATCAGCTGGTGTTCTCATCTCTGCATTGCTTTAGATGCCTTGACAGAAGCAGACATAATGATTTATCTGGGAGAAAATAGCCTGGTAGGAGATACAGAACTCAACCTCATTAAGATAGAGATGCATACGATATCCTTGAGGCAGGCAATACAGAATTTAAAATGGATCTGGACGAAGTACTGTCAAATCACGTTCAAAGGGAGTATAAAAAAAAAAGATACAACTGAAACTACTTTTATGGGACAGAGATTTTATAATGTGACCCTTCAGGCTTAAGGGTATTAAAATATTATCTAAGATGTATTAGTTCTTTGTGTTAGCAAACCCAAAAGGCTTACACCTCTTCATTAGGTATTCTGGCAAATGTAATGAATGCAAACTTACTGGGCCCTTTGAAGAAGCATCTGATATGATGGGTTTTCTTGCTTCCCAGGAAAATCACATACAGACAGAAAAATCAACTCCGATATCCTATCACCCGTTGGATAACAGTGTCATTGACCCCAAAGGCATATCGCAAAGGCAAGGCTAGGTAAAGAAGGAGGGAAGAGGCATGCAGCTAAAAAAAAATTAACTCATTCTGGAATGCTAGAATGGTGACAGTCACAGGCCGTTTTAGACCACGACCTATGCACATCAAGGGTTAACTTTTTTCTGCAGCTGCTGGTTGAAATGAGAAGAATAAAGTTGCTTCCTAGAAGGCTGTGGCTGATAAGCATTGACCTTTGGTGTTTGACTGATTTGATATTGTTTGCTGATATTTATTATTTAGCATTTATTGACCAGGAGAGGAAAGACAAAAATGCCTGGTTGCTACCTCAAATTAGTGAACACTGTGCACTCCAGAAGATATGAAATTTTGTGGAAAGCAATCAGGCATTGGGCAATATTAGTAGATTTTCATGTCAGAATTTCTTTTTGGAAAAGAAACAGATTAATATGGAGCAGACATTATGCAGTTTAAAAATAAATTTCCTGTTATTAGAGTAGGTCACTATTACAGGATGTTTGCTATGGAGCGTAAACCTTTGGGGATAGCAATCATATTGGACAGAGAGCAGATTGTGACAGCAATAATAAAGTGTACAGCACAGCAGTGTGGGAAAGGCAGAAGGAAAAATAGTACAGCACCGTGTATTCTTAACAAAGTTTCACATGGAGATACAGCCTCAAGTAATTACAGGAGCTGAAAGTGTTTTCCCTGCTTTCCTGTACATTTCCCTTGTCTGCTAGAATGAAAAAGAAAACTCACTTTTATGGATTCCTTTCACTTTCTTTATTCCCTTCATACAAGACTTAGAATCCATGTGCAGCAGTGACAAACACTGCATGTTATGCTATTGATCAGTGCCAGCATATAAACCCACCAAGACAACAAACTGAATGTCGAGCCCCTTCTGACAAAACCTGCGAGGAAAGCTGAACTGGATGCCAGACCCTGAAAACAGCTTGTTTGTTCTGGTTGAACACAGACGACGAGACCATGAGAGCTCCACCCTGCCTGCCTGCCCCCAGGAACAAAATACGAGCACAGATATCTCAGCTGGCTTTTAATATCACTACAAATTTGTTACCACGAGGCTGAGGCAGTTACAGCAGAACAGGACTCCAGCCATGCAGGACTTCAGAGAGCTATCTCAGCACCTTGACTTGAAGCCAGACGCAAACAGGAAACCGGTACAGATGTTTGTGTCTGCTGGTGTAGTTATTTTCTTTATCTGGAGTTTTATTCCACGTTCATTACCCTGGCATCAGGGCACTTCTACACACAGCATCGAAAACAACCATCTGCACCAACTCAAGTTTTCAAAGAGCTCTCAGAGGTATCTTAGGGAAAGCACCATGCAGTAATCAGGTCTGGGGTCTTGCAAAATCGAGACAAATATTGCTCCGTGTCACAGTTTTAATGCGACATTTCTAAATGAGAAGTCAGCTGCAGTGTCAAAGCCATCTTCAACACATGAACCTTTGGACCTGATGTGGAACAGCCAACCCTCTTCTGTCATTCAGGGACACTCTCATGAAGTTTAATCACCTACCGCCTGCTGGTAGGGTATCAATACCATAAACACTTCAGGGCAGTGACTTAGGCCTTTTTTTCTGAAGACACAGGGGATAGTGCTGTGCAGAACACTCTGTCTGGATGAAAGTTTTGGCGTTCACTAATAAAAATTAATCAGGAAGGCCTGTGTCTTCTCTGGCACGAGTTCCTGTCACCTCAGGCAATGCCTTAGGCAAATGGAAGAGGCAGGCATTGGTCAGCACACAGGTTCAATAAAAAAAAAGAAAAAGCAGCTCTGTATTTCCTGATTGATGGCAAGACAGCTTCAGCTCAGTTGTCTCCCTAGATACCTTCATGCAAAAGCAGCACTGTTTGAGCAATTGGAACTCTATTTATGTGAGACTGGATTGTGACTAGTCAATGGACAGGTGCTTAAAGAGAATGAAGGTCTCTCAGACAAAACCTCAGCTCCCTGGCTTTGGCCAGGTGTGCAGATGCATGGATAGAGGTCAATCCAAGGAAGAGGCGGGGGAGATCTGTTCTTCACATGTTCCAGTGTCATTATTTCAGAGGCTCCGAGATGAGCAAGACAGCCCTAAAGACACAGCCTGTCCAAGACATCTATTCCAAACCAAGAAAGAACCTCTGCACACACTTTGTCTTTGTTAGGGTGTCTTGTGCCATTGCAGAACATTTCATGGCTTTTTGTTGACACAGGGTTTAGTGCTTGCATAACGTCCAATAGCGAAGCATAATCTCCTCTTTTCCCAGAAATGTTCCCATAGCAGCAGGGCAAAACTTGTCCAAAGTTTATTCTTTGTTGTTATTTTGTATATAAGACCTGGCTTATTTCTCAAAAGGTGTGCTAGCTTTGTGGATTATTGCCTAGCTCCATTTTCTGTGCAGAACTGGAATAAAACAAATATCTTGACTCTGTGTGTGAATCGCTTTTTTGCACACCAAGTAAAGAACCCAGATTTGGGACAACCAGACCAGTTTCATTAATTTCATACTAGGCCAGAAACCTGTCTTTAAGAGGCGACTCCCCTGTTGGTGGCACATCAAAGTACTCATGCAAGAACAGGAGTCGGTGAGTTGGATTCTCCAGTTCATCCGCGATATTCCGTGTATTTCTGGCTCTGCATAAAAGCTGTATCTGTTACTTGGCTTCAGTCCCTTTTGTAGAGTCCAGATGCCAAGGCTCTGGTTGTCCCTGGGGCGTTACCAGGAGTAGGAGGAGCGGTCATGGACTCCATGCCCACCAGTTGCCGAAGCCAGCTGTCCTAGTTATTTCTCATCACTGTAAAACAGACTGAAGCTTGCATTGCCTTATGCCAAGGACTGTCGTAGGCAGTGCCCAGCACAGGCAGAATAAACGGCTGACCTTTGCCATTCTGTTCTCGTAACTTGGAAATGAGTGCAACTTAGCTTGTCCAGGAGCCTGGCCAACACGTGACAGAAGACAATGAGGAGCTAAGTGTTCCCTTCCCCTCTCAAATATCTGAAATTCATTTGGCCACTCTGTGGCTGGAAGCCACTGCACCTGTGAGTAGATCCCAGGGGGTCACTGTGGCCTGTCTGCCTCAAAATGTCAAAGCCCTGCAGATTCTACAGTGGGAAAGTGAAGAATAACAGAGTCTGCTGCACTGGATTTTCATTTTGGATAGTAAAACACTATTTATTTTCCTTCAATTACAAAGCAATCATGCTTCTCTGAAACAGGGCTCGCAGATTTCACTGTAACTTCGCTCTTAATTGGATGTTTGTGAATGTAAAGGTTTCTAGCATGACTTGTGGAATGAAACAAAAACATAATTTCTACATTAATTTAATTCTCTTATTTCCACCCATTCTCTCACAATCAGGTTTCCTTGATGTGCTTAATCTTTTGCACTGGTTTCCATGACAACTCCTCTTCATTGTGGTGCCACCAAGGACTCCTGTAATCAGGAAGCCCAACTTTGCCAAGGGATCAGTTTTTGCCTTTTCCCCCCTGGGCTCTGCTGCAGCAGACCCCAGCAGCACGGCTGCTTCCTCCTGCCTGCCCCACCTTCCCCACAGTCACACCCAAAGGCAAGGGCAGGAAACACACAATGGGACATTATTAAGCTTTTATGATTATTGTCACAGCCAAAGCTGCCTTTTCAAGCCCTGCTGCGCATCACTGGCTACTCCTGCGTTCACAGTAAATTCCCATCAGAAAGGTGAGACACTCATAGCTATTCAGCCTCAGAAATTCAAAGTGTTATCCTTGCTGCAGTGTCCAGACCTGCCAAAAAGCTTGTCTACAAAGCACAGCATCATCTGTGTGGTGTTGAGTTACACGAAGCAGTCTCCTCTGTACAACACGATGCCGCAGCTGTAGTGTACAGTATGTGGGTTAGCCCATACCGTACTGCACACATCCACAGCAGTAATATCCAGATACATAACTTAACTCCTGCTGTACAGCACAAAACCCTAGCCGTAGTATCCAGCTGTATAAAAATAGCTGATGCCAAGCTGAGCTGGCTCCAGCAGTGTTTGGATTATACATTGCAAGAACTGTACTTTGTTGCTCTAATTTCTTTCCTACAATTTACCTCCCCCTCTTCCAGACCAACCAGCGCTGAGGAATGGATTGTGTAACTGGCAAATCAAACATTATTATTAATCACTGTAATTACTTTGCTTGGCCCAATTGCAGAGCCTGGGAAGATAATGACAGTCTCTAGAGTGCAACTTGAACTACAACATGTTTCTGAGCCACCATTACCTTATTGTTAGTCATGTTTAACCAGAAAAAATTTTGCAACTCTTTTTTCCCTGAAACCCCTCAAACCGCGTATGATCAGCATGAGCATCTCTGCATATGTATCTCTGTGCTTCAGTTAACCACTGGCTTCGCCAAAACCTCAAGTGTTCAGTTCAGGCTGAGGGATAGACAAGTATTTTTTCTTCCCCTAGTCACAAGTGTGAATGGTTTAACCACAACAATGATACCATTTTCTGCTGCAAAGTAGATAATTCATACTTCTTAAAAAAAAAACCAAACACACAAACGAAAAAGAACCCTAAATTTACCCTACTGTTGCTGTGTAAGTAATTTTTCTGTTTACTAATTACACTGGCTTTGAATGACCAAATAAAGATAAATATCCTCTTCTGAAAAACACCCATTCTGAAATATATCAGCTACGTGATAACTAATTGGTGACTGCAAGGCCACTGAAAACAGAAGGTGACTTAAAAGTACCGTGCTTCTTAGCAGAGCACCTGCTTCTCATGTCTAATCACCAGTTTCTCATGTCCAGCGTGAGAGGTCAGAGTATGGTCTCAACAATTGTCCCTTGTCCCACGTATTCCTCCCCCATCCCATGCACACATCTGCACAGAAGTGTAACTATTCCAAAACCTGTCTTTCGTTCGCGGGGTTATTTGTCTTTTTGATCAGTGAGTTGATTCAACTCACCTTTCCACCACAGAGGTGATAGCGCCGACGAGAGGCAAGGAGCAGGAGTCAGTGTCCAGAGGGGAGTGAGGTGAAGGAGACCTTTCACTTCAGGCCTCATTTAATGCATTGGTGTTTTACTGCATGTACTCTAGTGCAATTTAGAAGTAAACGCACTGTAAAAGGTAAAATCTCTGTGATGGCTCCTTCTCCACCTAGAATATCAGAATCTTTTCTTAGATCAGTCTCATCTCCTTTCTGCAGGGAATCACAACACTACAAGTAGGAATATATTTGCATTTTCCTACCACTTACGGCTTAAGCTATGCTTGTACCTGGGGTGGTTCACATTATAAAAGAAAATTTACAGATCTGAGACAACATCAGAGCCCTTCACAGCTACCCAATGAACGTGGTTACCATATGGTTATAAAAGTGACTGACATTTTTCAAACTCTGCTCTGCAGCTAACTGCTATTTTACAGGCTGAGTGGAGAGGAACAATGATTATTGAGCCATCTGGGTGAGGGAGAGGGAGGGAACAGCTCGGACACTTTTCAGCCAGCCTTTCTTAGCAGTCCTAATCAAGCAGAAGGAGTGCTGGTTCTGATTGTCTTTGTACAGGCAGGGGTAGGCACTTTGCTGCTAATTGCCAGCTACCTGCAAACACTTGAATTAAAACTCAGCAGCCACTTTGGGTTTTTCCAGGGCTTGAGTAGTCATTTGTGAACTCGAGAAGTGGCAGGTAAGTGCTGCAGTGGTGGAGAACTCCTCACTGTCCAGGGGTAAAAGTGACTAACGGGAGGGCAGAGAAAAGTCCTAGACAAAGCAGCAAGGCAAGGAGGGAAAGCAAGAGCAGCTTCGCCCTTCCTGCAGCACAGTCTTGCATGCATGGTCAAATGCCCTGGGCAAGCTGCTTGGGGCTTTGTAACTGTTTATATGGCAGAAGAGCTACGTCTTCAGCTTTAGGGTATGACACGTAGGACAAATGTGTCCCACATTACAAAAGAGTTACAAGGAGAGAAAAGGAACGCATTTCTGTGCTCAGTGTGGTGAACTCTTTCACATCACTTGCTGAAGCTGGCACGTTTGGCAGGAACTCTGAACTCAGGGCAAAAAGTTATTACAGTATTCCCAGTTACAGAGAACTTTACTGAGCAAACAGCTATTCAAAACAAATGTTACTGCCATGCTTGTGTATTCGTCATCACATCCAAATGGTGCCGTGGTGACGTGGGATGTATATAAAAGAGGTAGACCATCATCCCTCAGTAAGAAAGATGTAAATATAGGAGAGAGAGAGCAGAGGTTGTTCCTGTGTGTTTGGGAGGCACTGAAAAGTCTTGGATTAATCATTGTCCAAGAGCAGGTGAGTCCCTGGGTATAAGCTTGATGGGAAGAATGGTGAATTAAAGTTAGTACAAATGTTTTGAGGCGGGCTTGCAAGCCAAAAATCTTGCAAAAAAACCCCAAAATTTTGGAGAAAATATCTCTTCATGAAAATGTCCTCATTTTTGTCCAGTTTAGATCTTAAAGTCAAATAATTGCTAGTTTCAGTTAGAAAATAACCTATGGGGTCTTTCCTGCCCTTGTTGCTGTGAAATTAGTGAGAATTTTTGTCACTACTTAAAGCAAATGTCCTAGAGTTTGACCTTTTGCAGAACTGATGTAGACCTGAAAGCCTAGCAAAGGTAATTCTATCTTTGACCTTTGATTTGCAGTTGTAAATATTAGTATTTATCTTCTAAAATGTATGAAAACACCATGAGCGCTTACTTGAAAAATGTCTTTGTAATTATTTATGGGCATGAAATTTTATCTGTAAGAAGAATCCTCCATGCTGAAAATCTGACCCTAGAAATATTAGTAATGGAAGTTCCAGTTAATACTTCCCAAGCATTCTTCTGTTGCAGTGTTGGCTTGGCTTTTCTGTTTTAACCCTTGTACTTTGGATGAGGCACCTGCAGAAGTGCATTGTGCTTCAATGCGGAGCTTTTCCTAAAGTACAGCAGGAGAAATCAACTCAGACATTTTTATGATCCCCAAATACAGACAACCATTCAGACTACGGATGCAGGAGTTGTCACTCACTCAGTCCTAGCTGCTGGTTTGGTTTGGTTTTCTGCCACGGCTGCAATGGGATTTTGCCTTTAGCCTTACCTCCTTGTCCTGGTTCCCCAGCCAGCAAGGTTCCCAGGCAAGACCTCGACCATGGCTGGGGAAGCATTTTGTGTTCACACCTCTCTGATTTGAAGAACCATGTTGTATACTCACAACATCCAATTCCTGACATATGTTTTGCACTTACCAATTCCTGACATGCCCTCAGTGAGAAGCTAAGTGCATACACCTCATGCACACCTCGAGGAAGTTTTCTCTCCATTTTCCCTCCCCATTTTCCTTGCATTTCCTCCTGTCAATGGGAAGGCTGAGAACAGCAGGAGAGCACAGCTCCAGATGAGACTGTTCCTTGTTTGTTCTTCCCTCAGCCAGTGCTGCTGCCCTGTTATCTGTCCTCTGTATCTCCAGCAAAAGCACAAGGGAAGCTGCAGGCACCTTGTGCTGCAAACTCTCCTTTCCTCCAAAGAATGTCCCTTTCACCACCCTCTCCAGGGAAGGAACCTAGCCCATTACCTAATTTATCAACATTTCTATTACAAATACTAGCTAAAAGTGAATAAGCCTTACTGTGTATCTATCTCTAGCAAAACTTTGCTAGCTGGATAAAATATTTCAAACTGGCTCAGGAGTTTAGCTTTCCATGCACCCATTCCACTTGGTGTTATCTATGTTTATTTTTATTTCTCCACCTACAGATACGCAAAGCAATAAAAACAAGCCACAAATCCACATACTTGCCTTTGGAGTCTTTGATCCTTAGGACAAATGTACAGTTATTAAAACAGTTATCAGACACTTTTACAATCTAAGTGTTGCTAATGGATTTTTTTTTCTGTCCTTCTCCTTTTCCTTCTTCATAATTTATGCAATATTTTCTCACAGGAGTGCAGCTCAGGCTGATGCAGCAGTATGAAGTAACTAACTTACCTGAAGCAAAATAATAACGGATCTCTGGGGAGATCCCACCATGAAATGAGCCAAGATTAAGGAAAGCAGAAGTTTAGAAAGATGGACTGAAACGAATCCAAGCAAAACATGCATACACCAGCTACTTCGTTCCAAAGGAGGCAGGTGGCAGGCTTACGTCCTCCTGTTCTTCAGCTACCCGTTTCCTTTTGTGGTCATTTTTCATATGAGTTGCTTCCTTTTCTTGCAAGCCAAAATCTGAATATATTCTTTCTGTACAGTGCTTGCAGTTTCCAACTCAGCTTACGCATAAGATAATTCAACCGCAGCTTCCTACATTCCAAGTTTATCTTGCTTCTGCAATCGCTTTCCTCTCCTCTCTTTTGGATACTTCAGTATGAGGAGGATGTGGGCAAATCAAAGGGAACTGAGAGAAAACAAGCTGAAGGAGTTGAGAACCTGAAAGAGGTCACATTAAAATCTGAGTAAATTATGACATAGGGGAATGCGATATTTGTCCAATATTCATTTATCTGGCATGACGCAAAAACTGAAAGATTCTATCCTGGACGCTCAGTGTCTTCAGCACGTTATTAGAAGTACAACTGAATCACAGAAGCATTCAAACAGTTAGTGTGGGAGAGCTCAGTCAGTAAAGCACATACAAAACCTTCCTTCTGCTTCCCCAGTGCCCAGGAAACACAGGTTTACCTCTTTTTAAAGAGGTATCAAACAGGTCTTCCTCAATGTTGGCAGAGGTGACCAAATTCAGACTATTTGAGACCATAGAAAAATGAAATGGCATTTATATATTGCAAGCATTCAGAAGGGAGAAAAAATATTGAAAGTAGTACATGAAGGTATAGCTAGGACTAGACTAAAGGAAAATCAAATCTCACGAGAATATCAGAAAACCAAATCTTAATAATGAGGTAATCATCAGGCAAAGCTAGAGCTTGTCATGAAAATATTTTAAACCAGAGAATTTTAAACTAGAAAAACTGGAATTATAAATACAAGGGAGGACTTGCTATTACTTTAGTTATTACTGTTGTTTTTAACAGTCAAAGAGACAACAGGGTGAAAAAAATACTACAATTCAGAATGATCATGCAAATGACAATTGCATATGCAACACATAACAGAGCCCATAATCTACCAAAAGACAAAGTCAATTCCTGAAATGTTCGTAGTTCTACTTTATTGATTTTATCATGGATGCATAATAGCTAGGGCAAAGAGAGCTGAGACTTAGGTCTTCCGACAGAGCATGTTCTTAATTACATGTGTTCAGCTCCTAGGACACGGAAGCTGTGATGATATTGTAGTTACGGGTTGTGTAAACCTTGTATCATATACAATATGCACTTATGTAGTTGGATAATAAAAAGATGCATCATATTTGTGAAAACCACCTTTACTTTAGAGAAAGATTCACAAGAGCATGCTTTCAGGTGTTCTTACAAGTATTCATGCTGCATCTGAGTTACAGTTCCTGCTGTTTTGTATATTAAGGCAGTGTCATTTCAGCACAGACACATCAAGGAAGAAATGAGTCAGATCTAAAAAAAAACCCAAAACAACCCCAACTGTTCCATGTATAGCATAGCTAGTGAAGGTTTGTTGCCTTTGGATTTGTAGCCTGTGTTCTCCAGCATCACCAACAACTCCAGGTTTCTTTCTAATCTCCCGCCTGCACATCCCTAAATCTTCCCTACCTGTGCCAGCCCAAGCCACTAGTATGCAGTATCTCCCGACACTTCCACACCATGCTCCCGTACTGGTTGCAGCTGCCTTCCTTGTCCCCACACCTGATGAGCTCCCTTATGCCTCCAGAAGCTTTCCTCATCCTTCCTGCCCCCTCTGCCGTGTCTCTCCAGCCTCACCTCACAAAGAGGGGATCGCCTTTGTCACCCCCAGTACTACAGCCTGAGGCATTTCCTCTTATCACTAAAGTACCTTTGACAGACCTTAGGCAGGGGATGGAGCGATTGATAGTGCAGGGCTTCATACTCATGCACCGTCACCACCTCTGCGGCCAGCAGCCCAGACAGGCAGGGTGGCTTTCTCGCTGCCGTGGCATAGCTGTGAGGAGGCTGACCGGGACAGTAAGGACTGAACTCTCTCTCCTGAAGAGGATCTTTCTACACTGGTAAACCAAAAAATTTGTATGCACTTGATACCTGTGAGACATTTAACCCTTTGTCAAATTGGCTAAACTCTCTTCACAGCTTTTAAAATTCCTGGGGGAAGACATGAGCAGACGGACGGACAGATGGACACAGACAAGTAGCACTGTTGTGTACATCTAGTTTCCTTAGACAAGCAGGGTAAGAAATTCAGGAGTTGGAACAGCAGTACTGCCTCTACCTCACAAAAGCAGCTACTGAAACAATACAGGAGGTTGTACAGATTCCTGTCTTCCTCAGCCCTATTTCTCAGAAAAAAGGTTTACTTCCATAATTAGTTCTATGCTTGCTAGACCAAAGCATGAAATCATATTTCTCTGATCCAACTTATCTGGACATCATTCTCTCCTAATTTTCATTTTTTCCACTGAAGGAATTGTACAGATACACACAGACACACATATGAAATGCCTATGTCCCACCTCCTTGGTCAATAATTTAGCATAGTTATTTAAGCACTTATTTAAGATACTTTTTTCCCCAGGATAGCAAAGCTATTTCCAACAGCAAAAAAAATTTAAAATAATCCCAGTTGGCAATTTAACGTTATTACTGGATTCATTAGAGCTTCAATATCCTACCTACTGCTGAGCTGCTGACAGGACGAGATTTAGCTGAAATCAGAGGATCCAATTAAAGCAAGGGGTCCGCACATTGAGCATTTCCAGAGTACAAATTATTGGTGACATTTCTAAACAGTGATTGACAGCTGAAGGCAGCACACAGTTCCTACACTGCTTTGGCATGTCATTATGAGCAGGAGTGGACTTTGCAACCTTTCCATGGTACTACTAGCAAAAAAAAAAAAAAAATCCACTACCAGTTTTTTGCTCTCCTTCATTTTTCTGTATAGACCTTTCTTTTTTTCCCCCAAAAAACCGGACACTCTCAACGTAACTCAAGTTTCTAATTTGTATTAAAATTTATCACGGCTGCCGTCACAAAGGGCCATGCTTAGACCTGGAGAATGTTAGATTTACTTTGTGCAGAAGTAGAAGCCTACTACACAGATACTAATAGCTACTTAGTCTCCATTTCCAGCCTAAGATTGGAAAAGGAATAGATGAGGTGATGTGTGTTTATTAGTTTTCCTCTCTTATACAATGACATCTTGGGAATGCTATTCTAATCTAATTAAAATTCATTTTGGTATGTCATTTATTAGCCCAACTGATTCCCAATTATAACTCCCTACAAATCTTGCCTCTGCTAGAATATTACAAGCAGATTCCAAATATAAATAATTAATAAGACAAGCATGCCTCTCTTATCATAGGTTGTACGTTATCAACAGCCTTCCAGCTCACATTCGGTGCTGCAATTGCTTTGCTTCCAGCATCCGCTCAAGTATCAGTCCTTCTTGTTGCTATTGCAAGGGACTGAATTTCACTGTCTTGGAAGTTGTACACGGTAAGATAAAGAGACGCGCATGTGTGAGAAGTCGAGGTCAATTATCTGGGTGTGCTTTTTCTGTTATGGGTATAACAAATTGTTAAAAATTTAGGCCCTGATAATATAGTTATTTTGTGTGCAAAAATCACATGGACACCAAAGTGAATTATTTCAGCACAGAGAGGAAAGATCTGGCAAGATCAGGCGCCTACAAAATGTTTAATATTTCAAGTGTATCATTCTTCACAATGCTGCACTGTCAAAGTAAATGAAGCAGACTAATATACATTGGGGAAAAAAAATCAACTAATTCCATTTCCATTTCCCCATACAAATAAATGCTGAAGAATCCATGACATGAAAGAAAGCCCTGAAAAATAAAACGTGATTGGTAAAATCTAGCCTAGGATGCTGTAACAGACACCCCAAAATACATATTCAGAAGATGAGTTTCCACTACATTCTTCATTATAGCTTCAAGTGGATGAATTATTCATTAGAGATTACACGGCCAGTGAATTTATTATATTATTTATACAGTAGGAATGATCACCTGAGGCTGATGGCATTTGTTTTATGTTCTCCACTATATGACCACAGTTTTATATATCAGGAACATATTTCCCATTCGCAACTGAATGATGATGATGATTGTTGTTGTTGTTGTTGTTGTTCAATTAATATTTTAGTTAAGAATAAGGTAGAGATTTTCCAAATTACAGCTGAAACAGAGTGGGAATAATTGTGTTTATTCTCACTGATCTTTACAATACTTTCTGGTTAAATCTGCAAATAAAGTTTCATTCTGTCTGAGTCCATGAAAATCTCATTCTTCATAAGTATAAGCAAAGAAAAAAAGTGGTTCTAAGTCACATTAACTGCTATTATATTGCAATAGAAACTCAAGGTAAGATGCCACCACCGAAGACGTAATCAAGAACCATACAGAGGGATTCTATAAACCCAAAAATCTAATCCTGCTGTCAGCTGTTCATCCCAAGGGGAAGTTGCCTCCTTCACTAACAGCAGAGCTGAGGAATCTCTGTCAGTCACGCGCAGGAGTCCTGATCCTTTCTGTCACTTCCTGCATTGCGAGAAATCGTTTTGGAAAACCAAAGTTTGTTTACGCCCAAAACACATTGCTGTAACAGCCCTAAAGTGTCCTCAGTGTACTGGCACAGTCTTTGCGGATCAGCCAGACCAACGATCCTGTCAGTGAACTGCAATATTCACCAGGGCTCTAAGAGGAAGACGGAAATCAGCTTCATGTTTAGCTAAAGCCCAGGTTCACCACCTTCTTCCCTGCTTTTGAAGCTCGGTAACTTGGTCCCTCTAGTCTAGTGGGTCCCACAAAATTATGTATTCTTTAACGTCCCCTCCATAAAGCTTTCCATTACACCCTTCAGATACAGCAGAGAAGAATGCCCTTGCTTTTGTCTTCAAGCTTTTTGCAAATTTGCACGATTCCCAGTCTTTTCCTTCAACTCAGAATAATTTCCTTCCTTACTCCCTTAACGACCCTCACATCCACACATTCCTGGCTTACAGATTCTGGCTACAAATATCTCACATGATATTTGACTGTAATCTTCTGTATACAAATATCCTGTGAGAGAACAGAGGAAGGCCACCAGGATCTGCTTGCTCAATATCCACCATTCCATCTGGCAGGGATAAATTCCTAAATGGTGTGTTTTGTTGACTAAAGATGCTTTCAATCTTCCTAGCTGTAGCTGCACTACTGAGTAAACAAGTATTTCACTGCCAAAATTCCCAGCCAAAAGTAACTGTCCCCTATACTCTTGGTTGAGCTTGGACCAAGCCGTGGCCTGAGAACTCTAACGCTGCACTCCACAACACCTGACCATTGCTGCAATTTTCAGATGATACATCTGATTAGATCTTTTCCTTCTCAAATCCCTCTAAGATGTATTTTCTAAGAAGAAATACCTGCCAAGCTGTCCATAGGGAAAGAATACTTTTCTATAACAAACTCTTTTCTCATATTCTGTCACATTAGAGTGGCTGCACAATCTCACGGCAGAGCTGTGCAGGAGGCAGGTTGGTTCCTGAACCGACTGTGAAAGTCACTTCCAGCAAACTCCTGCAGCCTCTGCCCTTTCTTCTCACAGGAACCATCGACGTTCAGTTGGGCAGGCAGGGAATTTCCTTATTTGCTCAGGCTTGCACCCAGAATGAAAGGGAGAAAGCAACCTTTGCTGCCTCCGCCCCAGGTCCCACCATTCTTCTTATAACAGTACATCTCTGTTTCTGAGAGAAGCAATGGAAACAGCTGCTAGACCTTTCTCATTCCTCTGGAGCCCTCTGTACCAAGGCTGCGTGTACAGAAAAATAATTCTGTTCTAGAAGAGGAGTCAAGTACAGAGGACCAAAATGGTGTTATCACCCTCCAGCTTCTCTAAGCTCTCACAATACTAGGACAACCTTCCTCTCCTAGATCCTCCTTCTCCTTTAAACATGAGAGTTCAGCTTTCCAGTATCCCTACAGGACAGCACATTCACGTCTAAGCTTCTGCTCACACCACAGAGACACTGTGACTGCTCCCATGGTCCTGTTCTGCAGCCTTTTGAGAACATATATGAGCTCACACTGTCTGGACTCCAAGACAGCTGCTGCTGCTACTGTCTTTTTTTCATATCAGAATGTATTCATTTGCTTGGCTTTGGCACTGGACTAGCCACATCCTCAAAGCTTACAATCGTGTTGGAGCAAAAGCAGAGTTTGTTCCCACAGACCTGCAAAAGATATTCTGGAAATATCCTTCTCATCTACTCATTCTCCCATGCTCTCTTTCCCTCGGTCTGCTTTTCTCCTGACAGTTTCATAACTCTTGAGTGGGAAACTTCCCAAGTCCTGAGACACTGATTCCAGCTCCAGTATTTTTCCCAGATATTGTACAAATCAATTCCTCAGTAAATGTGTTTGTAAAAGTCCAAAGATTTTTCTGCACTCCCTTGCTCTAGGCCATATATAACAAATAAAATCCGGTTCACCCTGGAATTGCAAGAGTGTTTAATGTGTCAGAGCATTTCAGTGACCAGAGCCTCAGTGATCTTGCACTTTCTCCTTTCCTTTTAAAGGAAAGTGGGCAATTGACCTTAAGAAACTGTAGTCCCTATTTAGAAATCTGCCACATCCATATTGTCTATCCATCCCAGGAGTGTGAGATTCCTACACCTTCAACTGTGCCTATGGATGTTCTTCTTCTTTTCAGATCTGTTTCCTTCAGCTATTAATCCAGTAGTATTACACTCCTGGTGCAGTTGGTCCTCTCACATCTAACTCCCCCAGGCCTCTTTCTGGACCTGTAAGGGACACAATTTCCACGGCCCAGAGAGTGAAAGGCCCTTGTAGAGTGCTTAGAGTCCTCTGGTTCAGGAAGGAGGAAGGCTCTGAAAACCGGGAATTAAGCCTTTTGTCCTTGTAGTCTGCTTAGGACTACAGCCACTTTTCCTTATGAGTATTATTTCTAATATACCGTCCTTCTCAGAAGGTACCACTTACATGGACAACCATTTATTTAGTGATCTTCCTTGTGAGAAGTGTGACGGAGGAGTCTCTCTCACCATTGCATATGCATTTAAGTTTACTATTGAGATTAGCATGTTAACTGAACTTTTATATTAGGGAGCTCACTACTGCCTAAAAGGGAAGTTCATACTCTTCTCCCTTTTGTACCAGCACTGGCACTCAACAGACTCTGGTAAGCACTGATGCTACTCAGTAACTAAGCAGAAAATGAAGTTGGCCAAAGAAAACCAATAGTCTTGTAGGAGTGCTGTGAGTTAAATCATCTCAGATGAAGAGAGATTTAGTGCAAGTTGGGGAGGAGGAAGGGAGGGATGCATAGGGCACAAATGAGGATCAGGAGCCAGAAGCAGAGAGACCAGGGGAGGGCAGGGAAATAACATCTCCCCCTTGTAGCAGCATGAAGCAAATAGGCCAGCTCAGTTGTCTTCTTATCTTCACCTCTAGGTGCATTTTCATAATGATACCCACAAAGCCTCACCAGCTGAGGCAGGGAGAGGATGTAGCAGAGGAAGTCTGCATCAGTCAAAATAAAAGAAGTGTCCTCATCATTAAAGCATTTAAAGGAACAGTCATACTGTGAAGTTGTGAGTGACGTTTCCTCCTCTCGACAAGGGGTCTGACTTGCCATAATGTACACACATTGAAGTAGGTGGGTTGGGAAGTACATTTACACCTCCATTCAGTGAGTTAGAGTTAGGCAGTAATTATGCCATGAGCTGGTCCAGTACCACAAACAGCCAGTAGACAGTTTGCACAGCAGAATATTTAATTTTATTGGAAAAGACTTCTGAATAACAAATACATGAATGGAATTCACAATCAGATCTTAACTTGCAAGCAAGGTAAAAAAGCTACATTTGCTGCGTAGTTTATTTCCAATAAATAATTCAACCTTTTCCAATAGAAAGTCCTGCATTCTAAAACAGAGAATTGGCTTTGCACAAATGATTCCCAGTGCAGTATTTGCTCACTGGCAAAAGTCATCTCTGCTGAATTCTGGAGGGTAGCATAAGTTTCACTAAGATAGTTTGGATCTCCTGCTAACTGTTAGCTGCAAAATCTCCCCTGTTCTGGAGTATAGGTTGGTACATAGCATAATGAGAGCTTCAGGCAACTCCTTCTCTCAAAGCTGTAACGTCTGACAATAGATAGGAGGGAAATAGTGCAAAGCATGAATTGTCCTTTCACTGCTGCTTTCCAAAATGTCTGTTTCAACCATCCTAGTACAGCCTTCAGAAATATGAAAGTCTTTAAAACTATATTGATTAGCAAGTGATAAAAGAACTCTTAAAATTTAACACCATAAACCCAATCTGTTAAAAATAACCAGAGGAGAGCACAAAATTTCTGGATATATGCTTACTCTTTCCAACATCTATTTTGCTCTTGCCCTTAAAGAAATTCAAATTAATTATAAAAATGAGGACATTCCTAATAGGATTTTTCCTGAAATGTTACAAGGTTTAATTTGTGTGAAAGTACTGACAAGTTTATTCGTTTTGTAGGAGTGTGGAATTTGCCTCACGTAACACTCAAGACTTAGCTACAGCTTTGATAGAAATGTTATTTGGTAATTATCTGCTCTTCCCTCGGGGACAAAGTAATTAATTCTGTTCTGCAGTTCACAGCATATTCTGGTTTTACACAGATATGAAGGATGAATTTTGGAAGATTATGATCAATAGTTACTTTATTGACAACCAATAACTCATCTTCCTGGCAGCTCTATCATGGCTTTTAAAGAAAACGCAGGAATACAAAAGTCAAACTTCACTTCTTAACCTTTTTGTTTGTATTTTGAAGGGGAGAGAATAAATCTAAAGGAAAATAAATACTTAAAATTATCTTTCATCAAAGAATTGATGACATTTTGTACATAAACAAAGAAAATAACCCACAAAGAATTATATTTTGATATGTCACAGCTAGAGCAAAGCCCATATGTTTTTCCCTATTTTTTGCTTCTTTATTCCTTTCCTTTAGAATAGTGAATAATTTAAAGTTCAGGTTCAATAAAAGTTTGAGCAATAAATTTTAGGCATAAGTGAGGAGCTAAACACTACCACCCCATCCCCAAGGTATAGTTTAAGGCATGTGACTTTTTTGTGCATTACAGAGAAACTCTGTCTGGAGTTGGGATGTTCCTCACAGCCTACTCTTAATCACAGTGTGGGGTGTTTCCCACTTTCAAAGTGTATGTACAGAAGAAGCACGTCAGCTGACAAAAACCCAAATACAGAGCTCCTGAAAATGCTGTATTTGTGACGAGGAAGACAAAAATGTTCCTATCAGTATTTTGGACCCTAATATTACTCAGTGAAAGTTACTGCTTTAAAGAAAAAGGCTTGCAGTAATTGTTTTTGCAGATGTTTTTGCCTGCCACAAGGGAAGTCCCAGTTCAGTAGGGCTGTGGGGTAAAGAGCTCACCTCCAGGGATTCTCACATCAGATCTGCCTCAGTCTCCATTCCAGATACCATGCCCTGGGCAAGCCATTTTGGCTAGAGAATTAGAAGTATGATTTCCTCAAGGATTTGTTATGAACAAAATCTTCTGATATAGATTCAAAAACACAGCCTGGACTTCCATTTTTTCAGTCTAGCCTCCTGAGATCCAATAAAATGTTCATCACAAAAAGCACTCATATAACCTACTGTCCCTTTTAGGTGAGATTGCTGCTGCTTCTGCATGTGAGGTACTTTCTAATATAAACATGGCTACAGTTTCTTGGGGCTGAGGTTTTCCACTTGAAAAATAATGGTAACAGCACTTCTCACCCAGCAGGGAAGTTGTATCAATAAATGGATTAAAAATGTCAAAGGATGGAGCTTTAGAAACACAAATACCAATACTCCAACTAGGAACTAGGAAATTAATGTCCTTAAGTTTTCACTGTCCAAAAATGTAGTCAGCTCTGAAGCAACTGAAATTCTCATTTATTCCTTCAGCAATTAAGGGACTTGGCACCACCACTTAACTGGTCCTGGCCTTAGTTTTACAAAAGCTCTTGGACGTAACCTGCAATAAGCCAACAATTAGGCATTTTACAGGAAACTATTCCATTGACAAAAATTAAGTTTAGGAAGAAGGAGTTGGAGGACTGGAACTGGCTGTACTTCACAACAGTACTGGTAATAAATCTTGACAATAAAAGGGAATGAAATACTCTAAGCCAGAAAACTGAAACCACTAAAAATAAAACTAGAGGCAAATTACATTCATCTCCCAGATCTCATTCAAATATCTGACTAGAATTTCCTGCCACAATAGCTGCAGCATCCCGAGAGATCCACATCTGCCTTCACCCCTGCAACTCTACCAATCAGGAAGACTCATTATGTGTGCTTCAGTTTGTGGCCAAGACAAAACACTCAAAGTGGATAGGAAAACAGTAGTTATGTCCAACAAAGATGTCCCTCCAGGATTCCTGACAGACTCAGAGCCACATTTGGCAAAAAAAAAAAAACCAAAAAAACCACCAAACACCAAAACAAAGCACCATCAAATGTCTGAAAAAACCCTTCCAAGCCCAGACCACAGAACGCCTTTGTTCTTCCACACAAGACATAGCCTGCCTCTGGCAGTGCAAACACCCACTCTTGCCTCAGACGGCCAGCGACTCTGTGCATAGTCCTGGCACTCACCACACAAGGCACTAGAACCTTCTGGCAAAACAAGCTGGTTCTTTCATCACAACCGGGAAATAAACTTTGTGCTGGTCAACAGGAGAAACAGTGGAGTACCCACCAGCCTTCGCATCTCTTTCCCCCGTCTTCTGCATAAGGTACCTCACCTGAGGCACACAGACTTCCTCTTCCTACTTTGCCCCTCCTCCTCCTGAGCCTGAGATACTTGCCCTGCAGCATGCTGGCGTGTGCATTCCCTGGGGTACACACGCATCGGCCTCGCTGTGCTGGAGACACCCTGGTTTACACCATGGGGTCTGACACTTATCCATGGAGCAGACCAGCACAAAGCAAGTGTCTTGCTTGGTTCACAGAACTGGCTCCACAGGATTAGTGCAACACTTCACTCGGCCTCATTAACACGCCCTTCCTCACTGCTGAGAAGCCAGGCTAATGACTGTGGGGGCAGTACTGGCTGACAGAGTCATAATGTCTTGCTGTTCTGGTGCTGGTTTAGTTGATACCAGTCTGAGATTATCCACATCACACTGTATTGGATACAGTACATGAAATGAGAAATAATGAGGTGAAGAAACTTCCTTTGACTTTTTTTCATACTTCAGCAAAAGTTTGGGTCATACTTGATTTCAATACAGGGTGAAGGCTGGGGGTCAAGTTTCACCGGGGACAACTTAGCTTTTCCTATCCTAATTGCTCAAGCCATACTCTTCATGATTAATTCTCTCATCAGTGCTTCAAGGTCTTCAGGGATTTTGGCAAAGAAGACTGTCTTATCAGCTGATCTAATGTGGCTTAGGTGCTCTCATTTATCACGATGCCCTTTCCCTCCCTGTTCAAGGTTTTTATAAACTTTTCCAAGCACGAGGCAAATTGTTCCAGTGTGACAATATCTTCTTGCCTAGTTCTATTCTTCCACTTGATCTCTTCACTTTTCTTGTCAATGCTTAAATGTCACCACGACACATTGTTCACATGCTCTGGCATTCTGAGAAATCCTTCCTCTTCTCCGGTGTTTCTCACGCTGACTGTGTCTAGGTTTTTTTATGTGTGCTCCGTTTCCATTACACACTTCATTAGGGGCGTGCACCTGCTCCTGTTGAAGCCAATGGCAAAGTTCCCATTTACTTCAGTAAGAGCAGGTTTGGACCCAGTGGTACACCAATTGATAAATTAACTTTCAGACAAAACCGAAAGAGGTAGAAAATTTTCCAGGAATATGATTTGCCATTTGAACAAAGGAAGAATTTTCTAATTGAAGCTGTCAGAAACTTTCCTGCATTATTACAAATAGCTCCTTTGTCTATCCACTGCTGAAGACCTGAATAAAAAGAGACTCTATAAAACTGTTAATAAATAAAATAAATCACAGTCCAGTAGCTTTTTTATAAAGAGAACTTTATTAACGTAGACACCATTAACACTGTAGACTACAATTGCTTATGACGTAAAATTTAAAAATGAATGAAAGCACATTCCTGAGTGGCCGATACTGGATATTCTCCAAGTAATGTCTCTGCAGTAAATAGTATTCATAAATGCAAAAGCACCAGGTTTTGAGTTAATCATCTGATGCAAGAGAAAGCAGAACAAAAAAATTGTAAAAGAACATGAGGGAAAACATACAATGTTATTAGGCCTCTGTGGCAATTTTCAAACAGAGCATATATTTTTTCTTTCAGCTGTTTTGGGACACGGTATGAAAAATTTGGGTTCATATGTCTTTAACATTGTTTTACCGTGACTACTATTTTGAGGAGATGTTTATTCTGTGAGAGGTACAGTGAGATCTGAGCATGAAGATAAGCTTCATCTTCCTTTACAATCAACATCAGACTCTCCGTTCTGTAACCTAGAGTGTCTTTCCCCAAGCATTCAAATGAATTAAGACATGTTTAAAGTTGGTTAACAAAATAAAACACAAGACGATCCACCTTCTTTCCAAACTGGAGTTATTATTGTAAGTTGAAGACTTCAGGAATTCAACATCTGGTCAAAATTTTCTGAAAATCCGACGTTTTTTGTACTCGTTCTTGTTTGACACACGACTGGCTATACTGTCAGTCTTCTAAGCCCAAACACAAATCACCGCGGAACTGTAACACAGATTAGTGTCCACTGAGCTACAGTTTGAGACAAAATGAATCTTTCTCATGATGTAAACCAAACTGAAGTCCTAGCCTCCAGAAATTGTTCCATTAAGGAATTCCTCCTGTATTCCTTCACCAGGAGTAACAAACCCAAAGTCTGACGATCTTTAATCAAATTCTCGTGGAGCTCAGTAAAGAAACTGGAAGTGTCTCTGAGAGAGAAACTATAGGATCAAAGACATTCCCTGTATCATTGCTACTGCATTGAGTTTCATAGATAAGCTGGTAACTCATCAGTATTGATGGTTCATGTGTGTTTGGCCACGTTGTTCGGAGCATAGCACACACATGCAGAAATGACAACGGAGAGAAAACAAAGAAACGCTGCTTGGTGCTCAGCGAGTGCCAGATAAAGCAGCATCATTTCACTCCTTGTCAGCGTTGCATAACCCCCAGGTTTCCCTCCACCAAGAAATCTTTCTCTCCAGCCCTTCTGCACTCATAAGAATCCAGCGAGAGGCCAGTTGCCATGACTGCACATCACACCCTTTTTCCACTTGATATCATGCTTCACAGTGTTTACTATGGATGGATTCAGATTCTTTGCACTAGGTAAGAAAGTCTGAATCTTAACCTTAGTGATTTGAAAGGTCATTCCTGTGGAGGGTATGAAACATATCTTCAGACCCTCTGCAAGTCATACCTTCACTAATGATTTGATCAGTGCTTTGGCAAAGCGTGGGCTTTCAGAAGGCTCATCTTCCTTATTCTGGTTTTCATAACAAAAGTCACTGAAGTCTCCTTCCCTTTACTAACGAATACCTGTGGGACATTAAAAACCTAAACAAGAAAGTGCCATGAATTGCCTCTATAATGCTCTTCACTGTAAGATTACGTTCCGTAGGAGGTTATTGCACTTTGACTATCAGCCACACTGATCTTCCTGAGTAACGTAGCCAATTTTACTTTGCACTTCACACACAATACACTGATTCCTTGGCTCCTGAGAACAGACTAATTGAGAGGGTGTGCTGTATTACTGAACACAATCTAACTAAAATGATTACCATCTAGCTCATTAATTTTACATTACCATCCCATGCTTCTATTGACGTTATCACAATGCTTTCTATAACTACTTACTAAAATCACAAAGATACACAGAGATTGTATAGCCATTAAGGTGATGAAAAGATTTTTAGAGATGTTATTATTTATTTATGTTATAGAAAAGACACCTGGTCTTGGTCAATATTGGGATCCACGGCACCAACCCAGAAAGTGTTCCCTGTCCTGGAGTCTAATTACTTCTAGAAGCAACACAGGTATGATACCAACAAATAGGAAGAAGGAAAAAGTCGTAGTTATGACTTGCATTTAAGTAAACGAAATATTTGCACAACTGGAGACCTTATGTGCATTTATAAATGTACATTATGGGAAAATTACAAGAAAAGTTGATAAAAAATAGGAGTGAGCAACAACAGGGTGGAAGTGATTGGCAAGGGAACAACTAAGAAAAGACCAGACTGGTGAGAGTTTGCATCCTGAGGGGCCAGCCTGGCACGGTATTTGAGGGAAAAGAATTCAGATAGAAGCTGATTCAGATCAGACAGATGCTGCACAGAGCATTTCCATTTTAGAGGGACTTATGAAATTCTGAGGAAGATGGTCTTTCATTTCAGAATGGAAAGTAGAAATTTCACTTGAGAATGAATCATCGTAAGATTCTGCTTGGGAGGATCAAAATATTTTGTTATCAAAAAATTGGGGTGAAATTCTGCAGCACAATTATATGCGCCCAGTACCATCTAGACACCGACAACACCATTTGGGAGAAGCACAAGCTGTGAGGTACCTGGCACAGGTCCTTTGACTGCAAGAAGTTAGGAGTGCTGGCATTTACAGCTGAGTTCTGCAAATTGCTCGCACAGCAGTGGGCCTGAAGACGTGAGAATGCCGGCTCAGAGGAGGAGCCCCGAGACACGATGCTGCCGAGCCAGGAGCAGAATGACAGAACTGAAGTCCTCCGAGCTTCCAGGCACCTCGCTGCAGAGGCAGAAGGCTCTGCATCGAGATTTGCCTTTCCCCACCCATCACAATAATTCTGCACAGTGTGCTAGAATCCCCCTGATAGTCACAGCTTCATCTTTTCCCTCTGCCTGCAACCGTATCAAAAGGTCTGATAGGCAACACAGCAGCTCTGAGCTCGGTTGTTGACTGTCAGTCTCGCATGAGAGAGCACCACTGATGAGGAGGTGGTGTTCCTGGGGTTCCCAGGATCCCCGCTCCGTGTTAGGAGTCACTGCAGACTGAAGGATCTCAGCTGAAAAGGAAGGTGACTCTAAAGACTTCAGATCCCACCTACAAAACTGATCCAAGGCTCTTGTCATTCATGCATGCATAGCGAGGAATCTGCAAACTCTCAGAAAATCTAGCCCCATGGCATCGGTGTGACAAAGTTTCTCAAAATGGCAGATTCTGCATAATACCGTTGCTTTGAAGCCCTAGCAGCCCATAAAATGAGCTGGCAGGAACTTAGGCATGTTGCTATCAGAAACCCACCCGTGTTTCTCTTGTAGTTCATCAAAAACAATGTACTTTCAGAAGACAATCTGGATTTCATAATAGAAACACAGCTGGAAATACCCAATAAACTGAAACAGGAAGGTCAAGCAGTGACGATAAGAGATAAGGAAAAATTAGACCACTTAATCGGCTTCTCCCTGTGGCTAGACATAAGCAATAAAAATATAGTGAAATAACCTGTAAAGAACAAAAGGCAAGGAAATACATATATTTAAAACTACTATTCATCCTCATAGCTTTTTATACTTACAGCAAAAAAAAAAAAAAAGCTTTACAGTTCTACCATAAATTCTACCTGAAGTACAATCTGGGGCATTACACAGAATTATAGCATCTGGTATTAGCTTATTTTCTCCTTGCTTGTACTGTCTTTACTCAGAAAAGATGCTGTTGTGGTGATGCTCCTAAAGATATTTCTCCCTCTGTCTCACAGACATGGTTTCGATTAAGTTTAATTATAGCCCCTGTAGTTTCAGACCAAAGTCTGCTTCACACCATGTGCAGCTTCTATTGCAGGACAGCTCAAATCTGAAAGCTCTGCAGAAAGAATAGACAAACTTCTGCCATCCAAATAGTATTATTTGCAGGGAGGATGGGTCAGATGCAAAGTCTTTTATCATTATTATTATTTGAGGCTTATTCAGGGCTCCACCACTGCAACCTGTAAGCAAGAAAAAGATGGAGTGAGTAAAAGATGAAAGCTGCTCTCCTGAGGCACATTTTTGTCATGAATCTCACTGTCTCTGATGCTTTTTCAGAAAGCCCAGCTCCTGCTGCCAGTTCATTATAAAGATCGGACTCCTTTTTTCTTAAAAAAAAAAAAAAAGGAGGTTGTTATCGTTGACAATTAGAGAGAAAAGTCATGAACATGTGACTGAAGTGTTCCTTCAGGGCTCCAAGAAGGAGACAAGGGAAAAGAGTCAAGCAGATATTTTCTTATAACCTTATTCTGAGCACAACTCAAAGTTTTGGGAGGATTTTGGACTGTAGACAGACATCTACAACAAACAAAGCCAAATGTAACACTCATGCCTAAAAGTAGGGAGAGTCACTATTTTAGTGCTGAATACAGAGGTTTTGGCACAGATGCTGATCATGGTAGACTTGTGCACCTCTTAAACTGCTCCAAGCTTAACTTCTGCACCGTAACCAGCTTGAGGCAGGGCCAGGTGTTACCAGGTTTCAATCTCGCACCCAGATCTTTGTTGTTCAGAACCCAGTACCTGCTGAGATGGATTGTGAGGATGTTCCACCCTAACTCTCCGCTCAAACACAGAAGACGGCATGCAAAAATCCGTGAAGTAAATGCAAATCCACCTTCTGAATAGTCCAGACACGTGGCACCATAGTAGGAGCTCTATGTGTTAGGCATCAGGCTAGTCGTGTTTGAATTTGTTGATGCCAAGCACAAGAGCTATATAAAGCCAGGCACAGAATCCAAGAACAAACTGAAAAGGAAAAACAAGCAGCATTTGTCCCCAGCAGCGATTGCAGATACAGGGCAATCTTGGCTGCCATGAGGAAAACATTCATTAGCCTATTTAACCAAAATTAACTATGAAAATGTACTCTGAGTTTTATCCCTTCACATTGGTGAAGGTCTCTTTTAATGTAAGTGTTTTCTAACCAATTTAAAGCAATTTTTCCTGTAAATGGTGTCATTATTATCATTATGCTGGGAAAGGTAAGGTCATGATTTTTCTGAGAGTTCTCAGAATCACATTTTACTTGCTAAAATATCAGAAAAAAACACCTGTTATCTGAGATTGACTGAGATGCAGTAAAATAGTACCAAGAAATAAAGCAGAGAGCATCCTGTTGGACAAAACAGAAGCCATAAACTGCAGTTACAGATAGGTAACTAAGCCTCTTTTCTCAGACAAGTTGTATCGATACCCCAGCTTCAATAGCAAATATTTCAAATGACCTGACCTCATCATATCTCACACCATGGCCCTGGCTCCACCAAAACCAGAAACAAAATTGTTGTAAGTTGCAATCCTGAGTTTATGCCACTGAATCAAAGTACAAAGCAACAGTTGGACTCAATCTTAAAGGTCTTTTGTAACCTAAACAATTCTATGATTCTACCCCTATGTCAGACTTCGCACACTTCCCCGTCATCTCTATAATCTGATGAAACGATTCAGCTCTCCTTGGGAGAATTGAAATCTATATCTGAATATGTATTTACCTGCGTGTGTACATTTCAGTTGCAAATACATATATATTTGAATGAGGTCTTTTTGGAAAAAGAGCCCTTGAATGGTATTTGTTTCACACTTGCTGAAGACAGTGGAGATTTTAGTTCCAGTACCATTGGGGTTTCATCCTTTCCTCTTTGGTAACCCCTCATTTGTCATAAAAGTATATAAAAATACCTGTGCTGGTCCGTCTAGCGCAGTATTTTTTTCTCTAGCCATGTAACAACAGGGCAAGCACAAAGCGACACTTGCTCAAAGGATAATGTCTTTGACTCTTTCACGGGCACCCCCTTGCCGTGGGGAAAGAGCTTGCGTGCCCTTGCGAAGTTGAGAGCTATGCTGGTGGTGGCATATGCCTCCGGTAGGGTCTCCCAAGCCTGACAGGTCTCAACTGAAGGGTCAGACAAAGTGTGTCCACGGGCAGGATGGGCTCACTAGCCTTCGGGCAACCATCCTAGGAGAAGGACAACTCTAACTCCAAACCCGGGCAGATGGAGCTCGTTTAGCCCTGTAAGGCCATCCATCTAAGAGAAGGATACTCTAACCAAACCTACGACCTGAGGACTTCGCTGTCACCGTCCAAGCTCGCTCGGCCCTGGCAGATGAACCTCAGGTGTAAAGGGTGGGGCCAGTCTCGCGCACGCTGCGCCTCACCTAAAAAATCCACCGCGCAGGCTTGAAGGGTGTACTCACGTTTAAAGCCCTTCCCAAATCTTCGTCTGCGAAGCCAAGCCATGATGATGATGATGATGATGAATGTCTTTGAACTTGTTAGCCCTCACACTACAGATTTTTGTAGTTGCTTTTTGAACTCCATGGACTTCTAATATCCACGGCTTACTTACATGCCACAGGGACCTTCTCCTCTTTTATGTTGACCTTTTCCACTACTTTCTTGTAGGTATTGCTGGTCTCCTAGCTCCTGTGCTGAAGAGAACCATGCTCACCTTCTCTCTGCCTCTCGTGATTTTATACACGTTTGCCATAGTCCATCTCAGGTGGCTTTACTACAGTCCAAAGTGTTATTTGGACTGGATACTTAGTTAAAACTTAAATAGGGGAGCTAGGATTGCCCATGGTATTCAAGATGCAGATAAATAATGAATTCATATAGTAGTGTAATAATTTCTGGTTTGTTTTCCACCTTTTTCCTAGCATTTCTTAATACTTGATTTGCTTTTTGACTACTAATCCATACGGATTTCCGTGTCAGATGGAAAACATCCATCTGATGTTTTCACAGAACTGTCTGTTATAACCCTCCAACTTCATTTGTAAATTCATCACCTCAGAGCTCATCATTTTATAGATGAAGTTAGAAATTATTTTCCTGTGCGTATTTCTTTAACAATATTGAATTTATGTGCCAGTTTATTGTCTAATCATTCAATATCATAAGGTCCTTCTACAACACTTTATCCTTGTTGGCTGTCATTCCTACTACCCTGAATAACAGCCCCACCAGCAAGCTTTATCACCCCCCCTTTAATTCCTCAGGAGCTGCTTATTGTTTAATCTCTGCTGCTTGCAGTCTCAAGCGTTATGTGCCATGAGTTGTGTATGATTATAGCACAGCACATCAGGAAGAAAAGATTTAGAAGCATATGTCTATTTCTTTTACCACCTTTTCCTCTTCCCCATCTGTCCTACACTCTCCCGGTTTGCAATACTCTGCAGAGAAAAATATATGTCATTCATGGAAATTACACTGATAGCTGTTCTCTGAAAAGAATATTTGGGTAATTAAAAGGTGATTTCTCTTTGTTCTGGAGCCTGTTCTAACTGAGCTAGAACGAGGGGGAGCTCTGAAAAAGAAGTTCAAATGTACCCATAGGAAGAATCATAATTTTATTCATTTACTGTGATGTTCTGACAGAACCAACTGAAGTTTTCTTCTTACTGTCTGGTGGGCTGACAAGAAATCTCTCCAAGGCCAGAACAAAGAATGCTCCAGGGATCTGACAGAACACAGGATTTCTGTAGCAGCAGACCATCATCCTATTCAGAAGCATTTAGCCAGAGTAGTTTGCCTTGCCTCTACATCCAATTTCCATCAGTCAGAAATGTCAAGGGACCAGAAAGATTTAAGAGCAGAGAGTAACCTTTGTTTGGGGTTCGTTTATTCATTCACAACGTGCAGGAAGTATGAGTATGTACTTACGAAGGCAGCAAAAAATACACAAAGTTGTTTTCAAGTCTGACTGGCAACAAACTGCTGAAAGAAGACTCTTAGTTACAACCCTAAGAAATACGATCTTCAGGGCTCCTGTTTTCCCAAGGTCCAATGACAATAAAATGTTCCTCTTACATTTTATCCCCCAAAGTCCTCTCTCTGAGTACTGTAATTTGACTAAACCTTACCCAGACAGAAAAACCGTAAACCTCACTGCTCATTTTATCATTCATTAGAGTTTAAACAAAACTGTATCTGTCCTTATTTAACATGCAAAGATTTAGATTTGGTTTTTTAGTAAAGTCTTTGCTATTTCTCTTTAGGTTGTTTTTCTCCCAGAGAATCATATTTATCTAATGACTCCAAAGTTTTCTAAAGAAGAAACAATCATCCGTGTTTGTCCTACATGAATGGAGCCAGGATAAGGTAATCCTCTCATTGTATAAGGGTGGTATAAGTTTCGTGTAAATTAGGCAATATATATACATATTAAAGGCCAGTTTATATTTGGAATAGTTCAATATTTTCTGTGACCATCTTACTGTAGTTTATGACCTATTTACATCACTTACATTTTCTAAGAACAAGCACCTTCACCTCAGTCACACTCACCGATTCACCTAACTGGATGAAAATCGTTTATATTATCAAAATTGAGAGAGACATCACAGGAATTTCAGTTGGCTGTGCAGTTTTGTCAGCAGCTGTTCACAGGTATGGTGAAACTTGTGATTTCTATGAACATCCTTGTGAGTATCGGCTTTAGCCTAGACATTTTCACTGGAAACAAAGGTTGTGAGTATCAGAGTTGAAAGCCTGAATTTTTTATTCATAACAAGTTTTTGCAGTCATTGTTGAGCCTGAAAACGATGCTGAGTGTGCCTTGAGAATGGAAAATAGCAATTTAAGCAAAATCACTGACTGTCATGCACAAAAAAACAAGTTAGAAATGTATTTGCATGAATAGTCAATGAACGGAAATGAAAATTCCTCTTTTGATGTATTAGGCTTCTCAAAGATTGTCTAATGAAGATTATGGTGATTTCATTTTTATATTATGAATAGATGTGTTCCAAAAAACAACTTTGCTGTATTTCTTTGCAAATATTATTTGTTGACCACCGGGTTGAGCAGCTACATCTTCAACATTTCAGCAGGCATCACTTTTTAATTGTGCTTTCCTTCCAAGAAATGTCACTTCCAGAATAACTTTGTTGAAAATATTATTAAATGCACAAAAAAAGGTGTCTCAAAGCATTCATATGGGACTCTGTAGAATAAACTCTCAAACTCACCTTTATGTTATGAAAACTCATTGTTTGCTGCAAGTAGACAAACTAGACTTTTCCCTCTCTCCTTTGAGGACGAAAAGTGGCAGCTGTACCTAGCACAAGGCATTGCCATCTGTATGCATCTGAGCAAGCCAATTTAATTCTTAGAATAATAGGACTTTCCAAGCTCCCAAAACTACGGGCAAAAAGAGTATATTCCTTTTTTCTCACATTCTAAACCTGATTTTCCTCCTTCCTGAAATGATTACCTTAATGATAAGTATTGATATTGTTATGTTTATTTTGTGAACACATGTTTTGAAACAATATTTGAATAAAAAATTCTGTAAAGGAAATAACGAAAATCAAGTAAGGTCATCTGTCACTTTCTGAGCCCTAGGAAAACATATCGTTCTCAGAAAAATCGGTTTCTGTATTAAAAATGTGCACAAGAAAATGAATGACAGAGGGAGAGAGAGAAATCATGAGAAGAGATACTTTGTGTTTCATTTTGATAGGGAAAAAAATCTGTATCAAGAAATAAGGTTTTTGCTGTAACATAATTCAGATGAGTCATAATGTTGATTCTTATACCAAATGCATCAGAGTCTCTTTGAGATAACAAGTTCAGACCTATAGTTGAGAGAATTATTTATCAGTCTGAGTTGAATAAGACATCATCCATTTAACAGAAATTAGAAGGAGCTGCCTTGGCAGAGTTTGCCTGCGGAATTACAAGAGGATGGGCAAGAATTCTTATAAAGCTGAAGAATTCTGTTTACTGACTTGAGCAGACTTTGAAGGGAGTCTCTTTGCATTCTGCTTGCGGTGCTCTGTGCACAGAGTTATCCTTATCTTTAAATGAACAAATGCTGAAAATCTTCTACCCTACCAGTCTGTCTCAGCAGCGCAGGATAAATGTGCTCAGCTGAATGCACAGTTAACTCTCTTCACCAGGGCTTTACATGTGGACCATTATTTTCATCTCTATTTTTAATGATTTGTTTCAGTTTATAATTCCAGTTACCTTATAAGGGACTTAAGACATTTTCTGTACTCTCACTTGGGTTTCTTTTAATCCAAATTAAACAATACATATTCATTAAAACGCTAAATATGCTTTATTTTGCCCAGTGTAAAATCCCCCTTTTTAAATGGCTTCAGTCATAAGGTACTTCTTAAAAATGTGAGACTGAATTTGCACTTCGACTGTTGCTACTTTTATTTCCCAAGAAAACGTTATTCAGAAAAGACCTGTATATTCTATGCAGACAAGTGCACAGTTCCATTTGAGAGTGTTCACGGCAGCAAAAATTATGCTCAACATTTCAAGTCAGGCCTCTAATATAATCCGTTGTTTCCCCTCATTTATAATTTTTTTTTTAAAATATCCCTGTGGACACAATAATCTCAATGCTTCCATTAAAACCTTTCCTAAGAAAACATACTTTTTTCCATTTTAAATTATGCATTTTCAGTTTTAACATAGCTAAGATACTATCGAATAAACAACAAAGCAGTAGCAGCTGATGAAAACACTTCTGAATTTGACATGTTGCCAATTGTGAGAAAAGTAACTCTTTAAGTCCAAATTGCAGAAAAATATTTGGAAATAACGCGGTGAACTTAAAAAAATCAGACCTTGTACGAGCAATGCTAGATAAGGATCAGCATATCCGTGCTATCTATAATACCAGTTCTAGCACTTACAAGCCATTATAACACCTTCTCTTTTCTATCAACCAGCCTTGAGCTCAGGTCAGAAGCCTAGAAGAGACTTTCATGAAGATGCTTCACATCCGTTAGGGATTGGAGCCCGTCTTTAGTTGTTGTTGCTGTTAATCACTACCTTTACTAAACTTTGCTGCATTTCAAGCCGTTGACAGAAATTTACAGAGGAGCGAGTTGGAAAAGAAAGAAAGAAAGAGGTGACGAGAAGGAATAAATAGAGTAGGAAAGCGGGAGAGTGAGAAAAAAACCACTGTGGTAATTGCTCAAAACGCAGAAACGGCTCTCCTGTAACGAAAGGAGAGGACAGGAGATGCTGGGTTAAGAGGAATGGATCTGAGAGTTTCATACTAGTACATACCAAGAGCAGTGGCTTTGTCACAGCCCTTCCCACGCTTCAGGGCAAAGTCTCCTTCCTTCAAGGGCGCTGAAATGCTGCTTAAAACTCTGATTTTGGCTTTTAAAAATAATCTGGTGGGGAAAGCAGTGCAAGAGGTCTAAGAGCAGAAGAAATACCCTTGCTGTGCAGTCCCAGCCATGCTTCTCCGACATTCCACTACGCTCTTTCAATAGGGCTCGAGCCCAGCCTGCAAACTGCTACCGCGTATTCAAGTGAGGTAGCTATTTCATCAATGAAGTCAGTAAAGAAGAAGGAAGCCAAAACGTCGGACTAAAACTCTTGTTCTCAGTCACTGAGCATTCACTTCCCTGGATGTGACAAGGTCATCATTTCCCTAAGGTAGTTCCTGGGAAGCCAAGTCAACATAAAGATCAGATTTTAGGCATTAAATATAAGTGGGGGGAAAAAATACTTCAGTGAAGGCAGAACGCAGCCCTTGGATTTATTTTAACATCACACACCATTTCTTTGTATTCACCAGCCACCTCTTCACTTGTAAAAGAGATTTGATCTTAACAGCTTATCCCGCTTTTACATCCTCCCTCTACAGTTACAGGTTTTGACCAAATTGTGGATAACTACATATAATGTTTTATATGCAGTAGCTTCCTCACTTGGTTAATTTTGGCTAGAACTACAGGAACTAACGGAACACATGATTCTGAAATAATAAAATTACTTTTATTTCCTTAAGCCAACTGAATTCTTCCCTTCTTCCAAGAGGTCATCATGTGTGATTCAACCTGAATATGACATTTATTTTTCTATTTAATTATTGCTGTGTCCAGCACAAAAAAAAAAAAAAACAAACCAAAACCCCTTCCTTGGATCTAAGCGTCTTTTAGAACAGCCTAAGAAAGAAGACGACAAGGATCTTTGGTCTTCATGGTTAAATTTCGATGCAAAATTGCATGTATTCATAAATTTTTCCAAGACTGAATGCTGATATTCAGATTGTCCAGGATAATATGTGGAGACTTTAAACAAGTGAATGAACTTTCATATCAAAAGCAACTTCATTTTTACAGATTAATCAAAGGAACACTGTCAAGGTTGTTAAGTACTAAAATTTGCATAAATTGGCAGTTGTTCCATTTGAAAGTTCTTACCTTAAAGAGACACTGTCAACATGAAAAAAAAAGTCACATTGAAACTTGATTTGGATGAAGTGTTCTTTTAATTAGTGAGTTTAAATTGCTCAGGGATAATGTTTTCTTTTCCTTTAAGTTTTGGGAGGAGCTGGGGAGGAATCGGGAGGCTTGCTTTCCCGGCTTGTATGATATATCAGCCTGTAAAGTCTTCAAATGACTAACTGGCAAGAGCGTCATCCTTTCTAAAGCAACTTCAGACCTGTTTTCAAAGGTATTTCTTCACTTCACGATGCGGATTTCAGTGGCCGTGGAATGGATGCTTTTTGAAATGGCAGGAGGTGCTTATCTAAATTTTAGATTTCTAAATACTCCTGCAATTGGGTCATCGAGTGTTTAAGAATCTGTGCCACTGAGAGACAGCAGGATTCATATTCCTGAGTCCTTTTAGCACCTTTAATGTTCTATTCTCCTGAAAAATTCTTTCCCTGTTGCACAGTTGCAGCAGTGACTTAGTCTTGACTCCCGGAGCTGCTTCGCTGAGCAGTTACATGCCTTCACATCCTGAACGAAGGCGGTGGGTTAAAGCATCCCTCTAAACATTTCATCTCCACTGGACTTTTTTTTAAAGACCTAGCACTTGGGTATCCAAGTTAACAAAAGACACACTAGCCACTGTTATAACCAGCACTGTCATACACAAGCCACAGTAGAATATTACTCATCTTCCCAAATCTGTTTCCCATGAAAAGCTTAGCAAATTGGGTACAATTTTGAAAATAAGTTCATGGCATTCTGGGGGAAATGGCATCTTCAAATATTTACTTGCATTTCTGTTACACCCTATTGTGTAGGCTCACACAGAGGAATTTTGGTCTAGGTTGAAGTTATTTCAAAGGACGCTGATGCACACGGATGGCCATTAATGCCAGGCTTCTTTTATGTGGTCAACAATATGACTGAATCTGTGAGAATTTTTGACATCTATTAAAAATCATAAGATTCAAGTGGGTAATTTTGGAGCTGAATGAATCCAGCAGTTATTCTTTCCTGTTAAGAATGGATGACAGTTCTGCCCTTTACCAAGAGATATTGTAGTTCTGGGACACATTCTGTGAAAGCCTTAAACTAGTCAAATTCAGGAAAGAGGGAATTACTACAGAGGAAATGAAATTCATACAACCCTATATATTAATTTTTCATGCCAGCTCTCCCAACAACCACTTACTGATTCCCTTTTACTCACCTTTGGTATCTTCTGGTCCTCCGAGGAGATTTGCACTGTTTTCAGACAATGTAATTCCACTGGATTTAGTGCCTTTGAATCGACCACTGCGGGTCAGCAAAGTCACCAAGCTCATTGAGAGAAGGGTGCCATGCAAACAGCTGTGTTTTGCAATAGAACAAATTCGTTTGACATGAATTCTAGACTCAGACCAGCTATGATAGATTTTCTGGAAATCTCTGGCTTACTTTGTAAAGAATCTGTGGTTTAGATGGCTACCAGCTCAGAACCTCCCACGCTATTCCTAGTACTACTGCTGAATTTAACCCGTTGGGTTGTTGGTTATTATCCCATATTTGTCTTGCAAGTCAGCATGACAACTACCAACACTCAGGAAAAGCAGATAGTCATGAATTAAAAATCGTAGACTAACTTGCCACCCTGTAAGCTCCCCAGTTTCCCCTCATTGTGCCTCATAACATGTTTCTGACATTGTTTTCAGTGTTTTACTGAGCAAAATCACATACCTGGTGTTTACCTACCCATTGGAGGAGAAATTTGGGTGTATTGTACATGTAACCCACTTTCAGGGCAAACCTTTGTCAAAGGACTCTCAGTCCAGTGCCAATAGATCAGGTTTGTAAGTTAGGCAACTATTCTGTCTCACACTCACACTTTAAAATATGGTTTTCACATAAAAAGCGTTAGCACACTGCCCTTATTCCTGGTGACGTATTATCTCTGCTTCTCCCAGACAGAGGGGCCTTGTAAATGTTCAGCATCATCTCATATTTTCTAATAGTAATGCATGTTTCATTTGCCACGTTCAAACAGAATTACCTCAACCCACTTTATCAAATCTCTTTGGACAATCTGATTTTAACCTGACATGCAGGGTCCATTAGAGACTGTAATTATTTAGGGTTAATTGTACAGGTGTGGAAGTAGGAAGGATATGTTGAGACACTGTGACAGATAATATCAGGGTTGGACTTGAGGTTCAGAGAAGGAGGGTGTGGGGTATTTCTTTTCCCCTTTAATAGAACAATTAACACTCTAGCCCAATCAGTCTTGCGTTTTTGAATGTCTTGCTGATAGGTCATGCACCATTACATCAGCATGTGAGAGACAGACAATGCAAATAGGTCACTGGATGTCATCTCAATGGCGTCTTACTTTAAATCTCATATGGTGTAAATGTAACAGAATAACACAGAGATTAACGAAAGAGGAAGAATCACAGATTCGGAAAACTTTATTAGCTAAAAAGAATGTTTTCTTAAGCGGGATAAGCAGCACAGCGCTGACCCTACCGCTGACATCTGGGTACTGATATAGACGGAGGTCTCTAAATCCAATAATAACTGTAGAAATATCTTTAAATGCTAAATCTCATTTTGCAGCTTGCTGTCACGGGTTAACGAAGGCTTTTCCCCCCTTTATTAAAGAACAAAGAGGCAGCAAGCCCAGCTTTACTTGTTCAGACATTACTGGGTGGTGAATTTAAACGCCGGTCTTTGCACAGATACTGGCTCCTCACTTCTTAGTTCTTCCTGATGGAACAGTATGAAGAAAGTTCACACCAGTGCTTAAGGCATGACTGCAAAGAAGGGTGATCTGTTCCCAGTCAAGGCACAGGTATCCCAGTGCATGGCTGCATTAGGAAGGATGTGGGTCTGCAGTGTATTTGAAACCTAGGGGAAACCCCCTGAGTGCACTTTCTTATTCCATAGTGTCCTGCTGTGCAAGCAGCACGACTTCTGCATGTTCCTGCTCCATTGTGGGTCACCCATGGGCAGCGGTCCCTTGAGAGTGGCCCTGGCCCTGGGTTTAGTGTGGAGTGCCCCTCACCAAGAGCGTGCCTCCAGCACCCAGTAGCTGCTAGAATTTTTATCATATACATTTGAGCATGTTCTCCATGGGCTTTTTTGATGGTTAAATGGTTACTTTATGCATGCAGTTGTTAAATTTTGCTGCAAGGTGGGGTTGCTCCACTGTTTGCCTCAGGGCAGGCTGTCCCATGGTGGACCCTCCTGCCTCCACCCACAGAGCTGCTCTCCAGGGCCCCTGCTGCTTGTGACCTAGCTTGTGTGCCCAAGCAACTCAAATGCTGTCGGCTGAAAGGCAGCACGACCACACCTTACCTGCTCTGCTGTTATTTGTTTATGTGCACAGGTTCTCAACAAATATCAAGAAGTACATCCTTCAAGGGGTGTGGAAAAATAACATGATTTCTAATAGCTGACAAAGAGCATAATTAACTTAATTTGAAGCGTGCACTATTCTAAATTTAAAGTTCAGCTTCAGAAAGAGATCACACAGAACTGCCTCTTGTGCTGTAATTTTTGTTTCCTTCGTTGCTATCACATGGAGGAACACATTTGTCAGCTGCACCACTTGCATGAGTACTGTGAAATCTTTTTCAGCTGAAATGCTCAGAGCTTAAAATTCTCATTCCATATAATTTTTTTTCTTTTAAACTAAAACCCCAACCCCTGCATTTCATCCAGATGAAATAATAATCTTTAAAGTTTTCCAGAGAAACAAAAAAACTTGTCTTACTTTCCTGAAATGGCTGTTTGTGACTGCCAGGTCCCCTCAGCCCGTTCCAAAAATTGCACAGGAACATCAAACACTCAAACTGCCTGACTCTGAGGTTGCTTGGAGACACCCAGCTCAGAGCGTCTGTTCAGACATGTCTGTTAGGTCTTGAGACTTTCAGGCTTCTCCTTCGCTCTGGAAACGTCAGCATGTCTGACTCAGGAGCGGGCTGCAATGAGGGACCCAGACCTCTGGATTGGGTTTGGGAAGCCAAGGGTTCAAGGAATCTGCCCGCGGTCTGACACAAACCTCCATGCCGTTCTGTAGCCAGGATGTTTTCACAAAACATTTTGGTATTTCAGGTCATCCTTGATCTTAAGAGTTGAGAAGTCTTCAGGGAAATATGACTTTCCCATTCGCCGGTGGGAAAAAGGACAAATTGCACATACAGCTTTCCTTCCCTCAGTGTGTCAGTCTTGAACTCCACTCAGAGGTTGAATTGGTTCCTCTCTTTTCATTTATTATCATCTTCTGAAGAACACTTTTAATAACAACAGGCTATCTGCAGTGTCTCTGATTTAAGTAGCGACTATTGATTGACTAGTTAGAACTTCCGTGCTTTATGAATTGTTCTCTAGAGGTGACAAAATGGGGAAATCAATGCTTCAATTTGCTTTTATATTCCAACCCCTAGTGCAAGTTATACTTTTTCCAAGCAAGCTTCAGAAGGTGAAGAAACATTTTAAAGTAGATTTTGTGGGTGCAGAAGGGACAAACATATCATCAGGCATTCGGTTTATCAAACACAGTAATATCATGACAAAAAAATAGTTTAAGCCAGTGGTAACAACTTACTCCAACTAGAGTTCTTTATTGAAGAATAGAACATTTTGTGCCTCAAATGATTCTAAAAACATTTTAGAAAGGCTCAAAAACAAGTAGTTTGAAGGAGTGAAGAAATACTCTTATTATTGTGGCTGGCCTAAAGCACCAAGGCACAACCTTTGCTCCCTGATTGCTATTATTACCATGGCAATAGCCGTTTCCTCTATCTAACCTAAAATTATGCAGGGGGAATAAAGTATGGATTTACATAGTTTTGCAATAAAAATACAGTGGAAAGTCAGGATGTATAGGCACAGAAGCTGCTATTATTTGAGTCCCTTACATTTTCTGGGAGCCAAAGTAGTATCACATGATAATTCACCTGTCTTATCGCAGCAGAAAACCTCTTTGCACTGAGAATGAGATACAGGATAGGTTGATCTTAATGGCTGATATTGATGGATTAAGTGCATGTGTTTGGCCCATGCATCAGTTCTGAATTCAAATGAACAGCTGTACACTACTAACTTCGTACATTTTGCTGTAGACTAGGTACTACACATGTTCAATACATTAAATAAACGTGTCATGCCTTGTTTTGTGTCAGAAGTGAAAACAATGCACTTTGAGGTTTCTACATATTGCCAAGAAGGTTTGGAATAAATGGACCTTCAATCCTATGAAATAAAGCTTTTGCTACAATAAAAGGCATGCATAAATAACCACCAAATGAATGATCTTTCCCTCATTTCTGAAGAAAAAGATTCTGGGGAGTGGGTACTATGTACACAGCCATTATTTTGTCAGATGAGGCATATTATATTCATGGGTCAGATCTTGCACTAATGCAAAAACAATGTCTCCATCAGCTTTAAACACCTAGTTCAACATCTTTTTAAGGTACTGTTTATCCTGAAAGGTCAATAATATAATCAACTGTTTATTATTGCAATGGTTATTATGAAAAAAAATTACCAGGTCTTGCTTAAATGAACACACCTTTTATTTATAGCTGTGCTTATTATAAGCAGTGTAAAAGCTGGATATTCTAATGAAGTAGCAGGGCTCTAGAACTCTTCATCATTAATCAAAAACTTAATAAGCTACCAAAACAAGATTTAAGTGGTACTAGCAAAGAGGGATTTTTAAAGGCAAAATAAAACAAATATTCACTACAAATTACCTGAAAAGCAGTCTAAGACAATAAATATTGTAGGTAATAAAAGAAACAGCATTTCCTTCTACCCTGCCCGATTCAGTTCAGAACTAATAATTACAATTACAGCTGCCATAAAAAAAAAAAAAAAAAAGCATCATAGCTGAAAAAAAGGAATGTTGTATTCATAGCCAAAGTTAAATAGTAAAGCTGTGAGTCGCCAGATCCTCAAGCCAGGACCCAAGCTCAGCAGATGTAGCTTCAGTTCCCACCATGTAGTTCTGATATAACCTTGAGAGACTTAGGTCCATATTCCTACCTCCCCACTGAAACACTGAATCTCAGGACAGGTAGGGTAGTTAAATGGTCCTGTTTCACAAGGAGTATAAAGATGCTGAGATAGATAAATTCCACAAGTTAGAAAACGCCTAATTTTCTTATGTGACCTTTCCAGAAAGCTGGGCACTTCTAGTGCCTGACCAAGGACCTATCTCAAGGGCTGCCGGCTGTATCTCTATCTATAAGAAGTTAAAAACATTGTGCTTATTTTGAGTGGAGATATTTTTTGAAGTTTCAAGAAGGCAAGGTGTCAGTTTCTCTTCTAGCATGTTCTAGAGCACAAATGTCCAGCCTATGGCTCATGGTTTGATTTGAACCAGCAAAAACATTCCGTCTGTTCACAAGCCCACTTAATGACTCTTTCTCTCCAGAAGACTTACATAAATAGGTAAGACCTTCACTATGGCAGCTGTCTTTATGCTAAGTTCTTTCCAAAGATCCCTCTAGCTCCCCAAATCATTCCCCTTTGCTGACTCTGTGATGTAAAATTCATTAATCCAAAACCATTACAGAACCAAGATGCCGGAAGTGGAATGTAAGTGAGATGGCTCTGGGAAATAAGGTGAGTCCTGTTTTCTGGTCCCTGTTCACAACAGAGCATAGACATTTTCACCCATGATACATGCAAAAGCAAACACCGCAGGTGGTTACCAAACTGAGGTTTCCTCCCGTTTGTAGGATCCTTACATTCTACAGCAATAGAGTACACTATTTATCTTTTTGCTTTTTCTCTGGTCCAATTAACCTTGCATCACCGATGTCATGACAACCAGATTCAATGGGGGAACAGACCCTTTATAGCCTTGCCTCAAGCCTGATGGTCCATTCCCTTGGGATGGGGTCAGATACTCTCAGAATGGCCAAGTATTATTGCATAAGTTCCCCTCCTCCACCGCATGAGCATTGATGTTGTCCAGCTTTGGGCTATGCACAGTAGAATACGCCTTAGTTTGGTTAAGATGTTAAGGACAGTCTTTCAAGTCATGGAAATTGTGGAAACAAACTGTCCTAATGCTCGGGAGAGTCAGCCACTCAAGCCATTCTGGGAAATTATTTGACTATTCAAACAATTGCAACACGAGCTCAGCATGACTTTTTAAAGGTCTCTCTTGTCATTCAAACCCTGTGCAGATTGCAGGGTTGCTTAGGCATGGTGCTTCACTTCTCTTGCCAGGCTTCTGATTAGGTGCAGAAGTCTCTGTTAGTGTCTGCAGAATTCTTTTTGGCTTCAAAGTATGTATATTTAGCGACCTCAGGCACTTTCAGGCTTTATGCAGAGTGTTAGAGAGCACTTTGAATTTTTCCTTGAGATTTCAGTTGAACTGCTCTCAAAGAGTTGTCTAGCACCCTTTGTGGGTACCCACTTTGGTCCCCAGCTGCTGCTCCGAAGGGATAACAGGTCTCTCAGAGATGTCACACCTACAGCAATGTCTCATACGTCTGCTAACATGTACTGGATGCCTCTGTTTAGACACTGAGCCACTGAAGTCTGATTAAATCTCCATTTAATTGGAATTTATGCATGTGGATGAAAAGAATAATTCCCAAACTGTAAGGAGGTTTTGAGAGTAAGGTCACTAAGGTTTAGTTCATGTTCCAAGACTAGAGTGAGAGAGTCACAGAAAAGAGTTCTCCATTACTTTCACATATTACCTAATGAACCTTCATAGGATCCTGGTGAGGCCAGAGTTATTTTATCCTCTTATGGTTACTAAGGCAGAAAGAAGTAGTCTAACATACATAAATTGGCTGCTAAAAATGTTACCCACTTATTTATCCTTACAAACATGTATTTTGCATGCATCCAGGAAAAATGTTTTAGACATCTTTGGCAGAAAACGTTGGAGTATAAACCTGTTCACACTCACATGGCTGACTAAAATGCTAGTTTCTCATGGCATAGACTGACAGCCCACATAGGCTGGCCTAGCTACCAACCCATGTACTGATACACCGGCCATCATGATGATGTGCAGAGTAAATGGCTAAGTATATCTTGCATCAGTTCCTGAAGTCGAAAAGTAGGAAAGTAAAAAAAAAGACAAAGCAAAAATGGAGAAGAAAAAAAAAGTGCTGAAGTTACAGAAACTTTTTTTCTATGATGTAGAAACACGCTTTTTCCAATGTGCTTATTACCTGTGTTTTGATGCCAGTGCTATGTCATTACTGAGCCTGGGGAAAAAGGGAATTTGAAAGAGTGCAGTAAACTATCTCCATTAGAGCTAGATGTGTTTTAGGGAGCTTGTTTCTATTACAGAAACAGAAAGAAGGGATGTTTTGTCACACAGGAGCTGTTGAAAGGCAGGTCTGGTCGGACATGCCAAGTTGTTTTTATGCCTACAACTGGCCTGATGCTCTGCTGAGGAAAGCACAAAGAGCTGCAGTGGAGGCGGTGGCTGAGCTGGCTGTACAGCTGAGAAAGGCTCCTGAGCACGTCTCCTGTTCTGCTACGATTCAAGCATGCTGTTAATTTTTTTAACCGCTCACAGAATTGCCAAGACATGATCATGAGGCAACCAAAGAGATGATTGTTTCCATTCCTGGTTTGCTGGGTCTCTTTTATGTTTTTTTTTACCCTCAAAGAAAAATAACAATGGAACAAAACCAATTTTCAGGCTGAGGTGGTGCAGAGATGCACAGGAGCCCCAGGGTCCTATGGGGATGACTGCCTCATCCGGCCCAGATGCAACCCTCTCAGGGCTGGGGGACCCACGTGTTACACTTGCTGAGGATCACAGGTGGAGAATCCAACGTCTTGCAGAGTGAAGTCAACTGCAGAGGGTTTTATGGCTCAGTTTTAGCGTTCCCTTCTTTTTCTGTGACCACTATTACCATCAGCAGTTTAGTGGTTATGTTCAGTGCTGCTCTCTAGCAGCAGGAGATTAATTGCCCGCTCAGATGCCTGAACAAGGAGGAATGGCCTTCAGTACAAGACCAACACAAGTAGTGAAAAGCAGCTTCTCCCCACTGCCCTCCTTCCCGCTCTCTTCCCTCCACCCACTGCCTGCTACAGTAAGATTTCCCACTGCCAGCTAATCTGCACAGCTACCACTGCTTTAAAGTGCTGAGGGTGGTTGAGCAGAAGGGGGGCATGCTATCTTTTAGCACATGGCTATAGTCCAGCGGCAATAATCGTTTCAAACTACCTAGGAAAAAATAAGCAGTATAATAATGTTAGTCAGGTAGCTTTTTTTACCTTATCAACACCTGCAGACACAAACCTACACTGACAAATGCTACACCAAAGAGTAGGATAAGTAGAATTAGAAAAGTATTACCTTCAGGAGCTATTGGGCTCCGAAATGCGATATGCAAGAGTAATGTAGATAGCACGGGAAAACAGACAATAAGTACAACTTTGAATTCAAACATGACCTTCAAAGAGCTTTTTCTTAGAAACCCGGAGTAAAAGCCCTAAACCTTTGAAAGAGCATGACCAAACAATAAGCCCCCAAATTCTTGTACACCTCTGAGAATTCATTCTCAATAAGGGACTCTCAGAAGTCTTTTATCACTGTTTTAAAGACTTTATTTATCAAATTTGAAAGATATCCTCTCTTTGCCCCATTTTTATCACAGTCTCAAGGTATCTTATCGATACTCTCTCAGCAAGCACAAGCATATTTCTAAGTGACAGTACAGAACAGTATGTGATAAACCGGAACATTTTTGCAGCTCAGACCAATGCGCAAGATAAAAGCATACAGGCTCCTGCAAAAGCAGCAGGGCTTTGGCTGAAATGTCAGAAGCCACTGTTTTGTGAGGAGTGATTCATTGAGCTGACACTTCAAAAACTGGAGGAGCTGTTCTAGTGCTTCAAGCTAGGTTCGGAAAACCTAGACTCCCTTGAACTACAGGTTCAAAACAGGCAGAGTCTAGTAACCCTACTCTTACTCTTCCAAGTGAGACAAATTTTGCTCTATGAAGCTTAGGACGAAATATTCCATAGGCAAGATCTCCCATAAAGTGGAGTTGCGATTGCAATTCACAGTCAGTAGAGACCCGTGAACATTTTTACTAGAGAAAGGGATGTTTCCAGACATTTTTCATCAAAGCCGGATAATTATAATTCTGCTTCAGCACTGAATTTCAAGAGTGGATGAAGAAAACTCCTGTGTGAATAGAATTTGAGAATTCCCTAGTTTGAAATGTGCTTACAAGAAAAAAATTGTGATCATTAAACGAATCCTTTATTAAGCAGACAGTTCAAGTAACTTTATGAAGCCTTTACAATGAAATAAGCTGCCAATGAGATTTTGCTCCTGTAACTTCAGCACAGAAATTGGACAGCTGATTCAGAAATTATTATATCTGTAGTGAATCTTCATTACCATGGGCACATACTGTGTGAATGCATATAAGCCATATAAAACATTTGTAGCCTACATATGAGACAAATGAAAAAGCTTGGAAGACGACTAAAGAAAACAAGCTGTGAACAACCAATCAAAAAATCATGTTGAAAGGATGAATTAAACTATGTAAGGCCTTATTAATGACCAAATAATCTTAAAATCAACCTGATAATGAATCTTGCAGCTAATAAGGAATAGAGGGATAATGTTCTGCTCCCTCTAACTTTCTTAACAATAATATTCCAGAACAGCTAGAAGAATGGCCAACAGAAGAAACACAACAACAACATTAAATTTTGGGAAGTGGATTAAGTTTTACCTGGTACTAAAGCTGCAGACAGTACTTTGATTTAAGCATTCCCTTTCTTCATCTGATGATAGATAGCCAAAATAGACTATTACAAAATTGATCTAAGGCAAATCATGATTCAGTGAAATGATTATTTAGGGCTTTTTTTTTTTTAATTACTCTTGATAAATTGCTATGTGCTTTAAATGATAGAAATCCTATGTGTATTGACCAAAAGAAAACAAGAATTATCCAAAGGGATATTATAGAACCAAAACTTGATGTTGAAATGCATCCAGTCCATTATAATCAGGTTTTAGACATTGCGGTTAGGTCTTCTGTCTATCATTCCTGTGGGGAAACAGCAGTGGTGTAACTCTGTTAACTCCTCTTGGCCTCATAAAAGTTAAGGACTAGTCCTAGAGCCAATTACATAGTGATAAAAAGCTCAGTCTCCTGCTGTGATAATATACGTTTTTTCCCTGATAGTGAGCCTTTTCTAAAGATAATAGAAGACATACAGTATAAGTGAATTACAGAACTTGTGGGACTTTCTTAGTCTGAGCAAAAACTTCAGCAATTAACTATGACCAGAAGAGCTAAGTTACTGCAAGCCTGTTAAACGCATGGGTTAACTCCAGTGCTTGGGAAAATTGGGGGTGGGGAGGAGGTGACTCGCTGGCAGTGGCAGGGCTGACCAATCTCTAAAAATCAATTTATGTCATCAGCTTTAGGAAGATAATCAAGTGTTACATCTACATTCCCCTCACAAGTTCTAATCTACTGAACATTTAACTACAGTTGATTTAATGAGGCTACTCTGGGAACTGGAAGCAAGTTTGGGGATTTTACTTTAGAAACAGTAGATGCAGGAGCAGACACTTGGGATTTGATAACAGAGGATGAGAAGCCCTTGTTAATCATGTCTTCCTAGAAGTCAATAATTAAAATCTCAATTTTTCCTAAAGGAATACTTCCTTCACCATGCCTACAAACACAGTCCCTGACACTTGTCATATGACTTTCAGGTTAAATGTTTTAGCCTCTAGGACAATAACTTAATAGGTCTTTTATCCTTCTGAAGTCTGCCAAATTAATTGTTAGAGATACATGCAAGGGGCATTTACTGCAGACTAAATCTGCTATAAACCAGCTAGGACCTCTTATGGCTTTCAAAATAGATTTAACTCTCTCCGAGCAAAAAAATGGTTCTGTTCTCATAAATCACCATTTCAGAAAGGGGTGGGGGAGCATGTCAGCAGAGTCCAGGAAATTTTAGTTTGGGCAATACATTGGCTTATGGATTTTGGTGACTCTGCATAAACTCTTCTTCCAAAATACAGCCTCTATCAGTGAGCAAAACCCAAACCACACAAGAAATGATAGCATGATGTATGGCTTGAGTTTAGCGAGAATGGAACTTAGCCATTTCATGGTTCCTGTAGAAGTGTTTCCTTCATCAACTCCATCACTCCTGTTAAATGTCAACTTCGTTTGAGGTGAGAGACTAGAATAAAGGTGGCGGCACCATCCAACCACTGCATGTAGACACAGGAGACAATGCTTCACACCGCTCACCAGGACTTAGGAAATAAAGACTTTTTTTCCTCTTCTTGTTCTCCTAGAATATGTCAGTTTCAGGAAGAAACAATAGGGAATTTCAGATTCTGTCATACTATCAGTCCATGATACTCAAGGCTACTTTTAAAAAGCTGCTGGTAATAAAGACAACCTCAAACCAAGTTCCTTTTGCCATAAAGTTTGCTCTACACTATATATAGTTTTCTTCTGATTATCTGAGCAGGAAATAAAAATGCAATTAAAAAAAAAGGAAGAACAACAAAAGCAAATACACCCATTTTATTTTCTATTTATCTTCTCACATGCTATTTATTTTCCACCAAGGTTTTCAATATATGTGAATCTCATACTCACAGTCCTCCAAGGGCTTTAGCCATCGAGGATTCATCTACTTCTGTTCTCAAATTCAATATGGTAAGGTACATGTAGATTTCTGGTGCTGTGAAACACGTTTGATTTCAGCCAACTTTGCTTTCAGACACACTCCTGAAAAGTAATTCATAGAGTAAAGTGCACACCCATCACCCCTAATAGACAAATATATTGATCCAGCCAAGTGTACTTCCCGCTTGGAGAAACTCTGGAACACACTGCATTACATTCTTTTTTTTTCATACCTCCATCAGGGAAATTGCTTATATGGTAAGGATTAATGTCTTTCAATAATATGAATAGCTAATTTCCCAAAAGGATATTTCATGTATTCACATCACCACATCATAGTGGGAAACTTGTGGCCAATAACCACATGGGGTTAATACATGCTAGCTTTGACAATCTCAAAGCCAGATATTCAGCTGGTGTTCATTGGAATGCATCTCCATTTCATTCTATGAAGCAATGCCAATCTATATCAGTTGGGAATTTGGCCTTTTATCTTCTTTCCTTTACAAAGCTAGAGCAGAAATAACTAGCGTTAGTTCTTGGTGAAGTTTTAATCTCATTGATATTAAATTCGATCCCTCATAACCAGATTCTTCATGAATTCCAGAGATTTAATCTTTGCTAAATACTTTACCATGAGAAAACATTAATGACTTTGTGACACGAGAAAGGGAAATGAAAAAAATCTGTTCTTGCAAGGAAAAAATTTGTTAGAAACACCAAATAAATGAATTCCGGCTTTTACAAAGATTCCTAACTTTTGAATTTTAACAATCGAGAAAGACAAACGCCTTCTGCATAGTCTGGAGGGAGAGAATTACCTCCTACTATAGCTGGGAGCTGTTCAAAGTGATAGCTAGGAAAGTGTTTTTTAAATTAAAGGCATACTTTGCAAAGAATGACATTTTGGCACAATAGTCACTCATAGCAGACCTCAGCTTACTTTGGAAATATTCTGAGATTTTTTTCCACTAGCATGGGGAATTGGATGCGTGTGAAGCAGAGTGAAGATTGACTATGAGGTCCTATTTAATTCTATGGGAGCGCAAGAATGCTGTCGGAGGCAGCTTTTGCAGGCTTCAGTGCACCACAGAATCCAAATACCCGCAGTCAGGAGAAATGGAAACTGTGGAGTACAGAAATGGAAAAGACTAAACAAATGTGTTATTGTGGCCATTTTGTCAAAGCCTTGGCAGTTTTGAGAAGGATCTCCTAGTTGTTGTTACTGCTCTGAAAACCCCACCACAGGCAACGATGAAAAAACAAATAGCGGGAAGTAACTGCTGGTCCACATAAGGGCACCACATAAGTACAGGTGATTTGGCAAAAGCCATGGGAGTGAGCGAGCAAGTGGGGAACCAAATAACTGTGCCAAAAAGCTCAGAAATGACAAACCGAAAATAACGCCTCAGAACAGGACTTCGGGTCACCTTGAAAGGTCGTTGAGAGAAAGATGATTGCAACCTTGGTCTGATTTCCCCCAAGGAAAACTTACCATCATCTCATGAATTCTGTGTTAACCTGAACTCATGGAAACAACTTGAATTCAGTCAAGCTATGAGTTAGTGACCATTAGTTTCCTATTGGGTTGTGAGCTAGAATGTAAAATATTTGTTTTTAAAGTGTTGTTGTTGTAGGAAAGCTACAAACATAACAAGGGAAAGTGAAGACAGAAGATCAAGATTTTCAAGAGATATCTGGTTCAGATTAAAGGGTTTCAGAAATACAAGCAGATGCTCTGTGAATAAGCGTAGAAACTTTTGCAGCCACATTATAGAGGAACTGGGCAACACACATCAAATTTCAGTCCTCACTCAGAAAATTTCTTCATCTCCGAAGTGCTCGCTCTGACTGTTTACAGACTTACTCATGAACAACATTGCGTCATTTACGTCTGTTGATAAATTGACTTATCACCGACAAACCCACCCTTTGGCTGTGTTTAGTCATCATTACTAAAGGTTCAGAGATGGCAGGTGTCGTGCCATTCAAGAAAGTACGTTCAAGTCATAAGAAAGTGAACTAGTGCTGAATATTGCTATTGACTTATGCTATAGAACAAAAAAACCCCCCAATGCTTCAAAGGATAAAAGAAGTCAGGGAAGATAGGTAGGTGGGTCGATGAATATACTACAACAATAATTCCAACCTGGTAAAGTAGATCATCCAAAAGAAGATGTTGATAGGAACTCAATTTCATCTTGAATAGGACAAAGGTCTCAGAGACCTTACATTTAGCTCCTTCATAGTATAAAACTGTCAAGCATTTAACTGTTAAAAAGATCACTCCTTCCCTGAAGTGATAACTCTTGGGGTGAATGTTATCCTTTTTGATGCTTCCACTTGGAGAGAGAATCAGGGAATGAGGTACCAGATATTATACTACTAAAGACAAGACAGCTGGAAAGGCAGGGACATTAAAACAGTTACCATTTCTGTGTGATCGGTTCCTTCAGGTATTATTTAACTTCTGATTATCCGTTTAATGAGTAATACAGGCAGTTTTTCTGTTTAGTTGCATCACTAAGTATACTAGCATGATAGTCTCAAACACCCAGAGATGGCAGCACCCACATAGAGGCCCTGTTTTGAGCTGGATTACTTTCCAAAAGGTTATTTATTTTCTTGAAAAAAAAATTGTGTATTTTCCTCTATGAAGTGTTGAAATTAGTGATGAAACTAATTTATAATAAAGTTATAAAGATACATGAAAAGTTGCAAGATTAAACGTGACTTCTGTTAAGCACTGAAAGCGGAGTAAAGCGTGTAAAGAAGGGCGACGCTTATCCAGATCAGCGTTAAGGGATCTCGGTAAAGCTTGGTCTGCTGCAAATGATTAAGTTAAAGTCATGACAACATACTAATGGTTCTGCATATTAGCGGTGTTAACTACTCACAAGACTGAGGAGGGATTATTACCTGACATTTTTGTGTCCTTCCTGAACTCTGGAATGTGACAGTTTGAATTAAAACAAAGTTATCTCTGTCAAGAGAGGATGAAATAGAGGTGACAAATACTTAATCAAGCCAGAACTCGGAATGCTGAATTGGGGCTGAAGGTGATTACAGTCACCGGTGATGGAATGTTATCCACCTACATGTTATATCGGTGAAAAATAATAAGTTATTAGTTTGAAATTTGTGAAGTGATTCATCCGAGAATCTTACGTTATGATGACAGAGGAGAGACTTACTGTATTTGTATTAGAAAAAGGCTGGATATCTCGGCTCGGACTCTGAAAAGCACCACAGCAAGAGATAAGAAGCTTACCTAAGCCATGGGTGGAGGGGACATTAAAAAGTAGACCCTAGAGTTCAGGTTCAAGCTGAATCAGGACCAACACACAGACTGCAAAATTTCTGCAAGCTCTTTCGACCTCCCTTGGCAAAAATCCTATCATCAGATGAATTGATGATTTTAAGCTTTCTATATCTCTTAATCACTAGCAATCACATGAAATCAAGGAGTTCTGTGGGGTTTCCTGCATTTGATAAATCAAATCTCGGGAGAATGGATACTGTCTTCTATCTGAGCTAAAAAGTAGGCACCTACTGTTTCTGGATCCAGTTCGGAAGATGTACAAAATCTGTGTTTTTTACCAAAGTGCTGGATATGTAAAACAAGCAAATTAGTACTTGCGAGGATATCCTTTTTTTCAACCCCCTGCTACTTATTTCCTATTAATCTGCCGGATAAAAAAAATCTGAGACATCCTTCCCTTGTATTAAAATTTTATATCTATATGGTTGGGTGATAAAGAAAAAACCTGTTCCTATGTCTCTGACTAGCTAATGGCCACTGAGACTGGTACAAACAGGATTTGTTTCTCCCCTTCCCTCCACCCCCCCCCCACCCCCCCCCAGGGTTTTCTTACCTTCTGATTTTTATCTCTAATCCTGTCAAAACATGCAACTCCTGCTGCTCTCAGGACTCCCCCAGGGATACATTCTGTAACACAACTTCAGTCTTTGGCACAGAGCTGTAGGAAGTGGATGACCTCTTCTGAGGAGCTGGAGTGCTGCTGACCAGATGACTCCCAGAGTAAACACAGTGTTGACACAGACATACAATGCTGTTGAAAAGATTTTGTTTAGCAATTGTTTATTTTCTCAGGAATTTAGTACCACATTAGCACTTTTGTTCTGACTTGGGATTCACTGATTATTTCCAGAAACCCTGACTGGTACCAGAGTAACAGCATTAGAAATGCTTGAAAACAAATATGCGTTACAGAGACCCACATACAGCTGGGCTGTCTGCTGAATAACTCTGCCGTGCTGCGCATTTAAGAAGTAAATGAAGTTGGGAAAAGTCCAGGAGTTCAAAATATTTGAGCCACAAGTTTTTATCGGCTTCTCCACCAGTAAACCCCGTCATCTGAACTTATCTACTCTGTCACTCTGTCAACTACAATTTAGCACAACGGTGTAGATGCAGTAAAGTCCGTATTCTCTGAGCGAAGATTCATGAGTCAGTCATTGAACCACTACCTGCTTTAAGCCATTCAGTTTCTGTTTCCAGTGAGGTGTGGGTGTTCCTTGTGTTCTCACCGTATTTGGTAATAAGCCATTAAGACAGATGAAGGAACCTAGTGAGCTAAAGAGGGACTCTAGCAGGATATTGTCAATACTCTTCCTCCCACTTGAGGCTGATTGTATGTGTCACTATGGGCAGAAGTATTTCATTGGTATTCTGCAGGCGTCGCAGGAAAAAGCTACTATTTAAAAAACCTGGATCATAAACATGCAGCAAGAGGGGGAGAAGGGTTTAGTACTCATCCCTAAGTGCAAAGGATACATCAAAACAAAGCTAGGAAATAAGGCAATACTGGTCCGATTAAAGTCTACTGAAGTGAACTGAAAGAGTTTAATTTTTGTCCAATGGTGTTGGATCTGTTCCTTTGTGATTCTGTGATGCTATTTGGGGGAGTTTGGTTTTTGTCTTTTGGTTTTGTTTTGGTCTGTTTTGTTTTTTCCTGGAACAGGTTACCACAATCATCTTTGTATTCCCTGTATTATATTTTAGAGAGTGGGTCTTCAAGCCAAAGGGACACAATACTTCACCTTGCCTAAAAGGTGCCTAAGGGAAAATGAAAGCAGAGTGGTCAAGAAAGACAAGCGGTAGTAGCTGTCTTTCATGAATCTTCACTGTCTAGCAAAGCATGAAAACTCAATTTTATTTACAAATGTGGTTTTAACAAGGAAAAAACCAGACTGAGCCTCTCTCAGGGGTGTGAAATTAACCTATGGAACTGTCACCCGGCCATTTATGTGGTTGTACAAGTACAATTCATGTGGCACAACATACTTTTCCCCCCTTCTGTTCAGCTGAACCGTATTTTCACAGCAAAAATCAATTAAACAAGAAAGATAAAGCTAATAAAATGTATCCAGCATAACCTGTGATTATTTGTAGAATTTACTATTTTTCCTATAGCAGCCTGTCACTCTCTGAGAGATGTAGCAGAACTCAAGCTTTCTCAAAACAGGAAAGCTGCCCACAGAAGAATTTTCTCTAACATTATTGCCTCTGTTTGTAGGTGTAACTTACCTAAGGGAAAGACCTCATACTACACGCTCTATGGGCAAATCTCAAAGAAGGTAACGCCCCCGGTTTTGTTTTCCTCCTACCACTTTTTCAGTACCTCTCTTCTCTGGAGGCTGGGAATACTGTTTTCAACAGCGGCCTTTTTGTTGTGAAACCTGCAAGCCAGAGCAAAACTGCCTTGTGGCAGCTGCGTTCTCGCTCAAGGACAGTAACTCAAAAGGGTCAGGTTGATAGCTTTCAAACATGTTGCGCTAATTATGGCACTGAAAAAGAAAAGCGACTGTCAAAGTTGAAGAAGTCACGTGCACTAAACTCAATGCCACCAATGAAAGCCTGCAAGTTATTGAATAAATCATCAACAGAGTAAAATAGAATGGGGATGCAACAGCTAGACAGATCGGAAATACCCACAGATGATCAGCTGTTTGCCTTGAGCATTGCTGTGGAGGTAAGATTAAATAGCAACTGCCCAAAGATCTCCTTGAGGGCAATGTCTGCTCTGCCTGTACATCGAAAATTGAAGCTTTAGGTTAAAAGACTACTAAATATCATAGCTGCCACCTAAAATTTACGAGAGAATTACAAATATCTCCAAATACGACTTTACACCGGTATATTGAACTGGATCTGAGTGTGCAGAAGAAGCCACACCATGGGCCTTCTTTTGTCACAAAACCACTTATGTCAGCTTAAGATGCACCTGTAAAGCCACGTGCTCATGCTAAATTGATTTGCTTGATGTTAAATATAAGCCCACCTACAAGGCACCCCCATTTAACGAAACTGAATTAAGACAAATTAGTCTGACTTGTGTCTAGTCGCAGGCTCTGAGTACAAAGGCAGCTGTGTATGTGATGGAGCAACAGACACACTAATGACAATCAATGTCTTGCTCTGCAGTTATTTATTGCAATTTTGGGCTGGAACATCCTTACACTATTTAAATGGTTGAATGTCTCATGTGAAGACTGGCAACCTGTACAGGACATAACGGTTAGCTTCCTTAATAGCCTGTTTAATCTCTTTTTTTAATGATGCACTGCTAAAAATATACAGACAGAAAAAATAGATGGCTTTTTGGGTCTGTTTTTAAAGGCAAGAATGAGCCTGTACAATGAAGAATCAAAATGTTTCCCTGTCTTTAGTGATTGCCATGGTCCGAGCTATAATGCAAAGGCAATCAATACATGATCCTTCAAGCAGAATTCCTGAAGGAAGATATCCCTTGCCAAAGCATCTGTATCTACTATACAGCTATAAAGAACTACACAACCTGCCAATAGAGATCAGATTTCTATTGGCATGCATTGTTTCATGACATGCAAATATGTTTTCCATCTACAGGGCACAATGGGATGAGTTAAGGAGAGATTTTTAGACACCGTATTTCTTTGCTACTGTGAGTTTAAAGCAGATGGTGGGCATTTTAATATAACTTTTTGGAATAAAAACCTTTATTTAATGTTATTTTTAAAAAAAGACAGCTCCCCTGGAATTTCTGTGGTGGGGGCTGCATGGTTTGTCAGGTCAGTGATTAGTTATGTTGGATTTTTCATCTCTTCCATAACACAGCAGTAGCATATACGATTAGGATGAAGCATTTGGTGCTCACTTTTGAAGTGTTTGTTATTAATAAGCAGAGAGGCTTTCACATCTTCCAAACAGGAAGCATTTTAAAAATATTAATTACCTTTCCAAAGCACCAGATCCGTGAAGTAGATGGGGAACAGATTGACCAAAATAGCAAGGTGAGCTTAGCACTAAACGGGGCAGCACCTGTCAGTGTAACATGTCCTGGGACACGGAGGGAGGGATTCAGCTGGATCGGGGGCCTTAGTGACTTTAGCATGCTTTCCTCTTGAAACATGAGACAGACGTTTTCTCAAGAGAGGTGTAAAGAACACATCCTTATCCTATGAAATACACAGGAATCTTGTTTTAAATTTCATTGGGACAAGGTTTTTATTGTAATAGGATGGAATTCATCACGCCTAACTTCAGTACTCTAACAAGCAGCTGCCAATCACCTAGGCTTTCTCTACGGCTGGAGCCAGGCTCCTCACCCAGGTTTGAACCCTTTTTTAGGAGAGGCAGGAGTTCTTTATGCAGGTGGCTCTCCTCCAGCTGACTCAGGCATATGTTTATATTAGTAACTTATCCTAGACACTTAAGGTTTAGTCATCTGAAGTTAGAGAACGTAAATCCCACCGTGAGTGGAGTGCACATAATAAAGACACACATCCTAGCAAGCAGCATGGCTGGGACCGGAATTTATGAGTTCTTATTTCTCAGACTTACATTCAGTAAAATGTATTATGAGGTACTAAATTCATATTCTAAAGGTAATACAGAAGCTGCATTCTTTTATTCCTTTTTATTCACTATGAAAAAAATATTAAACCATCAGAAAGGTAAATAAAATAATTAACAGAACAAAACAAGGTTGCAGTTTCAATGTTATTTCAGTTGACGAGGTATTGGTAGCAGCCACAGCTTTGGGAGACTCTTCCCCACCCAGCCATCACTGACCCCCGTTTTTTACCCATTTAAGTCCAGCTGAGCTCAGAGCAGAGCCCTGTAACCAGCCAGTGCTGCGAGGCAGCAGCCTGCAGGCAGGCGGCTGGAGGGAGGAACAAACTCCAGCTCCTTGCTGCCCAAGCTCCTGTGTCGTAAACCTACATCCAAGTGCCGCTGGTATTTCCTCAGCCACTAGCTGCTTCTACCTCATAAAGGGCCTTGATTGCTCTGTTTGCTGAGCCTGGCCGATTACTTGGCACACCCGTTATTTTTAACAAGGATTGTTATTTTCTTCGGAGCCAGGACATCCCTGTCGGCAGCCGCTCACATCTTTCAGCCCAACTGTATCCTGCTAAGGCGTAGGTTTAAGAGCAGTCTGTATCTGTCCAGATGAGCCCAGTCCCCTCCTCACGATGTCTGCAACCTCGCCATTAGACAGTACGAAAACCCGTGTGCCGCTCACAGCCCCATCCATGAAGGTCGTTATGAGCCCAGGGAAGTGCAAGCATACGCGTGGCTCCTTCAATCTCACGGGTGTTCCACAAATGCTGAAATTCATGTATGCTCCAGGTCTCTGGTATAATGACCATTCAGAAAGACTGCAGAGGTCAAGCTTCATGGCAGGTGAGCTCACAAAGATCTCAGCGCTAAGGTGCGCAGTGTAGGAGAGTGCTTTCTTAGCATTGCAAACCTTTCTCCCTCCCACGTCAGCGCCCAATCAAAACCAGCCAGGGAGACAGAGGGACTGAATACACAGCCAGTACTTAGGGCATTTATTGCAATACAATTTAAATGGAGACAAGAGGAGATAGTGCCTGATGCAGTCTCAGCTAGCCAGTGCTTTGGGCATTGCCCCAGCTGAGAGCAGGGACTTGCAGCACCACGCTCTTGTGACTGTTGTAACTCCAGGGCTATTGTTCATTATGCAGGTTTTGTCTTCAATAAAAAGGTCTCCTTTTGCCAGATTTTTTTTTTTTTTAAGATGAAAACACCTCTGTCAAAAAATTCCTAACCAGCTCTTTCACTAAGACAATCAGCAACTCAAATCAAAAGAACTGCGATAACCCCAAACCTCAGGACTGAATTGCCTTAATTATATATCACACTTGATAGAGCAATCAGGGTTGCTTTGATTTGGGTTATGAATAGATAAGATCTGTGTGAAAGATTTAAAAAGTCACTCTGGGCCTCTTTTCTCTCTCTCTCTTTTTTTTTAAAAAAATTGACATTACCTTGACATGTTCATATAAAGTATCATATTCTCTCCCTGGCATGACTGAACTCTATGTTGCTCACAGTTTTATCACTGCAATGGCAAATACCCCCCTGTGTTTAGAGGATGAAAAGGAGCAAAGAATTGTCAGCAAAGAAAAGGAAAAAGTAGATTTGGAGTTCTGGGTTTGGTTTAGGTTTTCTGAACAGACTTTTACCTTGAAGCTGAAGATCCCGCTCTCCTTTTTGTCCTAGATACAAAAATAAAAATCTATTAGAATACAAAATAATTATCTTAGCTTTTAAAATCAACTTTAAATTTTCAGTTATCAAATACATTCCTTTCTTTGAGAACAGCTTCAGTCAGATCCTGTGATTTGACTACAAAAGGATATAAGAATGCTTCTGTTCAACAGGGAGAATAAGATTAAAGCCCTTTAAGAGAGGATGGTAGGCTCAAGGTGACAATGCATCGTGATTTTATACCAAACAGAAGCAGCATTACGAATTATCTCTAGGTCACAGTACTGGCTAATAGCTGCAATCCATCTCTTTGTAAAACAAACCTGGTTTTAGTTACAGAAACATCAAAAAACATTAAAAAGAAGATATTGAAACATCAAGAGAATGTTAACCTGACAGCAGGCACTACCCGGAAAATGTATTTCTGACTCTGAGTTGTGGTATTTACAGGCCAGGTTTTAAAAATTGGTCTCTATTGTCGACTGGGTCCAGTTTGCAGATGGAAGTTCAGCACATAATATTTTTCTGGGCTTCCTCCCCCTCCCTCCTATTGTATGATCTGGGTGCTCATGTTTTCCATGCTCAGAATTTCTGAGACTCAAGCCTATACACTTCTCATTTGGCACCCAGGACTTATTGAGGCATGGTATGCTCAGTGTGTAAAATTACGTCTAGGTCATATTGCTCTTCCCTGAACAAATAAAAAGGCGCAGGAAGATTATAAAAGATTAAGTTAGAAGACTTCAGGCTGACGATAACATAAATTTTTATCAGTGCAAGCAATTAAAAACTAAGGACATCATTGCCAAAGGATGTGGTGAATTCTCCACCCCTTATCATCCTAAACATAAACTGGATGTCCTTCTGAAAGATGTGCATGATTTCAGCCACAAGTTACTGGGCTTCATGTAGGAAGTATTGAGTGAAATTCTACAGTCGGTGTTAAAAAGGAAGTTAGGTAATACACTAGATTATTCTAGCGGTCTCTTCTGACCTCAGAAACTCTCCAGAATCTATCTATACACTCAGGACTAATTTATTAAAAGCCTGGCTGGCTGCTGTGGGCAATGAGGTATTGTAATACTTCAAGGCTTCTGTGAAAAAGGACTGTTGCCAACATTGCTGACTGCAGTCAGCATTTTCTGAAGATCATAGCAAGTGAAAATACAAAATAAGCATCCTTCTGATTCATGTACATTTCCCCAAAAATGCTTGCTTCCAAGCATTTTCCATTATCCAGCAACTGTACACCTTAAAATTTGAAATAAAATATTAAAAATTAGTATCTCCCACTAGGTTATGATACTTCATCTCTGTCACACAAAATAGATGCCTAGAAAATATTACCTCTGCACACTAAGTAGAACTGCATCTCTGGCTGTGATGATCTTGCCTATAAAAGTCTACTTGCCTAGGAGCACATCTGAAAACACTCCAAGAATCAGCCAATTAGAAAGCTATCAGTATTAAAAATTTAAATTTTCATCCAGTTCAAAGATAATAAAAATGGTAACTAAAGACTCGAGTGCCTGACACCAAGACACAATTTGTCAAGTGCTTTTAGACAGATCTAGGTCTCGTGTTAACACAATACAATCAGGCAGCCTGCTGCTTGCTGCTGAGTTTGGTACCATGCTCATAGGCTGACTTTGTAATTTTCACATTTTGCTAATAAATGGGACAAGTGGCATTTCTCACTTTTGGAGCCTCAGAAACTGCTACAAAAGGAATCATTTTTCATCCTCTGGGCAAAATGGTTGGGTAGGGAACCAACTTCACACCTTTCTGAAAGGAAAGGAAAAAAAATAAAGAAGGAATCCCAGAGTTTTTCTTGAGTTGTCATCTCTAAAAGGGCAGAAAAGCCGTTGTTAAAATAGCACATTACTTACTGCTTAGTCTAAAAGACAGAAATCTGGAATGGCTGTGGAGGGGGTCTATACTGTAACCTTCTGAGACAACCTCGAGAGGGCTCCTCACAGAAATTTGCCTACTTTCTAGCCCCTACAGACAAATGGACATGTGGGGCTTACCAGAGCACCCAATCTGGGACCCGTTTGGTAGCACGGTTATTGTGGAGGTGTGAAACCAGCCCTTCTGTTTTCCCTCGCCAATCCCCAAAAATGAGTGTTATGCCTGTGTTGAGCTGTGCTGCTTTTTTGACTCATCCAAGAGAGAACAAGGGAAACATACTGTATGGAAAAACATTTAAAAATAAGCTCTCCCCCATTCTCTACAAAATCTAGAGTCGGCTCAAAGCAACAGAGTTTAGGTTTAGACTTTGCAACAGGAGAATATGTCCCTTTGGCACCTCGTGTGACCTTCTCTGAACTTTTGCCCAGCATTAACCCACAAAGTGCATCGTAATGAATTAGTGGGGGGGGAGAAAAAACAAACAGAAAAGGTGTTTTTTATTGGTGGCTACATGGGACTGTATTTAAAGAAAAGCAAGCAATTCTTTCCATATGTTGAATGGCATTCAAGATCCCAAAGAGCATTCATTTTTACCTTAGACATTCATCAGAACGTGCTGGCAAATATCAAAGGCAGAAAAATTGCTGGAAAAACCTGGGCAGGGATTTCTATTGTTCCATATGCTTTACCTGTTTTTTGCTGTAGCTCTCTTAATTAAAGGTTATTACTTTGGCATTGGGGTGCTCCAATTTTACCAGAAATCATGACACTAAATATACCATATATATAATAAGGACACGCTCTAAAACATATTAGCCCCGTGGTTGCATCCTTAAGTGCTTACAAGTTACAATCTGTCAGAAAATCTGGGTTCAAAGGGTTCCAGAACTGAAGAGTCACCAAAGGGAAACAGCAAGGGCTTTCTTTTACGGCTTGCTCTGATTATGCAGTCAGGTATGGCATTCACCCCCCGATAAGGACAGGTGGGTGGCTGGCTGGAAAGAAAAGGCACGCAAGACAGCTTTCGGTCATTGTCTGCGCCAGTTCTAGTGATCCGCCTTGCTGCCTAACTCAGGTGTTCAGGAAGGATTTGGGCCCGTGGGGTAAACGGAATTGAAATCTCTCAAGAGGAAAAGGTGATAAGGAAACAACGTGTACTTGCCAGCATTTTTAGGAGAAGATGTTTAAGAAAAGGAGGAGCCTGTACTCCCTGTTAGATCACTGCGTCGCTAGCTGTATTGCCTTCATGGGTGCCTCACACTGCCAACTCAAGGCAGTAAAAGGATTGTTGCTGCTGAAACTTTACCAGCCGGATTTGAATATCACTGGTCAGATGTCATAATAATGCATAGCACTCACCGTTTAGTAAAGAGACACGCTATTTACAGGGAGATGAACCCTTAACCACATTTCATTTACGGTCTAGCCTGAGGACACGCATGGTACGAGACCGATCAGCTGCTCCGTAACACACCTTCTTTCTTTTCTTTTTCTTTTAAGATTTGCAGAGCACCAAGTCAGATTTCCAGACGCTCCTTCCCAGCCTGAGTCCCGGATCTCAAACCTTCTGCAGCAGAGAACATTCCTGTGAAATTCACGGCATACCAGATACCTCAAGAGAACTCTAACACTTCAGACTATTGCAACAGCTTCTTCTGTGGTAACGGCAGCCCCCCGCACACACGGACGAGGCAGGGTAGTTCCCTGCCCCGCTTCCCTTGGCCCCTCTCTTTGGAGGAAAGGTACCCCGGCCTTCACAGACAGCGCGCCACCAGCTTTGAGTCAAAGCTTCCGAGGAGCAGCTACGATGGTGCTATTGGCACAGTGTCATGGGGCAAAATGTCGTACCCCGCCTCACGCAATTAAGAAACAGCACAGCTCAGTTGTGCGAGTCTGCAAAAGCGAGAAAGACGTGGGCCAGCTAAGGTACAAATGGTTCCCTGCTCTCAGAAGGAATAAACGTGCTTCAGGCTCATGCTTACCACAGCCCTGCACTCTCCACCTCCTCTCACCCCCTTTCCAAAGGGGCTGCACCGGGTTCACAGGGTTCCACTTGTTCGCCAGTGCCAGAGGCAAAGCGTGGGGATGTGCTTCCAGCACGGCAGAGTGTGGAGCTCTGTCTGCCATTTGTATTTATCTGCCCAAATCTTCTCAATCAGTTTGACAGTTGTTTAGCTCCAATCACTGCAGACTGTGACATTTAATACCAGATACCCTTCCTATATTCCTACATTAATAAACACAAACAGTGAATCCTCTCTCCCTGTTGTAATGATGATTTCTGGCATCACTTAAAAGTGCACATTATGATGCCAGTATTAAGAATTGGTACAGCTTCATGCAATGCTGGAATATACATCTGAAAACTAATTTGCTTGATTTGTAATATTAGGATTATCCTTCTGTCTTTCATGACTGATGCTTCATCTGGAGAATGCTTAATGTTTTCTTGTCAATGAGTGTTAACTCAAATGAATTATTCCAATCTGTTTACTTTGTCCCTTTCTAACAAACACAAATTATAATTAAAAAGAAAAAAAAATGCAAACAGCCTTGAGAACCTAGTATGACAACACCGCGCAGATTTTTCTACTCTTAAGTCCACACCAATAAGCAATTTAACAATAGGAGAACTCTCAATGGGAGACCAACAGATGAAATTAGAGTAAAGCAGAGCCTTGGATAAAATTTTTTCTTTGCCCGTGTAATTGCATGCAGCCATCCTTGTGTGAAATCCCCCATCAGATTACAGGGTTTGTTGTATGTAAATTGAAGACTAAATGCTTGGTAGCACCTTTCAGCTCTGCAATGCTGGAAATGAGTTTTTTAATAAGAAATTAGATTAGTAATATTTTAGTCAACAAAAATGTGGAAAATTTCTGCATACAGATGAGAAAATTATTCATGCAAACTGACTTCAAAAACAAGAATGAACAATTGTAAAATTCTGTATACTACTATTCATAAAAATTTCTGGGCATTATTTTTTAAACAAAGAATGGGATATTCAAACAAATTATTTCTACTTTGCTAGCTACAGTATTATCTGTGCTTTTGGTTAGCAACAGGTTGCATAATTTAGAGACTTCTACTTTTAATATGATTTTATACAGTTCTCAAAGTGAGGAATAATATGTGGAAAATTACAATGAACTCAGTCCAGATTGTAAAATAGACTTTTACAAACCATCAACCAGGCACTAAAACAAGACATTGCCATTTCCAGTCCCTGTTATTAGATTAACCTTCAGTGAGTTTCGGAAGCTAAAGTGAGAAAAAACTTCTTAAACTTCCTCAGCAAACAGAAAAGTGTTTCCTCTAGCATAAATTCACCTTTCATTGTAGCCCATAGCCGAGAAAACAACTGATCAGGTATCAATAAATTATCATTAGTATTATTTATAAACACTTATTTATTAAAATGTTTCTGGCAGTTTGGGCTGGACCACAGAGCAGAGCCTGAATATACCATATGCTGAGAAAACTGAGGAACATGTGTGTCACAGGCAGGCAACAACGGATGGTTGGAAGAATGAAACAAAACGTACATCATCATTAGACACAAAGTTTTAGGCAAAGCCATTCCTGTTCCTAAGAGCCTACGGGCTTTTAACAGCCTGGCTACAGCTGAAGTATTACGAAGCTTTATGCTTGCCCCTAAGGAAGATATAAAATGTGATGGGTACCCAGAAGGGGCTTTCAGACTTCAGCAAGTTCTAAGTGGGAATAAGAATTATATCACTGGAGCAGTGAAAATTAATGTCTTCTCCAGCTTGCTGAACACGAAGGCGGTAACTGTTCTGGGCTCCCGTCAGAAGGCTGCAGCTCCTTGAACTCTCTTAAAATTCCTCTAGATAGTTCTTCAGCTTCAAACAGGGACCATGGGAATGTATCTCCTATTTCCAAAAGGAAGAGATCTCCCCCTCCCACCCTCTATAAAAACTTTAAAGAAGTATTCCCTTAGTTAAATGAAGAGATTTGAGGAAATCATTTTAACTGCCAAATGTAGCAAGTCCCCAGCTATTACCGGTTCCAACAACATGCTTTGTACTTATAAATGATAACATTGCTGACTAGGCATACATCTAAAATGGGACAGTCGTGCACTTGTTGCAAAAATCCATATAGACCAACTTTATAATATTTACTAGCTCTGACCGCCAACAATAGCATTCTGTTCTATATAGGATAAAAATCTAAACACAGGCACTAGTCCCAAGGACTGACAATCTAAACACATCCCAGGGGAACCGACAGAGGAAATGATGGAGGGACAGTGACGTTGTTTTACTTGTTGCGTTGTTAATTCACATCTTACAGGCTACACAATAGAGTGAATATCTAGGAGGGACACGAGTGCGTGCTGAGGTTACTGCTAGCTAGTTTAGCCCTTTCTATGCCTTTGGGACACACAGGAGAAAAAAAGCCACCAACTACCCGTGGCTGTACTGGTGACAATAGTGGAACGGAAGTGGACAACCTTTTTGCTCACATTTTACTCCTGTCCCTCACTCTTAATTTCTTTCCTTATTTTCCTAAGATAAAGACTACTCCAACAAACAAGCAGATTAAAACCAGACAACTGAAGCTATTATCACCCACGACTGTCATCCCTCCCTCTCTGACAGATGTCATTGCCGTTTTCAGCTCAATGTGTGAATGTAAGCCCATTCCAGACCTTGGCTGCTGTCAGATGTGCAGCTGAAAACAGTATTTTGGGAGTCAATTTGCAAGGGAAGTGGGTCCTGGCATCTCTGGAAGGGCACAAGCAGCTTCCTCTTCCATTTGCCTGTCTTTAAACCACAATCATATCTGTCTGAGCTGTGAAGCCAGTCAGACAGCGACTGATACTTCCATGGAATTATTATTTTTTTCACAGTAGATAGAACGCAGTGAGCATATATATTTTTCAAAACTTTCCTTAACTTTTTTTTTTTTTTTCCCTTCAAAGATCCTGGGCTTGATGTTGTTCTTCATTTCATTCAGACAATACTCTGTACAGTCCCTACAACTGCCTGGGAAGTGTGCACTGCACACAGAATGGAAATCAAAGCCACATTCTTCAGCCTGCTCTTGTGTACTCCCAACTTAAGCTTCCAGTCCCATTTTTTAAAATGTGATTAAAGTGTAAATTACAAAAGATAACACTACTCCCAAGGACAGAAAAGTATTAAAATAAGTTTGCAAGCTAAGAGAGAAGTATCAATCACTGGCAAGAAGCAGCCTAGGATATGAACGAATTGCATGCCATTTAGAGAAACAAATAAATGCAACAGAATTAATCTGAAGATGTAAAAGAGAGTGTGATGGTGATACAAAATAGGAGAGGTGTATGAGAGGGCATGAAAAAATAATGATGTGCGCTAAATCATCAGTTGGTTTCTGCGCAGATGGAAAAAAACTCTGAAGAAATGCCACAAGACTTTTTGAAGAGGGTTTTCAAGCTGGACATGAACTAAAGGCAAATTAACCCAATCTGTGCCCCTCCCCCTCCCTCCCCCCCAAGTAGACGCACACAAACCCCTTACTTTCTCAAAGTCAGCCCCCCAGCCTGCATTGCTGACCCTTGCTCTCCCTCCGCCAAGTTCGGGCTGAGCTCTAAATAGAGTCTAGAAGGCCAGGGCGTGGTGGCGCGAGAGCAGCATAAAAAAATACATGGTTTTTTTTCTGTGTTTGCATTCCTGACAGATTCCTCACAAGTCCTATGGACTAAACTGAGGACTCGGGAGAGAAAGATGTAGAAACAGTCAGGCACAGCAAACAGAATTAGGAAATATTTTGCAAACAGACTTGCAAGCCAGGACGTGCAACAGCCAAATTCACTTTACGTCTCGCCAGCACAGGTTCAAAGGTTTGAGTTGCTCAAGAAGAGCCTGTGTTTAGCCAACACGGCTAATCTGGTGTATCTCCTCCTTGTCCGGACAAGGTTTCTTCCCTTCCCGACATAGCCGGCACAGCTAAGTGCCGTGTTACAGGCACTCATGAACAGAGCGAACGGGAGCAAGACACCAGCACAGCTTGGCAAGGCAGGCCATATCTCTACAGTCAGGACGGGTTGAAATTTGGGTTAGTTGTTCTTCCTGCTCTCTGCCAGCGGGCAATGGCAACTGTACTTTCCAACCAGGGTCAGCTGGGCTCTACGCCTTTTTTTTTGCTGGTTTTGATGGCAGAGTTCTCAAAGACATATTAAACTCTCTGGCCCACGCAATAACTCACCAGGGTTGCACGCCTGTTTCCAGAGAGGCCGTACAACAAGAGGGGAAGTAGGTTTTTTCCGAAAGGCAGCAGTCTTCTGCACTAGTAATATTAAACTTTTCCAAAGAATTTCAATGGCATTAACGAATGATTCTGATAAAAAACCAGCAGGCTGTGCAGATGATTTTTTCAGGGTTTTAACAGAGAAAAATGCACAAGCTTTACACCCACTCCTCGATGTTGTAAGCTGCCTCACAGTCTGTCCTGTGACCATTCTTAAATACCCTCACGTTACAGAGGGAACCTCATAACGCTAATGCATCCAGAAATAAATTACTGCAGGGATGTAGTTAGCTCCGTTAACTTTTGAATCCAGTCACTGTGTACAACTAAAGGTCATTTTCTACTAAAATATCTCCCTCCCACTTCCTTATCACCCTTTGCAACTTACGGGAGTTAATATTAGAAATCCTGTCTCCACTACGTCAGGAAGCAGACAGGATGACGAAGCCAGAAAAGAACCTTATTCTTTACTAACATAAGACAGACATGGCCCAAAGAGAACATCTGCCTTCCTTCATGAACACATCTAATTACGGCAAATTGTTAACACCTTGAAGAGGAGTTTCATAGAAGGGTAAACTTTAACATATGCCATCCTCACACAGAAAACATCCCATCCTTCATACTTTTATAAACATATGCCCTTTTTCCTGCAACAGTTTATCAAAGTCCTTGTTTTTGAAAGGGACTTCAGCCTGTTTTCCATTGCTGTGGATGCATTTTTTAGTGCTCGCAATTATGTGCCTGTTCAAATAATTCCACAGAAACAGCAAACTATGTAATCTGGGGGTGCAGTCAGAAGATGAGACAGCGAGGCTGGCAAAACTGCAAAGGCAGCTACTTCCCCGCTCACAGAGGCAAGCCGCTACCGTTTAGGTCTTTTGCAGAGCCATGCCTTTGCTTGATTTGGGCACCGAAAGCTGCCTGTCCATCTTGCAGCTCCTGCTACTCTTCCCCTTGAGCCCCCACACTAAAGTCACAGTGAATAATTTGACACTACCATTGCCATGGCAACTGCCTGATGTCATGCATATACAGAATTATGACTGACATTCCTGCATTATCCAACAAAAGGAGGGATGAGGGGAAGAGGGAGAAAACCAGACACAGCTCCAATACTAATGGGGGAAACAGAGTACCACCAGCACTGTACATCTCGCTTTACTCGTAAATCTGCCTTCTCCCATTTTTCACCACATCAACACTCCTGTGAAGGGCTCCCACCAGACCCCAAAACACACACTCCTTACAGAAGGGGCTTCCTCAGACGTGCCCGGATTTGCCCGGAGCACAGCAGGTGCCCTTCTGACGGTGCTCTCCTCGGGGAGAGGACCCACCCTACTGCGCGGGAGGTTTTTGCCACTGAGGTTAGACTCAAGAATGCACCACCTTAATGGCACAGGTATGGCCTAAAACAGCACAAGACGTTAAACTGAGCGGGGTTTGTCCCTCTGAGGGTAGTATTCAGGTGGTCAGCCGGACTGTAAATCTTTTCTTTCCTTTTGATTTTTTGCCAATGTTTATAAGCGCTCACAGAAAGACACACGCAAACCATTAGCAATAGGATAAAATAATATCTGTTAAATATTTTTTAAATCCAATGTCTGCAGCAGTTCTCATAAGGCTCTACAGGCAATACCAAGACGAGGATGGAAACAGCCTTTTATTCTAAATTTCATATGTACACGGGAAGCCGTTTTACACAGTTTGTAAATCCTGCGTAAAAGAGCCATTGTCATCCAATGTCACTGTGCTTACACTAATAACTTTTAAACACGGAGTACATTATTAACAACAAAAAACTGTTAACAAACAGGCATAAAAGACAAGATATGTGTGCTGATATTTCACATATATTCTAGAAACAAGTTGGCGCAAAAATAAAATGTGCCAGTAAAAAAAAATAGGCATTTTTTTAAATCACACAATACATGGTTTTCTTTCTTGCTTTCTCTCCATTTTGTACATGATACGCTGAGATCCATTCTCCAGCCTTTTCACATCAGGATTTGCAGGCACTTCAGCAACCCAGATATATTTTTTACAATACAAGAAGTTCAGAACAACAAACATAAAAATAGCTGCTGCAAAAGAAATTATCATTTCCCATATGCACATTCAAATATTACTCACTGCTAGAGCCATCTTTTTTGCTTTAGCTATTTTTGGATACTGACGTGTTTTCAGGATGATGTGTAACAGTTTGTCTCCACTTATCTCTCATTCATATACTTAAAGGTTTATTTTTAACGTAGCATCACAATGCAACAATACAGTATACGGAAGCACAAGGCAATTGTCCGCAAAGCTTCACAAACCGTGAAAAACAGAATTTGTTTTCTTTTCAGTTTTTTGATCCAAAGAAAAACTTTGATTTCTTCTCCTCTCGCTTTAAGCTATCACCAAGATTTGCCCCAAAAAAGACAACCGTGTATCAGATGACCATGGGATGATACCCTCCTTAGTTCTCTTTCTAGACACAAGTGTCATATGACCAAAATCATTTAGAAGTAAAGCAAATCAGAACTCGGTTGTATGTTTGTTCATAATTTCCCATCTTTAATAAAATAGTAAAATATACTTATCAAGGGCTTGGCTGTGACTGTATAAATAGTCTCTCTTCAGTTATTTCATTCGTAATGGACTGTGTATTAAGATTACAAGGCAATTATAACAGGATTCTCAGGATAACTGAAAGCTTAATATTGTTTTCCTCATGAGTCAGGATAAAGGCTTTTTTAATAAGCTCAGAGTGGCGAGAGAGAGAGAAAAAGAGTGCATATGTGCATAATAGGAGAAGGATAGTTTTTCAGCATATAGACACTTAAATATTGATCAAAAAAGACTGGTAATGACTCCACCTTAAAACATCTTAGAACTGAAACTGCGATCCAGAGTAGAGCTAAGCCTTATCCACTCAAGAGTGATACGTAACTCTCCTCCTGACCCGAGAGAAATAAAAAAGGACATGTCAATGATTCCTTCAATCTCCAGTTCATTAATTGCACGCCACAAAGCCGCATGTGGGTGTAGCAGGTCCCTGCAAAGTAAAACACATTACAACAAATCCTAGTAATAAGCCCTTGACAACTACTGGGCCGGCTATGGGACTCGGTATGCAGGGGCGGCGTTGCTCACTTCCGCTAGGATTGTCAAATGGTGGAACATCCTTCCATGAATTCAACACTTGAGACAGAAGGGCAAAGACATAAGGCCCACCAATGCTTTGCCCATATTTTTAAAGGCACTGAAACAGACAACGGATATATTCCTTAGTACCATCAGTTTAAAAAGTTTTCAAAATATAAGTCTTTTATTTGAAAATGTTCCTTATTGCATGATAAGTTGATCTTCATTTTCTTCACCTCAAGAATAAAATGGTCTTCCCTTTTCTGGTGTTTGCAATCTGTTCAGCCTCGCTACCTGAGACGGCGAAGGTGGTACATCTTGCCTGAAAGGACCTTTAGGAGGGGTATAATTAGGGTCCTGAATTTTCTTATATGAGTCATAGTTGCTAGGCCCTTCAGAAGAAGTTTTTTTTTTCAGTTGTTGTTCTTTCCGCCTTTGCTCTTGACGGAGCAGTTCTTGTGTTTCTAGCATTACCCTGGCGTTGAAGCCATGTCCCCCCATATAACCATTCCTTGATCCCTGGTAGCTGGAATATCTAGGATTTTCCTTTGCAGTCTGGAACCCTTCTCCAGGGGAATAGCTCTGCTCCCAGGAGTCTTGAGATACAGAACTGGCATTTTTTCTGCTTTGCCTGGAAAGAAAAATGGAAGAGGCTTTTAAGACATAAAGTTCTGGTTCACCTTCTATTGTTATTGACAACAATCCCTGGAAAGAAGGGTGCTTCTGCAATGCCATCAGGTTTCTCCCAGCTATAGCATTCTCCAGAAGTGATGTTCTCTTCTGCGCCAAGAGGCACCTCGCCTCTTTTCTTGCAGAACGTTTCCTGTACAATTGAGCTATATTTCTAGGCTTCTCCAGAAGGAATATGCCGTGAAAACTCATCTAGTGCTACAACCACCATCGTGTTCTCAAGAAAAGAGTGCCACGGTTAGCTGCAGACTCGGAAAGGCCATACACACAGCTGTGCTCCCGCAGAAACCAGCAAAAAGCTGGCACTTGTGAAGTCATTCATGAAAGATTTGAATCTAGACTCACTCTTGATTAAAAACGCAACAGACAGATCTTTAAAGCACTTGCTCTAACACCGCACAAGTCAGAAGATAAAGCTCGTTATTGATAGGTAGTTACACAGATGAGAGTATCTTCCTCCCACTTCCAGAACTAAGGAATTTCGTGCTATGAGGACCGTTTCCCGGTTTGCTATAGCTTTCATAAAAGAAAAGGCAGAGATAACCTTGTTTGCTCATTTTTTTTTTTGGCTCCAGGGAGTAAATAAATCAAATACATACAGGAATTATAAATTCTTATCTCTTTTCACAATAAATCATCACATTATTTTGAAGACAGATTATGGTTTTGAAATAGCTTTAATTTACTATCAAGCTGCTAGATGCTTTTATGAATTTAAAATAAGATTGGAGATGATAAAGAAAAACAATTTTGTGCTGCAGCAGAAGAGATACCCACTTTGAGATTAAAATTAGTGTACGAGAATCAAGCAGTAAAACAAAAAATATTGCGACACCAATCAATAAGAAAATGATTTGGTTGTTTATATATGGCTTGGTTTTTCATGCCAACACACATGACTCAGTGTGGCCTCATCCAATGAATATACAGTGGAGAGACAGGAGATACGGATAATTTTTCAACCATGAGTAAAAGTAAAAAAGTCACCTAATGTTTTGCAATCTTCTTCGCACACATATAATTTGAAAATGACCATATCCACCTTATTTTGCAATACATTTTGAGACCTCTGGATGAAAACTGTTATTCAGGATGAATATAAATTATCACAGCATAAATTGAAACATAACATAAATTCTTATGCAAATTTTTATAGCTGTTCTTGATATTCGCATATCCATCTTTGCCAGAAAAGCAATGTCTCCGAGCCATGCGTTATCACTCCCTGGAACAAGAGCAAATTGAACAAACCTCTGTAGGTTACAAAACTGTCAGGTTTCTGATCTAGAGCAAGATAAATTCTAAGTACTAGAAGATTAACTTGGGGTTAAACGTTGTTTTTACAGTTTCACACAGGACAAGAGGGTGACTAGTTGAACTGATTTAATTTACTGACTGTTTTCTGGTACTTGTTCAAAATTAGTTGGCCCACATTCCCTGTCTTTCTGGGAAGCTCCTTTAAAATTGACTCAAGAGTTTATTTGAGTGCAGTACTAATGATTTAAATGTATAAAGGGAAAAAAAGGGGGCTTCTAGAGACTACAGAAGATGAAAAGCAACAAAGCTCAAGAATGTAGGCAGTGCACAAACTTTAATCATTACAAAGCCACAGTGGCAACACTAAGCTTGGGACCTAAATTTCAGAGCAACAGAAAGATTTCTTTAAAGGTCAGTCATAGAGTTACGAACAGTTTGTAAAGTTGGAGAACTGGATGTCCCAGCCTGTTGTCAGAGTATCATAGTATTTAAAGCACTCAACTTTAGCCCAAGGTCCTGAAATTCTGTCTGCTCTCAGCACAGCTCAAATACCCAGAGTGCTCAAAGTCCTGAAATTATGATTAATTACTCAGTAACATGTATTGCTAGTTTGCTATAATTTCTCATGTTGAAAATCACATCGAGTGAAGTTTTCAGGCACTCTTTTCAAAACAAGCATTTCTATGACCCAAAGCATTATTCTCCAAATTCCTTGTAGAATAGTTTTCTCCTTACAGTTATTAATTTCTGCCACTGGAACTGCACTGCAACTGACTTTGAACATTTAAATGCTACCAGTGATTGAGCAGAACAGGGAAGCGAGTTTTAAGAATTATAATTTTAATACTAAAAATGAACACCCCAACTTAAAAGCAACACTAGCATCTGTGTTCTTCCACCAATCTGTGCATCGCTGGGGCTAACAAATCTGAAAGAGAATTTCTCAGGAAAAACAGGATGGCATTAATAGGTCTGGTCACTTCAGCAGGAAGGCAGAGATAAGAAGCAAAGGGAATATAAAGATTTTCAAAAGGACAAACTAACAAGCTAAGAAAACACAGTAACTTTACATTTTCCTTTCCCACCTTGCAAACTTAACAGAAAATTCTACATGGAAAGGTTACATCATGGGGAAACCTGAGAGAGCTGTATTATTTTCAAAGATGGTGGTAGGATAAGAGTTCATGATTAGGTAACTTTGATTATGAAGCTTCTATTTGTTTCCAAAAATGAGTTATGATACACTTGGTAAAACACACGTTACCACAGACTGCTTTTTCCACACCATCTCCACACAGGACGCAAAAAAGAACACAACCTCGTTGGAAGAGAATTTGACACCAACCTCCAGTGTAAAGGATTCTCCATTCAACCATTGCCACTGATATTTGAAGATGCTTACCTATGATAGTTAATTTACAGTACAATTTGGGTGAACTTTTAGTAATTCTTAAAGCTAAATATCAAATAAAAACCATTTTGACCAAACAGCAATTTTTTAAAAAATACAGACTTGTTTAGACAGAAAGTGTATTAATTTTCAGCATTCTATTGCTAATGACCCAGTAACTTAGAAGAAATACATATATCGGAAACTTGAAGGACCCTGGTCTTTTGGATGGAGATTCTCAGTTCCATATTCTTTTGTTTGAGTTCTTGAGGGTTTTTTTTTTCCACTTTTAATTTTTCCCATTAGCATCACAAAGATAGAATTTCTACCTCGTAAGCAATTAGACAACAGAAAAAAAATCACCTGACATGTCAAAAGGGGACAACCCATGTCATGCTCAGGAGACTTTTGTAATGGCAGAAAATTAAACTGCATGACGTCCCACAAAGAATAGCTTTGTTTCAATGTCTCAGTGCTGCTGGGTGCTGAGCGTCATCATAACCCGCTGAAATCAGCTCTGAAGTAATACTCCTAGAATAAACAGCTACCACATGCTTTCACTTAGGAAATGTTATGCCTCTTCCACACTAAATACAATCCACCTTATATCAATGCTAAACAAAAGTGTCTGCACTAAGTACAACATTTTCCTTCCACAAATGACATTACCTCCGGGCTCATGAACACTGAATAGCTTCAGACAGGTACCATACCTGGGTAATGAGCTGTACTGCCGCTGAGCTTGTTGGAAACTCTCTCTTTCTTCCTGCCTCTGCCGCTGCATTTGAACCTCCACTGATACCGAGTGTCTGCCACTCTGCGAGTACGACTTGGTGTTCGGCTACAAAATGAAAACGAAAAAGTCTTAAACAAACTAGAAGAATCCCCACAGACTATAAATTGCTGTTGCACACATGCAGTTCTATTTGTTTCAACGTATGGTTCAAGTAGCTCCTTCACAACAGTTAGGTTAAATTCTGACCCGTAACCATGGCCTGTGCTACAGATTCTGTTTCAGACCTACCATTTGTGAGATGTATCAGAAAAATATTGGTCCAGAATGGGTTTTGCTTTTATAGTAACACTGAAATTTAAATCAAAATTGAAAGGCGGTGGAACAGATCTTCCGACACTGTAAGTCAACCTAGCCATGGTAACACTAAGTTTTACAGCCCGCTGAGGATCCGAGGGAGGAGGGAGCACAGTGGCTCCTCTGAACCTCCTCTCAAGTGATGCTCTCCTTTGGTGGAGCCATCCTGTTCTGCTGCTGACCCAGATGTGCACCACTTGCTTTTCTGAGAGACAGGGAAACATTTTCTGGTTCAAAACGATCAAGTAGATCGATTTAGCGAGTCTCTAGTGGACCACGGGGAGTTCTGTATCTCTGAGAAGGGCTTTAGGTAACATCTTAACAAAGTGACAATTTTAAACTTTGAGGCCAATAGTAAGAGCAAGTCAAAATGGATGGGCCTTCTGGGAATACAGAGCGTTGCTGGACGAGATCTGGCAGAACGGCTGGATTCACATTTTGGGTTACAAAAAAGTTTCCTTTTGTAAGGATACCACTTTTCATTTTACTTTACTACTTGCTTCAGATTTTGTGATTTCAAGTTGCAAAATAGGGTACCAGAAAAGTCAAAGAATGATATGGACTTCTCTTGCGACTTAATAATAAATTTTCACCTAACAAAGAAACAGAGCATTATTTTATCTGCTTAAAATTACCCGTTCCATTCCAAACACGTAAGTCTAATCACTGGGAGGTTAGGGAGCATAAGCACTTGTCTGAGCCTGGGACTGAAACAGCTTGTCCCAGAATTGCTTTTATTAAAGCACTTTTAATCTGCCTTCCCTCAAAACCAAAATCTCTTGGTTTTTGCCATTATAATTTCTGCGGCACAAAGATACTATAACGGCTCACAAATATCTGCAAGCTAAAAGGCTTTTCAAACTTCATACATTGAAGACAAGTTTTAGAAACTAGGAAGTTGTCATTTGTGACCTAAACTACTTCTTTGTCTTACTGTATAGGCAAGTACCTGGGGGTAGCCAGAAACACAACAAATTTGAAACAGGTGTACAACTTTTAGAAACTTCATTGTCAATAACCGCACACTTGGGACGGAGCACCAGTCTCGTCTCAGAACATAACAGATATAATTCAGTGAACAACTGCCTCTTCTGTTACGAGAAAATTATTGTGCAGAAGAATCAGAATGTGAAAGCATAGACTCTGAGTACCGGAGAATTTATTTAAGAGAATCCCTAATGTGAAATTGATGTCTACTTCAGAATAGATTTACTCTGTAAAAACCTCAGTGAAACCTCTAATGAAAAATGCTTTAGGAATGGTATGATGAAGCAACAAGTTGAGAAACAGAATCATGTGTCAGCCTTGTGGGAAATTTTCTTAGGGATGAATAAGCTGTACATATGTATGTCCAAACCAACAACCCCCATGGAGATTTCCTACTATATTAAATAAGGGCAACACATCCAGAGCAGCATTTCAGTTATTGCATATGTCAACATTTCTAACTTTCTTGACTTTATTGAGAATCTTCTGACATTTGGTATTTTATTGAAGGGCTCAGCTATGGAAGCGAGTGATTACCTGAAAATCACAAGATTTATTCGTGAATTCTCTCCAGTGTGGTTATAAGCAGCTTACAGAGAACCGGAGGGAAACTCAGAAGTTCCTGTCTCAACTTCTCCATAGGGAATAAAAACCATTTAAACTAAGATTTTAGAGCCAATCTCCTCATTTGCTCCATTTCAGCAACGTTGGAAAGCTTGCAGCTACATTATGTCATATGTAAGAAAGTAGTTATCACAAATAAGACATGAAATCAGAATTGCTTCTCTTTATTTGAAAACACAGTTTTACTTTTTCCAGTTCACTGTAAATATAACAGATTAAAGGATTTTACAGTACTGGGAATGGTGAAGTTACCAAACAGGCAGAGCTAGAATTGAGCTGCTGCTCAACTTAGGTTTATGCATCATCTAGAAAGCATGAATGCAAGTTCATGCACACACGTGTGAAGAGAGCTGAAGTTACCACAAAGGCCTTTACTAACGTAACAGAGGCTTTGAAAGCCCCAATGGACTACGAATGGACTAAGATCAAAACATAGCTTCAGAGATCTTTTTTTTTTAATGCACGCAGGAACCAGTGGTTAGAGGGGTATGGTGCCTGTCAGCCCGCTCTAGTACATGCCCATAATGAGTGGATCTGAGGAGTCAGGTCTGGATTCTCCACAGTTCACGAAGAATTTCATCTAATAGACAGCATCTATAATTTGGTGGGTCCAAAGGTAAACATCTAAAATCCATTACCGGATTTTCTGAAGGTATGAGTACCAGTATGCCCTGGTAAAATTAAGTGGATTTGCACTACTGAACTAATCTGAAAAGGATAATTATTTAGAGTCCTGTCTGCATATTGTTCACATTTACAATAAGCTGTTCATAAATCGGATCTGCCATCTGATTTCAAGCATCCAAAAGTATGGCAATGAGACATAAAAATACGCCCTCAGTATGTAAACACATATTCCATAACATATATACACAGAGACAGGCACATTCAACCATCTTTTTAATGAAAAGGCCTTTCTTTCAAATCTTTTCATTAAAAACCTCAGCGATCCCAGAGTGAATGCCCTTGATGTATGGTTATGGTGATATAAAGACTTAACATATTCCTTTTTGGATCCTTAACTTGTTCAGAAAAATGCAAATCGCTGTACAGTGATTTGTCTTTTCAATATGCTTTCGATTAAAATAAATAAACAAAAATATTTATCTCATAAGTAATCTCAGTCTTCAACAGCTAATGGTGATTTTGTCTCAATTCTCAAAGTGTAATTTTATACATATATATTTTTATAAAATTTATACACAAACACACATCTATATACATGCATACTCCATTTATGTCAGCACTAAATAGAGGTAATTAAAAAAAAAAGTTGCACTATTTTCGTATCTTTCAACAGCCACGAAACCCCACGTATAAGAACGCGCACAACACAGCAATTTTAACACCGATATCAGCACGAGGCACAGTACGGTTGTAACAGTCTGACATAACCCAACAAACTTGGCAGCAGCTTGGTCTTCACCGTACGGATTGATAAGAACTCTGGCCTTGTTTGCAGTGAGAGGTATGACCAGCACTGGCCTTTCAAATCAGGACGTGGTCAAGGCCACGATTAACACCCAAGGCTGCAGTATCCAAAGAAATGTACGTTCACGCCTTCCGCAATCCATTTCAGTGGCAATGATCGCTACGGCGTGCAGCATTGCTGAGCAGGACTGAGCATGGAAAACTGTGCCGTACGATGCACGAACTGACACGGCTCTCTTCTGAAAGAGGCATTAATTTAAAACCCGGGCTGCGAAGTTGAAAGTGCCTACAGATTTCTCACTTTAGGCCAACAACATTTTTTCATTTCACAGAGAATGTATGCCCATGGCTTAGGGTGCCCTGACCATAAGCAGCGGGAAAGGGAAGCATATTTCAGGTATAAAGATCCCTCCTCTCTTTCCTAGCTCCAGCAGTGCCTGCCCACACAGTTTCCTTCCCCGCAGACTGGCATTTCTGCCCACAAAGGGTAGCTTTGCATGGTGGCAGCGTGGATCTTCTAGGACTGGCGCAGATCAAAGTTGCCACAGAATTAAGGAGAGGAGATCATGGGGTTGATTGGGAGCGTTGGGTTTTCGATGAGACCCAGCCCATTCAGGTGACAAGAGATCCACCAGCTGAGGTGACCCCATCTAACAGGGTACTGCCATAGGGCGAAGCCGAGAGAAAAGCTTACTGATACTTGTAGAACCCCTTCGTGTTCGTAAAGAAACGGTTAATAGGCAGCTTACTAAAGGAACAAGTTCCTTAGTATTATCCCAGTTATTAAAAAGACTATTACTTAATATTAAAATAAATGTGCTCATTTTTTCCCCAGATTAAGCTCTGTGTTTATCCAGGAAGTTTCAAGTTCACCTGGGAAGTTGGTAGTGACAAGGGCCCCCAAAAGTCCGTGGTTCTTACAGTTCAGCACTAATTAGAAATAGATAAGATTAAACGACCTTGCCTGCTTTATGTATAAACGCACTTGGCACAGATGACAAACAGTCCAGTAACTGTGTATATCAAAATTCGGAATGATAAAAAACATCCAATGGTTCTGGAAGATGTTCTTCAAAACTACTTTTACTTCCATACCTTTGTTTACATTGCTATGGTGAACGGAGCATATAGCAATATTTCTTTTAAAAATTGCCAACAGGTGTGTGTATTCAATTTTCCATTTCACATAAATTCACAGAATGAAACTAGCGTGGTTAAAAAAGTTTAAAAAAATAAAATTTTAAAGTCAGAGCCTAAACCTTGGCAAGAAATTGCTGGTATTTCATTAAATCCTTTGCAGACTTGACAGAGAATAGATATTAACTACACTTAGAGCTGAAGAGAAACCACCTGTGGAGAGGCTGCCCTGCACAACTTTGAGTTCCTCTCTGAAACACGCCGCGGTAGGAGAAACAGAATTTAGCTTCTAAGGTATTCGCTGTTGACTGCAACGCTTCATTAGATATTGCCTGATACCTTGAATAAAATATACTGAGACTCTTGAAATGGATTCTTAATAAAAAGGATTAATATATTGCTTTTCTCTCTCATTAACATGTTGAGTAATTCTACATAATTTACAGCCTGATATAAACTTCACGATGTTTGTTTTGAATATAGTCTGTTATTCATTTTTCCAGGTAAAATTAATATGTTACAATCAAAGTTACAGCAATAAGAGCCAGGCTTTTATTTTTCTGGAAGACTTTTAGATTATTTCGAATTCATTATGGCTTGGAATAGGACACGGACTTGAACACATGGATAAGAAAAGAGTGCCATAAACAGATAAAAAAGAATATTTTTTTCTTTAAATCTGTCTTAAAAGACAAGAACTACACACCAACAAACATCAGAAAAAACAAGCATAGTCCCTAAATTTACAGAGCATTTATCTATCAGGGCATGCCTATATATGTTATTAGGACTTCTGGAGTCCACCCTCTATTTTCATAATCATGGGATTTTTTTACCTCTCACAAATTTGCATATGTAATTAAAGCTATACTCAGACAAGTGAGGTAGTATATTTCTTTTGATCCAGTTAGTGGTTATCTTTGGGAAAAAAAATCTTTTTATTTGACTCCTAAATATTTAAAGTAGAGTTTGCTCAGCTGCTTTCCCACCATCCAAAAAAGATCCAGGATGACTGGAGATGAATGTATTTGTGAATGGAATTTGTCACTTTCCATTTTTCTTAAAGATGAAGAAATAAACCACCAGCTTTTGTCCCTCCTGCATCTTTGTGCTTCTACAAGGAGGCCTGGCAAGCAGCTGTAGTGTTTCAATGGATTTAATATGCTCTTTTTTTTAATTGGATTGTTCACTCCCATGACATTTAGGGTTATAGTCTGGGGATCTGTTAATTAAGATGTGACTAGGCAAAAATACAAGGTATGGGACAAATTACTACCAAAATCCCCCAAACCCCAAGACTGGTGCAAAGAAGGATCAGTCTCAGCAGACCCAATACTACCCAGAAAAGAACAAAAACCAGAGGACCAACACTGGTTCAACGAGAAAAATCAGCCCCAGAGGAATCCTGCATTGATATACAAATGTCACAGGAACAGCAAGGACCTTAAATAGTAACAAACATACCGTGACTCCACGCAATCCTATGTGCCCAGATACACATTTCTGCAAACTCTGACTGGAATTAACACCAGCAGGGCTGAAACACATCAATCTGCCCCCACCCGTAAGGTCAAGCACACAGTACTGGCCTTGAAACTCTCCTGTACCTTGTGTTTTTGAAACACGAAAAATAGAAAAGCCATGTAAGAGAGGAAGAGTTGACAAAGCTTGAGAAAGTTATCTTAAGATAAACAAACGCAACCCCCTTCCATAAAGCTTTGACTCAAGTGCAGAACTAGTAGATTTTAGAGACAGCGCGATCTTGTGACAGTTAGTCACTCACTAAACCTTAACAGCGCGTCATTCACACGGCCGTGAGCAGAAGTGTCACGCTGCTCAGTAGGCAGTGTCGTCTCATCGCAGTGCTACCCCTTCTTGCGTCCGTTACGCTGCCTGATGCTGTACGAACACTCAGAGGCAGTCAAGTATTTTGTTTACTGGCACGGCAACCACAGCCAGGCAAAAAGTCCGGCTCTCGTGTTGCTCATCCACGGAGAAATGCCCTTCCCCTGACGGGCACAGCCAGCAAGGCATGGGGTCAGGCATCGGTCTCTTCACCATGGCTTTCACCCAGAGCCAGCAGGATGGAGCGCTCCACGCTACAGAGACCTGCCTCCAACCTTTGGAGGAGACTGAAGGTACTTGTCACAGGTAACTGGACTCCCATGGCATAGGCCATTAAGAGTCCGGGACGGACTGGAGTCAGTGACGTTCACAGGATCATTTTGATAGTTTTTAGTGGGTTTCTGAGCTATCGAGCTGCTCTGAATATCCTCACGGATGCCAGATTTCCGTCAGTACCCGTTACTTACACTGCAGACTCTGTGTTCATTTATACTTCCTTAAAGTAATCCATAGTCCCACATCACCTCAGCACTTTGTTCCCTCTCTTCAACCCTCCCATCAGCTTGTTGATGAGAAATGCAAACAAATTATCACCTGGTAGCACGCACTTTGCGGACGGGTTTCTCCTCTCTTTCTGCCCAAAGCAGGTCAGAGCTGCCTGCCCAGGCGCTCAGAGGCTTCTCTGGCTAGAAAGCCTTTTGTTTATGTAGGCTGCCCAAGCCATCTCCCTCAGGTGACCTCTTCAACAATGCTCCCCGTGCAGGCGCACTGTGCACTGCTGTGGTTTGTAACCGACAGCCTACAGACGGAGAAGACTGAACAGACCATGATGAATGTATCTAAATATTTTCCTGCATACATAGTATAAACCTCTTCTGCATTTTTTTGTGTCACTGGTATTTAATAATACATCTGGATCTGTTTTGAGAGGGTGTCTTAACAAAGTCCACCGTTTTACACTAATACGTTACAGTAATACACACTCCTTAAGAGAGGGGTATGGCTCCTTAACACTGAAATGACTGTGAACTGCTGAAATGGATGAGATCATTGCTTTATCCTTTGCAAGAATTGTGATATTGAAAGGCTGGAGCACGCGATGGAAAAAAAAAATTATAATTCAAAAATACCCTGAGACTTTTTTTTTTTTAAGTATTTATCTAAAATAAAACATTTGATCACCCAGGTATTTAACAACAGAGCAGCTCCTACAAAAGCAACAATAAGCTTCAGAATTAATATTAATATATTAAGCTGAATTAGTCACATTGAGCTCATTTGCATGATCTGTAGAAGGGGAGTAAACAAGAGAGATCCCATTTGTTTGAACAAGAGAAAAAGGAAAGGTCAGTGTTCTGACCCACAATTTAGGAAATTATTCCATTCCTAAGGTAATCAGCCTGTCATCTAAATAATTCCCTCCTCGCTCATTACAAGAAACTATAATAAAAACCAAGTTGCCTGTCTAAAGTTGCTATGGCATTTAGATATACAACAATTTGGCCCATGACCTTCAGTAGTTAAGTTCCCAAGTCTTCAAGCGTGCAAGTTTTTCTCATACAGTTTTCCCAAGAATGCTGCTCAAATCTCCCGTTTGGAAACTGAACAGCGGTTGCGTAATGGAAAGTACCTCCTACACCCGGCCCCCTTTCACCCCAAAACTGTTACACTATAACTCTGATGAGCTATCGCATTATCTTCACCACATCGAATCAAAAACATCTGGTTATAAAAAAATGTTCACTTTATTTATTCAGTTTTAGGGAAGGTTAGAGGTTTACTAATACGGGAAAAGAGAACCCTATATCCTGATACAGCATATTAAGCAGTCATTTAGGGATACATTTACCTTTGTTCCTCTCCATGCTGCATGTCAAAAATACCAGAGGTTCAAATTTGTGAGTTTAAGATGGACAAGGACACAAAGACCAACAAAAGTCAAAAATTCTTCTATACCCACCACAACAGGCAAAGATGACATATGCACTATGGTGTTACCTGCGTTGCTCTCAGTGACTTCACAGGCACAGATGCAAATCTTCAGCTATTTCCACCTTGGTCTCGCGTGCATCATAATGGTCAATAACTGTAACCCTTCCCCTACGCTCACTTTGGAGGAAGCTGCGAGAGTTTCTACTGCTATCATCATACAGTTCCCGCTTTTTGGGGAATGTAAGCAGATTGCTCACTGTTTTCACTGTGAATTTTAAACAAAAATGCAATAAAATATTTGTCCCATATTTGAAGTATCCTAATTTAGGATACATACTTGATTAAAAAGCAACACTGATTCATTCAATTGTATTAAACAAGATAAGGACCTGGATTTACATAATTGTATCGCATCGCTAGATCAGATTGAACAGGATTTAAATGATCCATTACGACGGGTATCTCAACATGGAACTATCATCTCGCTACCGTAAGTGGCAAAGGGGTACTATTGTGAAGCATGCTATTAGGCACACCTCTCCTTTTTCACCGTGAAAATACATAGCTCTTTCTCTTAAGGGCAAGAACTAAGCACAGTGATACTGCTTCAGAGAAAATACCATTTACAAGGTTACCTGATCTCTCTATTTATCGTTAGTATGTGTTTTATTCTGATTTTCCTAGAAATCTCAGAATAATTGATAGTACTTTTGAGGCAAAAACAATGCAAGTAATAATTCACACAGTCGAAGGTCTAAACGCAGAGCAAATAATGCTATATGCACACAGGACAGATGGCTGAAAAGTTTAAAAATGAAATAAACATGAACGAACAAAAGAATGGGGATAACAGAAAGGGCAGAAGTGTGGAGGCAGAGGACCCTCCATCCTTACCGGTCTGTTCTCGACCAGCCCGAGGACAGCGGAAGTCAGCCAACCTTTCTGAAGCTGACAGGCTCCACACACTTACCCATGGCTGCTCAAAACTGTATGTACGTCTCCTGTCCTCCACGTCCTCATCTTGCTTGGCTTGCTGAAACTCTTGTCTCAGGCGTTGTATCCGGTCATGATTGTTAGGGGTTGATCTGTTGCTAAAAGAGGGAGGATGGAAACGATCAATATACTTGGGAACTGCCATCTGTGACTGCAATTTCGTAGCATGGGACTGCTACTACAGTGCAGGAGTACAGACTTAAAAATAATTTCCCAGCACGTCGTACAAAGATCCTGAGTTTTCTAAAGATGGTTAAAGGTGTTTGAGCTTAAAAAGAGACTTCAGATGGTGTAAGGATAAGATGAATGAGGTGAATAATGATAGTAATTCCTAAAGTTATCAAAAGTTACCGGCACCTTTCCAGTCTATGTTACTCCCAGAAACGAAGAGGAATGCCTGCGTTGGTGGCAGATTTAACATAAAGGGAAAGTAAGAGAAAAGTCCTAATGATCTCTGCTACTGAATAAACGTAAAAGATACTTTTTCCCGATCAGTAAACTGTAGTACTGTCAGATCTTTATTCGCATCAAATCCGTCCCAATGTCTGAAGGCCCTACCTATATAAAATTTGATTATTCCCCCCAATCGATAAGAGCCTGTTATCCCCTCGTTCTGCTTTTAACAAGTCTTTTGAACTGATCAGTCTGAGAGCATAAAAAGGCTTGGGGCCAGTAAAAAGAAAGCCGTTTGACAGTGTTGTATTCGGGAACGCACCCGGGCAGCAGACACGGACACCGGTGGGACTGGGGAGGTCTGAGCCCCGCAGCCCACCCCAACCGCTACGTACCAGCACACCCAGAACCTCCAATTCTTCGGAACCATCAGTTTTTCCACAATGTCTGTCGCAGGTAATCTGCTCTCCTAAGCACAGGTTTATGTGAAACCATGACGAAGTGTGCACAGAGATGGTTTATTTCACAGGACAGAGGCAAAGTGGATATTTATTAATCTCGTTGCCATTTTTCCAGCTGTGCAGCTCGTACCTGACCTACACAACCCCCCCATATTTCAAACATGTTAATGTGGGAATCACAGGAAGCCTGACAAACAAATCTGTTATATCAAGACTAACCAGAAGCATTTTAATCTCTTATTATGGCCTTCTTAAGCCCTGCATTTCACTGTTTATTTCAAAAGAGCTGATGAGGAACGGTCAGCTATTACCGCGTTTCAAAAGAGAAGTCTGCAGGGAGACAACGGTAAACAATGCCACAGATTCCTGTTCTGGGACACAGGGTACAATCAAACACGGTGAATTTATATCCCCCGTCTCCTCTCATATGAGAAGAGACAATACTGGAGTCCATTTGTGTCTGTTTTCCATGTCTCTCGGGACTGGTAGGTGCAGTGGATTGATGGCTGTTGGTGTTTGAGATGTTACTTCCCACTCTGTTCAGTGCCATTTGGTCGGCAAAACAACAACAACAAAAATGAGCAGGGGTCTAGCAAAGGCTAATTTTTGAAGAGGTTTATGGTTTTTTTCTTTTATTTGAAACCAAAGTCAAAGGAAGGAATTTAGGGAAGTGTTTTCTTTTCCTTTTTTCTTTTTTTTTTTTTTGTTGCAAATGAGAGCTTTAAGAACTGCTTTATTTACAGAGTAGGTCAACTTCGATGTGCAAATTGCCATTTTGAGAAATGCAGTTAAATAGAGCTTTATTTAGAACAGGTTTAAATGAAACATTGTGGCATTTTCAGAATTTCCACTTCATTGTAGGTGTGTTGTTAATTCTGTTTCCTTAATTCAACTTAATTTTGTGGAACAGCTTATCTCCATTTGCAGTTCTATGTTATGTAAATTTGCTCCTTATTGTCAAATTCTGCCCAGCTTTACTAAACAACCACTTGTTTTTTTCCCATGCATTGCTATACACTGCACATTTTAAATCCAATCATCACAATTCAGTACAAGACATATAAAATACTTTTAAAAATGGTCTGTTGATTTTTAAAACTGGTATTGTTAATCTAACAAACAAGTAGTCCAATACTTTCTACACAGACAGTGTTTTCTGTAAGGCAAATTGCACTTAATGTAGCAAAATACTTTGAGCACTAGCATTACGGGTATAAGAACGTATCTTTGAAAGAGAAATGTTACTAAACTTCGGTGCAAAATTACTAGAAAAGCACTGTATGTAGACACCTTGAAGATACTTGAGATGATCCGTAAATAATCAGCTTGCCTTAACCAAGGTTGTCCCAAACTCTAAGGGTCCACAGTGCAAAAGGGACACTGCAGCAGTTATCCAACAGCAAAGAAAAACAGGAGGTAAGCCCCCAAAGCACTGAACTAAACCCTGTGCAGTGTAAGGAGCAGACACACTCTAGCTGCCCCAGAATGGGCTACTGGAAGGAGTGTTACAGATCTGAGGACTTCTGCACATTTTGTGCTTGTTATTCCTTAAAGCAATGACATTAACAGGGGAATAGCAAGCAAATGCATAGTGTCCATGCCATGTCTTCTCCCAACACCAAATGCATGAACTGGACACCCTTTACGCTGCACAGATGGAACAAAGGGCAAGGAGGACCCCGGGATTTAGGATCAACTTGTCTCCAGACCCAAGAAGAACTTATTCTAATGACAAAGAGAAAACCAAAAAGTCAAGCTGATTTTTAAGAAGAGTTATTCAAAGTTATTAAAAGGTCTGATAATGGCAGAGAAGATAAATCTTTTAACAATATTTCCATTTTATCTGAAAAGCAAGGGACATGACTCAAATTTAGAACATCGCAAAAGAAGTGAATTATAAAAAAGGACTATTTCACGGAAAAGAAAGAGCTAAGTCAAAAGACGAAACCACTTCTGTATCTACTCAAATTTCTTTGTGCTCAAGAAGTCCACAAGACACAGTAAGTGAGGTCAAGTCAGCAGTTTTATAATAATAACTTTTTTATTTAGAAGAGGAAAAGGCAGGCAGCTAGGGAGGCGCTAAGATACCTTTAAGAAAAGACTACTTGAGGGCTTAGACTGTATCTCAGGTTGGCTTCCTTTTGATTCTGCTTTCTCTCAACCTAGGTTAAATTCTCTGGGTTAAATTATTCAGGCACCCTAACTTTCCCACCAGAGAAGGCTTGCACATCTCCATCCTGGCCTACCATGGTGTCTCCAGTCGCTTTTTCATGCCTCTTTTCATGCAGTTAGTTAATTTTATCACCCCTGCTTTTTTGCTATGTTTTTTGTGTCTCCTATTGCACTTTCCCTGCACTCAGGGAACACTTGGCATACCCCCTTGTGAGCTTATTCAACCCTCAGCCAACAATTACTACTTCCAGAAGGAGGGAAATGCAAAAATCATCATCACAGTAGAAAGCTGTCACAAATAAAATGTTGTAGTCAAAAGTGCAAACCCAACTTTATTCCTTTTCAGATCCTGAGACGTTCTGTTTTATCTACAACTCTTTATGTAAGTCACATTACTATCCCTGGGGACAGACCTAAGCAAATTATTTCCCGTGTGAAAAGTCCTTAGCCAGTCTAAAGCAAAACGAATTTTGACTTATAGGATGAATTCATCCAGGAGAGGTAGGGTTATATCAACAGACTACTAGGATTCAGGGTTGCAGGTGTTCCTGCTGCTTGAATTTCCTTTTGACTTCTGTAGATGAACGGCACAAGCCCTCAGAAGTTTAATTAAGTGCACCATGTTTTATTTGAGCTTTTCATTCAAATGAACTGAAAATCTTAAGACAAATTCACCTCAAAGAATTCAGGACCACTAGCAGGAAGGAAGGAGTTTAACTTGAAATCCATCCACAGGTTATTGAAGATCTGACCTAGGCTAGTTTTAAACTTGTTAGCAAAAGGGGAATTTCAACTCTCTGTAGTAACCACAGCTTGCCCAGACAGCCTTTCCCTATGCCTGCTTAATAACAGGGTGGCTGCGAACTTACAGAAGACAATTAGCATGTCCTAGCATTGGATGCAAGTGATGGTCTTCTTTCAAAGTGCTGTCATTATTAAATGTTCTTAAAAGAAATAAAAATCAAGGAAAGGCTTTTAGGGCCAAAGTTAAGTTGAGTTGCAAAGCGGCTGGGCTCCCTTGTATCACATCCCTACTTGGCAGCCCATTGCCTTCCATCTGCAGATGGCATATTTCACAATCAGCTATTTTGTGAGCGCTGCTTTAAAACACACACCCGCCAGCACAGGATGAAAATGCAAGTGTAAGCAAGGCTTAGATAGGCCAGAGCTGTCACACATTTCCAGAAACTAGCGGCCGCAGCAATGACCGTCAGAGTCTCAGATCATTAAGCAATGCCTCAGTGTGACGTCATGCACTGAGGTACAGAGTTGTAATCCTTTCCAATCAGACAGATTTTCAGTGTGATAAAGTAGATACAAACATGCTACTGAACAGGGATGACTAAAGCTTTGGAAAAAAATTTACTGGCTTGAAAAAGCATGGAAAAGGGTCTTAACAACACCACCAGGCAGTTGTAACATGACTAGAATAACCAAAAGGTTAGTAACCAAACAGTGTTCTTTACACCCTGAAATCTTTTAACAGCGATTAGAGCTGCCAGGGGCTCACCGGCCTGACTGGCTGCTTAGATCTCTGCATAGCAGTTATAAAAGACAGATGGGCTCTTATTTACTTCAAGCTGGCAAATAGCTATTACCTATTTGTATAAATTAAATCCCTTTCCATTTGGACAGTTTACTCACATCATATTAAAAATGAGGAGCTGAATTTTAATCTGCATGTGTCTGCAGGTAGAGAGGAGCAGAAGAAGAGTTTGTTTCCATCCCATTGTGGATTAATGATGTCCTCACTCTGGTGGCAGCACACACCCTTGTAACGTTCAGAACTAGCTGAGTGTCTACGAAATCGGCCCCTTCCTTCATGGCTGGAGCAGGACGAAAGCAGCCCAACAGAAAGCAGAGTGGTGATAATCTGATATAACAGCTTCTGCTACATTTAATGAAACTCGAGCACCCTCCTGGCACGGTGCTTACTCCAAGCAGATGGATTTGTCTGGTTTGGATGGCCCTTGAGGGTGGGTAAGCAGAAACTGTCAAGTTGTTGCAAAAAGCTGCGGACATAAAATAAAATGAAAGTATGCCCTTTATCGGGCTTACAGTTAGCACCGTGCTCCACTGCACGGTCTGCTGGTCTGTTCACATGAAACAGATTTGTTAATCATCAGTGACACAGATTACTGTGCCCACACACCACGGGGTTGATGAGGGCTGAGCAGAAGCAGAGTTTGCACTGTCTCCTTCCTGCCACCAGCTTGCTAGAGCAGGTTGGTCTTTTCCTCGTTTTTGCTCTATGGTTTATTTTTTGACGTCTAAATACCAGTCCTCAAGCATACATTAGTTTAACCATTCAGCTGGTCCTCTCCTTCCAATCCGCCCTACATACAGTCTTTTTCTGAGACACCAGGGAATAGATTTGCCACGGACACAGAGTTATTAACGCATATAGAGCATGGCTGGCATCCTATAAGAGCTGTTGCCTGATTACAGAATTGCTATATTCAGCCTGAGAAAAAAACCAGCTGAGCAAGAGATCAAATTTGTTAGCCTACAAATGTAACACAGTGCAGCTATAACCTGGGAGGAGGCATAGAAAGGTTTACCTTACCCTACTTTTGTTTTTCTTAAATGTCAAAGAATTTGTTGGGAATAAGGCATTAAAAGGTGGGGGAAAGGTGTAAAAAAACCCAAAACGGTTCAATTACAAAACTGCAAATAAAAACAACTTCTCTGCACAAGCTTCATTAAGTTTTACTGGCTAGTATCTTGGGGTTTTACACTGAAACCACAGGTCATAAATTCACAGTAAATCCCCCATATGCTCACCAAACACCTGAATTCAATTTCTCTTCCAGTTGTAAGCAATGGAATGTGCTGCTCCAATTAATTATGCATACAAAGTTAGTTTCTAACAAGGGCAGCTTCTTGCATGCTGAAGGGTACACATCCTATCTGAATTTCTTCTCCCAGATCTCTTTCAATCTTGGCTTATTTCTACTGTTCACAGGGTTACAAAAATCCTTCTCTCTCTTGCCATTTCGCATTTGCTAAATGAATGCAAAGCATTATATATCCTTTAAAGTCTGCAGTTTTTAAAGGCAGCTAAATTCAGGGATTGGCTTAATGTGACAGGCAAGATCTAACATGTTACCTGTACACATACCTACACGCTTTGGTGTCTTAATTCCATCAAAACAAGGATTTCAAAGCTAGGATTTATGTCAGTATGTATGCATGTGAAATCAGCTCATCAGGAAGTTTCTGTCATTCCCAGTTTACCTTCACAGTGGTAGACATCAATTCCAATATCACAAAGAAGTTACAGAATTCCCCAAGCACATTTGCTTTCTTCAGTGAAAGAAATTAATTTCCAAATTTTGACATCGTGATTTGTCGATCGTTTCACACCAATTTCAACAGAGTAAATCATTAAAAATCAAAAACATATATCTCTATTCTCTGGGTTAAAAAGGTAGTCTCAAGTGCATTTAATTTGGCACTTGCTTCTGACGCAATGGCCATAAACAACGCTGGAGATGATAGGGAGGTCACTTCACCACAACAATCTCTTCAAACTCTCCAGACTAGATTTCAATTCCCTCTGTGGCCCGTCTGTAGCAGGGCCATCATTTTACAACCAGTGAAATCCGAAGAATGCACCCAAGACCCTTTTTATTGCCACCATCACTCTTTCTTATTAGCCTGTCAGAGCCTGCACACCAGAGACAGAAATCCAGTCCTACTTTTCAGAGGAATTCTTCTACTAAAAAGAAAAGCAGAGATTTTAGGAGCTTGCTATAAACATCTGAAAACAGATACTCAGCTACTGGGTTATCACACAGTCTAAACCTTACTTTGGAGCTGTTAGATTTTGCAGATATAAGCCAAGCCAATTTTCAGCCACACACAATTTGTTACAGCCGCTGTGCTAGGGTATTGCATTTTCTGAGTTAAAAAAAAAAGAAGAAAAAAGGAAAAAGAGACCCCCACATATAACCTAAAAGCAAATACATTACATCTAACTGAGAATTTCTTATGACGGTGTTACGGAAATGCCAGAAATACACATACAAAGATGGAATAAGTAACTCATGGAAAAATAAAATAAAATAAACATACTGGTGATTAAGCGAAGGAGAAATTTGCCTTTTTGATTCTAAATGAAATACAAAATTACTTCAAAAGCCGGCGGGGAGAAGTGAGCTCCGAACTTCCTATCCTAACGGGAACAGACAATGATGGCGCCAGTGCTGTTAGGCGTGATGAGCATCCACAGTTAGGCATCACAGGCTATGTTGTGTCAACACGAGCAGGGTTGCCTGGCACAGTAATACAAAGACATTTAACTAGGACCACAGAGAAGAAATCCTCTCCTGCACCTAGCTGGCCACTCCTGTGCCAGCAGAAGGGATCACCGGAGAGATGCCCAGTGGGCTTCAGGCCATGTCAGCCTTCATTTGTGTTTAAGCTAATCCAGCTGCTTTGCTGGGAGCTGTTTAGGAGGAGCTCCCTCTGATCCCCTCTCTGGATGAAATGTGGGGGCAGAAATCTTCAGCAGAGAGGCAGCGACAAGCAGCTAGGGCGCAGTCACTTCTTAAAGCACGACATCTATTTGCAAAACGGAACATCTGTCCATAGGTGACACCACCTGCGCAGTGTGACTGTTGTTACACAGGCGTAGCCCAGCACACCTTAAATGTCTCAGCTACTGCCACGTGGTGACACTACGCAGTGTAAGACCTGCTTCAGAGGCCAGCTCTAGCCAACATGAGAGTGAAGAAAAAAACTGTGTCTTTTCATGGGAGGAGTCTGGAGACATTTTAAAAAAACCCCAAAAACCAGGAAAAAAATATCCTGATTGTACCATTTGATTTGAAGGAGGGAGTGATCAAAAGTGAGTGCGGGGTGTTTTAGTCAAATAATGCACCATTACACTGTGTGTGTAAATGGTCAAATTCAGCTCTGGTTCAATGCAAAATAACTTCTTTAAAAGGTAGTTAGGTCTTGCTGAATGCATTGAAATAAATAACATTTTGCGTTATTTCTCTTTAACTCCAGAAAATGCTTAGGAAATAGGTATCAGGGTATTGCAACTAGCAAAACACTACGGAACGTTTTTGACTCCTGTGAACACTTGCCCTCACTAAAAACGACATCTTATTTTAAAGTACGAATAAAACTACAGTATCAACCAGTGTATTGCTAACCAAACAGCGACCTATAGACAAAGACATCTCTTTAAAATGCCCAAACGTTAAAAAAGATAGTACATTACACAAAGTTCACACGGCTCCCACAGTCCCTACCAGCCGCTAACATAATTATAGCATAATTATTGTTGTTCTTTGACAGAGGGGCTACCGCATTATAAATCTCCAAACAATATTTTGATTGATTTTACATTATATCTTACTCTAACTATAGGCTAATTTCCCAGTGCAACATGGGGTTTCCCATTAAAAAAACCAAACAAAAATGACTGGCCTAAGGATGCCAAGGCTAGGTCAAAGCTTCACACTGTTTCTGAAATCTGAAACATAGGGAGACTCCCTCTGCTAGGAGCATCAGTAGTCGACCAGACATTCTATATAGAACACAGAGAAATGGGGAATCGTTGCTTTATTTTTGTCACTAAATATTCTGCAACCACTAAATAAAACTTAAAATCTGAGCTTACTGTTAAGCATTTCATCATTTAGTGCCGGTGCACGCAGTTTCCCATATGATTCACCAAGGAAAAACAAAAATCAAAGCTAAGATTGATTACTTATTCACATGGCCATTGTCTTCTCATAAAGTTGATCACTAAGATTTATACTGATTAGCACTAATCTAATTAAGATTTTAAATTTGACATTATTTGTATATGGAAATAAAAAATTCTCAATACACTATTTCGCAAAACACTTTATTTCTGGATAAATCCTTTCAGCATTTTATTTTAAAGATGAAGATTTTAATGAACTGATGTTTTAATCATGCTTTACCATGATACTATCTTGATTAACTTTAAAACTAGAAATTGCCAAAAAATTACAGTTCTATTAAAAAAAAAAAAAATCAATTCCAGACAAGGACAGACAAGAACAGCACTTACCTGTCATCCAAAAATGCAGTAGGTTATTTAGCGGGTCAGATGGAACTAAACTTTTACTACTTAAGATATTTTCAAGTTATTTCACTTACTTTTCCTCTTGGAAGTGTTGAAAATGCCTTTCCCTCAGAAATTAATTTTCAGTTGTACTGCGTAGGATGCTCAGTAATTGCTGAGAGTCTTGCTCTGTTTCGAAACGCTGCATTAGAAATCTTGAATTCTATTATTTATTGTTGGGCTGCTTACCCTCAACCCAAGTGCAGATTTCAGACACCCAGAAGTGTATTTCTCTTGCTGCAGAAGAAATACAACATTTACTTGTAACACCACTTCAGTGGTTTACCAAGACAATTAGCCTGATAAAGGCTATACGAAAGCTAATTTATTTATCAGGAGAAGGTAAAGTGGGATTTTTCTCAACCGATTTTAATAATCTAAAAGGCAGGTGCTGTAGTTAAAACTACCCATCCAGACCCTTTCGAAGGGATATACTGAGAAATAAGTTACTCCAGAGGGCAATTCACAGCACCTGTCTTAGGATGCAACTACCTACCCTCCAGAGCTCATTGCTTTCCTTCATTGACAAAGAAGAGTAGAGGGACAAGCTCAGGCTTAGATGGGTAGCTTTAGACAACTGTATGAGGGCAGAGGAATCCCACTCTACATGGCCAACTTGGGCTCAAGGTAGGTAAAAAATGAATCACCCTAAGAAAGTCTGGCACTAGGAATGCCTGGTAGGAGGTGATGGTCAACTGGCACGGCAGTATATCCCCAACAGTTTAATCCTTAGGCAGAAAAATTAATTAGAAGAAAATTGTCACTGAGCCTCTCTGCGGTTTGAGTTCACATATCCACAAACGGACAATAGTCGTCTTTAAGAAGTGGGTTTTGAGACCATGTACAAAGTCTATACAATGACCGGTTCTCGTTTACTTTACTATAATTTTAATGGTTCTTTACAGAGTAGACTATACCACTGTTTGTAATTCTCCTTTACTGGAAAAATAGCCCAAGATTTTCAGTTTCTGAAAGAGACAGAAGTGTATAGCCTCGCCTGAGATAAGCCAAGGACTGCAACGTAACATCTTCTGTGGTTAGGATCTCCTCGGTATGGCTAATTTGTGTCTCAACTTTCACATTACATCAGCAAATGCTACGCAAACGCCATAAAGTTTTCTGCAGTAACATAATCGCCATATGTTTTTTAGTAAACAGAAAGAAATTAAACATGTGTAACAAGTAATTCCACTTAGTACATCAAATTTATTTTACATGATATTGGCATTACACTACACAGCTACAATGGTATTATTTCATGTTGTTATTCTGGTACTCTTAGGCTGATAGTGTTTCATTTTGACACCATAATGGTGTCTCTGGGGATTCTGATGACAATGTGTTTTGACATCATGTTAAAATATATCCAAACTGATAGCACTTTATTTTGTAATCATGACTTAGTTTCAGTTGGATTTCAAGATACTGCTTTATTCTGACATCTTTAATTAGGAAGACTTTAATCCAAGTTTTGAAGGTGTTAAGCATGGCGGTGTAGCATGCAGTACTGCCATTCAAACTCGTACTGGCTCTGGCCAGTATATCCCAAAATATAACAGATTAGTCACATGGTACACATCCTCAGCCAGATCATAAAAACCTCAAAAATGCTTTTTCTTCTAGACCATGATAATAAATTTAATAAAATGTACTGTAATTCTGTTTCAGGCACTTCAGGCAGGAGGCCCAGCAACAAAAAGGTTGCGCAAATCAGAACCTGCTGCTGCCAGCGCAGCGTCTGACGTGCGCTCACTTCATGAGTCCCTGTATAGAAACAAGACGTTATTTCCTGAATGGTATTAAAAAATGCGAGATTTCTAATTCATAAGCTTCACTGAAATGGAATGTGCTACACCCGTGATTCTAACTAAAGAACAGCAATGCCAGCGCCCGTACGGAACTCTCAAATGCAACGCTGCTCTTGAACCTTAACTAGCACGAACGCGTCCAGACCCGTGGAATCCAACCAAGCTTTGAGAGTTTAGGGGCATCTGAAGATCTGTCAAAGAGTTTTAAAAAGGTTTTAGGGAAAGAAATAACGAACAATTTAGAGCTCTAAGCTTCTTGTTACCCGTACCAAATTCAGGGACTGATTCTGAAACAATTTGCTGGAGAAATGATCTGGCAAGTTATCCCTGTGCAACCAGAAAGGTGCATGTCATGCCAATTTGAACATGTCTGCTTGCAGCAATGTCGTACAGATTCTCCTCTTCGTTATTTACCAGTTCTTCATTCTTTCTCTACAATGCCTTAAAGAGCAGCTCCAGGGAAATGAACACATTACATGTACTAAGAAGTATATTTATTCAGCAGAGCAGCCCAAGTCCTACTTACTAAAATGATTGCTGATAAAATCTCTAATTTTAAACATTAATGCATAAGATTTCTCTGCCATTCAAATCTGATCAAAGAGATTAAAGAATTTCTTCTTTTTTCCCCACTCTCCTAAAGCATAATACTTAATAGAAATTGCTTGTATTATCTTATTTCAGAGAGCAGGCTAGCACTGAGACAATCCCTTGATCCCAGTTCATGAATAAAGCATTTAATGGACAGCACTTGTCAAAGGACACACTAAGCATTTGATCTATACAGTAAACAAATGTTTATGAAAAACAACCCTCCAAACCAAAAATTTGCCATTGTTACTCATTATTTATTTTCTCTTCCTTTCTCTCTTATTTCAGGATTAAGACTCAGGCATTTCCGGGATGACAGAATCACATTGAGATGAAAAGAGAATTTTTCAGACAACTGATGGCAGCAATTTGTATTCCAAGGAAACAGCTAGTATGTCCAGCTGAAGTTCATATGTAACTACTCTCCAGTAAAAGGAATTAATTGTTACAGCACCAGAAAATGTATAATTATTAACAAATGACAGAAGGCTAAGTTGTACCCTGACATTCTAATGGTCTCCACATCTTCTTTAAGAGTTTCCTTTGGGTATTTCCACCAAAGAGAAACTTCTCCCAGCATAGGAAAACGAAGCTACAGAACTGTGAGCCTGCGTAACTATGAACCCAGCTGACCTGAAGATTTTGATACATACCTACAAAATGCTCTTTCATGCTCCCAAAAGACAAGATGAAATATTACAAGCAAGTAACTGCAACTATTAAGATAAGCAATACTGCAGAGCCAGTTCTATTTAATGCAAATTATAGACTTGTTTCTACTGGCATTGACCATTCTTCACTAGCCAAAAAACCAAGCAGGCTGAACCGAGAGGCTTACATAGAAGACTCTGTTATTTTTAACAAGTTTATTTATTTAAAAAATGTATTAAACCAATTTTTTTCTACCTCTTGACTCTAAAAGCTCAGTGTATCTGCTTTAATTACCTTAAAAAAACAAAAATTGCAATTAATTTTTAAAAATCTCTTTCTATAAATGAGCCTACTTAATGCAATGAGCTGTTAAGTGACAGACTAATGAAACATCAGCACAAAATTGCACTGATATTTATATTAATATCTGAAATAAATTCATAGCACAGTATTGTCTCTGTAATTCACGGGTTAATTGTAACAGGTCACATCGTATTTTTTTGTCACAAGTGGCTGCCGTGGTCCTGCAAAGAGGGCAGTGGCAGAAGACATTGCACATTACTTGTGTAAGCACTAGCCTTCTCGAAAGATGGCTTCTCTTCCACAAAAGGTACCAGAAACTCCAGGAGTAGCTCAGGGCGTTTCCAACATGAACTAAGGCAAGACATGGCTTCCAGAGAGCAGTTTATATGGCGATGCTGCTAACTCAGATAAAGTTTGATTCCTGTGAGCTCTCCCTTTTGACTGCACAGTAACTTGCTTCTCAAGGAAACCCAAATCAGGCATTAGATGTTACGTAAGAAAGGAGTGATAAATATCCGTAGGAAGCAGAGCCCCCACAGATCTGATTTTGCTGCCCTTCTGCTATTTACTTTTTACTGTTTTTGCCAGATTTCTGCATCATGAAGCACCACTCAAACAGCAGGACCCTATGTGCAGCAGACACTGCCCAGGCTGCCCACACCCAGCCTTTAACCAAAGACTTTACAGTTTAAGAACAGTTTTGCTCTTGCACAATGGAGCACACACACATCTGTGAAATTGTCCTTTTCCCCAGAACAAATGTACGCAGTAGGTGGTCACTTAGGTGCCCACATCTCCACTGACTCCAAAGAACGCTGAGCTACACAGCACTACATAGGACACGCCTAAAGCCAGATCAATGAGGTATTGGAGCACACTTCTGAAGTCAGAGCACTGAATGAGAAAAGTCACCGTACAACTGATACTTGGAGAAATTCTGTGGGATTTCAGCCAAATATCAGCCAAATATCATCCACCTATCACCCAAGCTTACGGAAAGAGCCATGTCAAAGATGCTCACTAGGTTAGGAGCTGACTGGCATGCAAGATGGTGATGGCATTTACCATGATAATGAAAAGAGCTTGCAGAAAAAAATAGTGAATGAAATAGCTACCTCATTTTTCCTGTGTCGAGGTCAAGTAGATGCTAAATATCCATCAGTTTTGTAAAAACCAGAATTCTGCTGAAGTCCCTTCAGCCCCTCCCTGTCTTCACAGCAGGCAATCCTGACTCCAGCCAGCCCTACACACAATGGAAAGGGGGGACAAGGAAGCCAGAGCAGCTGGGGACAGCCTTCATTGCATCATTTTTACTGCCACTTTGAGTAAGCGACAACACAGAAGCACGAGTGGCTCCCCAAAACCATTCTGGGAACATTTTTTTACCCAAACAATATTATTTTAAGCCACTGGCACAAAACCCCACAATAGTCTCCCAAGTCACATAACGCCTCCTCCTTTCATTCTCCTACGGCTCAAGACAACCAAAGACAGAGACACATGTCGGGTTATCGGATTACATTTAAGCAACTATACTTCTTCTTGTGTACAGGCAATTACTTTCTTTGCAAGGGCTGTAAAAACCTGCATTGAGAAAACAACACAGTTCATTAGCTCATGGTACTTATTTAAAATAAACCAAATGGCATGTCTTATATTACAACCATGGCTATATTAATAGTGCCCAATTCAGGCTGCATTTTTCCGAGCTCTTTCACTCCTAGTATGTTACTTGCACTTGATGTAGAGCAGGCATAAAGCAAGCAGAAAACAAAACTTTGGCCATTTTAATGTAAATTCTCATAATGGCAGGTCAAATTTATGTGGACTCTTTGGTGAATTGGTTCCTTTATTAGTACCCAGTTTAATTCAAATCAGAGTCTTCCACAGAAGATTAATTAAATATTAATCAAAAGTGCAGGGCAGTCTAAGCTTCTGTTCCATTAACCTAAGTGTGACTCCACAGAGAACCACAGTGCCTCCCCCCCGCCTCCCATTTTAAAGAAGGCTTTTAGTTTCTTTTCTGTTATGGTGCGACTCCTTGTAAATGCAGACATGCTACTTACAGTGTATATTTAAAGGTCATGATTCTTTCTCCTTTTCCAATTAAAGCTGCTCTTAATCACAATTAAGCTTTCAAGAAACAATTAACAGAAGTCAAAACTTTTCTTCACCAATATGTTTCAGAGATGTACAGTGTGTACCCTCTATTACCACTGGTGTCATTGAACTAATTATGCGATGTTAAGGTTCACCTTCTTGGGTGTAAATTTTGGTATGAGTTGACACTAAAAAGAAACATCAATTTATTAGGAGATAAAACTTGTTCTGCAGTAATGGAACAGCTGTGTATATAAATTTATTGCAGCTTAATGTTCTCACACATAAAGCAATTAGAGCTTTCTGACAGACAGACTTGCTAAGTATAGTGTGGAGCATATAGTAATATGCAGTTACAGGCACAACATATTTAAGAGTGATCATATATATTCTGTACAGTAATATCCAATTCTCAAGACTCTCCAACCCTACATGTGATCTTAATTAACATAAATGTATGCTTATAGTCATCTGAAATTTTCCTTCTCTGTGGAGGAACCTTTTCATGCCATGTCATTTTACTCATAGACACCTCTGGTGCTACATTTGGCTTCTACTTCTGCAGGTATAGATATAGCATAGTTCCTTTAGGTAAGCTGAATTTTTTCCACACAAAGAATAATGGAGGCAATAACGTTGTCATCAGATTGCTTAAGAAAAAATTCCAAAAGTAAACCGTATACATGGTTTTAATGATAAGTACCTTGTCTTCTAGAACCATAAAGTATGAACTCATGAAATGAACTGTGTTCATCTGGCATGATTTCCTCTCATCACCTGCTCTCCACTAAGTTTAGTTGCCTTCAAAGAGCTTCCAGGATATTTTTCATTCCTTCCTATCTTTCCTACAGGACAATTATATTTAACTTAAGCTAAGGTCTGTGGTTTTGAGGATATTGATCAGCAGGACTAGCAATGGAAACCAAGCATTATGAAGCAGTGGTGTTCCAAACTAATGGTATATGATACCTTTTCTGATCTTGGAAGCTTGAGAAATACCAAGGATACATGGGTAATTGAGACGATAATTTTCCAGTTGACAGACTAAATGGAGTTTTTCAAAAAACAGTTCTGAAAAAAAATCAGAATTTCACAATATGTAGAGGTATAAACATATTATTTCCTTTTACTTTGGAAACTCTTAGGTGACCTCTGTTTTATTTAATAGCTCAAAGCTGTTCCATGCCCAATTTTGTCACATTTACTGATGATCAAACACACATGTTATACAATACCCAAAACTCTTCCTGCATTTTAATACATTTATACTACGTCTGCCTTTACGTATACAACTAGAGCTAACCGGTGTGATGCTCACATCAGTTAACTGGAATTTCACTATCTGTAACACCTGGGAAGAGTAATTTCTTTAGTTAGGGGATTAAATTAAATGACTGGGAGATTATTGTTGTAAAATAACTGCACAACTTTTTTTAGGCTAGGATTCTTAAAAGAGTCTAAGCAAACTGGAGTGTTTTTCACACTTGGTTTTAACTGATGTTAAGTGCTGGCTGCTGTGGAGAAGCTCCACCCTCCACAGCTGAAGGTTCCTGTCCCAACCTCTCTGCCACAAAGCACTTATGATGTCACACAGCTATCCAAATCAGAGCTGAATGAAAAACTTTGGGCTTTTCTTTCTTTTCTATTCTCTTCTACAGGATTTGCTTTCAGGAAGATCAGCTCCTTGATCCCTCTGGGATCACTAGCAGTGGCAGGGGTGCGTGACAAGGGGCAGAGGAAAAGGCAGGAGTCTGGCTTTTTCCATGAAAACTGGTCCCTACAGTGTCCTGTGCCCACCATACATCAGTAGAAGGGGGGCACTTAACTCCTTTGGCAGCCTTAAGGAAAGCAGGGTTAATGAAGAAGAGAAACCTAAGAGAGTAACTCTGCAATGAAACTCTGGAAGCCCACTTGGTCATATGAGGAAAACAAATCAGTGGTGAGATGTTCAGAGTTCATCTCAGTTTGAAACAATTAAAAGAGACATTAATGAACAAGGAATAGACAGGCATGTACTTTCTACATGAATTTTACATACTTAGAAGTAATGCGGTTATCCTTCACTTCAACAACAGCATGGAAGCCCATCTAAAAAGAGGGAAACTTCACCACAATCCAGGTAACAACGACAGCTTCGATGGTGCCATTATCACTAGGTCATCAGAAATGCATGATAACTGGTGCTGAGACAACAAGCTTTTTCATTTCACTTTCATTTCTGCTTTTGTCTTTGAAACGTGACACAGGTCAGTGAATCTGAGCACAGAGCAGAAGCCAGGAATTCTTAATTCTGACAGCTTTGGAAAAGCTATTCTTAACCTGTCTCTGCTGCAGCTTTAGGAACCACTGTCTGAAAAATTCAACAATATTTAACCTCATTGGAGAGGCGACCTAAAGACTAATGCTTCTGGAAGAACCCTGAAGACAAAAACTGTCACCGACTTAACTGTTCTCCATTATGGCATACTTGCAGCATACAAATTGAAAATAACTGGGAAAAATTACATTATATTTGGTATTGTCATTATAAACAGATTTTGAGCTACTATTGAAATTTAAATCCCTCATAAAACGTCCCTTCCCATAAATTAAACCATTTCTGCAGTTCCAGACTATTTAGTTTGGAGAATAATTTACTCTTAACAAACTTCTTAAAAAGTACACCCTATATCCTATTTCTTTCATGGTACACTTAAAAAGCCAAATTTTGGAGCATGGTGGTTTTTTGTTGTTTCTCCTCCTTTTTTGAAAACCATCACCTATCCTCCACACTAAATTAGATTCCTTTCCACTGTACTGACAGCTGTTTCCCAGGTAACCAACCTAGCTAGAAGTTGACTTCAAGCAGTGTATGGGAACCAGCACTAACATCCCTGCATTTACATGTTTTGAGGAGCACTTTTTAACTGCTGCACTGTCCCCAGTGCCCCGACAGTCAACGGGAGCTGGGAGTATCCAGCAAGTATTGGAATAAAGCTCATTAGCAGTCAAAAAATACCAGCTAAGGGTGATTTTATATACAGAATAGTAAATGCCAGTGGCAGTTGGAAATTAAAATTATCCTCAGCAGTAAGCCAGCAGGATTAGACTTCCCATGAGCTGTCACCTTTTATGGGTTCTGCCTGCTTCCTCCCTTTTCCATAAGGGAAGTGGGACAGAAGCAGCAAGTATTTTGATGCTTCTTTCCATAATCAGGATTCATTGTCCCCCCAATTTCTGAAAGCATCTGTTTAATACACCTTACTTGATAAATCAGATCTCATCTGTTGTCAGTCAGTGTTCCTCTGGATTTCATGGTCATTGCAGTACATAAAATTCTAGTAATCTTTTGTCCATCTGTCTTTTGCTGACATGTATTAATTGAAAATTGAACTATTCTATAAGGTACTGGCTACACTTGAAGGTATCTCTTATAGGCCACTGTTATTCTGTGTTTGGGCACTTACTTTTTTAGATCCATGCCATTTGATGCTGCAGTGTGAAGAGTTGACAGAGAAGATTGTACAAGCCACTAAAGGACTAGAATTTACCCTATAAGCATACAGGGCTTTTTTGTTTGCTTGTTTGTTTTTAAGATAATGAAAAAGCTTATCTTTGAGAAATTCAATGCCAGATGTAAATGGGTAGTATTGTTGATCAGTCAATTCCTAATAATGCCTGTTATGGAAAAACTATGGAGCTTAGGTAGGTTTATTCTCATGAGCAGAGGAATACAATTCGTCTGGTTCCCACCCACTCCCATCCCCTAGAGACCCAAGCATGACTACCCTCCTCGTGTTACGTTGGAGTGTGGGGTTACAGACCCAACAAATGGGATGATCTCAACAATTACGTAGAAATTGCACAATGCCATACACGTGTGAGCATATGTACACCCAACCTGCAACATGGGAAGACAGCCAAAAGTCCTGGACAAACATCGCACTTTGTTTCAAAACAAAACCAGGCTTTGGTGTGTAGAACAGCGAGTTGCTCACACTGTGCTCGACTGTTCAGATATTCGGCCATCCTAGACCTTCCTATTCCTAAATTCAATTCAGACAGTGCTTTTTTCCAGTGTTAACACAATGGTCCCCCAGAGGTAGCTGCAATTTAATTTTCTCGTTCTTCCAGTACTCCAGATCTGACTGTGCTGTGCCTTTTCACTGTGCAAATATACTTGCTTTTAGAATTAACTGATTATCTTTTCCCTTTAATATTCCATGAAAGACAGACCAGCCACTTTCCATGGTAAAATAAATGTCATCACAACTATTCTAGTTCCATCCAGAAAGATTCAATGGTGCCTCTTATCTAAATGAACATATCTAGCAAACAATTTACCACGCTCTCAAACCCCTGCTTTGCCACAAGGCTTCGGGTCAGACCGCCTCAGACGGGATCCAAGAAGCAAACAGAGATGAATGGAATTAGCTTGCCTTGCAGTTTTGGTGCATGTGGTTGAACATATCCCAGGACATCCTGCCTTTGGCCCATTTCCCTGTGAAACAGTGGTTCTGTGAGAGCTGGTCACCGCCACCCCACAGAAGGACAAATAGGAGCAGTGTGTGGAAGAGAATAAGAGGAACTCTTTCTTCTTTATGTCCTCATGTGGGCATGCAAGAAGAAAGAATACTGTGTATTCCAGTACAGTAACACAGCCTCTTCATTCGGCCTCAATTATGTTGGTTTTAATAATTTAAGGGAACTTCTTTTGCATAATCCAATCAAGTTCCTTAAAATTACATTGTATTAATAATACATTATAATGCAGCGTACATGGACAGACATATGTACCATTTTCCTAAAGACAGTGCTTTCAAGAGGTCTCCTGCCTCTGAAATATCACAGGTGGTTACTGTTCTCTAAAACCAATTCCAATGCTAAAAATTGGAATTTCGATGGGGGACAAAATTCAGACTGGGGAAAAAACTCAAAATACGAGATTCTACCATGAAAGACGCAGATAATGGGAAAACCTGTGATGCAGAAATGATGAAAAATATTGTTTCAAAATTATCTACCAAAGAGAAATACTTCATTATTCCCTAAATCAAAACGTTAATTTCATTTCACCTGAACTGTACGTGTTCCGTTTGGGATCACTTCTAGAAGCACCTGTGCTCTCCCAAATTGCTACACGCTCTCACGGACTGCAACGGAAGTTCTTCGTGTGGCTACTCACAGCTGCATTTTTTTCACTGAAATGAAATATTCCATGAAGTACACCACAAAAATTCAACCAGAAGTAAGAATATATTGCCTCACGAGAGCTAACGAGTTACCCCAGAAGATGATATAAATACTACTTGGTGATATTGATAGGAAAAAAAATAGTTTAAGAAATTAAAATATTTTATTGTGGATTGAATTGCCTGACCTGCGATAATATGTTTCATATGGAAATATGAAAACTTATATTTTAGGCAGTACTAATGGTTTAGTGACTTTGTTCATCAAGAAGTTTTACCATAAAATTTTTTAAATTCTGAAAGAGAATGTGGGAAATGGAAATTAAATATTTTATTTCTCATTTGCACAACTATGTGGTAGCCATATGAAAATCTGTTGGAAACGCACTCATTTTCAGTACTGTTGGACAAAAAAAAACCAACCCAAAACCAAACCTCTTCAAAAATAATTGGCAATTTATGCTTTTTGAAATTAGATACAACAAAACCAGTAATTGCTGGGTGAGGCATACAGCATTTTACAGACCGTGTTCTTCCTCAGAACGAGCTCCTGAGGCTGCTTTAAAAGGTGTAATCTTCTGTAATCTCTTCTGGTGCTCAAAGCAATTACTTTTCAATGGGAAAAGCAAGGAGGAGAACAAGAGTATCCAAGAGCAGAGTTCACTAGTTTGTAAACCCTGACCCTTCACATCATTCGGTTATTGACCAAGGTGGTAGAAGGAGAGCGTTACGATTAAATTTCCACAGCCCTCATCTTTGGTGGCATGGAGCACGATGAGGCTGGTGTCTGGTAAGCAGAATTTAAAGAAGAAACTTGTTTAAATCTGATCCCTTCACAAGGACTTTTTTCTCCTCTGTTCCAACAAGGTGAGAGTTTTGTACAAGTAAAACCTGTGTAAGGGCCATGAGAAACAAGAAAAAAATGCTACACCTCCCCCCTCATTCTGCAGCAGCAAGCTAAGGGCAGCCGAGATGGAGAGGGGGGTGAGACAGAACCCATTAACAGAACTTGTGGGAAGCTGGGAGAGGCGGGTGCTGCTGCTGCGGCTGCTACAGCAGTGTCTAAAATGAGGGAAAGAAGTCGTCGACTGGGAACATATGGTAATAGAGCAAATTTGCCGGATGGAATGTGTATTTTCCCCCTGCTTACTCCCTCTCAGATAAAGACTTTGGTTTTATGTGTCAGAGACTTTAAACAATAATAGGTCACTGCAGGAAGCAAATGTTAACAACAGTAGTCCAAAAAAGCTGTTTCTGAGTAAAAAGAAAGGGTTTCTAGGGGTTTTAGGCTCTTACTGCAGGCCAATACACACATCTGCTCTTCGACAGGTTAGATCCATGTTTTTGCCTTCTGTGGCCTTTCTGCAGGAAAAAAGTCAATGGACCTGAGAAATTCCTAACAGCGTTGTAGGATGCTGGGGAGCAGAAATGGGAAGAAGGAGAGCACAGCAGTGAAAATAGGCTGAGCACTCCTTGATTGTGTTTTAGTTGGTGTAAAAGTAGGAAAGACATTATCCAAGACCACTCTGCCTCTCAGCTCTTGTTTTTCTTCTGCAGATCAGCTAGGAAAGAACTGAGTGGAGAACTCATGTGGGAGAAAGCAATTTTTGGAAGAGTAAATTTAAATTAGAGAAGAGCTAAGGGAACTTTGAGGGGGGAGGAAGAAGCACAAACATATGTTTATGGAGATGTCTGGAGATTTAAAAGCTGAAGAAGTACTTATGCACTGAAGGGAAAAAGCAGAATAGGATAATAAAAATGTGACAGTATTACTGAAGAAAACACTGGGAGAAGACGGAAGAATGAGGTTTAGAAAATCTGTAACGAAAAAAAGACCTTCAAAGGGGCAACGGAAACTCTAAATAATAATGGTGAGGATCGCCCCACTCAAATTTTAGACATCTAAAGTTAAGCGTCTGAGTGCAAGCTTGTCAGTTTTTAATCCAGGGAGAGAAATCAGTATACAGAGACAACGAATGCTAGCTGTAAAACTTACCTTAGACACCTAAAGATCCCATAGGACGTGCCCTCTAGAGAGCCTTCTTTCAACCTAATGGATGTACGGGGACTTCGACCAGAATCGAACTTGTATATGCCAAAATACAGAAAGGACTCCCACACTACAAGAACGAGACTAGGAAGGTGAAGACCAATATTTTAACTGAGGGAGGATCAGACACAGGCAAGCGAAGGCAAAAGTAGAGAGGAGGTAAAAGCACATGAGAATGAAAAGAAAGCCTGTAGAAATCACACAAGCGTGCAGAGAAGGAAAAGGCACTTGAGAATATAAATCTTGGACCGCTAATACAGTTTGTTTCACTCAACTTTTGAGTACCCAGTGAAATAACAGAAGTTTGAGCTCTGAGATCATAGCCTTTATACTTGGAAATTCAGAGTCCCTTTGGTTTTAGTCTGAAAACTTGGTAGGTGGATAAAGGTAGTTTTGCCTTTTCAGGAGGTGACCATCTCAGGAGAGCACAGGACTGGAAGGTCATCAAAATCACCGAGCCCTGCTCCCCGTAGCCTCAGGCTTAACAAGACTGCAGAAGAGTCACTCTTTTCCACGCTCTTGCCAGGGACAACTCAAAAGCTATAAACTATTCTAAGTAAACATTAAAACTTTCAGTACAAAAGACAATAAAAAGCATTAGACACTCATCGTGTAATGAAGAGAGAAACTACAGGCCTCACCAGCACTTAGCCTACGTGGAATGCCTAGATGGGTCCCTCGAGGATGACATTTCACATTACAAAGAAAACAAACCTTCTCCCCTCCTATGCAGGTCTCTACCAACAAGACATTAGGAAACCGTTTCCTGACTTCGAAAGGCGTGCTCAACTCATTGCTGAGTTCAGGCATGAAGTGCCCAAGCAGCATTTGTTTGTGCGATGAGGAGTGTCAGCACTTCCCAAGGCGTGACCAAGCTCTGAAACTTCAGATGAAGGCCCTGCTCCCCAACCACCCGCCTTGCAAAGCCAAAGTATTGCTGGTTCTTTCAGGTGACTAATGGATGACATGAAACATGGGGTTAATTAAATACAATATAAATTCAGAACAACAAACACAATCAACAAACTGTGATCCTGCCTGCTTTCAGCTTCCTCTTGGGTATCTCAATAAATCAAGCACCCAAAGGTTACTATCGCATGCTTTTTTCCAACACAACAGCATGGAATCTAGGCAGCCACAGGAAAAGCAAGCTAGGTGCGATTAAAGGAATGCTACGGCCTTTGTGAGTCTTTGAGGACCACTGAGCAGCCTGCAAGTTAATGTGCCAGAGCAGAGAGACTGGCGTTTGTTTACAGCGTGTCCAAAGGCAAGAAAAGAACTGCAGAGGAGGAAAGCAACAAAGAACGACGCTGCCCGCCCGAGCGCTCCTTCCCCGCGTCTGCTTCCCTGCTCTCAAGAGAGAGAAAACGCAGTGCATCCACACTCGGAGCCCGAGTCATGTCTCTGTTGAGAGGTCAAAAACGGCGTTTGTTTGGTCTGTGTCCAAAACTGCCTGAATCACTCTAAAGACTGAAACTTTGTGTTTAAATTCAATAACTAGGGTTTCTTGAACACATCCATTATGACAGCAGGTTCACCTGTGGCAAAACTACAAACTCCTATCCCAGTGTCTTCTGGGCAAGACCCAGGATCAGGCTCTCTGCAAGGAGCTTCACCGTTAGGTACTCCAGGTCAGTCATACAAGGAGACATGCGCTTAGCAAATGCACTTCAGGTTTTATCCAGCTTCCCGGTTTCTCTCCCTCTCTCCTTCCTTTCCACCACCCCACCTCACCCCCAAGATATCCACGTACGGTATTCTAAATGGGCTTTGGCCGAAAGATGGAAGACTTGTCGTCTTAGATTAAAATAAGAGCTTAATGAAAGTCAAACAAGAACAGCCTGTAACATTTTCACAGATATGTTCAAACATTAACTGATTCATCCTTGCTGGCTCATTAAGAAGAGGAAATTACAGCAGAATTCTGTGTTAAAACCACTCAGAGAGGAGATGACAGATCCAGGATCAGTACTTATAAATTACTGTCTCTCACCCTTGGTCTCAGCCCCAGTCCTGCAATAAACGTCTGTGGGAAAGTTTCCTGGGCAGGCTCAGAGCCATCACGTCCTTAAAAAAGCCTAACACCAGTTGAGAAATTTGCTCCTCCTTCTTCCAGCATTTCACCAAAGTCTCAGCGCTTTCAAGCACCAGGCTTATGATTTCAATAATTCACCATGGTAAAAGTCATTTGTGGAATTAGTTATACCGCTAGCTATTCAAATATGTTCTATTACCTATTAGTGCACTGTACAGCACATCAATACAGAGCCCAGATCTTACAGCAAGGGACACTCTGGAAATAGCTAAGCAGACTGATCCATTTAATCTCTGTTGCAACACAGTGCATTAGTGGGACGACTTTTTTTCCCCCCCTTTTTCTTGGCACAGCTTAGGGAGCTTAGAATTAGGACAAATATTCTCTTTCCTCCTCAACAAATGCTTAACAAATGACAAAAGTGACAGCTTTGGAAGATTGATTTTTTAAAAGTGAGGTTCTGTATGGTAGCTTATGAAAGCACTTTCATTTGGAATGATTATTAATCAACCATCCATTCAGATAATTTTCTAATTTAGGGGGAAGAAAATCTATATTCTGTCTCTTACATCCCCATCAGGTACTAAAATATGAATGTCTGCACTCATTAACAAATACAAATAGGGAGTATTATCTGATGCAGAGGGAGCGTTAATGCTGAGATGTAATACTCCTACCTGACAGAAAATATTCTGAATTTTAGTACAGAAGAGATATAATCTGAACTTTAAATATTTTATTATATTACAGCCATAAACACCATACATGTAGGAAATGGCAAACCTATTCTGACATACTGGAACATAGCTGCTTGTTCTGGATGCTCTCTCTGGTTAATTCTACAGAGAGCAGAGACTTAATTTCCTATTAAAAAAACATGGCATGATAAAACAGCAAGTGCAACTAAGGACAAAAAGACAAGAGTGCAATACAAACAGCAGAACTGGTAAATAAAATTTTAAACTCGAAGAATTAAAAGGTATTTTGACTGACACAATTATAAGCCCATCCTTATACTGATGCATAGTTGTGTGGACTATCTACTTTGCTTCCCCAGAATGAATCCTGTGAAAATTGAAAACATAATGTGAATATTTTCACCAAAACATTATTCTGAAATAATCCAAAATACCGTAAATTAGTTTTCTAAACAAAGTGCATTTAAAGCTCAGTCCAGAGGAGTTATGTGCCTTGACTGGGATGGGACAGAAAAGCACCTGCAAAGTGAGTCCTGTGTTTCCTGGCCAACTTTCCTAACTGACTGGCTACTTACTGCGTCAAAGATGAATGCTACCCTCGCTGCAGCCATGCCTAACAGAATAAAAGCTGACCTAAAAACAATAGCTGCACTTCCAGGGGACTGGCTCTTCCCTGAATCCCCTTATTAGCTGCATAGGAACCTTCAGAAGGAAAAACAAAATAAAAATACAATTCCAACAAAATACTGGCTTCTTGGAGGCATATGCTATTGACTTGGAGGCTATATCTTTTTTAGACGTGACTTGTAATCCTTTCTAAATGGACTCTGGAATCATGTTAGGTTTAAAAATCCAAGTTTATAGTGACATGTATATACACAGGCATAATTTATGAAGGAAGACATGCAAACACAATTGCAACACAAAGTATGTGGCAAGGGAGTCATTTACTAGGCTTCCATACAAAACACAAATTTATTACTAAATGTCTATGCCTAAACTCAGTATGTAGTACACCATACTTTAAATTATTAACGTCTCTGCTGGAGAAGCTTCCTTCATAAAATATTTACACAGCACATCTCAGGGCTCTGTATTTTGCCAGCAGTTACTCAAAAGTGTAAGATGAATGTAGTTAGCAGGTCTCTCTTTTCTTCAATAAGCTATTCTTTTCACCGAAAAAAGCCCCAGATGTTTAAGCTGTACTACTACGGCTTTTGTTGTGAAATACTGCGCTCCAACATAACGATATATTTTGACCGCTGAGAGCTCTGGGGGTCAGAGGGCATAGCTTTTGCTAATGACAGTGCATGGCTCTAAAACGCAAGAGGCAGGCGTGCTTCAATTACTTTTCCAATTAGTAGCTACAATCAATGCATCCTGCAAAAAGCCTTAAGGAAAGCGGCAAGATGTTGCAAAATACGGATATCATTCTCTTTTAAGTAACAAGCCCAGGAACAATCCAAGTATTAGTATTCCCTTGATTGTTGTTTCAATAATGCAAACCATCCAATCTGGAAGTGTTGCCTTTTCAAAATCCAGACAGTTCTTCAAAACAAGCAAGTAGTAGGTAACTTATTCTTTTCTAACCTAGGGAAGAAGAAAACTTCTTATTGGTCATTTTGTTAGAGAAAGTATATTGAATTTATGATGCAAACTTCAAATGGGTTGGACTGTTATTTAAAACTAAGCAGTAATTATGCTCTTCTTTTTCAAACCGAGTCCCTGCTCAATAGAAAAAAAGAGCCTCCAGCATTTCAAACTCTTGGCATGCAGTTGCCCGGGCTACTAAAAAGCTTCTCGACAGAGTCTGAGAAGTTTGTTGGCACTTGCATATTCAGTTTATCAATGTTAAAATAAAATTCTGAAGAAGATGTAAGGAAGCAGAAAAGCAGAACTATAGGCTTGAATGGCTTTTAAAATAAACCCATCTATACCCAAGATATAAGCCACATATGTTTTGAAATATGTAAGATTCTACTCTTACCAAACATTCAGCTGCACAGTTTAAAAATACATTTGAAACATTTTCTTGATGTTCGTATAGTTTTATTAAGGATCTGAAGTAATAACTATTTGGATCAATTTTGCATTAATGGTTGATACTAAATGCAGAAAAATTATGATGAGGGAGCATTGATTTTAAAATTCATAATATACACACATCGCTTTCTACTGCGGGCTAAATAATCCATGGCAATACTCCTCACTCCTGGAAGCTCAGAAAAGAGAATTCTGTGATAATTCTATTTAATTTCTGTTTGAAATAATGTAACAGATACATCTTTCCAATGAGGAAAAAAATCACAGAACATGTATGAAATGAAAAATATCTCCACATCCCTTACCATGTAGAAATTACTGGTAGTAATGCAAAGGAATGGGTTTTCTTCTTATATTTGGGGAGAAAAAGTCCTGTCAACTCAATAGTAAATAAGCACATTACTAAAGAGCAAACATCTATAATGAATTGTTTTCAAATCTGCAAGACCAGATCACTTGTGGTTTATCATTTCTAAGGAATGGTTTAGGGCTTTCTCCTGGAGAATAATTTTGAAGTATAATATCTACTGTAACACAGAAGAAATCCTAAAATCTAGAAAAAAGACAATGTGTTAACATTTCAAGGAAGTATCATCTCAACATGGCATCATTGTAAGGAAAAACTGTGAAAATAATCTTAAAAGAGGCAATCAGTTGGATTGAGTGGTAGCATGATTAATACCAATCAACACTGTTTAATAGAAAATAGGTCTTCTTAGGAAATTTCATATAATTTTGTGATGATATTACAAATTCAGTAGACAAAGATAACTTTTGAAAATACTTGCTTTAATTTCTGTATAAATATATCTCCCTATTATCTCTCTAATGAAAAAGTAGCACAGTACAAAACCAACATTTCTTATATATTAAATGTTAAAGAACACTGAGAATCTGAAAAAGAAATTGTACCTGAGGAACCAACACCTAATGGAATATCTTTGGTGATACTGTAAAGACATTCATTATCAAGACCCAACAGGACTGAGCAGGAGACTCAAGACACACTTGAAAACCTAAATACCTCAGAACAAAATTGTGGACAGCAGCAACGAGGTGCTAGCAGTCCTAACAAAGAACCACCAGAAAACAGTTTCTTCCTATAGCACACTGGCTCTCAGAACTTGGGTATTCTGTGAATTCTTGCACCTGGGTGTGCAATGAGGATCAGAAAAGTCACAGATATCTTGCACATGACACTAATAACATTTAAAGAACCTAACTTGCAGTTCTTGTCACCACACCTTCAAATGGGTGTCTACGAAGAAAGAACAGTGTATATTATCACAATAAGGGCGATTAACCTCTGGAATAATTTACAATATATGTAGTTGTTTTTTCTCTCACTTGAAAGCTTAAATTGAAATTAGATGGACTAGAAATATCAAATTGAACAAGACAAAGAGGAATGGATGAAGAAATTCCAGATGAAAAGTACGAAGTATTTTCAAAAGACCAGTAGACCTTTGTTTTTTTTTTCCCACAGGGAACATATTTTGGCACAGACATAACTATCATCTGTGTTAACCCTTCAGCATGGATAATATTTCCTTACCTCACAGTGGAGCTGAAATGAATTTTAATGCTTCTTGTAAAATTATTTTGATGCCAAAAATAAGAGAATAACCACATGTTCTTCCATGTTTACTGATTCTGTCTCCTGCATTTCAATATTATTCATTAATTCTGTTGTATTTCAAATGAGATGTTCAAAACGTATCTGACATCATCAGGGACCAACTTAGCTTATGGCCTCTATGAGATATTGAAACCCAAATTGTAAATAAGATTAAACAATAGGTACAAGCCTAAGTCAGCTCTGTATAACAATTAGTAAATGAAAATGCACCCTCCGCTTTTACCTTCTGGAAATGAGCTGTTCTGGACTACTCCCAGAGCTCTCAGCTATGATGGATAAATGCACTAAAGTATTTCTAGAGTCAAGAGGCACTTGGCTGTGCAAGACCCCTCTTTATTTACTTTACCTATGAATCAACCCAGAGTCATTGCAAGGTAAGTAAGAGTTAAACTTTTCTGCTGATTGAAAGATTTGCTAATAGCTGTGGAATTTGCATGATAATACACATTCATTACTAAAAGAAATATATGCATTATTTTAGATGAACAAATGAACTACAGAACTGAAAGGAATACTTAAAAAATACACATTAAAATGTTTTTTTTCATTATGCACTGTAATTGTTTTCCTCAAGGTGTCTGTGTGTTTGGCTGCACACGTGCATACACACAATTAGGTCTATCCAATTGAAGTAGTTCTTTAGAGTTTCCTTTAGAATTAGGAGGACTCAGCTAATGACATGGGGCAGGTCTCTAGCTCTTTTCCATTTTGTGCTGGACATCAGTAAATTCAAATTTTGTCTAATGTGGCAGACTCCTTGGAAGGACAAAGTGATTCAGCTGGCACTCCCCTTGAAACTCCCTCTTCAGGGGAGCACACTGCGGAGAGGAGAGCATGCCATAATCTTAGACGTCTCAAGGGCTCAGGGATCACAGTTGACCCCAAGTAACGCTTATATTTGGTTTTTTTCTGATCCTAAACTTAGAAAAATAAAAATACGATCCATGGATAGCTAGAAACAACTTCTTGAACTTGACCACAGAACATTTTTCAAGACTTTTCTCTAAAAACTATGTCTTGCATAGGTGGCATCGTAGTTGAAGAACACACAGAATTTGAGTATGTTTCACTCTAGGGTCTCTCAGATGCTAAGCAAAAGCCACTTTAGCACAAACAGCCGAGTATTCTTTCTTAAAATGATGTGCTCTACAATCTCCTGCTATATCAGTGATACGGTAAGTATATTATTTCCCCCTTTCTACTTAACGCTACCTGCTCTCATTTTTCATATACAGAACATGCTGGAACGAGCACAACGGATGAAAGATAAACCGAAATACACTTCCATGGGGCAATACATCCACCTTCCAGACAGCGCTCCAGGTTCACACTCGCAAAGAGGCCTAAAGAATTTCCCCTTTGAAGACCAGACAGAACTCCCCCTCCACAAAAATACCGAGCTGGGAACGCCTAGCATTCAAGCACTGCAATATTGCACTCTATATGATAGAGGAACTGCCCGATTTGTAAAAGACTTTACTAACAACTACCTGTTTCACAACAGCAGATTATAGAAGTCGCAACATTACAAAAAGCATTTAAACCAGTCGCGCTTATGTGATGACTGAGAATCTTAAAGAGGAAATTCTATTTGTCACCCTGCACTGGGTCTGCATTGTGCTTGTGCTTTCCAAAGCTCCGAAATGACTAAACAGAAAACAGGTGTTTAAGCTCTTATGGTATATCTGGCATGCTCATGCCACATTGTTTTCTTCCACTGAATTTATGCACTAATGTAAATGTGATCTCATTTCAATGACAAAGAACACCCTCCATAAAAATAGTGGTACAAGAACTTGCAACGGACTTAGTCGTCAATGTTTCTGGCTAACACTCAGTGTATTATACATAATTCAGTACTGTAGTACCTTACTCTGTACATTCTTTAAAATAACATCTCTTTACCAAAAATGAAATCTTTCATGATATAAACCCAACATTATTATTAATAAGGAGACTTACACCATATCATTTCATCTGCTTCAAAAACAGTGAGTAATGAATGATGCTGTCTGATAGCTCTTGGATTAAGTGGGAGAAGGTGCAGTAGAGGCCACTTGTAAAGTTTTTCATGATTTTATACACAGATCTAGCTTTATTTTATTCTTAAGGTCAAGGGACACTATAAAATCACTTGACAAATGGCATGACGTGTTCAGGAGGAAACAAGAAAAAACCTAGGAAAAGATTGCAAAGTTGCACGTTAGTGTAGAAAGTACACCACACAGTAGAAATACTATAAAGTTACCACACAATAGTCATGCAGTAAACCTAATAATTACAGCACTGTGGACATGACGATAAAGGGGAAAAAAAGGATAAAATATGTTCTTGTTAGAAGAGTCCCCATGTTTATCCATTAGCAGGTACAATTAGCATTTAAAATTGCTGACGCTGGAAGTGGTATAATTGTTCATTGCTGCCACTTCTGGGAAAGGTTCAGTTATGTATTTTCAGGGAAAATAACAGGCACAGGGGTGATGTGTTTTGTCTCAGCGGCACCTTTTAGCACCCCGGTGCTTGCTAGTCAACTACAGTAGCACTGACAGTGAGCTCAGCTGAGACGTTCACTTTGACCTCATCAAGAGCATAAAGGAGTTGCGTATGGTCAAGTGGAAAAGAAATTTTCTTTGAACCACCTGCAAAGGCTAACGCAGAGCAAAGATTTGTTTCCTGATTGATTGGTGTCCCTGAGCATGAATTTTAGATGCTGTTAAAAGAAATAAGAAGGTAACTTCCAGCAATTAAATCCACAGAGCTCTCTGTGCTTATAAAATCACCAACAGGAAGTGACTAGCCATGCTGGTGCAGGACAGAGGCTGTTATTCTCCTAACGAAAGCCCTCTGTCTGGGGCTTCCACCTCAGCTTCCAGTTAGCTGCTGTAGTTTTATCTTGCCTATGTAATAGGCAGTTTTGCTTCCTCCTGCCAATAGTCTGCCATGGTAAATAGGAAAAATGTTCTCGAAACTGCACAGTCGCTCACACATTTTATATCTGAGAAATTAGATCAGTTTATGAGCGGCATATAACAGTTCTGTTATCCAAGTCTCATGATTTAATTCCAAGTCTTATGACATTTATGTATTTTCCCAAAGTGCCAACTGATGGGAGTTACACATCCCTTACATTTTTAATCTAGTTTCCTGAGAAAAGGAAGCTTTTATGATCACACTGGCCTGTATTTCAATCTAGGAAGAGCTTTCTAATAACTTTTGAACCTACAAGCTGATTTAAGTTAAAATTAGGGATAAAAGTCTCAAAGATAATTAAGTTCCTAAGAGTCTTATACAAATCACTGTCTGTGTTGCAGACGGAAGCTGAAACTGCTGGCCCCTCCATTGGAAATGTGGTCATAACTCAGCCGTGAGACACTGCTGTGGAGCTTGTCAGCTGGTTGACCAACATTCCAGTCCTGGCTACTCGGCATGCACATAGCTTTAGGCATGCTGAACTTTGTACAAATGCTGCTTCTTTTCTGGTGGGAATGTAATAGGGAGGGAGCCCATGGTGACAAAGAGTTTAGAAAAGACAGGAGAGAAATCTGTAGGGCAAAAGACTTTCAGTTCTACTGTTCAAAAATATATTTTTTTCTCCTTTAACGTAAGACCTACTCACATGGCTGGTGCAGAAAAACCTACAAATACAAGCCACTAAACCTCTAAAGGCTCAAAAATCAATAAACTGAGTCTAAAGAACAGAAAAAAATTTAATCTCAAGACTTCTTTAAGCACCCTTATGATCTTGGGATGACAAGCATTGATAATACTGTAAGAAGTTACATCAAAAAGATGTCAGGGCCAAATCCTTGCTTAAAAGTGGAACACATCTGAGAGGCAATGCTCAGAGATATACAGAAGGGGAATTTCCCCGTAGGGAATATGAACAAGGAGTTGAGGATGGGATCTGAATTGCCCTCTTTTCCTATGTCTTGTTTCACTGCAAAACACAGTGGGGATCAGAAAGGTATCTGCCACGCTGTTCTTAACATACAGGACATGGACTTGCAATATTCACATGCAACCTTTGTCATTTTCATGCATTTGTGCCTGAGAACTTTATAAGGCATTTATGGAGAGAATGACCCTCTAAAAACTCATATTCAACTGTTCCTTAAAAAAACTACAGCTGCACAGAACAGTAGAAACTATTAAGGGTCAATAGAGAGAAGAGACTAAAACGTTGCTTTAAAACGTTTCATTCCAGCTAATTTTAAGTTTGGATGCTGACGCAATATCATTAGCATATTAGAGCTGAACTCTCCACAGCTACTGATACGTCATTATAAATAATTGAATACAAGCCTATAGGTCACTGTAGCAGAAAAATAAATTAATTACAGTAGAAATGGGCTCTTTTTTGTCTAATGCATTAAAAAAAACCTTAAAAATACCAGCTGGATTTTAATTGAGGTAAAGTGATTAGAAGCTCCTACAGTCTCTCCTTCTTCCCTAATCCTGATCTTTCCACTCCTGCTCATCTATTCTGTGCAAGTTTTAGTCCAGCGGGCAATTACAGTGACACCAAGCACTGCAATCCAGCTATTCCCTCCTTAATAGCATGTCACGATCAACAAGATCCCTCTAAACTCGTGGGAAGTCAGTCTTTTCACCCGAACACCGGCGGTGCTTTGAGAGCTTCTCTGTCCTCACAGCAACACAGCCAGAGCACTTACACTACTGTCTTGAGCTACACTGACACTTTTTACCGCCCCGGGATAAGGAGACCATGATGCAGGAGAGGGAACGTGTATGTGACTCAGGGTAGGCAATTCAGACCCTTAGCAGGCTGCGCTTCATCGAGGAGAAAACAGGCTTTTGGCGAAGCAAAACTGAGACGCTCTCTCTACTGAGCAAACAGCTGGGGGAGACCAACTTGTGCATTCGTGGTCAATACTCGCAGTTAAGGGTGAAAGAATTGCCCCAAGCGTTACAGTGAAGCTCTGCTTACATTTTTAATCTGCATGATAAGCGTGCACTTCTAATCCCAGCTCACATTTCTACCGCACGAAAGCCCGCCTTAAATTGTTCTGGTTTGTAGCCTGGCTCTACCTTGTCAGAAAAACAAAGTGTAAAAACGTAAATATGAGGGGCTGAAACCTTTGTAATTTCTTACCTCTCCTATCTTTTAAGGCAGCATCATTTTAGGCTCAAATAAGGTAACAGGCAAAGCTCTAGTGAAGTAATTTGGGTCTTAAAACTGTGAGATATAACTGAGGGATGTCACTATAAGAAAAATTATCAGCAGTGCTCTTCTACAAAATATCATCACTGAAACTGTCACAGGACAATACCACCTAGTAATTCCAACTATGGACCAGGAAGGTCTTCATACAGACCAGTGAAGACAGGTGAGAAGGAGAACAAAACCAAACTAATTTAAAACGCAAATATCTGAAGGTTTTAGTAGCTGATGGACAAACTTCAGAACAACAAAATGTACTGTGTTTAATTGGAAATCCATTATTAAGAGCTTGTTATTAAGAACACAGCTAGGAAATAGCCAGGCTCTTTTTTTTGATACCGATAGTTGCGATAAAACACCCTAAAATAGCCTTTGCTCAACAGAGACAGTTCCTAAAGGGAATTTTGATCTTGGTGTTAGCATGGCTTGGAGCTGAATGCACTCCAGATCGTACAATGCTCCAGTTAGATTCCAAAGGAGTAAAGACAATTAATTTCCTAAGTCAGCAGACAATTGTTAAGTGACAACAAAGCACTCGTCTATCTCATCATTCACAGAACAGGAGCTGTTAAATGTAAATAAATGGGCAGTCAAAGATACCACAGATCTTCTACTATTCATATAGCAAACACATGGCTATGGTACAGTTGTCTATTTGTCGCTCCAGTTTTACCACAGTAACCTCTATGGAGAAAGATGAGACCAACAAAGCCAACTGGTATGTTAAAAAGCAGAGTTGGGCCCAAATTTATCAACAACAAAATCGTTAATAACTCTGCTTAATTACAACCTGTTCTATCCAACACAGAATATGCACGAGTTTTCCAGGAGATTTAATTATTTAGAAAGTTGAAAGATGTGATAAGCTATTTTTGAGATAGAAGGAGACAAAGAAAGAGACAAAAGTCAACACTTCAAACTGGTAATTTTTTAATGATCTGTACTCATAAGCTGTCAGAAAAATATTCTGTCTAATACAATGAAGCAAATTCTTTCTCCAAGTCAAGGTAATAGTGGGAAAAATAGGCTTGGTAATAAAGGAAATTGTTTTATTGACTGCAGAAGAGCTATCACTCCATGGCATGAGCAATAAGAAAAATACTTTGGACAGTGACCAATTGAGAGGAAGGGGGACTTAAATCAGAAACAAAAGCTGACTTTTAAAATCAGGCTCTACAAAAAATGGGCGTTTTGCACAGGACCGCAAACGTGGGGTAGAGTTATCAAATTTTTAAAATAAATTATCAGTGCAAAGAAACTTATGGTCTTCTTGAAAAAGGGACTTAATATTCTGGCAGAATATTATATTTAGAAATGTATCCTTAGTTTCTTGTGTATTTTCACCCACACATCAGTATTTCTAGGGAAACATAGACATGCACAATTTACAGAGTTGCAGATACGCCATTATGACACATTTCTACACCTCCACCTTCATGCTTAGTCAAACATTTTGAGGGACCATAAAAACTTCAGCTAAAATCTCATTTATTTTATCAGAAAGGAAAAGATTTCTCAGCTTTTCGAAGGCTCACTGGACCCCTCTCCTTCCAAACAGGCTGTGTTTCATGTTCTCCATCCCAGAATACAGCAGAAAGATGCCAGCTGGCTTCCAAAATGCCAGCTTTACAGGGACTATGCTCAGCTAGGCTGACTAGTGTCTGCATGCTGCTCAGCCCTGGGGGTTATAAGCAAACTTTGGTTAACCAAGAATTTTGGTTAAGTGCTGTTCTGTAAAATAGGTATATAATGTGTATTGCATAAATCGCTCAAACAGATGTTGTCTAAGCTGCTTGGACGCTGACATTTCAAGCTGAATATTGTTTATTATTAGCATATGCTAATTGCATGTTATTTATGAATAGCATACCATGCTAATCAGTTATAAGATTGGTTCATGTTACATCCAGTTTACAAGGAAACCTCTTCTGAAATAAGCCATGAGTCTGGCCCTGCACTCCCAAAATGCAACATGAAGGCGTCATCTACAACTGCCTTTATACTGTATGATCAGCAGTCATAGTGAGCTCCTTTCTCCTTTTTCAACACCACCAGACAACATCTTAGATCTAAACAAAGATCCGAGACCTCTCCCCCAGAAACTTGCTTTCATTGAATACGGCAGAATTAGTTCTCAACACAGATTACGGAAAATGGCTATAAACAATAGAAACTACCAAACTTTACCAGCAACACGCTTTGGCTGTTAATAAGCATAAAATGGGAAAAAAAAAAAAAAAAAAATCCTCCAATACTAAATAAGGTGCAAAATACAAAAATATTCCTGAAAAGATATGCAGTGATCGAGGATTAATAACCACACCTACATCTAAAGCTGTCACATAAAACTGCTCTTTTTCTCACAACAAAGGTAGGCTTTCTATATAAATTATATCCAAAATCACCAACTCAGAAAGATTTGTATTAAGTACAGATTTATCTTCTAGCTAGTTATCAACGCTAACATGACATAGCTCATAAATTAAGACAGTTTTATGTGAGTTCAAACAGGAAAACTTAAGCCTGTGGTGAGTACCAATAAAGACATTATATTTGCCTTGTATAACCTGAACACGTAAACTTTATCATTTATTCTCAAGACCTGGTTTTGATGTTCACTTCTTCATATGACATAAGGGTATACGAATCTTCAATTCCTATTTATTTGTACCCAATGAGCCAATTCAATCAAATTCTTTGCAATATGAAAATTCCAGTGCTTTATACAAGTACGTTACCAACTATTTAAAATTACGAAAACTAATCTATTTCCAACTTCATTTTAAATTAACACTACGAACTCTTCCCCTACAACAACAGCAAGCCTGACGTTGTTTTCATGCATCTCAAGGACAGAATTCAAACACTGAATTGGGCAATAGGAAATAATTTATGTTCCTAATCCCAACTTAATTAGCTGGATCTGAATTCCAAAATAATGGCTACAAAGATCCTTTTTAAAAAATTAACAATAGGGTCACATAATAGACTATATTGGCATACCTACTTAGCCTGTAGCCTCATGGTGGATGAAAATTTCTAAAAACAAAGGCAGCCTAACGTGTCAGCTACTACTTTTATGACTGCTAAATTTGAGAGCTATCCTTCTGTAGTATACTGGAGAGGGAAAGACAGATGTTTTAAATCTGCAGAGCCTCAGCCACCGGGCTCTGAAGACAGCAGGCAACAGAATGGAAGGAAGAAATTATCTTGATAGAAAAAAATCCCAGGAGTTAACCCGCTTGATCTTTCACACATACCAACTAGATTTTACAGTGCTCTGACAGTTCCTCCGCAGTCAGAGGTGCTCGCTATTGTGCTCCTGCATGTGGTAGTCCTACCAGCATACCATCATGATCTCCTGTTCTTTGTTCTAGTGTTAGAACTCTTTAAAAATAGACTTTACTAAATACACTTCCTGAATAGTTCACTTCTGTTGGAAGCTGAACTAAATAAGCTAAGAGAGATCACCTTTTCTATAACCATCAGACAGCCTATCTGGTGATGGAGAAAATCACCTCCAAACACAGATACAGTTAAACCAGCCAGGTTAAAAAACTATTGATTAGCTATATGAACACATCCTCTTCATCTAAGTTTTCTCATAAGGCAAAGGATATAGCACTGCTTCCAACCCCGAGTTCTTAAAGCCTGTTCTTCAAAAAGGATATTGAGGAGAAATAGAAAAGCCATTAGCTGAATTGAATGGAAAGAAATGCAGTTGATTCGAACCAGGTCAGGATTCTCGTTATTGAGTTTAGCTAGATATACTGAGCCAAAAGTTCAGATTACAAGGATCGTCACAGAGGAAAACAAAAGAGCTGTTATTTCTGCAGAAGGGGCGATAGCACACAGACTCTCAGACACCAAGCAAAAGCAGCAAATACCTCTAAAGACTGACCCCTCTCTTGCTCCTACAGAAATCTTGATCCCAAATCAAGCCACTGCCAAACCTTAATCACCCACTTGAAATGAACAAAGATTTATTCTATTATCCACATTGTTATTGCTTCTATATCTGTCTCATCTAAAACGTAGTTTAAAGTACGGTCATCAGTCATAACCTCTCAGCAACAGAATACACACTGCCACAGCATTCCTTCCCATACATCCTCTGGGAGGTCATTCAGAGCCAGTTGTTTAGCCAGTTGTAGGAATTAACAGCAAGTAAAACGCATTTTTACACCCTAAAGGGAAACCACTCCTTCCTTTCTCGCTGTCTGGCAAACCGTGACCTGCTACAAGCTTTCCAGCAGGCACTAGCTCGGTCAGACAGCAAATAAGGCACTCAGCACCTAATAGGATAAGGTTCAAAAGCCCTGTTTCTGCAACATTCACATTTGAAGATCAAGGCTCAGAAATTAAGGACATGACATTTTCCATATGCACAGTACTTAATGACTTAAAAATAAACATATGTACAAGTATTTCTGTAATTGAGTTCTCAGACTGTAGTGCTGTCTCTTCATTATTTGACTCTAAAAATCTTACAAATATGTTACTAACATCCTCTATCAAATCTTCTTAAGGAATGTTTCCAGCAAAATACAGCCCTAAAATTTGAACTTTCCTACATTGAAGAAATACAGCTTTTTTGGTAGATAAAAATTGATAAGTATTTCCCATACTATTTCAAAGGAAGAACAGATTCATCTCTTGCACTACTACGGTAACCCATGAGAACTCAAAACCAATGACTACAACCTCATTAAATAGAAAACCGGATGTTTAGGATTATAAGTTCATTGTCTAATTTGGGAGAAATACAATAAAGAATGGCTACTAAGCCAACCATTATATTCAGGCCATTTCAAGCAGGTGATCTCCTTCTGTTATTGTAGACAGAAACTCTTACACGTGTACTTCCAGGGCATCCCGCCCTACACCCCGAAGAGCAGCCACAGGACTGTCTGCAGGCTGACGTCTGTCTTTGGTGTGAATCCACTGACATTCGATCTGTTTGGGCATGGGACTCGTTTCAATTTTCCTCGTTAGGCCTATCAAGGGCATCTGAGAGAAGAGTTGGTACTGGTGTAGTTGAAACAAAACATGTCATGAACATGAGTGAAATTACATCACGCTCTTTATTCTAATGATTTTTCATGATGACAGATGGCTCTATAACCTTATGCCTCAGTCCAAGTGCAAATTATTTTGAAAGGCTGTATTGACATGCTCATGGACATGCACAAATGCTGCTTCAGACTCACAATAATATTTACAGGCACTTTAAAACACATAAAAAACAAATATAATAATGAGAGAGTAATGCATATTTCAGGAATGTAATATTCTCTGCAAATGAATTAATGATTTCACCTTTTGTCCGATAGTGTTTCAAACCTCTGCCTAAGTTTTGGCATCACATTATCTTTCAAATTAACTATAATTTTCCACTGCTACACTCACTAGAATGAGCAAACATCCAAAGAAATTAGAAATGTGCTGACACAATCACAAAAAAACCCCCTAAAACCAACTGTTTTCTCATGTGGGAAAAAGCTCTGCTTTTTCCTCATTTTGTATATTACTTAATTTCCAAAGTTGGGGCTTAATCCTGGCATGTTTGCAGTATTGAACTGAAAACTTCTATGAAAATAACCTGAAAAAGAGTTCGTGTATTTCCAAGGATAGCAAAGTAGTGCCCAGCAGAAAGGGTTTCTCACCATGGGACAATGTATAGAAAATAGTCTAAAAGAAAGCCTAAAAAAAGAACACAGCTCTTCAGATAATTAAAGTGCTTTAGACCACTAGCCAATTGATTTTCTCCTTGTAAAGGTATCTCAATTGAAATGTCCAGAATAAATCATGTGTTAAAATTATCTTCTGAAGTAAGAGCTGAGTGCATATTGATTAATAATTATTTGCACTAACAGACTGAACTAAAGTAATACCATCAATTACTTCAAAAATCTGCAAGATCAATCACGATGGAATCAACCATTCAAAGATTCACTCCAGTTTTCCCAATATTTCAGAAGTGTTCATCAAATAGCTTGCTGGAGATACCTTGGTTTCCCGTTTCTAGACCTATGGAAATTTGTTTTAAATCCCAATTACCACTAGGCATTTCAGCTACGTAATAGAGCTCTCGCCTTTCAATTACATGGGAGGTCTGCAAGAAGAGCAAACGTTTTCCACATCAAGGATGAGGCATGAGGGGGCACTTTCACCAAGGAAATTTAGTTAATATTTCATACTTATGCTCACACAGCAAAGAAAATGCAAACAGTGTAAACTAATGACCAGAACAGATGATTTACATAGAGCCACCTATCCAAAGACAGGGGGATACTCAGTATAAATTAACTCCGCTTTACATACTAATGAGTCCTACTCGCTGAATTTGTCTGGGCAGCACAATAAAACTCTGGTAATTCTACAAAAAATGACAATTTAGTCTGCATGGTTATAAATAGCATGGAGATCATTAATCCCTTATGGCACCACAGGCATTTCTCAAGCCTGGCATCTTACTGAAAATCAAAGAGCATTTTCCTTTCTCATGATGTATAGCACTATTAGAGTCGGGTGGGGAGCCTGCTGGCTATAGCGCCAGGCTGTAAGCAGGTTTGAACTCAAAAAGAACATTTCTGTGGTTCTGGTTTTCATGGTTTCTTTTCCATTAGGTTTCAGGTTTACTCCCTGCAGAAATGTTGAATAACAGACAGACAACAGGTCACGAAATTCGGTAGAACTTAGTCCACAGTTCTACCAAAGATGCTGTCTGAAGATGTTCAAAAGGGCAGCAATGACCTTTCAGTTATTTCGTAGATATTTTTTTTTTTTAGGTTGGCTGACACGGGACCAACTCTTGCATATACAACCAGGTCTTCAGAAGAGAATGGAATTTCTATGCACTTCCTCCGTAATGCACCAAGAACATGTTATGACCTGAAACAATAACACTTTTAGCTGAAATATCTAATTTAAATTTAAAAATTCTTTACATAAATGAGATGCACAGATCTGTCTGAGCATCTTAATTTTATGAATTTTTATACTTCTAAGCAACTTAGTAGTGAGGACTGATTATTTGCATTTATTTACATACAATTTGCAGGAAAAGCTGGAAAAAAAAGTAGTAAGAAAATCCATCACTTTGACTTTAAATGAAAGTATTTCTGTAAAAACATCTTGAATGCTTATTTTCTTATTTTACTTAGAAAAATGCTTTTAATATTTTCATAAGTCTCAGAAATAGCCATTTTCTTCATCTAGTACATTTTTTAAAAAGAAATCCAGCAATATTTTTGAGGTATACAAATGCAAAATACAACTTTTTCTTTTTTTCCCCTAAGAGAATTTAATTTCCTAGCAAGGTGAATCACCATCCTGATATGTTCTGGGTATTCTCTGAATTTATGTTTTACTAATTTTATAGACTCCAATCCTTGCCAGGCTGCTGGGGGGAAGTAGGGACCCATTAATGAAAAAACGGTGTAACCTGCATGTACAAAACTAAGCGTTTCTGCTCCCGTTTTTAGGTCCTGTGCTATCTGTGGATTATTTCTTATGATGCTAAAACGTGTTCAGATAAATTCTTGGTAATTTCACACCTGCATTCGGCATATTTTCTTAGTCTTTTAAAGCTATGATTTTCACATGTAGCCACATCCCTCCTGGCTGCCAGCTGTATCTCTAATTAGCTGCTACTAAATCATACCTGTTCTCAGAATTAAGACGGTCAGTCAACGGCTTCTCAGCCCTTACCACTGCACATAGTTTAACTCTCTTACTCTATTTCTTCATCACATCACCCGGTCTGCCATTTCAACCCCAGGCCTCTGTAACACACGTGTAAAACGAGGAACTCGCTAGAAAAGGCAAAGACAGACAAAAACCTGGGCACAGATGCTGTGCTACAGCTGAGCTTTCTAAGTAACCATATTAGGCAGCTCCGCAGTGCAGGAGCGCTCTCAGAAAAGAACCGTGGGTGTGTTTCGTTAAAACACGCTCCAGTCCCTGCCATCTGCCATAGTGATAACTTCACCTGGCTTTCATAGCACCCTTGGTGTCGGTAACTCAGCACAGTATCACGGACAGCTCGTGCCTGAAGGACTTAGACACACCTCAAGGAAAGCCAGCAGAAGCCTGTGCCTGGCGCAGCCCCTGGGGACCCTGTCGCTGCCACAGCCAAGCGCGGGTGAGACCTCCGGAGCACAGCTCCTGCCTCTGCAGTGGGACTGGGGGGCGCCCCCTTCCCTGCAGGGCATAACCAACGGAGCGGAAAGCCCGGCGTCACTGCGGGTGCAGCCCAGTGCCTTAAAGCAGGGTTGCCCCGAGTTAATGGTAAAAGGGAAAACTCACTTCACACCTTCTGCTTCAACTAAAACAAAACATACAAATAGTAGGAAAAAAATGTGTTTTCAGGCTTTCACAAGCACTTCACACGTTCCCCCTCCCTGCTTTTTTCTTCATGTGTGTGCTTTTCTATATATCCGCCAAGTTCCTCCATGATTCAAGATATGCATTTCCTAAATTTTACTTACATGATTTCAACTGCTAAGTATTTTGAAAAAGAATGTTGTGCTGATTTGCATCAGGTCAGGAATGCGTTGCTTTTTACTACTTTGCCTTTATACTATAAGATTGCACATTGCAAGATTTCAGACTTTCAAACTCACAACTCTCCTCTACTGTGTACTTTTAATCTGGTTGAAATTTAAAAGAAAGGGATTTGACTCTTGCAAATTAAGAGATAGTACAAGTCCATTAATTTTCATAATCAGATTAAGGTGTTGTAATAAAACTTTCAGTGACTCGAGGGAAAGATTGCTTGTGACAGCAAAGCGTAATTAAGCAAAACTATTGTGTCTGTATCATTAAAGAAAACATTAAAAAGTAATTTGAGTCTAGGGACCAGCACTTCAAACCTTCCCTAACCCTAGCCTCAACCCACAGCCTAACTCTGTGGTGTAAGCACATTTTGTCAGCAGCAGCCTAGAGGCCTCATGAAATTAAGTACGCTGTGTCTTTACACTGGAAACAGAACCCTGTCCACATGCGTTTCAGGCATGATAGGCATTCGTTACTGAAGCCAGCGGCGCCAGCAGCTGGGAAGTACAAGACGGAGCTGTCTTTCACTTCTTTTGTCTTCTCTTACCACTTCCAGATTCACACGCCTGAAATAGGCACTCCACAGGTTCTGTTCTCAAAAAGCAGGTATGTCCCTTCCTGCAAAATGTGACATTCCGATGGTCCTTATCCTGAGAAAGAAAAAGCCTCCCCGAGTGTCGAAAGACATTCTGTGTCCTTGAAGTCCTTTCACTCTCCTTTAGAAGAAACTATGGGAGTCACAAGTAGGAGAACTCCAAGGAGGCAAGGCACATTTGCCTTGCCATCATGTAGCAGCTGTCAACTCTTCCATGCCAGTGACAGACACGTGAAACCGCATGAGAATTTGGAAATGAGGTATGGCACAAAAAAAAGAGAGGTGCCAGGAAAAGGTCAGTCCACGCTGCTGTAGCCTCCACAGAGCAACCGAGCAGACCCATGTGCTCTGTCATTACACTGCAGCTAATGGCAAGGTTGCAGATAAGTCCGTGGCGTTGCCAGAGCTGGGGCTCTCAGCCTGAGGACCATGCCTTATGGGCAGATGCTCCAGGCAACCTCCCAGAGATCTGGGAGGCTTGCGCCAATTATCCCACAGATCTTCTAGCTCTACACATTTATCAAACCACATCAGAAGCCCAGCATAAAGCCAAGGCACCAAAAGCCCCACAGACGTCTTATTATTCACCCAGCATTCACACGAGCACAGGCCTTTTGATGATCATCTATCCAATAATCATTCTCACGTAGATTACAGGGTCCTGAGGCCCCGACTTGGTTTGTTTTATAAATAGACAGATTAATTTCCCCCTGCTTGACCATGAAACACAGATTTTAAAAACAAAAGGAGTGAAAGACTCTAAAACCCCCACAGGAAAGTTACTCAGCATTTCTCAGCCACTTACTATCACTTAGTTTTACTCACACTGTGAATAAACTGCATTGCTCTTAGAAGCTAAGATTCTCTAAACGAATATGAAATAGATTCCCAAAAAGTTGTAATGGTCTCTGGCTTTACAAGGAAGACCTATTTTTACATAAAGAAAAGTTGCTCGCCACTTTTAAAGTGAGACTTAGCAACGGAATAAACAATGGTATTTTTGACAACATGTTTGCCCTCGTGCAGAACCATAACAGAATCCTAGATCTACGTCATCACCAGTATGTTATTTGTTCAGGATAACTGCATGATTGACAGTGCACACATCAGTGAGAATAGCTGCAGTACCAAAATACACATATGTAAGATTATTTCCTCTTAACAGACATTCCTACCCATCCCGTTGGAAAAAACCATGCTGGCCAGAAGCCATTGTCCTACACCTTTGAAATGCTGCTCTTGGATTTTATCTTCAATATGAATATACTCTAGCCAAAACAGGAGGAGTTTCAAGTGAATATTTTATGTCCGGTGGTCAAGCAAATACTTCAAATGTCATGCCAGCAATTAAAATGTGTCTAGATTTTTTGGCTACCGTGGTAGTTGAACTTAGGACCTTCACAGTGAGTCACTGCAGTCACACCATCACTGAGATATCATATTCTGCAAGTACAAAGATGGGAAATTTTCCAGATTGTCTGCCAAGTTTCACTGCACCTAGGATACAGCAAGTGTCATAAATAGAATTTGCCACAGCAAGCCTTGCAATAACTGCCAGAAAAACGCAAGAGATCTCCTGTAGCCTGATTTAACATAAACAAGCCAAGACATGCAAAAAGTAAAAACGCTGCCCTGCAGTCACTGCTTAATAGCTTTTCCAATTGAGCATGGAGAAGTCTGACCTATTGAGAATGTCTGTCTATCCAGCGTACGACAGTGCCTTACGCACTGCAGCTTCTGCCGCTTCACGGGGAACCTTCCATTGCTACTTGGAGGACAGCAGATTTATGTTCAGAAAGAGCTGCATTTAGAGTCTGCTGTGCATGTATATATGAATATTTGGTTTTACTGATTCTCTGCCCTGAAATAACAAAACAAACCCCATGCATGTTAAAACATATGGCTTGGATGAGGAATCAGTAAATGCAAAGCTCTTTTATTTCCTCATTGAGTCTCACTTCATAACCGCTTGGGCAAACCAGATCACAGATCTTACTGATAACATTTCACAAAAAACAAGTCTTCCTCATGAAAACACAGGAATCCAAAAATGCACTTATAGCCTACTTAATTTTTATTCATAGAATTTTATTTAACATTTAAGAATAAAAAGAATTACCTACAAATAAAATATTTTTTCATTATTTTATAATACGGCATTTGAAAACCTACTCCTCCTCCTGTAGGTTATCCTTCAGAGAGGAAAATGTTAAAATACATTTAGGAGAATAAATTGATGAACAACTATGGTAATTGTTTTGATTGTATTGTAATAAACTTTACCAGTGGTATTACTTGCAAACACAGAGACATGAGTACAGACTGAATATAACTCTACTTGTAATTTTTACATTATAGGCTTTAGATTGCAGTCATGGTATGTTCCAGAGCATTGAAGGATTCAGTAGAACAAAGGAATAAAGAACTTACGTCTTTAGCAACCGCATTACAAAGGTAACACTACCTTTAAAGAAAACATTGGTCAATTAGTTGGAAAGGGCAAACTCTTATTTTTTTTCCTCTTCACCTTGCTACAGAGAAACATCATCCTGGGAAAGGTCACAGTGCATTGTAGAGAAATTAGGGAAATAGGTTGCAGTGAACTTAGTGCCGTTCTTCTGTGGCAAAGAGCAAATCTCTGCATTTATAAAAAGAGTGTACAGATAATGGTTGATCAATGAAGAAGTGAAAGTGTAAATGACTGCATCATGAGAGCTCCATGCACAAAGGTAGCATGAACGTGACTGTCATATGTGCTATTATTCCATGTACTTTGAACACAGCAAACTCTGCTCTTGAGAAACAACTCAGCTTCAAATGAAAAAAAAAAGCTAAAAATTGTTTTTTTAAACAGCTTATAAGTTGTAGAATGTCCTGAGTACAGGTTTAAAAGAAATTAGATTAAATAAAATGAAAATTTTATATAAGACTGGGAAAATGGCACTGGATTTGAAATCTTGTATATAATAAACCAGTGATCTATAAAAACATATGGGAGGGATGCTGACTGAGCAGAAAGACCAAGGTTTTCTTCCAGTTTAAAGCTGTGGTCACAAGAAAACAAGAAGAAGAAAATATTAAAAACTTCAGGGGTGTTTCTTTTCGTTATTTAGGAAATTATAAATTCCTTTTAGAATGAATTTGACAAAAATCCAGTGATTTACTAGAGTAGTGTTTACCTTTTTAGAATACTCCTTTGAATGCTCAGAGCCCTGATACCATTTGGGAGTTTGTCATCTGGAAAATCTCAAAAAGATTTCATTCCCTTCATACTTAGCTAGGGAAACAATGTTAAATAATGGAAAATAATAACCTCATGGGATTGTTTTTCCTTACTATTATATTGTAATGATACCAATGCAGCTACTTCCGATAAAAAAAAAAAGTGCATTAACTCCATGGCGTATGTAAGCTATTTATCACACTATTACAGGTACTTCACACATAGCTGAAGATGTTGTAGCTTCTGATCTTACACTGACACAGGGGAACTTAGGGATTATGAAAAAATGTGGCATAAAAATGTGTTCTGTAAGACTGAACTGGTAATTTTCTTTTGATACACTATTGGGTAACAGCTCATCTGACAGCATCTGTAGAACCTTTTCTACTCTTTTCTAATTGGTGTGGGGTTTAGACTGCTTTCTGCTGGATTTTAATTGTTCGATACGTCTTATTTTATGTTTTACTTTGTAAGAGTACATTTTATAATATAAACACCATCAAAGAGACACAACTGCAGAGCTGTAGCAAGGTCTGTATTCATCGAAGCATCTCCAAGTCAACAACCAAAGGATTTAATTTGTCTGAATATCCTTAACCTTAGCTCACTTTCTAATCAAAGTAAAAAAAAAAACAAAAGCAACTATTCTGCATCTAAGAGGGAACTTTTAGAGGGAATTTAGCATTTAAAGATGGTATACACTTTTCTGATTTTTTGTGGAAGAAGAGCCAAATTATAATCAGTGGTACTCTATGATAAAGCTGTGCTTGTCCTTAAAAAACCATGGGGTTTTGATATCTTCAGACACTGATTTGTGCAGCTCACATCGTTTTCCTATAGTTCTCTCCTACTGTATGGCTATGCTAGGGGATGTACTGATCCGCTAGAGTACTCATAGCTAAACATGTATGTGCTGCACCTGATTCACTTCTAATACAATTTTAGCAGTCCAAAAACAATACCTGTATTGGGTATCATTTATTTGCTGGTTTTGTCGGTTTTTTTCCCCCCAGTGTAAGAGGTTATGTACTTTAAAGCTATTACTTTCATGCCTTTCTAGGCTAAAAATGTTAGAACTGTTTCTTAACGACTAGAAGCATCCCCGGGGTAGTACCCCGTATGGTACACTGTATCGCAAGCTGAGCCTCTCAAGCAACCAGCAGCACCGGTCTCCTGCACTATGTGCTTGTTTCCCCTACAACAATGGGCACAATTAAGTCAAAGCAAACCCGATTAACTCTGCTCCAGGCTAACCCCTGCATGCTTACTGGTTCCCTTGATTAACTGTACAGGACTGACGGACAGGAAGGTGTCAGGAAAACCCTGAAGAATTAGCAAGCCTGCAAGGAGACTCTGCAGGAGGAAGAAGGTGTAACAAAGAAGGAGCAGAAGGTGGCAGTTTAAAACACTTATTAAAGGAGTTAACAAAATAAAAGGATGTAATTTAAATCACTAAATGACAGAAACCTATTGAGATGAGGCACTGCAGCATCTGAGAGTGGATGCTCCCTGTAAAGATCACACACGTACCTGCACAACAGCATTAGATCAGGATGGAATTATAAATCCCACTGACATCGGACTTTCTGGTTTCAGCCTCCTTGCAATAACTGGAATAGGTTTGGTATTGATAGTTATAATCCTGAGCAATACAAAGTATTTATTAGTGCCCACCTGCTGGTAATACTTTAGTGCCCCTTATACAAAGACAACAAAAACATCGATCAGCAACTTATGAAAATAAAACTCAAAACTATGCCAGTGAAATGCTAAAACATATTTCAAATATATTCTGTTAGCTTTCCAATATTCCTATATTCAGTTATAGCGCCAAGGTATGAGCCAATACACTGAAGCTCAGATGTTGTAATTTTAGCATAGGGCAATGTTAATTACAGCATGTCAAGCTATTTAAAAATTAAATTAATAAAAGCAGACTTAATTTCATTTTTGTCGCATACCAGTTAAAACTCCTACTTCTGTTCATCACAGTTGACTGCTGTATCGTTTTGGACTTTTATAGCATTGTGCTCTGTGTGGAAGGAGTGCCCTCCCCCACTTTAATGGCAGTAGACTGCTGAGAGATTGTTCAAAGATAAAAATATGTACCACCAAGTCCCTAAAATGTCAGGATAAACGAACTCAAATGTCACTATTAAAATATTTCCTTTCATCGGTTTCACAGCACAGATCTCCCATTGCAACGCCAGAACTGACTCAACTTTGCTAATACTTCCATGGGAATACTGAATTTCTTTTTGAAGGCTGAATTTAAGACAATGGTAATGTGTGTGGCATAAAACTGAGATAGCCACCTGTAAAGTGGCTTAAAAGGTACCCCCTGGAGAAAAACTCTTCTGCGTGACCCTCTTCCAGAGGCAAAAAAAATAGAGGTTGAGTTCCTCACAAGCAGACCTCTGAAACAATTCTCCCTAGGCTTCTTTAAACGTGAAAAGCACCATTTTGCTTTCCACTGATTCCGTTAACAGTCTCTGAGAAAGATAAAAAGGTAACACAGCATAAGAGAGAACTGCTTATGAAGAAAACAGAAGACTAAATGAGAAATTCAAGGGTACCAGATTTCTTTCCTCCTTCCACTGTTATTCAATGCCATGTTCCCAGACAGCAAGGAAAAAAAAAATTCCTTTAATGCAGTACCAGAATCAGTGCAACCATGAACATTTATTTTGTTAGTTTATTATTGGTAGTTTCTATAACATTTCATGTCTTTCTCCCTCCTGTCTAATTATTTTCTATTCAAATATCCAGGTGATGCTTAGGAACTTTTAACAAAGGGCTGATAGGAAGGGAAGACTAACGAACAATGTGTGTTTATAATGAGAACTGAACTGCTACCTGCAGAGAATAATACAGGATGATCTCTCTTTGGAGAGGGGGGAAAAAAATCAACAACATAAATGGAACGCTGTCAAATTTATAAGCAGCAATTTAGACAGCAAACACACTGCTTGGGTTTCAGCAGTCTTAAACACTGTGAGCGGCTTAACCTTATCTCCCAGCGCCACTGCCTTCCTGGAGTAATTGATGCTTGGAGTCCCCCAGTTTCACATAAACCAGGCCACCGTGTTATTGTATACAGCAATCTAACCGCTAGCAGAGACAGGAAACGGGGCTGAACCCAGATCAATAGACATGTCAACAGTAAGCTGCTTAATCTAATTCTGCCTATCTCATCTTGGAGCACGGAGTTTGCAATTTTACTGCTAGGTCCCTCTGGCAGGAAATGGTTTGGAAAGTTTAGTCTTAAGAAGTTTAAGCGATATGCTTATCCTTCAGGCTCTCGAATGTTTATTCAGCAGAATAGCTGCTTTAAATGTTTTATAAATGGTAGCAATGTAAACAAAGAACTCCTGAATTCCTTCCCATATGAAAGCCGTAACGGTGATTTCCTCACGGTGGACAGGGAGCTTGACACGACAGCCAATTACGCTTAAAGGTAAATTGCCTTTGTACAGATGTACCAAACTAAAATAACTTTGAAGATCAGAATGATTCTCCCAACATCCCCTCCTCCACTCCGGTGATATTCCCACATGGAAACACTTCTTTCTTGGCAATTACATTACTCCCCCCTCTTTTTTGTTTTCTCTCTTTTTTTTTTTACTTTAAGCATATGAAAATTACACGTTTCTTTGCAAGTAACCTCAGTACATAGGCTGGTAGAATACAATCACTGACAATAAATTAGATCACGTAATAAGAAACTCTGACACAGGCCCTCCTTGAGAAAGCAAGAGGGAAGAAATTACAACTGACGTCATTTTTCTCATCTTCCTACTGCACTGACAGCATTCCTACGTTCCCTTTTGAAAAAAAAACCCCTACAAATACAGAGCTTTGCCCCTCATGTCAGAGCCGGCCATGGGGAAGCCTCAGCAGAGCGCCTGGACAGACAGCAGCACCCCTGTCACAGCTGCGACGGGAGCTGGGCTCCACATTGTCCCACGCGCCCATTCCAGCCGGGCGCCTCTCACAGCATTATCGATGATTCCACAGAAAGAATATAGACATACACATATCCATGTAATTCACAGTTCACTGGTGTCTGTTCCGTGTCCCAAAACGCTGGGAGTTTTCAATTTCATCTGAACTAAGACAAAGTCGTGGTGCGTCCCTGGGGGTGTTATGGGCCAGGCAATTCAGGGGGCAATGGCCATTGTGGAGGGGAAATTTAAGCTCCTGGTTAACTTTGGAATCGCGGTTGATGGCTTCCAACCATGACAGACCTTTAAACTACTGTGACAGTCTATTTGTCACTGGAAAACAAGTGCAAACTTGTCTAGAGAGGAAAGATGGTGTTCCGCTCAGGGTACTGGAGTGGGAATTGCACAAGGCAGATTCTTTCCTCAACTCTGCACAAAGTGCTGGAGTGCTTGTGCCGGCCACTTTTTAAGTGCTTCAACCCCCCATCCATGAACTAAAACTTCCCTAATTGCACTGGAGCGCTGAGGTGCTCGATGCATTAGTGTCCATGAGGTGTTCAGACACGACTGTGCTGAGCATTACAGAAAAGACAAGAAATGAACTCCCTAAACAAAATGTTACAAAAGCCCACTTCAAACCTTCAGCTTGAAATAACAGGACTGCTCCTATGAGTTAGTCCCTTGGAAATAAACTTAGCAAAGACTCCAGGAACAATACAGATGAGGTTGAGATTAAGAAGTAGTAAAGACATGATCATAATTAACATACTTGTGCATTACTTAAGAAGCAATTTGCTTACTATGGAAGTCGTACAACACACTGCATATCTCAGATGAGGAAAATTTGCAAAGTAGTACCCATGGATGCTGACTGGAGTAAAATTAAAAAAAAAAAAAATTACTATGGACTAATTTGTTCATAGTCTATCTATGGACTTATTTGTTCATTTACTGTGAACAAAATTCTTGGACAAAAACTTAAGTGGAAAGCGTTTGCATGGCTGCCCTAAAATGTCTTCAGAAGTCTCTTCCTTCTGTTTATAAAAGTTTTACTCTTTTGGTCTAAAGTCTGAAACTATAGAACATTACTCCAAAGATCAGCAGCATACCACAAATAATCAAATGCAGAGCAGAAGAGATTCTTTTGTCAACAATTCACGGACTCAGCTATAGCCACTTCTAATAAGGTGCAGTTTAGTAAAAATAATAAAAATCAGTGAAGACAGACTATCCGTTAACACAAAAATCAGCAATTTAGTTCAATTAGTTCACTTCAAAGAAAAACTTACGGTATGCCAATCTATTTTGCTTTCACACTTGTCCCACCCCCAATGCACATTTTCAAAGATGTAGTATATTCCAAATGCTAATTAACTGCTATTCCTTTTAAACTCATGTATATCCCTACAAATCTGACAGGGTAGAGGTTTTACATGGATATAAGACTAAGAAATTACATTCTCATTAAAATGCAAACAAATCAGAAAGACTGTACTTTAATCCCTCATAAACCACTATTGGAACAAGCATATTTCCTATCTCAGCAAAATACTCATACCAAAGAGCAGCCAAGAACATGAACACATTTCTAAGCCTAGTGACCCACTCACGGAGATCTCCATTTGAGGAGGTCTCAGTGCTTGCACTTTCAACTCATTTTAATGTAACCTGCCCATTTTCTGTATTACACTGTGGATTTTCTGCCCTCACTTTTCATTCAACTTCTCAGAGAAACAATTCTGGTATACTCGTAAACAGTAATTAGCCAATCAACAATGCCACAAGCTGGAAACAACCCATTCTACCAGCTCATATATGTCAAAAAAAAAAAAAAAAAAAAAGATTCTTAACAATCATGGGGTTGGGCAACAGTGAAAATTACATAATCATCATGCACAGGCATGCACATGTTCCTTACTATTTTCAATACTGATGCTTTTCTATCTAAATGAAGAAGTAGTCTCTATGGAGGAGGGACTCTTTTTTCACATGCTTTTATACCTACAAGTGCAGTCATCGATCATTTCTGCCGTGCAAATAAGTGATTACTTCCGCTCATCTGTAACCAAAAAAGTGCTCTGGGAGCTCAAATCTTTCCACCCTCTAACACAAAATTGCAAAAACAAAACCAAGTAAATTTGCTGCCAAATGGTAACAAGTCTACTTTAAAAAGAGAGCACAGCTTGCAGTTTTGAGTGGAGCAATTATGCTCTAAGGTTTTTAAAACTTAGCTGTATAAAGAAGAGTGGCACAGAAGATACACAATGGGTATTTAAGGTTTGTCATATAAAATTTACAGGGAACCTTATTAATTCACAAGATATATTATTATGCCATATTCGGTACACGCATACAAAAATACTTCATAATCCATGACATAGCCCAGGTATCTGAACATTTAAGTGTTACGATCATTTTTATGAAACGTGATTGTAGCAGATCCAAAGTCTGGGTTCCCTACCTCGAATCTCAGGCATTTGATTTCTTTACTTAGGAACAATTTTAGTTTCAACAGTGTTGTACAAACTGCCTAATACCATGTAGTCAGAGAATACAAAGATGGTTTCCAAGTACTGTGCCAAAAATTGAATGTGTGTAGCCTCATTTGTGGCAAAATTGGAAATGTACATGTTCTAAATATGGAAGCAGAAGTGTTCAGCTGAGAAGCTATGTATACAAACACCACATGAATTTTGATGACGTCCTGAACCTTCTTAGCAAAAAAACCCCCAAACCTAGACTCCTTTTTTTTAGAACTCCCACACCACCATCTTGAAAACGTCACTTTTTCTGTTACCCTGGCTTATAGCAGACCAGATGCAGATTCAGACCCTGCATGCCAGGAGGCAAGAAACCTGAACGTAGGTGTTTATCAGTTTTTTTAACGTGTGTGAGGCTTTGGGTTGGTATCTAATGCCCACTGAGATCAATAACATTTCAATGCCTAACCTGCTTAAGCACTTCTGAAAACCCTACTGCATGCTTAAAATGTTGCTTTGCCTAGTCTGAAATATTAATAACACTCTGACATTTTCACGGTTACAATTGCCATTATTTATGACTTTCCTGACCCAGGAGAAACTGCAGGCAGTTCTTCCAAAAGGACTAAGTCAAATTGATGGGTAGTTATCTTTTTGACCCTTTTGTTTAACAAATGCATCCGTCGCTTTCTATCTGGACTTAGATAAATGAGTAAGAAATTAAAGAAACATTTTTATGATTCACTGCAGTAGCTTGCTTTTTGTGCTTTTCTCTTTTCTGATATAGGGTTTAAAAGTGACTGGTGAACCTTTTAAGGTTATTGAAACTAAATTATAACGCAGTGTTTCACCTTCCTTTGTCCTCTTCATGGCATTCTCCCTGATTGCTTACTGCTACTCCACTCTACAAGTTGTAATCAAATGAAAAAATCTTTAAAGTACAAAACCATCTGATTAAAATTTTCATCCACAAGGGAACCGCAGATATGACAAGAAGCGACATTATGCAGTTTTACATTTAAAACATCTGACAGTCTTTTTTTCCATGTGTGCGAAAATTGAGCCCTTTCATCTTTGGAGCAATAAAAAGGATGATTCTCACTCAGAAAACCCATTTGCAACCTTCAAAACATCTTTGATATTCCTCCATTGCATAACTGCATTTGGTGCATTATATGCAGGCATAAATTATCGTGAAACTCACAGCTAGTCTGGAAAAATCTGAACTTCTCCCAGCTCAGACCTATACAGTTCACAGGTTTGCTGAGATTATCCATCAAACTCAGCACCAGATCATTCACCAGAGAGTCCGCACTCTCTGGGCAGAAGGAACATAAAGGGAAGACAGGTGGGTAAACCATGATCACGGGGTAATAAAAAACCTACAGAGAACCTTCTGAGAGAAAACACAGTATCTTTAAGGAATGAACCCTATCTAGAAGGAAGCCAAATACTAATTTACATTTTCTGAGGTTTTAATGCAATGCCTATCTTATCTATGATATGGGTTTATTTGACAGCATATATCTGAAAAGTTGTCAAACAACCACCTTCTAAATGCTGCTCTTCAGCAGCAGACTATAGGATGATCCCTCACAAAGTTTTCAAGATCTGAGCTCCTGATACTCCAAACAGAATAAACCACGCCAACTGCTGCATTTCAGTTTTCACTGGATTTCGTAGCTGTCTGCACATTTATGGTCTGCTAGGTTGCACAAAGTTACCGCACATATGCCACAACGGTATGAGGTTTGTTTCTCCAGCAGTGGAATTCCTGCGTTGGAGTTAAAACATCAGCCTGATCATGAGCAGGCCCTGAAGAAAGCCTATGGTGCTAATACCACACTATTAAACATCCGATAACACATCAATGTCTAATAACTCGTTCGTTATGGAGATACAAAGTTACAGAGAAGCACTGAGCTCTTATTAAATTGCAGCACTGTCTGCTGGGCCAGCTTCTCGTTTGTCCCGTTGACATATTATTTGAATACAACAGCATCAACAAGATGTCCTGTAAGCCAATCGTTACAGTTCTAAAATGAGTATTTGGGATACTAGAGCCAAAAGCACAGAAATAGCTCCTCCCTGATGCCATGGCATGTGATGAGCAGTGTTTCTCTGAGGAACAAGGTCAGTGACATAGATAGGGAGCTCGGGCAGGAAAACCTGTATGCATGGCAACCACCTCAAGAGCTCACGGAGAATGACTGAAGTGAATATCTGCAATACCATATTTGGGTGAATAATGCTAATCAAGAGAGATTCGTCGCAAAGAGAGACCCTCAAAGATGTTTGTTTTCCTTTATTTAGGGCTTAAGGTACCCACTGCATTTTATGTTTCATGCAGAAGAAAAGCATCATCTCAGCAGGAGTGGTAAACTGCATGGGAAGGTACAAGCTCTGTGATGGACAGACGGGACTAACCCATGAGCAGCGGCTGAAGACAGCAAACTGGGATGATCACAGCTCTGAGCCAGAAGACAGTAACCTGTCGGCATTGTGCCATACTCAATCTAGCACTCTCACTTTTCCCTGCGGCATTAAAATCTGTATTGCCATTTCCTACCGGAAAGCAATTTTCTCACGGAACACCTGAAGCAAGCTGCATAGGGAATGGAGGAGCTCTTATGGCTTGTATTTATTGAACAATTTGTTTTTCTCAGATCTCAGTTTGTCTTCCTTTCCCCTCACCTTTTTCTTCCTGCCTTTGTTTGGTGTTCAGACACTTAGACTCTACCAATCAATCAGAGCAAAGTAGCTTCTACAAACCTGCTTAGAGGAAAATATATTCCTCCTCAGCCCTTCAACCCTTTCACTAGAAAGCAGCTGTTTCTCTAAATATATAAGGCAGCAGCCATCTGAAAAGGGAGTATGCCATTACACGACAGGAGAAATCATTTAACTTCTGCCACCTCATTGCTTTGTAGAATTGGAACTTGTGTAACAGAAGATGTAGTTAAATGATTTGGAGATCTGTTTATACAATATACCTTTAAGAAGTCACTGGACAGAATAAAGAAAGGCAAGGCATAAACAGCCAGGAATCCTCACAAGACGCCATAACCTTCCAGGGAGATTCATAATCTCTTCTTCTGGCCCAAGGAATTTTTTTTACTCTAGCGTGGCACAGCTGTGACAAAGGGAAAAATGCAGCGCAAAAGGTGAGAAGCGAATTCCAGCCTTTCATTTGCTAAAAGCTGCCATGACCATTGGGGCATCAGATGATGAGTTTGGCTCCTCTGTTTCAGCAGCCACCGTGACACATCGTGCACGGCCTCCAGCTGAGGTCAGTACAAGCTCGCTGTGCTCCCCGCGCACAGATGGGAGTAGGCAGGGAATGTCAAGCTACTTGGATTAGCTCAGTTTTGGTCATGCACAGAAGCGAGGCTCAGGGCACCCAAGGCATCCTAAATTAACACGAAGCATCCTCTCCAGTTTAGGCACCTCGGTTTTTAGGCACTAGTCATTAAGGCTCCTCCAAGCTGGTAGGTCTTGCTGTGTGTTTAGACGCTTTCAGAGCTCTGTATCCCAGCAGTAAAGGTAACCTGTGCTGGCAATGAAATAAAGCCATCACATAAAAATGTGATACGACGTATAAGTTTTCAAATCACTTGGAACACATGCATGCAGTTAACACTGTTATGGTGCCAATCCCCTTGAAGGAAAAGCAATCTTCCCCATCCACTCGTTCTACGTATGGAATCTTTTTTGTCTGACATATTTCAGTAATTGGGCACATTTATTCCTCAGCTAGTTCTAACACAACCAGTGGAAGCTGCATCTTGAATCTATGCGAGCAAGCTGTCAAGTGATGTGAAAAAAATTCACATTGCCAACAGTATGCAATGTTACTCCGCCTGACGGGATGCGCAATTGTTACAATCTCATACAAACGCCTGTGAATTATTCCTCACTTCTCCCTGCACGCTCTATGGCTTTGGTTGACGGCTATTTCCAGTTCAAACTATTTTCCTTCAGCGTTATCTCCCATGTTCTCTACCTGCTGTAACATCCATTAATGGCTCTCACTCTCTTGAGTGACTTGTTTCACTGCCTGCCTTTCCATTTTCTTTGGACTGAAACCATCCTCTCCTGGTCTTCTCTCTGACTCAAGGCAAAAATCAGGTCCTGTTCTTCCTCTATAAAACAGTCTAAAGGAGTATTCTGAAGTAGGAATGGCTGAGAGTTTGCCAGTTTCACCTTTGAACAGAGATAAAGCAACAGCTTTTTTTTGTATTGTACTTCTGTGTATCAATGTCACAGCACGTATCAACTACAAAAAATTGTCAACCAAGTATTAAAAAAAAATATATTCTACTCCCCAATTCTCCTCTTGCAAATTCCCCATTGATTAAAGGTGCCACCATGTTTAGAGTGCTCAAACATAAAATATGGCAGAAAGGACAGTACTACACGGCATCAGCATTTTTCTTTTCTCTTTACCACTCCTAGCCCAGAACTTCGGGATCCTCCCTGCTCCTCATTCGTTTCACAAGGAAAGGATACATGGGAAACACTTAAACATGGAACAAATAACTTTTTTGGAGAGCTGCCACCATATTGCTAAACAGCAGCTCATTGTTCCCTTGCTGTGGATAGTTTTAGCTTTAGGTCTTTATTTTACTCAAAGATCTCTTACTTACCAATGCCCTGACCTTGGCATCTGCACTACTCCTCTTAAAGCTAATGGATCTGCTCACACAAAGCAGACTATTGCCAAGGAGCATAAGCAGCCCTAGTGATGTCACTGAACTCATTAAAGATATAGTTGACTTCTTGGCCCTAGAAAAACTAATTAATTAAACGTAAGCTTAGCTGAAAACAGTAGTGCTTGTTGATAAGCAAAGCAAAACAATAGGTGTTTTGTTCAAACATAAAAATAGTACTTGACCAATACATAGGAGCTCCTAGCTTTACAACTCTGGCAAACTGCAGTTAACCATGGAATTCCTCAGATAATTGATATAAAAAAGAATGAGAGTATTTTGAAACACAAACCACACTGCATACGTTGAAAATCTAATTCCTAATGCAATTCATAGCATGAGCACCAGGCCTAGAAACTTTCATGGTTCATTTTAGTAAACAGCAAATGCTGCACTTGTCTCACTCTGAGGACCTATTACGTAGAAAGCTAACCCTAATGTAAAACCGCTACGATCTATCTTCTGCGAATTGTTTTAAAATATAACTTTTATAGCAAATGCAAAACACATTGTGTTGTAAAACATGATTGCTATATTTATTTGTTGCTGTAGCTATGGAATGCAAATTTAGAAAGGAAAAATACACTTCAAACACTACCACTGACAATAAGAGCCTTATGCTTCTACATGCCATTAAACATATACTGATATATAAATCACAGCACTGTTGAATCAGTTCTTCTTCCAATGCATTTGCTTCTGGAAATTTCTTAGATTTGTCCTAACTTTTAATGTATTTATTTTATCTATTATTGTATATAAAAAAAGCCAACAACTACCTGATGATTCTGGGTCCTGCAGGTCCACTAATAAAATTTACGCAAACACCTAAATCAATCAGAGAAACCAAGTATTCTTGAAACACAAGTGGCTAAAGGAACAGTTGAAAAATAGAGATTTTAAGTGAATGTTCTCCAGGGTCAAGATGCTGTCTTCACACTGCCCAGAATATGCCTAGACTATTCACTACATCCTTCCCTCCCCCTTTGTTTCTATAAAGCAAATTGAAAACAATGCTCCCCAAATAGTAAAAGGCTAAACTGAACAGAATATACTGGCCTAGTACTGACTCCCAAATAACTTTAATGGGCTTGGTGCAGCTTTGCAGAAATTTATTCTGACTTATAAATAAGCCAGATACAGTCACCTTTGGAAAAAAATCAGGCGGATCACCTGCATTTTAGTATGGAAAACTTTCCTAGATTGAGAATGGATATTCCATTATTTGCGGCATTCAATGTTCGGATTGGTTAAAGTTAGCCCAGTGATGATGCTACGGAGGACCAGCCCTACAGAGACAATATTCATCTGTCACAGACTAATACAAGCCTCTCACATTTTTTCCTAAAGGTATTGCAGCCCTAGTTGGTATAACAATTTCCCTCTCATCCTTACTGCGTGCTTCAGGATTTCACGAAAAAAATTTGCACTCTAGGTTTGAAGACTGACTGCTGAAGCCAGTGAGGAATCACTGCTAAAATACTACTCAGACCAAAAATTATTCAAAAACAAAAGAATATGCATATGCATATACATATACATTATAGATAACACTTATCACATAGGATAATAATACTAAAATATATGTGAATGGTTTAAAAAAACCAGCAGTTAAAATACATCTTGCACTGAGGAAGGTAGTTTTAAGGGAAGTGAAATCATATACCCATATGCAAGCTTCAAACAGAAAAAAAGCATACATACCCTTTGGTTCTTTTGGTTTGGGGTTTTTTGTTTTTTTTGTTTTTTTTTTTTTTTTGTGGGAGGATTGGGTATATCTGACAGATGTCAAGGTCAAGCCACCCAACCTTTGGAGCTAATACAAACTCTTACAGCACTTTACACACGTGTCACAAAAAATGAACGTGATTTTAAACTCAACCACAGATTACAGGCTGGCTTCCTGTGACTTTTTAAACAGATAGTCAGAAGCAAGGATTGAAGAAAGCATTTTTGTGATCTGTTGTTCATATGAGAATGTTATCTCTGTTTGTTCAAGTGTCACAGCTTGCTACAGTAATGAGCTGAGCAGAATATTTAAAGGTTAAGCTTTTAAAATGAGCAGATTCAGGAAGGGGGCACCATAACAGCTTAATGGCTAACAAATCAGTAAACACTGCACAGAGCTGAAGGCCTTACTGCTTAAGGTCTTTCAAAAAAAAAAAAAAAAAACCCATGTAAGTCTCAAAGCACTGATTTTAATGTCAGACTTGGTATCATTGCTGTATAATTATCTAATGCCTAATATATCCTTGTAAGGAACAAAATGCATCACATAATCACACCCCATAATAACAAAATACATATAACCCTATTTATATATGCACATACTTCAGTACAAAATACACTACTACGATTTTCTGTTAAGTGAACTTTGCTAACAATTGTAACTACCTGGTGCTTTTCCATCTCTTCTTATTCTGGCTCTACTCTTGCTTCTGTTGTCCTCATCCATTGGCAGCATCTGAACTGTACTATAGGCCGCAAGGGGTCACGATTAGTTATTTGCTATACAGTTACACCCAACATAGTGGGGCCTGACCTACGTCGTGCGTTCTCCAATATGCATGTTAAATCGAAGACCAAACATAGTAATGTCTAGGCAAAGGCATTCAAAAAAGGCTAATTCAGCTCTCACCGAGCACTCCCAGAACACGGAGAAGTTCGACTAGCGGGATGTGGGGCACAATGTGGTACATATACTGCCTATACTACTCCATTTCTCAGCATCTTCTCCTCTCCAAAGCTCCTGGTATTTTCTGACAAACCTTATCACCTGGACGTGAGGGACCCTCTGACTCACACTTGTAGCTGATACACTATGTCTCACCTTCGAATTACACTGGCACTGCATTTCATGGCTATGCTGCAACGTCCCCATGAGCAATTCTGTTCACTACCATTATTTACTTTTGCTCTTGCCAATGATAATGCAAGGCAGAGTGCAAATTAATTGGACTAGAAATACAATTTTGTAAGAAATTACTACAATTTAAAAAAAATTGTTTCTTTATAATCGGACCGTAACCTCCTAACTACAAACTAAAGATACCATGAAAGAGACTAAGAGGTACTTAACACTCTCTATAGTCAATGTTTTTCTATTAATGCAAGGAATGCCCTTAATTGTCCCAACCACTAGAGATGAAAGAGAAATCTCTCTAATCCTGTAAACACAACCTATCATAAGTGTTGAGACTCTGACCACTGAATGAACTTAAGTTAACATAACCCATTCTTTTCAAATTAAAAATGGAATTTGAGCTACTGCTGCTCTGCTCTATAAAAACGTTGCTTCAAACAGAAGAGTAAAGAACATCAAGCAATACAATAAAAGACGAAAAACCACGTCAACCTACATCCACTTAGTATTGGTTTTGTGCACTTTATCCTTTCTCGCAGGCTTTCTTCTAGTCATTCTGTCAAAGTTGACCCCTCGTATTTTCAGTTAGTGCTGTCACACTGTATCAGGTACTTGTAATACTGGAAGAAGATTTGTGATTAGTTACTACAGTATGTCTTCTCACGTCATCTTCATTTTCTCTTTTCAGGTCATCCACTTTCACAAATGCTAAAAACACCTGATGTTGCCTCCTAGGATAAACATATGTCCATGTCTATTAATCTTGGTCTAGAAATATTTGCATACCATATGGTCAATGATTTCCAATGCTGAGATCTCCTCTTAGGCACCCAGATGAAAATGGGTTAATTCAGTGCAGAAAACCCCAAATATATGTTTCAAAATCATGGATTTTTTTTTAAATTAAAGTAAGTCTTACTGGACTACAGAAAATGGATGGACAAAATTTAAGTATCTAAACTGGAAATGTTGCCCTAAGTATGGACTTTCTTAAATTGAAATGATGAAGCAAGCCTTAAAATGGCTATTTTGTCAATTACAGTAATGGAGAATGAAAATCCTAGTAAAACCCTATAAAACCCGTAATATAGAAAATTTGAAACAGTATTACCCTGTATCTTTCTTAATAGCCAAGCTATAAAAATGGGTGATGTAATCCAGGTGTTCAGAATCACCCGGCCATGCCCCTTCCATGTCCACTTTTTTCTCTCTCCCACTTCCATGCTCATACCCTAAAACCATTTTCACCAAACTCCAGCTCTGGCAATGACCAGGCTGTTCATGAGACTACTGATGCCTCTAGCCCAGGAGAAAATTAACGCGGGGAGAAAAGATAGCTTTCCGTGCAGTCAGTGAGCAGCCCCAGCTCACCAAATAGCCCTGTGACTCCTGAGCTGGCACTGGAAGAAGGTCAGACCATCAGAAATGGAGGAAGCTGGCAGGACAATGAAACATTCCTCTTTTTTGGAGGTTGTGAAACACCACACCAGCTCAGTTTTTTACAGAGACAGAGCATTAGAGCTCTGGGAATGGGAACTGGTTCTATACAGAAATACTAACATCAGTGGTGACGTCCTCAGGTTCACTTTCTCAACAACACTAATGTCTCTGTATACAAAATCCTTCAGCAAGCTGGAAAAACTGCAAACCCAAGGAAACTTCTAAAATTGCTGCAGCCAAGAGCCTTCATGGGATAACAAGCTTCTCCAGCAGTTTCTAAGATTCTGAATCAATGATTTATTGTTGAAAGTTTTGAGAAGAGAAGCCACCAGATAAATGAAACGGCAAGGACAAAACCACTCAGAAGCGTAGCAACTAACTACGTGCCTCTAAAACAGTTCAGATTTCCCTCTTCCTTCTGTTGGGAAGACTTTATACTAGCAAACTGGTGATCGCGGCATTCATGGGCACATTTTACAAAATTGGTATACTAAAGCCTACACATATGGATGCAACACAAATAATTAAATTGAAATTTAAAGAAAAAAAACACCTCAGGTCATAAAGAAGTCTTGAGAGAGACAGTGACACTGCAGTAACAATAACCACAACAAACACCGCAAGCTAGAATGTCGACATCCATAGCCATCCACAAACATACTAGAAGAAATGCATATTCATACTCCCTTGGCGATGTCCCTCTGCTCTTCCAAAGGCAAAGGAACTATAACAACGCAATCTTTCTCACTATGTTTTTCAGCAGCTGTCTTTGCTGATTTCTAATCAAAGCTCATGGTAACTGGCTTTGGCAACAGATTGTAGTTTCCCAGATGAGTAAGCAAACAAAGATTTTTTTTTTCCCCCCTCTTCCACAGAACTTGCATTTTGTGTCTTAAGGGGAATTGATGAGTTCCGTAATCTGGTCAACACCTCAAATACGTTTAATGAAGGAACATCAGAGGTCTACGGTATTTGTATACTTCAAAATGTGGACAGCTACACGACAAAGATAAATGCCAGCCTGGGAAATAAAAAACCGGACCATAGCAATTTATAAGAGTAGAAAATGAGAAACCTTTAGACAACAATTGATTTAGATTTGACTGAGAAACAGGCATACAAAGAACAAGTAAATCGACACATCGTAAAAAATCTTCACTTACGTTTATTTTAACGTATTCTTTAAATGGGGGGAAAAAGCTCATCACAACAACATTTGCTGAAAGATGATATTGATTTAGTAGGGAGGGATGTCAAACCAGAAAATCACTATAATCAACTACAAAGGAAATTCACCATGGCGAAAAGGAAGTGGGTGGATGTGCAAAGCTCGTGAAAGAAAAAGAAAAATAACATTGCCTCTGTTTGATGCATTATTTAAAAAACAAAACCAAAGGGAATGCTAAAGTGATTCCTAAGCAGTAAATACCTATATGAGAAATCTAATAGATAGATTTGAGAGAAAGTAATTAGGGTATAGGCTGTATTTTATTAAAGAGACATTGCAGAGTTCCGTAAGCAAATATATCTTGACACTGTATTCCAAAGACAAATTTTAGCTTGAAGATTAAAAATCTGAATACTTAAAAACATAACACGTATATGTCTCAGAAAGACTGCATAAAAAGAGAGAAATTATATGCTAAACCCACAATTTTAATTTACTTTTCTGTAATGAAACAGAAGATTGCTGAATAAAGTCCAGCAGAAGCCAGCGTGTTGATAATTGAGAAAGCAGACAGCTTCAAACATTCTAGGAGAAGAAAGATTAATTTTAGTGTGTCTCAGATGTGTGGGTTTAAAATAATTTCATTCAACATTTTTTCTCAGTCTTGGAGTGGAAGAAAAAGGGAGATTAAGTAGCAGGTGAATTGAATGTTTCTTTTGGTGATAATAACATCTAGAGCACTGATGGAATATAATTTAATCTAAACCAGCACAAACCACTTGTGGCGTTCTACAAAATATGTGCACGACATAAGGCCTGATCTTTCAGTGCAATCTGGAAGCAGGAACCTCAACGTACCCAGCTCAAAGCTACACTGCGCACGTGGGGTGGCATACAGCAGCGGGTTCCCAACGCAGCCTCCGCGCAGCGTTCTGACAGCCAATTTAGGGAACAAAGATTCAAATGTGGTTTATATTTCTGGATGCCCTGCTTTTCACATGTTTGACTCAACAGCATTTCTCTGATGCAGCATAAGGGGTGCAAACAGTTGAAAATGAGGCTAAAGTTTAATGTGGAGCAGTTAGAAAACTGTGGCAAACAATATTTGGCCAGAAAAATTTATTATACAAGTTGCATAATTCCCATTCCCCTCCACAGCCCTAAACCGGGCTACTCTAAGCAGTAGGTGAGGTGCGAAAAACTTGTAGACAGCTTGTGAGTGGTGGTAACTTTTACTATGGCTGCTGGAAGTGGTAGTCTCAGAGACAACCCTAAAGCCCATCCTCATCTTCTAGCACGTGTCTTCATTAGAGGTGGGTAGGATAAAACAAAGATGCCCATCCACCATCCTCCAAACTAAAATCTGAGTACTTGCATGATAACTACATGCAGCTTTAGGGCACTGCTGATCACTACTGTCAGTAACGGGCATACTGTCACATACCTAAATGGTAACTTCATGAGTACCTGGAGCCAGGCAGAGGGTGGGATTCACCTAATAAAAAAAAGACATCTACAGCTGTGTTATTCATCTTAGTCAATTAACATAAAGATGACTGTTAGGACGTATTTAGTTTGATTCAGGATGAGGTAAATTACGCTGTAGATCCCTTTGAATGTATTAATTAGATTTTGATTTTCTATAAGCAAAGCTCAGGTGATTTGCTCAGTGTATGTTTACATCTAATTGAATGATTCCTACTCGCTTTGCAAAGTGCCTGCAAGTGGATTCAAGAAGCCAGTAAATTGTTTGCAATTAAGTTTACAAAACTATAGACTTCTTAGCTACGCCTTTTTTTGTTTGTTTTTTATTCTGACTTCATTTTTCTACCTTAAAAGAAACAAAAGCAGTTGGACTGGATGACAGAAAAGGTCCATCTGCTCCGTATCTTCTAACAGTGACCAACAGCAAATACGCAGGGAAGAGTATAAGCACATAAAGAAATCTCTCTGATACATGCTTCCAGACAATGCAATTTGCGTTACAGACTTCTTTAGCTGGGTTCATATTTTGTCTTGAAGCAGAGATAACAACTTAGCCCTCACAGGGTTTCAGTAACAATTGCCTGTGCAATGCTTCAGAGCACTTTACAAGTGCTAAGTACCACTATTCAATGTGTTTCACTTGTATTAGAGATTTGATGATGAAAGGCTCAGATTTAATATGCCTATTACTTGTATGAGCACAAAATAAGTCATCAAAAGGTTGAACTCTATTAGCTGTCAACCAGTACACCAATTTACATAATTTTCTGATTAAAAGCACCCTGAAGACCACTGCAGTAATAATGAGGTGTTTCCTAAAGCACCCAAAGCAATATACTTATTTAAAAATATTTATTATAACAGCCGCTTAAACGTAGTGGTTACAGCTTTTATTTTTCAGACATAGGAAAACTAAACATTTGCCCCTCTGGCACAGTTACTTCTTTACAATTTTCCAAAGCATTAGCTCTGAAGTTACAACGTTCTATAACATATTAAGTCTATGTTATGGGCAAGATAATTTACTCCATTTTTAACTATTTAGCACAAAGGGTCCTTGCAATAAATGCTGTCACCTCTAACAGTTTTTCTTTTCCTTGCCTCTTAGCCCTAGTACAACATTCTCCAAAACTTAGCATGTATATATGTTTACATGACACAAAAGATGAGTTTACTGGGACAGATATTCCAAAAAAAAAACAAAACCAAAAAAAAACAAAACCAAAAACAAACAAACAAAAAAAATCACCTAATCCCGCATGACTAGCAGAAAAATAATATGCATATTAAAAGAAAAAAAAAATCAGTAACTCTCCATCAGAGAGTCTATACAATAACATAGAAAAGTCAACACAAAAATGCTCAATGAATTAAAATGATTTTATGGTTTTCCCTGGCTGAGGAGTAGAGCTGGAAGGGACCTGAAAGTCTTGTGCTCTGAGGAGAATCAGCTATACCTGGTTATGCCAGCCTCATCTGACCATAAAGATTTCTGATGCATGAGAAATCCATAGCCTCTACAGGCAACCTACTTCCAGTGCTTCATCCTCCTTACCACCACACAAAAATGTCTCTTTAACTTCCACTGTAAACCAAATATTTTTGACCCATGCACTAGTAATAAGGAAAACAGACTATTTCCTTCTTTTGAGAAACCTATTACATTGTACCAGGGTGGCTCTCAGAGTTTGACAGTAGCAAAGACCAGCTCTTGAAAAGACGTGTATACTTTTGAAAATCATTTATGAACCAATTTTCCAACAATAATTATTGCATATGAAGTAAAACAAAGCCTATTTGCATTTCTCTCATGTTGAGTCCTTTGTTACACTGGCATTGCCAACATAAAATATTTAAAAGGTGTTACATATAGAGCCAATTATAATAACCAAGTGAGAAAAATTACATTACAAATCTTAACATAATCTCTTATTGCATTTTAAGGGATCGACTACATTATGCCATGACTTCTCTAGCAATGTTACTTTAGTTGCTGACATATCAGAATACTTACATGCTGTTTCAAATTATTCTGTGAGCAATACCTCCCCCAATCTATCATATTGTCTACATAAAGCAAAAATTCTTATGGTCTTCCAGATTCTCAAAATACTTTATAAAACAGGTTCTCATCTTGCTGGAGTAAATGATGCTAATGGAATGTGTAGAAGTAGATGACCGTACAATTGCTATTTTACCCTTGAAAGGCAAATTCTTCTCTAGCAGCCATTCAGAGGTTCAGCCACAGATTAGGCCTACCGTATGGAACTGAAATTGCTGAGAAAATATCTGTAAACAACATTTTACTTTTCAGACTCAGATTTGAGTAGGTAGAGACTGCACAGCAGAGTTTACTCAAAAGCTACAAAGAGACATTATTCAACAATTAAGGCATTAGTTTCACTGAAGCATATAAAATGTTATAGTACAACATGGAAACAATATCTTTCTTAAAAATAAAACAAAGCCCAGTTAATTACCAATTTGGTAATCGGATTAAATTCCTCTCAATGAAATCCTTCAGATAGTATTTGTTTGACATATAAACGTTTAGCATTTACACGTATTTAAATACTGTAACATTTAAAGTGCATTTGAGAGCACACAGTAGCCACCCAGACACTGCCACATTCACGTAATACTTGGCCTTCTTATGCACAGGAATGAGGACGGAGAATCATCTAACCAACAGCAATGTAGTCCTTGTAGCCAAGAAGGCCAGTAGTATCCTGGGGTGTGTTACGAAGAGTGTGACCAGCAGGTCAAGGGAGGTTCTCCTCTCCCTCTACTCTGCCCTGGAGAAGCCACATCTGGAGTACTGTATTCGGTTCTGAGCTCCCCAGTTCAAAAAAGACAATGAAGTACTGGAGAGAGTCCAGCGCAGGGCTATGAAGATGATTTGGGGACTGGAGCACCTCTCTTATGAGGGAAAGGCTGAGGGACCTGGGTCTGTTTAGACCAGAGAAGAGAAGACTGAGAGGGGATCTTAGCAATACTTATAAATATCTAAAGGATGGTTGTCAGGAGGACAGGGCCAGACTGTTCTCAGTGGTGCACAACGACAGGACAATGTCAACGGCCACAAACTGGAACACAGAAAGTTCCATCTAAACATGAGGAGAAGCTACTTTACTTCAAGGGTGGCAGAGCACTGGAACAGACTGCCCAGAGAGGTTGCGGAGTCATCTTCTCTGGAGACTTTCAAAATCCGCCTTGGACATGATCCTGTCCCACCTGCTCTAGGAGAACCTGCTTTAGCAGAGAGATAGGACTAGATGATCTCCAGAGGGCCCTTCTAACCCCTACGATGCTGTGATTCTGTGAGAGGACAGGCAGGCACAGATCTTGCATGTAGACGAATCAGATTTAACCTTCTACTGCAGACTACACTAATTGTAGCTGTAAGTCACTTGGTGAGCATCAGCAACTCAGATGTCTAAACATGGAAATTTAAGTGTCATTTTAGTTACCCACAGGCTTGTTTCCATAGGAATGGCAGATATGAATAGAACCTATGGCAGTCCCAGATCATTCTTGACTGGAGCTATAGGCTGGGTTTGCGTGCTTTAGGACATCCAAAGTTGCTCCATACATTCACATTTAGGCACTGCATTTGCCTTTCATGGGATAGTCACATGTCTCATTTTCAGTGTGTAATTATGAAAACCAGCTTTTCTGTGTAGACATTAGAGAATGGCATGTTCCTAGAGCTGTGGAGATACCTCAATCTATGCACTAGATGCAGATTTCTCTCTTAATACCTATACTAACTGCATGTGAACACCCTCCTCAGTACCTCCATTTCATGAGAATCTCAGCATTTCCACACCTCGTTCTGATATTGCAAAGCTAGATGCAAAACTGATGCTCGTTTGCTATGACATCAGGGGTATACAACATCATAAGGGCAAAACAGACCATCCCTGGAGACCTATGGATGGCCAAGCCTTCGTGAATGGACTTCCATTTGCACCATACACAGAGAGGAATCTTGGTTGACTTCAGACGTAATGAGTTTGTATCAACTTGGGAGCTGAATGACCTCAGGGCAGGATTAACATGTATGGGTAGGAAGCATTTACAACTTTGCCTAAAGCTATCCACTTGGATGCTCTGAATTGCTCCCCTGAGGATACTAGTTCTCTGCTTTGACTATATGGATAGCTTGGCTTTCTAATTTAGGCATGAATAAGCTCCTTCTTAAAGCTTTGAATTATTTTTTGAGAAACCTCTGTGGCTTTGGCTAGGACACATCCCGACAGCTTTAGGTCCTACGGAACCACATTAAACAGGAGTATTTCAGAGACATCCATTCATCCCCCAGGAGCTCTGACTGGAATTTAGAAAGAGGACTTTTGGAGCTAAACACATCAGTGGTGTTTCTTTAAACTCTCTGCATTTCACCAAGTCTTTTCCCTAACTCAGTGGAATTTTCTAAATTGACAGCTAGATCCATAACCCATCATGACTATCTTAATGCTATCAACAGTCTAAGTGCAGTATCAAAGTTCAGTTCATCGAACCATCAAATAATATTCTCTTTGGGGCATTTTCTCCCCTTGATGAGCACATGTAAGACCTAGTTCCGTTAATCATCAGACACATATACATTGAGAAGCAAACGAAACCCACTGTACATTCAGCCTGTCAAAAGGTATCAATTATTCAGTCAGAAAGGCACGACTGCATTTCAGTGCTCACCACACCGCGGGCTTGGAAAAAGCTTTTGAGGCAATAACTGAGCAGGAGTTTTAAAAGTTATTATTCTTCAGTAAAATTTGAGGTATAAGCAGGGAAGGCGTAAGAACTTGTAAGTCAGGTTTAGGACTGCTTAGAAAGCGTTTCTTTTTCTGTCGTCCCTGCTAAGCTCTTTCCAATTCACATAATGTTTCCATTCTGCTGCAGGTTTCTCTCAGGAAATTAATTTCTTAGCTGAACGTCACCTGAAGATGTCCAAGTGAACCATCTAACACTTCTGTAGCCTCTTTTCCTTCTAACGCTGTCTTACATCTTAACATTTCACATAACAACGGCAAGATTTTTTTATGGGAGATGACCTGATCTTATTATAAACCCTATAAAGTGCTGCACCACAGTCTACGGCATTATATAAATAAAAGCGAGATAGCATCACGGCTTGAGGATTTGTTTGTGCTCTGAAAGTCCTCTTTCACAGGGCAGTGTACTGAGCAAAACTAAAGGTTTTGGCCAACAGGAAACAAGACTGGGAGAAGATTGATTTCCTCTGCTTTCCACTTTTACGGGAGATTCTTATTTTCTTTCCCTTCCTAATATTCCACACACCTCCATACCCCCCCACTCTCCCCAATATTGCGGTGGAAGGGTTGATGTTGTCTAGAAGGGGATAATTGCAGGAGATACTTTGCATGACAGGATGAGATACTAGACTATTAGATGAGACTTTTCCTTATCTGGTGCACATGCAGAAGAAGTATTAAACACAAGTCCTTTAAGGTACATGAAACTTGACAGTCGTCATTCCTCCATTGTGAGTTCGGCACGCTCGATTGCTGACAGACAATGATGTGGGCTGCATCTTGCTCTCATTTTACCGCCAGCTCAATCCTGACATTCTCCAGTGTCTAGTGATTTTTAGTGAGATATTTTAAAGAAGTTTTTCTTTTCCCCCTCTCTGTTTTTCAAATGAACTTAATATAGTGTAAAGTGAGAGTTTATGATCCTGGAGAGAGATACACCACACAGACTAGTGCAGCATAAGAAGATCGGGATGGGTTTTCCATCACCCCCAAGTGCCTCGACTCTGAGCCAAAGGGACTATTTTCTAATCAAAAGCCCTCATATTTTTCATTCTTTGCTACTCTTTCAGTAACAGAAGGCCCAGACAAACAGAAGCAAATAGAAACTCTATTCTGCTGTTCATGCAAGCCTGTTGACGAAATGCCTCCCATAGGCTGCTTTCCACCAGCCCTGCTATTTCATTTAATCTGTTCAGTCCTGAAGGATCAACTAAGGCAATTAGACATGGGATTTGAGCTCTGAGGGATAATTGGATGACTTCCATGCAATAAACTTCTTCCACGCTCTCTTTATTTTTTCTTTTGTTATCTTTGCTCATCCCTTTGTTTCTCGTCATTAATTCTTTTAATCAAGTTTGCAACAATACAGATACAGCATGATAGGAACGTGACCAAGCAGTGAGAACCTAAACACCTACATTGCTGTTACACGCCTCTTTAAATTGTTCTGATGGCATACCAAAGGGAAGAGCAGCCGAATTCAGATGACAGGATGAAGCAGTAAAAGTTTCATTTCTGTATCAGCAGCTCTGCTGAAGTTGCAGCGAGGGAATGAATGAGCTCAGATGTCTTTGACTAATCTCAGGTGAATCCTGCAGTAAAGCTCGTATGGGGGAAAAAAGTATTACTGCAGAATTTGATTGGTTGTATTCTGGTGAATTGTGTGTGAATTATATCATAACCAAGGAGCTTACTGACACAGATTAAGGACTGCTGAAACATTATTGCCTTTCTTTTCCCATTTTAACTATCTTTATCCCCACTCCTTGTCATCTCCAAGTCTCAGTCCAGGAGTTCTTTTTGCCTTGGACGCACAACGTCATTCTCACTCTTTAGTGCTCAGCCTGATGCTTCTAACTTCCATTTCCTCCTATTTTGACATGTTCCTCTCACAGAAACCACCTCCCTTACGTCATCCTTCCTAATATTTATTTACTGTATAAAATTGCCTTCCTCTGTTCATGTGATTTTAAATTTCTCTTAGCTCCTTTTATTTCCTGTACGCTAGCATAATTTGGCAGTCTGGATATACAGCAGTTTAAAATCACATGCAGGTTTCAACATCTCCTTCTAATATTACAATCTAATTCTCTTTTATAATAAATGTCAGTAAAATATTAATGATTGCTGCGCTACCAACCATGAAAAATAATAGCAACAACAAAAAAATAAAAATCAGGTCTCAACCACCTAGCTTAAATGTGTAGAGATTGAGTAACCAACTGCTGGATGTGCAGAAGTCCTTTTCAGTGCCCATCTGTAAGGAGTACAAATATTGCAGCCACAGATACCGAGACTTAGCCCAACATGTAGAAGGTGAAGGTTTCCTTCTAGATGTCCATGCTCAGCCTCACATGAGCAAACAGACACAATGTCCTGCATAGCTCCTCTGAAGAGCTGCTCAGGTAACACTGTCAGGCATAATATGAAATTAGGACAGACTGTGCACAACCTTGTGAAATGCTGTAGGTTTCTTACAAATGAAAAATACCCATCACAAACAAGGTCAAGAGCAAACTAAAATTTATTTCTCCTTCTACTAGAGTGATAGGTATTCAAGAGCCAGCCATCTTCAGAGGAAAGTATGAGAGATTTTAAGATAAATTAAATATCTTACTGAGAAATAAATTGAAAAATACTTTTCAGAGTTCTTGTATGACTGGATGGAGCATGCAGCTCTGCTCTCCACATCTCCTCAGCAAAGAGCAGGTTTGAGTGGTTTAGGCAGAATGCTGGAGGATGTGACTTGAGCTGCTTCAAATCATACTCTGCTCCATGCTCTGCATAGAGAACATAAATTGACTGAAGATGGAGTTATGAACTAAGAGGGTGACATATGAAAAACATTATTAAACTAAGCTCATAAAAGGTGAGACATTTGTCTCCAAACAGAGAAGGAAGAAAGATGGTAAGGGTTTGTCTCTTCCATGGTGTGATATGGTGATACCTGAACTAGCTTTTGTCTTTGCAGCAGTCTAAACACCACAACAGAGGTCTCAGCAGCAGCTAATTTACCCTGTTTTCTGACTGAGGAATATACATCAAAACAATTTTTTCCTCTTTCTTTAGGATTCAAAGGACACCCTCAGATAGGTACTGGGAATTTCAGATACTTTATGTCTTTCTGCCCTAGACCCTAATACATTCAAGAGAACATGGAGGTGATAAAATAAAAATTTAGGTTAAATACCAGGCAATTGTCTTCTCAAACAAGACCAACAAAAGAAGAAAAGTAGGCTACCTCGCCACATAAAGCTGGTGGACAAATCAAGTGGGGTCTGAATGTGCACTACACAAATGATGGAATAAACCACAGCAGGAATCAATTCCATGTAGAGAGGGAGTCAGACCAAGTGACTAACAAGGTCTTTTCTATAGCTCAGTAGAAAATAGTTTCTGGAAGAGTATCACCAGGCACTTCTCACAAGCATACAGGTGTTAACCTTGGTGCCCTGGCCATGTTCCAGCTCAGGTAATTACCTTTCTCACTTAAATTCTTCCAGACTCTCCTGGCTTGTCTCCACTCCCTGGCCCTGATTTATACGCAATTACACAGCAGCAGTGTTTCACCGTGCAGGTGGCTGCTTGTCAGTGCAGGGAGTGGTAAGGGGTCAGCTGCGGAGTGAAACAGTCGTTGTATTGACTACAAGCCCCCATTACATGTTATGAAGTTCTTCAGGGTCCTTGCAAATATACTATCTAGATGAAAGACAACCCTGTATAGACCATCCTATGCCTCATCTGTTCTTTAAAACGAGGGCGGTGGATTATCTTTTTTTTTTTTCTTTTGAGGGTAAGAGGATAGCTGGCTCCCTTTTGTCACAGCAAGCTCAGCAGGCATCTTCCTCTCCTCGCTCACCAACCCGCAGGACTCCTAATCTACCTGGGAGACTTGTTTCATTTCCCTCTCCCCCGATGCAACCCTTCAGCCCTGCAGGAGGCACCCACATCTCCTGAGGCTCCGTTCCTGCAATGCCACAGCACTCTCCATCTGCAAATTTTTGCTCAAATTTGTTCAAAAATTTTTGAATGAATGTAGGTGAGCAGGGCTTTGAGAAATAAATGCTTGGAAGCCTTTGTTTCACAATTCCCTGCCAACACAGTATCATTTCTCTGGGAATTATGATCTCCTTTTTGTCCCAGAAATTGTGCAGAAGAGCTGCAGAACCTCAGTATGAAAAGGGAAATGCTGAAAATCCTTTAGCAAAAGAGAGGTTGGCAGAGCAGCAGGTCCCACATTGCAGCAGTCCTGCCAGTGCAGGCGAGCAACACAATTCTCCACCAGCAGAAGGAGATCGACCGGAAAGCAAGAACTAAGTATACAGCAGGAGCATATACAAAGCAACTCTGGTTGCACACACAAACACAACTCTGAGACATTTTTAAAGGGTACTCTCAGATGCATTATTTTTGGTGGAACTAAATGTTGTTTGCACAATACAAAATCCGTGAAATAAAGGAGAAAAGGCAGCTTCCTGTATTTCAAGAGGAATGAAGAGTTATACTTTGTCCTCAAACTTTTTCTTCAAGTTTTGAATAGTGTAGTGGAGAAAAAGACAACATACGTATTCAAAGTAACTTGGGAAACAAGCCACCTACCTAGGTGTAACTCTGAAATACGGAAATACGATAGTGTTTTAAGAAAAAAAGCCAACTTTGGCAATCATTCGAGGAAAAGTTCAATGATAACGATGAAGCACGATTTAGAAAGGTAACACTCATTATTTTTTAAAAAAATATTGTGATGCCTGAAAAACGTGAATCTGTTTTTTAACATTTTAAATCTTACACAGAGTAATTAAACCTTTTGTATGTTTGGGGGTTTTTTGTTTGTTTGTTTTTTACACACAGACTCCTAGAGCTGCACACTGATAGGATGAGAGAAAATGGACAAACTGAAGCATGGGAAATTCTGATACAAGAAGCTTTTGGTTTTCTGGTTTGTTTTGGTTTGGGGGTTTGGGTTTTGTTTCGTTTTTTTAAGACAGCATGAAGCTGGTCAAATACTGGAACAGGCTCCCAGGGAGCTGGAGGAAATCCCCATCGTCAGAGATATTCAGGATACAACTGCAGCCCTGAGCAACGTGACCTGACCAAAACTGCTCTGAGCAGGGAGTTGGACTAGATGAGCTCTGGAGGTCACTTCCTCTGGAGTGTAGGAATTTTTAGAGAAGTTTTTTTTATACAATTACACATGGACAGACATAAACATGCACACATAGAAATTCTGCCACAGCTAAACACTTTAATGCACCTGCATCTCATACTGCACATGTGTATGTGCTCTACTGAATGTGGACACACACAGAGGACATGCTACATAGATGATGGAGGCATCTGAGTCTGAGAAGGAACATTAAAAAACATAAGCACGAGCTCTGATAAAGTAGGATTATTCCTGATACTGAATGCTATCTTGGTTTTACCTATTTCCTTGTTAAATTCTGAAATCTTAAGCTGCAGCAATTTTAACTACATCAGAGTAGTGCAACTAATGAAAGCTAATGAAATTCAGTCTGCATGAACTCTTCAGCGTGGCTTAAGAGGACGAACAACAACTTAGCTCTGACTGTCTAAGTGGGAAGTAGAGAACATTTTTTGAAATTCTGATTAGACTGGATTGAGGAAAATGGCTGCAAGTAAGAAAAGAAAAAGATGGCCCTGCCCTAAATCACAGGGTGCGCCCAAAACAGACATCAACTGCATGCACCAAGCGTGACACGCTTCTCACGAGTGAGAGATGAGCAAAGGGAAGCTTGTGACTCTTTTCCAGCCACCCACCCTCCTGGTTTGACAGCTAACCCATTAGGTACAATATTGTTTTGCCCATTCATCAAAAGATGTGCTCTACTAGAAAACCTCTGGTCAATTCGAAAATATTCCACAGAACAAAAAGATAATCAACGGGCAGGTGTGAAACTGCTTGAGCGTAGCTCCGCTGGGAAGCCTGTGGAAGAAGTGGTCTTTGCTTAGTATATTCAAAAAGCCAACATTAGCGGCTGTGATACTAGTAGCACCGCAAAAGTACTTTAGAAGGTAGAAGTTTGGTTTCAAACAGGGACAAACTTTGAATGAGTTTGTTAAATAACAGAAAACATTAGAGTGAGTTATATAAAGGATCAGGGCCCTCGGACTGCTTCAACCCCCTGCGCCCTGCTGAGGGCGAGTAACCAACCACCCACTGGCTGTTTTAACACGGTTCCTGAATGGAAAGTTTCCTGGATACTACTCCACAGGGAGAACTTCCAAGAAGAAACTGGTTATGAATCTCAACTGAAAATAGTAACACAAATGCATTTGGGGACTAGAAATTACCAGAGTATGAAAATGTAGACAAAACTTAGATGAACAGCCCTACTAAAATGAAAGAAGCAATTTCTTTTAATTGTACATCCTTTCACAAAAGACCTTTGCATAAATTCCCATAATTGCTTTTCTTCATGATCCCCCAAAGATTTAGATACAGGAGCATTACTTACTGCACTGTTTTAATTCCAAGTTAGTTTTAGATGAACTATAAAGGCCCAACTTAGTGACTGTGCAATATTACTCACTGTACTAACTCTCTCAATTTCCCTCTATCACCTCTCCAATTTTTTTGCTTCACTTGCCATATATAAAACTACACATGCCCTCAATTTTTAATATGTCTATTTGAGAATTTATACTTTATCAGAGATTGAAGAAAAAACATTAGGAAAAGCAAATGCTTTGAAAATTGCTTCCACAGAAAAGAAGCCTCTGTCTTAAGTACAGTTTTAAAAAAGTTGGATCAATTAGCAATCTGTGAATGTTAGAAACATCTTAACAATGTCTCAAAGATGAAAGAGCATATCACAGAATGAAGAAAGAGGGAAAAATTAAATTATGTCTGCAGTCATAATGAATCAAAGCCCAGAAGGTGGTCGCCAAATCAGCAGGTTTTGATGAAATATTAAAGAAAATTATTATTGATGAAAAATGAATAAGTTCTTTTTGATTTTAGCAACCTTTAAATCACACTTTGCTAATTAAAATAGCTTCAATGCATCCCTCCATTCCTTGATAGGCATTTAGCAATCCTTAGAAACGTGTGGGTTAATTTGACATCATTTTAGCAAATATGCATAGAGTTTATCTTAAGCAAGAAGACACAGCACAGTTTAAGATGATGTACAAAATAATACATAGCTAAACCTCTTTCTTTTTCCTTTTTCTCCTTTTTTTTTTTTTTTTTTTTACACTATATCTGTTAATGCAAAGTTATGACAGCCAGCTTCTGGTTCTTTCCTTTGCAGCACATAATACCCAGTAATATATACTACAACTATAAATGAGCCATGAATTATGTCTCTGGAAATAAAGACTGATGCTACTACTCTCTGTTTCCTTTGTTTGCCAGGTCAGAGCATTTTTAGGACAATTACTCCTACTACCTAGGAGGCCTGTTACTGCGGGTATTGTGGTCTTCGGCAAATAAATTTCCTTCCCAAAGATAACTAGGAATGAGAAGTCTGAGGGACCTTAGTTCTCACATCCCTTGGAGTCATACAGATTCTAACTGCTTTTTAAAATGTTAGTAGTAGAAATTCTGCATTTTCTTTTCATCCCAGTTTGTACTGTGCTTCCTTTTAAAGGGAAACCTGTAAACAAGGGAAGGCTGTAATTGAGACTGAATTGTTGCACACAGAAGACATTTCATTTCAGAATGCGATACAACTCAGGTGTGCCATGCATTATTGTTACAAAACTATACACAAAAATTAAAAGGAATCAAAATCCGCTCCTTTGCTTTCTTTCATAAATTAAGTCTTCTATTACTGTCTAAAGTCGGGGCAGATGAAATTACCTATCCATTACAAATACGTGATCTATTTACTATAATAACGTTTCATATATCCATCATGTAAGAAAGACTTATATGAACATATCAGATTGAACAGCTATTTAAATGTCACTAGCATTTTAAGGAATAAAAAAATAATTCATGGCAACCAAGTAAGTCTGATGTTAGAACAACATTTTTCAGAAATACGTATTATATAAAATAGGTCATGCAAGAAACCTTTTAATGTCTCATAGCATAGAGTTTGAGCCTTAAGGAACAAGATTTCAAACACCTTATAAACCAATTCTTTAACAATATGCTATGAGGTATAAGGCTGCAGAAACATACACTGCTTTCTGAGTGATGAGTGGAAAAGCATTGGTTTTCGACTTTCCAACCAAGAACAGACTGAAATGAGATCTTGGAGCAATTTCTCAATTTCCAGGGTTGCCAGCGTGGTATATTTCATAAGGACTCATTCAAGAAGTTTACAAAATGTTAAAAAGAATTAACCCAGCCCCCAACGTATATGTAGTGATGTTATTGTCCTTCATAAAATTTACTGCAGAGGATTCCTCCCCACAATCAGACTCCACCGCTTCTGCCAGTGACAAAGTCCTTCCACTGTGAGCAGGTTGCTTTTTAAGTCACATAAATAAACAAGACTGGCCATAAGGATAAACCATGTAGTTAAATATAGTTTGACTCATCTGTGAAGAAGATATCATTTATAAAAAAAGAACGGAACTAAAAAACCCCTCCAAAACCTTCCAACATTAAAAGAATATAAATAAAAAAATAGGTTTTATATTGCTTTTTGTCCATTAACCTACATTAATTTAAAGATCTAACTTCAAATCGTAGATTTAGTTTCAGCAAGCAGAGAGACAGGATTCAGTGAACACACAGCACTCCTTCCAGCTCTGCCTGTGCACCCCCCTCCTATAAACCAACAACTTTAAGATGCAAAACCCCCAGCTCTTTAAATGCTTGGAGAGGAGAAGCCTGAACCCTTCACCAAAGAGGAACAGATGGGTTGACTGGAGAGACATAAAAGACAGAAGAATAATAAATTTGTGTTCTGTTTAGAAAGTGCCACATTCAACAGCAACAACAAATTAAGATGATTAAATTACGGTGTTCAAGTGCTGTATAACTTCAGTTCCCAATTCAAATTTTGGTTAGTAGGACAAGCAAAGAACAGATTTTAACAGTTTGCACTGGAAGGCTCAAAGCACTTTATTTAATGAATGGGAGAGCCTTAGTTTTTTCAGCTTTGTGTACTCAAATATTCCCCATAATTTTCTCAGGATGCAGAACTTCAAATTGTACTGATGGCATTAGTGGGAAGATGTGCACGTTACGCACGCACACACAGGTTTTTGGACTGTAATTTCAATCTATACATTCAATGCTTGAGAGATTGCCTTTTCTAGTTTTTACATCATGTTTTGTTTCATACTAGGATATATAATTTAAGGTTTGGGGTATTTTTTTAATTAAATGCTGCCTGCTACCATCTGAAAAAAATGTAATCGTTGTTCTCTTTTTTCTTCAAGCAACAAAATGCCCAACTGATCTATATCTGTGTGCAAATTGCACGGATATACCGATGAAATACCTTATACTTAATTAAAATAATATTGTACATAATTAAATTATTTTAAATATAATGTATTTAAAATACTAATATACATTATACCCTTAAATACATGAAAAGTGACAGGTTTTGATCCGCCCCTTACAAGTATAGTCTCTCAGCATAAGCCGTAGCTGCACTTGAAGAACTGAAAACCACAAACCTATACAGACACTCCTAACCTCCAGCAAAGGGAGCTCGTTAGCAGTTGCTCAGAAGAAGGGCACCAAGGGCACACTCGGGTGGGCTCCACTTCACGCCCTGGTTTTGTAACCCAGAGCAGGAAGTTCATCTCTCTGTCATCTTTCCGTGCATTTTCCCACTGCAACCATTTGTGAGGTACTAACTGGGGCTGCTTTTGTAATAACAAACAAAGAGCTGTCACACTTCAGATTACGCAGCAAGCTGACCGGAGGAGAGAGGAAGCAAAGCCACCAGGATTTGAGTGAGGCTGCAGCTGTGGTAAATGGAGAAAGATGTGGTTCTCACAACAGTATCAGTGCTTGGTATCTGTTCAGAAAGAAACCAGGACATTCAAGTAATTAAAATGGGGGACCTGAATAGAGCTCACGGTAAGTCTGCCATTTATTCCACCAAAGTAGTAACCCAAACAGGAGAGTGCAATTGCATACTTTCACAATAGGGAGCCTACATAAATCCTCATGAATTTATATTAAAACTTGTCTTATATTCTATCAAGATGGAAGAACAAAAGAAAACAACGAACCTAAGATAATAAAATGCCAATGCTAATAGTGCCTATTGGGTTCTAAATATAGGGGGCTATGAGGCACCAAGCTAATTTTGAGGCAGTCCTGGGGGCAAGGATTACTGGCTTATAGGATGAAGGGTGGAGGAACAAAAAACCCCAATGTGTTAGTGCTAAAGTGAAATTAAACCCCATGAAGAGTCTCACAGAGGCTCTAACTAATCCTTCTCGGGGTTATCACAGACAGGAGGTAAAATACCACAATGAGTTCCAAGTATTATTTTCAGTTCTACACGTTAGAGAACTGTTCATTAACCCGCAGCTCTCCAGTGGCTTGTCTCAGAAAGTCTGTTTGATTATCCCATAATGGCATATGTGCCATTTTCTAGGCCAGGAAAGTCTTTCCAGAAGCAGATTCTCACACGAATGATGCTTCGTTACGCCACGAAAGGGTGACGCTCACTGAAAGATAAGGGATTAAAACCTATTACTATCAATTTCCGAAACTTTACTGATTATTTAGGGATCAGATCCCTGCTCTGAAATGCTGGCAACCTAACTGAGTATTTACAGCACATTTACCCATGACTGATACCTTCCCCTACGTCATCTGCAGGGCTCTGGCAGCAGAAGGTGATAAACAATGAAGGGATCCAGGTGCAGGAAAACACTTCCACATCACCAAAGAGAAGTAAACAGAGGTAGGAGGGTTTACTCATAATCTTACTCCACCTAGGTTAGCCTTCTGCACAGCTCCTCAGGTTTTAAATGTCATTGATTACATAGTTTACAGTGCCGTGGCCTTTCCCTTCGAGACAGCACTCTTCAAGTCAACTTTCAGAACTGTGAAAAAACCTCTTCATTTGAGGAACAAGAAATATCCTAACATTTCCAGGATGTGTCACCCTGAGTTATTACTCCTATCTGCATCTCTGGTGGGCCTGGCAGTAAGCTCAGCTTCCTATGCATAAATGATCCCATAGACTTAAGAACACTCCTGTGACTGACACTACTAATAAAGAAGTTTAATATAGCTGCACAACAGCCTTGTTTTATAAAAAATATTTATTGAGGCATGGCAATATATTATTTCATATCCTTCATGAGCTGTTCTGCTATTGCTGAGCGTTACTTCACACAGACTAGAAAGACAGGGACTGCTTATTTCACTTTTTACATATTCCTATATTAGAGTGGTTTTTTCCCAGTTTTGAGGATTCATTACTCTCATGACAATTTAAGCACAAAGATACTGCTGAGTGAATAAAAGTTAACATCTTAATAAAACGTTCTCCCTTTTTGGAAAAGCAGCAAGCAAAGTATGTGGCCTGACCTTAAAAACAGCATCTTGCCTCTTCTCACTGAACAGATGACAGTTAAAGCAAGTGGGGTTATTTTCAGTTCCCAAATATTCCTTTGACATAACTTGATTCCACTTCTGATAGAAAAGAAACCATTTCATAAAGGTCTCCCTTCTAAAATGAATATTTTTTTTCCTTTTTAATGGCAAAATGCATGCAAAAAGCATATGATTATGGTATTTATTTTTCCATTAAAATGTCCTCAGCAAGCTGGAGGAGCCTAGCCTACTATTTTCAAGCTATTTAGATTTACAGCAGCACAGTGCCTATTTTATTTCAATTATATTTCAGGACAATGCACTCTTGGTGGGAAATGATTACAGAGTGACAGCCGGTAAATGTCCATTAGGAGTTGTCTTTCTACATCGTGCTCAGCTATGGATGTCAGGTGATTGCTATGAAACCCCATTGTATAGCACCATTGTCATCTACAGGAAAAACACTACTGATCCATCGTGCAGCTTCTCTTCTGTACAACGCAAAACATACTAGATACATTTTTTAGCTAAGTTAAAAGCTTCATCCACAAGAACACCGTTCTCAAGACACTTCTTTCCTGAACTGTAAAATAAACAGATTATACATTCCACCTCAATTTTGCTCCATTAATGCCGAACAGAAATGAAAAACTTCTTAGCAGTCTGTATCTGTTAGCTATCGGTACACAGGATGGCGCTAACATCGCAAGGGCAGCTGATGTATATGCATCTACACCGGTCACCAACCACTCCCAACGTATTTTATTTATTTATTTATTTATTTATTGCTAGAACTTCATTTCTTCTAATCAATAAACTTCTCTCCTCTGTTAAGAAAGAGAATCTGCTTTAATCTTCTAGGATGAAGAACAGAAAACAACTTCTGTTAGCGCTTCTGGAGAGCCTTGCTATGACTAGCGTAACTGGAATTTAAAGTGTTTCAAGATTCACAGGAGCTACTTGTATGCATGGATTTTGTAAGAAGCCCAAAATAAAGAACCTCCCATATTTCAGCCACATATTTAACAGATAATAACTATCACTGAAAAACCAAACCAAGCAACCAACCACACACCCCGCACCCCCCTGCCCAAACCCCACCAGAATCCATCAACGTTTTAACTCTGATGCAACACAAATCTGTATTAAAGCAATTCTAAAACAGCTCCAAGTCCTGTAAGGATATTTTTGAGTATAATTTACTATTTATAGGAGGGTTTTTTAATAGCCATTGTTGGTAAGATGGGTAAAGCACTGTCACTTGCACACATCCACGTGCGGGTCTCCAATGAGTAGGTCTCTTTCTCCTTTGCTATATTTGGCATTATACAATCCATTCCTAATTTAGGGAAATGGACAAGCTAAGGAATAGCCATGTTCTTACCTTTCTGTAGTATCTGTCTACAGTTGCAGTGCTTGGGATACATACGAACATGAAACACATCCAAGAAGAAGCATGAAGAAACAGGCCTGTTTTTAACACGAGTTTCAAGCTAGATTATAAAATAACTTGGGGGACTCCTGCCTGACAACTCGGCAGTAGCATCAGTTGTGGAAGCACTGTAAAATTTGTCCTCATAATATCCCTAAACATGCAAAAAATAAAATAAAATTGACCATGATTCTGATGCGCAGTTTACATACTTGCCCTCCACTTGGTTATCATTCATATACCATGACACAGCTGGTGGCATGTGCCGATGAAAATAAGACACAAGTTGAAGGAATATTGAAGAAAAACAAACCCTGACAAGGCCTCACACACAGGCGCAGTAATTCTCTTGCAAGTTAAGGAAAAATTTGTCATAAAGTGTTCAGCAATGGTATGCAAACTATTATGGGACATTTTGTTATAGGCTTCTTTGTGAGAGACTGTTAAATAACCTTTTGGACGTACTTAAATGTCAAATTTTGTTTGGCACCGAGCTCCAAACTGTCATAGAAATAACATTTCCCATATAAACAATGCTGCTTTTAACATGAACGTGCCAAAGATTTGAGACAGCCTGGCCATTACCAGCTCCTGACAGTTCAATGCAAGAGTAACGCGCTGCGAGTGATTTCCCTTCCCATCCGCAAAGGCTGGAAGTGACTGTTTCTATCTGGGTAACCTCTGAAACGTCCAAAGGAAAGGAAAGGATGGCTGGGCAAAGGGGTAAAACACACTGAAAGTAACGCTCTCCACAGGTCAACTCTAACGTAAACAATACTTTAAGGATGCAGAACTGCAACCAGATATTTCTTCTCAGATTTCTTGTAGCATTATCAGGATAAATCAGACTGCAGAGGAGAGATCTCCCTGGAGAAGAGCCTCATAAAGAGGCACTTGGAGGCTTGGTGTGGAAAAGGGCATTTGGGAGATGCCAAGTGAAGGGGGAAGGTCTCACTGCTGGAAAGGGACAGCAAGGAGCAAGTTGCAATGCGCCAGGGGTGAGGAGCCAGGTGTCCTACAGACGGGAAGACAGTACAGTTCACAGGCACCTCAGGCCCACATGGCCACAACGGCTTCTTAAAATGATGCTTTCTTCATACATCCAAGATAAAGACTGTAAAATGCAGAGCAGACTCGGGAATTTAGCTCGGCCTCCATCCAGGCTCTCCTGCTGACAACCGCACGGGGTCAAGCTCCCAGACGTCCTTCACACACCTTGAGGAAGACAAAGGTGCTCCCTCAGAGCTGTTACATCTACTCTATACCCAAAGCAGGTGACCCACTCCCTCAGAGGTGGGCCTGAGGTATGGACCCAGCTCCTGGGTGAGTGAAATTTGAGCCTGAGACTGTACAAGTTGCTGCAACATTCCCCAAAGGTCTCCCAGAGCTGTGTGGGACTCACCAGTTCCACAATTCGGCTATTAATGAAGGTGTGAGGAGAGAGGAAAGACAATCCCATACACTAGTCACCTTCATGCTGCAGCCCCCTGAACAGGTACTTCAGAGCACGTGTGTAACAAATAATAACCTTTTCCCACCTGAATTGCCTATTTCATTCCAGGTGTTTCTTGACAAAGGTAGCCCCCCGTTATCACAAGACCAGGGGTGCCTTTTCTTGCCCCAGATCTAGTCCTCAGCTTGTGTTTTCTCGTTCTGCTCAAGCCTGTTGTGTGGGCTGGGTCTTTCCTTTTGTCACAGCATGATCCAGAGGCGAGAGACGGGGCCCTCTGTGCTACAGAAGCAGCCTGAATGTGCAAAACCTACCACACAGCTCCTCAGTCCTACCCACACGATTAACACCAGATTCCCCTGGTACTCCGTTATCCTCAGTTTCACTCACTCTCAGCTCTTTTATCAGCAATCACACAGTTAGCTAGGTCACACAGGTCTTATGTTTCGCTGTGCCAGGTTTGCATCAAAGAACTTTTTTTTTTTGTTGATGTGACACTGATGCCATTCAACTCCAGCATGAAACACTGCCTTTGGTCTAACAAAAACATCTGAGAGTCACCACGTGGCAGCCATATCCAACCAAGCTATCTTGATTTCCAAAGGCACGGAAGTGCTGAAATATCAGGCACCTGGGCATACCAGCACCAGTCAATATAAGGCTAAGGAATACAATATTTCAAGGGCACAGATGAAGCTGTCATCTTTTAAAATTATTTTGCCTCCTTCAATGAAATAATGCACATATCCAAAATAAATACATTATGTTTATTTAATATGAAAAGTAGACCTTCTACACAGCGTAATACAAGAGAGTAGTGCACTTGAGAAAATAAATAGGTAATTGCACTACCGAATTTTAGTAAAAATCTATGCATTTGAGATTTTCTTATTGGTCATGTTAGAGAATATATTTTTACCAATATTACGTAAAGGAACTTTCCTACATAGATCCAGTGGAGGGTTAAATACACCAATCTCAGTCCTCAATTAATAGAAGTTTTAGACAATTAGCTGAACTCTGCATGACAGCTACTTTCCTTAAGACCAAATATAAATTACTCCATTACCACCTAGAACACAACATACAAGATGACCACCAGTCCTTCTGCAGAGCTATACAATCTGCAATCAAAGACACTGCTTTGTTGAGTTACTGAAAGTCCAGCATTTTTCTTCTGGAAAGAATGGGGTAGAAAGAAAAATAATATTTTTACTATGAGCTAAATTAATAACCTCTGAATGAGTTAACGATACCTCCTGCACTAGGATTTTAGCGTTAGTTTTTGTAAAGCTGAGAAAATGCAGAACTACAAGATCATAGATATAAGCCAAGAAAACAGATGTATTTTCATTGTTGAAGTACAAAAAAGCTGTGAATTTTGCCTTTGGTTATTTCTACTTTACTTTAGTTTAAATGCCTGTTTTAGCTTCAGGTTTTCAAATGATATCAAAACTCCATCAACAGAAACCAAAATTTTGCCCAATTTCAGCGTAAAACCAGGCATGAGACAGTTCAGATAATATAAGCACAGGAAGAGTGTAAATCATAACCTACACCCCAAGACGAGAAAGTAACTCATGAGTCAAGCTTGGAGTTTACTCACTTGGTCTATATACAATCAAAAAGCTCAACCTGTTAGACTGAAGCTCAAGACTACAGTAAGACTAGAATCCAGCTAAGCTTTAACCTAGTTTTGCTTTAACAACAAGAACTTACCAAAGATTTTGTAACTCCTGTGAATAGGTTGGAAATGTATTCTACAACCATATCAGTTAGAGCTCTGACAAATAAACCAGATGACGTTACGAGTCTGAATTCAGTTCGAATGATACGAAATGGTGACTCCAAAATTCCAAACCCTCTGAAGAATGAGAAAAGCAGTTGCTCTGCAGAAAATATCTTTCAAGTCCCATTCTGTTACAGTCTGATTTGTATGAGCTCAATACTTACTACTTAATGGCTTTCAAAAAGCCATAATAAAAAAGCAGTTCTGACTTTCCAATTGATGCACAGTCATCTCCCATGACACAAGCAATACAAGGGAGGATTTTGAAAGAGTATATTGATTGACGTCTGGTGCCTACCTGTCTACAGGTGAAGACTTTGAATTCCGTGGTTTCTTCACTTGGGCATACAAGGCTTCCACTGTCTGCCCTTCCCTTGGGCTCTGTGGTCGGGTGTTCAGTGTTATCGTGCCACTATTTGAAGAAGAGTCATAGGAAGCAATTCCAGCGTACATTGGGTCCGTGTCACAGCCAAATGCCCGGTTGAAATCCTGTATCTCTGCATAGTCACGTTCACGAGCTTGCTTCTCTCGAAATTCTCGAGTTTTTGCTTGAATTCTGAAAAATGAAAAGAAGGCTGAAACTAATTTTCCCCCCCAATCATTTGAAAGCAGCAGTTAGCAGACACTTCACACATAGACCATCTTTATGAAAAGCACTGAAGTGCTTCCAGTTTCAGTTCGTCATGGAGTCTCAGGTTCACCTTGGATATTGAGAAAGACTGGTCTTTAAGGAGGAAGTCTGACTACCCACTGTCTTGTGTTTCATTATTAAGTTAAATAATGACTAGCCATAGCTGGTGGTAAACAAAGTTTACCTGTTTTTTCATGCATCTTAGGATGCCTGTGCTACTACGTGACCAGTCTGAGAATGACCTGATGCCACTGGTATTGCATTGTACTTCATCAAAACCTAACAGATTTAATGGTTCTAATGTCTATATTTAGACAGGAATTTCAATGTACTTTCTTGGCCCAATACTACAGAAATCATACTTCTTTCAGAACTTAAAAACTTTGCAAGGATAGGACACACACTTACATATTTATGTATGCATGCAGGCATGCAGTAAACAGCAGAAGTAGATTTTCCTACGAATTGTTTAAAATGTGCATGTTTTGTTTAAAATGTAAACAAACTGAATCTGGCATCTCTCAAAACTAGGCAGTTTCTTCTCAGAAAGTAACAACACATGCCTTATGTTAAAGTTACAAATGAAAGGTGATGCTGTACTGGTGTTTTGTATCTAGGAACACTCGTTTAGCTGTATGACAGATAAAGTGACAAATAAAAACAGATGACATTTAAGAATCTGACAAACACAAATTGAGCACAGGTCACATTTTCAAAAGCACACAAAGCTATTACTAAAATTTGATCTGGGCTTCAAAGTTTCTTTGGCATTTTAGAAAATTTGATGTATCATACACACACGCACAGCAAACTGAACCTGACCTCCCCGCGACGTTGTCTCCCCAGACCAATTTAACGCTCTGTCGTCATTGCAAAATGAAGCACTCAGCAGTCTCCTCCTTCTTTTCCATTAGTAAAATGCGCTCCTTTTCCATCTAATACAGCCATGGCTACACAGTGTGTCAGCATCCATCCATTTAGACTACAGCGCTGGGCACCTCCATTATGTGCCATTGCCAAAGACATCTTGCTCACCAACTTCTAACATGAGCACCCTACTCAAAGCGTCTGCCTCATTTGAAAGTACGCCTTGTCTCTTGACAAGGCTTTGAAATTAGGTAACTTTGACAGTTTTGGAAACTTTAAACTTAGCCCCATTCAAGATTAGTCTTTCAAAAAGAAAAGGGGATACACAAAGGGTGGGATTCAGGCTGCAGATAAAGACATCAGAATTTAGGTGTCTGCAGTAGGTGAAGTCCTGCCAGCTACGTGTGCAGGCTCCCTGTGCAGTTGTGCAAACTCCTCGTGCAGGGAGTTGTAAGTCAGCAGAATCTAGAGTTACGTAGCTGCCGCACTAGTCAGTGTGTGCTAGCACAGATTCCCTCTACAGACACTTTGATGCTGTTGTTTAGGTCTTCCTTGGGAGTTAGGATAGCCAGCCTTGATTCAGCTGCTCAAACATAAGCAGCTATGCCATCTGACACCCCAGGTAATCCTGCTGGACCTCCAGCTCCTGGGCAAGCAGGACTCCTGTAGGTCCTTGTCACATCTGCCAGCCCCGTGCTGACACTTCAGAGACTGTGATAACTCAAATGACACAAGACATCTGTGTTCAAGCATGTGAATCCAGCCCTGAGCTGGTACATGAACATCTAAATTCAAGTGTCTTCATCAGATTGAGTCCCAAGCAAATTGTTCTTTCTATGCTAACAAAGATCACCGTAAGAAAAGAAGGGAATAGAAGGATGACACAGATAGGCAGACCTATCTTCCCCTGAATCCTACAAGTATTGACTAAAGATGCTGACTTGGGATATAACTGATTGGCTGAACTCCCTTCAACAGCCAGTGCCATTTACACTGATGGTTCAGGTATCCATTTACATGCCCCAAGTTATGCCTCAGCATAACTCCTCTTTTTATGACTACTACCACTGACTTTGTACAACATAATTCTCATCCATATTCACTCACAGCAGAAACAAAAACAACCACACCAAAAAAAAAAAAAAAAAAAAAAAAAGGCAAATAAAAGAAATCTGAGAAAGTTTAACTTATACGAACATAAATTTTTAATTTTGCAAAAAAATTACTATTTTCTTTAATGGTTGCTTTTTATTTTAATGGGGAAAATGGACATGAAAACTCTAACACTATTCAGCTGACAGCATGTTCCTCCACAATTTCAGTAACATCAAACTGGAGTTGGTTTTTTTTGTATAATTTACAGTGAGGAAGGACATAGGTTTAAATCCAAATCCCATTTCAAATTTAAATTGTGTTTCTGCATGCCTATTTTTTAAATAAAAAAATATATTTTACATTGTCCTATACTCCAAAGCTGTAATTCAGAATGGTACAACCTTAATCACTTGGAAGATATCTATGCAGAAGGAAAAACAGGCCTGAAAATGACCTGTGGTTGTTGATTCCTCATTCCGCAGGTTTCACTTCCAATCTGTAGTTATGTATCAATTACCCTGTGGAGGATGGATTTGTCTATTGATATTTGTCCTCTGAATGGGAGAAACAAAGGAAATCAGAAATTTCCTAGACATTGGTAGATTTAATTTTTAATTTCAATGGACAACGTAGCATCACATGCTGGAACACTGGCTGACAGCAACTTGAGCAAAAAAAAAAAAAAAATCCATGTATTTTACATAAACAAAATTTTAGTATATGAAATCTGACATTATAGCAAAAATGTGGGGTAGAGTATTTCAGTGAGAAGAAAACATTGTTATCTGAAGTGCTTATAAAACAGAATTACCCGATTTTTTTTCTATTAATTCATTTTCTGTGCTTTAAGTTTAAACCACTGTGTGAGTTCCATCACTTTCACATGACAGAAGTATAGGTATTCTGATTACTTAATGTATTTTCAAATTTCGTTTAAAATATAGCTTCGTTTTTGCCATCTTCAGGACACACTGTATTTAAACATCATGTCTCCAAACTTAAAGGAACCAAATGACCAGGGAAAAATATGTAGATATATTCTTGGAAAGAATAACAGTGATCAGCTGAATATTGCACTATCCTTTTTGCAATTATAATAGTTTACCTCTGAATATATTCTCATTTAAGAACCTGAACTTAATGCGATGTTATTTTTCATGTTGACCCTCCTCCATGTACATGTGTGTGTATAGGCATGATATGGCCTAATTAATTTGTTAGCATACACTGCATTAAGTATACATACAGGAAATGCTAGTGCAGACTATTGCGGGAAAAATTAAAATGATTACGTAAACACACTGTGCAGCACAGCCGAGAACTCGGAATCTGCTCTGTCCTTCAGCCCTAATCAGCAACGCTCCTGCAATGGAAATCCAGCATCTGCAGAAGTGTTTGACCACAGTGCTCTGCTTTCACAATGTGGATATGTGTATTAAGCTGTCTCCACTGAACTGTGTTCCTTCATGATATGGCACAATAAAAATGTGTACGTCTGAAATTGCAGATCAGCTAATTTTAAGGATTTATGGCCTTGCTACAGATTTTTTTGTGGGTATAACAATAATAATAACAATGCTTAGCATTCACATAACTCTTTTCTTCTTCAAAGAATTTTGCAAAATCTGCTCATCAATTTTGCAGTGTTTAAATGAAACTGAACTTTTAAAAATACAAAAGCTATCCCAGGAAGTTTCTAAATCCTTCTTGCTGAAGTGTTAATACTGAAAATGTCAACAACGTACTGTTGTGCTTTTGAGTCTCAAATTATAATGTTCAGTAAAGTATAAACTATCCTGATGCATTTGGGCACCATTCAATTCAAAGGCTAATGATAACTGCTCCAAATGACAATATTGTTAGCTGCAGAACTTCCTATAATTGTTAGAAGAGCTTTTCATTGCCAGCTAATCCAGTAAGGATAGACATACCCATTGTGCAGTTATTCCCATGTCGGTGAAACGGTGGTCACACAAGTAAGGGAAAAGCTTACACACTGCTGTCCCCAGCAAACAGCAGCCACCTCATTCCCCTCTTCAAAACTCTGAGTGACATTCAGCTTTGAAATGAAGGCAGCTACCATTTTAGACACCTACATTTAGGTGTCGACATATGTTTTGGACTCCCAGAAGAGCCGGTCAAGATTCAGTCACAGCAGGCAGCTGCCCGCAGGGTCTACAGAGCAGTTCAGTTGAACATCTCTAATGTGGCCATTTTAAGGCGAAGCCAAACCACTCTCCAGGCTCTACCAACTGTGTTGAGTATCCCACACTTAACCACGAAGGGCATTTAGCCATGAAGCTCATAGGTGGATATAAATAATCATACTAGTCTGAGAGCCCAATGCCACTCTGAGCCAAATGTTTACAGCAGTTCTGTCTGAACTATAACTTTTTCCAGCAACAGAAAACTCAAATCTCTGGTGCTGGCAGAGCTGCTTTGAGTAAAAGTGAATAAGCAAAGTTGGCAAAACAAGAGAAATCAACCTCGATTTCATGTAGTGTTAGGAGTGAAATTATAAATATATTCCCAATCCCTTGGGAGCTTTAGTCTCCTTTGTGGTTTTTTTTCCTATTGGTGATTTAGATCTTTGCAAAAAATCACCTACTTATCTTAATTGGTGCACACAGCATGGGAAGGATGTTCACGGCTAGTTCATTACATTTGCCATTGCAATGGCAGCGACGTACTCCCCTAAGAGCAGAAATAAAGTTGGCTGCCACTTCTGGTGTGGAATTGCTTGGTCAATTCAATTAATCCTCCTGCTGCTGCCAGGATTCAGCTATTGCCCAAGTGATAATCCACAACCTCATCTTTTCCATCGAGGCTCACTCATTTACAAAATCAGTATTAAATGCTTGGAGTCCCATTCATGTGAGACGGCTGACAATGTTTATTAAAGATAGAAAGAGCATTGTGCAAGGGACAGAAGCTAAATGACAAGCCATTCACTGCTGCCAGTTCTCAGTTCTTCTGCCATCAGACTGGCATGCATTGGGATGATGGACTGAAAACAAACGACGACACGTTTCTAAAGTCAATCAGCTTGTTTAAGTTAGTCAGACGGAATGAACAAATTCAGTCCAATTTCTGCCAGATACCATTTCTAATAAAGAGGTCAGGAGGTGTGCTGGCCCCTCCTCCTTTGCTAGTGAAAAATACCTTCCAGGCACAGTGTGCCAGCAGCTAAGCCACGTCTTGCTGCTCCTCCTCCCCCTCTCCTCAACTGCCTTCAGGGCTTTAATGGCCCTTTTTCTAATTTTTGGCAATCAATTCAATATGGGAGTTTGTCCTCTCCTGTATTTTTCTTTGACCTTTATCTGGATCCAAGCAGAATTTTTCTGACAACTACTCTTCTAATGAGGGCACCTTGATTATAGGCATTATTGTGATTTAGCTCTGAACTGGCATATGACACTTAGCTTTTCTTATCATGATTAGAGCTAGGCAGTTATCACAGTTATAACCACCTCTCAGCAGAGCCATCTGCTTTCCTGGGAAAATCACTCTAAAGGCTCACCGTGGGCAATGAATAATCACGGGCAGCAACAGCAGTAAACTTGTAAACAAGACAGACACCTCCACTTCCTCATTTGGCCCCCCTGCCCCATTTCATTCAAATAATTAGCATGCTAAAAAAAAAAAGTCAGAAAATACTGCTACATAAATACAATTTTTAATTTGAAAGGCTGGGGACCAACCTTCTTCAAGACATTAAAAGAGAACTATTAACAGTTCTTCCTTATCTCCTGTGTACATACACGTGTGGCCACCTGGCTGAAATATGACTGTCCTCTGATCTCAGACACATAAAGAAACACATACAAAATTTGCTAGGGATAAGCACAAGTATACAGGGACAAAGTCAGAAAAGCCAAGGCGCAATGTGAAATAACAGTAGTAGGGAGCCTTAAAGAGAACAATAAATCATTGCGTAATTGCATTAGCAGTAAAAGGAAGAGCAAGGAAAAGGTTGCCCCCTGCTCAGTGGGGAGGGAATGATATTGACAGATGATGCTGAGGAGACCTAAGGCTTAATGTTTTTTTTTCTTTGCATCTGTCTTCACTGAAACGGTTGATTGCAAGCAGGTGGTCAGCACAACTGATACTGCCACCAATAACAAAAAGATCTCCAATGTAACAGCAAAAGTAGCTAGAAGCTGGTTAAGCTAGTTGAACTTCATCCAACTATCTAAGACAGTCCAAGACCTTTTTCAGTAACCAGCAGAACTTGTTGAGGATAGCTGAAATACTGAAAAACTAGGAAAAAAAAACCCAAACATTCCTCAGAGGAGGAGGAGAATTACAGACTCATCAGTTTAACTTCAATCCCTTTTGAAACAAATTATTGGTAAGCCCAGAGAAGATAAGATAATGGGAAAAGGAGTAGCCACCATAGATATATCAAGAACAGATGTGGTCAAGTCAGTCGGATTTCCTTCTACAACACAGTAAATGTCCTTTGGAACAGAGCAGAAACAGTATGTCACAGGCTAAGAAAAACAGCGATGGGATGGATGCAATAGGTTGAAACAGGCAGCTCCTACAGACTACCTAAAGAGCAGCCCTCAGCAATTCACAGTCATACTAGATGGATGGATTGAGACATTTTCCACATGGAGCTCTCTCTGAATTTATTCAGGGTTTTCATTATTATTTAGGACACTATTGAATCTGCAGAAAAACCGAATGAAGGATCTTTGGAGGAAAAGATTAACATTTCAAATGTTCTTGTAAAATAAGAGTGGACTTCAAAAATGGAATTAACTTCAATAACAGCAATAGTAAGTTACCAATTAAAAGCAGGGGAAAAATTTGTGAGTTGCCTTTTCAGGAATGAATCTGGAAGTTTTATGGATAACAGATATTCATGAGTCAGCAATGTCAAGCTCTTGGGGAAAAGAAAGAGTGAGGACATAACAGCTGTCTCCAGATAAAAGAATAATGTTTTCCATCTCTAATGCAAGTACTAGGTATTTAAACTGCAGCAAGACTATTTGATACTATACACCATGGGCAGGAGAACTTCCTAATGAAAAGACAGTGGAAAAGATCGCCATGGGACATCATAAAGTCTATGTCATCATAAACTGAAAAAAATCAGGATGAAACAAACACCTTGCAGGAATGGCACACCCAGGAGATCCTTCCTTGGAAAACTGACATGATCTCTCTTCTACATCTATAATTCTGCACCAACACAGAAATTTTACACACGCATTTTCTACATATTGGTTCTATAACAACAGAGAAACATAAGGAAAAAAAAAAGGCTGCCCACCACCCTGATATTGAAGAGATGTATCTACACAATCAGACAGTCTTAATTTACTTTCCCCTTCAACAATCACAGCCTATCTGCCAATTAGAATATGTGATAGTACTTACTGTCTCTCTGAAGTTCCCCCTCCTCTGCAGAAGAGATGGATGAGAATTTCAAAAACCTTTAATGAGCTACAACCCAGGAGGGCTGCAGTTAAAAAAAAAAAAAAAAAAAAAGGGAGAGGAGGGATAAAGGTGATAAGGTGATTACTCTAAGTACCCTAATACATTAAGAAGAGAACAACGTGCTCATTTTTATAAGGAGTTACATGAAAATCTGTTAAAGGTGGCAGCAAAATACAAAAGAAGATGTAAAGAAATGAAAAAATGCAGCAGAGAAAGTAAATATTATGCATGCAGGTGAAGTGCAAACCAGTTTGAAACCAAGTGACATTGATGAAGCTAAAGGAGACATTACAATAACTTCCTCTAACCTGGTGGAATCTTTCAGGTATTTCACCCCTACCTTTCCTTATCCCCTGACCTTCTTGATTCATCCTTTGTCTTTCCAAAGTGAAGATACATTCCCCCAGCAGAGCATCTCAAACCTTTTTTTTGATTTTTGAGTTACAGGTGAAAATCCTCCCTTATTTTCATTTTAAAAAAACCTTACTTACATTTCAATGGAGCTTTTGGACTATGCAGTTAACAGTCCGCAGCATTTTGGGGTGAAGGGCAAGTCTGCTGTGGCTTTTTAAAGGATATGTTTCAACCAAAGGCGAACGTATCAGGTAGATAGGCAGTATAGGTCCTCTCATCTCCAAAACAAACACTACCGCAACGGAAATTTTCTTTCCTCATTTGCATGTCTGATCCAGGGGTCAGTGACCCCCAGCAGTGAAGGATCACCCAGATGGGCAACTGGGACAGTTACCCTGCTGAGAACCATGTTGCGTCAAAGAATATCATTGCTGTCTGTAAGCAAGATGGACTTCAGGGGTTTTTTTTTTTGCTTTACAAAACTGGCCAGAAGAGCTGATATTTACACCAATGACAACAGATCCCTGATTATTAGATTAATTTAGCTCTAATCTCCTATTTAGCTTTTTTGCTAGACTGAAGTGGAAAGGCAGAAGATCATGAGGTTCAGCTGTTGCTGAAGCATGACTTGGGAGAGCTCATGCTTCCATCCTTCCTCACTTTAAGAGCAGTGGTTTCCTCTTTCATGCGGGCTTTCTTGGACCATTTCTCTCCACAACCACCCCACCACCCCCTTTTTTTTTCCAATTGGAGAACAATGCCAGAAAGCAGCACTGGTGGGTAACATCTGAATTTTGCAGTGAGATATGCAAGGAGCAGCTGTTCCCTTATGTGCAAGAAATAAATGACACAGTCATACCATATATCATACATATATCAGATCAGTCATTCCCAGATGCTGCATGCTGTAAATGGAAGTCCAGCTACAATACTGTCATCGGTTGAGCTGAGCCTATCCAGCATCTACACTCCTCTAGCTGAAGTCGGGAGGGTGGGTATAAAATTCTGCCTCTAGCTCTATTTCAGGTCCATTATTCTGTGTTTCTAGAGTGCTATGTATAAAGTAACCTAATCCTGACGTTGGAAAATGAAACTGTCTGATGTGACAAAAAAATACAATGAAAAACCTCACAGTAAAGCAAGGGATTACGTGAATCTCATACACTGAAGTTGAAAGAAAAGAAAAAACACCCCATTAATAGAGAATATAGCTTATAAGTCAATACCTTTGCTCAGAACCCGCAAATTAGCACCCACAACACCTCCCAGGATTCACTTCTGAAACCTTGCTGGGTCACAGTGCTGAATGACAGCATAAATGTACAGCATGGCCAGAAACAGAGGCAGGTTTCTTATAACCCATAAACAGGTTTGTTCCAGTAACTAGTTACAAAACATAAGTTCTGTCTGCGTGCGGAGGGGGGACCTATCTGCCTGTCATGAATGTATCATTAGATGTCTTTCTGGCTAGTCAAATACTTGCTGTTGTGTCTAAGAACTAGAAAAAAAAAAAAAAAAGAGTGGTTTTAGTGCTTTATCTTACTGTTAGACTCCTGTAGTGCAGTCTGGAAAACCTGATGTGTTTTCAGTTCTGTTCAACTCAGCAACAGTAAGGTCACTAAGTTAGTAAGTATGCTACAGCTTTTTTGATTCTCAAATAAGTATTTGCTACAGTAACTCTACCACTAACAGCATAGTTTATGGGACATCAGAGGACATACCGCTGCCTTCTCCTACAGTTCTTGGCTTTCTAAAGTGAAACACAATATATCAGGGCTCCTACTCAGAACAGAAATTTCTAAGAGAGTGCTGAACTCATATGATCTGCAAGACACCTTAACCAAATTTGTTAACTCAGAATATTATAAAGAATATTATAAAACTACATAAATTATATTTTTAAATATATTGCAAGGGACTTGGCCAGACCTTGCACAGTACAATGTCTTGGATCACTGTAGAGTAATAATAGAGAAGCATGATGTCTTAAAATCTCTATACTTACAATATGTATCTAGAGAATGTGAGGAGCTTTGTTTAAAAAACTACCACAGCAACTGTTATTCCACAAAAGCTTCGATTTATCTGTCTACCAAAGTCAGTATTTTTATCAAGTGGAACTGGTCTGAAATATTTTTCCAAAGCTCAATTTTCTCATGCTTCATTTCTGTGTTCTCTTACTAAAATTACTGCCATTGATTTGTTTTCACATCCTGTACCCTCATCCATTATGTAAAAAAATCACTGCCAAAAACAATGCTACAACTGGAATATCCCATCTCAAAATAATTGAGAATAAGAAACACATCGCTCTGATTTTTTGATTCACAGAGGAATTTTTACTCTCCTCTCTTAAAAGCTGGGAAGGGGGTGGAAGTTTTATCAGAAAAGAATTTACACAAGTCACTTTATTTTTATATTTACATTTATATTCTCAATGTTTGCAGCAATAACGGATTTAGAAGTAATAGTTCTTGTGAAAGCTGTTAATGGCATCAAAATACGGCAGCAGCAAAAGCAAAGCTGAACATTTGCATTATTTGAAAGACACAGATAACACTTAGGCTATGTAAGAAACAAAACCCCTCTCCTTAATGCAGTACGTTGTCCTTTTTCCTAAAAGTAAGATGAAAATGCTTGATGAAAATATTTTGCTTAAGGGGAAAAAAGTTGGGGTTTTCCAACAAAAATATTATGGTCTCTCTGGGAAATCTGGACAGACACCAAGAGTGTCCTGCTGTTGAGACCTCTACTCCATCTGATACTTTAACAGTTCCAGATGGCCTTTACTATAGGATGACCTCCCCTCTCCTTCTTTTATTATGACCTTTGGGTCACAAATTATCTATAGGATGCTGCTGTCATTCTGTAAGACACTCTTGTACTCTTTCATCTAACGAATAAAGATGCTTAACATTAAAACTCATCTTTGTTAGGCTGACCTTCCAATGATCAAAACAGACAGTTATTCCAATCAATGTCATTGCCGGAGAAAATATGTTTCATTTTTCGCAACACTGACATTAAGAAACTACAGCATGATTTTAAATCAGATCACTTTTGCAATTCTACTTGGCTAGAGAAGATAGCATATTAATTTAAAATATAAAAAAATGCTGCTGTAACAGTTTTGAAGAATGACATTGATTAGAAGGATGCAATGGGTTTGTTTTTCGCAAGTTACCGATGTGGTTTTCATGTAAACGTCATTGATAGGAGGTAATAAAACTTTATGTAGGTTTCATTAATTTTTTGTCTTTCTCTGCCATCATAAATGGAACACACTGAACTCGCATAGGAAAATATAATAAATAGTCCCAATGTACTAAATAAAGTGATAAGGTTAATTTCTTTCCTGCTGTCAGTAAATTCATGTTAGCAGTCTCTCGTCAGCTTGACATCAATTAATGATTTTAATTCCAGACTCTTGTCACAGTACTCACCACCCTTTCGTCTAATTAAAATGGATGATGCATGATGAAGGGAAAACACAAGACTTCTGTTCTTGTTGTAACATTTCTATTCATTAGTATACTTTTACAAGAAAGGGCTTGTGGCTTTAATGGTACTAGAGAGAGATGAAGAGAAGTTTACTGAATGATGTTGGAGATAAAGACCCTTATACCTTTGGGAAAAAATATAATATAGGAAGCATTTTATGGAATGACCAAATCCTTCAGGAAAAAAATATCAGTGTGATTTTAACTGTTAATGAACAGACAGAATGTTTCACCCTAAATTTAGGAAAAATCATTACATGAACACCACCCACTGAAAGTGTAGCCTTGCTTGCATTCACACCACGAAAAAAGCTGTCGGGCTACTGACTGATCTCCAAACCTAACAGGAGATCTGCCAACACAGAGAGAAACACCCGATCCACCTCCCCCAACAGCATCTCCGCAAGACCAGGACCCTTGGTCACCGCTTCCACTCCCGGCACGCCCTGGCGGCTGCAAGAGCATCACCCCCTGCCTCCGGCCGCCGAGGGCACCTCCCCACTCGCCATCACGAGCAGAGTTTTCCCCCGGCCGACGGCAAGGCGTTAAGAGCCGCTCTGCCGTACAAGGCCCTGTGGCGGTTCGCAGGCCGGAGCCCCACCGAAGGCCGCCCGCCCGCTCCGAGGCCGCGGCCCGGGGCAGCCGAGCGGCCGCCGCGTGCAGCCGCGCCACGGCCGTGCCGGGAGCTCCCCCTCCCGGCCCCGCCGCCCCCGCCGTGCCACCAGGCTCGGCCCCGGTGACATCGGCACAGACGTGGGTAACAGTGACCGCGGGGTTACGTAAACGTGACTCCCTTTGTAAGCTAAAGGAACAGAAGGTTATGCCTCCCAAAACAGAGAGGCGGGAAACGAGCAGAGCAGCAGGTTTCCGGCCCAGAGGGGAACCGTACACGTGTACGGACGAAGCGTGGTATCGCTCTGCTGTGTGGTAACTGTCCCCCAACACCTACAGCAGGCTGGAATTGCACGGCTGCTTTTTCCGAGCAGAGGAAGCCCCTGGCTCCGAGAGCCCCCATCTGACTGCTCCACCATCCTCCCCGCGCTTCTGGAGCCGCTGTCGCCGCGCTTCCACCAGCGCAGCCCCTCAGTTCTCTTCCAAAGGGCTTCCCTTATCTCAGGGCTGATCCTCAAACACAGGGTGTTTCAGCCTGATTTTGCATCCCCTTCAGTGGAAGTTGAGGAAGAACACACTACTAACATTAAAACACTTCTACGGTAACCCAGACATTTACAGAATATTAGTAAATCTCTTAAGTCAGTGTATTAATCAGAGACAATATCCTTTAGACTCTTCTTTCAAGAGGAGGAAGTGCCTCTAGAGGCGGATTAGAGCGGACGCACTATCCGCCATGGCTGCGATCATACGCTCCGAATCGTGAGATTACATTAGAACGGCAACTTTCATCTTTTAAGCATTATCTAACGGTGAACCACGCTGGATACAGCTGAATTTCTTGAGACCTTCACAAAGAAGTATGTTTCTTTCATTCCTCTGTTATTTACTATCTGGGTACAAAGAATAAAGTAGTTCAGGTTGGGGAGCACTTGGTTTGCTAGAGGAGATCGGTCGAAGGCTGAAGACAGGGCTGGCACGCGTGGCCTTGCCATGCGGGTGTCAAGAACTGCACGTGCCCGAGCTGAGGAAGGGCAGAACACAGGCAAAGGTTTTTGATTTGCTGAAGACACATTTTGTAATGAATACACAGCTGCAGAGAAAAACAAACCAACCAACCAACCCAAGGAAAAATCCGAGGTGGAAGAGGGAGAGAGACAATGGTATCAGAACCTCCTGTTACAGGGATCTCTCTCCAGCAAGGGCCACCAATAAAAACAAGACAAAAGCAGAAGGTTTTCTGAACAGTTTTGTCTTCACACCTCCTAAGAAAGAGACTATAATACAGGGTCTTTAAGAAGGCAGAAAACATTTCAGGGCAACCAGGTTGCACGATACTGGTGGACACATTGGCTACGTATTGAGAAAACCCAACGCTGGGAGGCCCTCAAAGACCAGATGCAGGGAGTTTCTAAAGCGGAAAGGTTTGTGGGCTTCCAAAGGCTTAGATCCAGTAGCACAGCAGAAGGTGACCATTCATATGAAAACTAACTGGGTTGTAACACTAATTCCTCTTGGTCACTGACAAAAGTTTCAAAATCTGGTTTTAAGTCTATATTACATAGCAATGCCTGTGTAAGACTATAAGTAGTTTGAAGCATCTCTGAAAGCTCAAGAAATTCCATGCATCTCCAATCCGTAAAATACAAGACATCACTCTTAGGAAGATGGGCCAACCATAGGTGCACCAGGAGACTTTGGAGTTGACAGAAGACCTTCTATAACAAAACCGAGAAGGGCCCAGGGCTTTTTTCTCAGCCTACGTGAGTGAATGTAGCATGTCAGTGGTACCCAGTTTTAGTAGTTCAGTGATGGACAAGATGACAGCATGGCAAAGAGGGGCTACAAGTCAGCTTACATACAAACCCACCAAGATCTGGCACAGGAATAGAGCTAATTGAATTCAGTCTTTCTTGACCTCCTCAAGACTCTGCAGTATAGTCTCTGTCTTAGGAGAACAAGGCCAAGCTCAGAAAACCTGTTGCTTAGTTTTGCCTTAAGGTTTTCGTTGGTGCCATTGCTGGGAAGAAGCATCCTTTCTAACAGCATCCCAGAGCCCATCTGGATTTTCCTATCAGTGCTTGACAGATACTCAAGGATAATGCAACTAGACCTCTTTTTCTGGAGTAAACCAGTGTTAAAGAATAGTGACATGCCGACAACATCCTATGGCCTTGGATGAACTGTTAACCCAACATTTGATGAAGTTACAAATAGCAAGCTTTTTACAGCAATTTGGTAAGACTGGTGGGTGGTCTCCTCACATGACACTCCTAACTGTTACACTATCTTATTTCATTGAAAGCTGCTGGTATTTTCAACTAGATAATTTCATTTTCTGTTCAAAATTACTTTAAGAGTGTCCGTAAACATGTAACATATACAGCTTACGAGATACACAGCTTAAGAGAAATGCAATATAATGAGAAATTATTAATATTATGTTTTTAAAAGGAAATTTTATTCATTTTTAATGGTAAATTGAAAAACATTAATTTGCTTATTTGCCTTATAATCAATATGAATACTAATTTTAAAATTTTAAAGAAAATACTATTGTAAGTACTATACAATTATATATATATACACTATACTATTAAAACTATCAAGTCAAGACATCATAATTCCATAAAACTGTGGGCATGATTGATTTTTTAATGGACCGTTCACTTGTTCTCTGACCCCCTAAGGATTTTTGCTCCTAGCCTCTCACACATAGTAAATTCATTAAATCCAATCTATTTCCCCAACGTATTGCATCATTATAGAGGTATATAGGATCAAATACCAAGTCGAGCAAGTGAATTGTAATGCTAAAAACATCAAGGAGGGAAAAAGGCACAGAAAACAAAGTTAAAATAGCAGCCATTATGAACCAACACCGACAGTAACGTTTTACTAGTATACATTTTGAGGGACCGTTCAGTTAATTTCTAAGAGTACTCTTCATCAATAGCATGTACCTAACATCATTATTTTACAGGATCAAAAGGAAACTCTCTGCAATCTAACTGCAAAAATATTTAGTCTCTATGGGACAAATCAACATCTGAATTTTTCAGAAACATAAGGAAGCACCTCACACATTTGGTTGCTATTTTATTGTCTTTTATTAGTTGTACATGCCACTACCCCAAAGAACTTGCATTCTCTTATAGACGTAACACAAAGGAAAGCAAATACACTGTTAGGGAAAGAGAGTAACGGGAGGGGGAGGACCTGTGTTACGGTAACATCAAGCTGTTATGACGTTCTAGCACATGCTTTTTCTGCAGTTTCAGTAGAACACATAAAATTGTTTTTATGACACACAAGGAGTGAGATTCTAGGAAAGATTCAAATTGGTTAGCATAACTTGATGGACAGGGATTAGAAATTTGTTCCATGCATTGGAGGCTACACAAATAATTTCATGATTCTACCTTGGTACCCAGCGTGACTATTGCAACCTCTCTTACATCACCACATGGACAGTCTATACTCTCACCATTCTTACTGAGAGAGACAGAGAGACAGAGAGAGAAAATGTTACTAACTCAAACCTCAAGTCTGTCTTCTTTGAATAAATGTGTATGGCTGATTTTCTGGGGACCTAAGGTTGCTAAGAAACTGTCTGTCCTGGGCAAGCGGGGTGCATCAAGCCAAGGATCAGCGCTGTGCATCTGCGGCTAACCTTCCCCCTGCCCTCAGCTGGTTGGAGCGACAGAGGCAGCCTCCGATGGCTCTGCACTCTTGGCATGAGTTCATCTGCAAAGTAGCTGGTCTGCCCACGCATAAAGGGAAGGTGACTGCATAAACACCCTCATATCCGAAGCCACTTACTTCCTTCAGTTCCAGTATTCCCCTTTACCAGTTAATCTGAAAGCATATTACTCTTAACAGCAGGAACAAATCTAATGCCCTTGCTTCACTTTTGTTAAAAAAGAGAAAATAAAAAACAACCAGACAAGTAAAAAACAACCAGAGCTGTGATCCAGCCACCCTCTACTGTCAGAAAAGATGGAGAAAGACATGAATAAATTGTTACATCAACTTATGCTAGTATATCTGAGTACAAAATTTCCCATAATGTTATCCAAACAGATGGTCACATATGATAAAGTTTCTGCAGTTTAACAAGTTACTGCTGATCTTCATTAACTAATAAATGTATACTCCTAGCCTGCCTTAACTGTACTGTAAATCACTCAACCCAAAAAGAACTGAAAGCAAACCATTTTAGGTTTAACTGAGGAGATTGCACAAGAGTTACTCTGGCTCTGCTATTCCAGTGAGCTGTTAAAAGAGTTATGAAGCCATTGTTTGTAAACTTCTGTTCTTACCCACAGAAGACCAAGGTGCATAGAGATGATGGTTAAAGGGATCATTAGGACCAACTAGTAATACCTCCTGTACGGGGACAATAAAATTTCCCCCCATAGTTCCTGCATCAATCTGCAATTTATGGCTGAGCTATAGCATAGTTTTTAGATAAATCATTCCAATTCATAGTTCACTTTCACTGTTAAATGTGTCTGAATCTATTTACCATTCAGCATTCAAACTCTGTAACACTTTATAGTTTGACTCCTAACTGAAGCGATGTCTACTCAAAGGCGTCTTCTCTCCACGCACATCCCCGAATACTATTTAATTTACAACCTAAGCTATCCAAGATTTTGACTAAATTTATATACGAGATACCAGAATCTAGGCTCCAGATACCTAGGGCTACAAGAGACAGGATGAAAAGTGGATTGGAAATATTCAGAGATGTATATATTATATAGGGTTTTAATGACAAGGGCAGCTGACAAGGAAAAATAGAGGTACTCACCACTCTTTTTTACAATTAGCAGTTTAATATACATATCATTCCAAAAACAGACTGCGTGACATAAATAGACTGAACTCCAGTGACAAATATACTGGTAAGTATAATTCTTAGATTTTTTTTCTAGATATATCAATGAAAAAACTAGATATGCAAGACTTTGAGGAAAAATACAAACCACACTTCATTCTATATAAATATTTGTTTTCTGAAAATGTCAATAAAATCAGTTCTAGAGTATATAGAGAAAACATTTTATTTTATTAATTCAGTCTCCTCAATAAGGAAAGGAGCTCTGGGTCTATAAAAGAAGCTTAATGCAGCCAAAGAAGCTGTTGATACTAATGTCCAAAATAAATCCATCTTTCTCTTGTTATTTAAAGTTTATAAACATATCAACATTTGGGAAATTTCATCAGTGAAAACTGAACTTCAGTTATTTAATTTTAAAAACAACCTATCAAGGTTTAAGCAAATACTGAAGTCTACCTCTCCTGTTCTTGCTTCATTCGTATTCTCTCCTCTTCTGAAGTAAGAGCTTCCTGCACTTTTATTTTACCAGTTTTCTCACTCTTGTCATCTTTGCGATGTTTGCCAAACCTGTTAATAACACACAAAAAAAAAGAATCTAACTTGTGAAATGAACAAAACTGTGTTTTCCTTTTCCTATGACAAAGACAGTCCTCCAAGAAGGGCTGCCTGGAAACCAGGAAAGGAAAGTGCAAAGACCTCAGAATGTCAATTTTTAATATTTACAGGCTGCTTTCAGATATTTTGCATAGGTTTTTTTTTTGATTTTCATTTTTGTTTCACTCCTCTTAAAAGTTTATAGAATTCTTCAATAAGGAACAGAAAAAAACCAAAAAGAAATATTAGGACCACATTCCTTTTTTTTTTCTGCCAGGATCTTGGGGTCACTGTTCTTAAATACACGGTCAAACAATGTTTTAGAAATTATGCAACACTACTGCTGCCAAAGAACGCAACTCAAGTTTACATTAAGTGAAGGCTTTCACATATGAACTGCAAGAGACTCAGCGCTGTATGCCTAACAAGTGCCCAGAGCACCTTACCACCCTCCACACTCGCCTCACAGGAGCAATTTCATCACACAGTGGATGCCATCCAGAAATGTAACTTTATTCTTTTTCAGCACCAAGGTTTTTTAAAAATTTATTACTTGTGACTCTTTTCCCCCAAGGGTGTGCCAGCGCAAGGAGAGGAGTGGAGGGATGGAACTGGCTCAGCTGTCCCAGACAGAGCGGGACGCTGCCAACCCAGTGTTTGCCCTCTTCATGTCTCCTCTTCCCCTCTACCAGCTACATTTCAAGTATTTTAGGTTTCTTCCATATTTGCAAATTCCACTGTTTTCTTTTAAACTTTCAGAGAGAGCATAGTTTGGCATTTGAGATAGTTATTAAGACAAAATTGCATGATTTTGTTAGATATTTCAGACCTACTCTAAAAAGGAACGACTTTTGCATAGCATCAACTACACAAACACTTAAATATAGCCCTTAAATACATCTAAAGTTTAGAGGTGAACTCTCTTTTTAAGGCAGAAGCGATAACACGTATCTATTAAACAGTATCTTACTATAAAACATACCAATTAAACATGGGATCATTAATCATATCAAAAGCAGCAAGAATTTTACTTTTATTTTAATCAAAAGTTCAGATGAGAGCAGACTGACATTTGTGGTACTTCATACTCAGGTTCACATCAAAAGTGAAAGAAATGTGCAAAGTTCAGTAATGGTGTGGACAAAACACCCCAAATACTCACAAACAGTGAAATAAAACACAGAGTTCTTAAAACTTTCTTCAGACCCACTGTTTAAAATATTTAGAGTTCACCAGGCATTTATAATATTTTCCCTTTTCTTCCTGTTGATTCTAGTACAAAGCCATCATGTGGGTTGAAGATGTACCACACAGTAACCCTGCAGAATGATTAATATCTGGCCACTCAGTCAAGAGATATTATTACAATGCAGAACCATGTGTATGGCTCTTAGGGCAGCTGTTTAAAAACACAACTCAAAAATACAGCATAGAAGCATGTACACAAATTTTGAAGTGCATGGCTGTTCTCCAGAGTTCCAGTATTGCTCATTCCCAAAGTAACTTAGGCATCTGAAAACTAAAACTGTTCATTAATAATCATCTGAAAAGGGCACGACAGAGGATATGATAGGGTTAAGAGACACAAAACAGGACATAAAGTCTCTGATTTTATAATATGTTCTATGTAAAACTGGCATACTTAAACTCAGTGACTAGAAACACCAGCACGTATCTTTCAAAACATCCACCTATTTATTAGAGAGTAGTCAAAACCATAATACAAAACATTTATGTATATGAGACAAGAGATTCAAATCAAGTTCTGGATGTCACACACCAGACAAAAGAGGATGGTTAAAGTCAAACAGCTTTAAATCCTCTAGCCAAGAGTGGAGTTTTGGCAGAACTGACTGATGGCACACACAGAGCTCCGAGGAGACACACAACATATGTGGTGCTGTAGCACAGCAGCTCTGAGATGCCCATGTTTGCTTCTGTCTCCTGTCCCTCCTTGACCCATTCAAAATGTCAGGCAAAGCAAAGGAACCAAATCCTTGAGTAGCCAGTTTATTTTTGCAAAAGCAATAGTGGTTAAAAAAAAGGGAAAAAAAAGACAAAATTGAATTAGTACCCATTAGGTTTTGGCAGCAAAACAGAATTTCTACCACCATAAATGAGTTCATTGCACATATGAACAGAAATATATTGAAATCAATACCTTATTAGAAAAACAAAGTACACAGGAAATTCCTAATAAACCTTGTAAGCAATCTAGTAAATGTCTGGTCAGGCTGCATGATTGTGGGGAGATATTTCTCATGTTAACATGTAATGCAAACCCAGCAAAAACCGATGGTTCGAGTTTCCGGATCCAACTGCCCAAGTCCAGAACACACCATGCTCGTGCTGTCTTTCAACAGAAGCAGAGGTAGGTTTACGGCACAGGCAGCACTTGGAGAAGCAAGAGAGTTCAATTGGCTTTGACTCATGAGCAAGCTGTGGCCACAACCCTTCTTCTCTTTCAGGGTTTTCCTCTGATCATCTGGGAATGAACGTTCCTTCTGCCCTCAGGGACCATCCTGATAACGTGTCCAGAAGACATGTCTTGTCCTTTCTCAGGTATTTCAAAGGGTGGCCAAATTGTTCCCAGTCTGGCTGGTGACTTTCCAGTGCCCGTCTGGGATAAGCTCTGGGGTCATCCTGGCAGTGGACAGCCTGGCAGAGTATGAACCATGGTGGTCTTGCAAAGGTGCCTTCTCTGGACACTGTCACCCGCAGAAGTGATATATCTGCCATAATCACCACTGCCTGTAACAAGTTCAGCAACATTAACTGCACTGTCCCTACACTTGAACCCAGAATAATTAACGTCGTCCTCCCCCCTCCCTGATTGTGGCTTAATGTTTTTAACACCATCACCTGCACAGATAGCATCTCCATGACACTCCTAAGTCATGAAGCCCCAGAACAGTTTGGAAACACACTGCCCTAAATGACTCTGGCTCTGAACAAGTCTGAACAATACTTTTAGCAAGACCTCTGTGCAAAAATATTTACAAGTCCAAGATTTCTCCTTTCCACCGGTTTGCAAGTCTAACAACACCTCTGTTAAACTTCAGCTTACAATAGTAGAAGTAACAGACAAACAAGGGAAAAACATTTTCCAGGCTCCATCAAGCACTTGAGAACTGTGATCAGGATACACACGTACACACAGACCCCTGCTGCCCTTATATTTCTGTAGGAGTAGTCAGCAGTCCTCACTCTAAACCTCGTTCAAAGGTTTTGCTAAGAATTACCCTTGCTAACAATAAGTGTGTTTGCTATTTATTTCTACGAAAAGTGTTTGCTCCAGGAAGTACGATTTATAGTCATAATGAAACCTACAGCCCAAATCAGCAGCCTCTCCACCGAATTTATAACAGACGTTTATAAATTATTGAACATTCATATTCGAGCCAAGCTTAATCACAGAAGAGCAACATCCAGCTATACTAAGGCACGCCATTAAAGCGAGCTGTTAATATTCCCTCCACTCCACTGTGGTGACTACACTGGCATCAAGATATTAAAAATCACCAGTCCTTCTAATTTCCTCAGGTAGATGTTTCCTACTCTGATTCATGAATATGAAATAAAACAGTAAACTTAGAAATAAAAATAAGAGTACTGAGACCACTGAAATTCAAGCAGTCTGTGCAACAGCCTTTCCAAAGCTCAAATACACATCCCACAGCCACCCTGCACCGTCTTTGCAGCCAGCGGTACAGCCCTTCCCTGCTGCTGTCCTGGGGCTGTTCTGTGAGTCAGAAGCAGCAAAGAGTGGGTCAAGTCCCCAGAGTTACTCCCCAGTCGGTATTTAAAACATCCCAACTTGAATGCACCGGCCCAGTGAACAGATCTGGCTTACCTTTGTAAAGTTTCACCTTTTAAACCTGCAAGTGGAATAGTCCCTGACTTGCTCTACGAGCATTCGTGTGTGTGACACCTTCCCCGCAACCCACCAGCATTTGCACCATTGTGAAGCTTACTTCTTCACTGCTCAGGTACTCAAAAGTGAGGGAAGATGCAATTAGGATGTATGTCTCGTACCTACGGCAATTTTGGAACCTTTCTGCTTCCAATACTGTTTCTTCCATAATGCATATATTGAATTTCCTGGCAAACCCTTGTAATAACTTCCCCCACTGAAGCGATCGCTCACTTAATGATGACAACCTAAGGCTGGAAGCTCCCCAAGTGCAATTGTTAATGATATCTCCCTTGTAAAATAGCAATCACCATCCATTTGTCCTATGTCAGAGACTCTAGACTTTCGCAAGGACATGGCCTTGAGGATACTGCCAGCTGATTTGATCCCAGCCCTCACTGCTGACCACGGGGCAGGAGCTGTTCTCTGCTGCACACAGCTGTGAGTGCGGGCCTGAAGCACCTGCAGATTTCCAGGCACTCGTCTGCACCTCGGATGGAATCATTCTCATTGCTGTGAGGCTGGCTGCTGGGATACTTGTGCAGTTCTTACAAATGCAAATGACGTGACAACTTCCCTTCTGAAGCAGACACGAGAACTGCAGCACCCAGAATCGCTGCACAGCAATGCCCCTTGCATGAGCGAAAAGGAGGGCAGCGTGTGAAAACGAAGGTAAAAACTACTGTTGGAATTGAAAACGAAAGCAGTGCGGAAAAGGAGCATCAGTGACACTGATGTTCAGGCAGTCCTGGTATCTAACGCCAAGCTCCTGTCATTTGCTAAATTCAGTGCCAACGATTTGACTGCGAGCTATTAAAGCCCCACCTAAAGCAGTGCACGAGATACCAACGCACAGACACAAGCTACTGCATCGCGTGCAGCAAAACTGCATACACTACTGCCTGACCAATTCACATATTCACAATGAAAAAAGCTCCGATGCTAAAGCTTGAGCTATACCAGATACTGCGGAGCGCCCGCAGCCATAGCAATACGACACTGACCTATGGCCACTTCTCCCAGTCGGAATCCTTAGAAGCAGAGCACAGAGTATTATTACTCATGTGGAAAACGAAAGAGCAAAAGGAAAGTGCACGTTCTCCTCCAAAAGCCAAATAATAAGAAAGGTTAACTTTCTGTTCATAAACATATTCTTTCATAGACATAGCGTAATAACAGGCACAAACTAGAACACAGGAAGTTCCACCTGAACATAGGGAAAATCTTCTCCAAGGGTGGCAGAGCACTGGAACAGGCTGCCCAGAGAGGCTGCAGAGCCTCCTCCTCTGGAGACAGTCAAAACCAGCCTGGTTGTGATCCTGTGCAACCTGCTCTAGGTGAACCTGCTTTAGCGGGGGGGTCGGGCTGGATGATCTCCAGAGGGCCCTTCCAACCCTTAACATTCTGCGATTAATACTTCTTGAGAACACATACTGTATGGTTATAGAATAATCTCTTTATAATAATAAATTTATAAATACAGGAACACTACCTCACGAAACAGCTAGTTTAGTCAGTAGCTCTCTATCACCTAAAGCCTGTTATAAAAAGTACAGCTAAAAAGTAGTTTAATTTTAGTTTGTAACTGCATAAGCAAAAGCTTCAAGAAAAAACTTCTATGACTAATTGAAATACAGGTTGTAAATTAAAAATAACCCTGTCTATCCAAGAGTGTGAGAAACTGATGAAAAAGAGCAGCTGAAATCTTATTCACTCTAATAGCCAAGATAGTCTGGGGTTCTACTTAATTTATAGCTTCTTAATTCTCCTTTTACATTATGGGTTAGAGAAAGTTTCATAAGTGTAAATGCTCAAAGTCATATTCACAGATCCAGACTTTATCTTCAAATTCAGCCAACAATAGCACTCACAGTGAGGAAATTAAAAAACTGTAAGAGAACCATTTTTTAAAAGTGTGCTGTCTAGACCAGAACAGTCAAAAGTCACATGAGAGGAAAGTGATGTCCTCAGACCCTCTGATACTAGATTGTCACATTATTATTAATAAAAAGACGAGAACAGAAACCTATACGCCCAAAGCTTGACCCTCCCCATGAACTCTGGGTAATGTAATCAAACTACAATGCATACCCAAACTCTCTGTCAGTCCCTAGCTGGCTTACTGTCAGTGTTGCTTTCATTGCTTGAATAACTGGCACCAGCTAGGAGGTGGCCTAATGCGAAGCCTATCGCACTCAGCAGAGGGGCACCGACTAGCAAGGACCTTCAGTGTCTTTGGGCCAACGCATCAGAGCAACTAAACAGTACGAGACTCAACAGAGAAGACAGCGTAGCAGACCACTTAAAGAACGAGCCCAAGCGTCAACGTGATGCCACATATATAAAATATGTGAAATTTATAAAGAATATCCATAAGGATATGTAAATGATTTTGCATATATGAATACAGAGAGAGAACAAATGAAGAAAGGAGGATAAGTGGTAGCAACAGAAATTTCATGTTTACACTTATCCCAAAAATAGCTTCAGTTGAAAAGAATATATATCAGCATCCTTAATATAACAAAAATAATATACAAATAATCTGCTAATTGTTGCATTACTGATGAGATCATTGTTGTCTGCCAAATCATCCACATACTTCATTAGAATAAAGAGCTATAGAAGAAACATGCATTAGTTGATTAACAAAAAACACAAAAATTGATTGAGACAGGCGTTCAGTAGCATTATGTACTTTAATAGAAAAATGAGCATCATTAAAAATTAACACATAATAAGTGTCTTGAGCTATTCTATCAGTGCTTTCTGTCTTCAAGGCACACTCTTTCCCCCATAGTAGCAAACGGTATTCACGCACACAATCTACCACTACTCAAAGGATTTTGGAATGATTTCTGTAAACCTTTTCACCCTGTTGTATCAGCAAAATCATCAGATTTATATTGCAAAAGACTATTGTGACAGACAAAAACATTCTGTTGCTAGGAAAAATAAGCATAAACAAGAATTCAACATAGCGCACAAACAAAAATCACCCTGGTTAGTGATGACTTGAGGGTTTACAAGCCTTCCTTTTGAAACAAAATTGTGCAAGTGCTATTTTTAAAAGAATGTTTGCAAGCGCGAACTTTTACATATTTGCAACCTACTTCTAAAAATAGCTAGTTATCACATCTAATCAAATCAGTAGATCAAATTCTACTTGTTAGGAGGGAGTGGGCTGACTGCTGGAGTGACTCAGCAGCGGCACTGTCCTGAAGTGATGAAGCACTGATGTACAGGCAGCAGGAGCAAGACACCTTGATGTTGGAGCTTGTGGGCATAGTTAAAACTGATGTTTCTTACTTTTCGTTTTCCATGGGTTTCCTTGCCTTAAAACTGATGAAGGAGCAGTCCTTCTAGTGCAACATTCAGCAGAAGACTCTTGCCAGGAAGGTTCCTGGAGAACTCTGCTGCCCCGAACCAGTTAAGGAGCATTACAAAAGGACATAGGTAACTCCTGAAAATGAAGAATACCTCTGGAAAGGTACACTTGTACCTCTTCAGAGCAATGAAGTTTGCCTTCAAGCAATGACGAAATCCACATGCCCAGTCATGAACACAGATACTTAAAGCAGGAGAACTGAAGTGGTTATCACTCTCAATTATCTGCCCTCTCTGAAGTCGCAACCCTGTGCACGAGTTCTGTAACGTACAGGAAGGTTTTCTATGTTACATTCACACAGTTTCTCCCAACAGCCTCTGCCTCGCTTTCCAAACGTTAAAAACCACTTTTCAGCACTGTTCAGGTGGGGATTGTAGTACATCTCTCCAAAGTAAGGCTACTCAAATACAACAGCCAGGACAGGACGTAAATCGGAACAATTCATGTGCAGCATCGCCAGTGATTCCCACAACAGCTTCCTGGAAAGAAGTGGAAATAACATATGGGATCGGTAACCGTTTCCAGCCACCAAAGATTAATCTGCCTGTCTTTGTGAGTCAGTATCCCAACTTCACAGAAAATGGGGATGATGCCAAACCAAGAGACATGTCTTGAGGTTTCATTCAATTATTTTCATAAACAGTTTTGATAACATTTCCTGAAAGGCATGACACAACAGGCAGAGTATTATTCACACCAAGTCGCTCTCTTCGCAACTTAAGCATTTGTAATATTTACTTCCAGCATAAAATGGTGGAACTCAAAAACAGATTTCTTTCATGAAGAGACCATCTGTTTGCAAATTTCTAAACAGAAGATAATCTTCTTGCATTGCTACTCATGATTGCCTAAAGCTAGCTGGAGCCATTAACAGCTCTAATACATAAATAAATAAATAACAAGAAATAATGATAAAACTAACAACTAATAGCTACTGCAGTTTAGAAACAGGCTGAGGAGGTCAAAGGAAGAGGGGATAATTTTACAATGATAATATTGGAAGGATAGCAGCAAGTCAGCAAACTGACACGAGATTCTTCTGTTGTATGGACATATCAACTCAGTAAGCAATACCACAACGTACTAAAAGTCACCATAAATAGCGCATTTTCAGGGTGGTCATCCAAAACTGTTAAACTGTGGATTGTGGCATCCCTGAAGGAATTAGGAATAAAAAAAGGAAAGCTTCTGCTTAGATACAACTGTGTTAACAGTCATCAATGACGGGAGGAACCACAGAAGCCGTACATGACATTTTAATGGACACTTCATAACAGTCTAATCGTTTAAAGTTTGTCTGTGTGGCAAAAACTCTTTAATGTTGTGTATGTATTCAAAAAAAGAGAGTGGTTATTGACCACAAAGTTATTTGCCCCAAGATTAAATTTGATAGACTAAGAGCATGCTATTTGTCATTGAAGAAAGTAGCTCATCCATGTGACACAGACAAGCTAATCCAGTCTTATAATACATAACACAATCTTAATCGGCAACATATCCTTTTATTACTGCCATTTAATGTGCTTAGAAGTGCTGCTCGCCCACTCTCAGACAGGATCTGCCCATCACGACAGCAGTGCCCTTTCAGGTAATTCAGTACTGGGCAGTAAGATGTGAAATAGCAATTGAAAAACCGTAAATACAAATTGTTAAAAAAAGAAAAAAGTCTCACTTACAAAGTAAGGAGCAAGCTCCTGAAAAGAGTATGTCAGCTCGTCTTTCACAGACCGCATGTATAAAAACAGACGTACAACCCTCTACTTTGCAATACATAATACCATACATAGGGATAAAAGAAAAATCCCGAATTCTAAGTACCAACAGCAGCCTACTATTAACAGGTGCCTGGCTACCCACAGTACAGTGTAGTTATTCTTCTCTAACATAAGCCATTTTTCTGACTTGGGATGAAACGCTCCTTTCCAGTGTGCTGGGTGCCAAGTCCAGCCGACTGTCTCTTGCTCACACTGTACTGAGCAGGTCACTAACCCACTCCTCACCTGACAACTGCTGCCCTGCAACCACACAGCCAGGTGGGCACAATTCCGTTGTTGCATTTGTCACACTCCATCAATTAGTGTAAAAATTGTGGACCAATTTAGATATTGCTAGTACTACATTGTATGCCTCTAATTATCAGCGTCCACTGAAAGCGCTTAGAGAGAGCATTTAAACCATGGCTACTCTTCAACGCGTTCCCTCTGCAACTATACTTCTAATTCCTGCTCTGTTCATTTTCATGCATTATTGTTTCAAAATACAATGCTTCAAAATTGCAAATTACATCTGGCTCAAGGGCTGATTATGAGAAATACTAGCACTTCTGCTTCTGCGTGAATAACTCTGATAATAATGAGAGATTGATTGAGCTCCAAGAAGTCCAAATGATGAGAAGGGTCAATTTGAACATTTCTATTAGCTTCTTTTGTTAAATCTAACACTTTGCCAGGCCAGAGACAAATACTGCATCTGGTTACCATGATTTTTTCCAACCCTACAGAAGTACAATTTAGAAAATGGGTACTGGTCTAAAGGTAGACCTTATAAGAAATGCTAATGAAACATAAAAACCCACCCATTTTACTGGCACTCAAGAGACGGAAGGAAAAAAAAAAACGTTGCAAGAGAAATTTGCTTCAACGTTTTCCTGGCATAAAAGGGGAAAAACACCCCTCAGTAATAAGAAAAGTCGTCACAACTCCATTTTGCAACTGAAACGCTTGCTTGCATATATATGAGCATGCCCTGCCTTACGTCAACGTGAGCTGCAGTGAGAAAATCTCTAAAGATGCTCGCTAAGCACACGCAACGGGCAGAGAAACGAGAACACAAATGTAGTACACCAGCTAGTTAGACCAGGAAATTGCAGCAACATTATTCCAATAACCTAGTCTTGCAGCCTTGCAATTACACCGCATAAAATCAACAAAGGTTAACATAGACACACAAAAAGTTAATCAAACTACTGGCACTTCATCCGGAACCTTCCAAAGATTAAAACTTCCCTACAGATCTCATTACCTAGAAATGTTAATAAGTCAGTCAGCACTTTTTCTGTCAATTACTGAAAATCTTTGTTGATACACATCTCCTAGAAAATAACCTCTGTAGGGTAAATTAAGCAATAGGTGATGTCTCTATATCTTTAGCCTCATTTACTCTTATAGGAGGAAGGGACGGCACAGACAATTTCCAGCAGGGGCCAAGAGACAACACTGTAGGATCTGTGGGACAAGTCTAACCAAAATACCCTTAAAAGCCAGACAAGCATGCAGCTGCCGTTCTCTTCTCAGAGGACACCTACACCACCAAACTGCAATTCCCCTCGCTGAGCTGCAGCACCTGAGTGCTGGTGGCTGTAGGTTACAGTTTACGGTCTCCTGTTCCATTCAGGGTTCCACAGTGCCACCTAAGTCTCCTTGCAGATAAAAAAAATAAACTTATTAATTATAAAAACAAATAAATAAAGCCAACAGGATACTTGTACAAGGTGCAAAGCACCTGAAGAGCACAACTCAATTAAGCTACATTGAATACCCCTGAAACTACATTGGCATAAAAAACAGAGAGCAAATGTAACAGGTACATTAATTTGAAAGTTGGCTACCAAGACAGGGCTAAGGCACAGGACTTTGCCTTGTAAGTGTATATTAACATACCACTGCTGGCTTCACATACCTCTATCTATTCTATCAGCTGATACTCTGCACTGTGGCAAGAAAATACAGTTTACATATGCAGTATATTCTGGGTTGACAATGAAGAGCGAGATTTTGCGCTGCAGCAGCACCACCAGAACAAACCATCTCTGGAGCGGATGCAACAAGACTCAGGTGGATCATCGCTGGGAAGTCAGTCTGGCAGTGAGTCCCCACAGCAGCTGGTGCATGGGCTTGCCCAGAGCTACCTGGAGCCCTGGAGACGCCTGGCATCCAATAGCTGCCAGTACTCAAAGCGTGAGCTGTCTTCACCGTAACTGCAGTTGAAATAACTATATCAATTGTGTTTTACACTGCTGATTTTTTCAGGGACAAGCTGGGAGCAGAGAATTATTTCAGACTGAAAAGGTGTACAAACCAGGACTTGCATGGGATAATTACAGGCAAGAGAAGTGGGGTGGTGGGGTGGGTTTGTTTGGTTTTTTTTTTTTTTTTGTGCCAGCCACCGTACAAAAAGCTTCTAGCACAGATGATCATGGACCCGAACCACCCTGTACACACTGACTTTTTTTGTTCTCATTCATACACACTCAGGCTCTACAAGAAGTGAGTGACTGGGTTTACATTTACTTAGAAACCCAGACAGATGATGTTTAAAATAAACTCGATCTTGACACCAAAGATATAAGGCTCCCTAGACATTCTTCTCCAAATGAGATCAACTCAGCTCATGCTCAGTGCTGCACACAGAATATAGAAATTATCACTGCTGTCTTAATATTTCTTCTGAATATATAGCCTAAAATAAATCTTAAAAAGAAGTACCAATGAAAATGGCACTGAGTCTTCACATTTTATTTATCTTACACAAGCAGTTTTCTTCCTTTTGCAGTTATAAAAAGCAAACAGAATTAGAAAAGTACTTGGAGCTCCACAGATGATATCAGGACTCCTATCAGTTACAAATGCTAATACTGTTGGTATCATTACCTGCTCAGGAACACCAGAGAAAAGAAATACTTTAACTGTATCCCTACATCTGAAACTCCTGCTTGTGGCAGCGTGTTGTGCTCTGAATTCCAGGATTTTAGCACTACAGGTTAAAGACAAGGAGAGCATCTATAAAAACACTGTGAAATATTTGAGATTTATTTGTAGTAGGCTGCTGTTGAAATGTATACTAGCAATTCAGCTTGTATTCTAAATACTGTTGGCACACCTGGTGTTGAATGCTAGAAGCACTTGCCATGGGTATAACAATATACTACCTTCATTATTGTGGTACTCAAAAATGCTTATACAGCTAAGATTCTAGGTGCATTTTTGTTATTAAATCCTCTTTTTCAGAACTTTTAGAGCTAATACATAAACTTTGTTTCTGATTAGACATTTTCTTGCTAAATACTACCTGTAACAGCATAGTGGAAAACAGGAGATCTACATGCGTTTCCAGTCCTCCATCCACCATACATACACTTTCAAACTATACTCAACAGCAGCATCTGGAAGCTGAAGGTAGTATATGTTTTTACCACACAAATACTTTGTACTTCTACAACAGAGGAAACATCAAAGCCCTTGGAGACACTAGCATGGACAAGGTACTATCTCATTTTTAATATGAGAAAACAGTTCCCCTTGAAAGCTTAAGCAGCTTGCTAAACTCCAGGATATTTAGGTATTGCAAGCGCAAAGAACATAACGACTAACTCTGCCCATTCCATTAACAAAGCCAAGTCTATGAAGTTAATATATCTATTGAACTATTTATTTCTAACAGAATTTCTCTACTAATACAGCATTATCAACATACTTTCAATGTATAATACAAACCCTTTAAAACAGCCATACCAGTAGTATGCAATTATATTTGTTGAAAATAGTTAAGACTACCAAGCTGTTCCACGAAACCATACTATGTTCTTTTTCCTTTTAGGACTAGGAGCTACAACACTGCTATCAAAACAGTCCTGAAAAAAAGTGTTAACATCTGTAGAAACTATGAATTTACCACCTGAAGAAGCAAACATTTCAAAATTTACTGTTAATCACATCATCAGCTAGCCCAAGCATACACTGCAGAACTAGTTCGCACAGTGAATGCATTCCAGCAGGGTCTATTTTACAAACATCTACACTCTTTTCTTGCACTTCTGCTTATTTTAAGTTTGCACAGAAGCAGTAAAACTTAATATGCAGTGGAACACTACATTACCTACTGAAATGTTATTGCACATCAAAAAGGTTTACTGCAACTTGGCAAACGTGCTTACCTGAGTGCCATAAAATACTGCCATAATGAGTCAGATCTACCGCAGTGCAATGTAATCAGGTCTTCACACACAATGGAAAAGCAGCTCCTTGACACAAAAGTCATTCTACACAATCTCTAAAACACATTTTTCTATACGATACGCTACAAATTTTGTTAGTATTTTGGAATTAGGTAAATATACCCCGAATTGTCAGTAACAGGACAAATTGCCTAGAAGAAAGTGTACACAAACACTGTATTTTGTACTCGAGCACAAAGGTACCGTCTCAAGAAATCCTTGAGCGGCAGATCACTGAAAGACGGGAATACAGACCTGGGAAGAACTGCTGTACGGTTACCCTGCTCTGGTACCCCACCCTTGGGAGCTAACATTGACCACTGCCAGTGACAAAGAATTGGAGTACAAGGATCGACCGGGTATCATTCAACTCTGTGTGACTGTATTCTTATGTTCTTACGTTGAACCCTGCAGAACCTACCAACCACGGAAGGTACTAAAAGTAATACTTTTTTCCCTTGCAAAAGTAATATAAACTTCCTTCTTACACGACTGGCTGAACTACAGATGCCTGAGGTATTACTTGATATCTATACAATTGAGATGAAAATGAAAAGTATCAGCATTAATGCCATGGTGTAGCATGAAATCGTAGAAAGGAAGATTTCTCTAGACTGTTTCTTCCTCAGTGCCAAAGAAAATAACCACCTTTTCCAGCTCAGTGGATCATATCAGACCCTATGAGGTATCATATCAGCCAATCAAGCTTGGTATCCTAACAGATGCCTGTCCAAGACAATTCAGAGTAAGATGCTTGGAAGCACAGTAAAAATAACTGCTTACCAATAACTTCTTTGTTAGCATGCAATAGGTGGCTCACAGTCACAAATGCATGCTTAGCTGCGTTACTTCTTGTATTCTGGGTGGTCAAGGAACTGTGGGGGCAGTAAGTACCTGAGGGTAATCATGTATCACAAAAATCCTTTAAAACTTAAACTTTTTGGATGAAAATCTCATCTACATCCACAAGGTTTTGCTTCATGAGAAGGGTAAGTACATGTTGATTGATTCCAATTTTTTGTACCAGTGATTATTCAGTGTATCTTGTCTCCATCCTTGGAGATAATTGAAAGGCAACTGGGCGTGACAGTCAGTTGATGAAACATTGAAGTGGGACTGCTGTGAACAGGAGATGAACCAACCAGAGATCCTTCCTTGCTTGAATCACTCTAAGAGTGCAGTATTTTCAGTATCTTTTTTTTTTTTTCCCTGTAGAAAAGTCATCAATGGATTCAAAGTGGCGGAAATACTACTTGCATACTTGCATACCACATTGGCATTGTGTTTCTTTTATTTCCTTCTTTCTTATTCTTTCTACGAAACTTTTATTCCTCTTATTTTCCCTGAAACAACAACCTAAAAGCCTAAATAAGCCCTCTGAATGCCTTATACCCACTATTTTCTTACTACATTCAGAGACATGCAGGGGCTCACAGGATGTTCTATTCTGGAAATCGCCCCAACTTACACCCATTTTGCCATTTTCAATGGCAAAGTCTGACTTCAGTGACTATTTCCCTGCACAACAGTAGGACATGGAAATCCTAACAGGAGGCATCAGCCTGCCAAAGCACCATCAATACAGAGCATTGCGCCCAGGAAGTGAAATACAGCAGTAAGTTGGAGCTTTGCCTTTTAGAAGAGGATCAGCTACCCTTGCAGCTGCCAACTTAAATACTTCAAGTGACTATGACTTAATAACCTATGTCATCTTCAGCTACAAAAATATATTAAGTTGCATTAATTTTCAGCTAAGACAACATTCTTATTCCTGTTTTTAAAAAGGATTTTCAAGGAAGACTCTGCTTTAAAAACAATCTGCAGCTTCAGTAATGTATACCCATGTACAGGTGCTATCAGTAGCAAATGAAATCTCCAAAGATCATTTCCAACCGATAATGAAATGAATGTCATTAATAGAGCTTTTCATCCAACAGATCCTTCACGTCTCAAGACAGCATTTATTTACCATACTTTGTAAGGGACTAGTACACAGCATAGTTAGTCCTCAATTATTATATCAGGTGGAAGAAAAAAACCTATTTCTATACAAGCTAAAGCTGAAATTGACTTTGAAGCTCTGAACTGTCAAGAAATTCTTCTCTGAAAAGGCTTGCTTTGGAGAAATTATAAAGTAGGTGTCATCCTTGACACTTGCATTCTATATTCATCCAACCGGCCTGCAAGAGAAGCGCCACAGAACGCCGGGCAGGATGGCGGAGGGCCCAGCTGTCACGCTGCCAGCCTCCCTCGCTTGCTTTGCAGGCAGCGGTGGTGCTGTAGGTGTCAAAGGTTCTCTAGTTACACTCGCTGACGAGCAAAGGAAGAATACTGGGAGAGTATGTTAGCAGCCACTATGAACTCACCTCTAGTAACGGGTCATCCTGACACTTATTTCTGCATGTTAGAAGCAAAAGCCCTGATTCCATTGAAATTTAAAAAAAACCCCAACCCCATACGACATACCCCCGCCAGATTTACGAGTTCAAGATTTACTCTGGGAAAATCCAGTGTTAAGAGTACAAAGAGCAAAGCCCTGCTTTCTGTCAGCGACGAACTAGAAAGCCACATATGATTAGGATAATCTCTCACTTGAAATCTCCCTCGCACAATCGCATACCACTGCTTTCTGTGTTTTGTTTAACAGTCACAGAGTTTGCTGACCACTTAACGAAGCTGCATTCCTTCAACCCCTGACAGATTATGTGGAGCTGTTTGGTTTAGAAACGTGAAGTTGCCGTTCCACTGCCGTCACCCCAATGACACGTTGGTCAAAAGCCGGTGTGCTTGGGGCTGCAGGCAACGAAACACACATTTCCTCAGAGCAACTGATCCCACCAAGCAGAGAAAACAGGAAGGTGAAGAAGCGCAGAGAGGAAGTAAGGAGCACAGGCTGCCTTTCCAAAGAACAAAAGCTATTTTCAATCAAGTTACCTCTTTCAGTCCCTTATTTAATTGGAAAGAAAAAAGCGAAGAATATGAAAATGCTTTGAAAGACATTTATAAGAGCCCTGGGTAATTGTCTGCGTCCAAGATGACAATTTGCTGCAAGGCTGATTTCATTTGAAAGGGTCTTCTGATTCTGTGCGTTCCAGTGGCCAGCTGAAACTGTGAACACAGATCAGGACGAATCAGCCCAGAGCAACACAGAAAAGAAGGTGCCGTTAACAGTATCCAACTTGCAGCCAGGATGAGGGCTGTGCTCCTCCTCTGAAGCTTGAAACGGCACGGTACTTAGACCCCGCATCTGGGATTGTAGCGGGTCGCACATTTTCCAGCTTGGGGCAGAAGAGGGGAAGCAGATGTGGATTTAATGATTGTTGTGCCAGCTGGCTTATAGTAGTAGCAGGCAAGAACCAGAGCACAAATGGCCCCAGATTCCATCTACCTGAGCAACAACCCAGCGCAGTGTTCCAGATCAGAGTCTCAGCACAAGCACCACAAGCTGTCGGTAACGTTGTCAGATAAGTATTAGCATACCCAGGCGCAACTCAGTGTGCAAGCAATGAGCTTCCAAGTTTGAAATGATACAACCGACAGGTGTTTAGAGCAATAATCTCCTCCTCTATGTTCTAAAGGCTCAAGATTTATGAGGGTTTGTGCCATGAACAGACCACTGAAGGCATAAAAAAAAAAAAATATCTTTCGGAGCTCATTCCCCTGTTTTCTATTAAGTCCATACATCAGTAAGTGTCATTCCCTGATACGAAGTCCTGTTAGTCATGCTTCCAAGCAAAATGCCATTATTGCAGCTTCCTGAGCTACTGAATGATGAAAATCAGACCACAGATTTTATTTTACCGAGTTTGAGGTATTTGCCAGTCCTGTTGATTAGGGTATAATTCAACAGTATTTTACCCAACTCAGATACCTTTTTGTCATGTGCCTGCTTAAAAGTCTGAAGGTTGTTATTAAATGAGAAAGAAGGTAATTACTAAATCAATGGTGTAACCCTTGTGATTTGCTTTTCATCTCCTCACAGACATTACAATGGGAAAACTTCAATGAAAACCAGAACAGACAATACAAAGAAGTCTTGTAACAAGCGCCAGTAATCCATGTAGGTTATTCTCCAAAATGTCCAGTCAGAGGTCTCAGATGGCTAATGGGGTTGAAATGTGTAATTCAAAGCTACAAATGATATGTTTTATGAATGTGGACATGTCCCATGTACCTTGGAAGCAGCTGGGGGGTGGGGGGAAGACAATGGTATAGCTGATCATTTTAAATGTAATTAAATCTAATTAGGATTAGATTTTAATGGTAATATGGGAATATTACATTTGCATTGGCTACCCAGTGCATTGATTTACCAACCTGTATGCTGGAACAGTTAAGTGAGGAATTAAAAGATCAGTTGCTATACGTTACAGCTTTACATCTCCATCAACATTACCAGCCAGACCTTGAAATACATGGCCTCCAGTACTAAAAACACCTATGCACATGATTAATTTTAAGCACATTGTCTTGTTCCCTGAACACCAATACACAGTGCTTATGTTCTCCATTGAAGTTATGTTTAGGGGGAAACTGAGGTATTAATTCCTACAGTAGAAAATTTCATATAATGTGCTTATGCACAGTTGCTTCAAATTACTTTACACCTATTTCACACAAGCAACCTCCAAAACCAATGCAGATATTTTCTTGCTTAAACTCAAGGTTAAGACACAACGTGCATAGCCGCCCCGGCACTTTGTTCTCCTCAGCAGTTCCCCACATAAACTCAAACATACCATTTCTATTTGCAGATGCATTTTTATCCAATTGTATTGAGGTCTACTTGTTTCAGCAGGTTTTTATTATCAGGCAATGACTACCCCTCCAATACCTCCAGCAAGACATGACTAGATAGCTTGGCCTCACCTTCCTCTGGAAATCTGGAGCTGGTTTTTTTCCCTTCTTATTCTCAACATCTTTGTACTTCCGTTTCTTCTAAAGATGTTATTCCTTAGGCACATCCTTTCCTGAGACGGACGACTTGCTGGATGTACTTTTTCTATCATAAAATTCACCAATGAGAGTCCTCCCATACAAATTCCCAGGGAAGAGTGTGGCTGTCTACTTTCTTGCAAACAAAATTAATCCAAAAAAAGTGACATAATCACAGTGATTCCACTGTCTTACAGAACCATGGTTCAGGGACAACCATAGAGGAAAATTATATATGGCTTGAGGAAGCTGGGGAAAGATGTGGAGCTACTAGTTCAGTTGCCTATTACTTCACCAGCACAGTCACCCATCTGGAAACTATATCCAGGCTCGTACACTGGGAATAAGAGTGAATCTTCATGGGATAATAAGTACAGGGATCATAACTGATTAGCAGCACCTCAGCAGATGTGTCATTGCAACATCAACCAAAACCTACAAATAAGAACAATCTCAAATCTCCCTATCTTACATCCTGAGGGGATCCACTTTCGAAATGAAAATACCGTTTACATGACAGAGGCAAGAGGAGGAGAAAAGACAGTACAGACAGTTTTTTTTCCTCTCAGAAGAGGAATGTCAAGGAATCACACAACTTAAAATCCCATCAAATGAATGTATCCCTACCAGCACTAATTACAGGTGCACTGCTTGAAACTGTGAAGCCTCTTTCTTAAGGCAGCACTACAATGACTTATTTATCAACTGATTGGTTTTGTCAGGCTGATTTTTATCACAAAGCAGAAATGAGTAAACATTTTAGATTGCACTTGGAGAAGCATACAGGTTTTTACGATGTCAAAACAGGTATCCACTCAAGCCTTCTTGGTAGAGAAACAAAAACCTTTCAGAACTTCCTATCAGCTTCCCCAAAACTATTGGCTCAGCTGGTAGTGGCCATCCAGGCACTCTCTAAATGCCAGCAACGGAGAAGGAGGAACTGCACAGCCTCTCATTTGTGTGTGATTACAGCCACAGAACATGGCACATGATCCTATTGAAGGGGTAAGAAAGATAAGAATGATGCAACTATTCAGGTAAAACAAATGCATTCAGGTGTAAGCAAAGCTCTGCAACAGCAGCACCTGTATCTCCTCCAATAGACCAGTATTTTTATTCAACGCTTTTCTAGATTAACTTCTGCCCTATAGTCATCTCCGAAGAGAAAGAAATTTCTCAGCCAAATGACAAATTTAAATAAATTATTCTGTTCTGCCCTGATATATCAATTTGAAAAAAACAAATACACACATGCTCAGACAGATTTATTTCACAGCGAGAACGGTGAACTTTCAGACTGCCCACAGCCCAATGTCAGCAAAGGTCCTCTGGAAATAGTGGGAGCTGTGTGTGTCGGAGTCATCAGGCTGAACCCTGCATTCTACAATTTTCCACAGTTATGTCAATCCTCTCTGTTATGTTTGATAGAAGCAGTAAAACAATAGAATTGTTTAAAAGATCTACTTAATGTTTTTACCTGCTATTGGAATCATCCATGGATTTCTTGGCAATGATGACTAGATGCTGAAGGATAAACGTAACCTAGGGTTCTCTAGTGGGAGTTTCCATCTCACAATACAGTTTAATGAAGATCCCAGTAGCAAATCCCAAGACTTTTGAAGGCAAGGAGACTTATTTTTATACATCACATAGACTCCACTTTATGAGTTGCCAGTTCACATATAGGCAATACAAAGCCCCTTGGATAAATACAGACATTGGAATAAAGTGTCAAGTTAACAGTAATTTCATCCCACAAGTGTTCTTGCCCATACAACCTAATGAAGAAAGATTATTTTAAGATAAGAGCAAAGGAAGAAAAGTGAAAAGGGAGAAAAGAAAAAGAACTACAAAGAAATCACAGTGTTGCACAGAAACAAAACACCCAATTATGCTTTGATCTCGGCTTGAATTTTAAATGTTACTGCCATGATTATTTTCTATCACAAAATTTCTTTCAGTGATAGCTTGGTATGTATGATATATGTCAGATGTACAGAAAAACAAAGCATGTTACAGGCAGAAGTAGCAGCATATCTTGCAGACACAATAAAGCCCATACCTCAAACATTATTCAGAAGTCTTTCAACAAAGCAAATCAAGCACTGAATGGAAATGAGGCATAATGCTTAATTCCCTCAATGAGCATTTTCCTGCTTGCCAGGAGCACCTCTCTTGGGTGGGCTGACAAGGTGCAAGCTAATTTACAGATCCAGGAGGAGTCAGCTGCATCCGGATAGCACTGCTCCTACATTAATTAAGAGGAGACTGAAAAGTAAAGTTCACTCAGAAACTGTAGTGAGGGGAAAACAGAACTCAAAGAAACGTTGACTGTTACAAAGAGCAAACAACAAAGCAATCATCAGATCTTCCTATCAGTCAAATTACTGCAGTTTCCAGATTACAGGTTTCAGAAGTGTTAGATCAAGCATACAGACAAGGCTACTTCCTATTTAGCGGGGAGCATCTGATTAAAACTATTAACTTCCACTCTCATGCCCATTTCCATCTAGAGCACTCAAAGCTGCACAGGAGCACCAGACATTAGGCTCTCAGGCTGGAGGGCAGAGAGGAGCCAACAAGCCTTGCACCAAGGGGGCTTTCTGGAACATAAAGGCTCCTCTGTTTGGATGGGACTCTCTGCAAGTCAGCACTTTGCCTGTGTACCAAAGCTTGCAAACTGAAGCAGCAATCTCACCGGTCCTCTGGGTACTGGGAATGTTACACAGGAGGAACTTAGGACACCAAGGAGGCCGCCCAAGCTTTCTAGATGATGTAAACACTTTCTGACTGAACTCATGAGATAGCACTCACGGTATCCAGCAAGATACTTAGAGCCCGTAGAATTTATCATTAATAATGCGCCTCAATTTTACCTGTTATTTCTGCTGTATAAAAAGGGCAAAGACTGCAGAAAAGTACTAGTCAGCATTTCGTACCTCCTATCTTCCACCCTCCCCCAGCACAGGGTGCAACTCTCTGCTCCAGGCTTGAATTTAGGCAGGCAAACACCCAGAAGACGAGGGCATCCCCACGGGACATGCAGGCGACCAGGCTGAAGAGCTCTCCTCCTACCTGACTTGTAGGACTTTCACCTGTGTTCTGTGGCATACGCTGTCTAACAACATGGTATTATTTTGTGTTTTAGAAAACACATTTTCTAACTATTTTTTTTTTAATTAACTAGTTTTTCTATTAACTTATTTTGTAATATGATTCACAGACACAGAACGACTCTCGAGAACCTATGCAGTTACCATCTTGTTTCAATTAATGTTTTACGTGATAAAGAAGGTAATAGGAAGAAAGTTAACTGATGCTCCACTTACGTGTTTTGAAAACAGAATCACTGTTAGTAAATCTTTAAAATAATACTGGTATCTCACTTCAAAATTAAATAATGAATCACAGTCTATACAAAATAAAACACAGACTGCCTAAATATTGTTTTTTCTTGGAAATACATTTATTTACTCTAGCTAGCTAAAAGAAGGACTGATTTTCTTGCTCTCTCACCCCTTCCCACAAGTGATCAAAGATCTCTGTCATGTTCCACCATCTAACCAGAACAGCAGGACATCCCTCAGCAGTCTGCTCCCTTCAGATCACTTATGCCTCCTGGAAGAGACGACTCCTTTCAAAAAACCTCACTGCTTGGTAAAAATGAAGTCTTTCACTGACCCCTTCTCCAGACTGTGGCTTCTCAGAGCACACAACCTTATTTAGATCCTGTTTTTCTTGAGAGAAGCATGCTGTTTTTCAATCTCAGACTGGTTCATCTCTTTCACATCATGCCTCTGTGATACTAAAGAGTCTTAATAGTAAAGCAAATAAAAACACTCATTTAATAACACATAAGCTTTGGGTACTGTATAAGAAACACCACAGCTGAAGAAAAAAACAAAACCCCAAACTATATGACATATCAAAGGATACATGCACTACTTAGACATCACCAAAACTCTTTCCAAGACCAAGCATTTTCTTGCTTAAAACCCTTTTTTCCTCTGCGGTCCCTTTAGCCTGCCAGCCATCTCCTTCTCTTCTGTCCTAGCTGCTTCCCTTTCATAACACCACTCACAGGCTCAAAAATTGAGAGATCAGCCTATATATATTATGTACGTATTTGTATAGTAAAATATGGTTTCAGCAAACAGTCACAATACAAATGAATAAACAAAAGATGAAACTTCTTCTTATAATTCATTCTACATTTGATTGCAAAGCACCTACCTGAACATGTCTCCTAAGCCTTTCAGCATTCCTTTCTTTGCCTTAATTTTATCCTTCTCTTTATCTCGATCTTTCTTCTTTTCCTTTCCAGCCTTTTTTCTGTCGCCTTTATCTTGGCTTCCATTCATCTGTCTCTCCAATGAGTGGGATGGCTGGTCACTTGCTGTGGACACAGATTCTCTACCAGATCTTGAGCTCTCCTCTGTGTCTTCCTCCACTGAAAGCACATGTTACAAAATATCAGTGGGAGAAGAGCAAACAAGGCTTTTTGGTATATTGCATCATGTATTTTGAAGCAGGATATATGCACAACCACAAAATACTTACTTTTTTTTTTAAATCAGTACCTGCTCACGTGGGTGTTTCCTGGAATGTTCATTTGTACTATTAAACTCCTAAAAGCAAGGAATTCACTTTTGCAGAATACTCTGCAGAACACGATTCATGCTTTGTGAGTACTCTGAATAATGTATGGATTAATAGAAGATTAGCAAAGTGATGTTAATTGGCCCATTTTGTTTCAGTATCTGAATCAGCTGAGGATAGTTTTAGAAATATCTGCAAGAAGAAACAACATCAGTGCAGCGTGCCCTGTCAGTAAATTCTTAGTAATACTCTCATAAAAATACTAAAGTCATTAAGGACTGTTAACCTTCAATACAACTCTTAATAGACTTTTTCTTTTGCTGCAAGTAACATAATGGTTCTGCCACAACTTCATTTCCCAGAGCCCTTTAAAACACATCATGCGCCATGGTTTTTATTCTTGGTGAAGACAAAGCAGCCTGAGAGGTTCAGGTGGAGGGATGCCATCCAGCAGAACAAATAAAATCCTTTAAGGGCAGATAACATGTTACTTCCCTGTTTCTAATCCATGGCCAAGACTCTGAGAATCCTGAAGTACACGCAAGGTTAGACGTAACAGAGCACATGCATTTCAGAAAGTTTGATAGAAAAATGACCAAAAGAAACAATCCATTGAAAAACTGAAATCCATTCAAAAACTCCTCCAGTAGCTTAATGAGAAAGATATAAACCACTTCAAGCTTGTGGGTCAGAATCCTGCAACCATTTTGACTTAACTTAAAGCCAAGTCCAAAAGTTACGCTGCATGGCTGGTGAAGCTGTGACCTTCCAGGAGCTCTCACATTTTACGTCATCACACTTTGAGTAGGGCTACACCACCTCCCGGTTTTCCAACAGACAGCACAAAGCAGCACTCAGGATCACAGATGCCTACTTCGTGCAGTCTCCAGTAGCTCTAATGAATACAAAGGCTCCAAACAACTTTTGACAGTAGAAGCTGAAAAATACATTTTTGCTTCATATAGCCGTGGTCTGTGGAAATTTTGTTTTGTTCTCAGTAAGATTTGGAAATGGCCATGACTTAGAGAAGGAAAAAAGAATAATTTTCTTACTTAGTATATGTTTACTAATTATTGTTGTTGTTATTATTCCTGCTAATATTGTTTCTACCTCAGCAAGTCTTCTACAGCCAGAGTGGCTAATTCTTTAGAAATTTCTCATACGTACACTACTGTAGAACATACACTTGCTTTTCTTAGTCATCATTCATATTCACCTTACAAGTAATTCATTGAACCTGAAAAGGCTACAAATCACTGACTGAAAGGCATTTGATAGAGTCTCTTCTCGTTCTCAGACACATGCCTGCAAAATGCTGTTTATTCATTAACATTACAATACACAGACCTGTCCAAAAGACTTAGTACTTATTCACTGAGTATCCCAACATTTCTATAAATATTCTGCAACCCTGGAAGATCATTTAATCATACTTCAAGAAAAATATACCATGTCAGACAAATCTCAACATTAATAACTATTTTTGAATCCCCACTAGGACTCTGAACTACAAACCATGAGGAAGAAAAAAAAAAGGAAAGTTAAAAAAAGGACAGGTCTCAGCATTTCATGTTAACTTGTCTTCAGGACCACTGTGAGTTAAGCAGACGATACAGCTTCTCAATTGCAGGAACAATTTTAATACTCGGACAATCGTATTTTAGAAAATTAAGAGATCTCTCCACCTTTGTACTAGCTGTACTTGCACTTTTTTTGGTCACGGTGTTTCTTAATCAGTGTCTGGGATGATATTTCATTATTATTAGAAGAGTAGTGGAAAACTTAGGAATAAAGATGATAATTTTTTGCATGTTAATTCATAGCTACAATCTGTTCCAGTCAAAACCAAGTAGACATTTAAAATATTGTACTTGCAAAAAAATACACTTAGTTAAAAAATGGATTAAACTTCTGACAAATTTTGAAGTCAAATGTTTACTTGGTACTTCATTCCAAAATTTAAAATGGAATCAATTTTGACCTATGGTTGTTCATATCCATATAACAATACATTAAACTAATCCTAGATAGGTACTAAGTGTACTGTCCTATGTCGAGTTGCTGAACAACTTGCCATAACAATGCTTCCTCTTATCACAGAATCATCTGGTTGGATCGAGTCCAACCGTTCACCCAGCACTGCCAGGGTCCCTAAACCATGTCCCTCAGCACCACCTCCACACGTCTCTTAAACACTTCCAGGGATGGGACTCCACCACCTCCCTGGGCAGCCTGTTCCAATGCTTGATCACCCTCTCTGTAAAGAAATGTTTCCTGATACCCAACCTAAACCTCCCCTGGTGCAACTTAAAGCCATTTCCTCTCATCCTGTCATTCGTAACATGGGAGAAGAGACAGATCCCCACCTCTCTACAACCTCCTTTCAGGTAGTTGTAGAGAGCAATAAGTCTCCCCTGAGCTTCCTCTTCTTCAGGCTAAACAACCCCAGTTCCCTCTGCTGCTCCTTGTAAGATAGGTTCTCTAGACCCTTCACCAGCTTCATTGCCCTTCTCTGGACACACTCCAGCACCTCAGTGTCCTTCTTGTAGTGAGGGGCCCAAAACTGGACACAGTACTCAAGGTGTGGCCTCACCAGTGCCCAGTACAGGGGGGGACACTCACTGCCCTGCTCCTGCTGGCCACACTATTGCTGATACAAGCCAGGATGCCGCTGGCCTTCTTGGCCACCTGGGCACACTGCTGGCTCATATTCAGCCAACAGTCAACCAGCACCCCCAGGTCCTTTTCCTCTGGACAGCTTTCCAGCCACTCTTCCCCAAGCCTGTAACGCTGCAGGGGGTTGTTGTGGCCCAAGGGCAGGACCCGGCACTCGGCCTTGTTGACCCTTATACTACTGGCCTCGGCCCATTGATCCAGCCTGTCCAGACCCCTCTGTAGAGCCTCCCGACCCTCAGGCAGATCAACACTTCCTCCCACCTTGGTGTTATCTGCAAACGTCCTGAGGGTGCACTCGATCCCCTCATCCAGATCATGGGTAAAGATGTTGAAGAGGACAGGCCCCAACATTGAGCCCTGAGGAACACCACTGGTAACTGGCCGACAACTGGACCTAACTCCATTCACCACCACTCTCTGGGCGAGGCCACCCACACAGATCTTTATGCAGCAGAGAGTACACCCATCCAGGCCATAGGCAGCCAGTTTCTGCAGGAGAATGCTGCGGGAAACGGTGTCAACGGCCTTACCAAAGCCCAGGTAGACAACATCCACAGCTCTTCCCTCATCCACTAAGCGGATCACCTTGCCATAGAAGGAGATCAGGTTGGTCAAACAGGACCTGCCCTTCATAAATCCATGTTGACTGGGCCTGATCACCTGACTATCCTGTACGTGCTGCATGATGATCTGCAGGATGATCTGCTCCATGACTTTCCCCAGCACTGACGTCAGACTGATAGGCCGGTAGTTCCCTGGGTCCTCCTTCTGGCCTTTCCTGTAGATCAGTGTCACATTTGCCAACCTCCAGCCAAACGGGACTTCCCCTGCCAGGACTGTTGGTAAATGATGGAAAGTGGCTTGGTGATCATTTCCACCAGCTCCCTCAGAATTCTTGGGCAGATCTCACCTGGCTCCATAGACTTCTGCACATCTAAGCTGTGCAGCAGTTCACTTACCGTTTCCTTTTGGATTATGGGACCTTGAAACTGTTCCCCACCTCTGCCATCTGGTTCTAGAGGCCAAGCACCCAGGCAGTTGGTCTGACCATTAAAGACTGAGGCAAAGAAGGCATTGAGCACCTCAGCCTTTTCTTCATCTTTGGTCACTATATTTCCCCTTGCATCCAGCAAAGGATGGAGATCTCCTTAACCCTCCTTTTGCTATTAATGTATTTATAGAAACTTTTTTTATTATCCTTTATGGCAGTGGCCAGATTAAGTTCTAGGTGGGCTTTTGCCTTTCTAATCTCCTCCCTGCACAGTCTCGCTAAATCCTTGAGGTTTTCATGAGTGACCTGCCCCTTCTTCCGTAGGCCACATGCTTTCTTTTTCTTCTTGAGCTCCAGCCAGAGCTCTCTGTTCAGCCAGGCCGGTCTTCTGCCCCTTCGGCTCTTCTTGCGGCTCACTGGGACAGTCTGCTCCTGGGCTTTGAAGATTTCCTTCTTGAGAATTGTCCAGGCTTCCTGGACTCCTTTGCATATTCTACAGAGATAATATTCCTCCTTCCCACACTTGTGCTGCAAAAAATATCTGTCTATCATACACAGTTTGCTTGCAATTAACTCCATGGCTGAGACCGAGCCCTGCGAACTAGGATGCCTGTTATCCTAAACACTGGTCTCTACTGCAGCACACAGCTCTCCAGTTTTCTTAAAAGGACTCATTGTGAAGAAACTTGTTTCACTCTTATGCAGCACAGTCATTCAGCAATTAACATACACCTAATTACTACTGTTTAGAACAAATGCAAATGCTGCTCAATTAAAATTCAAGCCTAGGCTACAACTGAAACTTCTAATTTTTGTTAAGTTGCAGTAATGACATTAGGTTACTGCAAAACACAGAATGTATGTGTTTTGGTGCTGTTATCTCCTTCCTTTCCTGCAACCTCCTGCCTCACCATTCAGGATGCTGAAGCCAAAAAATTAATTTGGAGTATAGTTTAAACATCAATTAAAGCTGAAAACCAGTGTCATTTCATGAACCACACTGTGCTATGGAGAACTACACAAACAGGTATATGAAGCTATTCTGCTAATTAGGCCATAAAATGGAAAAGACGCACATGAGGAATCAAAGCTATTTAATGTGAAGCTATTTAGCCACTAAGCTTCTTGGCCTCTTATTGTGATATTTAATACAGCCCTAGATTCTAGCAATTAAGATTCAGCAAAAGATTAGAAAGCTTTGTCGATCTCTCCCAATCCAAATGCCATGTTCTCATCAAGACACTACAGACAAACATTTTGCTTCCAGTCAGCTATTTCAAGTATTGGGGGCGGGGGGGAAGCAAGATAAATGATCTGTAAAAACTGAACACCCACACCTTTCCACAAACATTACTTCATTACAGTCATTAAAATTTAATGCATGCAACTTCTCAAATACTTTTTACAATGTTATCCCAGAACCAGTCACTGCTATCTGATTTTCATCCTACATTTAGTAATTTAATAGCATGCTGTTCCAAGGACAGCAAGTGCGTTCAGAAGTGAGTCAGTCCCTCTGCCCATATGCTACCTGTATTTTTATGGCTTTTGTCTAAGGGGCAATGACACGTTAAGAATTCCTCTATACAGTTTTCTGCAGTGCTATTATTTGCTACTCCAAAGAGGGTCACTGTCTGCAATAAAGAAGCACTCTTAGCACTGTTTCACTTGGAGAAGAAAGGGTAAAAAATTCAAGGAAGACGAATGGATCCAATCTCAAGGGCATCAGCAAATTGAACAGCAATGTGTTTGCCTGGGTTTTATAATGACAGAAAGCCACATTTTAATTTCAAACAGTTATGTAATAATCAAATACAATTTAAAAAAACATAGGAAATGTCATTACGGCAGCAGTGAGGCATTAGTTACATTAGGACCAGATTGTTACATTAACTTCTACATACTTGTATGTGCCCAGGCTTCGTCCAGCTGAAGACACCAGTTAGTAAATTCTCAAGAGCCTAAGGCCACATATAATTTACACAAAGTGGAGCAGACTGCAGTGTTTGCAGTTTTAACACAGATACAGACATATTTTCAGAAAGACAGGCAACATATGCCTGGCGAGCTCTTCAGCTCCCACGGCCACCGTGAGAAGACGACTTTGAGGACTGAATTCTGGCCAACCAACTTACTACATTTGCTTTGCTACTCATCTACTTCTATTAAGCTGGCACCGCAAACTGCTGGATTACTTCTTAGGTGTTTTACTATAACATGTGGAAGCTATTAAAACAGAAGCAGCTCAACAGAATGCATAGCTCTATGCACATAGCTTGGTCACACATGGAGAGGGGCCTAGAAAAGGTGGCCTAACCAAAGCTCATCTCCCTTCCAATCCGGTTGGCTAGCCGCGGCCAACGGACATCTTCTTCTGCGGTCAACCAAAGGCAAAGAGACAAAGGCATACACCTGCCTCCAAAGGTGTGTCCAGATTGACACTTGCATGTTGGAACATCAGAACCATGCTCGATACAGCAGACAGTGGGTGTCCTGAACGCCGTTCTGCTATAATTGCTCACGAACTGTCACGACTCAACATCGACATTGCTGCTCTCAGTGAAGTTCGCCTTCATGAGGAAGGCAGCCTTAAAGAACATGGTGCCGGCTACACACTGTATTGGTCAGGCAAACCCAAAACCGAAAGTCATCATTCCGGAGTTGGCTTCATGATTAAAAACTCCATCGCCTCTAAACTTGAAAATTTGCCAACAGGTCATTCCGATCGCATTATCTCCTTACGCCTCCCGCTACACAACAAGCAACATGTTGTTCTCTTCAGCATATATGCCCCAACTCTCCAAGCTGACCCTACAGAAAAAGACAAATTCTACACCGATCTGCGCCGCCTTACTCAAAAGGTTCCTGCGGATGATAAGATCATAATCCTTGGTGACTTCAACGCCCGAGTAGGTAAGAACTCTGAAGCCTGGAAAGGAGTACTAGGCAAACATGGAGTTGGAAACTGCAATGACAACGGTCGCCTCTTGCTAGAGTTTTGTGCTGAGCAGCAGCTTACCATCACCAACACTATCTTCCAGCAGAAAGACAGCCTGAAGACAACCTGGATGCATCCTCGATCTAAACACTGGCACCTCATTGACTATATCTTAGTGCGCCAGAGAAACGTTCGCGATGTCTGTCACACCCGAGTGATGCCTAGTGCAGAATGTCAAACAGACCACTGCCTTGTGTGCTGCAAACTTAACCTCCATTTTAAGCCCAAACCTAAGAGGGGCGGCATTCTGAGGCGGAGGCTCCAAGTTAACAATCTTCAAACAGCTGCAGTGAGAGACAGCTTCCAGGCAAACCTTCAAACTAGGCTTGAAGACTGTCCCATAGACTCTTCTCCTGAAGCGCTTTGGCAACATATTAAAAATAGCATCCTGCAGTCCTCCGAAGAATTCTTAGGGTTCTCCACAAAGAAGAACAAAGACTGGTTTGATGAAAACAATGCAGAGATCCAGGAATTGCTGGCAAAGAAGAGATCTGCTCACCAAGCACACCTCGCTCAACCATCTTGCCATGTAAGAAAAGCAGCCTTTCGTCTTGCATGCAGTAAACTCCAACAGAAACTTCGAGACATCCAGAACAAGTGGTGGCTCAACCTAGCAAAAAAGACTCAACTATGCGCAGATTTGGGTGACCACAGAGGATTCTATGAGGCTCTGAAAGCAGCGTACGGACCCACACACCAAGTTCAAAGCCCCCTACTCAGCGCAGATGGCCAAACGCTTCTCACAGATAAAACCTCCATCCTGAATCGATGGTCTGAACACTTTCAAACTCTCTTCAGTGCCAACCGTGTAGTCCAAGACTCAGGAATCCAGCTCATCCCAAAACAAACGGTGAAAAATGAATTGGATATAGCCCCTACTATGGGAGAGACCCTTAAGGCCATACAGCAGATGAAAACCGGCAAGGCAGCTGGGGTCGACGGAATCCCGCCTGAAATCTGGAAACATGGAGGCCAAACGCTCCATGCTAAATTTCACGAGCTAGTTGTGCGCTGTTGGGAACAAAGCGAACTACCACCAGATCTCCGTGATGCAATCATCATCACCCTGTACAAGAAAAAAGGAGTAAAGTCAGACTGCTCAAACTACCGAGGCATAACTCTGCTCTCCATTGCTGGAAAAATCCTCGCAAGAATACTATTGAACAGATTGGTACCCGCTATCGCAGAAGAACTTCTACCTGAAAGTCAGTGTGGTTTCAGAGCCAACAGAAGTACCACAGACATGGTATTCGTTCTCAGACAACTGCAAGAGAAGTGTAGGGAACAGAACAAGGGTCTCTATGTAACTTTCGTTGATCTCACCAAAGCCTTTGACACTGTGAGCAGAAAAGGTCTGTGGCAGATCTTGGAACGATTAGGATGTCCCCCCAAGTTCCTCAAAATGATAATCCTGTTACATGAGGGGCAGCGCGGCCAAGTCAGATATGGCAATGCACTCTCTGAGCCCTTCCCAATAGCCAATGGTGTGAAACAAGGTTGCGTTCTCGCACCAACTTTATTCACAGTTTTCTCCAGCATGATGCTCCAAAGGGCCACGGCAGACCTCGACGAACAAGACAGCATTTATATCCGATATCGTACCGATGGGAGCCTTTTCAACCTAAGGCGACTGAAGGCCCACACCAAGACCCTGAATCACCTTGTCCGCGAGCTGCTTTTTGCTGACGATGCCGCCCTTGTTGCCCACACAGAAGCAGCTCTGCAGCGCTTAACATCCTGCTTTGCAGAGGCGGCTGAGCTTTTTGGGCTGGAAGTCAGCTTAAAGAAGACAGTAGTTCTCTACCAACCAGCACCACAAGATGATTACCATCATCCCCACATCACCATTGGCGAGTCAGAGCTTCAGCCAGTCCAGCAGTTCAGCTATCTGGGTAGCATCATCTCCTCAGATGCCACGATCGACAAAGAGATAGACAACAGAATAGCAAAGGCAAACAGAGCTTTCGGAAAACTCCATAAAAGAGTCTGGTGCAATAAACACCTGAAGAAAAGTACAAAGATCAGTGTCTACAGAGCCGTGGTACTGCCTACTCTTCTGTACGGGTCTGAATCATGGGTCATCTACCGCCACCATCTGCGACTGCTCGAACGCTTCCATCAGCGCTGCCTCCGCACAATCCTAAACATCCACCGGACTGACTACGTGACTAACGTTGCTGTCCTTGAACAGGCAGACGTCACCAGTATTGAGGCCATGTTGCTGAAAACGCAGCTGCGCTGGGCAGGGCACGTCTCCAGGATGGCGGATCACCGCCTCCCTAAGATCGTGTTCTATGGTGAACTTGCCACCGGCTGCCGCAAGAGAAGAGCTCCAAAGAGGAGATATAAGGACTCCCTGAAACAACACCTCAGCCTAGGCCATATTGACCACCATCAGTGGTCCACCCTGGCCTCCAATCGGGAGATTTGGAGACACACCATACATAACGCTGCTGTCTCCTTTGAGAGCACGCGTAGAATCAAGCTCGAGGAGAAAAGACAGCGCAGAAAGAACCGTGCCTCGACTATACCACCCAAGGAGACCCTCCGGTGTGCTCTTTGCAACCGGTCTTGCCTATCCCGCATTGGCCTTTTCAGCCATCAACGCGCTTGCAATAAGCGTGGGCAAAGCCCTTCCCAAATCTTCGTCCGCGAAGCCAAGCCATGATAACATGTGGAAGCTATTAAAACAGAAGCAGCTCAACAGAATGCATAGCTCTATGCACATAGCTTGGTCACATTTTGCTCAGTCCTTCTTCACCATGTGAGATTTGAGAACAGCCTTGCTCTTGCTCTCCCATGGCACTAGATGGCTCTTGGTCCACCAGTGCTAGAAGACTTCATGGGCACAGAGAGAGAGACATGAGGGCAAAGACTCATGCCATGGCATTTCAATTTCAGCCAGAAGGTTTAGTCTGGTTTCTGCTATTCCCATGCAAAGGATACAAAGCCTGTCTAATACTTTCTTGCTACTCTCTAAGCATTGCACCCACAAGCTCAAAACCCCTTACAGTAATCTCATAAACCTACACTCACGTAGAAAGCCATTCATGACAAAAGTTTTGTTATATTTTTGATCAAATCAAGTTAAACCATCTCTAACTTCTGGATAAGCCTTGGATATCTGATGCTTCAAAACAGGATATTACTATCAGTGGGCTCACACCAAACCAAACCTTTCAGAAAAACATGGTCGTACGTCCCAAAAGACCAAAGGCAGGCAGTTTGGGAGAATGAGCAGGTTCTTGAGCAGGTTCACTACATATTTTCTCGTACTTGTTCTGCTACTGGCCAGAAACAGATTGACAGTCAGCAGCACCAGACCAGCATTTAGCCTCAGTGCTGCGTGAAATTGCTAGGTGCTGGAAAAGCGAAGCAGAATTAATTCCATCTATAACTACCTTTGAGAAAAGTGACTGGCAAAATGACCTCCCTTTCAGTGTCAGACCACTTTTAGAAAGAGGTAGATTTTAAAAAAAAGGGAAAAGCTTTTTTAAAAAGCGTGATTACACAAGTAGTTTATACAAGAATATTACGGAATGACACTTAGGATACAGACTTTCTGAAACCAAAAGAATTTCAAGAGCAAAGAGTGAAAAATCTCTTTTCAAGCCTTTCCTGCTAGCATTCAGGCTAAATATTTTACTGCTTCAACCTTCCCACCACCATCTTCATTCATAAACTTCTAACTAGCTGCAGGTTGATTAAAAAAAATTCTGCTGGTCTGTGACAAGTTGAAAGTAGTACAACATGAAGGTTAAAAATTCAATGCTTTTAATACAACCCCTGATTGAGGTAATTTACCATTCATACTATTTTCATTCAATAAGAGTTGTCATTTTAGCAGCCCATTCTTACATAGTTCAATAATGATAAGGTTAGCTTTGAAGTGATTCTTTTATGTTAATGACATTCTCCACATGTTGGGTCATACTTTGGGTTAAAGAACTGAAAATGTAAATGAATGCCCATTAGGGTTGGTAATAGCTGATTATTAACTTTATATTTTATTAGATCTGCCAGCATTACTCACTCTAATTAAAGGACAGTGATTTCTTTTCTTCCCCCCAGACACTACAAATGTATTCTTTCAAAGTTAGATGCACATATTTTTGTAACATAAATTCAGTGGGTTTTGACTTTCTGCATAATTTTTTTCTAATTTACATTAGTAAATTAATTAGCTGTCTTACAGAAAATTTCCATAGTAATTCAAGTAAACATACTCCTAATAATCTTATTCTCTTATTTTAGAAAGAAAGGAAGCTGCAGAGTGTTGCAATCTGTTAATGCATAAGTAGGAAAAAAGCCTGAAAAAAATTGATTAAAAGAAGTTAGATCTATTCGTTTAAAATCCTAGTACTATCTTCTACTACTTTAAATAACTTTCCAAGGGAATTAACCTATGTTGTTAACATTCCTTATGTACAGCAATAGTTTACTTACAGGTTTCCATGCCTTCATCATCATCATCTGCTACAGGTTTATCATATGATTTGTCTATGGCAGCTCTGAAGCTTTCATTGCAGCCTCGTCCTCGGATAATTCGTGGGCGCGGGCGGTGGAAGGGAATATCACCATTCAGAGTCACCTCGGCAACGGCTGTCTGCAGACTTTCTAATGAGCTGGATTTCTTCAGACCTAATGAAGGCCCCACATCTCTGGTTGGGGAACCTTAGTGATTTAAGGGGGGGGGAAAAGGTAATTAGAATTAGTATTGAGAACTGCACGCTTGATTATGCATATCCATCCTGAAAGTCTATGGAGACACACTTAACATTATTCACATCATCTCTCACTAATCTGTAGGGAATTCTCCACAGATTTGTTGGTCTCAGAAGCGAATGAGTATGTCAAGTCATAGTCAATGAAACCGACAATGTTAGCAATGCCTGGCTTTTCAAATCAGTGAAGAGAGACTAACATCCCTTGCTATTATTTTAAACAATTTGAAAGATAAAGTAATAATGGGCCTTTAAAAACATAGCTCATAAACCCAGCAGAGATACACATCTACTGGCACCAAACAAAACTATTAATTATTTTTGCTTTGAGCAGAAAATTTCATCTGTACGAGCAACAGATGAGCAGTTTATGGGCATGATGAGCAGATTATGGGCATGAAGCCTATTGTGTTTAGAGTAACAGTCTTGCAAAGTAGCCTGACTTCTGGCTTCAAGGAACATGCTGTTTACTTTTAATTGAGTTTTAAAGACTTGCATCAAATTGCTAACCATTTCATAACTAAATGCTTCTGAGAAATATCAGCTGATTGGCTGGGATTTTGTGAAGTTGTTTAAAAATATCTGTGGAAAGGACCCAGTTAGTCAGGCAATACCACCAGTTATCCAGCTGGAAAAGAAGTGCATTCCTGGCAGTCACCAGGTTGATAGTAGAGCAGCACTAGAGCTGGGGCTGAGGGCACCTCTTATGGCTGCAGCATGTCCAGAGGTGTGCTAAGAAAGCCCCAGGCAGTACTCTGCAAAAGCCCTTCCCAGTCAGACGTTTCTTCTCGGGTTTGTGGACTAAATGTCTAGCCTCTGGTTTTAGTTACACACACACTCAGCTGACAAGTGCACAGTTAGAGCTCATGTTATAGTTAAAACTGGGAGAAGTCTTTCAGGGGAAAGAGACTCACTGCATTTATTTGAAGTGTTTTTATGAAAAAGTTCACCATACTCTTGGCCAGATTTTCCATAGCATTTGGGGCTCGAGAGCAAGAAGAGGTTGGACGTCACCATCATAGCTACATTTTTTCAAGTTATGAGACCAGAGCCCTCACTTAGAATAAGGAAACCTTACTTTTTCCCTACCCAAAGGGAGCAGAACAGAAAGGAGTGTTGCGGCACCCCAGCAGTCCCAGGTGGTGGGTTATTACTCCGTTGTCATCAGTACACTCACCTGACAGAGGCACAGAAAGATAAATTTCAAAGCCAGACAGCGCTGAGAGACAGAGCCAAAAACTGAATGCTGAGGAACACCAAACCAATGAACAATACATTTGTAAGCATGGTCTGGTGTGAACAATACGATAAGGGAAATGATCTTTTTAAAGTATTTATCTTAGAAAGCTCTGGAGTCAATCTCTATTCTGTTAGATATTAGGAGGGAAAAGAGAGACAGTACCTGTCACTGCTCTTTAACAAAGATATGTGAAGTTACCTTAAACTGGGGAAAACCGCTGCTACACTGCTCAACCAGCTTCCTTCACTATTGAGCACTGGGCAGGGAGACAGGTGGGTGCTGGACCTACCGAAGTGATGGAGCCGCAGCATGGCAAGTCTTCTCTATGTCATTGGTTAGCTTGGTAGGAGATGGAGCAAGGCAGCAAACGCTATAATTTTCTATTTGGCTGTTAAAAGCCTGATCAATTACATTAAACTGAATTCCCTCAGATCAAATAAATTCAAACTGCACCTGTCAAAGTATTTCCCTTCAGCTGCCCTACTAAAGAGATGAACTTGTAAATAACAAAACAAAAATCCTCTTTCACAGGTCTACACAACCCCTGCCGTTTGGTTCCCCCAGTGGTCCGGAGTCCTGCTGCTGGGACCCTTGGCCAGAAATGAAGACACTCCAACAAATGAGAAATTTTATCTGGATGAACTCACATCTCCGAGAAAGAGCCAGCCTCTCACTCACAGCCCGTAGCTGTTGGAGGGCCCAGGGTCCGGAGGATGGGTGGGGGCACAGCGCAGCTGCTGGCGTGAACAAGGGCAGCCAGCTGGGACACGGGAGGCTTGATGGCTTCCCAGCTGGGCAAACCAACTGCAGTCCCGGTTCTCCAAACTTCGGAAGAGGGGCTGAAGTCTAAGGCAAGTATTTTTACATAACACTCTTTTTACCAAGTAAAAGAATTCAAATTTAGACAGTGCATATAAAACTGTCCACTTTCTAGCATATGCCAAAATCTGCTATTCCTCCACTCGTGCCTGCAGTACACAAGAAATGAGATTTTATTTTTTTACTTCTAGAGATTGTATTTTGTTAAAAACAGTCCATGGGACAGGGAAAATGAACGCATGATTTTGAAGGAAAAAATGAGGAAACAGGACAAATATATATAAACCAGCTGTTTGACAGATTCAATTTCATATACAAAAGGAAAGGGTGTCCTCTTACACGGCAACTTACTGTAAACTTCCTTATTTCAGATTCTGCTCCGCAGCCTTCTACATGAAACGCTCATATATCTTTTCCTAATTACTGACTAGCTCTTTTTCTAAAGAGTAATTATAAAGAAGGCATTTATGTGCCCATTTATGTTCATAAAGGACATTTAAAAAACTCCATTTCCTGCCACCCAATACAGATCTTTGTGAGAACTGTATTTATGTACCGTGTGCTTTCCCAAAGGAAAAGCTCGAGTACTGTAAAACTAGGAATGGATTACAGAAACGATAGGAATATTTACTGAACTTGGGTGGCCAAGAACACAAATGCAGTCAGGCTGCAGAATCTGAGAGAGGAAAATGTCCTTTCGCAAGCAATTGGAGCACTGCGATCATACAGCTATGTATATTTAATACCGCCACTATCTTCTGTGGGCACCTAACAGCAAGTCTACTATTTTCAAAATATATAGTTAAGCCTCCCTGTAAATTGAGTGAGTGCAGAATTTATTGATAGATTCACCAGCCAGAAAGTGAGTCGTTTACCCATAATCCAGTGAGAAAGAGCAAACTTTCTTTAAAATTGATTCCGTTTAAAATTTATGAGTCACATCAAAACCTTGTTTTCTAAATACAAAAATGTCAGCATTTTCTTCCGGCCTTTACAGTGCTGGTGGTAATCATCAGAAATGTTATCTGCTCAGAACAAGTTCTACTTCTATTTAGACAGCAGAACTGAAAGTAGAAAAAAAGAGGAAGAAAAGACACATCTACCTAAAGCATCTTATTATATGACTGAAGGATAAAAGGGATTTTTTAAATCATTGTTAAAATCTGAAGTTTATCAAAACTTTCTTTTCCAACAATTTTCTTAACAGATATCCTTTGAGGTAGATTCATCCCTCCGTGCCACAGCAGTCCTACTGTGATTGCCACCACATGCACAGCCTCCACGCACGCTCCGCTTACACGCTCAGTTGTACAGCTCTACTCCACATGCCACACACCCCTACCCACCTCTCAAGGGCTCTGTAACATGCTCACACCACCCCGCCGAGCACAGCCCCTGCCCACCACACACGCATCGCCACCCCCTATGTCTCCAGGCCCACCATACAGGCATCATCGCTCCCTTGGTCAGTTGGCCAGCCCCTGGGGACAACCGCCAAGCCCTGCCCTCCAGGCCATGCAACCACCCCCTGGCTCATGCATGGCTCTGCTGGCAGCGCGTGCATCAGCTCTCACACAGCACAGACAGCCACATCACGTAATTTCACAGCACATACAGATCCCATGAGACATCTAACACACATGGATCACGTGCGTGAAGCCTACGTGTTGCTCCCCTCTCAAAGCCCTCTGTTTAACAGCTCGCTGTGCTTCCATTTCTCTCGTGTTAAGTACTTATACCACAATCCACCTCGGCGACTTGCAAATGCAAGAAGCATGAAGCAAGGTGGTCAAAGGATATATGATGGTTTCTTCAGTGTTTCCTTCAGTGATTAGGTTTAAAGGCTCTAAAGGCAATTTTTCCTCAGAACTTTCTTTTAAATTATTTAAACTGACAATTTTGTTTCTTTCTGAAACATTTTTATTAACTGTCAGGTTAAATGCTACCAGCAACTGATGACAAAAAGTCTACTTTCTAAACACTTTCTTAAAGGACATTAGCAGTGAGTCTGTTAGTTTACCAACACCTGCTCCATTAGATTTGATAAATTCTTCTATTTCTAGTTCAATTCTTACACTAAAAGAGCAATGTTTTGGCTGGGGAGAGCAGGGGAGGAGTAGAGCAAGCAACTGCATCAAAACTACTTTTGGTTTGGTTCCATTTCATAAAAAAGTTTATTTAAATAACGCTCTCTAAACATAAATAAAGAATTTAAATAAATGTTATTTGATTTTTTCTTTCTTTTTCATTTTCACAATGTGTACATGGAAAAATAACCACCTAGAACTATAGTATGTCTGAGACTCAATAAATGAGCCACGCTCAGTTGCTATTGAATATGTTCCTAACCTCTAGGATGAACTGTGAACACTGCAAGGATTAGACACTTCAAGTGAACTAGAGGAAGAAAAATAATTAAAAATCTATTACAGTAACTAGGGCTGGTGAGTTCTGCACTCTTCAGTCAATACCATTCGGTCCAACTTCTGACTGTAACAGAGTTTGTTTTTATTTTTCCTAAAGTAAATACACGCTGAAGCTTTCTGGCTTCTAGAGTTCATTAGAACACAGTTCTCATACATTTGAAGCATTTTTTTTGTCTTAAAACCAGACAATTTTGAAGCCAAACTTCAGTAAGTGGTTTGTTTAACAACCACATCCATCTCCAGTAACGGGAGAAATGCAGTGTTTAGATACAAAACCTGGTTAAAAGCACGCAAAATAAATAAAAGTAAAGTAAAAGGTAGTTTTCCTTTTTTCCAGCCACTAGGTTTGCTGTGCACAAAATAGGTAACTGCTTAGTCCAGACGGTTACGGTAATGCTCTTTCACCCAAGTTGTCTGACTCGTCTCTTTTTTGGAATTTAATCCAGGTGATACACATGGAGAAAGCTACACCCAATTAATACCACTTTCTGTTGACACCACCAAAAATGCTACGCACTTTTAAAACCTAAGCATCATATTGTACTAAAACACACAGGTTTTACACCATTCTAATCACACGCCACTCAAATAGACAGGCTGATAAGAAAATGAAAAATAACTTACAATAATTTTGAGTTTTATCTATAACACCTTTTTATGTGAATAATGCTCAGGGGTGAAGGCAGATCCTAAGCACTAATTACTACCAAAACCAGTAACACAATTCATACAGTCACACTCTGATGGCTTTAATGCTTTGAAACATTAATACATTTTAATTTTGTGTACTAATTCTCATTCTGTAAAGCTGCAAGTCTGTGCCCATAATATACAACAATTTAGGAGCTAGAAGTTTTAGCTGTTTAAGTAAAAAATATAATTTTTATCACTTGATTACCTACAGCTTCTTAGTATTCCTACTCATGTTGTAAAGTATGGTTAAACAGAGATGCAGTTGTGAATTATTAATTGTGAATTCTGTATGGAATGTCCTACTCCCCAAACCATGCTAAAATAAATAGTATTTTCAGGTTAAAAAGGTGAATTGTTCCTAATTAAAGCTAAGTAATGTTATGGTGTCCTCTGGATCCAGCCTAATTAAAATAGCATTCCAAAGGTCAAAAGCTAACTTATATTAATAAATCATAAAGGTTCATAATTGCAGTTGGTGCATTATTTTAATTACTACTAAAAAGTATGCCTTGAAAGCTATTTCTCATTATCACTGTGTAAAATGTTACAATCGATGGTATGTGGAAAAGATTCTATTTACATATTCTTTTGTTCTGTTACAATGCTCGGGTTTCAGCTCCAAAGACAAATCACTTTGCACAAATGATCTTCAACTCCACTCACAACACGGATCTGATGACAAAGGTAGCTGTTTTCTAATTAAAATATTTGTTTCCAAGCACTGTGTTAGCATTGTAATAGCAAAACATTTGACTCTTCTACATCATCTCTCTGCACACAGGAGTTCAGGGCTAGGAGATTTTCCAAGGTTTTTTTTAAAGATAAAAATCCAAGCAACTGTGAATATTTATGAGTTCAAAGTGCAGAAATAGGTGTCTACCTACAGTCACATGTATGACCTATCCTATACTAATATATATAATATACTAACCTATACTACCCTAGATGCTTATCTCTATGGAGACTCTTCTTTTTCTGCGCGACTTGATTATTCACAACAATAGAAAGCAGCCATGCAAGTACTGGAATATTCATGTTTTCATGCAATTTGACTGGCAGTTCTGTAATTGTGGTAAGCTGCTTTGACCAAGGTTTCTATAGCAACAGCCTTACTGTCAATTCTTACCTGTTTTCTGGTCATCCATTGTACTGAGCTTAGTCTCGTCAGCTACTGTTAAAAGGTAAATGTATAATGGTTAGCCCAGTTAGTGCCCATGCCCCACATGCATCCAACATTCCTCTGTTTTGCCTTTTTTTTTTTTTTTTTTTCCCAAGTTAGGGGACCTTAGCAATGTCACAGGTCATGCAAATAAACTGCAACAGTAAGCAAACATTCTGGGTAGAAATGGCAGCAAACTAGTAACCTTCATGCAATGTCAGTCATGTTCACATCACAGGCAGGTACAATATGTTATTTACACGTTAGCACATGACAACTAGTCAAGACAAGTCAATACCACCAACCTTACTGTCCCCTGAGGAAGTTGGTGAATTAGGGATTGTAGCTAAGGTATTCACAATTATAGTAGAGGAACAAATTGTATTATATTTTATTATTCTGAGAAGGGAATTTTGTGTGTTTAAACAATTAAAACTCACTGTTTAAGGTTACTAGAGTCTGCGCTTCAGAATCTAAATTCACTGCTACTTATCCTCTGTTGTTTTATCAGTTAAAATGATTATAGTAGATTGCCCGTCTTAGCTGCTGCTACTGTACAGGGCTTCTGATATAAATATTAAAACCTGGGTCTCAAACAGATGTCAGACTAGCCCCATTTTCTAACTCTGAATGACCTCTTAAAAAAAAAAGCTCACATCTTTGATATCTTAATCAAAATCCATCTACAAAATGAGGGACTAGAAAGGATCTTTAAGGCTAATTGCACGATAGTCATGAACTGAGAATAACCCTGTCTACCCAGAACCACGGTGCGGTACAGTTTTAAGCAGTTATTCTATATGAATTGGTAAATAAGACTTTTCTCCTCCATTGTAATAAATACTTTGAATGTTGATGTATAACCACGTATCAGAGGGCTACAATATTTAAAGGTATGGACATTTACAAGCGGTACAAACAATATACAGGCCACTTGGCCACTCATGTTAAGAATTCTTTACTTCCCACCAGCAGTAGTACTGCACATAAACAATGTGTTTGGAATTACAAATTCTATATATTTGCAACATGAAAATCAGGTTCAAATAAAACAATTGAAAAAAATATCACTCACTACCTAGATCCATGCTTTTGGATTTTCGTGTTTTAACAAACTCCAACTGACTGGCATCTGAAAACTGCTTTGTACGCTTTTCTGACATGCTCTGGCGTCCAAAACCCTCTCGCTGGAAGGCAAGCACTGGATCAACATCTGGACTAAGAGTGCTGTAGGAAGGGAAAAAAATCATGCGAACATTTATCAAGATCACGCAACCTTTCACTCTGCAGAGAAAAGCATTTATTTAGCACGTGACTTCTACCAACGATAAAGCGCACATTTTTAAATAAACCACTGCAAGTAGTCAGTTACACACACAATGGACTTGTTTTACTGCATTGAGCAATTCTAGCTAAAAAGTATCAAGAATTTCACTCATGAGCTTTAATGAAAGATATACACACACTACCAGAATGTACAGCCCCAACACAGGAATAATTTGAGGGAGAACAAAACAGTTCCTTTTTCTTCATGGGAAACAAATACATCCTGCTGATAGCAAACTATCCGATTTTCCTTCTTCAAAAAGTACATCATGAACAGAATCTGTCCTGCCTGAAGCCCACAGAGCTTTAAAATTCTTCATTTAAAGACTTTGCATTAAAATTTTTCTCCATATGTGAAATTGCTTGCAGATTTTTCACAGCATCTCCTGGTTTTAACCTGGCTACAACAAACATATTTTCACTCGTTACTTCCCTACAGAGCAAGTATTTGCCACAATGGTTCCCCCACTATATCAGAAATGGGAGTAAATGGACGGAGCTTCAGCCTCTTCTGCAGGCTTCTTGCAGGAGTGAGTCAGGTCTTCAGCAAGCAGTGATCAGCGCTTCACCATGCTTCATCAGAAGCACGCTGAAGACAGGTGATCTATTAACGTAGGTGAAATGTTGCCAGAATCATAAATGCAAGAACGTGGGCAAAATTTGATGCGCAAGCTAAACCCTGGGCTTGCAGTGTGTCGTCATGTCCACAATGCATGTTAAAAACAGTAAAAGATTTTTAAAAATGCAAGAGTGCTTATTGCTAATGAACAATATGAAAGGAAATTCACACGAAGATCTTTTGACTCCTGCAAAAGGGCAGAGTATTAAAAACAGCCTGAAGGCAAGCCTAAAGAATTTAGATTACTACTTCAGCTGGCACAAAAAGAAATAAAAGCAGAAAATACTGAAAAAATTAAGACTTTCCACTATCATTCTCTATTTCATAGGAAAGAGGTTCCTCAAAATCCCCCCTTTGATTTTTGTTGTACTTCAAGATAAAAAAAAAAAAAAGCTAAATATTTTTTCACTGATATCTCTAAATAGACTAAATGTTTTAAAAGAATTATTTTCTACTTTAAGGGCTAAGTATAATACACATCTCATACCTAGTGAACAACGGGCAAATAGTGAATTTCTGCAGAAACCAACTTATACTTTTAAATTCTGTAACATGCGCGTGTTTTTGTATGCCGTGTACTATGATTTATAGGGGCATCTTCGACCAGGGAGCACGTGGGTACTAGGCACAATAGTGAAGAGAAGTAGGAAAAAGTGTCAAAAGTCATCACGTGCTATAAAGGATGAAAATCACTATCCGCATTACCAGGCAGCCTGGAAGAAACTCAGTCTAGCAGCGGCAGATTTGCAAATAATAAGATACGGGCATGTGACAAGCATAAAATACTGAAGTGAGAGCAGGATCAGAGCTTACACGAATAAAGTCAATGTCAAGTGCCTTTTGACTTTAGTGCTTCTGGCTCAGGCTTGTAATGTTTTACATTTAATTACTGCAACTATTTCAGAGATGCCTGCACAATTTAGCAACATTTTGAAGCATATGCTTAAAAGCTCTGATGAATCAGAGCCCGAACTCAAAAATAACTATTTAGTACTCACACTCCCACAAAACAGGGAAAAATTATCTCCGCCTGATAGAAAGATAAAACAGACAAGGCCAATACACAGTTCTGGCATTTAGAGCACCACAAGGCATAGCTGAATGAGAACCACCTAAGTCTGAAAACGTCCTCTGAGTGACTCAACTGAACTTACAGGGTTTCAACACCTTTCATAATCAGATCGTAATTGACTTTCCCAAGGCCACACAGGCGTTTCTGGCTCACTGCTAGCCAGCCCTGTCTCTGAAGGCCAGCAAAATGTGGTTTTACTAAGGGAGAATTTTCTCTAGCAACATCTGTTCATACAGCTCACGTTAGTTATCGATAACTGGCTTCATCTTGCCGAACAAAATGTATCCTGCGACATTTTCTTCAAAAACAGTGAATTTCTACAACTATTTGTTTTGACTGATGCTCCTTTTTTTCATATGAGCTTGCTTTGAACCATATATATAAAGGTTCTAATAGAGCTGAATATCCTTGTCATGTAAATACTGCATGCACATATATATTCAACTTAAAGTCCTAAAACTCCAAAGCTAAATAAAACGTAAAAAGGGGACCGCTGGTCCCAGAGAGAGCAGCAGAATCTGTACGTGGCATCAGCAACCGGGAATTCTGAGGATAGGAGCCCAGCATCTCCACGGACACCACCTTTAGGGGCTTTCTCTCTGCTTCCCTTATCACACCTACCTTCCACACGCACTTATCCGGGGGATTACTGCTCCACGCTTGCACAGTATCCTATACACTAAACGCACTGTCTAGCACCAAAAACTACTCGCTCTCTGACATCACAACGTCTCGTTCCTTTTGCTGGTACAGATATCTGAGCTCTATGTAAAGTCATTGCTTTTCATGTCCCAGTTTGTTTCTATTACTAATAACCTACAAGTGTTAAGGAAGGAGCAGATCACTGGAGTCTGAATGCATGTGCATTGCCTAAGAGTATCCAAAAGCCCCTGTGAAGATCCACAACTGGAAAAGCCAATGAGCACAGAAGAGGAACTAATGCCCCTAAAACTGCCTCATTTTAATATTCTTTTAGCCACATTAATAGAAGACAGAAGGTGAATTCAGTACAAACCATTAAGCAATGCCAAATGCAATTTACTAAATTCTAGCATACTTAACAAATAAGATTTCTGGAATGACAGCTGATCCTTAAAAGAATGTAACCGTCTTCTGACCCTTGATGTTATTAAAATTCCACTTATTAATCCCGTCTTATTGCCCCTTTGTTTTCATAACATTTTCATCAAGGATTAGGGAGATATTGTGAGACTGGAAAAGCTTACATTGTGTTCTGTGATTCAGAACAGCTGCCATTCTTGTTTGGATAACCCTTCATCCATATCCTTAGCTTCACCCTTTGTGCCTTCCAGCAAAACCATATAATGCACCTTCGTTTTACAAGTCTTCCTTCATCCATTAGCAGCAGGAAATTAATGCAACAATCTAATTCTGCTGCTATTTACCTTTTTACATTAGCTAGTAAGGTGCTGCACTGATCTACTCTTTTAAGTGCAATCGTATCTGACGGCCTTCACAACTTCTCATACGTGCATTAGAAGTTTTGAGAGTGATCAATTCTACAATACCTAATCCTTATTTTCTTTAGTGTTACTTTAATTTTCAAAGAAGTCTATGAATAGCAAGATATGCTGCAGAAATAAATGTAAAGCATCTGCAGCTTTCAAATGGGCTCTTACTTTATGCTGTAGGGGTTTGCTCATATTCAGCTAAAAACATTCCCTCAGCAATAAGCTATCATGTTCAGCCTTGAGTACTATTCTATTTAAATGTCTCAGATTCTCAGTCCTAAAAGCTTTTACAAAAGACAGATGGCCTTTCGAGGGCCCAAATTACAGGTATGATTTGTCCAGGAGAAGAGCTGAAATAGTTTAAAAAAAAAAAAAATGCAAATGAGGATGAAAAATATTACCTTTTTATACAAACATTAAAACAGTACTTAAAATGCAGAACTCAATTCCTGGACATGAGATGAAATAAACTAATATAAAGCAAAGAAGCAGCTGACAGATGCATATCAGCTGGCAGGTGCTATTGCTGTTATTAAGATATTGCTGACATATTCCTAGCAGACTCAAGAGACAAGAAAAATAAGAAAATTCATACACCTCACACCATTTGTGGTAATTATCTAGCTTCAAGAAGTTGCAGTGTACAGGGGTGCGCTTCTATTTTGCTATTACTACAGATAATTACAGGAGTTGCAAATTAAATCTTAGATCTGCATTAAGAGCACTTACTAAGCAATACACAGTATTTCTTTGCCAGGAACCCAAGCAAGTCAATAACGGAGCTCAATACATTTCTCGTTAAGACTTTTATATTAAAATTATAAAAGTAGAGAGTCAACCTAAGATTCACGAAAGATATTTTTGCTATAGGTTAAACACATGAAGTTATTTTCCAGAGTTTTAAGCGTGGAGCTACTACTTTCCACAATTTTAAATGCAGAGCTATTACAGCACACTGTCATTGCATGACAGTTACAATTCATATCATGATACGAAATGTATTTCTTCATGCATAATGAAGAAATCTTAACTAGTACTTGTTGCACAAGCATTAACACAAAGCCAAAACAAAGAGCTGCCTTGACCTCTGAGCAGATTTTAAATTACTGCACATTATTAGGAAAATCAAGGAAGTATGCAGGATTGAAAGGCTCCCAGATATATACTGGAATATAAAATCTTTATTTTATAGACTTAGAAATATTTACAGTAAGGTTTATAAATTAAAATCAATTGAAATTATTTTGTCATCTTTCATGAACTTGAGTGTTTAATTTTTGTCATTATCTTTTTACAAAAGCTAGTTCAATTTGCATTAATATTATCAAGTTAAGACAGCTATATACTGATTTGGTCTTAATAACAATTAGTAGCATTTCCACAAATGTGCTTTGACAGAGCACAAAACTGCAACCAGAATTGGGAAGTCTAACAAATCATCTGTGCAGACTTCCTTCCCGAAATGGGAACAATTACCACTTGGAAAATAGTGAAATCTAAAGGTAATGAGGAAAAAAAAATTAATATTTATTAGCAGTAGCCAAAAGTTATACTAAAGGAAAAGACATAACTGCAGTCATCCTTTTTTCCCTTCCACTAAACCATGCTCTTACCAGTCTGTTGACTCATTAATTGCAGCTTTAGCCCATCCACCAGCATCCACAGTGCCAAACCCAACATCATCATGGGAACTGGATGACGACTGGTCAGAGAGATGTGGGGGGAGGACTGACAGCCTGTCATCTTCAATAATGACAGTGTCATCTTGGGGCATGTTCACCGTAGGAGACAGTTGATATTTACCTGAACAATAAGAGGGAAAAAAATCCAAAAACTAAATAATGGCAGAGAGTGACTCGAATAATATATAATTGCAGCTGATAAAACGTCATGTCAAACTGCAATGCCACTGATAAGAGTGACACAGCACAGATACTAAAATTAATTATGTCTCACTTTACACACATCTTCCTATGCAGAGGCCTGAGAAGTAATACACGCCAGTCGTACCCACGGCCTGCTGCAGGAAGATCCCAGAATGACAGACCAGTTGAGGTTGGAAGGGACCTCTCCTCTGCTTGAAACCCTTCCGTTCAAGCAGGGGCACCTACAGCCAGCGGCTCAGGACCCTAACCAAATGGCTTTTGAATATTTCTACCTCACGACGTCCCTGGGCAAGCTGTGCCAGTGCTGTCACCCTCAGAATGAAAAAGTGTTTCCTGATGTCCAGAGGGAACATCCTGCGTTTCGGTCTGTGCCCACTGTCTCAGATCCTGCCACGTGGAACCACTAAAAAGCACCTTTCCCAGAAGATAGTATCTTCTCTTGCACCAAATCACCGAGTAGAAATGAAGAATGAGATCAACGGGGACTAACAGAGCTCATCACTTGTGATAAATCCTGCCCCCATGAAATTTAAAACTTGTTTGACTGCTACTGGGAACTTGGAACCCTTTAATAATGCCTCCACAGAGACAGTATTTGTGAAAGGTGATGAGAACTCGCAGCTAAAACCAAATGATTCCAAACTTTCATTTCACAGCCCGAGCCCTGCATCAAAACCATTTCTACAAAGAAAAAGACAGGTCATGGTCACAGGTGACTCCCTTCTGAATGGAACGGAAGGCCCAATATGCAGACCAGACCCACTCCTTAGGGAAGTCTGCTGCCTCCCTGGGGCACGGGTTAAGGATGTGGTGAGAAAGGTGCCTGCCCTGGTACAGCTCTTCAGACTATCATCCATTAATGACTTTTTGGGTAGGTAGCGATGAACTTGAAACAAGAAGTCTGAGGGCAATCAAGAGAGACTTCAGGGCCTGGGGATGGCTAGTCAAGGGATTAGGAGCACAGACGGTGTTCTCCTCTACCCCTCCAGTTGCAGGCAAAAATGAGAGAAGAAACAGGAAGACCCGTCAGATCAATACGTGGCTCTGAGCCCGGTGTCACCAGCAGGACTTTGGCTTTTTTGGTCATGGGTTGGTTTACACGACACCAGGCCTGCTGGTGACAGCCGGGGTACACCTCCCTCAAAAGGGGAAAAGGATCCTTGCACAGGAGATGGCAGAGCTCACTGAAACAGCTTTAAGCTAGATGTGAAGGGTGAAAGGGATAAAACCAGGCTCGCTGGAGCTAAGCCTGGGAGCAGCACAGAGACTGTGGGACAGTGTGCTAGCGAGCTCCTTGGGTCTGCCATATCCATGGAGGTAGGGGATGGAGCACCAAGTAAGAGCAAAGTCACAAGGGAGAGGGACGAGCTAGGAATCACGATAGTGTTTGGGAATGGTCAGGTAAGAATTAGGCTTTGCCCCCACGCGAAAAAGGTGACAGGATCAATACCCTACCTAAAGTGCATCTACACCAATGCTCGTAACATGGGCAACGAGCAGGAGGAGCTGGAAGCCACTGTGCAGCGGGAAAACTATGAGATAGTTGCCTTCACAGAAACAGGGTGGGGTGATTCACACAACTGGAGGGCTCCATTGGACAGCTATAAACTCTTCAGAACAGATAGGCCAGGAAGGAGAGGTGGGGGTGTGGCCCTGTATTTTAGGGAGCATTTTGATTGTCTCGAGCTTGACAGTGGTGATGATAGGGTTGAGTGTTTATGGGTAAGAAACAGGGGGAAGGCCAACTGGACAGATATCATGGTGGGATTCTGTTATAGACCACTCAGCCAGGATGAAGAGGCAGATGAAATGTTCTATAAGCAGCTAGGAGAAGTCTCACGATCACGACCACTTGTTCCTGTGGGGGACTTCAATTTACCAGATGTCTGCTGGAAATAAAATACAGCAGAGAAGAAACAGTCCAGGAGGTTCCTAGAGTGTGTGGAAGACAACTTCCTGACACAGTTGACAAGTGAGCCAACTAGGGAAGGCTCCCTGCTGGACCTGTTGTTTGTGAACAGAGAAGGACTTGGGGGTGATGTGAAGGTTGGAGGCCATCTTGGACATAGTGATCATGAAATGGTCGGAGTTTTCAATTCTTGAAGCAGTAGGGAGGGGGGTCAGTAGAACTGCCACCTTGGGACTTCCAGAGAGCAGACTTGGACCTGTTTAGGAGACTGGTTGACAGAGTCCCTTGGGAGGCAGTCCTGAAGGGCAAAGGAGTCCAGGAAGGCCGGACATTCCTTAAGAGGGAAATGTTTAAGGCAGAAGAACAAGCTGGCCCAGTGTGCTGTAAGACAAGCTGGCATGTAGAAGACCAGGTTGGCTGAACAGAGAGCTTTGACTGGAACTCAGGAAGAAAAGGAAAGACTATGGCCAATGAAAGAAGGGTCAAGCCACTCAGGAGGGCTACAAGGACTTTGCAAGGCTGTGCAGGGAGAAAATTAGAAATGCCAAAGCCCAACTAGAACTTAATCTGGCCACTATCAAAAGGGACAATTAGAAAATGTTTTTATAAATACATTAACAGCAAAAGGAGGGCTAAGAAGAATCTCCATCCTTTGCTGGATGCAGAGGGAAATACAGTGACCCAGGATGAGGAAAAGGCTGAGGTGCAGAATGCCGCCTTTGCCTCAGATTTTAAAAGTAAGACCAGTTGTTCTCTGAGTGCCCAGCTCCTTGAATCAGAAGACTGAGACAGGGAGTGGAATAAAATCCCCATGATCCAAGAGGAAATGGTCAGTGAACTACTGCACTACTCAGACACACACAAGTCTATGGGGTGGATGGGATCCACACAAAGGTACTGAAGGAGCGGGCAGAAGTGATCACCAAGCCACTCTCCATCGTCTATCATCAGTCCTGGAGAAACGGCTGAGGTAACACTTGACTAGAGGTTGGCAAATGTGATGTCTTATCTACAAGAAGGGCTGGAAGGAGGATCCATGGAATGACAGACCTGTCAGTCTGACCCTTGGTTCCAAGGAATGTCATGGAGCAGATCATCTTGAGTGCCATCATGTGGCACATACAAGACAATCAGGTGAACAGGGCCATTCATATGGGTTTATGAAAGGCAGGTCTTGTTTGACTAAACTGACCATCTTCTATGTTAAGGTGACCAGCCTAGTGGATGAGGGAAGGGCTGTGGACATTGTCTGTGCAGACTTTAGTAAAGCTTTTGACACTGTTTCCCACAGCATTCTCCTGGAGAAACTGGCTGCTCAGGGCTTGGATGAGTGTACTCTTCACTGGACGAAAAACTGTCTGGATGGCCAGGCCCAAAGACTTGTGGTGAACGGAGTTAAGTCCAGCTGGTGGCCAGTCACTACTGGTGTTCCCCAGGGCTCAGTGTTGGGGCCTGTTCTCTTTAACATCTTTAACAATGATCTGGACGAGGGTATCGAGTGCACCCTCAGTCAGTTTGCAGATGACACTAAGTTAGGCAGGTGTGTTGATCTGCTTGAGGGTAGGGAGGTTCTACAGAGGAGTCTGGACAGGCTGGATCAACGGGCTGAGACCAACTGTATGAGGTTCAACAAGACCAAGTGCCGGGTCCTGCACTTGGGCCACAACAACCCCCTGCAACGTTACAGGCTTGGGGCAGAATGGCTGGAAAGTTGCCCCTTGGAAAAGGATTGTCCCCCGTACTCGGCACTGGTGAGGTTGCACCTCAAATACTGCGTCCAGTTTGGGGCCCCTTACTTCATTGGAAGCGACATTGACTTCATTGGGAAGGACACTGAGGTGCTGGAGTGTATCCAGAGAAGGCCAATGAAGCCGGAGAAGGGTGTAGAGTACAAGTCTTATGAGGAGCAGTGAGGGAACTGGGGTTGTTTAGCCTGAAGAAAAGGAGGCTGATGATAGACCTCATAACACTCTAAAACTACCTGAAAGGAGGTTGTAGAGAGGTGGGGGTCAGTCTGTTCTCTCAAGCAACAAGCGATAGGATGAGAGGAAATGGCCTCAAGTTGCACCAGGGGAGATTTACGTTGGATATTACGAAAAATTTCTTTACAGTAAGGGTCATTAAGCATTGGAACAGGCTGCCCAGGGAGGTGGTGGAGTCCCCATCCCTGGAGGTATTTAAAAGGCGTGTAGAAGTAGTGCTTAAGGACATCATTTAGTGAGGACCTGGCAGTACAGAGTGAACACTTGGACTTGATGGTCTTAAAGGTCTCTTCCAATCACAACGATTCTGTGATTCTGTGAATTGTCTCTTTTAAAAAAAGTAAACTGGAGGCACACATGCAAAATTTGGACAAGAAAAAATTACCAATTCAAGGAAGTTTTAACACTGTTGTTAAAATCCAGAAATTAGAGCCATCACACACATGAACGAGGCGTAACACTCTACATTATTCTTTGTTCAGTAGCAGACTTCATTGCGTTAATTTGCGAAATCAGCAGTTAAAAGACGTATTTAGAGAATTTTTACAAACTAATTTGTTTCCAAGTAACAACCAGTTTTAGTGTGCATTTAAATATTATGCAGCCACTACCACTGCTGCTCTTATAGGGAGAAATATATACAGAGTTATATTTTCCAGCAATAATTTCAATGCATAAGATTGTATAACAATTTTTTAAATTTTAACTTGGAATAAACAGAGGTTATTTCAGTAACTAGAAACACTAAGCTATTGCTTTAAGGAAATAAAGATTTGCAAATCCATCTGAGGCAATGGCTAATTATTAAGTGTGATTCTTTCATATTAGCTGCACATAATTTTTTATGTGATAGAGTATCTTTAAAAATATTTTTTTCTCCTTGATATCGATGTTCAACGTAAAAAGATCCGACATTTAATAAGATTGGTCCTAATTCTCACTACATGCAACATTATTTCTAATGAATGATCATGACATTACCTGAATTTTATTCCTGGAATTGTATTATCTTACTAAAATAATTAGTAGAATACTCACAGCTCGTGAGAAGCACTAGCTTCATCAACCATTAATCTGACAACAAACTGTAAATTATTCTAAAATTATGATGCACCACAGTAATATATAGCAAAACTTGTACTGCTGTATCATAAACCACTTCTATGGACACATCAAATATTTTCACACTTTATTTTTCCTACAGATATGGAAAAACTGTGTAGAATTAGGGGATAAAATTTTTTCCCTCTTTTCTGGAAAAGTTTCAGTTACCATCACCAACTTTCCATGCAATTATTAAAGAACAAAAAAACCCCTCAAAACCTTATGCAGAAAGAGCTAGCTAAACTGAGCGCTGCACTAGATAACAGATTTTGTACCGCTTTCCAAAGGGGGGAAAACTGGCTTCGGAAGAGAGCACTGAAGAAGGCTGAAGAAGGGGCTGGAAGACAAAGGTACTGCATGGAGAACGTCTCATCACTGTCAACTGAAATAAATGTGTTTAGTTTGCATAACAGCTGATTCTTTGCCCAGCAATAGCTTCTTTGACGGACATGTTAATGTTTAGCCTAGCAACGTACTTCTTTCCAAACATAATGCCTACAAGACTGTTAACTCTGTAGTTAATAACATCTCCAAAGAATTCATTGTAAAAAGGTATAACCCTATGGCATGCGACAGATTGAGCTTCCCATTTGAGAGGCTACAGTAACGCAGTAATATTTTAACTTTTCACTACCCTTCTTTATATCTGACAAGGGTGAAGACTGACATTTTAATAGTTGCTTTGGAATTAAGGAAAAAAACCTATCTGACGTGCCTATGCTTTTCGCTGCAGATGAAGCTAAAAGCAGGTGAAAGGTTTCACCTCCAGCATAGGGTTCGACAAGCCTCAGCAATGGACTCAAAAGGTCCTTTGTAGAGAGCCCAGCTGAAGTGAACAGAAAATACCCTTGGAGAAAACAGTCATGTAAGTAGTGTGAAAAACATTACAAGGAAACATCAAAAAACCTTCAAACCTATTCATCACCAGCATATATGACTGATCCACAAATCTGAGACATTGCACAAGCTGTCTACAAACCTCTCCAAGACAGTAATTTTCCCTCGGGATGGAAAAGTGCAATAAAATTTAGACTCTGAATACAGTTTGAGTCCAGTTTTGCATATGTTCAACTTCAGCGAGGCAATGTGTAATAATATGAAGTATTTTGGACAGCGTAATAAGGAAGACAAGAAGTGTAATAAGGAAGAACTTTCAAGTGTGTGTTATCTCAGGACAATGAGGCTAAAATTTCTTGAACAAGTTACCAATCTAAACAAGAGTAGCCTCAGGACCATACCAAACTATGGGGTAAGAAGAATTCCCATCTGTCTGTGCAGAAAAGGAAGTCTCAGAGCTCCAGTACCAAATGGCTGGTCTCCAGGACTTTCAGTTTAGAAGGAAAAGCATACTAAACATCGACACTTCAAACTTATAATATTATAGACCTATAATAAACCAGAAAATAGTTTGGACCTGAATTAAAACACCAACAAAACCCTAAACACACACAGTACATAAAATGAACAACAAACTTACTCACGAAGAATCCAACTACCCCAGGTCCTTCTCAATCTTGAAAATCTCTGAAGTTTGGTTAATCTGTTCGCTGTGATAACTTGGCTCCCATGCTACACTGCATTGTCATGGTACTGTATCTGTCTTGGTTGTTCTGCTTTTGTTATTGCTTTCTCTTTAAAGGAAGGTCTAAGAAACCTGCTGAACACCTTACGATATGTTCAAAAGCAAGTATTACTTTAAGAGTGACTCTTAGAGCAATTTGAAATTGTGGGATTCAGACCAATGGTACACTTCAAGGCTCCTCCTCAACTAGGGACCTTTTCTTGCTCCGACATGGCAAGTGATTCTTAACCTGCCTGACCAAGAAATGAGCAGCAGTTATTCTGTGATGTTGAATGAAGTATTAAGCAAAGTCATAATCACAGTACTAGATAATAGAAACAATAATAAAAGAAAATGATGATGATGATGATAGTAATGGTGATAAGCCTTCCTACAGGAGGGATACAGAGAATTGTTCAATGAGAAATTAGAACATGTCCAGATCTCCATTCTTTTATTTTCCACTAACAGCGTATTTGTCCCCAGCAATATACTGAGTTTTGGCAAAATTTCCCATAGATATTTATATCGTCTAATTTTCCAAGCTAAATAGAGGTGGGATTGGGAATAAATATCTGGGGAACACCTAAGGATGAAAACGTCTCCACTATATCCAGGCTTCGGATTTCAAGCGAGCGCTCAGATCTGTCAAGACTACTATAGTGGACCACCACATTCTGATGATACTCGTGGCCAGGGAACTGCATTCTCCTTGAAAAGGACTATTTTAATTTTTAATTGACACACACACTCTACATCTCTAGCTAAATTTTTTTTCAGTAGTGCTTCCTCCTGATTCTATCCTTAAGATAGCAATTATTTCTGTAGAGAACAAAGTATTTCCTGTGTGTAGGAACTACCAAATTTTGCAAAATTCAGAGGTATGCTTCAGGATGAAAAGCAGATGCAGTGCAAGCTTTTGTTATTCTGTGTACCCCCTGACAAATAAGTTCTGTTTAGTCACCGTTAGCAACAAACCCCACCATGTTCATAAAAAATATATCAGCAACTAGAAGAGAGAGATGAAAGAGGACTCTGTACTAAGCTGTTTGTTGAATAAGAATAATTTATGTAGACAGCAGCTATGTATTTGCGTATTGCAAAACTCAGGAGCATAATGGATGATATACAAGAATGGTGTATCAGAAGAGAAGTCTTGAATTTTTAATCATAGAGACAAGAAAACCAGCATAACGCAGGTGTTATTTTGAATGTACTTACAACACGAAACCCGAAAATATTCTAAAAATAATTAAATAAGTATAAGGGTTTATTATAGCCATCTAATTCTTAGAAGACTCAATTTGTATAAATAAAAAACCCACCTTGTGAAAATCAAAAATATCATTCCCTGAATACAGAAAGTGGTATCTCCTCACCATCAGAAACTTTCAGTGAAATATTATCAAGCGAAAAAGCATAAGAAAATCCATAACAGCAATAACAATCTAGAAAAGTAGATCAACATAAGAATTTTCATAAACACTTCAAAGATTCATGTAGCCTTTCTGCAATAAGCAAACATTTTTCTACATAACTTAAATCACATTCTAACACTGCTATTTTACTTCCACTCTCACAGCAAGGTTCTGACAACCAGTTCTTGCTGTCAGTTACGGATTGAAAGAGTAAAGAAATTGCCTAAAATACATCTAATGTAATTTTCAGGGAAAGTATTCAAAAGAAACAAAATTCTCTTTAAAGTTTTGTTCCAACTTTAAGCAGTGACTGAAAAGAGCAGGCATTTTCCAGACCTTGAGATTATCACTCTTGAATAGTCTAAGGACTAATCCTCACTTTTCGGCTAATTTTCAAGAGAGGAGAAAACTCTGGAAGAGTCATTTAACACAGATATACGTTCTTAAGAAAATAATAAAGCTCTGAGTTTCCTCTCTTTATCAATGCTAATAGGGCAGGATTTCCACTGCCTAATAAATGACTGAGTCCTAGAAACGTTAGCTACTCTGAAACAAGCAACTGCATCTCTCTCTCCCACCCGGCAATAATGCCTCCCTGTTGTATGGCACTGCAAGAAAACTTGCATGCAATAATACCACAAAAGTTTATAAACACTGCGGTTTTAACTTAGCAGGACCGATTAATTCAGAAAAAATAGCATATTAGAAAACCGACAGCTATCTAAAAACTGGGTTTAAACACGACAGCTCCGTGAAGCTGCTGTGACAGCAGAAGGGAATGGCCCAGTCCTGGCAAGACCAGTTTTCTGTTATGCTGGACTAGATCACATTTACTCTGAGGTTCAGGCACAATTTGATTTTCCACGTGCTTCCAACTAAAGCACCAATGGATTTAAGTCACAACCAACCAATTTTCTACGTAGTTTCTGAAAACAACACAGAAAAATGATGATCCAGAGGAAATCAAAACACCAACATCAGGTTATAAAACATCTAGAAGATGCCGGATGAATTTTTCTCCCTATGTCTTCATTGCAGAGGTATCCAAAAGCGTAAGATTTTAAGAGCTTTGGAAAGATTTTTTTAATTCTGTTGAAACATCAGTTACTGACTATCGCTAAATGGATGACGCCGGACTGATGAACCACTAGTTCGATTTGCCATAGCAAGTCCTGTGTTCCTCTGACGTGGAGGTAAACTGCATTGCTGACACACGTGCACACAGACTCTCTCAGGGTTTCTCCTCCCATCGCTGGGCAAGGCGTTTAAATGGTAACTTGTTAACGCTTACGTACACCCTGTGTGCAAATCCTCTGCAACGCTGATGGAAAAAGCACAAAGTAGTGCTTTGCAAAAGTTTTATTTAAAGCCTTAACACCACAAGAACTAGTCCTGTCTATGGTAGAGTAGCGCTAAAGACTTCAAATTATCTTACCACTCTTTAAATTTGTCAAAAAATAAACAGCTTCTCTTTAAGAGTATATGACTTTGGGTGAAAAGGTTTCATGCTTCCTTGGTTCTTGGGTACACAACTTTTCTTCCAAGCTGCCCAAAAAATAACGCCACAATTTATTTCTAATTACTGTTGCCCAAATGCACCAAAAAAAAAAACAAAACCAAAAAACAAACCCAAAAGACTTAACTGAAGAAATGTCTTAAACAGCAAATCTGTGGATTTTCAGAGAGTTTAATAACGGTGTTATTCTGCTACCACAAAAGTAAACCCCAAAAGACAAAAAATAAAAAAAAAAAAAATCAAAAACAACCAAACAAAAAACCCCAACAAAAAACCCCAACCACCCAAAAACAGAGTGAAATATATCTAAAACCTCTTGACTGGAAAAAGCCTGATTGGTGGGATTTCATCTTCTAAGGCTGAAAATCAATCTGAAGCAACCAAAAACTAAGTTCAGCCTTCCTTCATATCAAGTTTATAGCAACATCTTCTGATATATTATCTGTGTGTCAAGCACCCTAAAAAAACACTCCCAAATTTAATGGCTATGTCTTATATGTTTCAAGAGCCACTCAAGCAAGCAATCGTTGTGTCTCCTGTCAGGTACTATTTTCATCAAGCTGCTTTTTGTGATTAAATTTAAAAATCCTTTCAAATTAATCCCATCCTAGTCAGTAAATCCAACCACTCCTGGGGCAAGGCAAGTCTTTATTACCTAGCTGTGTACATCGGAAGCTGAGCTGCTGCAGAGCAACTGCTAACCTCGTTATCCTCCGGGGCCATGCAGATGGTACGGTACAGAATCTGCACAAGGGATGCTCAAAATTATGTTTTAAAACTGCTGTCCCACAAAGCAAAAATCCAAACAAATTAACGAAATGCCCTAATAAGCACAAGCGGATGCAAGTTTGCCTTATTTGTTTTTATACTTTAGTATGGCTGAAACAGAGGAGAAGAAACGCTGAAATCAATTCTAAATTCCCATGAGTCACTGACTTCACGTGAATGAAGACTCAACATGGAAGCTAGGAAAACCAATAAATTATTGTCCCAGATCAGACACTGAAAAACCCTGTTACCTGCTCCTGTTATTTGTTTTATTACCTGCCATGGGATACAAAATCCACTTTATAATTCCATTTTCCTTTTTTTCTCACATTAAGTATCCAGAAGGCTTTCGTAGATGAATCTTAAGACACATGTTAAGTTGGTTGGTGCAATCTGCACGTTCCCCGATTCCCACACAGTAGATTCATCGCCCTTGGATGAATCACCGAGAGGAATAACAACACGCTCCGATTAGCAGAGTTGATTTGACTCACCCATTATCCTACTCAGCGCCGCGTTCCGTGTGGGGGACTCGCTGAGACCCTCGATCCCACCGTAGAGGGAGTGGGAAATCCGCCGTTCCCGGTCGTCCAGCAGAGTCTCTATGGGCAGCTCCGGCCCTGAGGGGCTCCCAGGTGACTCCAACTGCACAGAGAGAGGAAAATTACTGCCTAGGGTCCATTTAGCAGCATGGGGGAACCGTCACAACTTGCCTAAGGCCTAGACCTGTCTGGGCACCAAATGAGCTAGAACTCCTCACCCTGGACAAACATAATTTGCAATGACAGCTCTGCTTAATGACCAACTTTCTAAGCCACTTTTCACTGCACCTCCCACGGTGCCCTGTCAAATCTCAAATCCCTCAGCAGAAAATTGGTGAACAAAAACATTGCATTTTGGCGCCTCTTCGTTGGATAATGTCTTAGACAGACAGTCGTGGCTTTTTTCAATACTGTCCGGCGGACAGCTGGGCCGTCTTTCCCACACTGACAGCCCGTCAGAAGGAGCCCTTGTCAGGAGCACGGAGCAGGACCTCCGTCGGGAATGGGCTCCCGGCGCTTCCTGAAGCGGCGCAATTTGTTTTCAAACGTAATCATCATGGAAACCCCCAGGACACTCCGCCAGGCATTTTAGTGACCAACAGGCAACCACTCAAACGTTTTGCAGTAAGGGGAGAAAGAAAAAAAAAAACCCAAGATGACGTCACGATAACTTTCGGTCTTCTTCTACTTAAGATGAGCTCTTTGTTCTGCCTTTCCTCGCTGCAGGGTGCAGAGACCTCGTGTGCTGCAGTCAGTCTGGAAGCTTCCCTGATCCCTGGCACTGCTGCGGCATCCAAGCAGAGCCATGACAAACAGAACCTGGCAAGACCCGAGGTGCTCCCCCACCTCAGCCCTCAGCCCCCAGAGCTGCCGGGTCCCTGCGCACCGTGACTGCAGGCAGGCCTCCCTGGCGCATGGCCAGACAGATGAAGCAGGGGGTGGGAGGAACAACGGAGGTGGGTTGCTTGGCCACACGCACAGCGGAGCAGACTGCGTGCGCGGCTGTCTCCCCACCCCAGCTGCTCTCTGTCAGAAGGCTCCCCCAAGCAACTTCCCAGCTCAGCCTTTGTTTGCAGAAGCTGGTCATCCCTTTTTTTGCTGTGCCTGTCAGATTTTTCAAAAAGAGAGGAAGAAGTCGAGTTTTCCTCAGTGAGTCCCAGAGAATCAGAGCTCAGTGGACAGCAGCACCCATGTGAGGCAAAGAAAGAAAACAATTTAGCTGGGTTTAGCCACCCCATTAGCCACAGGCAGCTCTGCTGATGCTGCCAATACAGCCCCTGGGAGCAAGGAGAACGAGCACCCATGCAATCATCCGTCAGTTTGGACGCGAAATTTGTCAGCACCCAGTCACTCACTGCAGAGACAAGAGACTCCCCACACCATCACCCAGCCTGCACACCACCCAGCCCTTCCTGCCCCTAAAACTCTTGGTTCACCTGAACTTTAGCACCCTGCTGGCTACTCAGTAATGCTACTTAGCTTCACTAAAACCGTTAAAACAGTTCACTTAAACAGAATGAGCTGAATTCATCTCTATTCAAAAAATAATTACTAAAAAAAAAATTATTTAAAAATTATATATTAAAAAACAGATGCATTTTGCAGGGTAGTCATATGAACTCTGACATCAAAGCGTTAGCTGTTGTCACCAACACGCCTCTTCATACTGAAGTGTATCTCAAGAACAATGTCCTTACGCAAATCCTACAGCATATATTTTATATGTCTTGAAATATAGTGGGCACCAGATACTGCAGGATACTGAGAAAGCTGCAAAGTCTCTGAAGTCACTGGGAACTGGGAACACTAATTCCAAGGACTGGTCTCTAAACAAGCATGAGAGTAGTTTCTATTTTCAGAAATTACAATAACAAGCAACATGTTTGTTGGTTGGTTTTTGTTCTTTAAACAGCTGCCCGTCATTAATCACTCTACCCAGCATCCCCAGATGACTATGAAATGTACGCTCCTAAAGATTTTTTAAAGATCTGCTTCAAGGGCTACAAAGCATTCAGCTACAGTCTCCACGGCAGAGGCTTTGAAGTCAGCCCAATGGAATAACGACTTCTGACGTGTGGGCACTGCCGTAACAGCCGGTACACAGAGGAGTGAAACGCCACATTACAAAGTTGAGGAGATCACGATCGGGAGATTGCAGAGCCTGTAAAACTATTATTTCTGTTCAAAGCCATCATCTGTTTAATATAAATGAGCTATTTAATGAAGTTCCAAATTGTAGACTTATCTCTCCCAGTTTGATAAGCACTGGGGAGATTTACTGCATCGGAGGGTCAACACAATTACAATTGGAGGCACGTCAAGCTGCAGGAGAATAATAAACTTGCAGTGTAAGTGAATTAGACTCAATAAGGTTTAAATTGTGAAATGAGGATTTGTTTTATTAGTTTTTTAAATTGCAGATTACAACTGACAGCTTTACTGAAAAGTAAATTAAACAATATTTGTAGCCACTGCTATAAAGGAATCTAAGGCAAATTCTAAAAGAATAGAAAAGTTAAATTCTGAAACACTGGTAAGAAAAAAAGCACAGCAACATTAGATTGCTTGAGAGCTTAAACTTGCATGAGAAAGGCATTAAATGATGAACTAACCTTTATTTCACTGCCTTTAAATAAGGTGTGAAAGTACCGAAGCGCTCTGGGATTTATTCTCACAGCACTATATTGACGACTTTATGTAACAAGCGTCCAGCTTTCAGTGAGCCAAATCACACAGTCCCTCTTCATGTGGCAACCCATCAACTTTCAAGCTCATCTGCAGGAAGGTCTCAAGAGATTTTTCAGAAAGATACTGACAGGAAGAAAGCTCTGAATCAGAGTAATACATAGAAATTCACTCCTGGTAATGCAGTAAAGTACAGGGTAAATAAAAGAAATAGCAGGAGCTTGTGCTCAGATGGCTGTGTTTTATAAAGTGAATCACGTATTTTATTATTTTCATGGGGAAAACTTTTTCCATTTCTAATTAGCATCTCAAAAGATGGGTTTAAACAAAGGCACTGACAGCCAACTACAAAAATATTTTACAAAAGACACAATGCCTTTTATAAAATAGCAAAAATTAGACAGCAATTACAAAACTGGCTTTCACCAAAAAAAAAAAAGTCTTTTCCTTACATTGCTAATGGAAAGTTTGTGTAAAAAAAAAAAAAACCATTAAATTCATTGAATTTGGAAACTGCTGTGGACAAGACAAAGAGACCAACAGTCCAAAGCAAGACTGCAGTTCAAATAAAGGCTTGTTCTTCCTAATGCATTTCTAACAAAGAGCTTGAATTACACATTCCAGTTCCTTCCCTTACCCAATATCAGAGCTATCCAGTATAATTTAATTCGATTAACTGATAAAGGGTAGGTAGTATAAACAAAGATGTATGAATTCCTAACCTTTATTAAGGGCCTGGCGATGAAAGCAAGCTAGGCAGCAGCTGGCCCCTACACTTCCTATCAAGAGGTGTCCCAAGCAGGAGCACTTCTTGGTGCGGCAGTTCAGAGTCACGGACCAGCTGAGGCTGGACAGAAGCAGTGGAGATTATCTAGTCCAACCTTGTTCAAATCAATGTCAGCAAGAGCAGGTTGTCCAGTGCCTTGTCCAGTTGGGTTTTGAATAACTCCAAGGAGAGAGACTCTACAACCTTTCTCTGCAACCTCTGCCACTGGTTGACCATTCTCTCAGAAGAATTTTTTTTTTTCTCGTGTTTAAAGGAATTTCTTGTATTTCACTTTGTGCCTGTTTTTTCTTGTCCTGCCACTGGGCAGCTCTGAGAAGAATCTGGATTGGTCTTCTTTATTCCCTTCATCAGGTATTTATAGACACTGGTAAGATCCCCCCTTGAGTCTTCTCTCCAGACTGAAAAGAGAGTTCCCTCTCTGGGTTCTACACGGATCTATAATAAATGATCATATTTGTAAAAATGCAATAAAACCTCACATGCCACAGACTGCCTGTAGCTCCTTTTCTCTCCATTCTTTTAAAATAAAAATAGAAACAAGAATTTTTTTTTTTTAAATAAGAAAGGTCTTTACCCTGGCCTTTTGTCATTCAGATAAGAACCAGCTGTTTGCTCAAGCTCTCTGTACTAACTAGCCCAGCTGCTGCTTATCTAGATGATAAAAGGACAGCTAACACGGTCCTTTTTACTTAAACACCACCATCCATCCTATCTGAAGTTATGCACATAAATATGAAAAAAGTTTATGCACAAGAACATTGCCAAAATACTCAAAGCATAAACAAACTTTTTTTTTAAAAGATACAATAATCAGCCTCCTTTTTTCCTTCAGAAAGCAAATTATCCAAATACTGGCATGCATGCTTTATGGATTTTAAAGAAGCCAGTATACAAATTTGCTACGTATCACACTGCATCCAGGGTACTGCAGTTCTTTGTCACACAGAATTACTCTCCAGCTTTCTTTTTCTTTTCTTGTCTGTGTACTAAGATGTCCAAAATGCTTCAGCTTCCTTTTACAACAGAGATACTTTTACAATACTACTACCAATACTAAATATGGTTTGTTACCGCCCAAGTTGGGAACCTGCTTTAGAGGCAGACTGCGAGACGTGAAAATATAGGTAAATACCCAGTAAAAGGGTCAGGTTTGACTTACACGCACAATCATGCCCTAGTACATGTAAAATTAGCACAGGGCTTCTAAGAAATACTGCCGTCTCCTTTACAGGCAAGCAGAAGACAAGAAGTGTTTTCCGCATGGTGGGAGGGAACCCACACAGCTTTGCAAAATGGAGTTAGACGGTAGGTTACTGGGGATGGGGCAGAACCTGGCCTACAAGATGGAGCTTTTAGGGTGATGCCGAGGATAGAAAACAGATAAAGGAGAAAAAAGTAAGTGGGGACATATAGAAGGGCAGAACAGAAGACACAAGATACTACAAAATGAAAATCCATGTACATGATTTCCCAAGAACTAACTTACTAAAAGAATTCTTGGAAAATTTACTATTAGAAGCTTACGTAAGTACACTGAAAATCATGCACCAAAAAGACCACCAGGGGCCTAAAGGGAGACCATTAACAAGTCCCATATTAGAAGCTCAGGTAAAAGGTGCTATAATTTAAAAAAACCAAATCAATATGGCCCAAGAAACTGAGAGGAAGAAGGAAGAATTTAAGCAGCATCCTTCAGAGGAGGCTCACACTGAAGGTAAAAGGTTCACCAAGGACATCAGACATAAGAAGGAACACAGGGAATCAGCTGGAGCCCTCGATGGCACGAGTGAAAGGGGTGCTGAAGGACAAGGCTGCAGCAGGGATGCTCAATGATTTCTTTGCCTCAGTCTTTACTGCTGAGGATATCAGGGAGATTTTCACATGGATGACTCCATTCTTTGTAGCAAATAAGGAAAGCAGATCAGCCAGAAGAAAATACAAGGAGCGTTAGACCAAATGGGTAGGTGAGAAGCTAACATATCACCCAGATTGGATGGCATTCTCCCACAAGCCCTGAAAAAACTCAAACACAAAATTGCATAACCGCTGGCCAAAATGTTCAACATACTGTTATGAACTGCCATGGTGACAGAGGACAGGTTGCCTGTATCCCTAGAGGGGATCTTGGAAACTACAGCCCAGGTGTCCGACCTTCCAGATAAAACTGTGGCATCTACAATAAAGAGTAAGATCACTGAGCAGGACAGACATGGGTCCATGGAGAAGGCAGACATCCTTGGGGAAATCCTGCCTCACTGGGATGATGAAGTTGCACAAAGGTGCCAATGAGCTCTCTGAGCTCTCGGGCAATGAAATGGCCATGATGTATTGGCATCTTCAAAAAGTCTCTACCAAGGCTTCATATCAAAGAAACTAAGTTTTCATGGGACTGGACTAAGTTTTCATTTTTGGGGTTGAAATCGGGCTAAAGGATAGGACACAAAGATCAATCTTGAGGATGAAGAAAAGCCAGCCATAGGCTGTCCCAGGGATCAGACCTGGGAGCAGCTTAGGCTGGTATGCACTTTACCAATGCCTCAGAGAAGGGAGTGCATGGTGAAATCGTTGTGTTTGGAGAAGATGCTAAAGCCCTTTCAATAGTTAAACGAACTCCAGAAGGTCATCACAAAACTAGTCTGACAAAAAAAGAAAAAGAACAAACTTGTCATATCAATTTCAAAGTAGGTAACTACATAATGCATGCAGGGAAAAACGATGCTGAATGTTTTATACTTCCATACACAGTGGGGGGGGAAGTTGTTTGCTTGTTTACTTTGCGTTATAATGAAAGCGCTCATTTGCAAAGCCTCCACCACTGATCTGTCTTCCCGTCAATTTATATAAACAGTTGATGAGGTCCTTACATCATCTGGATTCATGACTGTTTCTCTGCTTCATGGTTTGCTCCATTTTCATCAAGAACTGGAGCAAAGATGAACAGGCATGCAGAAAGAAATCCGGGGATCTGCAAATCATTTGCAAACCTTCATTTCGGGCATGTTTGGCAAGACATTAATTCTGTCCAAAAAAGGGAGATTGACAAGAAAAACCCTTGAAATCTCTCATTTTGAGGAAAATGGTGATGTTCTCTCAATGGCAAACAAGTGCTGCCTGCATGTGACATGAACAGAGTGCAGATGAGCAACCTGTGTCTCCAGGTTGCAGGACTGGAAAAAGCAGGATTCCTGAAGTAACAATTATCTTTATTTTCTTGAATCAGCACACACTGCTGCCAGCTGCACGGCTCTGCCTGACAGTCATGCCTAAGCGCTGTGTAGGCATTATGACGATACAGCCAGCAGCTGTTTGTCCATACTGGCTAATCATCATAACATCACTAATTAACAAAACATGGCGCAAGGAGCCCCAGTGCTTCTCCTTAAATCTTAGTAATTTAAAAAACGTCAACCCTGAGTGAAAGATCTAAAAAGCTGATATCCACGTCTTCTGAAAACTGAGGTATTAAATACTGGCTGTATACGAATATCAAGTAATACTGTTGTTATTCTTCTCATTTTTGCCACTGTCTGCACAACTCTGGAAATGAACCTTAAGCTCTCTCTCTGCTTATATAGGAAAGTTGAAGAGTCAACACACAATGCTGATCACAGAGGGAAGGCTGAAAGTTGAAAACATAGATTAGAATAGCCTATTTAAGTTTTTATTTCACTTTTTCGGAAGTGGGGTAGGGGGAATGGGGGGGGACATGACAAATCCCAAACTAAAAGGTTTTGTTACACTAATCTAACACCACCCATCAGATAGTCACTGTGTGATTGTGTCTGGAGTGGCTGAGATATTAAACAAAGCTTTCCAAGGTTTGCAGTAGGGCAGCTTACAGAATTAACTGTATTACTGTACTCCGCGTAGGCAAAATGCAAACAAGAGAAAAACTCAGATACACAGTTTTGGCTTGGAGTTCATTCATAACTACAACTCACTCCATGCTTATATCAATATTTACTACAAGATAATTCACTCGAAAACCTGGATGGATTATAGTCTATTTCCTGGTGAGTCAATGAAAATTCTTCCCACAGGCAACTCCAGTTCAGTAAAACCACGAAGGCATAAAAACGCTTTTTACCTTCTGGGAAGTTTGTGGTCTCTTTTGAGGTTACAGTTACATATGCACCGATGACGTAAATGATCTCCTCAGTACCTCTCTGAAGACAAGATAATACTCTTATGGGGTTTATGGACATTTTACTGTTACTGTAATTGCTCTGGAGGCTTAGTCTACAACATGAGAACTGGTGAAGCTGTATGAGAATAATGTTGGCATGAAAAAGAAGTATCAAGTTTTGAAGCAGTTTCACGCTCAAGTTAAGTAGGCTTTGACTTCTGAAAAAGCAAATCTGACAAAGAAACAGCTCCTCTGCAGCAGACCAGAGGCAACTGTTCCTGCCTCTCCAAACCCAAGACAACGGGGGTTGAACCATCTTCTCTTCTAGACAGCAACCAAAATACACACGAAAATTCTGGTTTGAACTGAAACACAGAGGAATGGCATTCTACAGAACCATGCTGTCAAATGAATTCCGCCCCCCCCAACTCTTAGGGTTGATAATGACAGTAAGTATTAAAAACAGAAGAGCAGTATTCATAGCACTAACTTTCTTAAAATCCAATTCAAACTCTATTTTACCCAAGAAAAAAGCGAACTGTGTTGCCTATCTATCTCAAAAGAACTCCGTTTGATTTTGCAAATGCGGAACGATTGTGGGACTCAAGGCCAGAAAAAAAAAAAAAAAAGCTTTTTTTCCATTGTTTTTGCTGTTAACAGACAGATAGCAAATGTTTTTATCATCCAGACATTGAGCATAGGGTTTTTTTGCATTAGTATTATCGCTCCTTGTACAGATTCCCCTTCCGAGACACTTGTAGCTGCTACATGGCACCGTGAGGAATCGCAGGGCTCCACACCCTGACCTCGCACAGCAGCGCAGGACTGCCCATGGCACTGGAATGGAGCGGAATAAACACTGCTATTGGCAACATACAGAAGGGAATATAACCAAGCTCATTCCACTTAACTGTGTTTCTGCAAGACTAACAAAATCATAGGCTGTGTTTTTGTCCATAAGGTGGGCACATACAATGCTGAATCAACACAGGAAAGAAATCAGTTGAATGGGATCTTTTTGTTGCTGCTGTTGTTTTATGGTGACTTCTTTGGAGAACCAAAAGAGAGAAAAGCATAGAAAACACCCGGGAAATACTTTCTCAAAAGATAAACGTTTCTTTTTTTCTTTAAGAAAAAAAACAGTAAAATCCCATTTCTGAGGATCTGAGGTTGTTCAGTCTGGAGAAAAGGAGGCTCAGGGGAGACCTTACTGGTCTCTACAACTGCCTGAAAGGAGGCTATAGCGAGGTGGGAGTCAGTCTCTTCTCAGGTATAACAAGCGATAGGACAGGAGGAAACAGCTTCACGTTGCACCAGGGAAGGTTTAAATTGGATATGAGGAAAAATTGCTTCACTGAAATGGTTATCAAGCATTGGAACAGGCTGCGCAGGGAAGCAGTGGAGTCACCATCCCTGCAGGTAATTCAAAGGTGTGTGACGTGGCACTTAGGGACATGGTTTAGTGGTGGACGTTGCAGTGTTAGGTTGAAAGGTGGACTCGATGACCTTGAAGGCTTTTACTTCTAATCTGCAAGTTCCTGAATTTGCCACCAGTCAAATGTTATTTATTTTTTGTTCTAATACCAAATAATCTTCGCTGAGACTGTATACTAGGCTGGTGGCAGCTACAGGAATATTCTAAGGGGACAACTCGTGCACCAGCACATCTAATTAATCTACGTTGCTGCAATAAGCATAATAGAGCTGAGGCTGCCAGACATGGCCAATACCTGATGCTCCGTGGGAAGCTGAATATCATTGCAATGGTCAGTTCCGCAATGCTGCAATCCTGCTGGGTCTCAGTCCACACATCCATTACTTATGGGTTAAGCTGACTAAATACCCAACTCACATATGGCAAAATGCCAAGGAAAAAACCCCTCTCTACTTTTCATTTCATTGAAGTCTGGGCATTGCAAGACTTTCAGAAAACCAGCTTCCTGAATACTGCCAGCTCAGCAGGTAAATAGCTTTCTGTCCATGCAAGTTGTGCTTTCATCCTAATAAAATATGCGAGCAGTGTTGACATTGTATTTGCTTTGGATGAATGTCATGAAAGCAAGAATTCCTGAGAAAAAATACTTACAACAATTATTTTGTGAAGACGATAACTACACCAATAAATGCATATCATCACTTTCCCAAATCATTATGGTTCATCTCACTAGCTTATTAAGGAGTTGGGAAAATGCATTAAAAACCGTAAAGCAGGCCCAGACAGACTCAGCTCCCCATCCTGCTCACTCTAGAGATACATTTCAGTGTATCACTGAGCTGTGCCACTTTTTGCATGTGATTTCTGAAAAATAAGTCACACTAGAGGTCAAGCAGATGTAGGGCAGCAAACTATCCTTGAACAAGAAAAAAAAAAAACCCTATCGGCTCTAAAGAGCAATTCATTGGTTCATCATTGCTAGACTTGCTCCACGATGTTTACAAACAGTGTCTTGAACAGCGAACATCATCTACATTCTTCCTGAAAAAATTACGATAAACACAGAAATAGTCTTAACGTATTTTATCCTTTCTATGTAGTAACATACGAAATGCATTTGAAATTTGGTGTGAATAAGGAAGAGTCTCCAAAGGATAGACTGGGATCCAAGTTCAGAATTAGGGCTAGAACACGACGTCAGCAAATACAGGAAGTCAGAATTCCTTCAACACCCAGTGTGCATCCAAGCTGGCTCTCCAGCAGTGTGTATATATAAACGTGTGTATATGCATTAAAGCCACGTATAAGCAGTTAATCAAGAGGTGCTTAATACTTTTAGAGAGGCTGGTGTCTTTTTCAAACCTGATTTTATAATGCACTATGGACTGGAATTTTTTTAAGATCAATTTTATGCATTAAAAAATAAACCATTCCTTTTCCCCCTAGTCAGGATCAGAAGTACTAAACCAATTTGTGCACATCATTTTTGAAGGAAGATGCTCAAGAAATACCATTCTCTATAAGACCAGTGTTAACAAGAACGAAAGAATGACTTTCAGATATCTTAAGAACAGACGCTTCCCTGACCCATCATTTGACTGCACGCTATTTAACTCAGTGCATTTCTCCAATTTGTCAAAATCATTTTGAAGTCTAATTCAGTTCTTCACAGCATCTGCAGTCCTTCTCAGTATCATATACCCATATATTCCTCCTATATAGCATTATTTACATTAATCTAAAAGATAAACTGTTCGAAATCATGATTATGTTTCAAAACATCAACACATTAACAGTCAACTGGAGGAGGTATAAATTCCAAATAATATCAGAAAAAGAATCACCACTTCACCCTGAATTCAGTATTTCATACTTCCCTGCAATGAAGGCCAAGACAGAACATATTTAAAATCCAAAATAACAGAATTATTTGCGTTAGGTTTTGCAGAATCTTTACATGGAACTTTTAACTGCTTGGATAAAATATAACAATGAAATGTAAGAGCTCTACTCTTAATTAAAAAAACTGAAAGTGACAAAGAAGCAAGTCAGTTAACACTAAATCTATAAACAAAAGATTCAATAGACCTACATAAAAAAACCTCCAAAGGACAAAAATCACGTAAGCAGTGGGATCCAATTACAAAATCAATACAGTTTTACCCAGGGTTTCCTGTTATTCATTGATGAAAATACTCAAAAGAAAAACTTCATTGATCCGTAATAAGGTGAGCATGGCTAACACTGAAATTCAGACCATCTTGTAACTCTCTCTTTCTTTAGCTTCTCAAATACCATTTTCCAGATCTCAGAGGAAACGTGACATCTCCTATAAACACAAATACCTTAGAAGCAAAAACTCCCACTCCCAATCTCAAAAGCATATTACCTCATTGCATTTACTTATCCGCCTCGCCACAATAAGCTGAATCATTCCCCGTTTGTTTCCTTCAGTGGACATGGACCTCCTTAAGGTTTCCATAGCATCTTGATTTGTTTTGCCCAATAATGATTCTCCATTTACTGCTATTAGTTGATCATTCACTCGAAGCCTGCCATCCTGGAAAAGGAAAGATTATAGATAGTTACATAAAGCACCAAGGAAGTTTAATTTGCTGGAGACAGAGGAAGGGGCGGGGGGGGGGGGGGGATGAAAATCAAACAACTACGCTTAGTCCTAATAGTTAATGGCCAAACGAACACTGGCATAATGGCTTCCATTGCAGCCACTGTAGGAAATGTCTATTCCAATTATAGATTTGCACTGAAGCTATTATCATAACCAAATAGCATACTAAGTGAACTGTACCAGACGGCTCACATCCTTCCCAAGGATCTGTAAGGGCTGTCTAAATCTTGGGATGCATAAACATGTGAATCTTAAGTACAAATCTAAATGTTACCTCCGATGGTGTAATTGGAAAACGCTAGTTACAGAGCAAACTCATTCTTATGGACTCTGTGGTTACTTTCAAACAGCCTTTTTACGGAAAACCAAGGACGACCAAAGCATACAGATGTTCCCTCTTACCTTGGATGCTGCTCCACCGTTAATAATGGACTTGACGAAGATTCCTAGATCGGCATGGTTTTCCTTTGACCGGTTACCTTTGACGCTAACGCCAAGTCCAGCTGACCCAGAGTCATTGAGTGGAACTTCAAATGTCAGGAATTCCCTGGTGCCATCAGGTGTGAGGACAAGCTCCTCTTCTTCTGCTTTCTGTCAGGAAGATTAGTATGGGATTATAGAAGAGCATATCTCTTTGGGAATTCTCTTCCCTCTACAGCTATTAGCATTAAACCCCCCTGATTTTAACTACAATGCCACAATATTTTCCACAGTAATTATTTGAAGAAACAGGCACAAATAGTGTATTTTCAATCACCTCTCTCTGACACTCAGATTCAGAAATATCTTACATTTGTGACTAAGTGCTTCTCTGTCTAGAAATATAATTGAATCATGTGTCATTACTAAATGTGCCATTAACACTGACTCACACGTAAGCTGCTGTTTCATTAGCCAAAAGAGAGATGTATCAAAAATATTTTCTTACTTGCAAACCTACAGGATTTTTAAAATATCATCATCGTCTATGGTAGTTTTGCAGTCATGGGGAGAAACTAAGTGCAAGAAAATTAAACTCAAAACATTACTTATTCATTTCATTTTGTTTAAATCTAGCTGTCTTAGGAAAAACAGAAAATTAAATGGCTGAGATCTGCAACAGCAAATCTCTTTGCTATTGCCAGGTTTATCATCAAATCCAGCTCCGAGTGCCAATGTTCCTTTCTTTCCTGGCTCTGCCCTTCATCTCCGTCCTTTCACCTACATCTTTGGGTTTTTGGCTGCCCTCCACACCCAGTTTTAGCCTGGCTGCGACAATCCCAGCTTTTCAACAGCTGGAATTATAGTTCCAGACCTCTCAGAGCCCCCAGCAAGGAGCTGATCAGTGACACCCTTCCAGGCACCCAAAAGCCGTGCAAGTGTAGACCAGTCTCTTGTTTCACCTCCTGCCAAGCTCAGGGTGACGGCGGGCTGGGAGCGGGGGCCCTGAGCTGTCCTCACGGAGCAGGGGCAATCATCAGGGCAGCAGGCATGGGCACAACACCAGGAATGAAAATGCTCAGGTCCTGAGCAGCAGTGCTCACACACAAGAGGCTGCTGCCAAGAAGGGGAATGGGAGGAACGGACTGTTCAGCAGCCCTATCCCTTGCAGTGGACACTGTCCTCTTGTCTCTGACCATCTGTCAGTTCTAACAAGATGGTTATAACCACTTTTGTTTAGAACTTTATCAACTAAAGAAAAAGGTCATGCCCTTAAAGGCAACTCTCTGCAGTGGACCCAGTGTCTGGACTCCAGAAAGATGCTCACGAACTCAACTGTGTTTTTTTTTTCTCACCTACATGAAGGAGAAAGACTATGGGAACATCCAGCAGAAGGTGCACATGAATGTCCAACAGTCATCGGTTCTTCTTTGGAAGAATTAGTCTGGCCAATTTTTTCATAATCTTAGCAAATACCCTACTAATGCTGATTTTATACTGACTTTTCCCATGTCACTGTCATCTAATTGCAAAGCTCACTTCCTATTTTTCTCCTACTCCCAGATATTAGGAGCAGGACAAGACACAGGACAAACTAATGTGTGCCTGCTGAGCTCCTTGTTTCTTCAGACATGAGGAAATGCAAAGATGACAGGCTCTTCTGAAATCCAAACACAGACTATGGCAAAGATAGATGTGATAACCACATGGAGTACAGTAGACTGAGATGATCAATTTGGGCACAAGCTTATTAGTTGTATCACCACTGACCAAGAAACGCAATGCCAAAATGTGACATGGGAAGGCAGGCAGACTGCTGAGAGAACCGTAACAGCTGACGGAAGGAAAGCAGGACCTCGATCTTTTCCCACTTGGTTAAAAGCATTAACCTTAACGTGTTCTCCAGCCCTTTCCCTTGCACTAAACACTATTTGCTCATCTCTAACCACCTTTTGTTTACAAAAAAGTAAAATGTTTCATCAATTTGAAAAAAAAAATTAACACCCCCTATCCAAGTGACATAGCTAGGCTGGCTCACTTACGAATCCCATTATCCAAATACATCTCTTGACCATGCAAAACAACGTAATCTGTGCTAGCTGTCAAGAGTGGAAAGGTGCACTGTGTCCATAGAAAAAAAATACTAGATCTAAAAAATATTGCCAAAATTTTGGGAAAATTAGAACCCTAATTTTCCTGCTTGGGTCCAAGATGCACCAGTTACAGCATACATTTGAATGCCTCTCTTGTCATGTGGCTGCAGAATAAAACAATCTGAGACAGATGCACGTTACATTTTAGTTTCTGTAACACTGGCTTGTGAGCTGAAAGGAAAATAAAGCCAAGGTAGGATGTATGCGTTACCCAAAGAAACACATAGGCTTATTGGATTTGTCTTTACTACTGTGATCATAATTTAGTATCAATCCCCCTCCAATATTTTTTAATCTTCAAAAAAATCAGAAGTTCAGCCACAGCAATCTCCCTTCCAGGGCAGAGAACTAAACTGCTTTCCTGCACAGCCTGTCCCCGTCAGGTGCCCTTCCACATGCCAAAGGGTCAGTTGGAGAGAGCATCTCAGTAAGCATCCCCAAGGACTTGGCTAATGGTCTCTACACTACTTCTCTTCAGCGAGACTGAAGAGTTGCATTATCAACTTGGCACTACTCTTAACGTGAGGCTTCTGCTTGCTTGTTTTTTACAGTCTTAAATAAGGAAATAAGCTAATGTCAGGCTACAGTCATCTGAGTGTACAGGCGAAACTTAAACCAGGAACAAACTACTCCTTATTAGCTGCACATGAGTGAGTAGATCATGCTCATGAAAAAATGAGAAACAGCAGCCTCAGCACTGGAACAGAAGTATTGACGCCATGAGAAAATTGCTCTAGTCACCCAAAGAAAAAAATTACCATTACTGGGCTAAGGCTAAATTGCTTCAGGGAATTCACTGAGTATCCACAGCTTTTTTCAACTAAGGCAGATTTATTTCATACCAACATACCTGCGCCCACAATTTTAGGAACATGAGAAGCTTTTTACCCTCTAGAATCTGTGTCATCTGTCAGTACCATATGCCTGAATGTGGATTTTTAAAAGAAAGTGATAGAAAGAACAAACATTTCTTTTTGATATCTCACAATTTTTTCTAAGAATATTTAGGAGAAAAATGTGGCTTTCAAGAATTCCTGAACCATTAAGATTCAAAGACTATGGATATGAAAGTACTGACTCTTACACTTATGCCACACCATGGTACAGAAGAAGATCTTATATGTGATATATTGAATACAACTTCATACATATGAACATTCTAACAGAACTACATAGCGATCAGGAACCTCTAGGCACATCATAAAGGAGCCATTCTCAAAGAGACAAGTAGGAAGGTTTTAGCTTGACACCATAATATTTTGAACCAAGGTTGTAAAAAGCAGAAAACAAACAAATGAACAAACCAACAAAACCTCGGATTGGCTGAATCATTTGTTCCCCAAAGCCCTTTGGTGTCCAGAAACTTTACGTGTACAGCAACTCTCCCCGATCAATTAAATATTAGCTATTATAAATAGTAAAATTTGCGCTGAAATTGCATTGAACATTAAGTATGTGACTGTAACAAACCACAGAAATTCCCTAATACATCCGTGAGACAGCATAAAAATGCACAAAGATCTAAAATGCAGCATTTAAAAATTTCAACGGAGAACACAATCCCTTCCTAATTGCAATAACTTCCACTTGAACTTGACACACTCTAAATTAGCTGCTTCACTATGTCAATCAAACATCTCAACACTATTTTCATGATTAGTCGATCTGTGGGAGAAATTTGTTCCTTCATAGAGTTTGACAGGCCAGCAGTAAACATGCAAGCAAATTTATGTACTGTGAACCCTGAAAAACAAAATCCAACTCCCTTAAGATTTTTCACACACTATGTCCAAAACAATTAACGGCAAAACAAGATTCTGTTCAGACAGAGTCTGCTGAGGAAAAGGTCATCCAAAACGACTTCGGCTGGATGAATGAAGCTGCTCAAGTATGTAATTGTAATAAAAAAAAAAATCAACTGGTGATAAAATATGTAGGTGACTCTTTTTTTTCTTCCCATTCATACTTAGCATCAATTTATGCTAATGACATTTGAGATAAGTTTTTCACTTTTAAAATACAACATAAATATTCTGTAAATTTAAAGATAATCTTTCTGACTAGAGCAAACTTACGGCAGTGCTTCACTACATAGAGAGACTTAAAAAAGCAGTAAGATAAATAGGGGGGGAATTATTTTCCACTTCTACATAAACATTGGTTTCTGATCTGATCATAAAACCTGATTTGGTTTTATAAACATCATTAAAATGAACCTTGACACTAGGAGTGCAATACATTTATCTCATCATATTAGTAACAGCATATTCTTCCTTTATGTTTTCAATAAGAAATATGAAGAAATTTCTTGCTTAAGACTTGTTGCCTTTATAAAACTCTCATCAGCGTTCAGCCAGTGAGTAAGCAGCATGGGATGGGTAAAAAAAAAAAACCTAACAGCAAAGAGAAACCGCCTCCCACCTAACAGAGAAAGCAATTTTCAATCAAGCCGGGACACGTTTCTCAAGTGGCTCACTGCAGCTACAAATCTGGCTGCATTCTCTCCAGCAAAGTTCACTCTCCTGCAAGCTTAGACATGCTGTCTTCTCAGCAGCTATCAAGTCACTGAAACTTGTCTGCAAGTTACTTTGTGATGAAGCACAGAGAAAAGAAAGAAGTTAATCATGGGACTCTCGGCAAAAAGCCAATGCGCTCCTATCTCTTTTCACAGAAGCAATTAACAAAGCTCTGCGTTCCCACTCTTACAGGGTAGCCCGTATTTCCCAGTTATGTAAATAAAAACATTTACAGGGCTCTTGTATGCACATGTATATGCTGGTACATAGACAAACACACCCTTACATATAGCACAATGATGAATTTCACATGATGAATTACGTAACTCTAGCACAAACCCTACCCACTGCCTCCAATGACCCCATCTACACTCTTCACCTTACCTGTCCCCGAATCCTGTTGTGTCCAGCCTTCTAACATCACAGCCCTAAGCCCGTTAGCCTTTGTTTAATTATTTTTTTTTTAATCTATAAACTTTTTGCCACACAAATGTGTCTTCCCTATTTTGAATTTGCGCAGAAAGAAAATCTCCAGTTGTTGAAAGGGAAGTTTGAAGTCCCATGGACTCACCAGCTGTAAGAAGTGTAGGCTGAAAAAGGACTGGAAATTGCAAAATCCCAGGTTTAGTCATTTGGTTGCAGTAATAGGGAATTCCAACCTAACAGCACAGCCTTGTCCAGGCCATTTGCAATCTTTAGAAGATTTTAATACAGCATTCATTATTTTCTTCTCTCACAAGGTACTCATGATACTAAGAAATCATACCTCCTATACATTGGGAACCAATTAAATTTGTCTCGCTATTACTGTAACAGAACAGAATTCTTATTTTAAACCTCACATGATATACGGAAGAGAGAGGAGATTTCACTTAGCTATTGTGCAATGACATTCTTGACATCAAAGGTGACTCAAATTCTTTTGTCTTTCCAGTCAGGTGGGCGATACTGCTGTCATATCAGGCCACCTTCTAAACTGAGATATACCAAAAGGTGATGACTGCCTTTCAGCACATGCGTCACATACACAAATGCAGAACAAGTAAACTGAACAGCTCAAAGGAGCCACAACAGCTTGCTTGGTCAACAAGTCTTCCGTAGCGGCTGGTGTGCAGCACTTACAAAAACGCAGATGTATCACTGCTGGAGGTACTGGAAACAGAGCAGTGTAGGTGGCCTGTACCACACCTAACTTCAGCTGAGGGCTCTCCTCAAGTGGGACAACTGAGAGCTGACGCATCCTGCCGTGGGTAGAATAAATATAACTGCAGCAGCTCAATCAGATTTAAAACCAGACCTGGGGCAGAGAAACGCCTGCCTATTGATCCAATAGTGACACGCACACTTCAACCCGGTTTCCTCATGAAATACAAGGCCTTCTATCTTATTTTTTAAATTAAAAAAAAAAAAAAAATCACGTGTTCCATTACAGGTAAGGGCCTGAAGTTTCTACTTACCCAGTTAAAAAACGATACACAGCTTAAGACAACTAAACAACTAAAAATCATATGCTCGCTTTCTTTTTCTAACTCTTCCTAGGTTAAGTATTTTAATATCTCCCATACGTTAGACAAACACTAATGAATCTTATTTGCACGTATACACTGAGACTCACTATTCATATTAGCTCAGTTAATATGTCACATCTGGCAAAGACTGCAGTCTTGTTCAAATCAAACAGCAGCTGCTAAATATCAAAACCTACATCTGAATTCTGAGATTTTATGGGAAATGTGGTCTGCTTTAATTTTAATCCCATCAAGGAAAAGCTTTTTGCATATTACATATGGATTAATTTTGGTATGTATTTATAAGCAGAAATGCCAGCTCATGAAAATACTGCAAACAGACCCATTACATTTCCAGTTATGTCCATTTTAAGCACTTAATTTAGTATCAAAAACATGTTCCATATTCAAAAATATCCTCAGTTTAATGCTTTTAATGGATTAAGAAATGGTTTAGGGGAAAAAAAAAAAAAAAAAATCAGTGTCTTCCAAAGCACAAAAATTCTAGCATGTGATTTTCATTTAGCATGAAAATCAAAGCTTTGCCAAAGCCCACGTTTAAGTACAGCCACATGTTTGTTATTTATCTCTGCAAGAACACCATTGCTTGCCTATGCTAACATTATTCTCCCTAATGCTAACACTCTAATCCGGGCTGTTGCAGAAACTGGTTAAAGCAGCTGAGATTCTACGTTTCAAATCAACCAATCAGACCACTGAAAATATTTTGTTGGTTATGTATCTCAGAACTTCACACAAGGACTAGTCTGTTGTCTGTACTTTCTTCGGGCCAACATACCCTGTTCCAAACTGTTGTCCTACTCAAACTTTGTGCTTCTACTGTATATACTGAAACAAATATACAACAGTAATACTAACCCCATTTCATTACAAGGTACTTATTTTAGAGAAGTAGAAACCAAGGGATGAGATACACAGCAGGTGTGGGCTCTGTAAAGAAGCCGATAAAGCTCCAGCTCTCTGCACTATCCCTTCTTCAAGAAAAACTTCAATGCCCAACAGACTAATGACACAGCTCCATAAAGGTATTCATACTTCTCTCACTGGCCTATTGGTGTACAAGACCTGAAAGACTAAAGATAGAGAGTGTCCGGGAAAGCCAGACAGAAAAACAAAGTTGAAAGGGAAATAATGTCTCTGTAGAAGTCCATGGCAAGAAACACGTTCCACATGAGGCAATGCCCATACTGAGACTGAACTGTGCCTTACTGCTCCTTCTGCTGCAGACCTTCAGGCACCTGGGGCAAACCATTTCATGTCTTTTTTTCCCCTGAATTTAACAGCAAGAATCACCACCAAGATTCTAAAGCACAGTAAAACAAGCTTTGCACACGACCAATGAGTTTTCAGAAGTTTAAACAGGCGTTTTAAGCAATAATATGAACTCTGCACTCGCCCAAATCAGGACAAGTGTTTGAAAGAACCTGACGATCCTATTGCCTGTGCCAGCAGATGGCCAACTAAAGGACCTGGCAGCCCCTTTCAGTCTTAAACCCTCTATCTGTTGTTCGAATTGTAGATGCCTCACACAACTCTTATCATCCAAAATAACACAGGATCGGTATGTAGGAAATAGTGTCAATAATGGTGAATAATGATGAGCACACAAATGTCGCTTCAGGATGACTCTGAAATGGTGGCACTGAGGCAACCCTGTTACAGAACCTCAGAGGAGGTACACACACATTGCCTTCCACGAAACGGGCAACTGGCCGGCAAGCTTTGAGAAAACGGCTAAAGTTGCCCCACAGTGCTGCACGGAGCCAGCCTGGGTGTGCCATACTGCAGCCCAGGTAAATCACCTGCAGATGACGGAGTCAAAATCATGAGCCTGAGGGTCAGTCCCAAGCACAGCACTACACAGAAGTTTACATGGACTATCACTGAACTTTCCAGGAAATTCAGACTACTCAAAGACCACTCACAAACACAGTCACTCAACTGTTGTATTAATTATTCACTAGGAATTAATGTCTCAACTCTCCTCATTAATGCCCCAGAACATGATATTCAATACTAGAGTTCCTCCTATGGTAAAAGACTATAAACACAACAGTATCCTGCAGAAGAGCACACATTCACTACCTCTTTCTTCCATATGGCCACTGATAATATGTCACAACTTTATTAAAAACATAATCTGAAACCACTCAAAATAACACCAAAAAAGGCTTTTCAAACATTGTAATCACCCTTGTGCCTCACACCATTAGAAGATAAAAAAGTATAAAAATAATCAACACCAGTTATTTGCAGGCTTCCTACCATGGAGGAAATACCAGCATCGTCAAACTTCTCCTCAATGATTTTAATAAAATCATTCTGTATGTAATGATACCAGCACTGCTGGTGGCGTAGGCTGATCAAGGTATGATCTGGGCTCAATTTTCAGACATAAGGATCACTTACTGCAGCAATGGAAATCGATGAAGCTCTAAAGTGGTCACCAAAGAAGGTTCGGTGTGAAGCAAGAGTAGCTTCAACTGAAAGATGCAAAGCTGCTATAAAAGCCAAAGTTCTATGTACGTGCTAAATATGAAGTGGCGGGAACTTAAACTACAAACTTACTCAGCACTTGAGAAATAGCTATGGATATGTAGCCAGGGACTACATATCCTGAAGTAAAGAAACGGGTTTTCACCAAAAGTAAAAACCAAAATCCACGCACTCTGAACACCACCATCTCACTGACAGTGCTTATTTCCCAAAACTTAAGCTCCAGGAATTTTCCATCCATTAATCAACATAAATTACGTCTTTCTAGGCATTTGCTAGTATATCTCTCATATTCATAATACGAAAAGTTGCAAACAAAAACTGTACAAAAATAATAAAGCATTAGTTCTTAACAAAATGCCTCTGACCACAGTGGTATTGCCCCATTCCTGTAAGTGATGAATTCTTGCATAAAAAGTGTAGCTAGCTAATTTACTCAGAATCACACTGAAAAGTCTATGGCAAGAACTGCAACTGAACCCAAAAATGCTGGTAGGTTTAGCCATGACATTTTCTTTGGATTCTGAAACGACACAGTGATGAAAATAAAATTTAGATAATAACAGGAGTATGAGATGTTCGAGTTCAGAAGAAAATAAAAAGCATTTGCAATCTCTATCAGGGCTGCTGAACATTTATAAGTTGTTCCAACACACCAATTGCTCGTTACGTCTCTGTGATGAATCCTGCACTCAGGAAAACTCGTAACATTCTGCTTGCTTACAGCAATTTTACAGTAAAACAAATGAAAACAGAAAACTGAAGCATTCCCATGCTGCTGAATGCAAGTCATGAAAAGAAACCCTGAATCCTAATTTTGAACCTCTTTTTACCAGCAGACAACACTCCGTAAAACATACTTACTTATATGATAGTTATTATTTTTTCTAGCATTATGCTTACATGAAAGTTAACTTGCTGTTCCTGAATTCAGAAAACAAACAGTGAATGACAATTGTAAAAGCAAAATATTACTGAAACACTATTGACTTTCAAAGAGTACGGGGAAAAATTAATTGGCAGATGTTTTACATAGCATAATTAACAGTTCATTTCAATGCTCTGTAACAAGATTAAGCTAATTATGCTTAGAAACAGAAATGTAATAATGATAAATTACTAGTTTTCCTATTACGGTCAATCTCCTACACTCCAAATAATCACCACGTTTAGAAATAGGGGCATCTGTTCCACGTTGTCATGAGCTCTACAAATGGCACAAACTCATGGCTGGGTGAAACAATCTTTCATCAGGAGATTTCCTGGCTTCCACAGTAAAGAGAGCGCCTGTTCCATGCGTCACCAGCACCCCAGGTAAACACAGCAGTTCTGTTTTCACCAGGGCCCAGTTGCTGGACAGAGGCTGCAGTCGCGTTAGCAATTTGCATTTCTTGTGGGTAACTGGAAAGCAGAGCTTAAATTCTCCGAGCTTCGCAAGTCACGAAAACTCCTCACACAGAATTCGAGAATGAAAAGATGAGAATCTGTATTCTGTGATGGTGTGCAAAATATGAAGTCATGAGCTTTCCTCTGTGGGCAGAAAGAAATAATCTCTCAAGGATTTCAGGCCACAAAGAAATTTAGAAAAAAACCCTAATTTTCAGGATTTTCTTTCATTACATCTATGAAGACTCTAACTACTACATCCAAATGCCACAATATTAGTGTAGATCATTTCAAAGAAACAGTTACACATCCATGTAACCCCTGAATGTTGATAATATGTTGATGAATTAGACTTCTGGGGTCTACAGATAAATTTTATTTCAGGCCGTCCATTTTCAGTGGCTTGGGTTTTTTTTTTTTATTTCAAATATGCATTTTTCTTTTATTTCCCCACAAAGACAGAACAAAAAAACCCCCACAACCATATTGCCTTTATGTTAAAAACAGACTTGTATGTCACCTCTCTCTCATTTCTTTAGCTTCCCTGCTTTCATCATGCTTTTTTTGTTTTGTTTTGTTCTTTTTTGCTTTGCTTTCTACTCTTAAGTCCTTGACACTTGGAGACGAACACCTCACAACTAAGAGCACAAAGATCAGAGCAGGCACAGAAATAGAAATTGCAAGATTAGAAATCTCAGAGACCTGAAAAATAGTGAGGATGAATAAATAGGGACTGAGGCAGAACCAAGAAGAATAAAGGAAAGCAATGAAAAATAGTTTCAAAAATAATAATAAAAAAATGTGTGACTGTATTATTATTGTTCAGCTGAGGAAAATGAGTTCTGTAGAACTGAAGTATCACACTTATTGAAAGCAAAGTAGATTGGAAGAAGGGAGGTAAGTGCAAAAGTATTGTGCATTATAAATACCCACTGAAACCTTTCACATTTTGTCCATTGTTTATTCCCACCCAGGAGCAGGCAAATTTAAAGAGACTTTTTGTTCCTACTCTTGATCACTGTTGCTCTAAGCCTTCAAATAAATAACAAAAAAATCCCACCGCATAATAAATTGAAAACCCAAGACATTATGCAAAAAACTCATTTTTGTGTTGACCAGCTCTCTAGCTTCACTCCCTCACTAACCAAACATATCTCCACATGCTTCCCAATTCAATTCCTTCTTCCCAAGGCTTGCTAGGGCTTTCTGGATGGTTTTTCAGAAATCCCCAGCTACTTGAATACTCTTGGTCCCTCTTGCAAAATTCCCTGGTTAACAAGCAATTTTTAGCTCACATCTGTAGAGCACAAATCAGAGATATTTATTTTCTTTTGGTCTTTCCTTAAATGAAATAAGGGTGTTGGTCCCAAAATTGGCAGTGGAAGGATTTCACCATAGTATTTGGTACAAAACATTAACTTTGCAACACATGAGCACCTGATTTATATAAACACCTTGTAGGCAATCTACCTAATCTTAATGATGTTTTGGGGCAGAATTTCAAGTCCTAAAACCAGGACCCATAAATTATTCTCAACTACAGGCAGAAATACTGTCTTGGGCTTTGATCTCCTTACATATCAGCAGTACGTGGTAAGAAACTATGAAGATAAAAACCACACACGCTCTAATGAGATGCACTAAAAAGATACCACAAGGCATGTCTGAAACAATGATACACCCATGATTCTGCAGAACCCTTACGCAGATGACTTTCAGACTACAAGGACATCAAAAGCCAAAGGGATAAAAATGAATATTGCTACACTCAACCCAAACCCCCGTTTTAGCAGTTACATTCCATTGGCCTGAAACACTAACAGTATCAACCAACATACCCTTGACTATCTCACTGAGATGGCTCTTAACATCCTTCTACCTAGTCTTGACTTTTACGCCAGACAGCATCTCACCATTGCTGGTAAGGCATTCTGAATTATCTGGACAAGCTCTCTCTGTTTTTCAGCAGCCTAACTCATTTCAAATACCAGCAAAAATCCTCTTAATTTCTCCATAATCTAATCGATTATTTAATTTTGAAATATGTACCTAATTGAATGGAGCTTGTTGAAGTTAGCTTTTAACTAAGATACAGTGTACCTTCAAGGTAATATAGTATTGTTATACCCTCTCTTAATACTTCGTAAAATAAACCTTTTATTTTAGATAAAGTTTTTACATATATAATGTATAATGTGTAACAAGACTGATCCTGTTCCACGGACTAGAATTAAGTATATAAACAGTACACACCTGAACATACAGCCTCACTGACACATCACATACAAACCCGCTACAGCCTTCAGAGGGTTAAAATTTATACTACTTCCCTATAGTTTCTTAAAAATAACTAACAAACAGTGGTTTGCTGTAAGGATACAAATGAGACTTAAATCCAAATGGCCTAATTTCTGTGCTTGTATCTCAGGTTTCAGTCATATAATCATGATTTAAACAATTAGTTTCAACAAGTAACCCAAGCTAACAGTCTACTCTTACCATTCCAACGTTAGGCCTTTGGCTGTGTATATAAGACATAATTTCAAATGGCACTTGGACTTACATAACTGAACGGTATATAATATTCAAACAGTATTTGAAATTACATTTAAAAATGCATTTTAAATTTAAAGCTAGAGAGAGCCATCTACAGTACACGAGGCGGAAGGAGGATCTGTGAAACTTTGATGGAGAAGTGCCATATCAATTTAAAATCATTTGGGAGTCTTCCAGTATGGAAAAGACAAAGCTCTTACCGTTTCCTTTGGAATTTGTGACTGGCTTTGTTCTGCATTCTAAAGGAAGTAAAAAAAATAAATAAGAACACGACTACATACGACATATACTATCTATCAGCAGGGGGATAAACAAAGAGCTCTATTTCTGATGTGAAATGGTAATGGAAAAATGAAGGGTGTTTGTCACATCCCTGATTCAAATTTGTCTACACAAGCACTAAACACGAGGTGAACGAAAATGACCTACAGTGATCTCAGGCCAGTGCACCCGACTTCACCTGGCTTCGAGGGAGGTGTCTATCTGGCCATGGAAGAATCATTCACAGCTGCCTGCCCCACTTTCTGGCTGGTGGAGTGTTCTCATTCAGGGATGTTCTACCCTAGCCTTGCCCTTTTGCTTTGAAGTTTTCAAAGAACCACCTCAGCAGCCTAGCTGTACCATCCCAAATATTTTGCATCTATTTTTTTAAAACGTCCACTGTCATTTTAAAAAGGGATTCCCCTTTTGAGTGTTTGGATGAACTACAGCACTGGATATTCCTGGACAGGAGCGTGCTTTCAGTCCACTACAGACGGGACCTTCCTGTACCTTGTACTCCTCACCTGTCTCTTAGCGCACATAAGGCAAATATACGTCATTGGAAAACCTTTCTGCATCCCCCAACCAATTCTGGAAATACCTGTAAAGAACTATCGCTCTCCCAAGCCCATGCCCGCCCTTATTAAAACCCCTTTGAGGACCCAGGAGCCACCTTGCTGCTGGCTGGATGACCACTTTCGAGCTAACCAGCTATTTCTTGCCATTCAGCTGGGACAAAATTAAATGCGAGGGTTTACTGGAATTTTTTGCTTTGGGCTGTTTTGTAGGAGATTCAAATGATTAAGCACAAAAACGTAGTGGCAAAGCAGTACCACAAACATCCAGTTAGCCTTAACCTGCAGCCAATAACCAGTAAGAGGGAACAGTGAAGGAGCCAACTACCAGGAACACGTAAAGAACGTACGTGTTCCAACGGGCACATTAACTTGTAGGGCACAGACTGCCAGCCAGGCTAGGCTGATACCGAGAGTTTCGTTCAAAAGCTAAATAATGCAAGTCAATCCTTCAGTGGATCCACATAGTCAGTAGCAGGCTCTAAGAGAATCCTTCACAACTCGTTATGTTTGGTTACAGCATAACAGGAGCTCTACTTAACCGGAGTATTTCTGACCCCTTTCATGAGGGAAGGGGACAGGGAGGGAAGGTTTAAGAGACAATCTGCCTCTCACCCTGATGCAGACAAGCCCTAATATATTGCCTTACCTGACATTTAGTAACTCGGGAAGCAACAAAATGCCTGGTATTCTGGAGAAGCATAATTGCTCTTCCAGAGCTCACTGGTCAGAAAAGTTAACTCCTGTCAGTTTGGTTTTATTCCCTATTTCCACATTTTACTCACTTTTACCATGAGCTGCTGCACTGGATGATGGCTCTCCGTCACACTTCCCTCCCCTGCTAACCTGACTACACAAAGATCTCATATTAACCTAAATGGGCTCAGCTTAACAATCCCGTAAATTTTAGACACAACTACACATTTTTGCAGGTCCCTTGCAGACAATAACGGCAACATACATCAAAGACATGAAAGTCCACAACCCTCCTGAAAGTTTATTATCTTCATTTCACTTATAAAGAAACCCAAGGATGAGTAACTTTTCAAAAGTCATCCAGGAAGTCACAACCCAAAAGAGAAAATCTAAACACCTCTTTTATTGAGATTGTTAATTATCTGTACAAATGTTGGCAAATATGAAATGGTTTTAATACTGTGTCCTCAGCAAGTGACAGAAAGTCCTGCCCTCTACGAGATGGATACGATCAAATAACATGATTTATGCATACGGTTTCTGAGACACATCTCATTCAGTTAATATTTAAAGCACACAAATGTAGAAAAAATGACAGAAATAGGGGAAGGATGCAAAGCCAAAGAAGGTTTACTTGTGAAAAAGATAAACTGCCATGATTTCAGATCATTCCCCTCCCTCCTACAATATTGATTTTCCTTTTTCCTTTGTACATAAAGCCAGTAAAAGACAATGAGAGGAGTTGGTCGAAAAGACTTTCTGTTTTTTCTGTTAAGATTATTTCTTACCAGAGAAGAACGAACAGCCCTTATGACAGGTTTTAGTTCAACACCTTCCCCAGCAATTCTACTGCTCTTTGACAGCTGTCAGCAGAGCTCACCTCCATTTCTTCGTCTCAAAATGCAAACAAACAAATCCTTATGCAAGAGAGGATCATCACATACATGTACTGATCCTCACAATGTCATTTGATCAACGGGAGCTACAGAAACGTACACCAGTTCCGAGCTGATCTCTGCCTACACAGTGCAGAGCTCACCCACGTCCTGACACAGCTACGGTGAGACCTGGCTCCCCTACGCTGGTGTTTGCCAGAAGAGCCAAGAGGGTATCGCCTGCGCAGCAGCAGGGAGGCTGCTGAGGCTGACCTCATTTAACGGGGCTCATTTGCTATTCTTTTAAAAAACTACATCAAGTATGACCATTACATCTCTGCATTACTCACATACCTTTCCTTACAATTATTTAAACAAAGCACTATGTTAAATTATGCATTATACCTTCCTCGTTTTACTGTAGAAATAATATACACAAAATTAAGACATTTTCTTTCTTCTAAGTTTATTTCGAAAACTTAAAAAGCGTTTTCATTCACCTTTATGAAAGATAGCAACACTGTGAAAATTACATCATCGGAACTTCTGAACAGATTCTTTTCACAGTTCCAGTAATAAGGTAGGGCACAATACGATTTCAAATTGTTAATGTCTCTTCATTTTATGACAACTTTGACTTCAGTAGCTGAAGTCATGTTCCAAGAATATTAAGGTAAAAGTGTGATGCGTTTCCACCTTCTCTGCTACTTTGAGTTCCTAGGTTTAATTGTAGTTTTGAAATGTAAAAGGCTAATACTCAACATCTTGAAATGGGCAAACAAAAATTCGTTCTCTTTGCATTCAAAATAACACAAATGCAATAGAAAAACTAAGCAATCTATTCATCATACTTATGTCACCTATAATCGTCTATCTTCTCACAATACTGCAGCCAAGTTATTTTTTAGAGCTACCTACAGCTACAATAATACAAATAATAAATAACTTCAGCAGTTTAATTGAATAGAGAACAAAGTAAGACTGCTACAGTCACAGTCTACATTTTCATAACCAATATTATCTTGAATAATTATCAGAGAAATATCCTTATACACTATGCAAGTGGAGCAGGTACAGTAGGAAACATCATTTTATTTCCATTTCATGTAAATTCCTCAGAAACATTTTCTGAATTACTCTGCTAAATTAATAACTGCGGGGTTTCCATTCCACAGAGACTGCATTTATATTCAAAAAAGGCCACTATTTCTTATATATTCCACTTTTTGATAGAAAGGTATTTACATATCCTGTTTTGGCATGGTATTATATGCTCTGAAATATTTTCGTGAGCAGGTGGTGGGACAAATAGCAGGCTTTCAATGATAGATTTGACCACATGAAAGATGCAAAATAATCTACTTGCCTGCATGCATCCAATTAAAGTTCATCCAATAGCTGCTTCTATAATAAACATTTTCACTCAAAAATAAACTCTCACTATACATTATTAACCGATGTTTAATTCCAATAGCAGATCTTTAAGAGAATAAAAAACATTCATGTAAAATGTTCTAAATAAAGCAAAATAGCTGGGGTTTTTTTCTTATATTCAGCGCTGGCCACGTATGTTTACTATCAGGTGACAAGATCAAATCATTTGCTCATACTCATCTAAAACTCTTAGCTGCTCTCTATTTTACGCACCAGTTCCCTTGGATGGAATGTTTCTTCCTGTCGAAAAATCAGAAGCCCGACAGTCCCTCCCATCTTCGTGCTTCGCAGCAAGGACACAACTTCTTCTTGAGTTTTGCCTGTTAAATCAACTCCATTTACCTGTGGCAAAGGAAATATTAGAAATTGATAAGACTCCAAAATAGGAAAAACAGTAGAAATTCATACCAAAAAGTCATATGAATCATACGGGACAGTATTAAAAAAAACCTCATTGAAGTAATCTGCATATTGGATCAGCATAGCTTCCATTTAGTAGAAGTAATTAAACATGCATTCTTTAAATAAGAAGGAAGACAGCTACGCTTCCCTCCTCTTTAGCAGGAGCTGTATACTCCGGTATACTCTAAAGCCAACTAATTCCATCTACCACTAATTTTTACAAGAATTTCTGCATAAAAATCCTTTGGCGAAATCAGTGTTTGATCCCAAACTGGTCCTGTTCCCAAATGTCTTGGTGTTATACGTATCTTACAAATATATCTTGCACAATAAATTGTCTCAAAAGTATAAGATAATTTTTTCCCTCAAAAGAACTTCGGAGCAGTTACTTTTATTTTGCCTTCGTTTAGTTGTCCAACCCTTCGTGCACCACAGAGCACTTACAAGTACAGATAGGTACGGAACACATACATGCGAATTTCCCACTCTCTGACCTAACTTGAGTGAGAAGCCAGAGAAAGATCGGGTAAGTCTCAGGCTTGCCTGTTCAGAAACATTTTGGAAATGTAAGGCAACCCAGCTAATGGTGTTACGGGGGTGAGCACGGTGCTCAGACGTAGGCAGCAAACCATCTTCTTCCTTCCTCTCGTGAGACCACGCAGTTGGGCTGCCATAACTGTTCTCTTAAATGCTTCCTAGTCCCCTTCTATCCAAGTCATCTGGGTTACCTTGAATTACAGCAATTACAGAGGACCACCCTCCAGCAGCAACTCAAGCTGACTTTGCCGATTTTGCAGCAAGGTGAAGTTAGGGCTCTAAGAGGCAGTTACAGTCTCAGCTGTACCTCCAGTGCCATTTGGCTTAGGGACGGCAATGAAGAGCTGTGGGTGGTAGCATCTTCCACCACTCCAGCTAGATTTTCAGCAATATCTCTGCTCTGCACTACCTAACAGAAATTTAATTCCCTTGAGGACATCCTTCCCTCAGGAGAGAAGCAGCCTTGATTCTCTGTAGCACTACCCTCCTCTTATACACTCCCTTTCAGTTAATCCAGTAAACCTTTTCAGGGTATTGTCTTCCATACTTGGCAACATCTTCACTCATTTCTGGTCTGCCACTCCATGCTGATTTACTGGCACTTACTAGGTAACAATCACCTCGCTTCAACTCACTCCTGAACAGCAATACACGGCTATGACACTACATTCATAGGTAATATGAGGTAAACTCATATTTTCATGGTATGTCTGGGTCAGCTCTCAAAACAGTTATGTACTGAAAATGCACGGCCTTTAATCTGTGACCTATAAAAAAACAAAGCCAAAAAAAGAAACAACCCACAAAACAGAAAAGAAGGGGGAGACATTTTCCTGTAACTTAAACTACTAAGAGCCTTTGGAAGTGAACTACTGCATGGGCTCATGCCAAAACACAAACAAACATGTAACACTTGATCACCTCAATTAACCGGTCTCCAGCTTTTAGTCTCCCATCCTGAATAGCTGCACCTCTCGGAAGGATGTTTTTCACATAAATCGGAGCAGAGCCACCAATTGGAACATCTCTTGAAGTAATGCTAAATCCCAAGCCTTCTGTACCTGCATTAGAAGTGCAGAATATTACATGAAAATACATATAGAAGATTTAAGAATTACTGCATGGAAAAAAAAGGCGCATATAGGAATGCCATAGCTGAAGCACTGACTCTTGGCACAGGTAGCTCAGCAGGCCAGCCTTGCAACTTGCTGTTCTGATGATTTCCAAGTCATTGCCATACTTCCAGCTTTCTAGTTCAGATGAGCTGAGTGACAAGGAATCAGAACAAAGCACATCTGATCCTATCACTGTCTTCCCCTTTGTCAATCTGGATCTTGTCAATAATCCTTTTTTTTTTCCTCTTTTACGACTTCCAGCAATATCAGTTGGCTGACTCTGCTGGCCATGGAGCTTTGTCAGCTCGCTCATGGACACCAGCAGGTGACAGACAGAAACGGAGCTCAGTGGTCCTGTTTCTTCTGCTCCGAGTGACCTGGGGTTGTTTTCTGACAACAGCTCCTCTGCCCCAGGGCTTCACCCCAGCTCTCGTCATGTTCCACCTCCTGCCGCACAGGCAGGGAGCAGAGCCAGGGTGCCTTCTGAGGTCCCGCTGTGCATCCAGGTGACTGACTACACTGGGTTTAAGACTGACTGAAGCAAAACAGACATATTCAAAATGACCTGGAGAAATCCAGAGATGGAGTCCAGACAATATGGCAAATGAAACTTGCTCATATTCAGAGAAATTATGCTCACAACTGGTTACTGAAGTATACCTTACAACCCCACAAGCCAAGAGGACAAACAGAAGCCTCTCCTACTATGCAGAAAGCTTATTTGTGATCCTCTCTTCGATACTGCCTGACCAATGTCATCAACAACATTTGAACACGTTCCCCCCCCCCATCAAGTCAATTCAGGACACTTAATCTAGCATGAAACCAGACAGTCATTCGGTGGAGAGCATCCCTGACAGAGTGTCAGCATCTACGACTTTCATTTGAAACATCTCAGAGGTTGTCAAGATAAGACCACGGTTCAAGTTCACTAGCTAGACATACACATGCCCAACCTACATTTAATCTGACCTACTAAGGCAACCTGAACTTAACATCATCAAGTACGGTCCCTAAAAGTTGCACAACATACCCGTTTGTATAAAATCATGGGGATGGACAGAAGCCAAACTTTTATGTAACAGTCCTCAGTGATGAGCCCTGGGAAGCAGCCCACCGTCCATGAGAAAGACACACAACTATAGAACCACTTGAGCTTTGTATTGGGTTTGCATGGCAAGATTTTGCTAGCAGGGGTCTACAGGGGTGGCTTCTGTGAGAAGCTGCTAGGAGCTTCCCTTGTGTCTGACAGAGGCAATGTCAGTTGGCTCCAAGACGGACCCACCACTGGCCAAGTTTGAGCCAATCAGCCACAGTGGCAGCGCCTCTGGGATAACATACTTAAGAAGAGGAAGAAACTGCCACCCAACAACAGCCAGAGGAGAGGAATAAGAATATGTGAGAGAAACAACTCTGCAACACGAAGGTCAGTGAAGGAGGAGGAGGAGGAGATACTCCAGGTGCCAAAGGAGAGATTCCTCTGCAGCCTGTGGTGAAGACCGTGGTGAGGCAGGCTGTCCCCTGCATCACATAGAAGTTAATGGTGGAGCAGATATCTACCTGCAACCTGTGGAGGACCCCATGCTAGAGCAGATGGATGCCCAAAGAAGGCTGGGACCCTGTGGAGAGGCCACAATGGAGCAGGCTCCTTGCAGGACCTGGGACCCTGTGGAGAGGAGCCCACACTGGAGCAGGCTTGCTGGCAGGACTTGTGACCCCATGGGAAACCCACAATGGAGCAGTCTGTCCCTGAAGGACTGCACCCCATGGAAGGGACTACACTAGGAGCAGTTTGTGAAGAACTGCAGCTGTGGCAAGGACCCATGTTGCAGAAGTTCATGGAGGACTGTCTCCCACGGGTAGGACCCCCATGCTGGAGCTGGGGAAGAGCGTGAGGAGGAAAGAGCAGTTGAGACGTGTGATGAACTGACCACAACCCCCATTCCCCATCACCCTGTGCCACTCAAGAGAAGGAGATAAAGAATATGCGAATAAAGATGAGCCCAGGAAAAAGGGAAGGGTGGGAAGAAGGTGTTTTAAGATTTTATTTTATTTCTTATCATCCTACTCTGATTTGATTGGCAATGAATTAAATTAACTTCCCCAAGTTAAGTCTTTTTTATCCCGTGATGGAAACTGTTCCTTTCCCTGTCCTTATCTTGACACATGAGTTTTTGATTGTATTTTTCTCTCTCCAGCTCCTGTCCAGCTGAGGAGGGAGAGTGATAGAACGGCTTGGTGGGCATCTTGTGTCCAGCTAAGATCAACCTATCGCAAGGTTACAGCTGGAATTAACTACTGTCTTACTGGTCCCTTTGTTCATTTCCTAAGTCTACTTTTTTACTGAGCAGGTTAATATTCACATGTGAAAATAAAGCAGGAGTCTGATAGAGTCAACAGTAGTCTACATACAGATTTCAGAAATCTGCACAATTACATTTGATTGAAGTTAGCACAATAATTTTTATTATCAAGATGGTAATCATGTTAAGAAGTACATTGACACAGGTGATAGGGCTGGGGGTGCCATAACTTTTTAAAAATATTCATCTTGAACATATGGAAGTCCTCACGTATCCACAGCAAGGGTAAGCAGCTCATATTGTTCAGGAAATTTAGATCAATTCCTCTAGGCTAACTAACGTGAGGCAACTTCCCCTCCTTCTTTGAATTTGAAAGACTTCATCCACTCTCAGGCTGATACAAAATTTATCAGTGCTATTACACAGAGATGAAAAAAATATTAGATTTCATAACATCCATATTTTACTTTGGAGATCTCACAATTTTACTGATGCTTCAAACATTCACAGATCTCTTTAACTCCTTGCAACATGTGAAGATGAGCTGTATATGCATAAGTCATGTCTCATCTTTTTATGGACTTTTTCTTATTTTAAGTTTCTGTGTTGAATACTGCTCTTTGAGCAGGTTTTGTCTGCTAAAATTTCTAAAGTAATATCAGAAAATGACTGCATGCCCAGGAAAATATTTCATTATTAATAAGCTGAATCCCCATAGCCTGATTATGACATCATTACAGATGTCTGGTTCACACCCTCCACTTTAAACTCCCACGGAAGAAACTGAAGTTGAAATGTTAATAATACAAATGCACACAGCATATAACTTCGGACTGTGGCATTTTCTGCTGTCAGGTCTCCAAAAAGGCTTTACTAAAGCCAGCAAAACATCACAAATCCGCACTGAGCCCAGATATTAGCAGAAGAAAATTTTAATTACTTCTTTCTGTGGAAAGAAGGGGCCTCAACAGGGCTACATTTTGCTATGCTGCTCTGTGCAGCTTTGCATACGGCAGCTTTTGGGTGTCCCTTTCCTTTCACCTTTTCTCTGTTTCATTTTAGTATTCGTGCACTATAGCTGCCCTCAGATGTACAATACAGCTTCATAAACTCCTCTGCTTATTATATATATAAATTAGAAGTTCACAAGACTGGGAAATAAATGGGATACATTCAATCAAGTCCAAAAATAAATATGACTTCTGTGACTGGATTGACATTTTTTTCTTTTTACACACATAACTGACTTAGTTATCTCTACACCTTGCATTTCAGTTCTCCCGTTGATAGAAAAGCATATAATGTCTTCCTGCTGATAAAATGTTTTCAGTTCTTAGGTTGTAATACTGCATTATAATAATGAGGGACCTGTGCAAACATACCGTAGGCTCCCTCTGATTTATACTAATAATATGGGATAAACTGGGCACACGTACAGGCAGAAACAGAACACAAGTTAGAAAATACAAGGAATTTCCACCTCTGAAAACATGAGAGTCATCCCACTCAAAGCTGGGGGCTTTACTTTGCAAGGTCTAGATTATTTGAGCTATGTTCAACTTAATCTCTTATAGATTTTAAAAAGAGAGAGAGTAGAAAACATCTTCCTCCCTCTATAGCTGTCATCTCTGACAACGATCAAATTACACCGAGTGATAACAACATTTAAGAATTAACCACTAACTTGTGTAATTCAAAGTCTTAGTATTCTTTGATAAATCAGCAGCAATCTCGATGAGTTTGAGCTCCCCTTTTTTCTTGACTGTGGTGCTGAACACGCCTTCTAAGGTCGCGATACCCACAAGAGCTCAGCCAGCTCTAAGCCAAAGACAAAGTAGTTTTAGGTGAATAGAAAGGGCAGTTACAACAGTAACAGAGCTATGTTGTGCAAACAGAAGAGGGGCAGATTTGATGCTTCAGTTGCTGTTTAGGAGGAAAAAAGTTCTAGTAGCATGAAGGTGGGGGCGGGGGGGGGACACACAGGACTTTAATGTAATTTTATTAGATTTATATTTAAAATGAGCATTATCATCTTATGTGGAATCAGCCTGATTATAAACTGACAGGAAGTTAAAAAATGTATTCAATCTTACTAAAGGTGGCTACTTTCTGTTATCTCCCAGTGAAGAACTAAGAAGGATTATCTTCTCAGTTGCGGAAAAGGTGTGTCTGGCCTAAGGTTTCTGTCCTTACAAGGCTCTTCTGCATGAAGAATTGTGTGCTCCTCACCCAGCACAAACTGCAGGTCTAAATTCCCAGCAGCAAAATTCTCAGCAGCAGAAATTCTGCCAGAACACAATACAAAAAGGAAGCACCACCTCCCCACTGCTTCCAGTCCTTTCACGTTCCTCTCAAAAGGACGTTAGTTCAGAGACCCAATAAGAAACATCTAAAGAACCTACACCGTCAACTACTTACGACACGTCTCTTACAGTTATCTTCCCTTTCAGAACTGCCAGCAGAGCTAGAAGTAAACCATGCTCTTCCCTACCCTCTAATTTAAGACAACGCAGATGAATTTTCAGGTACTCTCAGTACAGATCTCCCTAAATTTAAAAAACAACAACAAAAAAATCTCTCTTCTAAAACAATGGAAAATGTTTGGTAATCAGACAATTGGGGTCCACATTTGTTAGAGCTTATGCAAGAGGAGCAGAGAACATTTCAGAACAACCTAAATATGGAAAAATCCATGTGGGTGAACAGTCCTCAGACGGAACAAAGGATTGTTAAGGAAAAGTGCAGATTCTTCGTCAAAGACAAGGAACACACTCTCCCTTTCATAAAACAATAAGGGAGGTTGGTTACACACATACACAATGTGACACAAAATCACAGAAATTACAAAACGAAGCATCCCCACTTAATGAAAGTATTAGACCATAAAATGATCCAGAATAAGGAGAGAGATAACACTGCAATAAAGCTAAGCAGAAGGGTCGAACCCCCTCTGACAATAACCAGAGCACTCCTTCCCTGTATTTCAAGTTCCTGCTTTTTCACAGGAAACTCCTGAGACCCATGTACGGATGGGTGATTGCTGAAATAATTATCCTACTGTTTTATGCTAGAAAGTAATTTTCATTAAGGGCTGCAAGAGCTGAAGAGGAAATATGTTCTCCTTATTGTCAGGGGCTTCACTAAACTAACTTAGACCATTTTAGATACCGCCTGAGAAGATTTTTTTATTGCTTCTAGTTTAAGCTTTGTATTTTCAGAATTTGTGTACCTGTAAGTCAGGGTAGCCGTACCTGCAAAGGTCTGGTTAGAAGGCTGACTGCTCAGCTCTCTACAAAATTTCTGCAGCCACATGCACAATCAAGACAAATTAACTGCATGCCCATTTTTACGTAGTTGAGTGATTTGGAACACCTTTTTTTTTTTCTCCAAGCAAAGCTTAGATCTCTTAAGAAGGTCTTTCATCAACCAATTAGAAACATTCTTCCCTTTTTGCTACAGCCTGCTAACAAATAGTGATCAGAAGTGTTCTTAAAAAATGCGAAGATGAAACTTGATTCAGTTTCTGTTTCTTCAGTGGCCAATAATGCCCAAAATTATTTGCTTCGTTTTTGGATCTCATTTCTCAAGGTCACTTAAGTAATTTAGGAATATACATGCTTCATTTGAAGAGTGACAAACACTCCTACTGCATCTGAACGGGAGCTCTAAAAGCAGTCTGAGTGAACATATCACTTCAGAGGAAATTTTAAACAAAAATGTAGAATGTCAGTTCAAAGTCTGGCTCAAGAAACTGGGAAAACAGGAGAGTATGATGAAAAATGCATGTAAATCTGTACACTTCAGATGCATGATGCAGGATATCTCACAGACAAGTTCAGAGTCCTGTCTTGTATGCTCTGCTATATAAACCCAAGTAAAACAAGTGATGGTCCCTATATGTGCTTTACTCCATAGCCAGTATGATGCCATTTTAAATTAGCATACTCCCAAACTATCCACGTGTCACGGGTTAGGGCTGGGCTGGCCCCTAGACAAATGACAGATGATCTCTATTACCCGCCCTCCCCTTCCCAAAGGGGAACAAAAAGGGAATAAAGGAGAGAGATTCATGGATTGGAAAAGTAAAACTGCTTCTTATTTGTCTCTCTAATGACTTTTTGCAGGAAGGAACCTGGGTACAGCAGGGCTGAGTGTCACCACACTGTAACACTGAATGCCCAGGCACCTCGTGGGACTTGCAGTGTTTAATACCAGCTCTATATGTACGACAGAGGAATGGCCAGCAAGCCAAACAGGAGTCAAGAGTGACGAGTCTTGCAACCCTCCTCATATCTACAATTTAAGCATTTTTCTTTGTCGCACTGTACAAAGGCGCCTCCTTCCTCTCGGGATTCACCATCTCCTAAAGCACGGCTGCTATGCCCTTTCTGTGGTAGACCTGGTGATTCCTACAGCTTTCCTGCTGTAAGGTATCCTGCATCACTCACTTCCTTCTCTTGAAGCTATGCTATTTTGCAAGAGAGAAATATTCTTTGGGCCAAAAAGGAAGAGACGATCGCTACATCCATGGCTGGTAGTTAAGTCACTGTTCTGGAAGCAGGGGGATGTGGACTGAAGTCCTGATGCACTGAATACTTCAGACCAAAAATAGCAAAATATTTTGTGGAACTAAGTCCAACTTAAAAAAAACCAAGAGCTCGGTTTTGACATTTTACCTCAAGAGTTATATAGTTAATTTAGCTAGACAAATATGTAGTTATAGATAGAAACGACGCAATGCAATGAGCATTATACTTATGGGCAATCAAATAAAATGAATCTGATTTGAAGACTGCGTACTTCAGGTTTGTCTTAGAACAGCAGTGTCAAAACCAGTGTACACGAAATCTGAGTAATACAACACCCAATGGAAAAGCAGTCTTTTAAATGCTTTAGTGAGTACCAGGCTAAACGCTGCGAGTTACGGAGTGCTTAAAGACCAAACCTTAGAATTGTTTGTTGTGTAATTGCTTATTTATTATTTATAAGTGCTGGACAAATTTCTTTCAACTGCATTGGTTCAAACCCTTACAATCAAAGAAAAAACACTCTGGAATTGTCCTGGTGTACACAAGGTCAAAATTCGTCCTCACACTCTGGGTGTTACATCACCTATTTTCTCTATATATGAGATGTAAAGAACTATTTTTATTTATATATAATTAATGTGTATTAACTTACACCAAAATATATCTAAACACAGCCTCACCATCTTAATTCGTGTGGGCTATTAAGTTAGCCTGTTATACGGCCTTAATGGCATTAAAATATCAGCAGTAACCCTACATCTATATGCTAAAAGTTCAGGCCCTGACCTTTAAGGAAAGATAAACAGATATCCATTTTCATTTAGAAAAGCCAACAAACATTCTGCATTGACTGAAACATGTGACTGACCTTCTCTTCTGACTTTATTAAACAGCTAAATCCTATGAAAGTTCAGGTTATTTTAAAATGCCAAAACAGCAATAAATATTAAGAAATCATAATTACAGAAGCACATACTGCAGGGTTATCTTACCATGTCATTTTATATAACAAAGCTCATGCAATATATAGGAACACACCTGTAATAAAGAAGGTCTGTCTGTATTGAAAAAGAGTGAAATCTCATATACTACATCAGGTTAAATCAGAAGTGAGTTTCAAGATGAAGCCTTATATGCTTGTATGCCTTAACGCACCCCACATGGAGTTTTTAATCTAATGATGGTAATTGATGAAATAACTGCAGACAGTTAGCTACAAAGAAAGCATATTTGTTAAATATCTATAAAGTCTGAATTATTACAACATCCCTCATTAGAAATAATCAAAGACAACAACATCCCTATTGCACTCATAACAAACTACTCAGGGGCATCCTTAAGTGTCTTGCTTCATTTATTGCTCCACGCGTACGTTCTCAGAGTGATCAACTGAGAGCCAAAATTGGAGAACACGCCTCTTTCTACAGCAGATATTAACAAATGAAACACAGCAACAATAAAAAGATATCCTTCTTTATGCATTCTTTGAGGTATGGTAGATTAAATAGTTTCTGTCTGTCTGAGCTAGGTGCCATTTCTTTATAAGTAGTCTTCTCGCATAAGCAAACTGTTAGGAACAAATACCCCCTCTAAACTTCTGAAATATATTCTGGATTTCAAAGTTTTTACTAGTATAAGAGTCATCAAACTTCTCTGGTGTGAATTAGATGTTAAAAATATCTTACAGATCACTTCCCATCACAGGTAGAATGCACCTTCTTCACTCTAAAACCATCTAACGTATTGGTGCCAGGAAGGCTAAATGACGTTACAGAAGTGGGGAGAGCATTTATGAAAACAGTATCCAGCACAAAGTGACCAAAACGTAACCTCATGTCACAGTCAAAGAATCCACAACACGTCAAAACATATTCGTACCTTATGAGCAGCAATAACGCCACATTTGTTTCATGGAAAAATACTGCGTTCCCATATTCTATAGTCATTTGTTGGTGCTTTTAAATTATATGGAATGTGTATTTCCACTCCTGGCTAAGAATTATTTTATGTAATGTCCGAGTGATTTTTCTACAGGCTTTCACAGACACACAACAAAAAGGTAAAAATCACTGTAGTGACAGAGACAGTGTTTGTAAGCACAGTGATTCCTTAGTCAATAACAGTAAGTTTTTCCAAGCAGGCTGATCTGAGCTGATGGCCTCAAGAATTTCTTGAAGAAGCATGAACAACAGAAGCAAACTGTCAGCTCAACCTTATGTCATCCAAGTTTGTAGAGCTTAAAATTCAGCAACCAGAAAGAAGCAATCTGGTGGTTCATGTGAAGTTCAGACGAAGGAAAGTATAATGATGATGTGACAAGCAGCCTGGTACCTGTGGAAATGTAAAATCTCTACCATTCAATGCATTGTCTTTGAAACCTTTTGATAAAAAGATTAATCAGTAAAAATTAACCATAGACAGTATCTTAAGGAGAACATACTTTGAGTTCACAAAGAATGTTGTCACGTGGGTTAACTTTTTGCTGGGTAATGTAAACTCTATTCTTGCTGCTAGAGAAGAAATTATATTTAACCTTACTCATGCTTATTTAATACCATAAAGCTTAACAGCATGTATAATCCTTTACAAAAATAATTTACCAAGAGCTAAGAAACACTTGCATCTGAATGTCATTTTACTATACTTCAAACTACCTTAAAAGTGTCTAGATGGTAACTCCACAAAAATACCAAATTTTCTCACTTAGGACATCTAACACATCATAAAAATTCCACAGATGTACCAACGTATCTACACGTGCACACATAACACTGATGTCGAGACAAGCATGCACCGCTTTCTCCTCGGCCCTTAAACAGTCTTTCACCCCCATTCGAATTACATTAGCATAAGAGCCAAGATAGAAAAGACCACATTACCTCTCAACCATTTAAACAAAGACTTTCACGTCCCAGTGGAATAGAGAAAAGCTTTAGCTGGAAATTACAAAGTCCAATTTACCAACTGGATCCAACAACACTCTAAAAACCTAATGGCAAAACCATAGTTACTCAATTTGAAAAGTCATGATAACTGTAAAGTACAGAATAGGGGTCATTTCAGCTTGTTTATTTACATTAAGTAGTTGACTGGGACTCCCTGCGTCTTGGAAAACAGAATCTGCAGCACTCACTGCACTTCTCTATTAGTTGAGCAACAGAAAACAATGGTAAAGCACTCTTGAAAACGGCCGTTTGCAAACACGCTGCACACACAAAATGCACGGATGGACTCCTGGGCATGCTAGCAAGGACAACTCAGCCCCTTGGCTTCAAAACTCAACCCACCCTACCCTCCCTGCTACTGCAAGCTGTTCTGCCAGTCACTGGACACACACACACATACACTACACAGGCATAGCTCACGCTACAGGTGGAGTGCACCAGCGCCTTACCTTTTCTCAGCTGTATACTGAGCCTCTTGCCTATCTTTTTGCTGTTATACCCACTGTTTGCAGCGGAGGTGAGAACTTTCTGAGGTGATGGTACCAGGCCTGAGGGTGGTTTCCCTGATGAATTCACACTGTGAGGTAGCTGCGAGTAGGAGTCTGTCTGATCGGACTGGTTACCAGCTCGAGACATTCTTTGTAATGTGTGAAGTCCAGAATTGTTAATACTTTTGCCGTCAGCATACTGGGAATCGGGGCTGAACCGGCTGGAGTAGTACGGGTTCTTCTCGCTTTGGGACAACTGTTCATACTGCTCTTTATTTGCCGCCGGGACCACGTGGAACCAAATGAACGGCGTACGCATGGCTTGGCGAAACATATGCTGTGCTCTAGGTTTCAAAACGAACAGAAAATTAGCAAATTAGGACTGGCAGACTACAAGCCATTGTATGCATAATTACTAATGTTAATTAAGCAACACGAGCTGACAGACACATTGCACTCAAGCACAAACCATAAAACTTGAATCTGTTCACGAGTTTTCTTGGTCTGGTTTTCGCTAAGGTTTATTGCCTTAGGGCAACACAACGGTTCAATATGCTTAACAACTAACACACCAAATACTGGGTTCAGAAACGCAAAAATTTTAACCACAGTCTTGAAATGCAGACGGTTCTCCAGCAGGACTGCCGTGTCCTTTTGTTTTGAACCTAGATAATTGCAATAATTGTGATAACAGTAATCACAGTGACAACAAAATTATTAGAATGAAAATGACACTTTATACAAAGACTATGCGTTTCCATAATTTGCTGAGAGTATACGCGGTCTTGCAAAAAGTCAAGTTTACACTTTATTTTCTGTAAGTTAGTAGTCTTTCAGAATACTCTGTTAAGAAATAGGGAAAAAATGCTTAATCCTGCACAGACAGACATTGGGCTCTTGGTCAGGATCCGAAGTACACAAAGTCAACAAGTCCCTTCACAGACTTAACAACTTGTGATTCGGGACCATAGAACAAGCAGAGACAAGGTGTTTTCAGCCATACGGACAGGTGGTGTCCCAGTCCTGGTTAAGAGTCAAAGAAGTAAAAAATGCATTTTAAATGCACAATAAGTACAGGACAATCAGAATAAAATCTTCTTCAGCCTTCAGCATGTTAGGGGTTTGGAACTGCATCGTCTTCTTTGCAATCACTCGTTTTCTGCATACCTCTTTTCTGCTTTCTCTTTCAACTATCTGTGCGTGAACTACAACCTGATTTCACTTTTAGAAGTCTTTCTGATTCACCATTTTGGGATTCCACCAGGTCCAGGCGGCCACTGAGCAAATATTTATGATCTCTCAAATTTCTCCAGGAATTTTCTGCTCATAGTACCTTTACTTCTCACACATAGAAAACCACAAATATTTTTAAAATGTTAAAGTCTCCATGCTGCCCACTTATACTGAAGAAGATGCATGGCAAGTCAAGAGCAAAAGTCATATGTGAATTTCAGGATAAACAGTTTACCAAGGCAAGAAGAAAAAAATCTGTAATGTGCAAAAAAAAAAAAAGAGAAGTGCATATATTCTAATAACAATAACTATTCTGAATTTCTTGTGGTTTGGCTAATTAAAAACCACTAATGTCCCTTAGCGTATCATCTCTTTATTAGGAAGGCAAGCTTAGACAATTTTTCCTTACTTTCCTCAAATTACTGCAAGGCACAGTGTTAAAGTTTAAATAACGCGATGTAATGTGTGGTAAGTAAACTCACTGTTCAAATCTCCTATTCCGAAGGTCTCCATCGTTAATCCTGACAATACAATCATTCTCACGAAAAAGGTTTTCTTGTTCAGCTTTTCCACCCTTCTCCAATCGCTTTACCAGTAGCCCCAGTGTTCTGGAACATTAAGGTTACAAATGATCACAATTTGCAGCACGGAAACTCCTACTGATTTGGTATTTTCTCATAACCACTACAGAAACTAAATTTTAAACCATCTTTACCTTGAAGTAGGAGACCACAGTTTCAAATAATTTAGAAGCATTACCTGAATTATTATTCCTTATCCATGAAACAAAAAGCCTAGGTGAATCAAGCATGTCATTTAAAAGTAAGAACAAACTGGCAGCGTGATGACAGCACGTCCATTCTTGCAAAAGGCCTACGTCTCTAAGCAGTAAAAGCTCCAAGAAGCACCGCACATCTGAGAGCCAGCATCTTTTCTGCTACGTAACTGAAGTTGAACAGGTTCGACTTAAAATTTCATTTCTAAATTAGCAGAGAATACCACAGCTATCACTACCGCTTCTGCGCAAGCGAAATGTGGGGTCGTCTCACATAATAACCAGCCTATAATGGAGGGATGAATAGAGGATTCAGTAAATTCATGCAAACCAAATGCTTTTCTTTTTAAACCTTAGCTTTTTTTTACTAAACAGCAAAGAGGAGATTAAAAACTTAAATGCAATTTTTCACTCATCGTATTATCTTAATTGGCTCGGTAATGACTGAAGACAATTAGTATGTGATAGCCTCTGTGTAATGAGTTTGTCACTTCTGTCTAACGCTTACCCACAGCGTCATCTTAAGGACATACTTAGACAGAGACGGTAAACAAATATTCAACCTGAAATTATGAAATGGATTCTGAAGAGCGGATTTCTGAGGTACTGGTAGGGTAGTGTGGAAAGTCAATGATGTTTCTATACCTGGACTCTAGGTTTGAAGAAGGATTCAATCTTCAGGATTATTCTTGCATCGACATTGCACTTGATTTTTTTAAAGATCAGCTTTACATTGAAATCCCACAGGATGTATCAGTGGGTCGAATTCACATCATCCAAGTCAAGAGCATCACTTTTTCAGAAGTCATTTCAAGGCATGGCGTGAAAAACACTTGGCTGCGTGGCAGAAATTGCAAGACCACATACGTCTTCTAACAGAAAACTTTCAGTGATCATAGCACTTCAGTCCACCCATACCTCAAAGTAAATGAGCAGTCAGTGATGCTTAAAAGGACTCCTCATGAGCTCAAAAGTTATATATGCACTTGAGCACTTCATCAAATGGGTCAGAAAAGCAAAATTAACTTTAACTTATTTCTTCCACTTTAAATTCTTCATTTACCAATTTATCATCAGCATAGGCAAATAAGACATTTATTCCACAGAACAGTCATACATTTTCTCCTACAAGGCAGACGAAGGAGTAAGAGAAATGATCCTAGTAGTATTTCCATTTTGGAACGACCTAGAGACATTAAGATACGATGTTGAAAGGATCTATACATATAAACAGACTCTGGGGAGAAAACCAACAGAAAGCATTTTGACAACACAAACCATCAAATAAGTTTGAGTCAGACATTAACACGGAAGTGATACTATTCTGTTTCCAACTGTCTTTTGCAAACACCTAATGTACTGCACCTTTGGCCTGTCCAGGGGTCCCATTAGAGGCAAACCTTCTCCACCCTCATTTGGTTTCAGATGGACCACTCGGATGCAGTCACTGATGCTAACTGTGATTAGACTTGACTTTAGTTCAGCTGCTGCAATTAGCAGTCTGTTTCTTTGCAGTAACACTGGTGAGCACAAGGATCACAAAGATTCCATAAAGCTACAGTATCATTTCTCGAGAATACATGCATTTCAGAAAAAAATCCAACAACCCCACAACCAGTAATAGCGTGTAACCAGTCCTAACCCACCCCATCCCACCTTAATATTCTTTGGGTCTGCAATGTTCCACCTTTTGTAGATTCCTTCCAATAACCAGCATATTCCATTAAAAACAAAAACAAACAAACAAACCCCAAATTTCCCAAATCAAAAAAATTCTTTTATTTTTTTAACTGATCACCAAGGTAGTGAAACACCTTGTATTATCTAGATATTTTAGGTGGTTTTCTGTTTGCCTTTCCCGCAATCCTCTAATAGTTTGCATGACAAAAATTTCTGCAGGCTAGTCCACAACAGCCATACATTAACTTAATGACCATGCGGTGCTCTATTTTCACTAGAATTTGCTGATATGAAGGTATGCTGTCACAGGAAGTAAAAGAAAACAAATTTTTAAAATATTAATTCAATCCCTTTTTCTTTCTGTTCACTAAAATAAGCTTTGAACACAGTCTCAGATTTTTAAAACTGATAATTATAAAAAAAATAAACTTTCATAGCTCGACAGTTGAAGAAAGCGCTAAAATAACAGTTATGAATGTTAGTGATAAAAGGAAAAAGATTTGAATGTCGTCTTCACATTATTACCAGAATTATAGTTTTGATACATATAAAACTGAGGGTTAGAAAACAAGCTTGTGCCTTTTTAACTTGTGAGTTGTTGCATTTCTCAGGGCAGACAGTATCTTTGAGCCACAAAGTGAAGTTTCTGAGGAGGATATCTCTAAATGGGGAAAGCATAAACAAGCAAATACGAAATTGTGAATGCTACATTTAAGAGAAAGCCACCAAAATATCTGAGGGAGAGAGGTAAGAACTGTGTCTACTCTTCCTTTTCTTTTGCTTCACGTCCAGAGCACTTTGATGCAGGTGTGCTCCTCTGAAATGCCCCAAGACAGTTCAGAATTTGTACGTGCACACAATGCTGGCGTGAGAGCGTGCACAGTACCTACAACAGGGGTACTGTTTATATGGGTAAGTATAAAAAATACCAAAATATCAAAATGTTAATTATCAAAACATATTCTACACACGGAATAACGCTCCAAGTTAATATTATGATAATACTATATACAAAATAATATTATTATTTTGTCCCAATGTCTCCATGTACTTACACAGTAATCGGGGTTTGCACAGCATTTTTCTCGAAACACTGCATTCTACTGTTCCACATTGTGAAGTTATATTAAATTATTAATGCAAGATGCACCTTTATGCATGGTTTGTCATTTCTTAAATTTACTTACCTAAGCCCTCAAATCTAGTGAAAAGATTAGTAATCCTAGCCAACGGTAAACTAATGTAACACATAAATAAACTACCAATCAAAATTGCAAATACTCTCATTAAACAAAGGCTACAAGTTCTACTAATGCAAGATTCCTCATCTTGGACACAGCATATGGTGCTCAGGAGGTTTTGCTTTTTAACAGATGTTAGAGCTAGGTTAACCAAGGCATATAAAGCTAAAGTCACTGAGAACAAACACACGGCTTGATGAACAGTTTGAGACAAATGTGAAACCAGGACCCTCAGAGCGCCTTTTAATTTATTTAATTTTTTTATATAAACACATGGGATAAGGAGATCCCTTTGGACAGTTTCAGGAACAGTTTCCTGAATGCCATTCTGCATAGCAGACTAAACTGTCCCAAAATTTGGAGAAAATGTATGTTCCTGAAAATTTTAGTAACAAAAGCCTATCAATTTCCTACAATATTTCTTTAGCATATTGTTGTTAGATGTAAGAACATGACTCTAAAAAAAGGCATTATGGGAATTCATATTTGTTATTGCAGTATCTGGTGATAAACAGAGTAGACCTGATATTGCAAATATGCAATAACCTAAAAAATAATTGGATTTTTTTGTGCCACCACTATTAATCCTGATAAGTGGCAACGTAGCTCTACTACAGTTTCAATATTACGTTTCCTACATTAGGAAATACAAATTTTGAAAGCCTGTAAGCTAATCTCTTATAAAATACAAATGTCATTGTATGTATTTGTTTAAACACAACCATGTAGCTTACAAATATATGGGTGCATTTGAATTTGCTTAATATTGTTCAGTTAAAGTACATCAACACATTTTCTAACATAAAGTCTTCTATTATGAACGTCTTGAACTGTAACTTCTTCAAGAATGAGAATAAATATTGTGTGAACCTCTGCAGAACGCTCTACACTCTACAACGCTGTTGAAACAATAATTACAAATGGAAATGTGGTACCTGCATTGTTTTAGGCTAACATCAGGCGACGTGGGGACAGAACGAAATTACTATCAAAGCACAGAGCTCAATCTTTGTTTTAAATAGTTAATTGGGAATGTAAACGGATTAATTATATCAGCATTTGTACCACTGTATTTTCACAAGGTTCATTACTCTAATTATACAATTAAAATAAACTCATCTACATGTGTTAACATTTCAGTTTTCAGTATAAATTACAACCAATGATAAAACTAGAAATAAGCAGCAAACGCTTTATTGACATCTAAATTGCCTGAGTTAGTCTGGGTAGTTCTTTGAAATTGTGAACTCCCCACATGCCATCCAGCTGCATGGAAATGATGATTATTTGTCTTAATAAAAACCGACAGCGTAAATACTGTGAGAGAAATAAAAATATTACACTGAGCATCTAGAATATGATTCGGCCATCACCATCCACTGTACGCACACACTGAAGTTATCTACCTATTACCTGCAAGCTAACTTCAATATAATCAAAACAGACAGAACAGAAAATAACCAATTTAGATGTTTATGTAAAGTCAGTAGCATGAAAAAGCAAAAACTAGATTAAGCGGCAAAAATAAGGATTGATCGAAAAGCTGACGTGCAGCGCGATTTCACGCAGGGGAAGATCTCTGAGAAGTTCTACAGGAACATAAACAGGGGATAAATTTCCTGAGATTTGGCTGTCAGAGTAGGCAAATCAGCTTATTCGTTCAAGTTAAATTATCGTGGCTGATCAATGCTAAATTAGACATAAACTCCGTTGCACAACATTGATGTCATGGCGCTACTGCGAAGGCATTAAAATAACTTTATCAGCTCTGACGTCTTAAGTCCAGAACCAATTTCCACTCTTTGGTAACTACTCCTCAGCATTTTGGCTTGAGTAATACTTCCAGTTAAGATTATATAACTTTTTAAAGGCTGAGATGAGACAAAGAAAGCCTTGAATTCAGCTAGAAGAATGTACATTCAGACCACAGGGAAACTTCTCCCAATGGATACGTTTTTGAAAACCATGGTTACCTTTGAGACTTACAATGTTGAAAATGCCCGGAAGGAATAAATAGAGATGCAGCTAACACATACCTCCTAGATGACCAAACAGAATACCATCATTAGAGAGGCACCTTGAAGGCAGTATTAAGGACTCACACTATGGACAATGGCCATTACATGTTACTTTAGTTTGCTTTGTATCTTGAGTAAAAGACTAAAACTTTTACAGTGAAATGTGAAGTGATTTATAGACTCTAGAAAATGAAGGGCACTTCCACTAAAAGCAAAAAAAAAAAAAAACCCAAAACAAACAAACAAACAACCCCCCCAAAAACCTACAGAACAGAAAATAGTATTAACAGTTTTCTAGTACGGGGATTGTGTATACATCTTCATTCGAGGTTTTTTGGTTTTTTAATAATATTTGTTAAATTTGTCATTTAAACTGACAAAAAGCAATAAAATTCAGTCTCTTCTGTTTGCCATTCTTTTGAAACTTCCTTAATATTTTAAAGATATTTAGAATATGTAACATAAAAACACAGATTAAATAATTTTAGCTACAAGGTTTTAGCTGTACGGTTCATCACGGATTTTGTGACGTGCTTCAACAGGAAGAACAGCTAGCAGAGCCCTACTACTGCTCCGCATTAAAGTAACGTGTTTGATACTTCTTTATGGGGTGTTTAGAAGAATACCCAGCCTTTTTCTGTTCTGTTTTACTAGGCAGACTTCACAGAAGTCTTGGACTATAGGACTATATCATTATTCACAGAGATACCTGATGCTATATACTCCTTGTGTCAGTTGAATCTCCTTTCACAGACGGACCTGGCAGGACTTCAGAAAAGCAGCTAGGATATAGAGCTCAAGAAGACTTCAAAGAGTCTTGAAAGCGGAAGAGGCCATATAATGGTAAATTATGCTATAATTACTACTAAGCTTGCAGAGGAGGAAAACTCAATACAACATCATCTATGCATCAACATAACATCCCCCATCAGCCAGGATTGCTCAAATGCTATTCTTAAGGGACTGAGTACTTGCTCTCCTCTTGGAGCACCTAATAAGAAGGAAGGACTTGCGCTAAAGACCATTTTGCACAGATCTAGAATTTTCTTTCCTTTTATGCTTTTCCTCTAATTAATTTCCTCTTTGCTCTACTCTTATCTAAACACTTCCCTGCTCACTTTCTGTTTTGTCCTCCTTTCTGCTTCCATTTTCACGTCTCCTATTCTGGTTAGCATTGCATCTGTGCCGCTGCAAAAATGTGCAAGCAGATTCTGCAAACAAAACTTTTATCTTGAAAAACTTCACAACCATATGGTGGTGAATAGGTATACCCCTCCCTTTTAATAAGGTGAACAAACTCTGTTATCCAAAGCATATGATCAAAAAAGCCAATAAAGGATTGATAAAGACTTTTACATGTCAAAACAGAAGGATAATAAGGAAACACATTCATCGAAGAAAGTTTGACCATGTCTGTACAAACTGATAGTACTTTTCCCAGAGAACTACAGAAATTTTTTTGTCATTAAAAAAAAGTCTCAGTTTTGCTACAAACAGAAATAATTAGTAGCATCTATACAGACTAGGCAGAGACCTTTACAGATTTTGTTCAAGATCAAAAGCTAATACTGAAGACACACTCTTACTCCAAACCCAAACCATCAAAGACCGTGAAAAAGTCAAATATTTCCTCAAATAAAGAACATAATTATGGCATTCAATTTTTAGAGGTTTGGGGTGTTTGCTTTGGGGGAGGGGGAATTTTTTGGTGGGAGAAGGTCCCTGCTTATTGCATAGCGGGGAAAAAAGGGCTAACTGCTATAGTATGTTTTTACACTTTTGCACTTTTTAAAATTATTGATTTAATAACCATTGCCGATTGATTAACATTTTCAAAAGCAAAAGGAACTGGAAGAAAAATAATTGAAAACACAGCATGACTGGAATAGAACACCAAGCAAATATAAAATAACAGTGGGCTGGATGATATATCAGATATATCAGATTTTTTCTTTTTGGACGTCCCTCAAATTCTTCACTGAGTCCTGTGTTTGGTTCTGTATATTTAGGTTTCTACTGAGCAGATCCCCTGCTCAAGTACGTCAGTTCACGGTAGCACAGAGCGTTCTGCCTTGCAGCCACAGGAGGAACAAAGAGCAGCCATGTGCTGGAGTGAGAAACAAGTAGGCAGCAGAAGATCCCTGCCAAGCAGCTGCTCTCCCTCCGAATCTAGCAAAGGGAGAACAAAGTGTATCTTATCTGCTCAAAAGAGCTGGGGGAGCAAGATAAGGAAAAACAACCAACCAACCAAAACCCCCAACCCTAAAAGAAACCAAAACCCCCACCAAGTGCTCCAGAACAGGAGTTGGGTGCATTCGTTCCCCTGCCCGCACCGCAGGCAGCTCGAGAAAACGTCTTTGCTCTCGCTGAAAGCATGTGGGGGTGTGGGCACAGCTGACAGTAACGCAGCAGTACAACACAAGTGCTTGTAACCAGTTCCAAGTGATGAGCCCTACTCTACTTCCACTACAATGCAGAGAGCACAGGAGAAACGTTTTGGAAATACGTGAGGTCCTCTTCAACTCTGCCATCAAGGCATGGGCTAATTGCAAGACAAGGACCCAAGCATCTCCCCTCTCCAGCAGATTACTTTGGGGGGGGTTCAAAGTCTCACTACAGCAATTGCATGTAACATCCATTTTTCAATGACAGGAGTTCTAATATTATGAAGAAAAAGTAGATAAATTTTAGTATCAAAATTATTTCCTTGTAATAGGGTTTGATTTTCAAGCATGTCTTGATTCTAAACATGTAAATTTAAGACAGGCTTTCCTGTAATACAACTTTATCAAAAAAAAAAAAAGAGTCAGAAGTCCTTCATTGCTCTTGATATAGCTGGCAGCCTTCAAAAAAAGTGAGATATTTCTGTGTTTATGGCTTTTTCATTTTATATGCTCTCGTTACGTATAAACAGTTTAAGCTTCGCCTCGGACTTGACAACCACATTAACATCCTGGAAGTGAATTTTACTTGAGTTATACTTCTTATTCAAAATGTCAAAATATACATTTCTTACATCAATTTTAGTACTTAGTAGGCAGCCAACATTCTTAAACCATTTTTTTGCTTGGCCTTTACACCATCTAAACCCCAGATAACTGTGTGAACATTTCAACCATTTCCAACTGTATGGGATTTAGTTCTGAGCTTATGTTTGAAGTACCATTCACTCAGGTCCTTTCCATCCACATACTGAATTTACTAAATTGCAGATTATGAAGAGTTTAGCACTTCACAGAAGTTTGTTCTTAATACTTGTAGTCCTCAGGAAAAGTAGCCTTAAATTTAAAAAACCCACGATTTCTCATAATACTTGTCACTATGGCTATGAAAGCATTGGGTTTAAAGTAACAACTGCAAATAAAGCTCATATACTGTGTTTAAAAATCTTGTGGAGGTATTTGGCATAGAAGAAAAAATACATTTATATTTTCTGAAACTGGGATATTAATATTTGAGAGATACATATGTTTAGCAAGTTAGGTTTGCTCTTAATTGCTAAATTGAAATTGATGCTGGGTCAAAAGACATGTGAGAACATAACAACCCCTCAAGTGTAATCAAAGATTATTTTTTAAAATACGTATTCATTCCTCTTTTCCTTGAAGAGGGAAAAATATAGTGTATACTGAGGATCTGTATCACCAAAATAAAATTTCCACCTATTCCTGAAGAACTATAATTTTTCAACATACTTAAAAGCTTCGAATCCGCCACTAATTACTATAAAAAATTAAGCTATTTTTAAGAGATTATGTTAATGACCCTGAACAGTAAAACTCTAGCAAAGTAAGCATTAGAGATGATGCATTTCATTTCCTAATATAATCCCCCACATTACATTTTTTTAATGTGAAGGACTTTCGTCACACTTTTTTTGGTAAACAATCCAACTTCAGGAGTTCCAGCCTGTCATATAATAATTCTGCAACACCAGAATGTTTCAACCAGTTCTGCTACTTCATTTTAATCCCAATAGATGGAAAAACACTAAAGACTGAAAGCACAATTATTGTTTCCTCTTCCATTCTTATCAAGCGCAAGCATAGGACAGCTGGTGGTATTTGGGAATTTGTGGCTCTAAAGAGTCAGCAAGGAAATGTCGCATAAATATCTATCAGAATTAAAGCAGCAGCTTATAATTTTTAAGAGTCCAAAAGGAGATGTCTTTATACTTAAATTTCACATGAGATTACAAACAGAACCTCTATTGAACAGAGCCTTTCCAAGCACAGTGTCGATAAACTTGCATTTCTTCCTTTCTTAATCAGCAAGACTGCCCTTTGATAAACATACAATATTCTACAGAAGGCAAAGGTACACAATACAAGAATTAACACAACTAAGATAAAACACAGCAAGCTACAATTCAGTTAAAATCCTACACGATACGTTACCTTCCGCCTCGGGCACTGAAAGGCACTACATGGATTCCCAAAGGCCCGCCGTCATTGGAGACTTCTACGAGCTTTACCATATCGCTGTGAGACAATGACGAATGAGGGAATATGAACATGTACCGTGAAGAACCGAAAAACCCCACACAAATATACACAGAAAAACAAGACCATTCCGAAAATCAAGCCATGGTGGTGGAAGCATAGTTGAATGCTACGTACCTGAAGATTAATCTGATGGCATGAAGGGAAATCAATCATCAAAAATAGTTCAATTAATAAAAATCGGACAAATTTTTTGTAAACTTGGTTTGCTACATAAAAATAGGTATCATTATCTTTGCATGCTATTGTTTTATTTATTCCTTATTCTAAAGTTAAATTTAAAGTTAACTGTTGGGACCATTGAGCAGAAATACTTTAAATACCACACACAATTTTTCCTCAGAAGCCTAAAAGCCGACCATAGCACTAACAAGCTTTGTTTTTTACCTTGGGGAGAATCCACTCCCGGTATTAATATTAGCTTTCACATAACCACCCCTTAATCAAATGAGAACTATTCAGTTTTTAATTGGATAAATTATGCTAGTTTAAAACATATTGTTTACTGTAACCTCATTTCTTTTATTGGAAGATTGCTGTATCTACATCTCCTTATTAGGCAAAGTTTCCAAAGTAAGATTTAACCGTAACACTCAAAACCAACCAGACGTCCTCCTGAAGCAACTATGCATCTAGTTTTCAATTATACTTTTTGCTACAGAGAAGGAAAAATGAGAGGACAGTACAGGTTCAGAAAGAGACATGCAAAAATTCTCAAAAGAGGCTTGGACCAAATCTACTGATGCGTTTGAAACATGCCCACATCTGGAAAGGTGAAATACAGCCCATAAACCATAAAGAGTTATAAATACCCAAATGAGAAAATCATCTATGAAGGCCAAATCGCTCAGAAAATCTGGAAGTGAGAGATCTGAATACACGTCACAATCTAAATTTCTGGCTTATGCCTCTCTCTAGTATTGCACTCTTTTTCCATATTTCCTGGCACTACATATATATGTACACACAGATCTTTGACAAGCTTGTTTCTCACAAGCGTACAAATCAAATTTAGTTTAGAAATGGAGCACAGAGCAAGACCAATGCCCTGTGACAGCAGTAAAAGATTTTCTGCTTCCTTCAATAGCTCTTGATCATATGGTGGCCCATCACAAAAGCTTGCGGCACTTAATCTGGAGTTTGAGAATAACCAGACTACACACCGTTAGGAAGTCAACAAAAATCCCATGTTGCAGTTTGGTTTATATTTCTTCCACAGTAAATTCTTTAATATATTTTTAAGGCAGCCTTTACACTCGTTGCAAGCCTCAATTCGTGTCCGATTTTTTTAACTCCTTTTTTAAACACCAGTGAAAGGTCTCTATCCCTGTTGCCACTGCTTAGCTCAAGCAAGTATTGCAACAGGCAAGCTGAGAGATCAGCCAAAAACATGTTGTTCTTCAGACCTGGAAGAACGTTTTGAGACTGACAGCGTTACAGCATCTGGTAACATTCCCTGTCCCAGTTTCTGTATCGGCTAACGCCATTTCATTCTCACCGTACATTAAGGGTAGGTTTCATTAACTAGTGTGCAAAGCAGCTCATGGGAATCCAGCAACGCCTTTCACCTGCAAAAGGTTCTCTGAAAGACATCTTTTGTTATTGTTATGCCTATGGCTCCCCATGATGAACTTTTTTCTAACTTTCATGTTAGCTTAAAAGCAAACTGAGGGCTGAGGAAGAGAACGAGTGAAAATTAGTGTAATTCACGTGGAACTGCCATAAGTGGAAACACAGCTTAAATTTAAAAAAAAATGTAATTTTTCATATCCAGCCTACACTGCTTAACTTGTTCTGCTGCTTGAGGCAGTAACCCTCCTTTTTTCCAAAATACATGTTAAAGGTCTAGGAACCATTTTTCTCATCTTTTTCTTAAAAAAAATCCATCCCAAATTCAAATGTTAAACTCTGTAAAACGGAAAACCAAAGGAAACAATTCCTTCCTAAGACAGATTGTTTCAATTTCACTTCCTGATTTTCTCAGAAGTTTGGGCCAAGTACTTCAAACAAACATACAAAGAAGTATGATACTAAAACAGAAAAGGATGAAGTAGCATATGATGAAAAGTCACTAAGTTACTTTAAAGCAATACCCAGAAGCATCACATTTGACAGAAGTTCTGCAAACTCTATTTAGCAAACAGCATTTGGAATTCATAATGTAACAGATTTTGTAAATGGAACAGAGTAAAACTCAGCATGTATTGCCTAATAGATGTCACCATGATCTTTATGTAACATTTAAAACCTCTGCTCCTAATTCATAATTTAATGCAGAAATAATAGGAGGAGGAGATTAATTTTTTTATTTAAAATTTAAGTTTACTCCATTTAAAAGGTTTTATTTAAGAGTAGAAGGAATATTTTCTCATTAATTCCATAGTGAGGTACGGATGGGCTCTTTGCAATGAAATGCAAAAGGTCAAGCTTCCTGTATGTCGTGATGAAATAAAATATCCTCTACTGACTTTTTTAAAAAATTAGAAGAAAATTCCAAGTCCTAAATGACATCAGTTTTGATCCATTCACGAAGTATGAGGTTTTTGACCACACAATTCACGTGACCCCCACACACATCTTCCCAGTAGACTGTGAACTGGTGACAGAAATTCAGATTTTCCCCTTTGAAATTCTTGCCTGTTGATTTATTTGTGCTAGCACTGACCCTATTCCTTCTGTCAAGTTTTCAGAGTTCCATCAAATAAGCACATTCTCTGAGGCAGAAAATCTACTGTAGCATCAGCATGTATAAATATCAAGTTTCCAACATTCACCTCTAACAGAGCTTTTTAAATTGTTTAATCTCTGCTTTAAAAAGGTCCATGAAGCAAATTGTTTAATAAGAAAACAACACGACCTAAAAAAAAAGGACTGCCCCACTTTAAGAGCAGTATCACTCTCATTATTCTGATTTTTTTTTTTTTTGCTAGTCTATGTTCATCTCAAGACTCATTGTTAAAACAACGTGTTCTGCCAGTAACTTACTCCAGGGAAAAATTGGTAGCGTTCTCCAAACCAGTGTCTGCATGTCCAACAGGCTCAACTCTGCTGTTGTCCTCCTCTGTCTGATCTTCATCCTAGATATTAAATAAAAAAATTAATAAATTATTTAAACCTAGGTTTCATAGTTTAACTCATTTTAATAGTGCCATTTTACTGTTTTCAGATGATTGGGGTAACCGCACGTGCAGTGGAAATGTGCATTTCCACAACTACGAAAATCTTTCCTGTTGCTGAGAGTCTTGTGAATTGTTTTTTGTCATTTTATGCATTTTTGTAATTATACTCATAATTCAGTAATTTTTTAATCTAAATTTCAGTACAGTTGCAAAAGCAATGCTACAGAAGCTATCTCAGGCAGCATTTTTTTTAAAAGGGCACAAACGCGCAAGGCAGCTCACTCAGGCTCATTTGCAAAGAGTTAGAAACAGTGTAAGAAAACGCAGCTTGTGTAATTCCATGAAGTACCAAGACCTCTTTAAACATTTTATCACAGGCCTATATTAGTAGCGTGTGAGAAAAGGTTGACATCAAAGAGTCGATGCTAACCAATTGGTTTTATTTTTAATTTGACTTTCCAAAGAGTACATATATTATTCACTAAATGTGTAATTTTAGTGTCAAAGTCGTGAATGATGTACTTTCAAATTTAGATCAAGGTAATTCAAGGACTACCAGTAAGAAGATCTAAAACCATTCTTACACCTGTGTTACTCATTAGAAGGTTATGCTTTTAATTACCCATGAGACCAAACAGAAAAGACTACCAAGTGTGAACGGTAGGTTTCAAATGCGGAGTTAGATTCTAGAGCCAGAACCATTATGTCAACACACCAATAAGTGATAGGTTATGAGTTTAGCACACAGAGTCAGACAACATATTAAATTATTGAGAGATATTAAAGGCAGGCAGAGGCAGTCGGTAATGTCCAATTGACATTTCCACTGAGAGCAGGAGGCTGGGTGCATCAAGCGCCCGTGTGCTGTAGATACGCCTTGTGCATCCTGGATAGCAGCACGCTGTGCGAAGCCAAGCTGCTTGAAGATTGATGATCCTGTGTTTTGAGAGGCTTTAATATGCACGTCTTTGTCATCTATCTCTGTTAAGCACTAAGCAAGTAATACATTTCAAAGGTTAACTAGCATCTTGAACCTGCCTAGAACTACATTATGAATGTAAACAAGAACTCAAAATAAAATATTTTCCCTATAGTAAAAGTTGCTTATAAACCCAATATAAAGGATAATCCATATAATTCATAACTATAAGCTAGTGTTTACATTTCTATATTTACTGATTTCAGCTGAAGTTCTATATGTACCACTGCATAAACTTTAAAAATAAATAAATATTCAAATCTCCATGGCAATTCTAAAGTTACATGCAACAAGGTATATATAGGAAAATCGGAACAAAGAAGCATTTCACTTAGTTTCATACAGCATCTTGCACATCACTGTTGCCATGGGTTTCTTGTTTTGAAAAGAAACAGGGACACTGCTGATTGTAGAAAACTAAGTTATTATATTGCACTGAAGCTATTATCTGCAAGTCTAAAATCAGAGATGCTAATGAAACACGATTTTGAATCTCAGCTATTATAAAAGGTCATAACAAATGAATGTGACCCTGTTAATACAATGTTTTTGGCTATTTTCCACGTGTGTTTCTTTTCAAGCAAACATACAGTAAGTATAAACGCATGTAAGAATAGACTGAAATAACATCCTACCTATTAGTAGACAGAGTAGATATGCCTCCACTAACAAATAAATGGCTGGCTTTATGCTGCGTCACACGTTAGCAGAAGCTAAGTACATACAATGTAAGTAAGCATCATTCATCTCGTACCACTTGGGTCCTGCACTTCACCATTTTTCAGCCCCACAAGTTTTTCCCTTGACTAGTTTAAAGTAAATCTGTAAATAAAACTTCCCTTGCCCCACTCCTTCTTTGCAGCAGTCCTTCGTACTCGCCCTTAACAGACCCACTTTCAGGGCCCTCCTGGAATACAGCCCGCTGTGCAAGACTCGATCCAGATCCTTGTGGAAAGCCTTCCCTCCACCACTTCACAGCCCTGAGAGCATCTTTGCTCGCATTCCCAGAGCCTCCTAATGTCAGCTCCCACTTAAGCCTCTCCACCTGTTACACATCCCACTCTCTTTCCTTACGTCCCACCTGATGGTCACCTGGAGGTTTATTCTGCCAAGGGAAGGAGCATCCCGCTGCCTGACCCTGAGCGCAGCCACCTCACCTGCCTTCTGCCTATGCTGTATCTTTCAATATTAGAATTTAACACATGAGAAACTGCAAACCAAAAGCCATGTAAAACAGATGCTATCTGGCACCATCACATCTACTCTTTGTGCCTTTTCTATCAAGACTTACAAACACAGCAGGTTTTGGAACCAGACTCACCGTCAGTTATCCACGCAATTAAGAAACAGCAGCTCCTGTACGCCTCTGTCCTGCTCTTCCTGGACAGCAGACAGATCTGAATCAAAAACTTGCATGCACCTGCAAATAGGTGCTTAGAGGAGGAATCACAACCCTAACGAAAACACTAATGCCATAATCAACAGATGTATGATGTATCCCTTTAAAAATCTTTAATATTACAGTAATCAGGCTCCCTTTTCTTCTTAAAATAAAACAGATTTTGATTTACATTGATGTGAACGAAGAGATAAATTGGACACCTGCAGAGGGACTTCACTTAAAATTCTGATTTACTAAGAAAAGTAAGTAGCTGCGAAAATCTCTGCAACAAGCAATTATTTCTTTTTTTGGAAAGCAGTTTTCTTCCAAAAGGCAAATTCCACCTGGATGCGCTATCACGAGGTAAACCGAGGGAAAGGACATTTAGAAGAGCAAGAAATTTTCTGAGAACCCAGACGGACAGTGTTATGATTATTTCTCAGAAATAACCGATTTGAGCAAAGTTCCAAACTTGTAAGGTTTCTTTTGTATAGAAACACTGATTCCTGCTATATCAAAAGACACAGCTTTTAATGTACAGCCACTAAAGACAGAATTATTTTTTTTCCAAAATTGAAATAGAGTAATTAAAAGATCTTCCATTTTTACAGAGCAGAGGAAACTTTAAAACACCTCTTCCAATGTACTCCTATATATCCTGCTGTGTTCAGTGTAAAATTCCCCAATTCCCTTTTGCTGAGATGAGTGAGCCAGGGCTTCTCAGCGAGGCCCCGGTGTGTACGGATGTAACCTTCCATAAAGCATCCATGCCACCTGTCATGTATTTAGGCTACTAATACAGAGGTTGAACAGCATGGCAACTTTGAACAATGGCATCCAACAGAAAGGAAACTTCTTCAAATTCATTTTTGTTAGTTTAAGAGAATTAGGGATTTCAAAGAGTTATTCTTACTTTTAAATGGATCTGTATAAAATTCCTGTGTCTTGTAAAAGTGAAATTTGTGCACAGGTACACAGTAGCAGATTCTTGAAAAAATACATATATATATATATAAATAAATCCATTGTTCTAAAAATAAAAAAATCATTATTGTTCTAAGTTCTGTAATAAAATTAATGACTCAAAACCTGAAAAGTTAGCTACTCAAAATGGACTACTGGTGTTAGCAGTTCTGCCGATGAAAACGTCCATTTCACAGTTCACCTGCACGGCGTTAATGAAATACGTATGAGCAGTTGCCAATTTGTTTTCTATTTTCGAAGGAAATATCCCTATCACCTCTCAGGATTACGAAATCCTCAGAGTTCAGAAATGTTAGCAGTACCCTTGCCCACAGACCCTTACTCAACATACGTGAACCCCATAATAGGAACCCCTTTAATTACACTTTCTCAGACTATTTCTGAGTGAAGACTGCCTTGTGTCATTTCCAAAGCTCAAAACCAGACATGCCTTCCCTACCTTACTGGACATTTTGTCTTTCATTTCTGAAATACCAGCTCCTGCTGATAATCCACCACTAATCCACTCGCTACTTCATCTTCAGGGAAGCACTTTCCCACTCATCTCTGCTGTTCAACATACGTCTAACGAACTCCCCCAAAACCTACACAAAACCTCTTCACATTCCCTCATCTTTTGACGATTACCAGCAGAAAACTCAGTATCAGCCAGCCTGAATAAAGTTGGTGCAGTCACTCAAACTCCTACATGTTTCATTCGTGCATTCTTTATTGCTAGGCATCCGGTCTGAGAAAGTGCCGATCACAATCTACGTCAGCCAGACACCACGGGAAACGGGCTCTGAAGGCAGGTAAGGGTCGTGTATAAAGCTGCGTTGCTGAATACTTAATCCCATCTCCCAAATTCAATAGTAACAGCTCCACTTTACCAACAACTGAAAAAATAAAAAGGGGGGGGGGGGGGGGGGTTAAGGTGTAAGGCTTGGGTGGGTTTTGTTTTCAAATACGCAATAATTATTTAATTACTTCATTGCTGTTCAGAAGGTGATTGGATGTTTTAGTGATAATGGTTGGTTGACACAGAGTAACTCTGCTTTCACATGACCTGAACACTCCACAGCAAGGTCTGCTACGCTGACCAACCCACGAGAAAAAATCGGACTGGTCACTTACTGTGTAAACAGCAGCTATCTTGTGCACTGAGGAAATCCCCATCAGCCCTAAAAAAAGGGAAGCTGCAAGTGAAGTTTTTCGCAATACATGCGTACATGGAGCTGTGCTAAGGTTTCACCAGTGACCACCATTCTGCCTGTTCTCCTTGCTCACTTCTGCTACCTGCAGTGTTAAATTCATTCCTCTTGTGTCTCTACCTGCACATCCAACACCAAGTACAGGCTCTCTCTCCAAAGCCTCCACCTTCCTGCCCTGCCTTCACTGTTAATAACTTACACTTAGTTTAGGGAGCTTAACCCTCCACCATGTTTGGGTGCCAGGAAGAGTAGTATGGAAAGCTAGAACAGCCAGGGTACCGGTCCTGGGTGACTGTGTCCGGCCCCATCCCACAGCAAGCCCAAGCCAGCATGGCAGCTGGCTCAGCCCCATCGCAGAGCCCTCACCTGGGAAACCACGCTCAACCACTCACATGTAATGTATTCAGAGAAAAGAGAAAGCCTGGAAAATTTAGCCGTAAACTGCAGTAAATCTGTTCGTATTGTACACAAACCAAGTTTTCTGGCTTGTGAAGTTGTTAACTGAACAAGGGATCCAGCCCTGCAGAGAGACAGGCTGACACAGGTACACAGAGCTGTAGGAAGGAACCATCTTTTAAAACAGAATTAAATCTGGTTTGTTGAGCAGGGTAACTGCAGTAAAGTATTTTCACACGGGGTGGATGTTCTCATTATACAACACTTCCAGGATTTTTACTAGCATTAGCAACGCAAAGCAGGGTCTTGAAATCGCAAGCAATTGCACCATCCCAGTAACCAGGCAGAGCTACCAGTTTGAGCAACGTACGAAAAATAGGTCATACATCCCCCTGCAAATGAAAGCCTGTCGACATTCAGCCTCTGTGTTTTGGAGGAAGAATTCAAGCCTGTTTGTTTTCTAGCATTTAATTTTTTAGAATTCTAGCACAGAGTGAAGGTACTGTAAATACTCGTATATAACGTCCAATTCTAGGTTTTACTGCAGGGAAGGACACATTATCAATAACAACAAGCTACTGAAAGACTGCCCATCAGTGGTTTTTTCCCCAGCTGGGACACAACAGAAACAATGCTTTTGTCATTAAAATATGCCCTTCCCTTCATCTTTCCCCTTTCATTCTGTTGCACTTCTCTGTAATGATTATGGAAGAAGAGACAGTATTTCCTATTAGTCTCCTGCCAGCTGTGTTTTATAAATGTTTGTTTGGTCCTTGCAACACAAAGTAGGTTCTCTCTCTGTATGATCAGACTTGATAGGAAACAGCTCCTAGGGGACCTATTTTCCTGTGTCTTAACTAGCACAAATATCAGCATCAGGGCTTTTGTGCTAATGTTCTCACTTCTTGATTAACCGGCCAAATCTCCAGGGAATGGCAATTTTCAATCAAATCTGAAGAGCAGTTACAAAGATACATGGGGAAAAAACAAGTTATTAAATAAACAACAATAATGTTTCCCCCTCTTGAACACATACATATGCACAAATACTTCGGTGAGAGCCGTGCACAATCCACATCAGACCTATACTAGGTGCGCTGATATTATCACTAATCCAGGGAGAGAGGGGGGAGAGAGAAATCTTACATTAAATCATCACCCACATAAATCAAAAAACCACAAAAAAGTTATTAAATATTTTATACTGATATTTATGAGTTAATAGTCTCCTTACATCTCAGCCATACCTATGTCATTCACAATCTGGTGCAGGATGGTCATCCCACAATTGGAAATGGCAATATTCCTATAGTTTCTATACGCCTCACTACTCTAAAATGAAATTAGCTCAGTCAAATGAGTGAATGGGAATACAGACACAGAGGACTGCCGAATGGAAGGGATTTCCCAGGTCTCTGATGAATATCAAATTCATCTCCTTCTGTAACTGGCAATCACCTCTTATTTCCCTTTTAATAAACCGATCAAGCTGAGCCTTAAAACCGGTTGGCTTCAAGATGGCACTATTTGTGTTGTGAAGCACCTTGACAGGAAATGTTTTCACAGATTTAGAGAGATGTGTTCAATTTCCTATTGTGCAAAAAGCAGAACACCAGATAGCCAATTAACTTAATTTGATACAGCCTCCCTTTGACAAACCGATATGACACTTCATTCCGTTTTGACTACCATTTTTTCATGCCTAATGACTCTTCTTGAAACACGTATTAAAAGCCCTACAGTATCTCAAATATTTTGTAGCGTGTCTTAGTTTAGAAGTTTACTGAAGCCTCTGGGGGCTCAACAACCTGCGAAATGTCCCTGAAACCACACACACGTATTCTGTAACAACCGGTGGCACACAGCTCTATCGCCCAGCCAGCCTGGCTACCGGCACGAGCACAGCACAAACACTGCTTGGCCACTTAATGGTGCTTCCACTACAAAACGCTTTTTACTAGAGGATGCTGCAGTTAATTCTTTTTTACAGTAGGCATTCCAGACAGCACTGAAAAGCACAAGAGCCTTCTAAGAGTTTCAGTACGTTAGACAAAAGGTTTTCTTGCTAGTGAATCTAACTTGAGACGTTTTGCTGGTCTGCCTCTTTACAGTGGAGAAAACCTCAGACACGACCTTACAGTGGTAGCTTGCCAACAAACAGCATGAAATGCATTAAAACTCAAAGGGTTTTTTTGTTGTTGATCGAACAAGCTTGTTAATGTAGCTGAACAGTCTGTGCCTACAAGCAGAGAAAGAATATTGCGGGGGAGGCGAGGAGAAAAAAATTGCAAATATTTGAGCAATTCAGCAATCCCATACAAGGGAAATGGCACAAAATGGGATCTGATAGAGAACAAAAACCACAGTCATGTCTAAAGCAACACTGATTCTCAAAGGTTTTGCAGTATGTATTGCAATCGTATTTCACAGACTGTATTCTCTGTTTGAGTGAAAGCTACAACAGTTGTTTTCCCCAGGCTGAGGGCATCCTACTCCACACCGTTTCAGCGGCTTCTCTGGGACTAGTGACAGCCCAAGGTGGGCGGCAGAGGGAGGAGGTGTGCTGTAAACTGACAGCTACCATAACAAATCCATACATCAAGGTTCCTCTACAGATGGCCAATATCAAATGCAAAAAAAGAAGTATGTAGCTGTTCCCACCAGATCACAATTTAAGGGACATTTTAAGGACAAGTGAAGTGTTATTGCAGCACAACATTTATTTCATGGTCACCCATCTTGCAAACTCCAAGTCCACAAATAATACGCATCACCATAATATTCACAGCATATTACAAAATACTATAATGATAATTCAGTGCCCTAAGTTTCTGTTCATTGACAAATGGGTAAATTGTTGCTAAATTAAACTTGATAACACCTTGATGATCTATTTCTTATATCAAAGAGAGACTTAAGATGAAGTCAACATTGGGTCCCTTCTTAATTCCCACACTGACTTGATATACAAGAGTGGCAAAAATCACTTAAAAGTGCATCTCTCAGTATGTTGGGAATTATACTCCATGTTTGCAAAGACAAATAAAGGTAAGACACTGGGATATGATCCTTTGAAAAGCAGTAATACGGATCCTAATTGTCTCAGCAGCAGCTTAGGATGCTGAGCCACAGAACACCTCTTCTTGCTCAAAGACACCAGGTGAGCTTCCTTTCCTTACCACCCAGCAACGCTTGCAGCCCATAATCTATTTTTTTAAACATTTTATTAGATGCAAAGGATCTGAAGGATTACAAAACTCTAGGTAATTCATCACATAATGATTTTGTGAGACCGTTCGCTTACAGAACGACCTAGAAGCAAAACCAACTGCAGCTAACAGGAACAGCCAGAAAAGGTTTGGCATGACCAGACAGGGCATTCAGCACTAACGGTGCTGCCTGTTGGGCAGTCCGCTAAAATGAGTGGTTAGAAAGCAATGCTGTGACAGAAAGTCAACTAGAAGATTAAACGCAACAAGAGAGTACTAAGCTCTCACGTCCTCAGTATCTGAAATACAGAAAGCATGGACTGTCACACTTTCAGTATTAACCCAAAGCACCTAAAAAGCTTTCTGAAGATCTGATCAATACCAAATTATAGATGTGTCCATTGTATTAAAGAGAAGTACTTATCTCACAGGCCCAAGTACAACTATATCAAACTACCTCAAATTGATTATTGCCTTAAAAATAAAATGGGTTCATTTTGTGTAACTGCCTAGGTAGAGTTTTTATTCTGCTTTCTGTTCTTCCTCAGGATCCAAAACATACCTGTTTCACAGGTGAAAGTCTATGCTCTTTCTTTTAAATAAGGCTTATCTGCATAATATTTCCATGTTCAAATCTCTGAAATTTTATACTCTTATGATTGGCAGACTGACATATAGACCACAAGGATCTGTCAGTCTTAAACAAATATTAAGGTTCATATTACAGACAGATTCAAAGTCATACGTTGATGTCAGAGTCACGGGAAATATTTTTAATGGAAATCGTTATCAGCTTTATTTTAAATGAGGCTACAATTATAGGTCAATGTATAATCAAATTCCCCTGCAAAGTTTAGCCCAAAGGCCAGGCCTGGTTCTGGGCAGGCTCTTTTACCATTTACCGTGAATAATGCAGGAGTTAACTTAAGTACAGAGACATCCCCACATAGCGAGCCAACACAAACATGGCACTTGATGCAACGAATGCACTTCTAGTTGATGACTTCTTATACCATTCATTTCCCATTTCATCATATTAACTGATACACACCTACGTGTCTACACACCACCATCACCCCGGTTAACTCACATAATACCTACGCATACAGAGGAAATCACCCCCACATTGGTGAAGGATGCTTTACTTGAATTATTTCAGGAGAAGAGTGATTTTTACAAAATTAAGGCTAGTTTCCTTTAAGATCTTGGGTTCTTCCTACTCCACAATTTCAGGTTATACAGCTCTGAGACGTCAGGACCAGAAAACAACAAAAACCTAGCATTTATTTTATATGGAGAAGTTGATGCTTATGGAAGGAAAAAAAACCCCACCACAAATTTCTAACATGGCATGTTAATATGGCATCCAGGTAATAAATAAATAAATAAAGACTTCTAAATAAACAGAAGCATTTAGAAGGTCACAACAGCAAAGACATTATTTTGTTCTTAAAGTAAGAAAAAAACCAAGTTACGGTAGTACAACTACAGTGTGTTTGTTTTTTCTGTTGAGTAGTCTGAAGTAGGTCAAGTTAGGCACATCCATTAGTTCTATAAATAGATATACACTAAGTTCACCTACTTGTAACTAATGTAGAGTAACAGAATTTTAAACACTTTTTCTTTAATCTGATAAGTTAGCTTATTCTGTATACAGATACTAAAAAAAAGTCATTAAGTCCTTTTTAAAAGCCGAAGAAATGACAATTGATACATGAAACTGGGACAACACGTTTTCCCCCACAGAAAACCAAATGCTCATGCCTCCATCTGTAAGTTTAGAGATCAGAAAGACTTCCGCAGAGATGTATTATGGATGACTCACAGTTTCCCCTTGATATCCAGACAAAGGGAAGGAGAAAATTCTGCATAAATCACTTCACGTTTTCCCGGTAATACTCCTGAATATATTATTATTCACCTCTCCTTTTTAAAGACCGTAGTTTTCACTCTTCTGAGGATTTTCTCTTTTTTTCTTTTTTCTTTTTTTAAGATACAAAAAGCATTTCTTATTTAGAAACTTGAATTTGTCATTAGGCAATTTTCAAACAGGTCTCACAGCTCTTTTATCCTTATTCATTTCTTTTTTCTTTTTTAATCTGAAATAGTCCCTTCTTGCTTGGTTTGCAGATCTGTATCAGCACGTGAGGATTTCACTAGCTTCAGCCAAATGCAGAACAGTTAGATCCCCTCGAGTACTGAACGTAAGAGTCAATTTAGGATCAAGCTAGAAGTACAGCACTCTGCTCTCCGTCACACAAAATATCATTTTACTCATACCGGCATCTTAATAACAAAATTTAATTCTGGATACTTTTCTCAGCGTGGCTCAGGACTGATTAGTGATGACATCAGAAAGCTTATTGAAGACTTGGCTTTTTAAAAATTTAATTAAAATATCTATTTTCCAGTAAGGTAAAAGTCCCTATGTTGATAGAGTTTTAAAGTTAGCAGGTATTCTTTAACTTTTTATTTCAACTAATATAGGCAACATAACTTTCAAAACGTTTGGTTTTGTGTTACAAAACACATCACCCTTTTAATTTTGCCCCAAGAACTAGAAAAACATAATTACACTATTTTATCATCTTGCTTAGAGAAAAGTACATGGGTTTCCTCTCATTTAGACAGTGATTGATCTTTGGTTCTCATTTGCCAGGATTTGCTAACATACAGCTTCAATTCATGATTTTTGATTTAAGTTCCTATTATTGGAAAGAAAAAACATCTACCTGTTTTAAAGGTCACTTGTGTTGCACACCGCATAGATGGACAAACACACCTGAGCTAAGGGATCCCTAACTTGTGTAGCTTCAAGTTAAATCCTTTCGTTTCAGCTCTTCCACCCCTAAAGGACCAAACCCAGGCGAGGTCCCAGCCCCAGCAGGGAGGAAGATCCCAAGGGAGCCCCAGCACTGCGACGGCAATGCAGGACACCCGGCCTCGCTGCAGAGGCACAAGGCACCCGAGCATCTTCTCCTCTCCTGTGCAGTTTGAGTGATGAGATGGTAACATTTGGCACTTCTATCTTGTCCTGCTCTTTTGCCATATTACACAGTTGCATGCCACTGTTTGCTTTTCACCTCATCCTTCACCGAGAAACTGCACTAAAATTGCTTCAATTTAGTTTCCCTGTTACGCCGTAGGATTTTCTTTTTCGGTCTTTTGCACAACATGGATTTTACCTTAGGCGCCAAACAAATTCACCATTTTAATAACAGAAAATACTACTGCATTCTTCATTGTTCTTTGCTCAATTTGTTTTGCTGAAGTCAACATGAAAAACAATTTCAAACTTCTCAGTAAATGCTTCATTTACGAATGCTCCATTCCAAGTGCCTACAGGGTTACAATCTGGTCTATGACAATTTTATTAATTTTTTAATCAAAAGCATTAAATCAAATTTAAAATAAATAGTTCTCAGTACTTCTGCAGTGCCCTCCAGCACAGCATGGCAAAAGTGCTTTATGGACAATAATGACTTTAGCTTCACTGCACCCTCAGGAAGAAGGTTAAAAGTTATTCTCCAAATTCTTTGTTTATTGAAGGAAACTGAGGCACAGAAAATTTTTTTCCATATTTTTGAGGTTCATCTCCAGCCTTAGATGCTTTCAGGTTCGGGTGATCTCTCCAAGATAGAAAAAGCCTTACTTTCAGAAAAATGTAAAATACTCACATGTACTCCTGAACTCAACCAAAACGGTCAGAAGCTAAAATGGTACTTTAAAAATAAAATAGCACAAGCAAATTTCTGAAAAACATCACAAAGCATCTAGACTCATCACTGCCTACAGTAAGTCATTTCCTGTCCAGGGCAGCAGACAGCTCCACAGACCTCATTGTCCCTGAAGGCTGGTGGCTCTAGAGAGGCTTGGGGAAAGTACCGATTCCCTCAGAGCGCTTTGGTCCTGAGCCCACACCAGCATGTGCACACCTCTTGCTGGCACACACAACTCTTCCACACCTTACTAAGCTATCCAGGGACCACCAAGACCTCTTTGCCTAAAATGTACCATGGAAGAAGGTGTAGGACATCCCACAAGTCTGGACCACCGCTCCAGAAGCACGCTGCAAATTAACTGGAAGTTATACAAAAAGAAAGGCATTTCAAGAAATAACTCATTCAGTGTCATGTGTTGCACCACAAGAGGTTCCAGCTTCTCAATACAATTGATTTTTTAAAAACTTCTTCTCAGAGACCTTACTTCTATTTGCCATCCTTTCCCTTCCTTTTTCAGCCCAAGTCAGAACAGCAGGGACCGAGTTCAGCACGTCTGCCGGAGGTGCAGTATTTCCAAGCAATTGTATGTCTGTTGTGTTGCCCATAGTAACACCTCAGCCTGGCGTTTCATTTCATTACCCTGCAAGGCCAGCGCAAACCACAGATGTGGTTTGTTGAAAGAGGCAGTCCCATCTTTTCCCCTCCCCCAGTGGTCACGTTCATTACTGGATTGCTCTGTCCACCTTCCCCTTTCTGCTTATTCAAGCATTTGTATCATTACACAAAAGATCTAAATTAAAATTAATGTTTCATAAAAGTAATTTTAATTGTGTATGTTTCCCATACAATTCAGTCTAATTCAGTCTAATTAAGTCTCATAAAAGCTTAGGGAGGCACAAGGGAGGAAGCAAAGCATGGCCAAGACTGCTTCTCTCAGCAGCCGAGATGACTTCAAATGTCTCTTAACACTGTGGCCTCAGACCGTTGTTTGAAAGAATACCATTCATCTGCAGTTCCACACGCAGCTCAAGGCGCTCATTTCAACTTGCACTGCTCCATATCCAATTTCATCCCTCTTCTATTGCCTTCTTCAAAATCCTACTTATTTTCAACTAATTTAAATAATAGTGTCTTGTTCACTGAAGCTGCCATCTCAGCACTCCCCCTCTCTCAAAACAAGCATGTTTTCCAGGAATAAACTCCTCTTGCCCTTGTATACTGTTGACCTATTTCCATAATTTGTTTTTCTCCCTGCCAGGTTCTAATGTACCACAGAACTTCATTTGTCACCATGTAAGTAGTTACCTAAACAACTTCATACAAATTACTCTAACTCTATCATCTTCCTTAGAGGAGACCAAATTAAGACAGAGGTACAACAATGCTTCTAAATGCTATTTCCTGAGTTCATTAAAAGCTATGATGCATAAACAGAAGAAAAAAAACACTCTATGCATTTTGTGGTTGAATTCCTCTTCACCCACACCAGCCCAAAAAATAAAAAAAGTGAAAGCATGGAAGTCATATACGTATTAGAGAGGCACGTGCCTCTTCATCAAAAAGTCATAGCACTTTATGCATAGATGTCTATACAAACACCGCTTTAAGGTTAACAGCAGCATTTTTGATAAGGAACCAGAACCACATGTGTCAATTAGGATTAAAAGGAGGTAGATGCCTTTAATGCACACATTTAAACATGCCACTTTTGACGTCAGGTTTTCTTAGCTGCCACTTAATAAGTTATAAACTAGCTAAAGCGAAGTTGAAGGTTTTGAAATGCAGAGAAACTTGTTATCAATACCCCATAAACCACACTTGAACCCCAGCTGAGCCAGCCAATGAAGCCAGTCCAGTCTAAAGCCTCCTTGAAGAAATGTTTACTTTGCTTTATTTCTTCATACTTATTTTCAGAAACTGGAAGCAAAACTTCCTTTAGGAAACCAGGGGAAAGCAAGCACTATTATCTGAGCATTCTGAAGCTTTTTCCTTTGAACTATGAAAGGAAAGCTTGAAGAAACCTGAGAAACAAGCAAATGCTGCGGTTTCAGTAGGAAGCAACTTCAGAAATCAAACTGCTCCAATGCTTCTTCCACTGCATCTCTGGGCACTTCCCAGTTTCACAGAACACATCAAGTTTCAGACTAACTAGCTAGGCTATTCTAGTACTTTCTATTCTAGCACTTTTTAAGTATATTCTAGTGTTATGGCCAGCTCTGGTTACTTCAGAGGACAGTGCAAGAGTTGCTCTCATAGGTAAGTAATTTGCCAACAGGCTTTCCTCTCATCTTTGAGAAGTTAGTTCTGATGTGTACGCAGGACTGCAGTGTATTTTGTACTTCCTCAAATGCCAGCAAATTTTAGAAAGGACAATAGTGGTCTACTGTCCTGGTTTTACTGGGACAGAATCATCGAATCAGTTTTCCGTTCAGGAAAGCTACATTTTTGACAAGACTGCATCATCCGATTCGGTGAGAACAAAGTTGGTAAGACACTGTTTTCACTCACGGCCAGCAATGGTATGTGGGCCTCCATAGTGGTAACAGTCTTAAACTGTTTCGAGTTAGCCAGGTGCTAAAGCTAGGTGGACCGCAAACCAGGGCCGCTGACCCAAGCTGGCCAACAGAAGCCTTCCATACCATAAATATCACGCTCACTATAAACTGGGAATTTTGCTGGAGACAGTCTCTTCTCAGTGGCCACTACCTGTCCTGCTCTTGGGTCACAACAACCCCACGCAACGCTACAGGCTTCAGAAGAATGGCTGGAAAGCTGCCCACTGGAAAAGGACCTGGGGGTGTGGGTTGACAGCCAGCTGAATATGAGCCAGCAGGGGCCCATATGAATATGGCCCAGGTAGCCAAGGCGGCCAATGGCATCCTGGCTTGTATCAGCAATAGTGTGGCCAGCAGCAGTAGGGCAGTGATTGTCCCCCTGTACTCAGCACTGGTGAGGCCACACCTTGAGTACTGTGTCCAGTTTTGGGCCCCTCACTACAAGAAGGACGTTGAGGTGCTGGAGTGTGTCCAGAGAAGGGCAACAAAGCTGGGGAAGGGTCTAGAGCACAAGTCTTATGAGGAGCGGCTGAGGGACCTGGGGTGGTTTAGTCTGGAGAAGAGGAGACTCAGGAGGGACCTCATCGCTCTCTACAACTACCTGAAAGGAGGTTGTAGTGAGGTGGGGGTTGGACTCTTCTCCCATGTGACAAGTGACAGGACTAGAGGAAACGGCCTTAAGTTTAAAGAAATATCTTACACACATGTATTCTAGATAGTGTAGGCAAGAGGAATCCTCAAAATTAATGAAATGCACTTGTCCTTCTCTCTCTATGTATAATCAGGTTGAAGGCAGCAACAAACACAGAAAAAGGATGAAAGTACATATACACACAGAAACAAAACATTAAAAGAGTTTTTAAAACAGAAAAACTAGTACTTTCCTAAGGGAATGACAGTAAGATAACGTTAACTAAAGAATTAATCATCTGGAAGAGCAAGTTAAAAATGAAGTGATGAAATTTGCCAGTGAAATACAACTTAGGTTTAAAACAACCTTTTAAAACATGATCAATGAGCTTTGTGAGACTTTCCAGATATCTTTATCACACGGGTGAACTGAGAAGCCTGGTGACTGAGGAAATTCAAACTTGAATAAATGTAAGGCAATGCATTCTGGGAAATGCAATCTAGTCTAAGCCCTAAATGGAAGAATCTTGGAAAAAGTAGCACCACCTCTCAAAAAAAAAAAAAAAAAAAACAAACAGCTACATCATCACAAATTAAAGAATTAGTCAATGATAATACTGAGATAAATTTAATATACCTGGGTATTGTGTCAAATATTTTTGCTGCAAATTTAGCTCTGCAAGTAATTTCAAATGGCAATTCCTAGTCTTCTGCCCTCTTGGGGTAGTATGTATGAATATTAATGGAATATGTACTTATTTACAATGTAGAATAATAAAACCAAATAAATGGGCAACTGGATGACATCAAATATTAATGAAGAAAATCAGTCAAAAAGCATAAGTAGCAGTGAGAACAATGGATTACTGGAAAGATGTCAATACTCTTCCGTCTCATGAAATCCAGAACTTTTGAGAAAGCAGACACAGCATGTGACAATGTTGTAATATAGCTGCAGGTAACCCATGGCCTCCCCATGTAGAAGAGTACTTTCTTTTACCAGTTGTAAACTAATTTCTGGTCTAGCCAACCTACACGTAGCACAGATGGTGCAATGCCTGAAGTAGAACAGGACAACAGAATTTCCACTTGTATGTCTAATTGGACATGAGTGGAAATTATTTCTCTTCATGGTGGAAAAACAATGTAGGTAGAAAGGATTTAGAAACACCACAAATCACAAGATAGGATGAAGTGTGCAACCTCTGTATGCAGAGGATAGCAGAGATATCCATCCACATTTAGACTGGTCATACAAGAAGGGCTGACTGAGAAGTTATTTCTGCTGACTTATGGCAAGGGCCAAGGAGAACCTCTCGAGCTTTATAAGAAAAAACATCTTCCCACTCACCACATGCTACTACAGACACCAGACGGAGCGAGGCACAGATGCACACATGACAACCAGCAATCTAGTGGTGCATATGCTGAAGCGAACACATTTAAGCACTGGAAAGTTCAAAGCTCTTTGTCTATGCAGTTCAGGTCATCGAAATAGTGGCTGAGTACTAGACATTTTTCTATCAAAATGAGGTAGTCAAGAAGAAGAGATGATGAATTTGGAAACCTGCTTACCCTGTAAGAGAATCCTGAAACACACAAACACTGAGCTGTTATATTCCGATGCAGATAAGGAAAAAGCATCAACTGCAAATGCTGAATAGGGAAGAAGATGAGAACAGAACTTCCATGTGGTACAAATCCATGTAGCTTGGGGAAAGGAGGTGAAATGAGGCTAAATACCAGAAGAAAATCTTTAATGGGGTGATATATCAGATTGTGAAAGTCTCCCAAGGGAAGAAGCAGAATCCCCACTGCTCAACACATGTAAAAGCAGCGTGGACAAAGAGCTACAAGACAGGCTCCAGGGAATAACTCCATACATAGCAAGAGGATGGTTCAGATGACCTAATAATATAACAGGATTTAAAATGACTAGATAATTCTATTATCATTAACCACATTCACAGTAGCACAAGCTAAAACACTGTTGCTATGGTAATCAATCCTTACGCACGGTTGCAGAAAACGGCTGAGATGTAAGGGATGGAAATGAATTGAAGGAGCCTTTCCTGTTCTCAAGGAATTCAACGTACCAGTCAGCTGGGAAACTATCTAAAGTGAAAGTTCTTATCTAGCTTCCAACGAGCCTTTTAAAATATATAGCAAAGAAAGACCGAGCATCTGGCATTCAAATACGGTTATGGTTAGACTTAGACAGCTAATTTATATTCAAGGTAGAAGCAAGGCTCCATCTTAGAAGGGATGCTGCTGGAAACAGATGGATTGCTCTCACCACTGCACCTCGAATCCCCTTCTCCTAATACTGCTTGAATTTTCTCAGCCCAAAGTAAATTGACACTATGCAAAGACCAATGCATGTACAGTTCTGCTCACATGCTATTACAGCTCCATCTCATGAGAATATGAGACCAACTTGTTTTCCATGCTAAAGGCAAGAAAAAAAGGCAGCAGAGGCAATCACTTTCACCTGCACTTTCTAAGTAGCCCTATGGACAACAAACCATAGTAGTGAAAGCATCCTAATTTTTATTCTTAATTTACACTCCCATACAACTTTTTAAGATTCAAGCCACAGGAAAAGAAATGACCAAGCAGTCTCTCGATTACATATTATCAACTCTAAATCAATTCCACTCCTGCATGGATGTTATTACAGTGTTGTAACCAGTGCACATCTCACAGTACTCTGGAAAATACGTACTGGTTTGCTCACTCAGCTTTCCCCTTTACCTATGGTAAAAGAATATTTGTCAGGAAATCGGGAAGTTAAACCGGATAGTAATAAAATACTTAGAGCCAGGAAACATTTTGGGACTCAAATTTTGAAAAATGGAGTTTAAGTCATTCCTGGTACCACTCAAACAGGATCTATTGAGTCTGTATTAGTAAAACTGGAAAACCCCACTAAGGTTTTTATGGGCAACAGAGAATTTAAAATAAGACACTAATCTTCTTCCTCCAAAAAGTTTTCAGCAAAACACAACAGGAATCTAATGGGAACAAAAGCTCAAATCACTCAGTGAAAAACCATCAAGCTTTTCCAGTTCTGTAACGTGTTTAGGAAAAACTATATGCATAAGTGGGCAGAAGGGAAGACAACTAATTCTGCTCTTTGGAATTTCACAGCTAGCCTTCCTTCCAAAAAAAATGCTTTCTCAAGTGAGTAAAGTATTTCTTTTAGTCTTTTGATAGTCTGCAGTGTTATTGAGAAAAACAAGTCAAAGCAGCCACACAAACAGAAAGGGCACTACGCCCTACAGGAGCCACCCATTCCAAAAGGAACGCGTTTTTACCTGCTAGTGCTGGTATTTTAATGTAACTCCTACTCATTGTTTTGTGCAGTGCTACAAATATTCATTAGAAAGCAGAAAAAACAAGATCAAAAAGAAAGCAGGTCCATATTCTGGTTTGAAAATCTACTACGAGCAAGCAAGTACATCAGAAGGTAAAAATAAATTTTAAAATCCTCAGTTACAATATATTTCAAAGAGGCTAAAAATAAATGAGCTTGTTTTTTAAAAAGCATTTAGATTTTACCTTCAGGAATGTATTATAAGTGAGAAGGAATATGTCAAGGAAAAGATCAGAGCAGCAGTGGAGTTTTCAATATTCACAAACATTCAGAAGCAAAATATTTGATAGATGTGCTATATAGTTACCTTCCTACATTGAAAATCTATTTACGTAATTTCTTGTAAAAAAATTGCCAGCGATAAGTAGAGAAAATTACTCCAGTTCTATCAGAACATTCTTGAAATGCTAGAACATGACTGAATTCATGAGACATTTGTTCAATTGATGAAGATAAATGCTTTTTATTGAAAACAGTCTGCAATACACTGTGTGTGCATCTTGTTTCTTACTTTAATATGTTTCATTAGTTTTCTTCTTGGAATTTAAACAAAAATGTTCCTGCTCGTGTGAGTTTCAGGTTGTTAGTGCCAAAACTTCAGTCAATGTTTCATGAGAAAATTACTGAATCATGTCTGTTTATGATTATAACACAGATTTCTCAGAAAAATTATTCCCTCTTGGGCATTAAAATCCAAATGAGTATGAAAGACTAGAATGTGTTCAATGGGACCAAGCTAGCTTTTCCCGCCAAAATGCTTCAATTTAATCCAAACTAATTTTTAAAAACTTAAACAAAGTCTAATAAAAGTTATTTCAGTTCCAAAAATGACGTGCATTTACTAGAAAAGACTTGATAAAAAGATATCATTAAAAAAATCCCAATTGTGAAGGCCAAGAATTTTACTATGCAACTGCTGTAAATAATTTTTTTTTTTTAATGTAAGTTCATGGATGAGTCAAAAAGAGCATGTGTGAGAAAGAGAAAGAAATCCCAGTGCAACTGAGAAATTAAACTGAAAAATTAAGTCAAGGAGCCAAAAAACAGACACACAGATGGTAAAAACTGGCAAAAATAAAAAGTAAAAATCATGCTCTTAAGTACCAACAGATGCTGTGACTTTAAAACATTACTCCTTGAGGATACACAAAGACAATAATCCCAGACTGTGATTTCTGGGCCAGTTTACTGCTGCACTAGAGCCACAAAATACACTGTGTTGTATAGAGAAAAACTGACGTGTCAAAGACAGTGATATCTGCCTTGCCAGTCTACTGAAATAGAAGAAAATTAAACTATTCAAAACTGTGAAATTAATGTCTTCAGGGAAAATAAAGAAATAAACAAACTGTGTAAATGAGATGAGAGGTGACTTGCAGAATCCCCTTACAGATTTACAACACTGTGGGACTGAGCATGAACTGGTTATTTGAGCATTTCTGAAACACTCCTCCTTGGAACAATAGTCGGGCTTCTTGCTCCAGACGGAAGGGAGACCGTGCTTCCCAGGTTCTGCGTTGTGACACTGTGCCAAGCCAATTGCTTTGCTGACCTCCCATTTATGTAGGGTCTCCCTGGTTTCAATAACCACAATTACCTAAAAGCTATCTCAGTTCAGACTATTGGTATTAAAACAGGGAAAATAATCCAAGATTTGAAAATTGAGTAATTGATGTGAAGTACCTATTTGGTTGAAGTGCAGCCTTTCCTGAAAGATCACCTTAAAATCAGAGCTTGAAATGAGTAATTATTAGCAGTACTTTTAAAACGTGTTACTTCAGACTGATTTTCCAGATTGTTAAACGAATTATATCGATACTGCCACGCGTGACTGAACAAACCTCACATCTTATGCCACCACCATAATTTCGGGCTAGCTATAGATAGATAACCTTAAAGACTACTGCTTTTCTGAGCTAAGAAAACAGAGTCAAATTCAAAGAAAACAGACTTACACATCTTTATAACCTCTTTTAGTATGCCTAAGTTTACACTGGGCACTTCCTCATCTAAAACAATTCCTGAAGTTACCAGGATAATCATAATATCAGGAAGGCAACCGAGAACTCCGCAACATGAATGTATTTAAAAACACAATTACAAGAAAAACAGTTGTCATAAAGTAAGTTTTACAAGTTATATATGGATACATTTAAACATATAGATACACACACACACACATATATATGTCATCAGTGATGGCACTTTAAAATACTGCTCCTAAAAGTTGGTAGCTAATGCAGCATTCTGTATTTTTAGTATATAAACAGCTTCGGACTTGTACTTCATTTACCTCTAACATATATAAGAACGAGCAGCAAGAATGCTAACTATACAAATTAACAGGAAAATTTGCTGCATGTTGACCAGCAAAGAAAGATGCTGTCATGAGTTAAATAGACTCTGTCTTTTGTAGAGGCTCCAAACGCGGATGACCCAGAAAGGTATCCCTTCTCACCAGGACACCCGTCGGCTTCCAGCTAGCACACGCCAGCAGCGCTTCGGCAGCTGCTGTTTGCCCTGCTGAAACAGCCCAGAAGGCAGTTTTGAGATGATTCCCACCACCCCGAAACAAGAGTCCCAGCTGCGTGCTGCAGACGCAGCATTGCTCTGAATCCACCCGAGGTTTCTGATGTTTGGCTTTAGAGTGAGACAAGTGAAAGCACGCTGCCACCAGTGTGCTCAAACCCCTGCAGGACCAGCACGGGAGGGCACAGCTTCTCTTCAGCTGTGCTGCCTTTTATACCGACGTCCACTAAGTGTGTCGAACACAAGTAGCTGCAAAATGAAAAAAATCATCAGGGAACTGCGCTGCAATAATGTAGGAATAGGGGTTCATAGATTCACATATAGTAATTTCTTTGGGTTTTTCTCCTGCGCTTTTCCCAGCCTACATCCCAGCATTTTCTGCTGTCCCCTGACACATCAGTATGGAGCTTAAGTGTCTCCTAGCCAATTTTCAGCTTTTCAGTAAGACTGACATTTGTTAATCTAGGGCAAAAATGTCAAAGTCCTTGAGCCCCATTAATTTCCCCTACCCAGAATGCTGCAATACACACACTAGCCTGTTGAAGTTTAATGTTATAAGATGCTACTTTTGCACAGAGACCTATCCTACCGATCTTCAAATCACCAGCAAAACCCTTAAGTTCTGCTGAAGGGATGAGTTTAAAGAGTCTTCGTGAAAAAAAAGCTATTTATAGTGAGGAAGTGTAACTACAAGGAAGAAATACTGATGGGCTTGCTTTGTGATACCTGTGCTTCGTTGCAACAATTCTTGCCTAGAAAATCAAGATAAATAAAAATGGTATGATGCAACTTTCAATAATTTTAAATAGGGAGGCTCAGATATGACCGCTTTCTTTTGGGACATTTAATTTAGTCTGTGCTTTGGATAAATGGGTTGAAATTATAAGCAATCATGAATTCCCACACATTAGGAAAGTAAAGATTTTTGAAGACAAATGACGGTATCCAAAAGGAATAGGAAATTAAGCTTTGATAGAAAGTGATTGATCACTGGCTTCCTGCCTATTCTGAAGAAATATTAAAAGGAACAGAGGTTTTGTTCATACTGGATACCTCACTCCTCGGGTGTTTATTCCACAGTCTGTAAAAATGTTTACAACCTACAGCCTAAAGGATTTTTTCTTAAAATAGTTGCATATGTATGCTGCCTTTAACATTTATTTTTCAACTGTGAAAAACAATAACTTTAAATTACAAACATGCTAAAATAAGAGCAGCCAACTGATTTTGCTCAAATTCATAAATAGTCATCTCTGGGCTGGAAAAAGAAGGATAAAAAATTTCAATCCAAATGAAGTTAATCACATGCAGCTGGCATTAAAGTGAGTGATACCTTAATATAGAATCTGGGCAATAATTTTATTTTTAAAATATCGCATGCAAGAGATCAAAACTTAAAAGAGGTATTTATTTCAAAAGTAAAACCTTTACAGCAGTATATTACAGAAAATCTTTAGTTCATTAATATTTGTAGTGCCACTTGCTTCACATGTTTCCAATCAATTGCTTCTTCATGGAAACACTAACTGTGCTGTATGTTTTACTTCTATTTATCCCAAATACGGAACCTCCCGCAACCAGAGTAACTGCATCGGTTACAAATCAGATTTCTTTCTTTGGCACAGGGATTCAGCAAAAGCCCTTAGCAGTGCCACGAGGCAGTTGGCAGTTAGCTTTAGGGTCTTATGAAAACACTTCTAATTATTTATTAAATCGGATCACATAAAAATAAATTTTAAAGACGGGACAGGTGGTTGTTTCTTCTGTTTTGCCCGTGACATATATAGAAGTAAACAACTTCTTTGCGTACATTCTAGCCAACAAAATTCCTATTCTCCCTGTTCACCCTCTCCCCAGCCCTGGAAACTGTCTAGGTTGACCATTTCACATGCAACTCCAAGTAGTTTCAAGATAAATTTAGAATGGACTTGTTTTCAAATCAGTCAGTGAATGCATTGGCAAGGCTGATCTATTATCTTTTCTCATCTAGTTATACTGATGAAATAAATTAAAATCTTATTGTATATCACATCAACTAGGTCATATTACGTAATTCTATTCACTCAGTTGCTGCACTCACTAAATCTTGCTGTGTCACTTCATGAGGAATCATGACATTTCCCGAAGTATCCTATAAATTACAGTGACCACTTAATACAGCCAGAGTACTACATTCAATAATGAAATGCTCGTACCTAGGCAATAAAATCAAGATTAAATTTAAAACCCAAAATAAAACAAAAACCCAGACAAATTACTTCCACATAACTCAATTATTAGCTCTAAGTTACATGGTACCATCCCCCTTTACAGCAAACTGCAACCATGTCATTAAAATTACCTGTCCACACAGAATTTTAAAAAATAAGCACTTTTCCTATTTCCATCAATGGCAGATAAAGTCACTCCCTCTTCTACAAGAGAAAGGACAATCTTGGCCCTTTTCTGAAATCATTTTCCTCATAATTAATAATTTATAGAAAGAAAAGAAAAAGACATAAAAAACATCCTGCTATTCTTCAATAATTAGGTAAGTTTCCCATTCAGGTAAAATCTTTTTTCTTTGCCCAAAATAACCACTCTGGCTTTATTTCTGTTCTCTTTGGAATTAGCTGACTTGCATGACTCAGCAGTGACTTACCTGCATCTCACCTAAAAACTACAGCGAGAAGCAAAGAGCCCTCACATCTACATTTCTGTTTTATTGGAGGAAGGGCTACAACATCCACCTCAAATTAAAGACATAAATATTTCTTTAAAATAAGTAACATTTAGAAGAAAAATTGTACCAAGAAGAAAATCAGACTATTAAAAAAAGGCACTTATTTTTCCATTTCAAGTCAAGGAAATTCTACAACGTAGATTAACTACAAATTAAGTTAATGTGAAGCTTAAGTTAAGGCCAGACTAATTTCTAACGCAGAATTATAAGAGCTTATCTCGGCAACAAAACCAAACAAATTACTAATCTTGAGTTTTCTTAAAATTCAAAAGGAACAAGGAAAAAAACCACCCAACAGTATTTGAGACAACTTTCCAATTTTCAATGGTAGCTTTCTGATAGAACATTAAAAAAGGACAATATCAAGACTTCAGAAAATAAACCAGAGATGGGATTCACAAAGAGACGGTTTAGAGATGGCACCTCTTTCTCTCCAAGGAATTGGTTACTGTCCTGTAGAAACCCGTATTGTAAACCACAAAGCAGGTACACAGGAAGAAGAGAAAGGAAGGGCAGAGAAAAGGAGAAGACCATGAAACAGAAAGGAAACAAGGTAAAATAGCACCACCGGTACCACTACTTAAGCAAAGATGCTGCATTTGTTGAACCTCAAAGATACAAGTAATCACTTACATATTTACGCTGTGGTTAAAAGGCTAGAATGCAGAATGAGCATAATGTGAACTTTAAATGAAGAATACTTTACCAAGGGTGAAGGAGAATCCTCTACAGGCACAATTAACAGAATTGCTTTAATACACTTAAAACTTTCAACCTTCGTGATCTTTGATGTGAAGAGTGGAACTGCATCTATTCCAGGTTTGTATGGAAGGGCTGCACTGCCCTGCAAAGTTTTACAGTGCTGTAAACTAATGAAATAAATTATCTTAATTTGGTTAGATCTATTTTCATTAACTGTATTACTCACTGAGGGAATGAGGACAAATTTTAATTTTACTAATGTATTTCACTCCTGCATTACTTTGGCACGCCGTAACTGTGGCTCCTGCTCAGTATTGCTCGCTCCGCTGTCATGGGGCCACCGTGCCCTCACACTCGCCCATGCAGGCAGGGCTGCACGGAGCCCTCGGGACCCATGCGAGGAAGCTGCAGCACCACCGACCGTCAGCACCACAAGTAGGGCTGTGTGGTGATAGCTCACACCGCATTCCCACCAGGGCTTCTGAGGACGTGGCGTGGTAGCAGCAACAAGCACATTATGAAAGAAGCAAGAGCGTTTCTATTAGAAATGACTAGTTGGGATACATTATATATGCCTGCACTAAAAAGTAAATATATGAGAAGATAAACTTCTTTGACAGAATGAAGAAAGAAAACAAGATCTTAAAAGAAGAAAAAGAAGACCTGAGACATCCTTTAGATTAAACGCTTTTCTAGGCCCAGTAAGGGATTTTCAGATGTTCTTATCTGACCTGCTACCATGGACAGACAGCAGTCAAAAAAGCCAGAGATAACACTGTTCTGCAAAACATTTAGGAAATAGTCAGAAAATTAACAGCAATACTATATATAAAGCTTCTTACACCATCTCCAAGTAATTTGAGTATTACTTATATCCCTTGTATCATAAATGTATTACCATTAACTACAATAACAACAGGATTATTTAAGTAGTTTGGCCCAAAAGAGCAGGAAAAGAGCAGCATATGCTTACTGGCAAGTCTGAAAATGCCCTTCATCAATGTGAACGCTTTTCAGAAAGTTTCCTCAGAACAGAGTAGGTGTTCTAGCAGATAGCAGCAGAGGCAGTTGCGATCATCTCACTCTATTCAGCATTCTTCAGGCTGCACCTGGAGTAGTGTCCAGTTCTGGTCTCCACAATTCATGAAAGACACAGACAGACTGGAGAGGGTCAAAAGGAGGGCCATGAAGAAGACTAAAGCGTTGGAGAACCTGTCCTGTGAGGAACGACTGAAGGAGTTTGGTCGTTTTTCCTGGAAAAGAGAAGGCTCAGGGGAGACCTCATCAGAGTATTCCAGTATTTAAAGGGTGGCTACTAAGAGGATGGAGGCTTTCTCTTCACAAGGAGTCACAGGAAGAAGACAAGGGGCTACAAGTACGAATTGAACCAGGAAAGGTTACATTCTTGATACAAGAAAGATTTGCTTGGGTTTTATTTTTGATAATGAGAACAATCAATCAGTCACTAGAACAACCTCTCCAGGGGTGTGATAGAGTCCCCATTACCGGAGGTTTTCAAGACGAGATTGGACAGGGTGCTAGGTATAGTCTCATGTAGGCTCCTCTTCTCACGAAAGGCTGAATCAGATGACGGGGTGTCTTTCAACCCAGACTGTTGTATGAGTCTTTAAATTTCAGCCCGGTCCATCTGCCTACTTATGTGTATGTGCACATACATTTATGACAGCGAGAGTGTTTTGAGTGTGAGGATATACACTTGAACATGATGCATGTCTTTTACTGTAATAATTAAAACCCATGAGTATTTGTGTAAAATCACCAGGTTTGGCTTTTTTATTTTTTAAAAAAAAAAAACTTGTGGGCATGCGTAGAGCTACACGCTACCATTGAGTTCATACCTACACAGCAGCATGTACCTGGAAGTAGACTGCAGCCCCCAAACTGTCTCACCTGTTTAATACACAGCATGAAGTGACAGATTATTTTTCAAAGGAGAACAAGACAGATGCCAGCATGAAACACTGTTTATAAAAGCATCACCACTACAGCTGTCCTCAAGCAATAAAGCTGTTTGTTCCAACCTCCTACCTCATCTAAACTCAGCTCTGAAAAACAACTTCAAATCTGCTCATGACTCCAAGACAAGTAATAAGAATCTCTTTCCAAGCATTATACAGAAGAACACAGATTGTTCTGAATTCAGAAGACACGACAACTCTTCTAGGGAATAGGAATTAAGAGTCTACATAAAAATCAGAAATAGATCACGTTGGGCCTAAAAATCAAACGGCTTTTTAAACACGGAAATTAAGTTTAGATTTAGAAATCTGTATCTGAAGCCAGTTAAGTTCAGATTTAAAACTAGAAAAGGCCTGTGGTTCTGATGCTTACTACAGAAAAATGTGTAAAAACTTTAACCTTAAAAGCAGAAATCATAAATACAGAACTTACATGCCCATCACAAGACCCTCTCAGGCCCCTTTTTAGCATTCTGATACATAATACAGAACCAGCTCCAGCAAGTCCCCCAGACTGAGATATGTCTGTGGGATCTGGGCACTTCACCACCACCACAGCCTCAGCTGCTGGAAGCAGCTCCAGAGCCCAGACTGGTAGCAACGCAGCTGAGCTCACACATGCCTCAACTCGATGCAGATCTAGACTCCAGTACTACACAACAGGAGTCTGGATATTCTTATGTAAGTACTCACATTATAAACACCTAAATACAGGTTTCTCATTTTGGAGCTCACTGTGCATAGTGTTTTTTCTAATATAATAATAATAAATCTAACACAGGGAGAACACTGAAATAAATCTACAGAATAATCATTTAATTGTGGTCACGTACAGATCAGTGATACCTCAATAGCTCTACATTCTTATGGGAAGTCAAACGGTATTAATAATTATGTAATAACTTTGACCATATTATATATGTAAACACATTCCATAGGTGTGATTTGTCAAAGAAAAAAAAAGAAAAATATTACTACACCTGTGCTTAATAACGGCTGCAAGATGTCAGGATGTTCTTCTGGCAGCAAGACAGGGCATATGGCTGGCTCGGAGCTAGATATAAATGCTGCCCTTGCTGAGATGTAACTGCCCCTCTTCCTGCTGAGTGGAGGGTCAAGCCAGCACTTTATAGCTTACATTTCATATGAGCGTTTGAGCTCCTGAGCTAAGGGAGTCAACATGCTGCCAATATAAAGAAATAAAGAGAGCAGTCATTACCTCTAGCAGCACCAGCCAAGAGAAAATATTCTTGGGCCAAATCAAGCTTTTCACACTACTCATAGTACGAAGGCAAGAAGAAAGAACTGCTGTAGCACTTGGGTTGTTGACAACCCCACCAGGTGTAAGCCAGTGTACCACATGGCCAAAAAGCCATCTCAAGTAGTAAAAGAGTTGAATTTGCAAGTGGATATGGGACTGGGGAGACTTTGAACTCTTGCAGGGGAACCTTGACTTCCTGAAATAAGCTCTTTGCCTAGCATAAACCTTAAGTGAATCCTCTCCCAGTGCACTCACCACTGCTTCCACCTGCCCGTAGTTAGAGCTATGGCCATTCATTTAAAACTAAGTCAGGTGCCAAGCCATGCCTTTCTCAGCTGTGTCCTACAGCTCCACCTGCAGAAGCAAGCAAACCACAAAAGCCATGGCCTTGTTCACTAGTTAGTAACACTTTTTCCTCCCATGATCTGCCTCAGAGTAGCCCTGTCTGGTTTCACAAGCTCAGGATAGCCTCCTGTCTACACCCACACAGCTCCACCTTTCGTATGGGACCATCCACTGAAGACCCCCCAAAGAGAGACAGGCCTCTGCATTAGGTCTAGCGCTTCGAGCACATGTGTACCTCTATCTTTGTGATAGAAATCCTTCATTAGGAATGTGACAAGCTTTAAAACCATCTTTGTATTACATAATTTATATGCTGTCATGGTTCTATGTTCATTCACGTTGTTATCACAAGGGACAAATTATGAAGTGTGTGTACGCAGAGAGAGGGGAGACCAATGATGGTCCATCTTGGCGTTGTACAGAGTAATTGATAACCATGTAAAAATTATTTCTCCAACTAAATGTGAGGAGTTTGAGATAAGGGCAGCCTCCACCGCTGAGCCCCCCCATCTCCAGACCACAAAGCACAGAAGACACAGAGCTTTCTGCTGTAGTTACAATCATCATAAAACCTAGAAACAAAAGCCAAAATACATCTCCTCTCCGATGAGAAACACAAAAGAGATACACTAGTGAAAGCAGAAATATTTATACACATTAGCTGTACTGCTATGAAACATTCAGAACTAAACAAATGAGCGGCATTTCTGCCTTCTATTCTTATGTTAAGGCATACACTAGAAGCAGGGGTTTTGTTGTTAAATGAGAAACTTAACAACATGGGTAAGCTGCAGCATGAGAATCCACAGGAAATCAGTCATTTAAATTCAGCAACCTACCTCTGAAGCTCTGATTAAGTTTTTTCAAGTGACAGTGCTGAAACCCGGTTATTTAAAGCATCCCAATGTTTTAAGAGAGTATATATTCCCATTTCAGAACACATTTGAGTTGCTTTAATCTCTGGCTTTTGCTAGATACTGGACAGCTACCTGTATTTTAGGAACCAGACCTGTTCTTCAAGTAATAACCATGAAATTTCACTCTATATCCTGCCTTGCTTTCATGCACGGGCAAATACAGATATACACAGATATATACCAAATAGGAATACGTGTCTATATGTACACAGATTCACATACAGCTTGAACTGAACCAATCTTGCTGTATTTGCAAATCTGATCAACTGCTTCATAATTAAGCAGGGCCAGTGTAAGATTTCCCTCTCCCGCTGCTCTCGCACCCTTTGCCAGCGCACAGCACAGCTGGGTGCTCTAAATCCTGTGAAAAAGGCCTCGCCAGCAGCACGAGCAATATCCTATTTCAGCTCAAGGTGTCTTGATTGCTCCAGTTCCAATATTTGACTAATGAAACTAAAATGACCACCCAAGAGAAGCTTTCTGTGTACTTAAGAAATTGGTGAAAAGTTTAACTCTTTCATGTGCTCCCTTTTCATGTCTCCCTGGTATGAACCAGCATGAGTCCAGATTTGATCAGGGCCTGAGCAAGTCTTGAGGTGAACTGAGGGAAAAAAGATTTCTCCAATAGAAGTGACATTACCATAGATATGAACACATTTCAAAGGAAATAAGATTTTTCAACTATTCCTTAAAGTGCCGTTGCTGGGGGAGTGGTGAGAAAGTGCTGTGGAGGACACTTCAGAGTTCAATTAAAGACTGCAAATTTTGTTCGCAGCACTTGACAATCTGTAGAAGAGAATTAATGAAATAACTGAGCAAAAGAGTAAAAAATACAAACCTTAACTTTCTAACTGTATTCTGGAACTGTACTTGGATTTTTGGCTTTATAGTGGTGAAATGCTTCTGCAGTACAGTTTCACATAACTTGGTGGGCTTGACTAAAACTTTCGGAGAAACACACAGATCATTTGCCCTGTAGACAACCAGAGGGCTCTGGAACTAACTGGGAACAACCCTTCGGTAGGTAGAGCTAACCAGCACATACAACCAGAATATCTTAAAGGACTCAGAAAGCAGAATTAATCTTCTCCATTTCTTTGATATATCACTCTAATTTAGCAGAGCCCTAGTAAAGCACAACATATAGACGCAAAAGCAATTACTTGCAGGAATTTTAGTGGGCTTCATGCCTTTTCAGGCGCTAAAACCTAGACAGGTTTACAGACAAGTGTTCTCTACTTGAACATATCTAATTCTGTGCCCTTATTAGTCCCCGCTACAGCAGCTCGTAATGATTTCCTAGGAAAAAGCTCTCTTGCAGTTTCATCTGCAGAACGGGCTGTGATGGTTCAGAATTACAGTCTCCTCCATAGTCCTGTTTACAGGAAATGAGATGTTGACCACACAAAAATAGCTGCACTACTTTGGCACATCACACCTTCCCTCCTCAAAGTTCAACTCCAGTGAATGTTCATTTATCTCAGAAGCTGACAAAGATCATACCAGACATTTTTTACACTTTAAATTCAAAAGGAAGAAATGAGGCAAGCTTTGAGAAAAATAACTCAATCGAAGCCAGAAGAGCCTTCATCCAACAAGATCTTCTCTAAAGACCAGGACTATTATGATCCCCGGTATCTGTAATGGGTTCTGCCCTAGAGGCTTCTTGGCACTGTCTCCGCCTTTCCCTTGGTGCCAGACCTGTTGTCTGCAACTTTTTATGCACGTACTAGCAGGGTGGTCAGGCCACTCCAGCACCTCCAGAGCTCCATGGAGCACACAGGAACAGAACTGGAAGTTGCTATATTGATTTTTCCAGATAGCAATCTTGTTGCTTGAGCTTCTTCTTCACAGAAGTCAAAGTGGAAAACAAAAAACCCCACGAAAGATACTGAAAAACATATTACAGTTTAACATCAAAAAAAGAGTGGAAGAATATCTCTGTCTGCAGCTACTCCATTCTCTGCCAGGTCCTCCCCCTCTTCTGAGCTGCGCTGCATCCCACCCTCAGTACTTTCTTCACCTGTACACCTGTTATACACACGTCACCCTAATTAATTATCCTCCTGATATGAAATCACAGAAGGATCCTGGTCTTCCAGGTACACGCAGATTCATTAACACCTTTAAAGAATGAAGCCTCCCTCTCAAAAACCACCTCCACAATCAAAAACAAAAAGCAGAACACTTGCTCAGAAGAAACAATATATTGGCAAATTCAGACTTCAACCCGTTAACTCAGGTAATAAACACGCTTACAGACTACCACCAGTACCCAAATATTTACCTAACTGGTGAACAAATTGAACTAATTAAGCTGTACAGAGACCAAAATCAGCACAAAACAATATAAAGCATCATATATTAAAACATTCATGTACCCAACATTTTATAAGGTTATCACTATTACGATTCCTAATCCAAGTACTTTTGCTGAGACAACAGTTTCATTAACTGCCTTGGTGAAAATCTAAAGATGCATGGAAATATGCCTCAAAACCATCAAACAGACAGAACCATCACAGGAACAGCCTTTGAATTTGGGCACCAACTTTCCGTTTCAACACAAGAAGATACAGAGACAGCAGCTAAACTCGTCCACACTAACTCTAGGTCTTCTGAGAGGAAAAGAGTAATGGAACTACCACTACCATTAAACGCACAGAGGGAAATATACAGAGACCAAAGACAGAGGTTTTTTCATAAGACATAATTTGAAATGAAACTGCAGCTAATGACAAGATAAAAGAGTTAATAGCTCACATTTAGGTTTTTTTAGATGTTTACACATTGTGGTATTATTCAAGATCCTTTTAAACTAAGAATGGGGTTGAATAAAGACTGTTTGGAATCTTCTAGGATCTGGCAATGCTGACCTTCAAGTATCAGTATGGGATTTGTTGGTGAAGGAGACCCATTCCAGGACACCAGTCCAGTGCTGGACTCTAAACCTTCCCCTTTGTTCACACAGCACAGTGCAAAAAGCTTGGGCTACGTCAAATGGCAAATATAATTTTGAAGGTGCACTGTATAAAGCAAATTTTGGTTTTATGCCCTACTGCTGTAAAATACAAAATTTGTACATGTATGTTCAGTGCAAAAACTCTGATTTCAAGACACATTGTATAAAGAAAAATGAGGTAATAAACCTACATATGCACTATCCTACATATGGGCTTCCTGTTATATTTCCAGTCTCCATAGTAAAGATGCATTTTCATTATACATTTGAAGACACTTCTTGAAAAATTTCAGACACATACAAATACATAAAGTGACCTCTAGGTAATTTTAATTTTAGACCTTTAAACCTCTATGACTAACAGCTTATTAATAAAAAACCCCAAGCTGGAATTACTTAATGTCTCAAACAAGCCCAGGATCAAAAGCAGTACAAATGTACACTAAATAAATATGATAACATTGTCTTCAAATTTATAATTAATATATTTTATGATGTTAAGAATAACAAGTGCTATGCCAAAACTCACACACATTTGGCTATTCTTTAGTAACATCATTAGCTTTCAAAGGCAAAATTTTTATCAAAATAATCTTCTCGAATGAAAATAACCCTGTTGGTATCAGTCGTGAAGAACAGCCGCACTCCACATACTATATAAAAGTGTTCATGAACCAAAAATGAAATAATTTGCAGCTGTCCATTTCAGTCTTAATGAAGTTTTATTGGAAGCAGAAAGAATCCCATACAAATTTAAGTCAGCATTATGCTGGTGCTTGTATCATGCTCGGAAAGCCCGTATCACACAAGAATACACTTCTTCGTAATAGCCTGGAGTAGCATAAAGATTAGGTTGATAAAGTAATATATATACACACATATATATTACCTGTTCTTGCCTCTCCAGCCACTTGTCCACCATGGGATGACTGGCACTTAACGATGAACGAGCATTGTCTCTCTGAAACTGGTTAGACCAGCTACTAGTATCTCGTGGTAGGCTTCTGTAGTTTTCATCTTTCTAGTTTAAAAGAAACAAAAAAGTGTCTTATAAAAAACAACCAGTCCTTGCACATTAACAATGCAGCTGGTTATTAAACGAATACAAAAGGAAGACCGACAAAAGAGAATTGCCCGTCCATTCAATTGCAAGAGTTCCCCTTTCTTAATGCTAGTGAAGCCCAACTAAAGCCTTTGACGGATTTGTAGCTCCTGCACCCACTCGTGCTCCACTACCTCTTTTCCAGCCTCAAACCTCTAGTGCACAGACTTCCCAAACGCATACCCAGCAAGGCTTTCGGAGCATCCTGCTCCTTGGTTTCATTCTCACCAAAAGCAAATAGACCATACCACAGTCCATCCAGTGACAGCTAAGGCCACTATATAATTTTCCCATGTCTCTGTAAGTAACCAATTTTAAAATCAAAGCTGTCTCGCTGCTTGAAGTACTGTCCTTTAGACCAGAATAGCATGCTATAGAGTTCAAACCCTAAATTTATTATTCCTCGTAACTATGCTTTGCTTGGTTTGCCTGAAAGTACACAAATACAGTCACATCTGTAAAACAGCAGCAGATGGAGACTGCGCTGATGGAGATACATTTTCCCATTGAGACTGATAAAAAGATTTTTTTTTTCTTTTTAATTGATGAGTTTGTCTGTACATCTTCCCCACAAGCTGTACACTTTCTTCAGCTTCTAAAGATGATTAGCCCTTACCCAGTTTGATCACTAAAGCCCAGTAAAAACACAGAGGCAGATCCTTAATGATGGGAGTTAGCCCAGAGCCAATGAATTACTGATAACTTACACAGGTTAGTTCCCTCCAACTGAAACAATATATGGAACTGAAATTCTGCTTAGCTTTTCAAAAGAGGATGACAAATGTAAGTATCCTTCCTTCAGAAACAGAGTATTTTTTACAGTCAAAGTGTGTCTATTTTCGTGCCAAACCAGATAATTTAGAAAATCTATTTTTAAAATAGGATTGTAGTCCTACTTATTTTGCAATACTACTTCTTTTAGGAATTTCAAAAATCTCTAAAAAAATAAACAAGCACCAGTGCACCTTCTCAGCTTAAAACTACTTTTATTTGCAGCACACAGCAGATTTTTGACCCTTTCTTAAATGAGTATTTCCTTCCATCAGCGTGAGTACTCCCTCTCCCTATTTACTGTATTCGGATTTCTGTGGCCTGGCACAGTATTAGTCCAACACTCTAAAATATGGACTGTGGCATCAATTCCCTTATGACTGTCCTTCGCAACTTTAGTTCTTGTAAATGCATGACAGGCTCCGGTAGGGAATTCAGGTCTTAGTATAACTGTGACAGATAGCATACTTTTCAAAAGCTTCCTGTGTGAGAGCAGTCTTTTCACAGACATATCAAAACTTAAGCTTTCCTAACTGACAACTTCTTTTCTTGGAAGAGACTTTGTAGTATCAAATAAGTCCTCCATTTCAAGACATTAAAGCATGAATTCAACCAGCACAAGATAACCTTGTAAAAATACGGCTGCACAAATAACCAGCCTAACAAATCACCATCATAAATTAGTTTCCCCTGCCACAAATAAGAACTTTGTGTCTTTCAGCAATTTAAAAAAAAAAAAAAAAAAAAAAAAAAAATCACATTTTCCAGTACGGTTAACCACACAGCCAGCTACACACTTGCTCAGTCTCTTGCTTAGGAAGGGGCAATGGAAGTCAGTCACTGCTTTGTACAACTGTCCCTTAGCAGAGCCATAAAAGCCAGGGAACAGAGTGTACAAATTTGATTTTTTCCTGTTACTTTTCTTACTCAATTCTTCTCTTCTGGTCATAGAGGTGGCACAATTCCTATAAGCCAAAACAACAATTTCTTTTGTTCAAAGTGCTGGGAAGGTATAACAACAAAATCAAAATCTGACAAAGAAGTAACAAAAAAATCATTTTATGCACTAAAAAAACCCCTACAGTTGGTACATGAGTTATCGTCATCTGACAATAACTCGCTATCTGACAGACCATCACCTGGTCCGAATGAAAAGAAATTTCTTCCTATGTAACGAGATGTTTTCTGTATTTCTGTACTTTATAGATAATTCCATTTTTATTGATTCATGTTTACAATGTTTAATATAAATTTTTTAAAAATACATTTTTATCTATGCTACACAAAAAAAAAATATCTCTCTACACAGCATCATTACCCATGCACAGAAGTGTTTTGCAAGAGCAAGAGAGAGAAGGAATATAAAGTTCATCAAGGGATGTGTTGTTCTTCATTCAAACACTAAATCTCTGATCTGAATCATGCAGGACAGCCTTATTGCTCAGAGTTTATATTGGAACTTGCTGTAAAAAGTCAAACACCACAGCACACAATATACCTGAAATTATCTCACCTAAGAGAGTTAAATTATGTCTCTGTTCGGTGTATCTACACTAATGTCAAGAATTCTGTAAGTTTACTCCTAATGCTATGTGTGTTGAGCAGAAGAGTATATTCATCCCATCTACGGAAATATTTCTGCTCTAGCCAACTTCTGCAGAAGATTGCCTTTCTCCTGCTAAGAACTATACCAGTTCATTTTATACAGAAGGCATCAAAGTCACTCAGCAATTTTTCTGACAGCAGAAGTAAAAGCGGTGGTTCCTGAAACTTCTTGTGTTTCTCAGTGCTGCACAGAAGCTCAGAATAGCACTATTATCAGAGTGGAATAAAATACCTTACTGGTGTTGCAATCACACACAGTCATGCTGGCATTAGCCAAACGGTGAAATATTAGAAAAACAACCAGCCATAGACAAGTCCTGCACTCTCTTCTTCATCACTGCTTTCTGGCAAACATCTCTTCCTACACCCTACGGGTGACACCACTGGGGCAAGTAATAAGCTTGAGCAGGAGCAGAGAGACCAGCACTTTCAACACTGCCACGCACGGTCCTTCTCACCAACAGCGACACACCAAAACTGTCAGATGCTGCTGGCTACCTGGAACCCCACCCAGGCAGGGATCTCCATTACTGCTCCTGCCAGACCTAATTCAAAGACAGCAGTGGAGGTGAAAAACACACTGCTGCAGCTTAGACACTGCGATTTACTGAACCAGCCGCAATGTGGTTTGCTATTAAAAAAATTAGAGAGAGAGAGGTGGGGGGTTCTGTAAAATACACAGATGTTAATCCAGAAAGCTTTACTTGTCTTCACCATGATCTAGCAATAGCACACATGCCCCCAGCACAAAGGTGTGTGTCACATTTAACTTCAGTACCTTAAAGAAAAAGACTTTATATCCAGAAAGCTATCAGGGTCACGCAGGGAATCCTCCCTTCTTCGGGAGCTGCGGTCAATGTAAGCTCTCCTGGGACTGAGGATGACACACATCATCAGTTACAATTAAATGCTCTAATTTTTTTTTTTAAAGTTTCTTTCCCAAACATCTTTGGGGACCACGGGCCATGTCAGCTTTATCATGTTTGAAATGGAAACGGATCAATATAACACTAAAACTGCCAAGTCACGATATTACCACTACACTTAACAGCAGCATTTTGCAGTATTTTTAATGAGGTCACATAATCTAACACCTTAAGATTTAGTTCAGCGTGTTGTCCCTGAAGGGCTTTACTGAAGGGTTGGGTGAAAGGGGACAGGAAAAATGAAGCAATTTTGCTATACTTTAAATTTCAGATTATTTGCAATATATAACAAGCTCCTCATCAAAGACTCTGCAGCGTGCAGATGAAATGATGTGTTCGCACGATCTGCGTACTTTAATTACTAGCTGTCCGTGCATAAACTCACCCATACTCAGTTGCAGTTGTACCCCTACAGAGTCCGAGCATCACTAACCCAACCAACACGTCCTTCACGTGGTATGGTGGTGGTTCCACACCAGTCATCTCACTTGTCACTAGGCCACTTTTCAAACAGTGAAGTCAGGGGGTTCCCTTTCTTTTGACCTCCTGTATGGCTAATATGAAATGTGGCAAGTTCTGGTGTGGTTTAGCTTGGGGGTTTTTTTAATACTAGATAACAATACAACAGTAGTAAAACAGATTGAAGACCTCTTCAACGTAATTCTCCGGAAGGAGATCCAGAAACATAAACTAGGTTTTCACTTTAATTGTTTTTACAGAAAATTGCCCACCTCTCTTTACGATCTCCACCAAGAGAGACCGTTCCGGGCGCTGGCATTTTTTGCTACCCATTCTGTTTCCTTGTACACTGTACAAGGCTCCTGCTTGCTTTGACGTGACTCTTTGTAATGGCCTCAGACTGAGATAGGACTTGTCCATGTTGATGAGACTTAATCTTTTGAGGTTATAATTTTATTTCACAGACTTTGGGCAAATACATGTCTACAAGTGTATTTACTGTTGCTGAATCTCTATATGGCTGCTCTTCCTTTCTGCTCCATGTTAGACGCGGAACACTTTGGTGTCAGTCTCAGACAGGATGCTAAAAGCTGTCATTAACAATTGCTTATTAAATACCTCTCTGTGATGCAAACACCTGTTTATAAATGCAGTGATATATGCATATACCCATTTTCCATGCTGTCTGAAGGTCTAGTAAAGAGATTCCTGTAAGGTTTTTTTGGTTGCTTTGTTTGGTTTTTTTAACCAGACTTTAGACAAATAAATGAAAGATAAGACCAACTGAATCCTCATTTCTTGAAAAAAAAAAAAAAAGCTGCACAAATGACTATTTTACAAGGAAAATACATTACATATGGGAAATTAACCTAATAAATGTATTGAATGAACACAAACTCCCTTTTTTTTTTTTTTAACAAAAAGAAAAAGGAAAAATGAAGATTTAGAACTCTTCTTTCTATTCATTGGCAGCTTTTTAACAACAAAGCTGTACCAAGTTTCAACAGTTTACCTCAAAACTCATCGTGCCAGTCACTCTTATAGCTTGTTACATAAAACTGACAATACCTCTTGAGTAATTCTTGACACCACTATTTTTTTTTCCTCTCAGTAGATTCAGTTTACTTTATCATTCTACAGTTTAGTTTCAAAGCTTGCTTTTTCTTGAGGTCTGTTGAAGAACATGTCCCCAGGAACCTTCAGAAAGACCTGTCTTCAGAAATTACCCTCTCTACAGCTCCACGGATGGAATTAATGTATTATGCATCAACAATAGCTCATTAGATGCCAACAAGGAAAAAGGCAATTGAAAAGCCAGTGCTCTGCTTCAGTTCTATCACCTTATGCTCAGATATTTCCAGAGTGATGCAATTCCAATTCATATATTCCATGTTATCTTTTTATTGAAAAGCAAGGCCTGACCCTAAAAAAAAAGGAGCAATAACTCGAGGCCATGATGAACAGACGGTTTTCTGTGCATGCAGTGTTACATGTAAATACTGTCAAAGAACATGGGCTAAACTAAGAGTAAACTAAAACACATGAGATTGCCTATCCAAAACATTCTGTTGATCTCTCTTGTTTACAACAGAAAAATCAAAAATGTCATGATCTTTGCACACACACAGGCAAGACCAGAAGTTACCAGGTACTGCATATTGTTACTTCTCAGACTGAGGGACAGGAAAGCTGCTGCTTCTTCCATTCACTCTTTACTTGCCCATCTTACAACAAAACCTCACAAGAGATAATGCAAAACAACTGAAATTACACAAGGCAATTGATATTCTCTAATTATAAATCAGAAGCTGGATTTTACTTTTGTAAGCTTCTTAACTAAAAAGGCATGGCTTTCCACAGTTTCATTTCAGAGAAAAATAAATGAACCGATTCACTTAAAATGGGATGAAGGTACAGTCCCAATTCCTCTACACATTTTATTTAGAAATCAGTTTCCCCTTCTACTACTTTTCACTCAAGTGAAATAACACTCTTTTGCTGTGCCACTTTAAAGGCTTCTCAGGAGTTTGTATGTATATCCAGCTATCTATATGGCTATCTGTTTAAATGCAGCAACATAATTATGCACAATCCTGCCATTTGCTGCAGATATTTGCTTTTGTGCCCAAATTTATACAATGCTTGATGTCAATTTGGATTTAGATGAAAGAGCATTTGTAAAGTCGTTTGTTTATTTTAAATGTCAACATCCGTTCATTTGATTCCTTGAGAGAGCCAAGAAATTAAATTGCAGGAGGAGAAAAATGCTGATAATGAATTAATTTCAGAAGTATGCTCTGAAAATAGGATTTAACAAAGAGAATGTTAATATTAAATATACTTGGGAAGCTAAGGAACAGGAAACAATGGGGTACAGGAAACTTCACAAGGATCTATATTTAGATCTTGAAATGAAGTATATCTTATAACCCACCAGCAGCACCCTTTGAAGTGTTGGGTCGATGCTTTCAGGTGGCCATACCTATAAAATGGTGCAACTGGCTGGTTTTATGTTTAGAAACTTGCTGTAGTCCCAGATCAAATTTCTTCAAACAAAGAAAAGAGCCTTGGGGATGAGGATAACTGTTCTGTCTTCTCAGACTAACTACAATTTTAGTGGCGTGCCTCCAGAAGCTGCCAGCCAGCTGCTGCTCCCCGCTGCCAGCCCTTAACCACACATCCGCCCTCCTCCGTACGGACAGGCTCCCAGTAAAACGTCTGTCGCCTCATCCAACCTGCAAATTCATTTCAGACCTTGGCCAGAATCCCTCCTGTGGTCTGCAAGAAAAGGCCCAAACAGGTACCAGACGAGTGGCTTACAGCCGCATGTTTCTCTCTTATCTGAGTGTCCAGCAGCACCATCACCTTCGGCTCCTTGCAATCTCACAGGCCTTTCTTTCTCACACTGAACAGCTTCCCATCATTCTCCGTCTTATGGTTTCATTTTCTTCCAGGGTTCTTTTACTACCATGAGCTCAGAACACAATGCTCTTAAGTTCGACGTCTGTATACAGGAGCTGAAGAGCTCATCAGAGAGACAGTAAAACTGGGTGGTAGCACAGTACAATCATCCCCTTCCCGTCAGGCTGCGAAACAAAACCAGCCTAAGTGACATCTGTTTCAGCCCCAAATTTAGTAATAACAGAAATAAGCCCAGAAGGTGACTAGGTGTTCCTGGTTTGAAATTCTGTATTTACTGGAACTGAATTTCCCCACTAATTAAAGCTTACCATCTCCTCCCTGGCCATACTACTCCTTTGCACAGATCGGTGCCATGTACGGGTCTGAATTTTATTCCGAGAATACTTTGCCTGCTTGTCTGTCTTTGTCTTCTTGTCTGATTAGTATTCATCGAACGGTGACAGAAGTTCATTTTAAAACACCACAAATACAGCAAAAAGGCTGAAATAACTCCTGTTTAAAACATGCAGGGTCATGTCAGAACACTGTAGGGGAGCACAGCCTGCAACCTGGATTGCATTTGAAACTTCTTTTTCTTGCTAGGTACACATTCAGCCAAAATCCAAACCTGCTTTGCACCAATACACAATCTTGATAACATAAAAACAAGACAGACAAATGTACAAATCTGCAGAAACTCTTGAACAGTAAGTGTATACTGTAAATGCACAGTTGTGGGTTACAACTAAATAGATGAAAGCAGGTCAATAGACGAAACCCAGATCTGACTATTGCCAATGAAAATATATATGTTTCGAAACTGAAAAAAAAATAAAATCACTAAACCTGAACATTCAACTTTTTTTTTTTTAAAGCTCATTCAATCTTTTATCAGGCTACTCTTTCAAGCCCAGAGCTTTTTACCCTCAAATCCAGGGAGAGCCACAAGAATATAAAAAATTAAAAATAGAGAAGAACATTTAAACGTGGGAATTTGCAAAGTACACATTCACTTAGATGAATGGCAGATGAAGAGTCAGCCATTTGTTAAAACCTCAATTATTGTACACCATTCTGTTTTCAGTACAGCTTTCATTGTCTCTCAGAGAGGTGCTGTACATCACATTTACTGAAGTGAAAAGACAAACAACCTGTGCACCTTCCACCACTCCTTCACCACCAGTAAGAGACTCACTCGTCCAGACCCTCCTTGGCACTCCCAGCTCGTGATGCAGCACCGTGTCTCCTCACCTATGGACCATACATTGCTCACCCAGACATTGCTCACCCATCACACAGAGAGATGGGACAGCACAGCACTGGGAGAAAAATACACGTTTCTCCCATGCTACTGATGAGGAACATATATTGGGAGTAATCAACAGACTTCCTCAGCCTCAGAGCAGAAGCGGAAAAAAACCTCACCAACCTCTCTGCCCACAAGAAAAGGATTTTGCACTTTGTGTCTCTCATTCCCAGCCTGCTGCTGGTAAGAAATACTGTATTTGTTTTCATATTTTGAAAGTCATGAATTTTGAGTTCTTTCATAGAGATTTTACTTTTGTACTGCACTAAAACATCACTAGCTGCTCTGCTAAAGTCAGACTCTTCTTCCCGGTATCCAGTGAGAGCACAAGAGATAATGGACACATAAAAAAATACAAGTTACTCTGTCAAAACATAAGAAACAATCTTCCTACTATAAGGATAATTGAACACTCGAAGAGGTTGCCCAGAGATGTAGTGTAGCCTCCATCCTTGGAGATTTATATACTCAAAACCCGACTGGACACAGACCTGAGTAACCTGCTCTAGCTGACCCTGCTTTGACCAGAAAGGTCAAAAAATAGACAATCTCCAGAAGTACCTTCCAACCTCAGCTGTTCTGTGATAGTCATGAATTTTACACGCTACCCAGGCCAAACAAAGAACACATACTGTGTTTATTTTGTATTGCACTCTGTTTGGGTAAGATTCCTCTAAACTATTTCATCATCACATGACAAGCTGACAGCAGCAAGTTACTATCACAAAGAAAGAAAACTGATGCATGTAACTTTCGGTTTTTGAATTTCCATTAAACTCTCTCCTACAACGACACTTTCTACGTTAAACCAGTATTTCATCATCTGTGGATAACTTACTCTCATTCTCACTTCCTCTCAATCTACATGAAATCACATCTGAAATGCCAAAAATCATGACTGTCTCATGGAAAAAAGCCCTCTTCAAATGAACCTGGATGAAGAAATATTCACGGCTATCGAATCCTTCAGTACGTCTGCTTAAAGCACTGCATTTTTGTTTTGAAAGCAGAAAGCTGTATTCACCATACAAGGGTTTAAAACCTATCATGACAGAGATGCCAGGCTCTTTGCATTTACCCTGTACTTCTCCTTAGCTGGTTCTGTTGTCTCACAGCACTTTACCAGCATTGTTCATCTGGTACACACTACCTCCCTCGAGCACAAACCAGAGATGAAATTTCCCAAGAAGCATCAACACCACGTGGGCCTCCTGCTCCCAGAACGATGCCCAGTCTTTTAGTCCGCAGTCCTCCCGAGTTCATGTGATCCATTTACACTCTGCAATTCAGACTCCCTGGCTATAAAACGACACTAACACACACAGTTCTAACACAGGGCTCTTCGACTCTCTGAACTGTAGTTAAAAATCTATTGTTCAACCGCTATTGACCAAGCTCTTCACATAATGCATGCATGCTCTTCTCCTATCTAGACTTTAGAGAAATAAATTGTATTTATTCTGCTTACAAAGAGGATTAGAGAGCAAAAATTAAAAAACTACAATCCAACAATATGAAAATCTGTACTCATTAGTCTCAACCCGCAGGAACAGCAAAAATACCTGCAAGAAGAGATGTGGGAAATACAATGCTTCAAAGGTAAGGGATTTGACACCAGATGAGACTTAGATCGCTCCCATACGGTTTCCAATTCTTCCTCTGCAGTTTACACAGACGAAAAAGATTAGGTTTCCAAGTAGAAAGGAAATACATCCGAAAAAAAATTATTCCTACAAGGCATGGCTATTTTCAACCTCAAAATACATATACAGACAAACTCATTTAAAAACAAACGAGCAAAAAAAACCTCACTGCTGACTAAATGGCAGAGGAAAGAAAAAAAAAAAAAATCAAAACACCCCAACATGCCAAGCACACTCAGCTATGTGTCTGCTGTTGCTGATCCACCCCACAGAGCACGTCGCATGCCATTTGCTCTGCTGCGGGTGGGTGAACCCAGGAGCAAGAGTGGCACAGAAGCCCACGTACAATAATTTTTCTCTCTCATTGCTCTCTCTTGAGCTCAACTTCTTACTGTACATTTTCACTTCTTTCTGCTGTACCAGTGCTGTTATCTCTGCTACAACATTATATGAATCAAATTCAGAAAAGTCACAGTGGGAAATTTTTCATAAGCCAGGCAGCCATGGCATATCCCGGCATTAAGCAAGGCAGGTTAACTAGATACGCGCCTTGAGTCTTTTAGAGAAGCAGGATCAAAGCAAATAACTAACTTGTAACGACACGCAATTCCTCACCACAAACGGAGATGCAAACTTAAGAAAAAAAAACAAACACACTGGTAATTAATTCACAGTTGTTCTAAGATGCACCATATCTGGTTGTTGCATCTATATTCTGATGATACAGTAACACAAACACCTACGGGACAGAAACGTGATTTTCACTAATGCAGCTCACACCTGTGAGGGGCAGCTCCTTAAGCCAATAGGCTTCGGTACTAAATTATTAAGAATGTGATTCAAATTCAAACAACAATATCAAAAAACATTTCACTGCAGTCGAAAGAAGCACACATTATATGCTTCAGCCGCATACAATCTGTTCAGCTGTACAGCTCAACACAATTCAAACAAAACTACAACTTGCAAATCAAGTATTACTGCCTTTGAGAAGATGTTTTTACTAAGGGACTTCTTCCTGGTTTATTAGAAGGGCTCAAGGAAGCAAGAGACAGGATTAAGTTATGCTGTGAGTCACTGGGTAATACAGGTATGTCTCACACACACACAAAAGTATCTGAAAGTGATTTTAATAGTCCAGCACTTACAAGTGGGTTTACCTACTAAAGCTGCTGATGATCATGAGCCAAGTTTGTGAACGCTTGCACAGACGAGGAGACCTATGCATTTGGTTGGGACCACTCATGGGAAGGATACAGGAGGATGAGGTCAGGAGGTACCTAGCTAAGTACAGTTACCCACACTACAATAACTTGTAAATAATCAATAACAAAGATAATTCCTTCAAATAAATAAGTCCTTTGGGACACAGATCATCTGGTTTCACCTGCTCTTACAGGTGAACAACACAGGAACCAGAAATGATTGAGATTCCAATTCAAAGGAAACACAGAGTGTGTTGTGATATCCTGACAATAAATATGATGTTTCTTTACAATGAGATGACTTGAAAAATGGATGACAGCACACATCCAGATAAGTGCAAGGGTTTCACACCAAAACATTCTACTTAATGTGGTAGAAATGCATCTCAGGTTCAACACACATTCAAATCTTTGTGGGACCGACCCAGGCCACTCCAAACCAACTGTCCCTCTTTGGTCACTCTCTTCTTTCCCCAAGGACGCAGGAGAGCCTGGTGACCTGCTTCACCTACCCTAATAACTACAGGTAGCACTACAGTTTCTTCTACAGGATCCTTCAAACATCCCACATTTTTCATCTCCCCCAGTGCCCTTTTCCCTTTCCCTTTGCCCAGAACTACTGACATATGTCCTGGCTCCTCACAGGCTTCAGTGCGTGGCAGCACTCCCACCTCGTCATTTCATCTCAGCTTGGGCTTCTGCCCATCTTCCTGCCATTCCAAATTCTTCTTCCCAAAATGAAACAAACGCCAATAAGGAGTCTTTGCCCGCTTGTCCCCGAGAAATAAATCCCTTCTGCCAGATACATGCAGTTTCCCTCTGCTAATTCCTCCAAAAGTTGGACAGGGTTTCTACCTGCCAATTATTTCTCTTGAGAGGTGATGGGCTGAAAGTCATGTCACTTCTTAGAGTCAGTAGGTGGATGAAGCTTTTGGCAACTCTCCCAGAAACGCTTTTCTTGTTCCCGCAAGATACTGCTGGGGCAAAGTTGCTAATCTACAACTGTGCTGAAAATCTCAGCCCAAGAACATATGTTCTTGTGCTGTCAAGAGAGAGAACTGCAGTGAAAACATTACGTAGTGCCAACTGCCCGCAAAAGATACATGGGTGCTTAAGCCCAACGCACTGAGCAGAAAATTAGGATTGTTCTCATTGCTTTGCTTGAAATGTCCGTGTCATCTATAATAAATTAAACAGTCTGGAGCAAGGCAAAGCCATCTCCTTTTGTTATCCGAGTAGCTGAAGAAGACATCTAACAAGAGAAGTAGTGAGGACCTGTTACAGTTCAAATAGCAAAAATACATTTGTAAAAATGCAGTGTTAGTAATTTTGTAAGTGACTGGTGACACAGACTTCAAAAAATACACCTTTTAGACTAATACTACTAATGAAACTGTTGCTAATACCGGGAAAGGAAAGAATTTTTAATATCCATTCTTTAGAAAAATAGGATTCGCTACAAAATCTTGACTCACATGAAGAAACAAAGATGCTTAATACAGAAAAAAATTGTCTAGCACAACTGAACTGGGGATTAACTCATAACATGTTTCATAATTCCAGTTGCTTACTGCATCTTATCTATTAAAAATAGTGCACTCGGTGATCTGCTCTATTCAAAGGATCAATGTACAGAGTGTGCAAAAAACGGTAAAAGAAATTATCAATATCTATTGTGTGAACTAACCCACAGCAGTTCTTTCCAATCTTCTTGATTTAATGTTCTCTGGTGCCTTGCTTACCATCACTACATGAGATCACATGCCTTCTTCTCCAGTTTGGTCACTATGCTCCAGAAGACATGAAATCTTTTCACAAAAATCAAGAGGAAGTACATGCTGAACAAATAATGATGCAAGAAGACTAGTGTGAAAGATTACATACTGTTCAATTCTCTCCAATTTCTGCTAACTTCAGACACTCAAAGAAATCTGATTATGCTATGTGTGGCCCTCATATCTATGCTTGTGGAATAACAAAGTCTTATTATCATTTCAGAAAAATTAACTGAAAATGTTCACACTTCAAATGGATTAGAATACAGTTTTTCTTCCCTAAATCAGAATAGTATAAAAGATACTTTTCAGAACAACACGCACTTCTGTGCCACAGCAGTACAAGTGACAGAACATATACCGTTACATACCTGAAATCCTGATCAAGCAGAGACCTAACGATACCGTGTTAAACTGTCACCTCTGTAAGAAGGCAGACCTCAGTGCCTACGAGCACTGTGCTTTTATAGAAGTTTTTAAAATAAACAAAAGCCCAACAAAGATAGTGCAGTTCATTAGCATTATGTAAAGACTTCTTTATTTGGGGTGTGCGAGCCCTGGCTGCGGAGTCTTAGTTTGCATTTCTTCCACACTGAATTAATAAAGAAATAAATAAAATAGCTATTATAAGCTGCGTATTTTCCAACAGGATTTTGTGCTGTGCAGTCAGACTGGAAAACAGAAGTGAAACTTTCATTAAAAATTACTCACTTCTACTTGAAAATATACATACGTTTTTCCTTTTGAGTCTGTCTGCAAGCTACCATCACAATCACGGGCAATGTTGGGAGCTGTACAAAAGGGAATATTTCTTCCAACTTTTTTTCGGTAACGCACTGAGGAGAGAACTTCCTGAGAACTTCTCTAGCTAATAATGCAATTCACACAGAGATACTCAAATCACAGTAAAAAATGAAGGAAATACTGATTCTACATTTCGCTGTTTTCGTTTTAAGAACCTTATCAAGGACTGACAGCATTTGTCACTCGTGTTTTGTTTTACTTGACCAGTGCCTCAGAAAGTAAAAACTAGCAATGCTGCGTCAGAAAGAGAGACTCAGCTAGCTGTGGGCATGCAGATTAGTCATTAACATTAGGACTTCTATGGAGATCAGTACAAATCATTAGAGACATGGCCTATTTGCGTTCAAAGAAAACACGTGACAACATTTAGGCCCTGCTTTGCAGGGTAATGAGTAATCAGAGCTTCAACTACCGTGAGTGGCAAAAATCACGTTTTTAGAGCCCCTGCTGTGGGCATCTCTGAGAGGATCCAAAAGGCAGGATATGTGTGCGATTCAAACATTCCTCTGCTAATGATGGGGGTCGGTGGACAAAGTCAGAAAACAACAGTTTAAACCAGGAGCAGGTAAGCGAAGGACAGAACAACAATTCAAGATTCAAGCACATTTGACATTTATTGGATAAAGAGGGGGAAAGAAATATACCTTTCTTTCATGAGCACTGGGTACACCAGGGTTGTTCTGCTTGAGAAAGCCTGCTGTTGTGGACCACCTCGTAGGGTTTTTCCGTGAAGGCTCTTCTGAAGAAAAATTTGTGTCACTGACAGAGGTTGAGAGGCCAATCAGTGCAGGGTCACTACTACGTCGGACATGAAGAGGCATATCTGTAGAATAAAACAGACGAGTAAATAAACACTGACTAGATTTAAAATGTTTTTCACATAAGAAAAATATTTGTGAAAGCTCTGGATGGGTGGTTTTGAGCAAATGTGGTTTCACAGAGTAAGGAGTTATTGACCTCAGCATAACTCCTCAAGGACAAGGTCTGTTTCCTCAAAACCACAGCCTTGCCGCTTGGCCACATGCGGAGAAAATGAGGGCGAAACGAAACTCTTTGAACCTACCACAGCTTGTTGGCTTTACAAGAACAAACGCAGCATCACTGCTATCTGTCGGTTGTTGTGTAAAATAAAAAAACCAGCATAAGCTTGAACAACTCAGAGGTTACGGTGTCCTACAGGTACTTTAAAAAGAAAGTAGCCAAAGGCCTAAATTCAACAGCCCAGTGACAAGTACGGGGTGGACTAGGACGATGTGTCCCCTCCACCCTACTGCCATGGTGGCAGCATGGGCACTGCCAGCACAGCGTGCTTGCAAGATGTTGCACGCCAGCCTCTCTGCAGAGAAAGGCAGCCTCCTCACCTTCCAAAACAATCTCCATTTCTTTCACAAAATTTACGGAAGTGACTGTTCTCTATTCTGCATTCTTCCTTTGCCCGTCCCTTACAGTAGAAACAAGATCTGTGCTGATTTACCCTGATTCCCTTAGCCTTCCAGTTGCCAAGATTGACAGGAGAAAAATATTTCATTAGTAGTAAGTGATGCAGCAGGCAGGAAGACTGATTGCAAAGAGATAAGTGGGTTTTTAATATAACTAGAGGTCAAATCCTTTCTGGAAACTTTGACGGCACATTGAAGTTAGCTTCTCCTGAAACACAATTTTTTCCAGTTTCATTTATTATCTTACAACAACTATCCACACACCTATCGTCTCCCTGCCCAAACAGAAGTTTCACCGCCTGTATTTGTGACCTCTTCCAGTCAGCATCAGAACAGAGAGGACATGATTTACCAGTTGTATTTCTCTTCACTGCTGCCCTGGCAATCTTGAATGCAAACTAGAAAAAGAAAAGGTGAAAGCTATGACATGTAAGCAGCAGAGTCAGTGGGAAAGGCACGCTGGGCAAGAGCCGAAAATGAAACCCAGGACTATGGGTTAATGTTAATGAAACAGTTCCCAAGGAAGCCGAAGGTGCAGGTCTCACAATGCTAGCAAAAAAACACACTGACAGGAGTTGTCAAATGACGGGTCTTAAGCTTTACAATATCTTTGTTAACTATGCTACATACAATTGTACTAAAATAACGAATCTTAGTTTGCATGGCATTATAAAAGACACTGAGAAATTCAGGAAGTCATGCCGCACAAAAAAAAAGCGTGAGAAATTTCTTTTTTATCAACGAACAATCTCCTGCGTTCCTCTCTCCAATTCTATTCTGAGAGACCGTTCTAACTCAGTTTTGATAATCTCCATTAAAATAAAAACATAAAAGAATATACTGAACAGATTTTTCTACCAATATATTGTTGGTTATAATCTTCTGGTTTACTGGAATTTATAGATTTGAAGAGGATGTACTTTGAAATATGAAAAGGAAAATCAAAGGAAAGGAATTTAATAATTAAACCACAAGATGAAGTACGCATGGGACCAATGCAATGTCACTGATTCCAGGATGATGGCTGATACCGTTTGAAGTCTGTGATTTCTTTGAAGAGTGGATAAAACAGCAATGAACTCTAATCACAAGGCTTCAAATTCTCTGTGGCACTAATGCACTGTAAATATTGATTTGCTTCTGCAGCTAAGGTGCCTTTTAAATAAGCACTTGAAACAGTAAATCTAATAATTAATTACAGGAAGTTTAAAAAGTCTAAGAATTGAGGAAAAATTAAATTAAAAATCATGAAAGTTACCACTAACTCAGTTCTTGCACCACATTCAAGAACTTGCGGTATTCAACCACGAGTCAAACACTGTAACTTCAGAAAGAATTATGCGTGACAGAGAATCCCATTAAGTTATGTGTATAGCTGCAGTTCTGCTAGAAAATGGTTACTTGTAGGATAAATCCATGCTGGATAACAAAATGCTCAGATTCATAATCATGAAATTCTGACTGGAAGTCTCATTTTATTAAAAGCAACAGCAGTTTCACTATAAATTACAAAACCAGCCAATACACATTTTATAACCGTCTTTAAATGTTCAGAACACAGTGTTGTACCTTCCCTTCCTGCCAGCAATTCCATTTTTATTTTAAAAGGGTCATCACCTTCTCTGATTTTCAAATATGCTCACGAGCAACAGCATTTGAGGATCTGGCAAATTTCATCCATAAAGCTGGATACGTCGTCCTGCATGCAGGCATTCAGCTCAAAGGACGGTGGTCTCTCCAAGCAAAGCTAATATACGCCTTCCCATACCAATTTCCTCTCAGATGTCAGCTTGGAGGGCATGACTAGAAAAAACACATACATACACCTATATAGCATAGCCAAGACTATTTAACTCTGAATATTTCAACTGAGGTTTCAGTTCCTTAGTGCCATTGGCAGCTTGCACAGTTTAGTGTGCAGTGAATTTAAGGCACAGAAATGAAAAAATTATCTTATGGTCATTTCTGGCCACCTCACACAGACCATCAGGCCCATGATTGATGAGCAGACCTGAACAGGACTCTTTTTTTTTTTTCTCTCCACACTCTACAGTCTTCTCTAGGAAAATGACGATTCAGTGCAACAAAAACACTGTGGGCAAGAGTAGCTTTCAACAAGGAAACTGCTGAGGTTAGAAAGAGTTCCTGAATGTGAGGCCATAGTTACACATGCACGTGGGGTGAGTTGCATACACAAGACAAACAGAGATCCTACCCTCAGCATCAAGAAACCAGTCTGGGGATGGGAGGGAGAGACTCAACAGTTTTATTGCCTGTGTTGCCCATCTAGCTAACCAGATCACTCAAAGCCTCATCTGGAGTCCAACAGAAGGGATGAAGCCGGGTCATCCTGGGGCTTCCTTCAGCTTGAAGTACTTGAAACTAAAAGACTTTGTCTATATTTAACTAAAATATAGCTTTAAAAATAATCAGACTAGTCTTGATTTTTGACATCCCAGCACAGTTACCCAAGCTCTGGTTCCAATTTCGGTAGGTTCAGTTCAGCAACTCGTTCCACTCAGCTGGACACAGTGAGAACCAAACATCGCCTATGACTTTCGAAAACTCACATCCCCAATTAGTTCAACCTTCAGTCTTGCAAACAAGACAATGCTATCTTCCAAAGACCACTGAGGCTGTTGTAAACTGGGCTAGAGATAGAAGAAAAACAGCAGGAGACAAAAACCAGCTGACTGTGAACTTATCTACAAACTGCATTAAAAGCTATCAGCAGCTAACATAAGCCAGTGCTTCTCTACAAGATTAACAGAACAGTGCAAATCAAACGTAGGTATCCTGAATCAGAAAAGAAAATATATTAAAAATATAAGCAGTTCCAAAAGGTGAAGAACTATTCCCTGGACAACTGCATCATATGTCCTGCAGAAGCACAGGCATGCTACATGGACATGGCTGCTGGGAGGGATGTAAAACAATAGCACTGCAAAGCTACCACCAGTTGTCAATCTTCTCATAAACATAATTTTGGACACGACAGCAAAGGAAGAATATAGATATACATAGACACACACACACCACCAACTCTCAATTCATGGCCCAGAGCAGTATTTTCCTCTTCCCTAGAATCCATTCCACTTTTAAGTAATGATTATTTAATAAGAATTTTCAGCATCTTCCATAGTGAATATTCTTCACTTGGTGAAAAACTTCAGAATTTTTCTTTTTTCTAAATTTGTATTATTTTAATCACATTTATCTCCTATTACTTGTTATCTCTCCTTCACTTACAAAACTGCATTTTCCTTTCATGTGTCACAGACAGTTATAGCATCTCTCTCCCCTAAACTGTTCTATACAGCACATAATTTTACCTCTGTTTCTCTTAATTCTCTGTTGTTTTTCAGTTTTGTAAATATTGTTCTGGTCTTAACTTGTTCAGAAGACACCCACAGCAGTGTATTTCTCTTATGAAATACCCTCAGGGCTGTCTTTGCAAGGAGTATCCTCCCTGTCTTTTTTTCATCTTTGATACACAGTCAACAATCAACACATTTGAGTAGTAAATACAATAATAACCACAGAAATCCTAAAATCTTCTCTATAGCCTCATTTCAGCATCTTTGCCTTGTAAATTGAAGTATATGTTCAGTTTTGATCAATATTCTTATATATTAGTTTCTATTTATTCAAATTAAATTGTACTTTTCCAGTACGCGTACTACCTCTCTATCGGGTTATTTATCTTTCCTCCATTCATATTATTCTCCTTGCTTAATTTATCAACATCTGGAAATTTAATTAACACACTATTTACGGTACTGCTTCTCCTGGATTTCAAGATGTTAAATAAAACCAAAACTAACAGGAATCCTCTTGACACTCTACTGGACAACAACCTCTAGACTAAAATTGTCTTCAACTTTTAAGATTTCTGCACTGATTTTCGAACCATACTGAAGTGTTTATCCTCACATTAACTTGAAATTTCCAAGATGCTTAGATTTCTATTAAATGCTTTAACATTGGCAAATATCACATCAATTGCGCATCATTCACCTACAAATGCCAACTACCTAGTGTTCCCCGCTCTCTTTCAGAATTGCAAAAAACCTTAAAACTACGTAGTTTAGATAATTAGTATTTCTACACTTGAAAATGTTTACGCTTAAAGCCTCAACTTCTAAAATAATTTCTCTACATGCAGAACTCTTGGTTAAATAACAAGACTGCCATTCCTCTTAAAGAGAAAATTAAAAAAAAAAAATCATTAACTTGACACAATTCCAGATATTTATAACTAATTCATGTGCAAACCCAACCGTTTTCAGTTATTCTTCTAGTTACCCATCTTCAAGCAACAGCTAATGTACTTCCTCACAAATATATTTTCAATGTTATCAAATACTGTTCTCTGGTTTCTTACTTCTTCAGCTTTAAAATGGCACATTTATAAGCATTCACACATTAAAATCATGACAAATCACAATTATTCTGTTTTCTTCATATCACTGCCCCAGGTAGTTGGAGATCCGGTGGGCAGCAACATCGCGTGCAGGGCCGAGGCCATACCACAGCACTAAAAATGCACAACGCGGTCGAGCAGATAGCAGATGAATGAGGCGGGCTGCGGGACTCTTACACTCAGCCTGCAAAATCTGACAGGTGTGCCTATGTCTCCAACCACCATGTAAGTGCAGAGAAAATACACTTGGTTGTCTAAAATGTAGAAACAAAAGCTCACTTCAGGCTAGCATACAAGACACTCTATCAGCATGCCTATAATCAAAAACAACTCAGAAAAGTAAGATCATCTCTGGAAGAATGGACATCAGTGAAGAGAATGCAACTAAGTCATCAAAAAAAGTCTTACTACAAAGCAAAAGAAAGAAGAAAAGTCCTTACCTTCTTAATATTTTCAATTTATGTTAATAAAACCCAAGTTTTCCATTTTTCCAACCATCACTGCTCAATGACTATGAAACTAAGAAATAAGGAAACATCAACCTGCCACAGTTAAATTTTAATAATGAGGTAATGTTAAATCCTTATCTTGAAAGACCTGTAAAGTAACAATCTTCCTTCTCTTTCTCTAATATTCTTCCTTCTCATTTTTGAATACTGAGATCCAGGAGGAAAAAGATGATTGCACCTTAAAACTCAATTTACTTAGACACTGACTTTTAAAGCTAATTAGAGAAAGATCTTTAAAACCAAAATTAAAATTTAATTACCTACACCTCCTCTGTCTCCTTTCTCTGGGCTTTGTTCTAAAATGCAAATATCTTTGCTTGCTAAAAGAAAAAAATGTCAGCTCTTGCAAATGTTCTACTCCTCTCTGTCAAAAACTTATGTTTCAGTATGTTTTAATGAGCTGCACTCTCAGTTTTTTGGATATGTCCTTCATGGATTTCATTAAAACATGCTGGATTATCTCGTTACCTGTTTTAACACTACTGCTATAGATGTAGGAAAATGCACTTCTAGACTCCCAGAGGTTAAAATTTTTTGCAAAATTTGTTCCTTCTTCAAACAGCTGAGGGACAGTAGAAGCATCATCAACTTTGCTGTTGCTGAAGTTTTGTGCTTACACCAAAGACCATGCCTGGCTAATAAGACTCTGGTATTTACTTACACTATGATGAAGACACTGTATTTTGCACCTTCATTCACAAGTCACGTCGCAGTGCAGGCAAGGGTTTGCAATCACAGGAGAAAATTCCTAGCTGCTTTAAGTTGATAATGCTTCATCGCTCTGTGCCACAAGAAAGAAGTTGGCAGATATTTTTCTTGCCACAACTTTGACAAAACCCTCAAAACTGAATGGTAAAATTGCTCCTGCTAGTGATCGCAGTGCAGTCATGTGAAAACTATACATTGTTTATGTTCTAAAGGCTGTGGGTAGGCTCAGAAACACTCACTTAGAGGAAGAAGTTTGCAGCTTTTTTCTGGACAGAAGGACAGAAAAATAGATGCAACAGTAGGATTGAGACTGTAACATGAAGAGCTCGGGTGGGGAGAACCAGTAATGCTATAAGGCGTATAACTCATATTACAGCTCTTTCATCAGTGAGTTTCAGCCGGCGGAAACCTGCTGTGGTGCCAATGTCATGATACCCTTCTGGTCTCCAGGCCACCACTGTGCCTTTATACGAGGAGGAAAAGGCGGGGGGGGCACAAAAGTGCCATTACTTTGCAGTACCAGGTATTAGGGGTTCAGAACTACTCAGAACTACTCAGCAGTGTACATCCGGTTCTGCCTTGTACTACAATAAACTTCCTTTCAACATCTGCTGCCAGCAGTGCCTCATGCATCACGACATCACCTCTACATGTGAGGTGAGAATTCCTGTGTGGATCATATCCAGATGCCAAAGAGTTAAAACATGCTTAACTGCAGTTCAGCAGGTGTGTGTGTAACTAGCAAGTGATTTTTTTGTCGAACAAAGCTGGTATTGGAATCTCTTGCCTTCCCTACTTTCCATCAGAACCTAATGCCGCATCCACTGGCTCATGAATTACCGTAGTAATTGTCTTTACAACAAGGTAACAGTCAGCACGGCCAGAGAGTTGCGGAGCCTCCACGCTGTCCATCAGCATCACCTCCGTGGCTCCTGTCCAGTGAAGGAAACCTTACCGACCAGCCGTTTCCTCGGCAAACAGTGAGGAAGCAAAAACCCACAGCATTTCTACTAGCGTTTAGAAGGGGGAAGAACCAAACTTCTGGAGTACTAAAGACATTACAACAGGACATCACCAAATGGTTCAGTGTGTACACAGGATATGGTAAACAACGGGTGAACAGTGACCAAGTTACACATGATGGCTTTTTACTTCATTTATGTTTGAAACAGTAAGGTAAAAGGTATTTCTTTGCCGATCAACAGATGAATGCTCCATCTTTGAAAGTGTTTGGCTGTTGATCTGGCATGTCTCCAGGTTTCTGGAGAACCACCTACTCACTGAGCAGGTTCTGGGTACCCAGCCCTCTCCTCCCTGCAGGCTGGGGCGTGGTATGACTGGCTCCAGCCTCGCCCCGCTGCAGAGAAGTACACAGATCATCAAAAACCCAGCTATGTTTTTTCTGACATAAAAGTGACCACTTACATCCAGCTCACATGCCACTGTGAGGACGGAGAGGCCAACAATTTTGGGTTATCAACACCTGGAGGTGGATCTGAACCCCTAAATCCATATAACTTCAATACAGAAATTATTTAGACAGATTTTTAACCGAAACATAATAGTTATGAGAACCAAGAAAACTGACTACAATCAGTTAAAGTTTGTGGGGTGTTTTGTCAGAAATGATCTGTGCATGCATTTTCACATCTACATGCACAAAATTCAAAGAAAAAAAGAACATATTGGAAGGAATAGCCTCTATGCATGCTATTGAGTTTCCGACACAGTGAAAAAAAAATTACAGCTAACATCTATAATGATAGAGTGAACATAGTCCTGAACAACTATTAAAACTGACTAACAGCTTCTGCAATTTTAACGGTGGTTGCTCTTGTTTCCATGACAGAAACATTTCCTAGGATTATTAGAAACGTGTTGGTACATTCACAAAACACGCTTTCATTTAAAGTGCTATCAAATCTCTGTGAATTTCGCTGAGCTCCTATCTGCCACTGCTGACCGCGAAGGGTACAAGATCTCAAGCAGAACGAGGAAAAGGCCATGTCATGTCACCCCATGTGCTCAGATAGACAATTTTTAGCAGAAGGCTCTTCTGCGTGCAGGGACTAATACAGCCTAAAGGCAAAGCATAGAGCATAAAGATCTCAGGAATATTGTTTTCTGTCATTCACCTACACATAGCAAGCTGAATCCCTGAAGAAAAATCAAGTATTTGCGTGTTTAGGTAATGAGATGAAATGCCACCAACCTTCCTCATTCAGGGGGGATGCCAGACAGTGGCACAGCCATACCCTTAACATGGGAGGGCACAGAGTGCGGCTCTCTGCAAGATGCAATGCTGTACCTGACCTTTCACTGAGGGCAGGTCAGACTATGGACTGGGAAGATGTGAAGTTTGGGGACTACACAAACCTAATGGCATCCAATTACATGAGTGGGGAATAAAAAGCTCCAGCTATCAGCACAATCTGCTGAAATCTTCTCATTAACTCAAAAGGTTAAAGATCACTTTCTGCAGAAAACTCCAGTGTTCCCAGTAGCCAAACAGGGAGTAAGACAATTTAGACTACACTGGAAGTTGTTAGTTAAATTGTTCGGATAATGCCCACAATGGGACAATAAAACAGAACATCTGCTGTTCTCCAAAGGGTGACACACCAACAGACATCTTGAATTCTTCTTCTTTACTAGAAACAGGTTATAATAATACACTATATTCCCTTCTATTTTAAAACCATACCTAATGAGCAGGAGGAAACTAGCTGCTGCTTGAAGCATGTCCAAAGCTGACCATTCCTGTCTATCCTTACATATACTTTACAAAGTTCCTTAGAACCACAGGGAGCTTGAATTTGTTCTCTTCTGGAAAAGCAGAAAATTTTCTACACCTTGGAAGAACTTTGGCAACGTCTTTCTTTTTTTCTTGTATGTTTAGTTGAGTTGTTGTTGGTTTGTTCCCCCCTCACCCCCTTCTTTTTTTTTCTCTCCTCCCATTTACAACCCTGGAAACATGTGATTTACGCTGCATGCGTAAACCTCTCCTCCTTTTTTTTTATTTCACATTAGCAAGGCTGAAGAGAGTCAAAAATTATTCCTAAAAGTTCAAAACCAAGAATAAGCAAATAGGAGCCTCAGCTGAAGTTCAAAAAGAAATCTCACTACATGAAAGACAGTTCATGATTTTTTGGATCAATGACTTTTCATGCTTGCAGTTGCCAGTTTTCATTATAATTTGTGATTGGTTCTAGCCCAGAGATGAAGATCATCTTTTAGTGGAGAAACAGCTTTAGCCAGAACTAACAGAAGATATTTACTGAAATACTACGGTATATACTTCATGCCAGAATTTGTCAGGCTCCCAGCAGCTAACTTTTCCAAGCTGTCTCCACACCACAAGCCTCGCTCCTTGTGTCATCCTAGAATGTGCTACAACAATTTCAAATATCTGCATGCAGAAAGGGAGCATGAGGAGGATATATGTTTAAAATTGTAATGATTACTATTCATTTTATACTAGTGAGGAGTTTTCATTCTGTTTCATTCTTCAAATGAGATTAATAAGGTATTTATTGTTCTGCAGCCCAAAACATATTGATACACTGAAATGAGAAAAGAAGGGGACAGCCAGCATATATATTACTTGGTCCTCTTCCATTAGCAGGAATAATTGGAGGCTGTTGCCTGAACATGAGGAATCCCAACCGATTCAAAGGAAAATCAATAGCCCAGGACAGGTTACCAAGGAAGTGATCTGCCAGTATTGGGTTGGACAACAGTAGTCTGCAAAACCCCTCAAACACATTGCATTTTCTACAGAGCAGGAGAAAAATGCTGTTACAACTGATCTGGCAACTGAATGACTCCCTCTGCACCTGAACACAGTTGAGTGCCTTGTGCTGCTACTACATAGACTTCGCTCTCTCCAAGATCTCCCTGCAAAAAAGAGGAGAAGTTGATAAAACCCCTGCTGGGGGCAGACAGCAGAGAAACCAGGGAAACAAAGAAACTCCAGTTCCCCCAGTTCACAGGAGGCTGTGGCCTGGGCTGCCTGCACATGGGCTGAGGGACAGAGTACTTGCTTCCCCAAGTGTCATGCATCCAGAAACAGCCCCTGCAGCATCAGGGCTAACAACTTCAATCAATGAGAAAACATATCCAGGAGTAAAGCAGGAACATCGAAGGGTCCATTCAACTGTCAACATGGAGCCGCAAAAGAGGAGCTACCTTTCTGGATCAAAGCTGCGCTTTGATGCCACAGTCAAGATGTAAAGGAAAGCTGTAAGAGCACTATGGTGACCAATACTCAGCATCCATGGCTTCCCCTACCCAGCTTGTAGCTGTATATCTGTAAAACCCTGCTGCTACAACCAAAAATAAAATTCACTGTAACAGTATTTTTTAACTTAAGTTCTCCACAAAGGCTCTTCCGCGTCTCAAAAGGAAGAAAGTTACCTTTGCATAACAAAGCCACAGGAGAAGAGAGCCATCTCCTGTACTGATGGAGCCATTTCTTTAACCCACCTGAGAGCAATGAATTTTAGGGAACAAATCTTAGTATCATCATTTTTACTTTACATTAGAATTTAGAAAGCTTTCTGGTACTAAGACCTCCTTAGCTTATTGATTTTTCAATCCATGTATCCTTATGAGGTTTGTACACAGCATCTGGAGATTCACGGAACAATCACGGGGAAGATGTACAAGCCACGGCGAGCAGAACATCCATAGGCTCTCATCAAGCAGTCAATGTACTTCTAGCAGGACATGGCCTCTGTTTTTTGAAGTGCTTAGTTCAAAATTGAAGCATTAAGAAATGGTTCCCATATATTTTGCCAAACTACACTATTTTTACATTAAACATGGTGCTTCTGACTGAAGAGTATTTTACTGTTTAATGAAAGTAGCTATCTTGAATTTCACATAAAATAAGAGAGCAGAAGAATAGTTTATTATTGTTTAGTTACCTACGTTTATGCAATCTCTGAAGGCAGAGTACTTTAACAACTGAGGGCTAGAATATTTATTTTGTATGGGATGTCAAAAAAAAAATCTATCACATTAAATAATATCTGAGATACTCATCACTGCAAATAAAAAGGCTATTTAAAACAGAGAACCTTCTTGCAGATTTTTTTTTAAGGTCACTGCAGAACAAAAGTAAATCTGTATGCATACAGACACACGATAATTTTAGTTGGGATCTTGTCTGTACAGAAACTGAAACATTATCTTCCATACCATTCACATAAACACTAAAAATATTTCTTAAATATTTCTGAAACTAAATAGCTTTCTGAGAACAAGTTCATTACTTCAGTGTTTCTTCTCTGGAACTTGTAAAGCTATTTTAAAAGTTATTAAGCCATGACATAATTCACTCGTGTCTCAGATGAGATTTGGATTTATGTGTTTTTAAAACATTTGAAAATACTTTCAAAGGATGTTTAATATTCTTTCTCTTAGACCCAAGTTCAAATTTAGGGGCAGAAAAAACATATCCATTGGTCACGTAACATATGAAAAATGCAAACTTCCTCAAAAAGTTTAAAAAGGGAGCTAAGACTGAACTTAAATGGGAAATCAAGTCTGACTCCAAATAATGGAGGGTGTCCCCTCCTCTCCACAACAGAACATTTCTAAGAGAGGGGCTCTTCATCATACCGCAAGAGGAAAGGCTCACAGAGGAACGACTCTTGGATGCAGGTATTACAAAACACGCTGCTGGACAAGAGGGCAGGCTGAGCTGCTCCCAGTTCCATGCTCATCACCAAGCACCTCTCACTCACCTCCCCCAGTCTTACTGGTTCTTGGAATACAACCATGACTGTACTTTTTGTGTAATTACTGCGACAATTCTAAAGCAGATTAAAATATTTTCTGACATTACCAACACTTGGTTGCTCTCACGTTCCTCAGAAGCAGTTGGGTTATCTCAGCTATGACTACTGGACTAAGAACACCTATCAAGTGTAATATTTTTTTGCTCTTTCAACATAGCTGGAGAGAAAAACAGTTAAACATCTCTGAGAACCTCACTGTTCCTTGTCAGAAGCAGCACCTCAGCACGGCTGCGAAGCAGCTACACTGAGAGGAACAGGAGCCAAAGCCACCTACGCCTACACTCATTCGGATGTTCATACTCCTCACTCCTGGCTGGCACAGGGACAGCATGGGGATGTCGGTCCCCTCGGCCTGCTAACTCCAGGAGACAGAGACAGACAGAGATTATGATGTTCAGCACACCCATAACGTAGAGGTAAGCATGTAACATGCCCCACCAGGTCACTGAATCATGCTGCTGCAGATATCCCCATCAAACAGTCCCTCCCAACACCCCTTGCTGACCACAGAAGGTTTGCAGATCTTGTCCCTGTGCACATTTTGAGCTTTAGGAAGTACTGTGATGCAGCCAGAGAGGACAGAAAGCCACCTTTTCAGTAAACGGCACTTCACAACCCCATTCCTGAAGGGTTTTAACAATTTTGTTCTCCTTTTCATTTTACAACAGAGGAAAAGGAAAGACGTGGACATCACACGCTTTGAATCACATTCCTGTGGGACTCACCTGGAAATGCCTAAAGAAATAAAAACTTAATCCACAAAAATACAGTATTAAGTTCTTTAATGAAATATACTTTTACAGGTCTTGCTGTCAAGAAAAAACAACCTCGCTGGACCCAAACTGGAGGATAAAAGCCTTTGCATGAATAAAACAAGCACAAAAACTCTTAGATCAAAATTCAGTCAGCAGCATGAGGCTGAAAAATTTTTCTTACTGATTTATTACATGACAGTTTGCTTGTCTAGCCTTTCCAAACAGCTATCTAACATTAGAGTGAGGGCAGCAAGAGAGAAAATTGCTGCCTAAGTGGCAGGTTTGTTATTGTTTGACAATTCTAAAGAGTTCACTAGAAACTTCTAAAAGCAGCATCTCTAATTCCCTGAAATTACTGATAATCGGCCAAGTGAATGGAGAACAATTATGAAGAAAATTGAATGCTTCCAAATGCCAATTTGCTGTATATCCTGAATTAATATTGCATAAGCATTTTTAGTCTCTCACTGTAAGAGAAAAGGAATGAAAACCTAAGCCCACAGCCATTCTTGCATGGCTTTCCTTACAGAATTTTATATCATCATCATTTTTGCACTTCATAATCACAGTTTGCATTTATGAGGTGGCTTACATCTTTAAGCTATCTTTCTTTCCAAAAAAAAAAAATTTGTAAGATAAACTGACTTCTGCATTGAATATTCAACAATAAGCAGTCATGCCATAACAGCATGAAGCCCCCAAATACAACCAGAGATATAAGCTGTTTTTTCCTACTAATTAAATTGAGACTGGACTCAAAGCCGTCGTTGCAAAATAGTCTCAGGAATTTTTCGTGGTACAGCTAAGCCAGCAATTGGCCATGAAACATGGTAAAGAGGAAAAATACTCTGGGAAGAAAAGGGCTCAAGATGTCCATTTTTCAGCTGAGCCAAAACAGATCAGTTGTTGTTTGAGGGGCAAGAAATTGTATAAAGTTAATGCAGACTTTTTATCAGCCCCAGTTTCCTGGGTAGCATCTCAGTTGCCAGGCAGCCTCCTCAGGAGAACAAGACCAGCCAAAGCCATGGTGATGGAACCAGATACTGTTCATCCTCCTTAATCCACACTAAGGAGGAGCTAAATCAAAAAGGAAATGCAAAAAACCTTTACAGCAAATTTTCTCTTTAAAAAAAAAAAACAAAAAAGAAAAAAAGGAAAAACCCCACCATGCTACCTACCTAAAAATGAAACAGGAATGGATGAATGAGAAACCAGGTTGCTAGAGGGTTTGCAGGAGAAATGGGTATTACAGCAGTATAGCTAGAGAAAGACAAAGTGTGGCAGACAGGATGGGAAGACTACGGAACTGGCTGGAATGAACACCGTAGACAAGGAGGGAGAGTGAAGTTAGAAAAACTGCAACAAAACAAGAAAGTTATAAGAAATCAAATAGAGAAGAATGTTAAATGAGAAAAGCACAAGTCCAAGTATGTGAAGAACCATTTGTTACACACACTGCAGCACTACAGTGAAACTCCAAACAAGTCTCGTAACTCAAATTCTGAAGACACCCTGTGATCATCCTGTCAAACACCTATATAAGCCCAGGTACACCGTGCAATAACATCTGCATTTAGGCTTTTAACTTCTGTTGGAAATACAGAAAAATATTGACTTTAATTTCAAGACGTCAGGAGACAGAGAATCCATCAAAGCCCCAAGACTGTCATTTTTAAAGCTCTGCAATTCAGCAAACGTCTTCTACATCTGAGACATCCGCAGTTTGTGTTTCAGGAAAGGTAATTCAAAATGTCATCATGCACTTATACAAATCTAAGATTACACAAAATACCATTTTTCATTTTGTGATTAACACTTGAGAAATAACAAAAGTGTAATCATGTGGGATTATCCTTCCTTTTCATGTCTAACTTCTTTTTGCGGTTTCCGGCATGGAGCAGGTCTCCAATTCTACATATAGTTCAGCAAAGAGAAAGAAAGGAAGAGAGGGAGAGCAGCAGAAACCTGCTCCTCTCTCATACTCATACATCATTTACATAGCTCCTAGGGTAATTGTTTATATGGCAAAGTAACATCAAGGTAACAGTTACGTATTCTTACTTGTCCCCAGGGAAGTAAGCACTCCCTGCTACGAGCTACTTTTTTTTTAATTTTTCTTTTCTGACCCATGCTTCTTTGTTCTTCAATTCTACATGCCTTCTCTTTTTTAGTTTCTGCCTCTGTTTCTGATCACAGGCTGGTAAGACGCGGTTGTCTCCTTTCTAAAATTTCCATGAAGCATCAGGTTAACCCAGCTGCAGCGGGGTCTCTAATGTGGAAGTCAGCAAATGGAAGCAGAAGGAAGGAACATCAAGTCCCCCGTTAACCTTCTCTCAGGTTAAAGACTCATCCCTGTCACACATGGTGAGCACCTCATGTTCCGCAGCTTGATAACTACAGACAGACATAAGGAGCCTTCAGCAGCAGCCTTACCTTTGACATTTCCTCACTTTTTATTGTCAAAAATGACCCTTCAGGTGTCTTAAAGCAAATGACGGGAAAAAATAGTAGGGCGGAAAAAACCAGTTAAGCAAACAAGAACAAACAATTTATATTGCAGTGCAATGGGGAAAAAAGTAAGAAAATAGCTATGGTTAAAATGAACCAAATGCACTTAATTTGTCTGTTTGAGGTAAAAATTAAGGCTACAAATTAAGCACAAGTATCTCTGAGTTAAATTTACCATCCATCTTGCTAAAACTGTGACTTCAAGATAAAGAACTTTTTCCTAGGTAAGATCAAGTAAACACTGTATTTTCTTCACATTACATATGCCACTCACTTAAGGTAAAAAAAAGAGCAGAAGTGAAAAAAACCACCACAAATACAGCTTTCCTTACAAAAGTCATTATTTTTGATAGCAGACAATGCATTATTGAATTTAATTACTTTCTAAACTTACTAAATTCTACAAAATGTGGTCAATTAAATGCCTTCCTCCCACAGAGGTCTGAAACTCTGTTCCTTTCTGAGAAAATTCTAACTATGTACCAATCTTATCTGCCTTCATACAGAAAACGTTGAAAATCTCTTCTCCTAGAACTCAAGACATCTGCTAGATCCCAGAGGCATAGAGAAAAACACAACATTGATTCACAAGGACTCAGTGCCTGTTAAACACGACTGGATTTGCAGAAAAACCTTGAAAGCACATGCACTCAGAAAAATATTTAAAACATCTGGTGAAATCTGAATGAGAGGAGGGGGGAAATACAAGCCCGTAACATCAGAACAAATTAAAGTATTTCATTAAATATATTTCTCACCCTTAGTAAAACATTACGACTTTGAAAAAGAAAAATTGAAATGAACGGAGCAAAATCCTAGCCCTGGGAGAATTCAGAAACTGAAGCTGGTACATGGCACATACAGCATAGCACAAATTGCTCAGTATGAGTGAAGCTGATGTACTGCCTTGAGGGTTTGAGGAGTAATTTAATATTCAATTCAGCCCATAATAGGGATCCTATGCGAAGAAATCACATCCACAAAATCGTTCTGGTAAAATGCAGAATGAAGTAAGACTCCCAGAAGCTTGCCTGTGCTCGAGCAGTCACACAGGTAATCCCCACCAGTATCCGTATCACAATAGTACCCTGAACTCACAGCCACTGAGAACTTAAGAAAATTCTAATATAAAAGTGCAAATGAGTTTACACGTGCACACACTGTGATCCTCCATGAGCTCATCCTGCTCGGCGCGTAACCAGGTGGCTGCGTGCCACAACAAGGCGGCTGCAGGGTCCAACCCCGGGGCAAAGCGCCCACTGCCCTGAGCACTGCACCCCTAACGCTGCTGGGGCACGGCCACCCCACTGCCACACAGCAAACCCCCTGCCTGCATGCTCAGGAGTGCAGCTGCTCACTCCCAGAACCAGCAAGGACACGGCTCAAGCATGCACTTTGTTGGTACTCTCATCTTCCATGGGCTTTCTCGATTTGGTGCCACCACAACGTTCTACTGCACAGATGAGCTGCCATCAGACACACACAATTTAGGATAAACTCTTCAGCTAACGCAAGAAATACACACACGAAGCTGTAATAAACAAACATCTATGTATGTTCGCAGCTGCAGTTCTACGGAAGTTTTCTCACTTTTGGGGGCTAGGTTTTTAAACAGTTCAGTTTTCCCCTCCTTCCCTTCATTACTGCTTACACATGGCTTCTCCTCCTCCTCTTCCTCCTCCTGGAGGCAGCCCTGCTCACCATGGTGAGTGCTCTGGCAGAGACCCCCTTCTGACTCTCAGCTACATGTCCCACGCTCGTGGCCACTGCCAAAGTGCAAACTAGAACTACTATCTCATTAATACCATCAATAACTGCAAACGGATTTCCCTCTACCTTTATGAGTGGACGAAGTGAAAATACTTAATTCACAGTAAAATAACGTTTTAAGCAACATAGCAAAGAGCTATCGGAAAGCAGGATTACGGGAAGACTTTACCCATTTATGTTTTATTACTTTAAAGGTGAACTCAAAACCGAGGTAGAAGTAAATCATCTGTAGGTACAATACTCACAGAAATATTGCCTACTATGTCAAACTAGAGCAGCAACTTTATTCACTCAATGAATATTTCTCATAGATAAATGTCAGACAGTTCATTTGAAAAAGCAGTTCCATAATTTTTTCACTGCAGCACTCCTAGAGAGCCCTTCATTTTTATTTATTTTTCCATGAGACGAGAGCCCAACTAAAATTTTAAATAGAACATGAAGAGACTTCGTTGTGAAAGATCCTTCAGATGGAAATCAAGAAAGTCAGGCAGTGCTTGACCTAAAATCCCTCTGTCATCAAGTGAAGGTCTTAAACATCAAAGCTTAAAGTGGGTTGGAATAGAGAAGCTAATGCCATTTTAAATTTTGGTGGAGAAAGGTTTCATACACAGAAAAGATTTCTGAGGTTTTTGTTCTGCACAAAAGCAGAGATCAAGAGAGGACTTACCAAAATCCATTGGAATATTTATCTGTATATTGTGTAGAACTGGTTAACGATGCAGCTGCGTCCCTCCTCTAACTTGTCAGAAACTGGTGAACATAATTTTATTATTTTATAATCTACTAAAAATTAGCTGCTAGCATTGCTTCAAGCGTTCTTTCATTTGAAACAGTCTCATCAGTTGTTCACTGGTACTCTGCCTGCAAACCTGCAAAGGCAGTTACTTTAATGGCCTATATTCAAGGCATAGCTCCTTGTCCCAACCACCCATTCAGAGGCTGAGCATGTTTACAGAGATCCTTCCTCTCCCAAGCCCATGGGGAGCCAGGATACCCTGAAGAGCAGGAAGGGCAGGATAGCCATAACACCCAGACGCTGCACGGTGTGTGAGGGAGCGAGGTACGGAGGCACTCAACTGCACAGAACAAGAAAGAGAGCTCAAGTCCTTCAGCGGTCATTAACTCCACGTCATGCTTGTTCCCCCAGACACAGGCTGGCTTTTCAGTGCCACACAGCATGACCTTTTGTGCTTTGAGGTCTGAGAATGCGTGGCAAGAAAAAGTACAGCTGCCTTTTTGCAGAGGTTTACCACATAAAGTGACTAGATGCCAGTGTCAGACCCAAGGCAGAATGTACTGGTGGTTTAACCATAAAATTCCATGCAAGTTTCTCAAACCCAATTTCACTCTGAAAAACCTAACATGGAACTATCTGCATTTATGACAGACTGTCTGCAACCCGACTATAGTTCCCAAGCATAATTATGGCTGTGTAGGAATTTCCTGGGGCCATGTAAAATTGCTCTGTGGGTCAAACAGAGAAACTGTTGGCTTTGTAAAACACCACTTAGCCTTTCTCTTCCAAATATACAAGTGTTGATTTTTAAGGCAATAAAGGCAACATCCTACTTCATTTAAAAAAAAAAAAAATCTTTTGTATAAAAATCTACTTCTACAGTGTGAGGTAAAGCACATGCAGCATGGGATCCACAGACATCGATTTCAAAACTAGTCAACTCTGTTTACACTCTCCGATCAATGGAGGTTAGCCAGGGCAGCTAGTCTAGGCCATACTCCATCTCATCCCAAAATAAGCTGTAGAACAGGTCAGATGAACTCACCCTGAAGGTGTCCATTCCTCTCTGGGAATGAGAAACTGGGCTGTCTCAAGTCTTTAGCTCAGATGTAGAACCCGAAGTCTGTCGATACTAACCTCATCCATTGTGCCTGCTTTGAATCAGCTGTTGCTCAGCAATTGCCAAGAGAGTCCCAATTTTACTTCCAGTTGTGAACAAAGCGGTACAGAGAGCTGAATCAAATACTAGTCCCCAACTCATCCGCACATCTTCCAGAAGCTAACACAATAGCTTGGTATTGCTGTCATTGTATGGCCCTTTACTGTATGTATGCAAGTAGTAGTACAAACATTTTATCTTAACCTAAACACCTTTTGCTTTTTTTTGGAAACCCACATGGTCCCCAACTCCATTCCCACATAGATAATCACTTCCAGTTCCTGTAAATCCAGAAATGCTGCCAGAATTAATTACCTAAATCCATAACCGAGGCAAGAAACACAGACCTGGAACACAGCCCAAGCTCACATCCACCTCCAGTCCCAAACAGCCAAGCTCTGGCATCGGCCCAGGTGGCAGAAGTCCTCCCAGTAAGGCGGCCGCTGTGTCTCAAAGGGGGATGCTGTCTGCCCCTGCAGTGTCACAGAGCAGAGAGGAGAACAGGCAGTGGGCTCATGCCTTGTTTCGGCTCACACCAGGTTCATGGGCTCAAGCTGGGCTTGTCATCCCCACGGCATCCAGTACCATTGGGGGCCAAAACCTCTGAATAGAAGTTTTTCGAAATACATAAGCTTGATTCTCACCGTAAATGCTTAATCTGCCCCTAACATGAACCCACAGCATTTCTGAAGCTGAAGCTCATCTTACACACTTTGTATATGATTTACAACAAGAGATGGGTGGAAGAAAGAACAAATTTTATCTTTTTAAAGGTATGAAGTAAGGCAATAAAGTAATGGAAAGTTATTTCTCCTCCACTCCTTTATTTCTGTGTCATCTTTCAGTCCTTTCTCAGTGCATGAGTAAACAAAAAACAAACTGAAAAACAAGCCTATTCAACTAGCAGCCATCTGTCCCTGTTTCATCCCCCTCAAAAGAACATGTCAAAAGACACACAATTTAAAGCAACTTCTTCCTAGTAATCTCCCAAAGAGATGGTCTATCTCCAAAACACATCCCCGCCTGAAAAGGGTATGTGAGTTCACATGCTGCAAATGCAATAATGAAGGGAACAAGAAGATACCTTGTGAATTAAAAACAAAAGCAAGCAACATGCTCCCACTGAAGTAAAGTTCTGCCTAATTAAGGATATATTTTCACTATAATATCTTACAGCCTTGGGCTTGTGGTCAAAAATAACCACATGCTTCTTTGGCAGAGTGGGGGGCACGTGCTAGCTGTTGGACTGAACACAGAGTAATGCTGTAGACAGCACGGCACAGAGCCCCCAGCATCACAACGCTCTTCACTAGCCCTACAATACCCTTCCCGGAAGATCAGCCCACTTAGGATGAAGTGAATAATTAAGCACATTTGACAAACTCCGCATCCTCTCCTGCTGGCAAATTGTCTGCGAGTAATTTATGTCAGTAGTCTACCCCCTTAGAGACCAATGCTGTTGCCTGAAAGCAAAACAAAACCCAACCAGGAAACCAGTTACTCTCACGGACTGGTGGTTCTGGATATTAAGGATGCCTTGAAGCATACTGTTTTATCACATTTCAGAATAAGTATCTATAAATACCGCACGAGGTTTTTAGAAACTGTCGGATTAAAAAAAAAGAGTGTAATATGTACACATGCCTCCATAAAGCAAAAATTTCACAGGCTGGTTGTCTGTACCGTGAAAAAGTACTCCCTGCTCATTTCAGATTCATGCTTCTTTCCCTTCACTGTGCTCCTTCTTGTTTGCTTACAACGAAGTAACAAGAAATAAAGGAGTATTGAAGAAACGATCTATAGGAAGAGTTATTATACTTACTGATACATATGTGATGACAAACTCTTTCAGTAACAAATAACTATCACAATGGGATTAAACCCATGATACCACAACACAATGAACTTAGCAGCTACACTGTAATGTTTGTTTGGATAAAATGGCGTAACTTTTTTGCATATATAAAAATACAGTTCCCTTAAGGAAAAACTTACCTTTCATTTCAAGAAGGGGAAAATAAAACCCAGCAACAATATCACCACCACACATGCATATCAAAACGTTCTCAGAATACAGGTGTGATTTCCATAATAGCTTATTGTTCAAGTGATCATTAAATCTATTTAAGATGTCAAATTTAGATTAATATCCAAACCTGACTTCTTAAACTAGTTCAACACCCCACATCTTCATAACCCTTCTTTATTATCTCTCTTGTACTACATTCTGTAACAATGGTACAAAATACCACCAGGTATCAGATATGATACCGCATTTTTATTACTCCCCATTGTCAGTATTCAAAGATAGAAGTCCCCTCCATATGGAATGACATCTTGAAAAGCCCCATGATTGCTCCGGTTTCCTCTAGAAAATCCAGTAAGTTCTAAAATTCTTTAATTCTTTGCTTTATTGGTTTCAGGGATTTTTTTAATCTTCCTGGAAGCTACAGTATTTTGCTTGATGGTATACTGAGAAGATGGAAGATATTAAAGGTTAATTTAGAAACTTAAGCAGTTTAAAATCCATTTGTTTTTACAAATGTGTCACGGCCTCATCAAAAACACATGGTTTTTAAACTGCTCAACAATCCCAAATTAACAGCAGCGCACTACGCTTGGAGAAAACACCAACTGGGGATCACTCAAGTCAGAACCGTGCTGTAGAAAGAACAAATTTAGCCTCATGGAAGAAAGCAGCACCTGGTACTGATTTTTTCGTTCAATAACTCTGCCTTTAAAACAATCACATCCTTGATAAAGCTACAGGGATAAACGCAATAAGAATTACTAAATGGCGAGAGCACCAGAAGGTGAGGAAACAGAATTTGCTAAATCTTTTCGTCGAACTCCAATGTACGAGAAACCTTCCTTTTTCAGCTGCCAACAGCTTGGTGTAAGCCTCAGTTCGAGGTTCTTTTCATATTATTCAACACAGTAAAGGAAACATCTGAGAACCTGGCAAGGAAGTAAAAGCGGGAATGATGGTGAGAAATTGTTTGGAATTCATTCTTGGAACAACAGGCGCCTAAGGCCAGCTGGTCACCAATGAAGATTCCTGACCAAGGAGACTCACCGTGGAAAGCTGACCTGACCCAAAGCTCGGTGGAGCTAGTGGAAAACCTCCCAATGGCTTTAGCGAGCATTGTCTGTAAAGCCAAGATCTTTCATTACAAATGTGGATCACTTTCTCTACATATTGTAAGCAGTTAACTCCACTTGATAAGCTACAAACATCTGGTTTTTGAGGAACTAATATTACTCTTCCTCCCTCTTCTAATCTCTTGGCTCCTTAGTTCTTCGACATTTGAAAATGGCTTTATTTCCATATACAAAGCTGACTCACAGCTGAATAAGGAGTCAAAGAGATACAAACAAGAATGAAAAAGTTTCTAATGGCCATATGTGGGAATGAGTGTGGAAACCATCATCATTTTTGAAACCAGAACAAATATGAACTCACCTCTGCAATTCTTTGCCAACATATTAGCACGCAGTGCTCCAAACCTTTAAACAAAGGCACTTAGAAATATTAACAAATTAATTCTCAAAAAATGCATTTGGGACTCTAGATAAATACTTGTATCAAATCAGCAAAGTGCCATATTTAATACCAGTAATTTTAAAATTTGAAATTCACACACTTATATGCTCACACCTTTAACTGGTTTGCTTAATATGGAATTTTTTGAACACTCAAATTGTGATATGCTAAGAAAAGACACATATTTACGACGGACACAAGAAGTGGCTCACCTGTGGTTACGAAACAACCCAGTGGGTTACCAAACAACCGAGTGGCTTAGCCAGGAATAGAACAGATCTGCCACCACCAAACAGTTGCCTTCCCGCCTTACAGCACAGCACAGCATGCACGAAACAGCATGCAGAACACGCCTCTGAACCATTCCCACAAAGACTTGCTTGTTACAGGTGTAAACATGATTTTTAGGCCTATAAATTACAAGAAACAGCTTTTTCCCAGGAAATGCCAATTGCCCTTCTCTTAGCAGACATGAAGAATGAGAAGAAGTAATACCTTTGAAGACTTGGACCCTGTCTGTTTTTATCTTTTCCTAATTAAATAAAACAAGCCTTCCAAGGCTTGGCCATGGTCTCCAAAGCATCTTACTCTTTATTACTCTCTCTCAGCTCTCTCCAACTTGTTCACAATTTCTCCAAGTCTGGCACAACTTGTCACTCCAGCTTTAAGTCTTCCTGCTCACAACTATTCCAGTGACCCCACAACAGCATTTCCTTTTGTTCCTTTGATGGGAGAGCATAATACCCAGACACACTATAATAGTGCACTATAATGCCCAGATCCCTCTCACAGTAGTGTACCTAGCTGTTCACTAGTACTGCCTTGCAAAGTACTTCTTTCTTCCTAGATGCACCTCACTGATTTCAAAACTGATTTCTCACTGACTGTGCACATCTCACTGATTTCAAAACAGTTCACCTATGTACAAAGCAAATGCTGAACTGAAACCTTGACATCTATAGTGCTTGAAACTCCATCTTAGTTTTTTATGCAATACTTTATATTCCATTTCAGACATACAAAAATATTGAGAATTCCTTAACCTAAGGGAGCCCTCAGGGACTATGCTTGATACATCCTACCAATCTGTCAGTGAACTACCAAAAACTATTCAGAAAGCAGAGAGAGATCCACAAATTCAAAGGCAAGCAAGGTCATGAACTTTAATATATCACTGAAACCCCACTGAAAGTCTGCACACATGCTCTCACCTGTCAGGAATAAAATCATGCTTATTGCAGGGTAAGAACACATATGCACACAGGAACCTCAGAGCAACAACCATGCTGCTGGAGAAACGATGTGAAGCTGCAGCAAGTTCCTTGCTCCTCTGCACTTTTAGTATATCTTCACAGCCAGCTGTGTACTCGCTTCATAATGTTCTCATCTAGAGTTTTGGGAGGTTTTTGCCACAGTCTGTTCTGCAACCAGAATATGAAACTAATGCCAAGAGTCCTACTGAAATATATGATATAGGTCACTTGAGCAAATAGATCACTGTAGTGCACCATTTCCAGCCACCTCTTAGTAATTTCTTCGACTCCTCTGGCTAGCATTTCAGGGAGATGCTCACCCTTCAGCCTTGACAAGAACCTTACAATTACATATCTCATTTTTAAGGAACTGATGTACCTACCAAAAACATCCTGAAAAAAAAAGCAAGAGTCTTGTAAAAGGTACAGTCAGCGGATCCATGTCACACATAATAGCTTCAAGAAGTAAACTCTTTAATTTTATTAATTATATTTGGATTCACAGAACTACACTGTAACTTTGGAAGTTGTCGAGATCTCTGGAGGTCATTTGGCCCAACCTCTCCACACAAAACAGGACCAACTAGATCAGGTTGCCCAGACCCATGTTCAGCCAAGTTCAGTCCATCTTCAAGGATGGAGATGCCACAACTTCTCTGAGCAGCCCGTTTCAATCTCAAGGTGGAAATTGTTTTCTTAATATCCAACTGGCTTTTTCCTTGTTGCAACTCATGTTTGTTGTACCCAGCAGTAACGCACCCAGGTGAGAAGAGTCTGGCTTCACCTTCTTGATGCCCTCCCACTAAACAGCTGAAGAAAGATCTCCCAGCCCCCTTCTCTACTTTGGGTGGGGTGAAAACAGTCCCCTAACCTCTTCTAATATATTTTCCAAATAATGTTCTATATTAAAAATGCTTTTTAACTGTAACTGCTGAAACGTTCAGAGAGATTTGTAGCATATAATCACATCAAGACCAAGAATTAAGACCACCCTTTACAGAGCTAAATAACGTAAAAGGAAACCTAGACAAAGAGATGACCCTTTGCACAGTATCTTGTGTAGCTGGAAAGGGATTTTATTCACAATATTTAAATGCAGTACCGTGAAACAAACAACTTGGTTCACAGGCAATGCACCCACTGCTGAACTGTCAGTGCCTGACATCCTGTCTTATCTGCCAAATTGCTCATTAGGTTTGGCAATTTTCACCTGCGCCCCCAGTTTATATTTCAGCAGGGAATAAACATCAGTCTGCTTTAACAATCTTCTGCAGCGAGCTTCCAACCTCTTCTCAGAAGGCACGCAGGCACACACACAAAATGCCTCGTGTACTGTACGCTTAGGAAAAAAAATGCATCTCAACTGATGAAATACAAGAGGAAGCTTAACTTGGAAAAGCAGAAGAGAAAGAGCTAGAAAAGAAACAGAAATAAATCAACTGAATTGCGTTTTCACATTGCAAAGCAACATAGGGGGTATGGGCCAGCCTCATTTTTGTTTCCACATAGAGATGGGAAGATTCAACTTGACACAACCCCACCATGTGCAAAGCACAGGCTGTGTTTGTGCATGGGAAAAGATAGAATCCAGATGAACATTACTTTTCCAGCTGGACCTGATCTAGCTAACCTTTCCCTTGCTGGGAGAGGAGCGATGGCGTGATCTATAAACAAACAAAAGTGGTAGCATGGCAACCTGAACAAAGAGACGAAAATCTCAGCCGGCCCTTAAGCCCCAGCCTAACTCGCTGAGACGCTGCCTCTGAACAGAGACCACCCCGTACCCCTCGGGTGCAGGTGAGCGGTAGCACAAAATGGCACAAAGCCACGCTTCTGCGAGCGAACTGCTGAGAAACAGAGCCCAGCTCGTGAGGAAAAAAGCACCAGAGATGTAAAACAAAATGTCTAAAATGCTATAAACCAATTTCAGACGGAATACTGTTTTTCATTTGTTAGAAGTAAAATATTCACCGCCAACCCTGCAATTAGCTAGAAAATTACAATAATTACAGCAATTTTGTATCCCATCTCCAATCCAATTAATAGATATATGACCTTGTCAACATGTAATAATCAGGATCTGCATCTACCACAAAACTGGATGGGTTTTATTTGCTGAATAGAACTTACACAGTAAGAAGATAATTATTTGAAATACTGAGAATACCATTTATATGCTATGCTTCACTTCACAAGTTATAAAGGATATACAATAGAGATATTATTTCCATTTTCAATGTATATTTAAATGAAATTCTTGAAATAGGTATGTTTAATACAGGATATGACTAGACTGGGATTCTAAGCCCGTGGTTTGGAACATTTAAAAACAAAATATATTTAATTGTCAACATAAAAAAAAAAAAAAACAGCTAGATAAAAGAACATCTCTGATTTGTGATATTTATGACTAATTGTTTCACCCATTTTATTTTTGCATGCTTTTATAAAAAAATGCCAAAAGAGCTATAATTCTCACGAACAGTTTTAAAAGTCTTCCGCCTTTCTATAGACCTTTGTATTGTAGGTTCTCAAACCACTTTTTGGTCATTTTAGCAATCACTGAACTAGCCAAGTATTCCATGTATTTTCCAGAATGACACCAAAGATAAGTGAGCTGTCCAATATATCACTGAATTTTATCTGCCCTGTATGATTTTGATGCTCTAACATCAGTGCAGTGTATAATACACCCGATAATCACAAGAAGGAGAAAATGTGTATGTATTGCCTGCTCTAGCCGCCCCTAAGCTGAGAAACCAGAAGGACAGCCTTTTGCCTTATGCATGGGAAATGAAATATGCATTTAGCAGCAGCATACCCTAATGACAGCAAAATGGAAGGGTCCTGAAATTCCAGGATACTTCTTTATTCTGCCATTAATCATTTCCATAATTTAATTCTGTGTTGTAATGAGGCATACTTACAGCTTGAGAAGATACACACTCAATTCTATGTAAGCTAATTATTAAATGTTGTTCGCTTAATTTTACAGAAAACACTCTGCGACAAAATACAAAACCCCTCACACTTAATAGAGCAGTAACTTTTCCATTTGTGTTTTACCTGATTAACCACAGATTTTATCCATTAAAAGAATGAATAATTCCTACAGAGAAGTAATCTCTCAGGAATGACGAATAGCTGTTTAAAACACCCTATTCTGTAGAATATGAAAGAACTCACTGATACTCACTTCTGCTAAGAATTTTCTGGAGTAGACCCACTACAAAAGTTCAGTGAGCGAAATGACAGACACTACATGTAAAAGGGCACACTGCTGTATCCAACTTCATCTACTTGCAGGTACTTTTAACAACAATGAAACTGACACATCAGATTTCACTGCGTGATTTTTCTTCTTAATAAGCTAAAATAGTCAAAGAGCCTGCCTGAGCAAAATATGCGATATATAATTCCTGCTTCGTGGTTTTGCAACAAATGTTTCTCATGTTGAAATAAACAAAATACAGGGATGTTCCTGGCTATGGTTTCTGTTTTTCGAGAAGTGCATTTCTGCAACACAGTAAATGCATGTATCAGCAGGTGTCTTTAAGGCAAGGTGACAAGCAAAACCCAGCAACATTGACAGGTTCAGTAGAAAGTGCTCCTACCTTTAGCCTTCTTTTTACCCTTTTCTTCATCAAATGGAACACAACTGGCAAACTGAAAATTACACTGTGCAGCAACTGCATTTGGAAATTTTGCTGTAATTTTCAGTGTGAGGACTATTTTAAACTGGCAGCACAGAAGGAGCTTATTGCTCCTAAAAGCAGTTTATAAATTATTAAAACAGAAAGGTTTGTTTACTTGCATGCTACAAGCATTTAGGCAGTCTCTCAATTCTGACCCGCTTTCGCTCAGGACAGATAACGAATCATTTTCTCAGCAGCATGAATGGGTGACAGCACTTGGCATCCTTATAAATTAAGATGAAACACACTGGGTCACTGAGAACATTTACTTACTTGCACGAAGGACTGAAGGGGTGACCTCAATTTCACTTGTTGCTTGGTAAGGCTGAAAGGCCGACGCCACGTTGGAGCCAAGCTCACTGCCAAAAATCTCTGGGCTTTGTGTGCCTGTCGAGCTGGCGCTGGTGCCATCCCCTCCATGGTGTGGATCTTGCTCATCAAACACAGCGACGAGCTGCAAATGACAATTTAATCTACTGTTAAAAAACACTTTCAGCAACATCGAAGTGCCATTGTAGATGAGTGTTTCATCATTTCTTCCCACCAAAGAGCTCAAAACATCTATCAGCAGAGACTCAGATCAATGCCTAGATCACAGCATAATCAGCCCAAGGAAAGGCAGCCATAAATTGGATAGCACAAAGGGTCAACAGCTCTGATGGGACATGAAACCCACCACCATGAGATGTGGAATGAATGGCACCAAGTCAGGAATGGAAGGGTCGCACCTGCCTCATCTTACCCAGAAATGCAGAAAATTATCCAAGTGCCAATCGATGCCTTTGCACGGCAATTTATCACCTCTGCTTTGATACCTCTAAAAGCATCACTGCTACAAAGTCAAATCACGAGCAAAACCACATTTCTAAAGAATAAAAACATTCAGTAAGAAATTATGTTAGAACACACTGAAACCTACAGACAAAAAACAAAGCCACCCAAGAGTGTTATAATCACAAGAAGTTATTATCTATTAATCTGCCACCTATTAATTTATTATCTATTAATAAGATTTAAGTTATAGGCTTTCCTTGAAAATTTTCTTTCAAATTAAAGGAGATACTTCTGTCTTTGTTTGCAGTCAGCTTCTCCAAGACAAGCCTAAGAACTTAAGCCCAGCTGGAAACTTAGCCAGGTCACTAATTTATTAAAGAGTATACCATTGCAAGGGAAATAGGAAAAACATCATCGTGGGGTCTGGTAAATCTGAGGTTTTTTCCTAACTCTAAAGGAATACTTTTATTTGAAACAATAATTTATCCCAATTTATCTTTGGTGAAAGAGAAGAGGCCAGCTCTTATACACATTTAATTTAGAACTTAATTTTCAAGATGGGTAAAAACGTTTTATGAGTAACAGCATTCTGCAGCTTATAAATTAATCTATAATGCAATGTTTGAAAGACATTTCCAAGAAAGCATTACATTGTTCCGTCCAAACTGGAAGGGTAAATGAAGCAAATCAACTTAAACCTATGCTTATCTCTGCAAATTGTTTGCTTTGTTAAAACAACACATCAAGCTTCATATAACCTAAAGGAATTGGAGAGAACATTTTTTTCTTTTTCTCTTTTTTTTTTTTTGTGTGAATTTTATATCATCTTATCCTACAGATTTTACTATTACTCAAATCTAAATGATACAAATGTCTGTAAAAAAAATATCAACCTGCAACTGTAAGCCAAATTGGAAACCATTTGGGAATCAGCTTCTGAAAGTACTTTCAGACACTAACTTTTTTTAAAGAGCAGTTTTGAAATTACATAGAGTGGCAAACTTCTGCCGATAATTCCATGCCTAATGCCAATGTAGGCTCTGGCACAAACAAAACAGAAATAATGAGTTGGTAATGGGTAAAAGTCCATGTTCTCTCCAGCGCTGTCTGAAAGGTAGGGAGCAGAAGGAAAACTAGGCTGCAGCTGCAGACAGCTAGCTCATGTTTTTAACACAGAATTCATTATTTTATGCTTGAGAAATCTACACACAAAGGAGACGTGACATCACCTAAAATGTCAGTAGCTCCAGAGTATTGGAAATTTAATTTAACACATTGTGAAATATCAATGCTTACAAATATTGAAGAATATTTCTCAAAAGAAGCACACTTTACCCTTTACATTTTTACTATCTGTTTTATAACAAGCTAATTACCTATCTCCAGCAACTGAAAACAAATTAATCCACAAGTGAAGCTGTGTGAGGTATTAGAACAAAACACAAACAATGCATTTAAGAATCCTAGCCATGAAGCATCAGGTCTTTTTCTCTTTTGCATGGTACGAATCCAGATAAATCCCCAAATTACAGTCTGTTCCTTTGAGGCTGATTGATAAATATTACCTAATGCATGCTGCTACAAGTATTATACATACATATATATCAAATGAATGTAAAAAGGTATGTGCATATAACTCTCTACATAGGCATGTTCTACTCTAACTTGCCTTCAGCTTTTTGCCTATTCCAGATAGTTCACAATCTACAACTTCAGAACATCTAAAAACTAATGTTCCTCATTTCAAGCTTAGCTTTTGATCTCTCCTATCTTTGCAGGTATTCACCATTCTGACAGCACCAAATGTTCAAAAGGTTTCAGTTCCATTAAAAAACATACATGAAGAAACACAATCCACGTCAGTCTTCTCCAATTCTAACTAGCGTTAGGAACACAGGTTAGGAACTTCGTTGTAAAACAGTTACAAGGGACATTCAGTCCTTATAACGAGCTAGAAAGTCTCTGGGACTGGAAGGCTCAAGGTGAATAACAGTGCTGGATCTTGATTTCCAGAGCTTAGTGTGCCACTCTGCAGACGATGAGCTCACAAGAAACAAGGACAGCCAAAACATCTTCCACTGTATTATGATACCAAGCATTCAATATACACAGCCCTGTAGGAATCATCAAACAAAACATGTTGTGTTTTTTTAAAGAAACAACAACATTCAGTGTTTGACCAACAGCAAATTAAAAAAAATACAAAAGAACTGCAGTGAAACTCAACAATTATCCAGTGGTAAAAAGGGCACTTGTGATCTTTAGTACATTTTAAAAGAGTTCTTTTTTTTATTGCTGTCCCAGTTTGAGCCCAGACTCCCTTGTTTTGGAAATGTGCCCCACAGAGTATCGGGATTATTTCACACAAGTTCCATAAACGCGGCATCCCCTTGGCTACAAGTGCAGGTCAAAAGATTTCTTCCGGCAGATGCTCCTTAAAACCTGCAGCCAGGAGGAGTCTCCTCCTCTCTGGACACCGGGCAGCTCCGGAGGAAGAGCCGCAGCGAGAGGGCTGGCTGCCGTCCAGGCCGAAAGCCTGCGGCCTGCCCCCCACCCGGGGCCTAACTCAGAGCTGGTTCTGTCTATCGGCGCCCAGCCTTGCTGTGAACTGTTGGGGGACTCAGTCAGCATCTCTCTCTCGTATCGGGTAAGAGAAGAGATATTTCTCACTCGGCGAGAACCTACCGCTGGACTCGGACGCGGGGGAAGCTCACCCCCCTTCGCGTTCCGGCCGCGAGGGCTTCTCCTTTATCTGAAGCCGCTTCGGTCCAGAGTGTCCTTGAAGTTTTCTTTTACAGACACTGGAAAAAGGTCTCCCCGTGAACTCGTTAAAATACTTCTCTAAGCTGTTAAAAACTTTTAATCACTTGGCCCGCCGCCATTGTGGACAGACGCCATCTCCTGGCGTGACGTCATCTCCTGGCGTGACGCCATCCCCTGGCGTGACGCCATCCCCTGGCGTGACGCCATCCCCTGGCGTGACGTCCTCCCCTGGCGTGACGTCCTCCCCTGGCGTGACGTCCTCCCCTGGCCTGTGGCCAACCGGCCATAATTGTAGTTTTTCCCTTTTCCTCCCTTTGCAGTGTTTTAACTCTTACTGTATTGTTTTCTTGTTTTGCATTTAATATATAGTTGTGTGATATGATAGTGTTTTAGAATATTTATTAAAAGTTTGTTTCAGTTTCCCATCCATATATTCCGAGATTTGAGTTTTGTTTCCCCTTTTCCCTATATCAGTAAGGGATTTAGGGAGCGTTAGGGACCTTGAGTTTTGCTCGGAGGCTCAACCCCTAACATTTTTGGTGCGTTGGCCGGGAAAATCGAACTATTTTATATTTTGGAAACTGAAACAAATTCACATTGTGGTCTCAAACATGGGAATGAAAAGAGCACTGTCCCGGTTTGCTAAGCAATATGCCCAGAGATTGCTGTATGATTTAGTACCCGAATCGCCAGGGGATATAGCCTATTTTCTGTCCCTGCTTGGTACCGTCCTATGCATTAGTGGTATGGGACATGCTGCAAAGAGAGTGTCTTACTCGGCACTAGCACTTGCAGTGAGTCGGTATATCCTGGGTTCATTTTTGATGTTACCAGTACATTTCGGGTATTACCGTATGGAGACTGCCTATAACTTTACTATCGAATGGATGCTGAGGGATGACCCTGTTCCATCCGACACTGGCAAGCCCACTGGACCAGAGGAATTTGAACCAGAAGGTTTTGGGAGTGATATCACTTTCCCACTGTCATTAACTGAGACTCTATTGCTTATCAGTAACATTATCAATGTGTGGTTTAATGTTAAAAGCAGGTACCATATGAACACGATTCCCTCTCTACCCCGACTGGTAGAAACCGCTCCTGTGACGAGGAGACAGATGCCTCTGGCCCCTGATTTTGGAGAGGAAAAGGATTCAACAACTAGTGGTCAGACTGGTAGTGATGCAGGACCGAGCCAGTCTGAGAGCACACTACGCCAGCCTGAAAGCCAATCTTCTGTACGGGTAGAGCCGGGACCGTCAAGGGCTCCGTCCCCGGATGACGATGACGATATAGAACCTTACTCTAGAAAGGACTTGAGAAACATTAGACAGGAGTTCCACAGGCGTAGAGATGAGTCGATTTTGGAGTGGTTGCTTCGTTGCTGGGATCAAGGAGGCTTAACCCCTAACAACTGCTACCATGTTCCGTAACAAAACAAAAGAGCACCACACAAAAACACACCAAAAAACAAAAAAAAGGAGTGTACAGTTAAAAAAGCAGGTACTAACCTGATGCTCTTTTCTTTTGACTGATAAAGACACTTCTTACAGCAGACAAAGAAGGGAGAGCAACATAACTTAATTGTTTTTGCTAAATATACTAGCTTCAAACAAATGGCTTACAAAGAAATTATTCTGCAGCCTGAGGTACCAAAACAAAGTTTTACTGAGACACCTTTGGCTTTGGGAAGGGAGGAAGGCACTCCAGCAGATGACTGCACTCAGCACTCTACAGCACACCTGACTGACTTCCCACAACACCATATTGTACGGAATGAATTACACTCCAGTCTTTAGTTCTTTAAGAAAGAGATACCCAGATGAGCTTCTCTGTTGCTCTGCCTGGGACCCAGCATATCATAACCAGGTTATATTTACTTAAATAAAAAGCAAGACGACTGATTTATTTTAATATTGACATGGCAGCAGCAGTCTGCATTCCAACATTATTTCAATTTCCACCTATTCTAAGGTAAATAAAAATCAGTAAACACATACGCAGCCTTAATTAATAGACTAGATTAAGTACTTGAATGTTAATTAACTGGATTTTAAAAACCATTTGCACCAATAACGGTTGTTTACATTAAGTACTACGACCATATAAAACAATTCAGCACTATCAACTGGAGGAACCAGGTCATCTCTCCCCATCACAAAACCACAGAACCAGAAATCCTCCACTTCAGAAACTCATAAAGCTACAAACTTTTGCTGTATTCCCCCCCCCACTATGACAAGTAAGACTGTCAAAAAGTTTACTTGAATTTTGCATATTCCTAAGTATCTGTCCAACATTTTATTAATGAATATTTATTGATGAATAATATTTATTGATGAATCTGATACTGGCTCATGTGTAGGCAGCAGTAATTCCAGCCTTATTTTAACATCACTTAACATCAGCTCTGTTCTCGTGCTAGAAAGACAGCAAGTGATCCTCTGGTTTTCACGTCCTTTGTTCTTCACGTCCTCTGGTTTTCATATCCTCTGCACTTCGTGTGCACTCTCTTTAAGACAGAGTGAAGCTGAAATCACTTATTATTTTAAATTACTAGGAGCCGTTTTAAATATCTGCTTTCTCCTCACCAGAAGGGCACTTATCAGATAATTTCATACATGGACATTCCCAATTTGTTCCACTGTTCAGTGACCAATTGCTCAGTGGTTGACCTGTTGAGCAACTCGAAGTGTCTGAATCCTCCTGGCTGAACCATGCACTTCCTCTCTTGGCCCATACAACAACTTCCCTTTCACAGTTGCTATGGTCTTCTGGCATTTCTGCTGCACATCTTCTGCAGGATTATTCTTCTGCTTCCAGAAGAACAGAAGGGAGAGCCCTTCTAAGGTAGCTCTGAGTGACGGAGCAGCTTAACACCCACCTCTGGTGAGGCGCCCACGCTGGCAGCGACTCTTGTTCTCAGTTTATGCTTACTAACTGAACTAAATAACATTTTTACAGGAGACTTTGGTCCTTGAAGAGACACATTTTGATGGTCCAAATGAGATTCTAAAATCTAAATCAGCCTTTTCAATATATCTCCACCTAAAATAGCTACTTCCAGCATTTCCTTTAAAACCTGATGCCAGAGGATTACACCTAGACCTGTCCTGCAGCCTCAAGGTATAGGTCTCGGCACGCACTTTCTGACAGCTACCAGATCTGCTGATATGAGAGATCTCAGTCTCAGAGCACTGTCATACACTTTCAGACGCGTGCAGCAAGTATCTGGAAAGAGGACATGGAGGAGGCTGGCAGGAAATTTAAACACAAGCATCACTGGCACCCTTTCCTCAGCAAAAAGCTTTTCCAGTCTTAAGCAAGCCTGTACAGTGAACCCACAAGGCATCCACAGACCTGACTACACACTTCCTCTGCAATGAGCACAGCTGAAGTAGTGTGCAAGAGAATATAAGCAGATTTCTAGAGGAACTCTTTAGGGCTGGCAAAAACTATGCGTACCCAAAGCAGCCTGCGTATTCCCCAGTCCATGTTACAGTGCAGAACTACACAGTACTTGTTCAATAAGGCCCAGCAGTAAACCAAGTTTCAGCTAATGGCACCTCAGACTCCAAAACATCCGGAAATACAAGTTGTTTGTGAATGAACAGAGGACTATAAGAGCAAAAAACCATAAATTTGGGAAAATAATTAGCAAGGGAGTAGCCAATTATTATTTAGATATGCAAGAAACTAAATATGAAATCAATTTGTAGGCTGATGACTGAACTGACTTTATTAGCCCCATGGCAGACCCAAATTCTTATTATTCCTTGAGCTTCATTTTTTCTACATGGCTCATTAAAAACCCATTTAAATATAACTACTGTTTCAATGAACTGGTAAAAGAAAATACAGGGGGGGAAAAAAAGCAACATTTTCACAAATAATACACTACTGCCCAGTGACTTAAAAAAAATCAATTAGTAAAAAGAGCAGCATCTAAGAGGCATTCTGTGTTGTATGTGCAACCTGAGCAACCCTTCAACAGACTTATAGGTCACCCAACATTCTAAAAGGGCAAGTGCTGCTTTCAATTTTAGATGAACTGTAACACAAACAGATCTTTAAAATTTCAAGAAAATCTTTACCCTTCCTAATTAATCGACTTCAGTCATGAAGCCAGAACTAGCTTTTCATAACAACTTTTCAAAGTAATGTAGCTAAAAGGGAGCCAAACACTGAAAACATAAGACAGACATTAAGGACCACACTTCATTATCAAATTAACAGTTTGTATTACATCTTCCGTGGATTATACAGAAGTGTAAGCTCATATAGAACCATAGAATCGCCTGAACTGGAAGGAACCTCTAGAGATCATCGAGTCCAAGCCACTGTTCAGGCTCAGTGAGAGGAGGTTCCTCAAGGCACATCTAGTTGCGTTTTGAATCACCGCGAGGATGGAGACTCCACAACTTTTCTGGGCAACCTCTCCCAATGTTTCATCACTCTTGGTTTTAAGATATTTTTTTTTTCCTCTACAGCAAGTTGAAGCTTCCCTCGTTGCCACTTGTGGCCACTGCCCCTGTACACCTTAGAGAGAAGTCGAGCTCCATCTTCACCATACTTGGCAGAGAGCAGCTATATCAAGAATGCTGTGCCTTCGGCAACCGCACAGCCATTCAGCACCCCTGAAGGCCTCCCTTTCCCTGTGATGGTCTCCAGCCTCCTAACTCACCCTGGTGGCCTCTGGCCAGACCATGGCAGTAGTATCTTGCTTGTATTGAGGTGGCCAAAATACTCCAGGAACAGAGAGACATAGTCTCCTCTCTCAGCATGCTGGCTACAGGCTTGACTCATATAACCCATGATGGAGCCGATCATCTTGACTGCAAGGGCACCTTGCTGACTCGCACTCATCAGGTTGCCCACCACGTCTGTTTCTACCCAGGCAGTGGGCCCCCAGCCCATACTGCTGCATGAGGTTATTCCAGCCCATACACAGGACTCTACATTTGCCTTTGCTGACCACCATCTGCCCCCTTAAAGCCCATGATATAAAATAACCGCTGCTGGTCTCATTGAAAGTCACTCTCAAATCTGCTGACTAAACACCCCTCACTTTCAAAGCTCTACATAACACGCCAACTTAAATTATATTTGGAAGATCAGAACTCATCTATTGATTTAAATGATACTTTAATTTTACAGATAGTTTAAAAATCTTCTGCTTTCCTGATTCCTTAAATCTAAAAAACCTGAAGTAAATATACAAGCTTTTAATTATTCATTTCCCATGGCACTTTGATGTGAGAAATTCTAGAATCAATATTAAATTGCTACCTAGACTTCTCTCAGGAGGAATTAAATGGAGTTTTAGATACTATCTTGTAAGTTTCCAGACTATTAAACATATTTTAAATATTTTTAAAATTTTAAAATATTCAAAACATGTTAGTTTAATATTACGTATCTCTAAAAAACTTTTTCTCCCTTCTCCCCTCTATTGCTGAGCAACAGACTAAAAGCAAGCATGACTACGCAACCCTGGACAGTAATTTGTGTATATTCTGTCTGAATCGCTCTCTACTTGACCTCCACGGGTTAAGTCAGGCTGACGTTCAGGCAAAGAAATAAGACAATAACTGAGCAGTGTTAAAATTATTATGAAGGCTATTAGAGGCAGCTGCCACTGAGCTGCTTGTCAGGTTGGCTGGATTTGCTTTCTCATGACCTCAGACCTTGAATATACCAGCCATATCGCTTCTGCATAACATACTGAACAAGATGTGAGCTGCCAGCCCACGTGTGCGGCCTGACAGACACGAGTATGTACGAAAGCACACACATACTGATGATCCTGTGAAGTCCTCCTGACACGCTTACCCAGCTGAACCTACTGCATGGACAGAGCAAGTCCAGCACCAGAGCTGGGTCTTTGACTTCATCACCAGGTGACTTTCATGGCCAAAGAACACATCTACATTTGTCATCCACAGACAGAGAACCCAGCAGCCCTGCACTACACGGCCAGAAGGCATTGCTGGCAGAAAGAGAAGTAGAAGCAGGCTACATTTCATGAAGCTGACAGACATGGGGAGAAGAACATAGATACCTGTAGGTGGGTTTCTTTTCAGCAGGGCATACTCATCTGGGGCAGGAACAGGTAGAAGCTCCAGTCCATTATGTTAGCTCACGGTCCTGAATGCTGCGTTTCTGCTGTTAACTTTACCCGTGCTAAAGAAAGCTCCACAAGCAGTATGAATTAGCTTCTGATTCCAGCCTTCTCACTGGAGATTACGACGGAATACATTAACCAGCACTGGTACCCAGAGCGGGAAAGCCAAGCCCCAGCCAAGGAGTGGGCAGTGCCATCGCCGCACTCTGGTCTCTAGCGAGACGGGGCAGCCGTGCAAAATCCAAAAAGCAGAAACGCTGCAGATGCATCTCACTACAAAAGTGGTTTGATTAAGATTATGGGGTAAGAGATTCCAGAGCTTGCAACAAAACACAGAACTGATAAAATGAGAGTGCAAGAATAGAGAACATCATCCTCATTTCTCTTAAACAATCTTTTCTTTTTCTTGCTTCTCAGCAAACATGAAGTTACTACACTTCAAGAGAAGTTTGCTTTCCTCAGTTGCTGCAGTCCCTTCACACAGCAGGTACAAAAATGCTTAATTCCATGCTTGTCTGGGCTATGAGAACAGCTTGGGAAAATACCTCTGTCCTAACTTAGCAAGTTTTTCTATCATAGGTTTCTTTTTTTATCGTGGGAATTTTGTAGTGGGTTGTTTCTTCACCAAGTCTTCCTTTGAAAGCATATAGAGTACAATGCTGCCCTGTTATTTCCTTAAATCCTCAACTTATATGGAAAAGATTTCTTCCAAACTCCCTTTGTAGGAACAGCCCTCCTGTTCAAGGCTAAGGACATACTCCACAAAGTTACCACTGCATATGATTTACCATGGTATCTCCTTAGCTTGTTTTGATAAGAAGTAGGAAAAAAAAAAATATATCTATCCTGGCTTTAAAGAGGTGCATAAAGAAAGCAGGGGAGAGCGTGCTATGCTTGAAAAGCAGTGAGGAAACACCTGAGCACATGAATAAGCCAATTTCATCTCCTCTATTTCTGACCCCTCAGCACAAATTAATATATGCGAACCACACTGAGGACAATGTTGTTAATATTACTTGGGAAAAAACTTTACATTTTTAGAGTGCACTATAAAAGTCTGCTTCCTTTCCTAAGAGGACAAGGCTCAAAAAGATAACAATGGTTGTTCTCCATGCAGCTGAGCTTGTGGGTATGGGATGACTGCAGGTCAGCAGATTTCCAAGTCAGCCGCATAGACCATACAGGAGTTCAGTATTTTATTTCTACCACAGAGGTCAGCAGTTAAGCAGTGACGCTATGCAGTAAGTAATCCACACACTGCGTTATTAGAGGGGCTGGTGTCACACAGCAAGATATATTGCTCAAATAAAGATGTATTAAATCTTAACAGTTGTCTCATCTGTCATTGGGAGCTGCAGTCCTTGAGAGAACCAAGAAAAAAAAAAAATGGTTCCAGAAACCTCCTAGAAGACCAGGCTTTCCACTCCTCTGCTGCAGGATCAAAATAGCAGCATTTAAAATCTAAGATTTTAATTTCAGCTGAGGTATGAAAAGGTAACTAGGTAGTTACAGCACAGACAATCTTTGCAAGCTTATTAAACTTCAAGAAAATAGATTTTGTAAAATAGAGCTCTTCATTTCATGTAGTGTGTGCTGTTCAGTGTAATTTGCATGCAAAAGCCAGGAGAATGTGATTAAAAATACCCATCTAGAGACACAGATGAAAAACTTCAAACATTTTCTGATTCCCTTCTGTTCCACTCATTATTTCAATACCTCACTACAACAAAGGAATAGATAACACTTGTCCTTGACATTAGCCTAAATTATCTTCGGTGTGCAATACAATACCTATTAAATTAGGCTTATTTTAAATCAACTTCAAGGTCTGTTCAAAAGCTAAAACTCAGTGTACCTTTTGCCTTTCGTATAACACTTTCTTCTTTTCTCCCCAAGAAACTTTTCAGCGGTCTTAAAACAACATGATAGGAATGTTTTTTTGAGTAACTTCATTATCCAGTATTAAAAAACGTCAAAGCAAGAGACATTTACCTCTGGCATTTTAAAACAACAATAACAATATTCTTCATTTTGTGCATAATGACAAAAAGAATCAGCATATTAGACAATAATTCATGCCTCCCCTTCTGGAAATAAGGCTCTACAAATCTTAAATGCAAACTACTGATTGTTCCCTTGTGACTAAGATTTTATATTATTTTAAAATGTAACAATAGTGAAAACAGACCATTAGGACTATTCCTACAACAGGATGAATAAGAGGTAGCGGTCCAACAGCACCAGGCTGATGGCAAGAGACACATCCCAGGAGTTACATGGAGTTTTCTCCCCCTCCTGTGGCAACCTGACTGACACATGACCCTACGCCAGCTAAGGAGCTCTGTTCTTAAGCAAACGACACCCATTAGCTAAGATTTGATAGGCTGGAAAGGGAGAGGATTTCAAATCTGCCATACTACAGTTCTTCCTAAACACCTTTAGGTTTTCTACAACCAAGAGGATCCATCCAGCACACACCGTCATCTGCTAAGAGGGGATAGGACCTGGTCTCCAACAAAACACCAAGGTCGTTGACGTAGTAACTGAGCCCCAGAGACTTTCACTAAAAGCCAGGCTCCCAGTGACAAAACCATTTTCAAAATGATCTGGAGCCACCTTTTCAACATGAGTTTTGCAGGTAAGGTTGCAGAAAGGCATCTCATTTATTTTTTCCCCATAAAATCATTAGAAATCAAATGCCAAGATATTTTTGAAACCCTTTTAAAAGCTGCCTGGTTACTTTTCAAATCTAACCTCTAAATGTTTCTGAAAACAAACACAAATGGAAAAACTAAAAGGCCGGAAGAAGTGAAGCGTAAGAAGGGAGGACCTCTGAAGGAAACCAGCGGGTTAATATCATCACATCCATCTTCAAACCACATTCATTCCAAGCCAAATGCTTTTGTTTCTGTGAAACACAGGAATGAACAGCAAAGGCGATCTCTGATATTACTCTAATGGTAGTTTTCATCACTCCGTGATTCCTGACTACTGGGAGCAGAAGCCTCCACCACCTTACAGCACTCTCTCTTTACGCAGGAATGCAGCATCCAAGCATCATGACCAAGGAGACAGGAACATAAATAGGGACTGTGGATGGAATTATACTACTAAATCATTTAATGTGAAAGCTTCAAAGACTCCAGCCTTATATTCAGAACTCATTTTGAAAATGAATTCCCTAAATCACTGTGGAAACTGGGACCGATGCACCTACATCACCTAGATGAATCAGAAAAACACTTTAAAAAAAAAAAAACATTCAAAACAAAAATTACATTTGCATGTACAAACATTTCAAGCTACCAAACTTGGGAACACGCCATCATTCTTACATTTTACCTCGATTCACCCCAGATCCATCAACGCATCTTCCAATAGATAATATAAAAGTCACCCAGCCTGGGGAAGAAGACACAAACATTGCCCAAAGCCATCAGCTTCAATCTGCGGACAAGGACTGCACTGAGAACTTCAAAACAGGTCCCTTCCACGTGAAGGTGCCCTAATTCCTCCGTCATCTCCTCTGGGCTGATCTAGCTTCTTTGTTTCTCCTCTTTTCTCTCCCAGCAAAACGAGGGTTATAGTAGCTGGCACTCCATACCGGGGCAGCAGGCCTGCCTCTGAAGTGTCTGTATTATATTTCATAGTGAATTCAAATATTGTTGTACGGTTATTAAAATCATTCATGATTTTATCCGTGCCAAATGGATCATTACACTGTCACCACTCATCTTTATTATGCAGAAATATGCAGAACTTAACATCTTTTGTTGAGCTGGCAAAACAGTATATTCAGTAGTAACTCTATTTTTCATTAAATTTTGCACACGGTTAAAGCGTGTGTGAAATCTGATTACCAAAGGTTCCATCCAAAAACATCACACAAAAAACAAGCTGTTTGACTGGTGCAGAAAAAGATTATTTATTTTAAACCTACAAATAAATTCTTCTGAGTAGGCTCACAGACCTAATGGTGTTCTGGTTCATTTATAGTTCCCTTTAATTTTTACTATTATATTAAAAACACACAAACAAACAAACCTTTCAGAACCAAACATTCCCTTTCAAATACCCTTAAAAATATAACAAAAAAATGGAAGTCTTGGAGGACCCAGCACAAAGAAAAATTGCTTTTCTTTTTCAATAGCTGGGAGAGGAAGCCCTTGAAAAATCAACACACGTTTGGGAGGACATTGTCGCTGAGTTTAATTTCTTGGTAAATTATACAGAAAAATACAATCAAAGCAAATCAAAGGAGCACTTGCTCTGCTTCTACCCTGACGGCATAGTTAGATACTTCATTAGGTTAACAGCCAACGGAGTAAGATTTGGTGGTCCTCTGCTGATTTGTGACTAACAAAAAAACTTACTATTTTGCTTTAAAATATTTCCAGCTTTAAAATATTTTAAGCAAAACATTACCACAGCCCCAGCCAAAGGCAGCTTGAGGAAGCTTGCTTTGCCTGGCAAAGGTCAGGCATGGCCAGTGCTGGAGGGAAGGTGAAAACACCTGGGGGTGAAGGGTGGGAAGGCGAATGGGGGTAATATTAATCCCATGGAGAGCATTAAGGCTAACTGGGGCAGTTAAGATTGTCGGAGTTTTTTAACAAGGCAAGGGGGGGCGGGCAAGAAGATACCGGTTTTTTCTTTTCTCTCTTTTTAAGTGTTCTTCTATGCACACATCACAACCCTGCTTGATGAAAACTCTCCATAGTCTCCGAGGCTACCTCCAACCTCACCTCTCGCCTTCCTCTCCTCTAAAATGTCTTCTAGCAGAAACAGGTGAGTTTGGTTCAGTTACCTGAAGTGTAAGAATCGTTTCCTGGGAAGCTCCAGCCATCTCCAAACAGCTTTTCTAAAGTCACTGCTCTCATTAAGTTTTCATTTAATTCTTCTTCCTTTGTATTTCTCCTGCCAGACTCAATCTCTGCAATTGTGTGCACTTTTGGAAAATCTTTTTGGGGGTGTAGTCTGTAGTTTGGCACCACGCAAAACAGATGCATTGCATAAGGCTAGCACAGGTAGCTGAGTAAATTATGCTGTCAAAAGTGATTAACATTTAAAAGGACTAAACAGAGGAAGCAGATAATACCCTCCAAGATCTGTTTTTAATTAAAACAACCTAGTAATTAATATTAAAAGGCAACGACTGAAAATCAGAGAGAGCACAGATTCTAAAGAGAACAGTTCTTACACGTTTCATTAGGGGTCACCTTTCCTGATGTGCAAAACCACTTTTAAATTTCCTGCCTCACTGGAGACCATTCACTTAAAACAACTCTGCCCATATAAATACAAAAAAAAAACCCCACACATGTAATCAGAAACACTGATGCATTCATTACATTTTCAAACATCCTTGCTTTAAGATAATCTTGCCCCTCACTGAAAGCAAACCTTCTTTCACAGTCTCTGTGCCTAACTGTTGTAACCCAATTATTTCTCTGCTTTCCAAATTAATTACCAAACATTATATCATCTACGTTAAAACACTAAAAGGGCATCAACACTGAACCCTATAAGTAGCTGAAATGAATGGCGCATACCAGGGACGTCTAACGTGTGTAGCCTTTGCACATAAATCAAACTGCCTTACACATTCTGACAGCTCCATCTAGCCACAGCTCCACAAAAGTAACTTTATCCCAGGCAGAATGAATTAATTTACACTCCGGCTATATACCAGCTATTCTAAAAACTCTTGTGGACTAAGGCGTCACTTCCAGAATGACTTTACTATTGTTTAACAACAGATTAACACTTTCACAATCGCATCTGTGCTTCGGGTTACTTGGGTTTCAGGGAAACACAGGATTGGAAAAGTCACCTCTATAAAGGCCCCAAAATTAAAGCAGAAAGTCAGGATAAAGCCAGGAACCGATGCTGGGATCGAAACTTGGCAGGAATTCCTGAGATAGGAACCTCAAACGTCCTGGGCAGAACACAGAGCAAATAGGATATAACGTAAAAATGCAAAGCGCGCAGTGACAGAGTGCGAGAGAAGCAACGCACAGGATATGCATGGGTGTGATGGAGCAGGTGAGCAAGGATAATAGCAGAAGAGTCGGCTGCCAGAAGCAGAGAGAAGGGAAGCCTCCTCATCGCAGAACTCCAACACCACCAGTTTGCAAACCCGCAGCTAGTGGACCAGCCTGTTCCTCACCTACAGCGGGGCAGCACCACTGCTGCTCTGCTGCTGACTGCCTGCCCCAGCTGCACTTAGGTGTTACAGACCGCACAGTCAGTGAGGAGGGTAGATAGCAAGAGACAGGTAATTTTCCCTCCTTTTTTCCTCTTCCATCCATCAGTGACATTCACCTTTCTGCATATACTGGGGCACTGCATGCACTAGTAAAATAACACACCTCTTTCTCTGGAAAACTAGCTAACTAGCTCTAGATACACTGCTCTAAGAGTCTGTGTGTGTATACATACGTATAATCTCAAAATAGTAAAATAATTTGAGGAAAGGAACTCTGATTTTCTTAGACATTCTTCTTATTGCCTTCAATGCTAAACACTGTCGACTTGGCTGGCGTAAATACCAGCACGCTTGAAAGCACTGGTCTGTTACTTTGTCGTGTTAACAGAGGACTAGGCAGTGCACCTCCTTGTATTGTGAAATTCCTTGTGAGAAGGAGCAAGTGGCTGAAAAGGACATTTTTTACTGTTTTGAGTTGTAGCTCATGCAATTTACAGATCACTGATAAAGCATTTTGTCCTTAAGCTGATCTAAATTAAAATTGCAAATGCTGCTTGTTTACCAAGAATATTTGAGGTTCAAATCCTATGCTAAGTCCCTTAAAACTCCAAGTGATAAATCCTCAAGTTTCAAATATGTAATAGTTCCATTTTACACATAATTCCAGAATAACTAATGCAGAAGAAAAGGAGATTAGCCCTCACGGGTGGACTTCTGCAACTGCCTAGAAATGCAAAGACAAGTAAATCTGTCACGCTGCTGTGCTCGTACCAGGACACACGCAGGCGTTAGCCCCAGCTAATGACACCATGTGTCCACTGGCATCAAAGCTCAGTCCAAACTGAAATATAACTAAATTCCCCCAGAGATCACGCAGGAAAAAACCGCAGTTGCTGTTACATGGCAGGGAAAATGCTCCTTCAGCCTGACAGAAGCAAGTGGCAGTGAGCAAAGAGAAACCAACCGGCAGAGCGTAGACGGGCTGCACATCCCCGCAGCCCAGTCTGCCTGAGCTCGCTGCCAGCCACACAGCTTTCAAAACTACCCTCAGTATATGAATTCCACGTGCAGAAACAGAAAAAACGCTTAAAAGGCCAAAAACTTTTCCACAAACATATATCAAATATTAAGAATATGAAAGCAGAAATGCTACTAGAACTTGAGAAGAGCGCAAAACCAACCAGAGCGCTATTTCACTGTGCTCCCAAGATGGAATCACTTGTTATTCCCACTAACCACTGCACTTTGGATGTTTTGGAACAGGTATTTCTGAGGTGGTGAAGGTCGGGTAGGGTGGCCCAGAGTGGTTTTGAGGATGGTTTCGGCCCCCAGACTAGGTAAATAACTTTGTCAGAAAGGAAAACATCATCTGAAGTGTCTCAGCCATCCCTTCATATTCATACATAATGGAGAGACAGGAGGAAAAAGAAAAAAAAAACTAGTGGGAACAGAGAAGTTACACTGTACTAGAACATGATGCAAAAAGATTTATCACACATGTCATTTCTCATTTGGCACTGATAGCTTAGCATTGTTCAATACAGATATTTTATGACCTCAGATGCCTGTTCAAAGGCTGCATCCTCAACAACGCTCGCAGACAAGCGGAAAATAAGCACACATGTGCATTTACAAAGAGCAGAAGAGTGTAAGCATTCGTGTAAAACACAGCCGTATCATGGCTCCATGCACCAGTCAGCAGGCACGTACCGAACTTTTTTCTCTGCGAGCTTGTAGACTGATGGCATTAACAGGTAATGAGGGACTCCTGGGAGGGAGCAGGCGGTGGCAGCACGCACAGCCGTGGCAGGACAAGGGGAGGACACACGGCCATGGGACGCAGGAGTGGAGGGCTTCAGGACCAGCTCAGAAGGATCATGGAGCGGCTGCAGCCGCTGTAAAGCGTGTGATGCATTCACACATCCTACCAGCACAAAGATGGTAACAGTCACGTATCTGAGTCAGCACATACAAAGCAGGCGTCCCCTCCACGGTGGGATTTAGCAGTCATTAATTTATATCTGAAACTCCGGGAATTAATTGTGCTGAGGAGCAGATGTGACAGTTGTTTCTTCTGAGGCCAATTAATTCTGCCCCAAAAAAGCTACTGTGGCTACTCCCCCATCACTGCCAGAAAGCTGCAATCTTTACACACATTTCTGTTCACTCTTCATCTGCTGTCTTGCATGAAGGAAGTTTAGTTTATGAGTTTATTTGGGGTCAGTTATCAGCTATATTCCTTCAGCTCTAATTTAGCAAATTGCATACTGAAGATGCCCAGGCAGATCCCATCAAGGTTTTGGCACGTGAATTATCCTCTAAGAATCGAGTACCATTACTTTGGTTTTCCAACCCCACCTTCCAGAAGCAAACTTAAGCTGCACTAGGGGCTATTCATGTGCTGGTTCCACTCCACTCTTATCCCTAAAACTGAAAGCTGAGTACCCAAATGCTCCCACAGTTGGGGAGCAGCAGGTGAAGCTACTCGTAACTTGAAGAAGAAACCCTGGCCCTGGTGTGAAACACCACAGAGCGGAAGCACCAAGTCCTGTAGAGGACAAATGTTTTTAAGAGCTCAGTTTGGTGTTGGGCATTGCTCTTCCGACCAAGAATACAGTGCACATCCTGGCACAACGCCCCTCGATGCAACACAGGCTCGACACTTCCCAAAACAGGTCCTGGGACCGTGGTACCAGCCCAGGACAGAAGGATATGTACAGTTTGTACAAGGAGGAGGTCGCTCACCATCAGCTGTTTCCACAGAAGTGGAAAACCACAGGGAATGGTGGGTGAAAAAATGCAAAGCACGCTCATCTTTCGAAAGCACAGCACAGCTTGGATCAGTCGCCAAGCCCCGCCGAAACAAAGCAAAAATAACTTTTGAGGCCTGTGAGCAAAAGCAATAAACAGTTCAATATAGGCTGCTCTAAATACTGCATTGGAAGTACATTGGAATCTAATTTACACTTTGCTGATCCTTATAAATACCACTTAAAACCGAAGTACTTTTCCATTCACCTTCCAGCAAACATTTCCTAGGAGAAAACCCTGAATTTGAGCTTTCATGTTCAATGCTATTTCAGAACACTTTCTGAATTCCGTGAAATAAAACTATATTGAGAGAGACAAAATAATTAAGGATATTTAACAGCATGCTTGCCTTTTCCCTGTGTTCACTTTAATTCTAGAAATCCAGTAATATGAAGAATCCCAAAAAAACATTCAAAAAACACTACCTACAGAACTATAAGAATCCATTCAAAGATTGTTAACCAGACTTGCCCAGATCGCTGTTTTTATAAAATCTTTAAATAAATACAGCAGAAGTAAAACACTTCAGTGTAAGATTCTCATATAATTTATAATCAAAAAACCTGAGAAAACAAAAAGAGAAAAAAACCCACTCAACTAAGGCACTGAAGCTGTAATTAATTCTCCTCAGAAACACATATTCAACCCAAATTTCTTTATAGCATCAAAATTATGAACGGTTTTTGTTTTTTAATTGGTTCATAAAAAGTCCACTGTATCTTACACGCAAGCATGGCAGATAGAAACAGCTCAAACTGAGCTGATTAGTCTATAGTTTTCTTCCTCTTGCAAGGTTTACCTGCAGAACACAGTCAGACAAGGAAACAGCTGCAAGTTTCAGCTTTGGCAAAAGGCACTTGAAACCTGAAGAGATGCTTCTGCTTCCTCCTTCCTCTAAATCCTATATTTCTGACTTTGGAAAGCTTGGATCATTTCTCAGTTTCTGCCCCCTTTGTTAATAAAATCATTTAAGACCAATGATCAAATTTGAAATTAAATATTTCAGATCAATATATCATCTGCCTACTCTGCTCCCTAAAACATGTGAATGGATAGCTTAGAAATCCAGAACTGCAACCCCCTCCACCATAACCACTGAAGTTCAGCAGGGGGCAACTCTCCTGAAGAAGGACTACGCAATATGGAAGCAGTGGGCAGCACAGACTACCTCACAGGTAACTCTCTGGTCTGAGAGAGGACACACACTAGTTGGCCACAGCTGTTGGCTTGGGCTTCTTAGCCAGACAGGAGCCTCCTGACTGCCCAGGGAAGGGCAGGAGACTCACCTCTTTCCACTGTGCAGCCACTTATTTGCCAATTTCAGCAGCACGTGCTCCCTTCAAAACCAAAGGAAGGAGAGACGGCCAGCATCAGCACAAGCAGGGGTACCACAAGAGGAGACAGAATAGAGGGCTACTTGGAAAGGCTACTGTTGGTAAATGGAGGTCCTTTGGAAGCTCCTGCTCCTACCTCTTTGCTGAGATCTGATTCATTGAATAAGAAAGCATAAAATTTTACTTTCTACGTTAAGTCATTTACCTGCAATAGGCACTGACTACTGGTGGTTACAAACTAAAAGGTCTCATATGGTTTAAAGATACAAGTTATGACTATATTCAGGCTATACTGCTTCACTGAGGCACATCAGTCACTCCTGCTAGAAGCCGGCTGCCAATGCCAGCTGAACCTCAAGTAGTAGCATTTCACACATCTTCTGTAAGATGTTTTTGTGATACCCCAAAGTCTAGGATTTTGCAAGACTTAGCAGCTAGCCAGCAAGAAGCACCAAGTACTGAAATGCTTGGCATCTATTCAGCAGCCAGATGTACTTCCCTACAACCTGTGCACCAGAGTCTTCCACATACTCCGCTCGTTCCGTTTAGATCCTGTCATGGAGCAGACTTAACTTTGCAAATTGACCTTAAGATTAAACCATGAAAAAAACCTGAATGTACTTCATCTTTCAGTAATATATTTTTTTTCCTGGAGAAGCATTGCTTAATTTCAGACATCAATCTTAGATTCTTGTTCTGAGCAGCCAGTCTCTGCAGACTGGCAGGGAATTCAGTGTGCCCGATGCTGAACGGCTCTCAGGAGGGCGAGGCTGTCTTCCACTAGCTGTACAGACATGAGGATACCAGCTTAACTTTAGCACAAATCACATTCCTAAAATTAGGCAACATAAATACCCATCTGTGTTACTCAACTGCAGAGGTATTTGAGAAATGGAGACAAGCAGATAAAAAATAAGAACATTGTAAAATTCCACTAAAGAGCTGTACTTCCAATTATTAAACTATTAGATATTAATGAATATGAGAACTGCCATCAAATATCACTTACAACATACAAAAAACACTAAATCTACATAACATGTGTTCAAAGAGGAACAACCATAGCAACATTACATGCTGTGCATTATCTTCACCATGTGGCCTAAATCAAGGAAGAACTGACTAAAAGGCTACAAAAACATGATTTGAGACCAATGTGGCTGTTAATACATTGAGCACCAGTCTCTTTCCAGGCCAAGGCTAATGCTTTAAAGCTAATCTGAAAACAAGTAACAAAAGGTTATGAAGTGCTCATAACACCATGCACTCTATGATCCAATTTTTATTTTGAAGCAGTAGTTCAAGCTGCATCAAAATGACATGATAGTTCATTTTCACATCTTTGACTCAGCAACCTAATGAGAGTTGACTGTGCTCAAGTAAAAAATGAGTCGGCTACAGACAAAAATTTGGATGGTCAGACGTCTTTACTCTTGTACACATGGAAAGATCTTAGATCATCTTGACAAGTGTCCAGCTACATTAGTCCCACAGGCAATCAGTCAAGTGTTTATCGGTGTCACACAGAAGACTACGTGGAAAGCTACGGGATCATCTTAATTAGAACACTGAAAGCAAGTTAGGAAAAATTCCTGTTACAAGTACCCATAATCCCCAAAACCCCATACATGACATATGTAACCATAATCACTGACCGCCTGCAGGTCCTAGAGTGACCCGTAGAGGTACTCACCCTCAGGAACGATGCGCAGTCTAGACAAAAGCTGAAAATAATAAGGGGCTGCCTGCTCCAGTTTCCCTGAAATTGTCCCCAAGCAGAGAATAAATTGATGATTCAATTTTTAGCCACTGAGCCCCATGCTCCTCTTGGCTGAAACTGCTCCTCCCAGGCATTTACAAGGAACACAGCCCAGTTTTCATTTGCAGGTCATTTTAGACACAACCTAGTAACACAGCCAAGTATAACTCTGCCTTGCTCAGTGAATAACCCCAGTATGCCCATTATCCTCTGACAATCAACCAGGAAAGAATTTCTTATCTTAACTAGGGCAGAGCTGCCACCACAGGCCTTTGGGAGACATAAGGGACTGCAAAAGTGGGTAGCTATTCAGATTTAGGATTCCAGGTCGGTCCATCCTTTATTAATGACCCATCTACTTTGCTCTTGTGAAATATGAATCTTCCCAAGCACTTTGAAATCCCATGCACAGGCTGTTTAAAGACTTACATACAGCCAAAAGTATTAGACTAATTAGGTGACTGAGGCGGAGAACGGATTCAGACAGCTGAGAGTGACAACATATATGGTCAGCAATTCCTCTCCCCATGCCATTGCCACCAGGCAAGAAATCAGGAACATATTCTGACATTCTGCAACTGATCAAGGAGAAAACAAAAGAAAAATTAGAGTAAACAAACTTAGACTGCATTCCCCAGGTGTCACAACCTAGCCAGCACTGGAAAGGATACATCTACCTTACTGCTACGGTGCTGCACCCATGACGAAGATGAAGCCACATCCCTTGAAACACCTCTGCACATATGCCAGATACTCCTGGAGTCTCAGGATGAATTATTCCTCATCCCCAAGTCAGGCTCCTCAGAGTTTGCAGCACACTAAACAGACTTAGGATGCTGTCCTGGGCTCGGCTAGGATAGGGTTAATGTCCACAGCCAGAACAGCTGGATGAAACCAGTCAATGGGATATTTGACACCATGCCGACATCATGCCCAGTGTATATGGAAGGGGGGGCTGGCTCGAGAGGGTGCACAGTTTCAAAAACTGGCACGGCGCAGTCCAGCGCAGCACGTTGTACATTGCTCACTTTATTATTACTATTACTATTGTTTCCCCTCTCTCTTTGTCTTAACCCACATGGCTTTACCTTTACCTTTTTCTCCACAACCTCCTCTTTCCCCCAGCACCGCGGGTAGGAAGGGTGAGCGAGTGGCTGGGTGGTGCCTAAGTTGCCAGCTGGGTTCAAACCATGACAGATGCCTATGCAATTAGCACTTGTTAGATGCCACATCAGGCTTCCATCAGCCAGTGTTTCTACACCAGATGTCCCAGAAAACACACTTACCTATAGTTAAAGGCTATACTTCACTGCAGACTTTTGATTAGAGTTAACTCTCCTACAATATGGACAGAGAAAGATCCAAAACTCTTCAAAGTACAGGAAACAGGGAAGCACCTCAAATGATGGCATCTCCAGAAAAAGTAGATGTCTGTACGCACAAAAAGCCATGGCTGTGTTTGTTTCAGCTTGTTTTAGACAATCCCCAAAGAATTACCAGTGCCCATCTAACCAACGACTTGCAAATAAACATATTGCTTTTATTCTCCCCAAAAATCAACCTAACTCCCACTCCTTTCATATCATTTTAGACAGTTAATGTAATCTCTTCCCACTGGACGGAGAGCGAACACATTATCTGACCGTCTTACAGAGCCCCCTGACAGCCAAATAAAACAGGGTTGTTACTGTCAAAATTCAAATGAAATATTCTGAACATGGCAAGAAGTTGTTCGCCTGAAGTTCAGAAGACAAGCTAGAAATGGAAAAGGGAAAGAAAAATATTTCCTCTACTTTTCTAGGCTTTTGTGGGAAAATTAGGTTATCCTCTTTTGCTTGCTGGATTAGGTTTGGGCTGAGTTTTTTTCCTGTGTTGAAATATCTTAACTATTCCATTAAGGAGATGTAGGATATGATTTTTTTAATCAAAATACTGATGAGCAATTATTTTTTTCCTTAGAAAAAAAAATATAATACTACCTCAATTTTTTAACTTCAATTACACATACTAAATCAACCAGGCACTGCTATTTCAGTGCACAGTACATTCACAGCAAGTAAGATTTGTGATACGACAGATCAACTTAGAAGCACTAAACAAAAGCAGACACATTTCAAATCTCTTTGCTGCTGCGGTTAAAAAAAAAAGCCAACAGCAACAAAACACACGATGGCTGACACTTTAATATACAAATATTGCCTACTTTAACTAGATTCACCTATAATTAGCACAACCTACTCCGCATAAGAATTGGAAAACACAGAACCATAGCGCAAGAATGGAGAAACATTTTCCCTGCACACTCAAGGGGTGGTAAAAGGTGGAAACTGAAGATCAGTGAGATCCCATCTCTCCCAGAACACTAGTGGGAGAAGAATTGCACTGAAAATTGTACTTCTCACAACTTTAGAGGTGGAGAGCATCCAGTACGGTATGGGGCCAATCTCACCATAACCGGCGCCCAGGAGGCCCGCAGCCCGTGTCACCCGTGCTGCAGTCAGCAGCTGCCAAAGGTACAGTTGTCTCCAAAGGGTTTCTCTGAGCATCCATACTTTCTAAAGTCATCCAGAGGGATCAGTACTGTTGATGATGAAATGACTTCCCTAGATAGCATACTCATAAAAAAGGCATTAAAACAAATCAACTCTGTAACAGCATTCAGCAGCAGGCCATTCTGACAGCTGAGCAGACAAATCCACTGACATATCCACGTACATTAAAGATACTGTGAAGTCACGTGGCAAAGCAATTCTCAAATCTTTCTAGAAAACCAGATGTTTACTAAACGAATTTTAAAAAAACCAACAAAACCCCAAAACAGCCCTGCAAAATACCAACACCCACCGGAACACACAGCTCTACTGGATCCGCCCATCCCAGTACTCTAACAACCTTCAACAGCAGATGCTGAAAGAACGGGGCAAAACCCTTCCTATCTCTATTCTCTAGTGACTTGCAGCTCAGGGACATCCTAAGCCATGCATGCGATGTTTGGATTCTCCGAGCCAAAATTAAATACACATTTATAATACAAATATTTTATAAAAATACCTTGAAAATTATCTAACTCTGGACTCTTAGATTTCGTGCTATTTACGCCACCTATTCAGAATGGATCACATCTGCTCTTTTCAAGCAGTGCACTTCAAAGCAAAACTTCCAAATTACAAACCTGCGCTGCTTTTGGTTGGGATAAAGCTAAGCTTCTTCACAGCAGCTTGGATGGGGCTACGTTCTGGATTTGTGCTGGACACAGTGTTGGTAACGCAGGGACACGTAGTTACTGCTGAGGAGCACTTACACAGCCAAGGCCTTTTCCGCTTCTGACTCCGCCAGTAAGGAGAGTGAAGGTGCTCAAGACGTGGGGAGGGTACACAGCTGGGACCCCAACTGACCAAAGGGATATTCTGTACCATATGATGTCATACTCTGCATACAAAGCTGGGGGAACAACGAGGAAGCGGGGGGGCATTCGGAGCCATGGTGTTTGTCTCCCCAGGTTACCGTTACACGTGATGGAGCCCAGCTCTCCTGGAGATGGCTGAACATCTGCCTGCCAACGGGAAGTGGCAAATGAATTCCTTGGTTTGCTTTGCTTCTGTGCACAGCTTTTGCTTTACCAATTAAACTGCCTTTATCTCAAACCATGAGTTTTCTCACTTTTACTCTTCCAATTTTCTTTCGCACCCCACCAGGGGGGAGTGAGCAGGCAGCTGTGAGGTGCTTAGTTGCTGACTGGGGTGAAACCATGACAAAACCTAACAAGGCTTTCACTACCTCTTTTTTACAATTTCTATCAAGCTAATCCATACAAACATCAAAATATGTTCCAAATGATTCTGGACATCCAGCAGGTATGATAACCTCACGAATAACCTTAAGAGCCCTATTCAGTGCTAAAGACTTCACTATATTTATTTTCAAATTTAAAGACTATTTATACCAATACAGTATTTTTTAAAACTGCGTTGCTGCCCTTTTTTGGGTTACAGAAACTCTGAAAGAACCCTGGATAACAGCTTCTGACAGCGTGAGAACTGGTAACATCAGCCAGGTGCAACAGTCATTTGAAGGAACTTCTAACAAGTTCACAATATTTGCATTTTAATATAGTCAGTTCTGGTTCTATCACACTGCGAGAGAATTCATATCCAACCTCATTTCCCCATACTGCAGATCAAGTACATGGCTTGCTTTCAGAGTTCTGGCTACGCCAGGACACAAGTCATTTGGCAAAGCATTCACTTAGCTTCTTCACCACGAGTCACCTCTTGGCCTTTCTGAAAAGCCTTCAGTGCACAATGGAAACACTGACAAAAATCATACAGAGCTGCTCCGAACTTTGATGGGTTTCTCAGTACTTCAAGGCGTGTTCAGAGGAAGGGAGGCACCGCCTGTGAAAATGTGAGTTTTGCAGTCACGCAATCCTAGGATCATCAAGCACTTTCTCCTGATCCGCAGAGTGATAAATAGTTTTTCAGCCCTTAACCGTTTAGAGTAAAAATAAAACAGCAGGAGCACAATGCTGTTCTGTTTTCTGAGTGATTCTGGTTTTCATTATGTTAAATCATATTATGTTTTATTTATAATCCTTTCTGGAAAAAAAAAACTAAATAAGATTTTAAAACCTTTTAAATATATCGAAGTACTTTGCAAATAAGGTTGACATGTTCACTTTCTATGACACAATTAGGAATCTTTCTATAAAACCCAGAAGATTCTGGTATTGTAATTGCATCATGCCTTTCAAACCAGGTATTCTTCATATATATTACAATTGCTATTTTCATAGGTGTACATTGCCACAAAAACAAGGGGGAAGGCATAGAACTCAAGTAAGAATCCCAAAGCCCAAATTCATGGCTTTATGGTGATTTTAACTGAAAAACATACAGGAGATGTGCTCTAAAAGTAACCAAGGGTGTTGGGGGGGAGAAATTGTTTATTTTCCCACCACAACAGCACAGCCGTGGAAAACTGAAATTCTTACTGAAGATCAAAATAAAAATTGCTAAAGCACAGATTCAGCAAAGCCCTTCACACTTGACAACTGTATTCATTCTGATATATACACATTTTTAAGTCTATTGAAGTAGAACTTGAATTAGCTTTTCTGAACCGTTCTTTCATAATGAGGTGAAATATCACTATTTGTTCCATTAAGTTTTTATTTTTTCTTTTCATAACATTTTTCTTTCCATAATAATTAACCCTTTCCACAGAACCCTATTTATGACTATTAAGTTTTTATTACAGTACCTACATTTTCTTTTACAATTTCCAATACTCAGTAACTAAGTTTACAAAAATGTAATCAAAGTATATGTAACAATAGCAATTTCCATGGTCCTTTTCAGAGGCCATTACTTCTGCGAAAGCCATTTTGAATGAAAAACTATAGGGCTTATAACTTCTTATTTCATGATAAATAAGCATACAACCTAAAGAGCATCCTGCAACCTATTGCAACTGAGTTCTCTGAGCTACTTAAGCAATTCAACCATTGATACAATTAATTTTTATGTACAACTCTCTCAGGGACTTTAATGAGCCAAGTCAGGAAAATCCAAATTAAATTAAAGAAACGTAAACTGGGTATCAGAAGCTCGTAAGTAATCATGTCAAAAATATTTTCCTAATACTATCTAGAAATTACAAATTTATAATCATTTAACAAAATGCAGGTAGTTCTTCAAGAAGCATAGATATTTCTCAAGGATTCCTAGAAATCCTTTTGAAAGACTCAGGTAAGGGGAATAGAGAGTAAGACGCGATGGTTTTGCTTCTCCATTCTGCACCTACCTCTACTATTGTGCAGAGATCAGCACACCACGTAGTCTTGGGTCCTAAAGTTCTAGGGGGGCGAAAATGAGAACATTTATTTCCAGACCTCCTCATGTCCCCAGGTGAAGCCATATGCTTCTCGCACGGGACCAGCAAGCTCATGGCTACACCAGCCTCCTCCACTGCAGTCGTCTTGGAAGGAGAGAGGAGGACAGCTTAAGAACCTGGAGAAGCCACACCCAGCCCAAAAGAAGCGGCAATTACAAAGCGTGTCACTTCATGAAAGCACAGACTGAAGGAAAAGGGATTCAAAGGTAAAACAGCATGCAAAATCAGCAAAATCTATTTTCACAGCCAGTTAACAATTCACAGTTTTTCCCCAAACATTACACATGAAAAGCAAAACAGCAAGACAAGTAAGGCATTACCAGTCCAGGCTATAATCAGGTTGACCTCACATATACCAATGCACAATTAATAATCTATCTTATATTTACAAAGACTGTTCATTCCACCCAGAGTCCCACGTGACCAAGAACAGGATCTATAAAACTGTACTATGTATCAGAAAACAGGCCAGACACAGGAACGTAAATATTTGATAATTCCATCTTCGCAGAGTGGCATGATAGATGGCACTTTTAATGCTCTAACCTAATCAAATAGCTTTTTGTCCCTCCCACCAGAAGAATATTATACTTAAAAGCAGATGTAATTGAAAGCATCAGGGGAGCAGAGCAGTCATTGGTGTGTATCAAGAAGAAGCCTCTGTGCAGATGATGATCCCCACACAACATCAAGCTGCATCTCCAGCTGAAGTGAGGTCCCCATACCTGGGTGCTCCCTACCTTCCCACTCATTCCCCCAGGACAGGGAGGCAATTAATGCCCTCAGTCTAACAGTAAAGTAAATGAATCAGCACCAGTAAGTTCCTCACTTGAAACACGGAAGAAAGTTCAGTTGCAAAAAGATCTTTGGGCATTCAGGAATGATTTTTCAAAATCCCTCGGCTCTTTGGCAGAGCAGCAGGAAGACCGCCCTGCATTTCCTTACAGACTAGCTTTACTTGCAAGACCAATTTGAAGATCCTAGCTAGATGGGGTTTTGGCTGCCAACCTGCCTCTCTGGAGCACACACCATGCCAGCCTACGCAGCTCCCACGGGCACACAGAGGGTGCACCATACCCCACAAAAGACTCCTAGCTACTTCAGAGCAAGAACAGCAGCATAGAGACAATGAGAAACATGATTCGCAAGGAAGAAACTGATAGTCTCATACAGTCCTTGCAACAACAACTCATTTCTGGCGCTCCCAGGACAAGGAGATTCAAAAGGCCGGTGGTGGAGGAGCCTTCCTGGGCAGGGATCTCCTTCACTGGTCACATAGTGTACGAGTCCCCTGTGAGAAAGCAAAGTTTGCCTGAGCTGAAAGTTTGGCTTTCCTGAGTAACACCACCTCTTTCTTACTCCTTTCTTTCTGAAATGCTAATGAAAATTTACCTCCAGGGAATACATAGCTTGTGTAGGGGATTAAATAAATGTAAAACTAGACTATGACAGTCTACACATCAAGGAGTTTTGAAAACCAGGGTTGAAAACGATGCTTGAATTCTTCAAAAAATGAAGGCTCAGTAGTAAAATAACCCTGCTAGCTTTGCTGGAAGTGTAGCCTCCATAAAAACAACAGTCCCACCGAAAGCCTTGCAGTAAACGGAAATCTCTGTCTAAGGCAAACACCACTACAGCAATGCACAGGAAGGTGTGAATAATTCTCTTACATCTACAGGATGAGATTTTCAATACAGGTGGTATTGAAAATACCAGCCTGGAAAAAAAACAAAATTGCATTCTCTTTCTTTCCTCTCTCTCTGTACTGGCACAAGAGACATGGGTGTGGCAGACAGTGAACTTTAAGGGTTTCAATACTCTCCTTGTCACCACTCATCTCCCAGGTATGGTGAATGAGCACAGGTCTTCAACTACACCAACACCCAACACTTCCTTGGTACTTTTCCTCCATGTTGAGACCAGGCAGATCCCTACAATCCCCTGCTTTCCAACTCAAGGAGAAGCAACACATCCCCTGCTGCAGACTTCGTCAACATCAGTAGAAGCCGTGACACCAGGCAGGAGTGACAACCAAGGCAAGAACATCCATTCTGATTTTTTTTTTTTCACAGTCTTCTGTGACACTGAGGAAATACTTGTTGCATACAACCTTATGGCAAAAGTTCAAGTAGTTTCCATCACAAGCATAAGCCAGTATGCGAGTTTATGTATTACAGGAAACGTGTCAAAAGAAAGGATAGAGAGGGGCAAAATAAAAAATAAAAAGGCAGTTGTAATTTACAACAAAGGCTGCTCGATTTGTAGCAAACAACTGTTCAGATAAGCAAAACAAATCCTGAAAACAGACCCACTGTGTATTTCATAGCCTAGAATTTCTCAGTTTTGAATATGTGATTTCTGCCCCGCCACCCCCAGCAGAACAATTTGATATTTCAATCCTAAAGTAATAAAACATACAAATGGCTTCATTTGCTTGGAGAAAACTGATGAACGCTCATCTGTAGCCAAGCTCTTTATTGCTCAGATTTGACACAGGAGTCCACTTAAAGCTCAACAGGAGTTTCTGAATAGCTCTTTGTGTGACACACTTGCTCTGGAAAAATCATTTGCTTTGTTTTTATTGTATTGCTTCCACTTTTCAGATAAAGCTAATGAAAATCTAAGCAGCCATCCTATTCCAGAACACATTTAAAGGTAAGAAATAAACAGGAATACCTCTAAGTGTGGAGAAATCCCCTGCACACATTTTGAAGAGGAGATTTCAAAAGAAATTCAGCTATTCTCTCCATAAATGAGCAACTAATCTAGTTTGACTAAAGAAAACCAACTTTGACCAAAACTTTCAGTCAAGAGGAAAGAACACAGTTTCTCTCCTGTTGGTTCATCATCTTCCACTGAATTGGAAATTTTAACTCCGAGCATTTTTTTTCCTCAGATAAGTTTTTTTGCCTTTTAAAAGTGTAAGATTACTTTAAAAACAAGGAACTTTTCAAATCCCTTTATTTTTCTAGGCATACTACCCTCTAGCTAGTCAAACTGTCTTTGGGAGATTGCAAGAAAACAAGTAAAACGGTCTTATCACAGATAAAGAGAGTCAGGAATTTCAAGAAAAATATTGAAAAAGCTTTCAGTAATCCATTGCAACCAAGCCAAAAGGAAATCCCATAGATGCAGAGTAGTCACATCATCCTTTTGCATGCCTCCATCCTTCCTAGATTAAGGATTTCAACTGCCAGATAAACACAGGGCAAAATGGGAAGAATAGAAAGTCTGAAAACAGAAATCTGATATATTGATTGTGATACACAATAAAAGATAGTAACATTTCTATGAATTATGACTTTTTGTAAGTTATTAATACACCTTTTTCCCCACCTTCTCAGCACTCCCTCTCCCTGGCAATAGTATGTCCAACCATTCTGTTACAAAGAAAGTGTTTCATTTCACAATTCACATATACCCTTGTATCTGCTGAAACGTTATTTGCCAATTACTAACACCACCACCCATCACCGACTGTGGCATTGTTAGGTCTTTTCTAATGTGGTAAAAACAACTACTCCATCTTAAAATATGGGCTGCATTAAAATACAAAAGAAGTATCACGGCTAGAAATACCTTTCGGTTAAAGAATAGATTTTAATCTCAGTGTAGTCTTTCAATAATAGAAAAATTCCAATCAATCTAGGGTGAAAGCAGCAAATTATACAAAATGCAAAAGAAAAGTGGACAAATGCAAGATAGCCATGAAGTGTTTGAAAGTCCAAAGGAAAAAAAAATCCTTTTCCTTCAAGGAGTGCTGCCCTAAATTTAGGTGTAATTTGACACATTGAACTCTGTGTGTCTCTAAAAGAGCAAAACAGGAAACAGAATGACATCCCACTTGATACACTTGAACGAGACTTATTAAGTTGAATGATGTTTGCTTCAGGCCATACACAGCAATACAATATTCCTCAAAGCTCACCACATTAAACTTTCCTCCCACTTGCTTACCTCTGGCACAACTGATTTCCTCTTAAAGTAAATCAATTTTGCACTGAGGAACATGAGATGCGATAAAAATGCTTCCTGACAAACCAAAGAAACCAGGAGAAGACACTCTAGTGTGTGAGAGTATTTAATTCTTATAAATTTAAAGAAACAAGGTTTATAGAGAAAGGTAAAATACTGAATAGGCCAACTCAAACAGTCTGAACAAAGACAGCCTTCTGGACACATCATCCTTTCCCTCAGCAGTCTTCCACCAACATAAACATATATATTTTATTTTTAATGGGTTGCATTAACATTAGACCCTAGGAAGTGATGCGTTAGCACAGGAAGTATCTATTCTGTTCATCCTCCTCCATAAACCAACTACGATGTCTCTTGCAGCTACTGGATTACCCAGTGCTCCCTCATCTTGGGTTCCTACAGTGACGACGTCTGCAGCAGCACGCAGGCTCCACACCCACAAAACTGTCAGGACCACAAACAAGTCCCTGTGCCGCAAAGTGCAACGGGGAGAGTCAAGTAAGGGAAGCCTAGCTGTCTTCAGACCCACCCCCTAACAGCAAGAGGTGAGCAGGTGGCTTCAACACACTGTGACAGCGGGTTAACGGCCCAGACACCTGCCAACAGTAGTGCAAATCATGACCTCCAGAAGTCAATAGGGTCTGGAGGCCTTACACAAGCAATAGCTTTGGTAACCCACAGAAAAAGGTTTTTCTCTCAAGTCCGTAAGTCTGTTGTTCTACATTTACGGAAAACATGTAACTACGGGAATTCCAAAGCAAGAAGAAAAATGTCCAAATCCTTGGCAGAAGCCAGCTGCCCTGGCATGTATCATCGCCTGGTCAATGCTCAACTGCTTCCAACAGACCAAGACCTAGAAGGAATAATGCAGCAATAAAAACCCCACACCAACCAGGTTCATGTTGTATTTCTATTTAATATCAGAGGGAGAAGCACAGAATTGCTGCTTATTATATGACATCAACACAGTACAGCTGTGAAAGAAAAGAGCTCAGCAAAGGAATGAGTACAGTCTCTCAACGTACTAGCAGGTACCTTTTACTAGAAGGATATGCTTCCTATGGCACCTAACAGAAGAACTGCACTCTTCACTGTGAACTATTACTCTATACTTTAACAGACTTTCTTATTCATCCACAAAAAAATGCAGATAAACGATAAAAAAAAAAAAAATTACTTGCAGAACAGCTACATAATTCGACCTTGCTCACTTGCTGAAACTAAAAGTGCACACACGAACAACGAAAAAGAATTTCTGAAGTAAATGTCGCTAGTAGAAAAACACAACAGATGCGGATATCATTTAGAAACGTTCACATACGATCCACAATGTGATTTCATATATTAGATTTAAGTAGCGTTTTATACCAATTCTGCAGAGAAGTATAATTTGTAATAACAGCCATTTTTCAGTTTGCTCATATTTCGAAATGTTTTGCTAACAAAATCACAGCTCCTCGCTTTATCTTCATGGTTGACTGGGACTGACAAATTCAGTAGGGGTTATGTGTCATTAATACCACAATAAAAGGAAGTGCATTAACGTGTATAATTATTGAAATTTTTTTTATTAAACCAATGGTTCTTTGGTTTCTCTACAAAGAAAAAAAAAATACGCTGAGAGCTGTAAAGCAAAGGTTGAAATCCACAATTATTAAACAATAACTATACCATAGGGAGATAGAAAGCATACAGAAAACTTCCACATCTGTGGGAAAGTAGCATGTCATTATACTCAGTCTACGCAAGATGACAGCATGTACCTCACATTATGCTTCCCAAGACACAGCTTGCAGTAATGGAGTGTTCAAGAGACTTTCAAAAGATCTCTAGAACATGCATTAAGAAGTTAAAACTGAAGCCAACAAGGAGTGTCAAACATGAGGTGGTCCACTGCCTGTTAACCACTCGGAGTTTTTGCCTACTACCCAGTTAAGGTTGGTAAACATCAACTGCAGGGGCATTCAAAAAGGACATAATTTAGAATATGATACACGTAAAGAATTAGATGTGATACCTCTGCTCGCTCTCTATCGTAATTCTCCCTACTGGCTATTTATTGGACTCTGATCATTTTCCTGGAATGAAAATTGAAATAAAAAGCCTTTAATTACCCCATTTCTGATATCACTTTTATGCAAATCGTGCATGATAATTTTTTATTTCAAGGTGCCAAAAAGGAGAAAATAGGACTTGGATGACATACTTCCAACATTTTACTAAGTATACTCAATCCTAATGCCAGATTTACTTTTTTGAGTCAAAAATTGAAGGAAAACAAATTATGCAAGTGTCAAACACCAGCAGATCCCTGAAAATAAGCTACAGTGAATTTACAAAAGACGACTTTAATTTTTCCATCAATAAATTCACTCTGTGCTCTCTGTCAATAATGTACAAAATAAAACAGTCAAAAGACTGTGACTTCTTCGAGAACGGGACTTTGAACTTTGTGTGTGTGGCAGAAGACCAGCTTCCTCCTGCGCTTCTCAGAGTCCTCAAGTATTAGGCTTCCTCCCGTAAGGCATCTTTCAGAGTTCATTCTAAGTCCACCTTCTCTAACAATAAATCTAGTACTTGGAAATCCACAGCAATACATTTTGGCATGAGTACATGATTTGCTACATGTTTGCACACTGCTATATTATGACCTTTTCAATACTATAATGATCAAACACTTTTTAAAATCCTTAGACTTGGCATACATTGTATGCTGATCATCTCGTAACATACTAAGATAGCATCCTATTTTTCCCTTTCACATACCCCATTCTCCCCATGGCAAAATTTCAGACGTTTTTGGCTTTAGCAAAACTACAGAAACAGTCAAGAAAAACCACCTAAAACAACAGGCTTTCACCTCCAGCCCTGGAGCACCCGGTGGTCCATGAACCACTCCTAAACACGTCTGCAGAAAGGAACTATGACAATCAAGCAATGTTAATGTGTGTAAACTCACTGCCAAGAGGTTTGCATTTTCACTAGGACACTCCAAAGTCTCTGCAAATCAAGGAAAGTGGAAAAATATTGTAAAAGACCAAGAAAAAAAATGCTTGTAGAGAAACAGCTCAATATTAGTGCAGCCCTGCAACTCGATATTTGTGTTTCCATTATCACTTTTTTCCTTCCTAACAACCATTTACCTGGTCTTCTACTGATTTTCAATGAATAACTTAACATGGCAAATCCTGGCAGAACCCATTGCAATAACTTATAAATTAAGATAGCTTAAATACAATTATGTTTGTTCCCCAGTAATTGTAACTGCTGTCACACTGGTGTAACTCTCCAACTTCACCCCAGTACTAACAGGACACAGATGTGAATTGCTCTTGACAGAGAACCAGACAGAGACTGAGAAGCCACTCAGATATCTGTTCCATCTACCTACTCTCTCGGACAGATAAGCTTTAATATAAAATGATTTCATAATACATTTGCCTCTCCACACAAATGTCCAAATTATATTATTTAGCATTCCAAGACAACCCAACGTTTGATGATGGAAGATAGTGTCTGTAACAGGCTATTAAGACTAAAAGCCCATGCAAGTGATTCCAGAAAATTTGTAAAGGCTAGAACAGAAACCTGGATTTCTCAATTCCCATCCTACAATCTATTCAGCAGGGACATCACCTTTCACGTTCCTGAAAACCACAATTTGAAAAAGAAAACACCAACACCACCTGCCCTAGCATGTCAGAAATTTGGTCCCCACGTTTCTTATCCTGTGCAAACATTTCAATCTTCAGGCTGCTTGTAATGCTTGCAGAACTCAAATTTCATAGGATAAAAGTGCATTAAAAAAATAGTATAGAAGAATTTGAGTCATTATCTCCAAGTAAATACATTTTATTCCCCACTAATTTCAAGCAGCAAACCTTTCAAGGAGGTAAACAGAGAGGTATTTGACAAATAATTTATAAGACCTCTTTTAAGACCTGTGAGGAAAAAGATAAAGTTTCTTAGGTCCTACTAACCAGAAGAAAGCATGGTCTCCAAAAGAGTTCTTCAGCATTCCCATCTGGCAGAAGTGCGTAAACAGATGAAAAAGTGTCTGACATCATCATCACAATATGAACTTACTATGAACAGGGGAAGCAAGAAACCAAAAAGAATTTTTCAGAAGTTGCATTAATACCATTTAAGATATTTAAGTATTTACTGCCAGGGCTGATATGCATACAAAATGAAATGTAACAGATGCGAAAGACGAGTACATGGAATATGACTACAGAATGTTTTTTACTCGAAATGTTATCATTAGCTGTGCAAACATAGTTCTCAGCAAGATGCTGTTTCATCCTTGGCATTCTAGTGAAGCCTACAGCCTGCATAAATGATGTCATATGTATAAACAAGCCTAGAGAAACTCTCATTTGGGCCCGGGCAAGACCTCCTAGATCAAACTCAGCAAGGAGCAGTAATGGCTAAGCTGTTTTTCAGACAGAAACTGTTCTGTTAGCCATATGTATTCGAAGATGGGTTTTGTATGTAAGACAGAGTTGATACGCTTTACAGATAACTAAGAGCTGGCAGCATAGCGCCAGTTTGTACAGTTCACGCTCACAGGTCACTCTTGGTACGTGAGCCTGCATGCAGAGCGTGCTGCAGACAGACTGGGCCTGCTGGTATCTTTCGCAGGTTAAAGGCAGCACCCAGACTTCACAGAACAGAGAAGACAGGGGTACGTCAGGCATGTGTCTTAGCAAGAACACTACCAGAGATGAAGACTGGCTGTTGAACGCAGTCACACCGAATTCCAGCACTCTGCCTGAAAAATAAAAAGCACTATTTCTAGTAATATGCGCTCAAATAACTACCAAATGAATACAGACAAAAAGCAAGGGTACGAGTTGCCCAAACACAGCCATCTCCTGAAGACCGTACACCGAATTGGCAACACTCTACGTAACTTTTCAACAAGATCATCAGTGAACAGCAGCTGAAGCAACTGCCTTCCTCACGCTGTCAGACACAAGGCTTGGCACGTTTCTAGTTCATCCCAACAAGCTTTCTATGTTTTACTGAGACTGGCTGGTTTCCACACCAGAGGGCCGACTACACAATGACCAAATATCTCCCAGTTAAATCCTAGGTACAGCCAAGACAAGAATATTTACAGATAGGAGCTAACACCAGCTTTAGGGCATACTGCCCAACAGCTCATGGAATAAGACCAATTCCTTTTACTTTAATTGCCACTCTCTATAAAGAACACAGTAGGGCTGAACACTGTTTCCACTTTAAGCCTGAATTTTCTTGAATAGCTAAGTCTAAATCACATCCCTCAAGCTCTTTATAATAGATTATGGTTTATAATTTTCCAGACAGGAGGCTAATCCCCATATATCAACAAAGGTGTGAATTTCAGCTTTGCTAGTTCCTTATTCTCACTGTCCACAATCTCCCTGGAGAAAAAATGTCATTATCATTAAGACTAGAAGTAAGCTACTTTAATTTAAAGGCCCAACAAATATAGTAATGTTTTCAGAAATACAAGCTCAGTATCCTCAGTAATGTTGGGAACAAACAAAAATTGCAGATGAGAAGAAATACATCGAAGAAGAAAGTACCAGGCAACTCTCACTGCTGTTTCCCCTGACGCGTTCTAGCTCTCCAAATGCAGCCAAAAACCTCTCCCCTGCCACACCGACAGGGACAGGTATGGACCTACACCTTTCCCACTCTGCTCTTGCCTCTCTCCCCAGGATATGGGCAAGAAGGGTCTAACCAAGCTTGGCAACTACAACAGAAGAGCAGAACAGAAAGGTTTTGTCGGGAAAAAAGTAACAAAGCAATATGATAATAATACTTCTTGCCTTCAGTCATCAAAGCATAAGTGTTACAGGAGCTTCTAGATAACAAAGACCACTGCTGCTGCCAGTGGTATCCAGGTACAGATAAGCCTTTCAGATTTCAGTTTTGGTGGGATTATTAGCTTATCAGAACCCAAAGTCCAATTCAAAACCTGAAAATTACTACTTCTTGAGAAGAAGACTCAGCCATACAAAGTATGACTTGTGCAAGGAAGTTATGTATGTAGGTATGTAGAACTGTGTGTGCAGAAAATTCACCTAAGTTCAATAGGACACCTAACACAGCTAGTTCCTGACATGCAAAAAGGTCAGAGTTGGGGCGCGTGCTTCATATGAGAAAGCACTACATCAGTCCACAGACTGAGGTTACTTTTTGTACATATCTTTCATGTAACGTGTCTGTGTAGAAATACTGCCTCCACCACGCTGCATCTTCAGCGCAAAGCGCATGTAGAGCTGCACGACATCGGTGGGAATCTTGCTTAGGAGGGGATGTTCTGTTAACTGGAAGACAGCAAAGCAGATTACAAATCCCGACGTTGTTTGAGCATAAGCAGCCCTATTCCACCCAGAAGAGCCTATGGGAAGCACATGCTCTTACAATGTCAATATTGATGGCAACCAAAAATCTTGGTTGTAAATGAAATTCGCTTATATCTTCTCTTTTTGGTGACTATTGAAACTGTATGTGTTTATAAGATACTCAGTTACGTTTACTAAGAGAAAGATACTTGAGAGATCATATTTTTAAGACAGAATGGACTTACCTTCATATCCTAGGTTAAGCAAAGGCAAAAATTTGGGTGCATTTTCTTTAGGAAGCTTAAGTGCAGGGGGGTGTAAGGAACTCAAGAAAGATCACAAAGAATTCAAAAATTCCAGGGCCTTAGTTAGTCTTTACAAGTAGGACAGTCCTGCTGGTTCCCATTTCTAACCTGCTTGGAAACACCGTTTTGTTTTCACATGGAACAGAAATTGAAAGATCTCAAATAATTTCACAGAGTAAGGTGCAGTGGCTTTTGTTTGTTTTTCTAACTTTTTTCCTAAAACAAAAGGTTTTCACTCAGACCACCTGATCACCCACCAAACTTTCCCCAGCTGACAGTTTTTGCCAATCCAGATGAACAAAAGCTTTACAAGTCCAAACTGTGTCAAATCTGTGCAGCAGCCAAAAGAGAAACGCATCAGCATTTGGCAGCCAAGGCAAAAACACGTGCACTATCAATCACATCCTGCTACCGTGAAGGTGAATACCATCAAACTTCACAAGGTGAAGCCTTTGGGTTTTGTTCTTCTCCCTAGTCTCTACGCATTATTTTAAGGAAGAACCACAGCTACAGATACTCTTATGTGCTCTCAGAACTGAAAGGTCACATTCTGCAAAACAACACAGAAGCTCTGAGATAACAGGACGGCCACTTCCTGATCCCTCAAACAAAGCATGTCATGTTTTTATCTTGATTGTTTAACTATAGAGAAGTTGCTTGCTTCTGCTCCCTTCAAAGAGATTTAGATTTTTCATATTCGACATTTAAGAAATGTTCAAATAGTCTACACTAAGGCAGAAAAGACAAGTGGCATACAAAACTGTGCTACTGGGTAAGATGCACGCTATCTCTATGGCACAGTCACACCACGCTGGCATAGCACACCACAGCAGTGTATTCTTACCTAACCAAAAAAACATTTCTGTCAGAAGTTGTAAACCCTCCCTATGGTACCTTTAGCATGAAGCACTGTCCTAATCAGTTTTTAAAACTCATCATTTAACGAAGCAGAAAGATGCAAACTGAAAAAGAATATTCTTCCCAAAATATTACAATATTTCCTGCTATAGAGAAACACGTCTGCACGTATAGGTACTGTTGACAGCAGTGACTGTTCCGCTCTGTTATGTACACTTGCTTTACAGTACCCTGGCACTCGTAGCACTGACGGTTACTTGAGGATGAGGGAAGGAAAGAAAAACCTGGAAGCAAAAGACCCAAACTGCACCTTAGACCTTTTAACATATATAAATCCATGCAGAAACACAAGGTTAATGAGATCCTATTACCATCGATTTTAATTTTATTTTTATTTGCAATGGTTTTAGATCAATACAGAAACTGTGACCCATCTAACTAAATCTATCCAGTGCTTCCCAAACAGGCCATGAAGGTACCATTACTTACTGCTTCGGTGAATCTGTGATTCCCTCCACACACACGCAGACCCCTCTGCCCACACAGCACAAGGTCAGGATACCTCAAAATATAAAGTAAATAAATAGAGCACAAACTCTGCATAAAGGCAAACCATGCCTGCACTATACACTGCTACCTTCTCAGCTATTTTAAAAAGTGCTTTTAATTCCTTTAAGTGACTAAGCAGTCTTTGTCACTCAAAAGACACTTCTTCTTTCTCACCATTTTTCTAAGCATCAAGTGGAATTTTCTGACAATGCTTCTGTGACAGGCTTGCAAGGCTGACCTCAAGTGGAGCAACTACTCCAACTCAGTAATTAAAAATTCATATACAATGTTCATACATTCACTTCCAAGTTGCTCTCATCTGCACTGTCCCATAGTTATCAAATGGACAATGATCTGATTACACAGCAACAGAAGAAGAAAAGGCTGGAAAATTGTTATTACTCCCAGCAGTCTCATCCGGGCTGTAACATCACAGTATTTAACAGATAAGCCTTGGTACAATATACCTGACATTTACATTTTCAAACATATATTCTACCCAACTGTCCTCACAATATTGGATTAATTAAGATACAGGACAGCACTGACCAGAATGACTTCACTAAAAGGCCTATGTTAAATAGTCCTATAACCAGTATAATATAATTGAGCTCTGTCACTTGAAAAATCATTGCTTAACGAGAAGAAAAATCAATATTTCCTCGTTTTACAATATTTTCCATTTCACTGTGCAGTCAAAGCAGCACCAGAAATGCATACCGAATGCAGTCAATGGTACCAGAGGAATACAAAGAAAACACTGAGATTTAAGGATGATTTTAGACCAGTGGGTTTATTAATAACAATTCAACATCTAACATGGCATTTAATCAAGGTTTAAAGCATTTAACTCTCCCAGCAGAGACAGAATTTAGGGAACACCGTTGTCAACACGAAGAAAAAGCAACAGTGATACCCATTAAGCACAAAGAAAGGCAAACATGACAAAAATGAAGAGAAACTAAAGGTCAACATTATAGGATGGAAATAAAAATGCAAAACAGGCATTCCAGTCATTCCTACTGCTTTAGGTGCTGAAATCATGCTCTGTAGCAAGCGCTCAACTTGCAGGGTCATATTACCAGTCATAAATCTTCCTTATAATGAAAAACATACACAAGGGAAAAGTCATATTCTTTTTTCCACATCATAAGGATTTTTTTGGCAAACTTTACAGGTTTACCACCCTCCTAGACAAGTAGCGTAAGAAAAAAACCCATATTCACTATAACATTAAAAAAAAAACCTGCAGCAATGTATTGTTTTAAAACCAAAAATTGGTTTTCCTCAAGAACAACGTGCATCAAATATCACCAAACACAAAGTGCATTAAATAACTCTCTTTGGCAGAAAAAGACATTATGTATTTTACAGAGGCATGGACCACTACCTTCGCTAGAGCAAACGCTCCCAAATACCACAGATACACAAGCTATTTCGGACTGGTACACTGACTGATAACGATGCCAAAATAGTGCATTTAAAACAAGCTCCATTTTTGAACTAACTTGTGCATTAGAAAAAAGTAAAAGATGGTATTACTGTGCACTTGATAATGGGAGGTTCTCTAAAATGAATACAAGATTTGGGGACTCACGAGAGTGAATCTCTCTGCCTAACAATATATAGTCCCCTAGATTTAAACATTATGATGCTTTCTTCCAGTTTCAAAATCTCTGCACAGGAAACATTCATTAAAATTTGTTAAGCCTTTCCAAAATCTTGTTAAGACCTTAAAATCATTCTACCTTAAATACTGATTCCTTTGATTTCTACTCTTCAGCAAGCGAGAGAAGCACGGTTTCCATACAAAAATTTCCTCCTGCAAAGTGTTTCCCGCGCTCTCATCAACACACCCTTCTCATTCCTAAAACACTGACACAGAACTCTCTCCCGTGTACCATGCACCATCCAGAGGAACTCACAAAAAATCACGGCTCTAGAAATTCCTGACTTCTGATTTTAGTACGAGGAAAAGCCTTCAAAATTATCTTTACTAAACCCAGTCCAGAAGCCAGCATTAGAATTATGCCTTTGCTGTATATAAGCATTCTAGTCATGAGAACATATACACAAACATTCACAACAAAGTATTAACTTTTAGAAACTAAGACCAAGGAAAACAAAATGCATATTAAAATCTTGTTCAAGTATATTAAAAATGCTCCTGCAACTCCATTACCACACAAAACTGAATTCTATACCTGGCGTTGAGCATCTTAGATTTTTGGGGGGGGGAGTGGGGTTTGAGGGCCAGCAGTAAGGGAGGTCAGGTACCTACCCTAGAACTATGCAATATAAATTCAAATAGACATCAGGGTGAGTAAAAGGAGATGAGAACAGTAGTCATCATTCATGGGTCACCCAAATGTTCCTTCTGCAGCTTTACTTGCATCTTAGCTAGCAAATAAACACGAGGAGCCTTTTCTCTGTAACAGCCAACTCCATTTTCATCAATAAACCATGTCAATCCCGTCTTTCCCCTACCATCTGAACAATCAGTCTGCAGTACCAGATCTCATGATCCAGTGTCAAATGCTCTAAAATTATGCCAACAGCTCGTGGCAAACACTACAAAATGACACACTCTGCACTGCAGCCTGAAGGTAGCGGGCAGAGGTCTGGGCGCCACACTCCACTCTTAGAAAAGGCTCTTGCTGTAGGGAAATGGTGGGACTCATCTCAGAACCAGAAGAAAGAAATGGAGATAAACAGACAAACTCAGAAGGAAAAAAAAAAAATATTTTTTTTTTTCAACTTGCATCCCTCTCAGTTTCACTCTTGAGAATATTTTTGGTTCTGCTTCCCCATGTCTGTGCCTTATCAGGCACACAGACTCTCCCCTGAGAATTCTTCTTATTAATACCTGTAGCAGGGTTTCTATTTCCTGCAGGGATCTCATTCAGAACACAACTTGTAAGTGACTTTTTATTAGCAGTTAGTGACATGGATGGTCTTAATCCTGGATTGTTTTCATACACCATCTGAACAACCTAGAATAGTTCTCTACTGAAAAAAACACAGGAATTTATCTAAAGATGCTTATCAGCTATAAAATATACTTCCTTATAATAGCCAAAGAGCTAGGTTAAGGTCTCCTTTCTGCAGGGAATGTTAGTAATTTGCAATTTAGCTGCATTTTAATTGAGAACAAATACTCAGTATTAAGGAATACTATTAAGAATTAATTACTATTATTTTTACTCTTTATTTCTTTTCTAAAAGGCAATTGCCCTCCTGCTCTGGGAGGATCAAAGTACTACAAACGCTGAAACACTCTGCATCTCTGAATCCAAAGTAGCGCAGCAAGTAGCAAGGAGTCAGCTGAACAGATAGGCAGGGAACTAACCAAAACTCTGTTGAAAAGGAGCACTTGCTGCTAAGCAGACAGATGACTTGCATATTTGCAAAATTCAAGACTGAAAAAAAGAAATCTCACATTTTCCATCAAACATTTCTTACCAGCCACGGAAAGGATCACATTAGCTGGGGGCACAATTAGAGTACTGCAGGCAAGTGAGTTACAGCTCAATAGATGAGCTGGTTTTTACTGACCAAGCATACACCCCTTGCCTGCTACAAGTACCTCCGTGTCACCATAAGGGTGTAACTAAGAACACACGTTTTACTTTGCCACTGTAATAGGCTCATCTATTATCATCACAGGAATACATCCCACCCACCCGCCTGCAACCGCTTCTCCATGCCGTTTCTTCCAGGAAAGCATTGGCTCCTTACCAAGTTAGCTGGTTGACCTGATACTGTTCTAAATTTGTAGCATTATAAGCATGCATTTTCTAAATCTTATTTCCCATTATGAAACTAAGGGACTGAAAATTGCCCAGAGATTTGTAGAATACAAGTGTTGGCATATTTTGGCCCTTAAGAGGTCCATAGCTGTGTTCAAAACACACAGTCACCTGCTGCAACAACCACCACACAGTGGGAAGAGAAGGGAAAGGAAACCAACTGTACGGATTGGAAAATTCATGTATAGTCAAACTAAAAAGAGTATAACAAACCTGGCTTCACATTACAAAGTAGTTTTCATCACAAAATATAAAAGGGACTGTGATAATACAATGGGGGGAAAAACAGAAATGCAAAAAACCAAAGACCACAGTCCCGGTTTCTTCATTTCTTCTCCTGATCCACACCTAATCTAAAGATCACGGTGGCACCATGAAGTACTAGAGATAGCATTTCCTCTTTAGTGCTATGCTATGTTCATAACAAATGAAAAAAGAAGCTTGCCAAACATTTTCCTGTAACAACTCCGTATCATGTTATTGTGGTGGTTTTGGGAGTTGCTTTTTGTTTGTTGTTTTCCCCAATATCTATCTTTCATGGGAAAATTCAGATTCAATTACTTTAAGCATGCCACAAATTCAGACAAGGATACATTTCAAAGATATTTAAGTCTACAGGCATCAGAATAACTCTCCCATTAGCAATATGCAATATGTTTTAACGAATTCTATTAATTGAGTCTGATTATTCATTAAAATCATAGTAGAAACTAAAGTGATAATTAAATTATTTCCTGTTTATTCACAATTGCCATTTTTTTGGTGTTACTAGACTGACAGCCCTATAGTTACAGGAATTATTTTCTATTGTCTTATTGTACAAACTAGCCCTAAGCATTTTATAGCTTTACGGAAGCACCAGAGTTGTGCAGCTTTTATTTTTAATCTGCTTTCTTGCTCTTTGGGATGCAAGAGGATGGGTTCAGCATAAAGAAGGAAAAAGCAGGGTCACACATTAACGACCCACCATACAACAGCTTGTGTGATAATGAGTGTGGTAGGAGCTCAGTGATATGAAATATTCAGGTCCCTTGAAGAGATACTGAAGTCTACTCCAGACTCAGAGAAGGAAATACATGCATTTCCAGCATATTTAATAAGTGCAATAACGGAACTGCTTAGAAGTTAGGGTGATAAAAAGCTACATTTATCATTTCCAGCACATTAGTGTACAATTACAGCTGGCCTAAAAATAGGCCAAGTCACTCACAGTTGAGAAGATCAAGAATTGTACAACTTGAGTGACTTCGGTTTAATTTTTAGGCCAGCTGTAATTGATGTTGGTAGGCAGACAGACATTTTCTTGAACTGAAGACTAAAGATAGGAACTTACAAAAAAACTCTTTTACAGAGATCATGAAATAATCTCCAATTTTTGCAACTTGTCAATAAAAGACAATTCCTTCATTAATTCAGCCAACAAGAGCAAAACTTTCTTTTTGGATGGTATGTAAGCAAATTAGACCTCTCATACTTTGAAATCGCTGTTCTAAAAAGAGTCAATATTTTACTCTACATTTTCTCACTATATCTAATGGAAGAAAATGCATGTTTATGTATGTTTAAGCATAGTACTGCTAAACCAAACCTGCAATGAATTAACATAATACATAGAGAAACTCAATTTTCTACCCTGCCTGTGCAGGTGAATACACAGAACGGACTGGTATCTCCCACTGTGAGCGTGGCTAAGTGCTTCTAAGCAACCTTGCTCCATCATCTTCTGTGACAAAAACAAGTGAAGAGTTTGAACTGCAGCCTGATAGAGCCATGAATACTAATGACTAACCAAAAAAGAGGCATCTCATCATTGATTTCTGAATGGAACAGAAAGAAACCAAATTACAAACATACTTAAACCTGTATTACATTACATTGAAAATTCGAAAAACTAAATTGAAGCTTTAGTATTTTCAGTAACTATGTAGGAAGTAAGAATGTAGATTTCAAACAACCAAATCAGGTATTTTTTTCATATGCATCTCTTTTGCAGCACAAAATATTAATGAACATATCCTTTCCCAAAATCTGCAAGTACACAACTAGAGAGGGCAACATTTTTTGGTCAGAGAACTTACTTTAATCCTGTTAACACTTCTGAACAGCCGATCCACAACCCACATCAGCACAAAATTAGTTGCTTTGACCTCTCCAGCTAAATGCATCACGCATCACCACACAATAGTACTGGAAATGGAAATGCTGAAAGCAGCATACTGCTATTCTACACAAAAATTAGCTTGAAGTTATATAATGGTTACTCATTTTCAGAAATTTCATTTTGACAGACTTGCAGGAACTACAAGGTACGGTAACAGGTCAGAATTTTGCCAACTGTTCCTTATTCATCCACTCCAAATTTTAACTAATATATAAGAAATGTGCAAGGGAAAAAAAAAAAACACCACAAACACACCCCCATGTGCCTTCTTACAATCCTGTTGTGTGGTTGGGGAAGGGGGTTTACACATACCAATGCTCAGTACTCTTACTCAACGAACAATTCAACAAAACAACACCCCATTCTTCGGAAGAGCGTTCATTATAGTGCTTAGGCACTAAAAACTTCTCCTGAGAAAAAGAATATTCTTCCAGAAGCTTTGACAGTTTGCTTAATAGAATTCAGAAAAAAATATGACTCCTGTGATAGCCTCTTAAACAAGATAGTTCATAGAAACACAGAAGTATTTATGTTGGAAAAGACCTTTAAGATCATCTATTATTAATACTTTTTCTTCTACGGACAAAGATCTCTGTGTTTAACTGTACCTAAGATGCAGCCTCCTCTCACGTACTGCAACTTGTTCAAGACAAAATCAAGTCAAATTGCAAACCATCAGTAGTTAAAGCACTTTCTACAAAGGAATCTGAAATCTCACTGCCAACTACAGAAAGCAAGAAGTACAAGACAAGAATATGAAAATTAAGGACACATAGATGCATTTTGCTTTCCTGTGCCAGAACATCATGAGTACATGGTACAGGTACACGCAGAGCTGATTAACTGCAAGCATTAGTCAGAGAATCTCGGGCATCAGGTTGGTGCCCACGCTGCTGTACCATCCCATACAACGAGCTGATGGCTGCTTGCCACCACCAAATACATGGCTAAAAGCAAGATCTTCACCATGAGTGGAAACTGTGAATAGATTGAGCTATTAATCTCTATGTATTTAGCTTCAACCATCTTTGCTCCCAAATACAATTCAGAAAATTATTAAAGTATCTGCTAAAGCAAGCACCCATCTTCATGCAGTGTTCCTGTACCCTTCGTTGAGTTACACCTTTCATATTTTAGAAATGGACAGCAGAAGTTAATGGATCCTCTTGTAAGGATTCTGTTGGCATGACCCGTTCCCCAGCCAAAAAAAAAAGAAAACCCAGCAGCAAATCCTTATTAAGAACTATTTTGCATTGGTGTTTTTACTTGGGAAGTTTAGACCATAATCAAATAGTTACTACACGATGACTTCAGTGATGGTAATTGTAAATTCAGTAATACAAGTACTGACCACAATTATACATGCAAAAATTGCCTAAGTTCTTAGAGACGTACGGATCTCCAGTACATCCCACATTTAACTATGGACTGCCTGATCTCAAGAACAGGGGAAAATAATATCATAAATGTATTTGGTTATAACAATTGTTAAGAAATTAAACTGCGGGTTTATTTTAATACTATAATAAAAGAATCTCTGCCATTTTTCCAAGCCAAAAAATACTGGTTTTTTTCCACAACCTCCCTTAAATGTTTTCTGTTTAATATAACCTTGATGACGTGAATGTTTCCTGTTAACCTTGCAGACCCAGAGTTTTGAGTCTGGCTGCATCCCAGGCACCCTTAGGCAATGCACCAAACACACGAAGCACAAGACTTGTTGACATCACAGATGTCATGCTACAGCTTTTTTAGAGACTTTCTGTTTTCTCAACTGATACATTAAGAGAAATTATTCAAGGACATCCACAAAGTAGCTAAAACTGCATTTCACACACACAAGAATTGCCAATGACCTGAAAATTTGGTCTACTGCATTATACAAACATAAGAGATGCATTTCTAATACTGTTAAACTACTTTTTTGAAAAAGCTAATAGATTTTTAACAGGTGGCAGAGATTTTCTGTATATTTTCTAAGCAATACATGGAACAGCAAAACATTCTGCTGATGTAAGACTATGAAAACATCATTTCAAATGTATGGCAAATTGAAAATCGGAAAGCTCGGGAAAAAGCTTATATGTGTGTGTATATATTCACCAACAAAATTATATATGAAAGACTTATCCACATTAAAAAGTAATAATAAAAAAATCTTCCTTCCACCACAGTATCACTAAAGAGTAATTCCAAATACTGTAAAAAATACTTCAGATGAACACAAGGCATAAATATCGGTAAATCAGTTCCTTTACAGTTGTTAGTTTTATGCAACATTACCTAGAGATTGATATCTAAGTTATCATATTGATCTACTCTCCGAAACGGAAAGCAACACAGACTAGGCAGAGGATGCGTAATGAATCCATCAACTGTGAAATCAGAATCTCATACCATTTTGGTCTTCTCGTCCCACACTGCATAGGATTGCTCCGACAGAAATGGGCGCTCTAGTCAAGGAGCCAAGTACCGGGTACTAAGGGTGCAGTGAGGTTTCCTGGTATATAACAGCGAAAGAACAAACTAGTAGCTGGACTTCTAAAACATTTCTTTTCCTTTGAAACATCTAATGAAGCTGTCTCTAGGTGAATACTTCACTAATAAATCATCCCCTTGGATCCAACAGAAGTCCCTTGAAAGGTTCTCAGCATCTCTCAGAAGAGACTTACCTCTACAAAAATTGTGTCATCTTTGACAAAGTGATGCTAAGAAGCATGAATAAAACAAGGAAGTCAGGATTTGAAGTGAGAGATAGATAATTTTTATTAAACTACCTAACAATAATAACGATGAAAGGTTTTGGTGCACATAAACCCTTCCCCAGCTGTGAAGCGAAACCCAGGTTTTTAATAGAATGTACAACATTGCATAAGCGTAAATAATCCTCCTTCTCATTTTACATTTCTGTACGGAATAAAGTAGAGGGGGTTCCATTAGGTAAACTTCATCTTCTAACACCTCATTAGTCCAAACAACGAACATGTTACGCCAGAGCACACAGGACAGCTTACAAAACAATCAACACTTTTCCACAAGGCTCTCTGCTTTCCACACTAGAAGAACACCACCTGGGATGCCCCCGCCACGCCACAGAAACACGCATTTACACCGAGGCAGGAAGTCGCTCTCCACCCCAACCATTTCAGGCTCTTCGACGAGGTCCAACTGCCATTCTCTCTTCAATCTGCAGAGCTCGTGGACATAATTGCACCTCACAGGAAAAATTATCCTAGAAATCGCATTTCAAGTCCTCTCTCTTCCTTGCTTGCTCTGATTCACTACAGACAGCAAGCAAGATAGGATTAGCCAAAGAGGTTCAACTATATCTTGCAGTTAGGAGATAATCACCAACTACTGCTTCAGACAAATCTGATTTAGCCTTGCTGCAAAAGAACTATTGTATGATGGGGAGAGAAAGAGGGGAAAAGACCTTAAGATTGTGATAAAGCAAACTGATTTTCCGCTCAGAAAATCAAATTTTATACTTGAAGCATTCTCTCCTGATTAATACTGCTATATTTTCTAAAGAAATTCTAAACTAAATCAAGTTATTGATCAATTGGGGGTTTTATTCAATTCACTGCTGGCACCCATTTCTCTCATTATTCTTATATTCTCTTTTACTATGTAATAAAAATAACAATAAATGGTCATCACCATGAAAGCTGAGTGCCTTACAAATTCTAAGAGGAATGTAATAAATGACTTGATTGAAAGCCTTGTCTAAAGTGACTTTCTCTACAATTATATGTATACACCCATAAATCAGAAATACACATCAATTTGCACTGTTCGATAATACCTTGTTACACAAAATGCTTTGTTTCTATCAAAAATCACTATATTATTAATCCTACTTAAATTTGACATTTATTTTTACTGCATATCTTCACATCATGAAGAACAAAAGAAAAAACCCCACTATTTGGGGTATTTTAATGTCTGTTCTTCCTAAGACTTAAATTTAAATAAATGAGTGAAGGTTTTGAGGAAGTTTACAGATCACTATTAGAAACCAGTTGTTCCAGATAACTTCCCAAAGCAATCAGATCTACTTTCAGAGAAGTTATGGATAGCTCATCTTTGGGTCAACAGAGAAGCTGTGGATGCTCCATCCCTGGAAGTGTTCAAGGACAGGTTGGATGGGGCTTTGAGCAACCTGATCTAGTGAAAAATGTTCCTGTTCAGGGCAGGGGGACTGGACTAGATGATCTTTGAAGGTCCTTTCCAAACCAAACCATTCTATGATTTTATCACCAACAGATTTTAAATTTCTATGACAGCAAGTGCCTTTCAAAACCACTGGTTGTTGAGAATGACTATGGAACCCTACCAATCCAGTGATGACAGAACGAGCAGCCCAGTACTGTCTACCTCACTCTAGGGCAGAAATTCAGGATACTTGGGTCAGGAAAGAAAAATAACACTACATGTTCAAACTTTAATAAAAGTATATAAAACTTGCATTGACCACAAAGATGCTAATCTTTTCCATGTTTACAGAAGTGTCATCCAGTCGTGGACTTGGATATGCAAAAGTAATCCTCCCAGACATAACCGTTAGATACATTTAACACCAGTCAATCATTGGACTAAAATTCCCTCAGAAATCATAAACAGTATTATAGTTTTAATTGTCTCCTCAAAGACAAGCAAAAAAATAAGAAGCATGCTGTAAAGGAGAGAATATCATAGATAATTAAATTCCATACGTGTACCTTCAATTTTATGCTGTTCTGATGCAATACATATTTATCAAATTAGAGAAAAACCAATAAGCAGCAGCAGGTTTACTGACTGAATGAGCCAGGAAGATCTATATGTGGGCAAAATTATCTTCCAATTCTAAAATGGGCTTTCATATACTACTGAATGTACTAATATACATACAAGGTACAAAAACCCATTATCGTTTTCACCAGATACATAATTCCTATTTATGATACACAATGTTGTGTATCATCTGTAATCACCAATTTAGATTATAAAAACCCTCAAGCAGTGGAACCAATAAATCATAGAATAGCTTAGAGCTATTAGAAAACATTAATTCTATTCTCAAAGCTAAATTACATTTTGCAATTTCTATCAATGGGTTTGAATGGAACCTTGAAATGATTAATGTTTTATCAGAAATAGCACAGACAGCAAACACAGAGACTGCCATATAGAATTTAATGCTGGTACTGTGCTAGTGTCCAAGTAAAAACTGATAGACTTATCATCAGTTCCAGCACTGTCACGCACAACAGATTGCAGAAGTAAACCATGGATTTGTAATTACGTCTGCAAGCTTGCAGGCTCAATATTTGGTGGTCGATGTGAGGTATTGCCAGCCACAACTTCCTAACAGTCCCAATACACTTGTGCCAGGGAAGAAAACCACTTGTAATTGGTATCAGCATAACTGAAATGTATGCATTTAACGCAGGTGTCTGAACCCTCTGCTCCCTCTGCTGTCAGATGAACTTCTGGAAAAAGGTGACTCAGGGCACTCCTGGTCAGTGTTCTCCATTTACTACGTACTTATACTTTCAACATTAGAATACAAATAATTGAGTCAAATAGTGTTACCGTTCCTGTTCATGTTCCCCACTCAAGAGTAAGGTTGCACAGAAGAGAGTATCAGAGCTTTCTGTCCAGGCACCTGCTACAGCAAGGTGAAAAAGTAGCATTTTAATACAGAATAAGTGAGGTATCACTACCCCTGGCTTGGGGACAATTACAGTCAGGGTTAATGACTGAAAAAAGGCAGAAACGCAAAGATGAGAACAATATCTACACCTTCTGATCTCCAGTATCTTCATTCGCTCTTTCCTAAAAGCTATGTTTAAATACAGTGACTAAGCTGTACAACCAATGGGAACATGACCAGCACAGAGACAGTACAATAAATAGTCAGCTGTCACAAACAGTGGAGCTTACTTGGAGGAAAGAGGCAAAATATAACCATGCAAAAATAGGAAGATAAGTGATCTTATATCACAAGATTAAACAAACTAAAATCAGTAATACTGAAGTAAGCTACCTGAAGAGGAACAAGACACCTCCAAAGAGCTAACCATCACTTGCCACGAGCTTCAGCAAAGCGTCTAACAATGATGCAAGTGGTGACTGTTTCTCAGACTTTAGAATATACTATGGAAAATCCATCACTGTAACTAAACAGCCTATCAGTTAGTTAACTTAAGGCAAATATGGACAAATGTATATGTACTATGCATATAAAGAGAGAAATCATGGTATTTTTGTAAAGCTGATGGATATGACTATTGTTAAGAATTAAAAAGTGTGGGTTTTTTAAATTTAAAATGCTTTCTTCCTTCTCTGCTTCAAAAAGAAAACTGAATTTACTATAGCAATAAATTATGTACTATCCCAAAAGCACCTGTCAATGCTTTTCCTGAAGAAAAAGAAACAACATAAAGCCATATCTAAAAGATGTTCTTCATTAATTTCTCACGAGCAGCTTGCACCTATATTACCTGTGTACAAATGTCTCTTCAAAATCAGCTGTAAATGTTAATGTTTATTTTCTGTCCCCACAGAAGGATTTCCTTACACGGAAGTACAGAAGGGGCTTTGTTTAGTTTTGTATTTGCCTACAACTACCATTATTTTCAGTACTGCTGTGTTTTCAGTAAAATTTCTATTAACTTTTTCTCCCCTCAGTGGAATTAGAGATTAAATCTTGTTACTTCTCCAAAGCTGAAATCCTTTTGTTAAGAATAATTTATATATAGTGCAAAAGACCTTGTTAAAAAAGAAAAATCAGTTAGGAGAGAGAATAATAATGGAAATCATCTTCCCACTTAAAACACCACCACAGCTGAGCTGATCTTCCTACTTCTAAAATTCCTTCTCCTAAGGACTACTTAAGAAAGCTTAGGAGGGAACTGGGTCGAGGAAATAGTACCAAAAAATCAGGTTTGACTGTGTTAATTAACAGAAAGTTTGATTAATTGCTATCACAAGCTGGTGAGAACAGCTGGATTTTCATTTCTTTGCCTCTTCTAATCTGAGATAGAGCTGGTTGAAATGCTTTAGTCAACTGTGAATCGTATTTTAATCAAATAGGTGCCAGTGTTCTGCTACAAGACTCTCCTTTGAAATCGTAAGACTTCTACTAAACACGGAAGGAAGCATCTCTTTTGCCCTTGTAAAGCACCAGCATTACCAACCGCACTCAAAAAAAAAAACCCACCCTGAAGAGGTGTGCCACTAGATTCCTTCTGAACACCAGCCCTCCCCAGATCCAAAAGTCTGTATCTCAAATGCTCTTGTTGCAGCTCTGTATTTCTGTTCAGTCAGACCACTGGCAGAAATGTACCGATAAACGGATTACTAGTGAAAACAATTCTTTGGGATTCACTGCTTTGTTCACCGACTCCTTGGTGGACAGCCAATCCCTTTTGAATCATTTAGGTAAGAAAAGAGTCTACCATCTTCTGTAGTAGTAGAGGGTTTAAAAGACCTGCAGTAGCAGGAATCTGAGAGTTTGTCTGTTTGTTTTGCATGACAGGAAAATCAACAGGTGAGCCAAAGATTCACAAATCGTAATTTTCATCCAGATTTGCTAATTTGAATAAGGTTATCACTCTAAATAGAGAAGGGGGAGGAGAAAAAAAAATCTTTGCCAAACAAAGTTTTTTGTGAAATTACTCTATTGCTGCTCTTTCTCACAGCTCTGTGAGAAAGCCAAGATTAATTTCTTTTAACTTTTTATTGTTGTTCACTTGCACAGCTCCCTTCCCTCACGTCTTTTTTCTTCTTTCATCACCCAGTTTCCTTCCCCAGTCAAACATACATCCAGACTGCCAGTACGCCTTCCCCTTCCTACCGTTGTTCCAGCACATCTGTTGTTTCAGAGCCGCTTGGTAGGAAAAAGTGGTGTGAGTCAGTTTATTTTGGTCCCAAACCAGCCCTTCCAGTACCCACTGTCCACAACTGATGTCCTGTGTTGCTAAAACCGGCCAGTTGTCTCCATCCTAAATTGGGCATCTGGACGAGAGAGCTGTTGTTAAAACCTGATCTCCTCCAATCCCTCTGCTAGCCTGTTAGAAACTCAAACTCCAATTGTTTAGGCTTAATTCAATGACAACAATTCCCACAATGCATTTTTATTACAAAACCCACAATTTTCTACTCCTAATATGTAATTTTGTGGATTTGACCTTTTTTTTCCCCCCCAGTCCTCTAAGGTTAGACTACAGTGCTTACTGAAGTTTAACTCTTGGAATTTACCAGGTTTCTTCACCTACTTCCTTTGCCCATTCTCTATACCAGAAGGACTGATAGTAAGTTGTAGAGCATCTCTGAAGGGACAGTTAAAAAAAAAAAATAATAATCAAGTCACAACTGAAATACACACCTCCCTGTCAGATCACATATCAGTTTTCTAAGTGAATTACAACCATCTCTGAAGACCAGAGTACCTCTTCTGGTCATAAAAATCAACACCTAATCAAGAAATAGAAGAGAATTTTGGTTTCAGCATTATCACTACTTTTGCAAAAAACTTTGTTGCCATTTGTTCCATTGTGCATCATCTGCGCATTAAGGAGCTGCACTGCTTTTGACATACTAAGCCTTTCTGATTTACACTTAGTCACATTAATTTTAAAGTAACAAACCCAAGCAGAAAAAGTCACATTTCTTTTGTTCAGGAAATAAAACTGCCTTCAGCAATAGTCAATCCATATAGATTACTCAGTGGAAATCTAACTGTAATCTCATTTTACTGTATCTCCTAGAAAGACTTCAGCTTTAAAAGAAGAAACAGCTTCCAGGGAACAGTAAGACTGACAGTTCACATAAGAATTTAAGACGCAATAGCATAAGTTAGAATGTACATGTCCATATGCATATATATATTTACAAAATATCATCATCATGGCTTGGCTTCGCGGACGAAGATTTGGGAAGGGCTTTAAACGCGAGTACACCCTTCAAGCCTGCGCGGTGGATTTTTTAGGTGAGGCGCAGCGTGCGCGAGACTGGCCCCACCCTTTACACCTGAGGTTCATCTGCCAGGGCCTAGCGAGCTTGGACGGTGACAGCGAAGTCCTCAGGTCGTAGGTTTGGTTAGAGTATCCTTCTCTTAGATGGATGGCCTTACAGGGCTAAACGAGCTCCATCTGCCCGGGTTTGGAGTTAGGGTTCTCCTCCTCCTAGGATGGTTGCCCGAAGGCTAGTGAGCCCATCCTACCCGTGGACACACTTTGTCTGACCCTTCAGTTGAGACCTGTCTGGCTTGGGAGACCCTACCGGAGGCATATGCCACCACCAGCATAGCTCTCAACTTCGCAAGGGCACGCAAGCTCTTTCCCCACGGCAAGGGGGTGCCCGTGAAAGAGACAAAATATATATGTACATATCATATAGGCACTATTATCACCTATTTAAAGATGAAGGGCAAACTGTATAACATATGTAGGAACAGAATGATACAAAAGAGATTTCATTGTACACACACTTGTATAGCTCAGTTAAGGCTGTTCTTGCAATAACAAGGACTTCCTTAGAGTATCCTTAAGCCCCAACGGAAACAGACAGTATAAGTTCAAATACAAGGCAAAATTAACAATTGAAAAAAAAATTTAAAAATGTATTTAAAGATAAGGAGTAAGGAAATTATAAGTACTTTTCCAGACAATTTTTATAAAAAGGAAGTAGAATAGAGACATTTATAATGCCAAGAAGTTAAATGTATGAAAAACATCAGTAACTCAAAGGTCATAACAGGATGCTGGAAAACAATTCTTTTTTTCCCTTTCCCCCACAACTGGGATTGAGCAACAATACATAATGAGTCCTTGGTCAAATTATTATTTTGACTGATAACACCATAACTTCCTGACAATCCAAAATTTACATAAGGTAGAGCACTAAGAAGAGTTTGAGAACTCTCTCTCAACTATCTGGTCTCCTTCAGTGAGGAGAAAATGGAAAAAAGAAGCATTTTCTCTTCTGATAAGGTGGCTTTACTCCCTCCCATTTCAAAAGCCTCAACAACTAACCGTACACAACGCTAGCAACACCTCTACAAGCCTTGGCATTTTGCCGGGCTTCTAGAAGGACCCATTTCCTATCGCAGTCATCTCATCCCACTCAAACCCAGACTCGGCAAAGCATTTGATAGTCAAGGTTAAATTTCAGCTTGAATAGTCACAATGAAATGAATGTAACTGTTCCCTATCCACGTTCTTTACAGAACTGTGTCTACAGGGAGGAAACTACCTGGTTTACAGCTACACAGAAGTGTGGAAATTTTCTTTAAAAAACAAAACGACAACAGGAGAATGCATGAGCACGGGAATTCCCATTGTTCAAGGGTATCCTCCAAAAGCACCCACCATTACATCAGAAACAGAAGCCACAGAAGGACCTAAGTGTCAGTAATACTGAACTATGGTTATAAAGTTCACGGTCTCATTAATTTGGGCAAAGCTCACCCTGCATCCACACCCGAGCACGCTGCCTGCTGGGGTGGTGGCACTGAGAGGAACTGTTAAGAACTGGGCTCAAAAACGCTTCCCCCAAGCAGTATAGCAAGCCTGGTAACCACATTTTGCTCCTGGGTCCCTCAAAGCTCGCATGGCAAGTCACTAAGGCCTGGAGACCACAGAGCAGGACCTGATCCTACCGTCCACACGCAAGGCACCGCACCTGCCGCAGCCCGGCCAGCCTGTGATGGATGGGGAAAGACCCCTGACACTGATAGGCAGAGCTTCCTTGCTTTTATCCATTTACTTGCTTGACTCAATGTTATCTGAGAGCACTTTTGAATTTAATTTCCTTCATTTTTAACAAGCACATCTTCTAAAAGAAAATCACATTTAGGAAAAAACCTGTATCTGGTGCTCACAGATAAAATCTCAGCCAAGCACACAAGACAGCTCTATCCGTGACACCACGGCTTTTCGACCCTCAACGTCAATACATCTCCCTGCAAGCGCATTGACTCCCAGCCCAGCATGGCTCCCACCAAACCCACCGCCTTCTCTGAGTAACGTCCTGCGCAGGCAGGAAGCCACGGGGCGCAGAGCCATTAGCAGAGCAGCTGCCCAGCCGGAATATTTAAAGATCTTCCACGGTATACTCCATTATCCCGAGAGGCATGAGGATGAGCTGACACCCAACAAAGCAGTATCTAATATAACCAACGGTCAAGAGTCAGAAGCAGCAACAGAGAGAAAAACCACCCAAAAAACACTGTGCACAAGGGCAGAAATCCACCCACACACTCACATTTTTTATTCTTCTGTATGTTTGCCGAGGATGAACTCCGTTTTCTTTATTAAAAGAAGACATATTTAAGCTTATTACATTTCTAATTGACAGGATACACAACATTCATTCTGGAAAACAGATTTAGGTCCCTACACAAAACATCCTGGTTATACATAACCCAAAACATTTTGCTTCAGTAAACCCCAGCGAGAAGCATTTGCACAATCCATTCTAGACAGAAATTCAAAAATATCATGCGAAAGTAGTCAAGACCTGTCAACTCACGCAGAGAAAGCTGAAACAGGCGATTCTCTTATTACACACGGGATTAAATATGTTCTTCCCCTGAGCTGTAAAGAACTGTCAAAGCTTTTTTTTTTTTTTGCAATACACTACCATAAATTACTTACCACATATTTAAAACATATAAATACACACACGTTAGGCTTCCCATAAATTTCAACTGTTCCAGATTTTTTCAGTTTTAATGTCTCATACAACAGACAGATGCATAAACCATTTTTCTGTTGCTGTACAACTTCAAATATAATAAGTCTTTATGGCCTGAAATATGAGCTTTTAACAACATCTGTGCAGTTAGAAAATATAACTCAGCTTCCTAATCACTGTAGGGAATAAGAGTCTCTTCAAAAGTACTACCTATTGTAACTACGTATTAGTGGCACAATGTTAAAATGATTATATTTTTATTTAATTACAATGCACTCTACATGGCAGTTCACGTAGCCTAGATCACAATTAATCTCGATTAGGAAACCTGCAGCATAGTACTGTTCAGAGTAATCACGATGATTACACAACATACGATCTTTATGTTTCTGTTTTGTCTCCGTGGCGGTTATCAGATACCTATCAATTTTCCAACCCGGAAGAAAGTTTAGGCAGGATGGCAACACGGGAACCAGCTAACCTCAAACCATTTGACTTTGGCTGCAGAAAAGCCAGGAAGACCAAACAGATTTATCTTGAAAGGATTTTTATTGGGTTTTTTTTTTTAAAAAGCCAAGTTCAAAGCAGTTAAATATTGCAGAATAAATCCTCTGCTAAAACACCACAAGCAAAAATACTACGGCCAGTTGCCCTAAACTGCCTGCACTGCAGCAATCTACAGAATTTTGTTCTTTATAGAGAACAAGTTTTAATATGCTGTTTAATTCAGATTATGAAGTTTCCCCTAAAGATCATCAGTTTCTTAGGAGCATGTTCATTTTATTTGCCTCATGCCAAGCAGAGCAGGCACTTTTACTAATAATGGCTCAAACTGATGCTCGTGACAGCAGGGCAGAAGAAAAGTAAGAATTTTTTTTCAAAGGGCAGGAAGGGAGGGCAGAGACTAGGACTGCATAATAAAGGGTCCTGGGCAAGAAGAACAAGGAACTGGAACTACACGGATAAAAGAACCCAGACAAAACCAAGGCAAGAAGGAAGCGGCTGGAAGGGAGCAAGTGGAATATACGCAGTTCAATAGAAAGGGGCAGAAAAGTCTTCATCAGCCAACACTCATGCCCTTCCCACAGTCAATCACTGAAAACAGGCCTTTATGCACAGCACTGGTGAAACACGCGCATTACCTCCTGCTTACCTGTACCTGACGTGAGACTGAGGGAAATAGCTCACTTCTATACATTATGGCATCTGCAAAGGTTTGGGGATCAGAACTAAACTCTCAATCATCAGCTGAAGCCAAATGTGGTTTCCAGTTTGCATTTCACAACAACAAGAAATTACATCCAAGGAGGAAAAGACTTCTAAACTACTATATGGAAATTAAAAATGTACATATAGAGCTTTAATTCTAGCATTGCTTCACGGGGAGTGCTTCACTTGGTTACTTAATCTAAGCATATTTTGTAATTTTTAACAATCTACACGAGCACCTTTGCACTATTTACACACACAGGTAAAGACTTTTGAGACTGCGTGAAGGAGGCAAAGAAACAATAAAATCAATAGTGAAAGACTAATTTGGCAAAGTCTTCAGTTTTCAGGTGTATATAAACATCTATATGTATATTTGATGTATTATGAGAGATAATTAGAAATAACTCTTCTTGAAATCAGAGAATAAATATTGAATGATCCATATTCTTTTGTGCCTATATTCCAAATTACCTTTGTGAGCAATATTTTCCCCAAGAACAATTTATATCCTAAATGAGAAATGCATCCATCTGTATTATATTTTTAACACGGCCTGACAGTAAAACAGCATTAAAAGCATTTTCTTTCCTGCCCTTAACTGAACCTCAGAACTTTGAGTAGGACATTTCTGCATTTATGATCTAATCGGTGGGGTCAATGGGAGCCACTGACCATGAAATGGAAAGAAACATTTCAGTGGTTATATAATGACACCTTAATGCAACTTCTCATTAATCAATTACTGCCATTAGCAAGCCTCTGAAGAAGAAAGATTTGAAATGACTCAGCAATTAAGCAGCAAACTACAACTGCCACTATGCAAAAAAAAAAAAGCCAAGAAAAACAAACCCCCACACACCCCATAAGGAAATAGGGAAAGGATTAAAATTCACAGAAAAACAGTGACTCCACAGATGTTCAATACAGCCAGAATTAAGTCCCGAGCAGCCCGGTAACTTAAAGCTGTGTAACTGTGTTAGCAATCTCAATCCCTCGAGGACCCACTGCAGTACTGTCACTGCCAGTAATCCAAACCAAACATTATACCTTACGTACATTCCCAGAAATTTCATTTTTATAAAGTTATCCAGTCACAGTATGTCATTCAGCTTTGCTTCATTTTTAGAACTTTTTTGACTTGCATCCTACTGTGAAGAACAGTTTTATCCACATAGGAAACTCAGTGTGTAAATAAAAACTCTTGCAGTAAAACAACTGTTCCATTAGATGGTATAGTCCGGGTTGTGCACAGCAAAACCAAAACCACAACATGAGAGTTTAACAGCTTTTTTTTGCTTTTTATCATTTTGCTAATCCTCGTTCATCTGCAAGTTAATAAATTAATTCATGTTAATTACATAATTAGAATGAAAACTCCTCTGACGAAGAACTTCGTTTCTGTGAAGTGTTCATCTCATTGACTGTGCCCTATAAATGATAATGACAGGGCTTGACAATGAACAGTGACATTACAACATCACAATATTGTACTCTTCTGGGAATATAAATATCACAGCCAGTATATTACATCTTTAATATTGCAAAAAATACATCCTCCAGAAAGCAGGCGCTTCATACACTTCTACAAACCTTGGTGACCTCTCTAATAGTACAGAAGGTTTCTTTTTTCCTAGCAGCCAAGCTACCATTTCTCAACTTCTACTGCACTTACCAGGATTTCCCACTAGCACAGCCTACACAGCCTCCAATCAATAAACTAGAAACCAAAGTAAAAATTACTATTGAAGTATGTGATATTGTCAGAGACAGCATGACAGCAGTTCTCCGCACTGGGTGTTAAGTAGCTAGACAGAAAGCACACACACTCAGGCACTTCGGACTAATACAAAACTACTCTTACCACAGCTTTCAGTTTGCTGAACTACGAAATTTTACAATGGATGTTCAGAGAGGAAAAGTCTTCTTCACATCAGACTTGAATTCAAGATCTGGAAACAGCCACAGACAAGACTTTCTTGTCTTACATGCTTTGTAAAAGAGTGCAGCCAAATAGAAGCTTTTCAACAGAAGCACTAACTTCAATATTAATTTGATACACTCTGCCAAAAAACATGTTGCACTGGAACACAGCATACAGGACTGCTGCTCACATTCCTCTTAGGCTGCTCCCTATGTCACTCTCCTGCTGCTGCACATCTCATGGCAAACTACATTTTAGCTCCTACTGAGCTGCAGCAAGTTATCCCTTGGGATCCTCCAGCTGCCTCAGCAGATCTGTGACAAACTCAAGCACCTGGTGCTGACTGCCATCAAGAATTGGTTAATGGCATAAATCATTGCACCCCTGGATCAGGACTATAACCTCAGATCCTCATACCCTCTTTTGCTTATTCTTGTCATATGAAAGTAGAAAGCTATTCCAACATATGTTGTTTAAACATCTCAGATATATACAGTAGTGCTCAATAATTTTTCAATTTACACTACACCAGACTGAAAGATGTTTTTTTAGTGATGTTGGTGCTTCTGAACAAAGACAATAAAGATGAAAAGTGAGTTTTAGAAAACCAGAAACATTATCCAGTACCAGCTACAAAACTCCAGGTGAATATACATAAGGAATATCCAAAATGCCCCAAATGCCTAGTGAAGAAAAGCTGATATTCTCCCCAAGTAGTAGCACTTTTCAGTACATCTTCCCATGTGTTCTCTGTGCACTTCTATGTGTTAATGAAAGATCCCGTTCAAAGATACCAGTTTTCACCCCGGTACCTTGAAGGCAAAACCTGCTGCTTTTCTCACATTCTTAAAAGAATATCTAACCTTTTCCCAAGGGTGGAACTTTGTTGCTCCATTATTTTTGCCAACTTCCAATTTGAAAGATGTTCCCTCTTGTTCATGTGGCTGGGTGGGAAAGGCACACAGCCAAGTGAAATAAAAATATACCCACACTCTGTTCAAAATAAACAAGCCATGACATGAAAAAAAAGAAGAAAGAAAAAACAACACATCCAGAAAACTAATAATTTTTCTGTTAAATTAAGATTCTCAATTTAATGTTTTCTAAAAATGGAAGCTATAAAGTTATTAATAAATAGTTAAGGAGAACAATTGGAAAACAGGGTGGCTCGACTCTTAGGAATTGCACTTAAGAGTGCAATAAGGCCATGAGTTTTGGAGTGTGATTTGCAGATCTGATCCGTGGTGTCAAGCACTCACAGATCAGCACTGAGGCATTCTGGCTTTGCATTGCAGCAGGTTAAGTCCTTATGTGATTCCTTCTGCTAGCCAGGAGATTAAGAGAGGTAGTAGTTTCCTAAAGAGCAGTAATAACACAAATGAAAGGAGTGATCGGCTGACCTTTCCTTAGCTCTCCTGTTGTTATCCTGTAACAAAAATATTTTATTACCTGATTGGGTTACTCTAAAAGTACATACCACAAAACAACAGAGGACACCAAATAAAGGTACTAGAGGAATTAAAAAATTACAGATCCTTAAGAATAAGAAGAAATATGCAGGTATTTAATGTTCAGTATCTCACATGACTCATAAATCTTAGTATTAAGCCATCTGCTCAGTTCTCATCTCCACTAATTCAGTCCTTATGTTGAATTATGCTCTCTAGTTATTTTTGTAAACACCTCCAAAAATGTTGTGCCACTGATGGTGTGTTTCCGAGCCTGGAGGAGATGCCAGGGGGCACATGGCTACCGCTGTGCCTCAGCAGCATCACAGGAGGAACACGAATCTTCACCTTCTGCTGAAGATTCACAGACGCGGGTCCCACCAAGGCTAGGGTACAGTCTATTACGCTGATGTAGCTAACAGCTTCAAGACCCTAGATGCCAAAGGAAATGCAGTACTCAACTCATTACTGTCAAAAAGTTTATGGTGTCATACTTATGACATTTGATTACAGGAACCAGCAGGAGGACAAATAAATTTGGCTGCAAATATACACTAGCTCATTTAAAAGCAAATCCATTTAGTACTACCAAACATACCAAGAGCATATATATTTTGTAGTGACAGACACATTTATAAACTCTCTAGCCTTCTCAGAGAAAGTGATTCTTTGTCAAAGAAGATTTTGTTGGTTTTTCTAGAGAACGCTGTCAGAGTATACTACCATGGCCCAAGCCAACCTAGACGCTGAGCTATTTATTATCTTAACTTTAATTGCACATTAGCCACTCAGTAACATTAAGTTTTCCTTGTAGAGTATGAGGTTTTCTGAAGAACCTCCACTTTTCTGTCACGATGGTTTTGAAAGCTTCAAGATACATGTAGTAATGTAACAAACTTCAGAAGAGAAAATGAGAGAAGAAAAACAAAGAAATCTGTTTTCTTCTCCACTCAGAAAACTCATTTCAGCAAAGAGAGATTGTGCTCAGCATAAAGACATTCCTCCTTTGCCCAGCCTGGCTGATTCCAAATTTTCTCAGTGACCTTGCTTAGATTAAATTTACAGTCAAGCAACCTTATCTTTTAAATCAACAAATTGGATTAGTGACACTCTGAGCTGGGAAGCAGATTTTTCACACAATTACCCAATATGGACAAAAAAAATTTTCCAAATTCTGTCCAATTTAGCTAACTACTTGCTACATCCAGAACATCTTTCAGAAGATTGTTTCAGAAAAGATTGTAACTGGCTACAAAACACAAGATGAGACGTTGCTTGCAGACTGCTACGAAATCCTCATATATACATATTAATACAAAGCAATGCTTGGTTGTAAAAAGAGTATACCCAATGGCTTGGAGCTTAACTTCCTCCTACATTTGAAAGCACTCAGTGGTATCACCGACACGGAACTTAACCTCTGAAGAATTAAAACCAGCCTGACCTAAGGTACAGGAGTAGGTCTACAGAGGAACTGCACCTTTACTTGTTCTAAAAACTGGGCAATATTTTTTCTTAAGCAAGGCTCTTGTTGCAAAGAAATCAGAAGGTTTGCACAGATCTCACATAGCCTATCCTTTTGCATATTAAATATTAAGTGGAGAGTTGCAAAGAGCCAAAACGTCAATAACTAATCAAAGTAGAAATAAAATATAAGATTTATTTCACTGCTCATCACCATTTCCAACACCTGCATCTCACAGGCCAATAAATGGGTTGTTTTGAAAGAAACATTTGCTTTGGTAGAGGGGGAATTGAAGGAAGAAGCGTGTAGATTAGGTCTTGCTGCTTTGAAAGCCCTTTCATCACATTTCCCAATTCCAAATCATCTGAATCCTGGGCAGCACCTGGACACTGAATTGGCGGTAGTCTTATTTTTACCCTTCAGAATCTATTTTTAAGCAAAGTGAAGATAAACATATAGCATTAATAATGAATTGTCACTGGTTAGGGCTGGTCCAGCTAATAGACAAATGACAGATGCTCTCTATTATCCCACTCCTTTACCCGCTTCCCAAAGAGATGAAAGAGAAAAGGAGCAAGGGAGAGAGACAGATCGGAAAAGAAAACTAAAATTGCTTTAATGAGAGTAATAGTAATAAAATGAAATATATACAAATATATAAAATACCAACACCGAACCCACCCCTCCTGAAGGCAATCACATCACCATCACCACTGGTGCTGTGGGCAGGCACTGGAGAAGGTCCAGGATGGGCTCAGCAGCAGGATTCAGGAGCTGGATTCTGCAACTGGATTCAGGAATGCACGGATTGCTATTGCAGGCAGAAGGAAACAGTCCTCCTCAGACGCCGGCCATTGAAGAGGAGAGCAAGACAGAGCAAGACCCCTGTGATCCCTCAGCTTTACACCGAATATGACGTCTCTGGGATGGAACGCCTTGCTGGTCAGTGTAGGGTCACCTGTCCTGCCCGCTCCTCCCCGCAGGTGCAGCCTCTGACTTACGGCACCCCACCGTGGGAGCCAGGGTTAACAGTGACCTTGGTCTGCACAGGAGCAAGTGTAAGCCAGAGCCTTTCTGCACACCAACTCCCTGTACTCACTGTAAAACATCAAGCGTTAAGACTTCTAGAAGCAGACACTGTCTGCAAAAACATGCTGTGAACTTCAGAAAGTGCCGACACTTAGAAGAGGCTGGGCTGAAAAGGTAAATCACTGAACAGAATTAGTGCTGTTCTAACTCAAACCAGAACGTGAATTAATCTCTACAAGGAGATGGAGAGGAGGACAAGGGGATTAGGAACAACATTGCATGTATCTGTGCAAAGAGCAGCAGCTGGAAGCCACTGGACATCTCCCTGTGAAACCTGCTGACAATGTGAATTTTGACAAAGTCCGAGAGACTCTGAAGCTGCTCTCTGCCTTACCTGTGTTAAAAGACTGCAAGCACCACAGCTGAGGTCCCTGCAGGACCAGAGCTTTGGAAGCGTGTTCACCTATTTGGATAATCAATCACAGGACTGTGTTTTGAAGCACGCAGCTATTGCTGAATTTCCAAGTTTTTCTTTACTGTTACTTACGTATTTATCTTGGAACTATGGATATACACTGAAAAGACTGCAGAATTACACCACATAAGAAATACATTTCAGTAACACAGTAACAAGCCACTTTTCTATAAAACACATTCCTATCTTGTATGTACCTAACACACACACAATAGGTATTAGTTCTAACAAGCAGAATGCTATTTACCACCAGTGTCATGTATTAAACATTTGCAATTTATTTTCCCAACAGTAGGTGTTAAAATTATATTCCCGCCACAACATTCTCATCTACACCTTAGCATGAAAAGGTTAAACTAATATGATTGCTCATCAACCTTACTGGGAAAAACCCAACACCTCAGCCACTGCTCATAAACACAACACAAGCAGGGGGCTGTTTTGTTTACCAAATTCAGGAATCAGATCAGAACACTGATACAAGAAGTTATATAACCAAGTTGAGGATGAGCTGGCAATTTCCAGTTTAATATTTGCAAACGCTCAAATTACTGACAAAAGCTGAAAGGAAATGACTGCAAGGTGCATCTCCTCTGCATGAGCCCCTGGTGCCGCGCAGGTGAGCATTGCTCAGACTGTACGGTGAGTTGCTGCCTGTTTCCAATCCTTATGCTCTTTTATTTCAAGTTTTGAAAAGAGAACTAAAGCTTTTTAATGGAAAAGCACTTGCCTTTTCCTTTTCAGGATACCTAAATCAGCCCATCATATGTGCACACTTTTCCCCACCACGCACGAACCCACTCTTGGAGACGATACCAACACTTGCTTTGGGCGGGGGTTGGGAGGGGGTAGAGGACAAAAACATGACAGCCAGACCAAAATCTTCCACTTCTGAAGACATCAAGACAATCCAACAGGCACTAAATTCTTTAACAGAAAGACGACATAAGCCCTGCAATTTTTGTCAGTTCACTGCGAGGAAGATCAGCTGTTTGTAACTGCCGCGTAGCAGTTACTTCAGAAATACCTGCACCAGGAATTCCACACCACCATCTGCACAGCAACACCCAAACCATTACAGGCTGAAGAATACTTCAGCATGGGCCCGCCATAGAAGGGCACTTTGTGGACACAGTCACCTGTATGGATAGCAAACCCTTCTCTGTAATCGATTCTTTACACACAAAGTCTTCCTCTATCCATGCAGACTTCTCCATAAATGCATTACCTCACTCACCTCACCTTTACAGAAACAATCGTGAATATTTCAAGCTGACAACTCAAAAAGGATGTTTTGTATCCTATTAAAAGGGAATTTTGTGATAAGGTGCTGTCTAGCAGTAAAAATTTGCTCTTACTGACTTTCGGGTAGTTACTACCTTAATGTTAGCTTAATCACTACCTGCCTTTCAATTCCTGTTTCTTTCAACAGAGGAGTGAGCTTAAGACTTTTACCTCCAACTTTGCTGGCTACAACCTCCCATCCCACCATCAGAGCCCTACCCAAGTGGGTTGCTTTTAACCGCAGGTTGTTCCTGGATTCCCGAGCCCTTGCCAAAGCTGGAGCCACAGCTCTTCGTCCTGTGGGGCAGACCGACCGCTTTATCACCCAGCTTTGCCCCCGATGCTTCTTTGGGAGTGAGGCATACTCAGAAGACTTCACCACGGAGTGGAGGAGGAACACACAAATGCAATTCACCACTACGTGTCCTTCCAGACGCAATGCACTCTTTGGGGAGGTTTTTTGGGTTTCAAAATAGGGTAGTGCAAATTACGACTAAACTGGAATACAACTGAAAAGACACAGGACCATACAGAGGCACAAAACTAACAATATAGTTTCTGCCATTTCTGTCCATTGCCAAAAAGTCACAAATACATGCATGATTTATTGCAAGGTTCACACCATGCTGAATTTCTTGTTTACTTCTCCTCAGTGCAACCACAAAAAACATTTGCAAACTGACAAAGGGACAGCAGAAAATGAGAATGTATTTTTGGCCAAGGCTCTATTTGCTGGTATAACATAAGAGTCCTCCTAGTGTAGACTTGACAAACATCATTTCCACCATGCAACACCCTTGCTTAAATGAACTCCTCCTTCCTATATTTTCTTGAATGAAACTGGAGCTCCTTCCTATTCCCTCCAAACACCCAGCAACAATCTAACTCCACCTGCTTTTCTCCACTAATCAACTTCCAGATTCTCCCATGCTTATGCAGTGATAGATCTGCAGCGGATGCAAAATTGTAAACATCTGTTGGCACTATTTCCATAATAAGATTACACAAGCCCTTGAAGAACTAAGATCAAGTGAAAAAATCCAAAAGACTGGAAAGCCTCATTAACTTCCAGGCTAATCAAAATCGGAAGCTGTCTTTAGAAGAAGGGTGGTGACTTTGGAGATTTCTCCCAAGGACTACTTGTCATGGCTATAATTGGTAATTGGTTGCAGGAGGACAAAAACCTTTAAACTAGCATTTCTCAGAAGCTCTATGGCTGGTTTAGTTTGTTTGATAACAGACAAACATTCTCAAACAGCAGATGATAAGGACTGCTACTGATCCCCCCAACACAATGGCAGTGTAAGAGGTACACAGTCCAGGGGGAAAACAGCAGCAAAAGGTTACTTTGCTGCCATACAGCTTAAAAAGCTTGCCATGATGATGAAGGAAACAAAACAAAATGAGTTTGGAAGCTCCGGAGCTCACATCCTCTTTGTTTGAAGATACACGGCTTGTGGCAAACACAAGCAGCACCATGAGGGATCCAGCTGGGACAAACAGTTGGGATAAGACAGTATCATCAGAGAACTGAAGCTCTCAGATCAAATTCAGTTATGATAATAACTGACAAGACTAATACAGATGGAAAAAAAGGTGTCCTGTCCATTTGCCGTTGTTCTCTTTACTGGAGAGATCATGATACTGCACATCCAGAAGCACGCATCACCTCCCTGCAAGATGACTACTATGGTTGTAATCCAGAACATGGATTCTTAACTGTCTCTGGAAGAATAAATTTCTGTTTCACCCAAAAAGTAGTTGCAGAAGATCAACGGTGCTTTTACAACAGCAAATGCAATATATTTAGAAACTGAATTACAATGGGGAAAGATTTCACTGCTGCCTTTAGCAAGGCACAAAGCAAAGAGGAAAGCCACACTTTTGACTTAATTTTGTGGCCTTTAAGTGCAGGACATGTAGACTCCAAGAAGGAGCAAGCATTTGTGCTAGGGAAGAGCACTGACACACCTTGATCTTGGGGCATGGGAGGAGTGACACTTTCTGCAAGGAAGAGGAGGTACTTGTACAGAAGTCGTCATCTGGTTAAATCTTGGTAAGTAATACTAAAGATGACAAAATTCCGGGCATATGCCACTTTTCTTAGGGCTATTCAAGTTTCCTTGAAATCTTATAATCACCTCCACTTTCTACTTCCACAAAAAAATCTTTCTTAAAATTCATAGCATTTCATTTCAAAGCTAACACAAGGACAAAAATTTCCTAGACAATAACATTAATATTATCAGTACTACATCTTGATATGTAGCATTAAAATGTGCCAACCACAAACTTACAGTGACCTCTGCTGAACAGTTAGCGCATCTTCCACACAGACTGAAAACAGAGCTACACTGCCAAACCCGATACTTGCAAATCAGCCACACAAGCAGTTATTTTGAGATGAATGTCACTGTTGACGCTACAAAGCCCAGAGCTCTATTTGATATTAAACAGATAAAATTTTATTCAGAATATAAGGGCGAATCTTTTGATAACCGAAAACAAAGATATAAGCTTTTGGCCAAAGCTTTATATGCCACTTTGTGAGCTATTTAATACTATTTGCTACACCTACTAATTTCAACTATTCACTAAAGAATTACACTTATTCCAGTAAATTAAACAACAGGCTGCTTGGGCTCCCAGGGTGTAAATAATGACTGTGGTTAGAGTAGCACTGGCTGCAGTACAACTCTAAATACTTGAGATTTTATAAATGAGAAAATTCAGAAAACTCTGTCTAGCATGACTAAAATTTCCGCATAGAAAGACTATAGCAAATACATCCATTTCTCAGAACCCTTTTTCTATGCTAGGTATAGCTGCTCAGACCAGCCTCGCCAACACTGGACCGCTGCTCCTCTCCGTCTGTGAATTCCAGCAAAGCAGGGCAAACAGAGCGCTGCCCTGGGTATCCGGGCATCAGGCAGGGCTCCACGGTGCACAGCAGAGACTGTGCAAAGGGGATTACCTCTCCCACCTTCCCTACGCAGTCTTCCACACTGGGAAGGGAAGACGACACTGAGAAGCTTGGACCAACCACAACTCCAAGCCACAGCTCCCTCTGTTCCAAGGGCAAGGGATAAAAAGAAGTTGTTAAAAAAAAAAACTAAGAACTCTTCAAATTGCTTTCATTCTCTGCTTCTGAGGTTGGGTGGGTAGCAGTAATATCACACCAGCCCCTTTCTCTCCACAGCTCCCATTTTCATCCTGTCACTAGTCAGAACAACCATCTTCTCCTGCTGGCAGACTCCTTTTTTCTACACAGATTTAAGTCCATCAGCTTTTTTTTCCTGTTACAAAGTAAACAGCTGAGGCTCTCTGCCCAAATCCACAATATCCTAGATCACTTTCCCCAGGACCCAGAAAGAACAGAGGAGAGGTCTCAGTGCACTCAGCCCAAACAGGAGTACAGACAAAGTGGTTCCTCTTTGCATGAAGTCTTTAAAAAAAAAAAAAAAATCAACAATACTGGGGCTCCTTCCTAAAGAGAGGGGTCATCATAAAAACACTTAGAAAGGTCTAGACCAAATCAACTACTCAACTACTTTCATCCCTGCCTCACACAGCTGAGCTGAGGTTCAACTATTTTGGTTTGAATAAACAGCAGCTTTGTTACTATACCTCTCTTTTTATGAAATATGGTGAAGAACATGTACACAGATACATGATGCATTTTATTCAAAGCCAGCCAAACTAAATGCATTAAAAATACTCATCTAGCTTAAATAATTTCTAGTACTTTTCATTATTTACACACTTACGGTCTTTTAAATTTAAATGTGATTTTCAAATTGACAATACTCTCCTTTAGAAATTCACACCTGAATCACGGATGGATTTAGACCCCTGGAAAGTGCAAGAGCTTGAAGACACAGCAGAGCAAAAGAGTTTAAGTAAGGCCAAAATGCACAAAAGCACAGAGCAGATCTCTCCTTGTGAATGCATTACCAGTGCCTATATAAACGTGGGTATATAAATACATACACACACACACAGATATATATACACATAATTGCCTGTGCATTCACAGAGCATTCCTAAATGATAATTCAGGCTCTTATTTGACAAATCACTACAAAATGATAAATCAAACTTGATGCCATTTCAGTAAGCCATTAATGAAGGAAAACACAAAATGCATTAACAGTTTTGCCATCAATTGCTGGTTTATTAAGAAAAACAGTACTTTGCACTCCCCAGTCAACACCGTTCAGAACTTTCCTTGTGTCCTTAGAGGACACCAAAAGCTAGGACATTCCCACCAGGGAGTGCTCCCAACTGAGCATGGCCCATCAGCCGGCAAAGAGAAGGCAGCCCACACCTCCTTCCTGCGTACGACGACTGCACTTCTGAACACAGAATGGGCAGAAGGAGCTCACTTGCTAGTTTCCGCCACCAGAAAACCACACACCTTTTGGATTTAGCAATGTTTACCAATAACAAGTTTTTATCAGTCCTTACAAGAGCCGTTTAATCCAAATGTGCGCCTCCATATGCCACCCTGATCTTATTTACATCCAGTCAAATACACCATATTAAACCATGAGACCAACAGAAATAGCTTAATATTTAAGACTCTATATTGCTTTTAAGTTTATATGCGTAAAACTGGGCTAGTTAAAACTCCATCTCAAACGGCATTACACACCACGTTACCAAGCAAGGAATTTGCATATTCTGCCACCAAACACTAATCCTTCCCGTAGAGACTTCCCAATCTCTCCGTTCATTTAGTCGCAATGGCTCCCAAGGCCACGCTACAGTATCAAAGCTACCAGACACTACCTCTTCCGTGCCCTACTGCTCTAAGCCATGAAGACTCGTGCGGCTCTGGATTTTATGATCTGACATTGTCTAACAAAGTCCGTTTTTATGACGAGAATGAAGCTTTTTATTTTAATCTTAAATTCTAGGGTAATTTTAAGATAACCAGTAGAGGGATGGCTGCAGCATTCCCAAGCTCCAGAAGAGCCACGAGCTGACACATTTTAAAGCAGGTATGACAAAAAATGGGTACACATCAAATTGGAGATGAACCAGGATTCTGTCAACTCCTAACTAAAATTTCAGGGTGTTTTAGTCTTTAAAATTTCACCCAACTGTTGTGATTTTAATCCAGAGTTTCAGAACACAGGTTTTGGCTTAAACCACAAATGCTTCGATTTTTGATGACACATTCTCATGCAGTATTATGAGAACAATACTCTCATGGCCAACATCCACATTAAACAAACCCCAAGGATTTTTAAAAGGTAACCTCTTGAATTTTCAACACTCAGATCAGGATCTTTGAACACTTACAGAGACCAGAACTCAAGCTCTCATGACGTAGCACAGAATTTTAACTTTGTGTCTTTAAGGAGAACTACAGCTCTAAGTCAACAGATAGCAAATTCTCCCATTATTCCTGCACAGATCCATTTCAAGCTTTGCGATTCTGACACATCCATATCTGACATTAAATACAAGGTCGTAGCTGCAAGCCAATCCTTGATGTAATCTATTGTGCCCATCTCATAATACTTGTATAATATAAAATTATATGATATACAATTACTATTTACATCATATGCAATTCTTCAATTGCTGACTCAACAGCTAGACAGTAACCTAGGAATATTTTATGGTATTTTACAGTGACTATAAAATCACAATATGATTCCCATATTTTTATGGCTCTAAATAAAACTCAAATTTGTTTTGAATGAAAGAAAGTGATGCTCCCACAGGAAAATGAATCTCTAGTTTTTACAACATTCAGTAACATACTATATGTGCAGAGGGTTTATTTAGCTTCAGAGACATATTTTGACATCATAAAATTTCCCATCTTTGACAGTTCTGAGTGACTAGAATTAAGTTATTTACTTCAAATTAACATAATAAGTTAACCAGATGGTATGTGAGTTACAGTTGATTAGATCAATGACAATAATGCCACCAAGTATGAGCATCTGACCTTGGCAAAACAAATACTGCAATATTTACAGTAGAAGAGGCAGACAAATCTGTAAAGAGTCACAGTTGGTAAATCGTATGAACACAGAACTCCTCATTAAAAGAATATGTTACTAGAGAAACTGAATGGTATCTTGTCACCTATTCTATAAAGATGCCTCCATTTTGAAAAATACTTTTCATATGCATTCCAGCCAGCGTTCATTTACACATATGTACTAATTTTCTCTTTTATTGGTTCATTTCTAGATTTAACAGACACTTCGATAATTGAAATTTTATATAGCACACTAAACAGAATGTAGGTCATGCACTGACTTTAACACTGTTATAAACCAAAATTACAACCAGGTAATATACATGCATCTTTTTATTTATTGCAAATAGTTAAAAAACATACTTCATTAATGTATTTTTACCCTAAAGCTTTTTTGAATCTCCAAATAATTTCCCAATTGCATCTCAAAATTAAACTCTTTAGTTTTCATCTCTGTACCCCAGGGCTTTACTGCATAACACAACATATTTTAATATGGTTAAATGCTACTGATGTTGCAAAATGTTATTCCTTATTGAAAACGGTCATTAATATCACTTCATACCTCAGAGAGTATGGTAGTAATTTGGTAATAAAACACACTATTATCATCGTCTGCTAATAACCTGAAAGTGGTGTAATTCTAGGGCCCTAAATGTGTTATGGAATATTATTAGAACAAGCACATTCTGGTCATTATTTAGATGGGAACATTTCCCATGTCTCTCATACCTCATTCAGTAATTGCACATTCCTGCTATAATTAAATTTGCCCACTTTAAATTGTCCATAATATCGTAAGGTTCATTTTCTGGTCCTGTGGGACACATCATTTACTCAATTTTGGGCACAACATACTTTTCAATGATGTATTTTAAATTGTTTATTTTTATTTAAGTGACTGTCTAGAATAATAACTTGAAACATCCTGAATTACATAAAACACTGAAGTGAAAAGAGCAACAGTAGCTTCATAAATATATAAAAGGAGAGAAAAACATTTTTCCCCCCTTGAAAAATGTTTCCCCAGTGCTAGTAAAAGCACTGTCTTCCACAGAAAGATATTGATTTGAGATGAGCAGCATTTACGGGAGACAACCAGATTCACAGAAGCATAAAGGCTGTCTGAGAGGCTTGGCCAGGAGCCTCCCTACCAGAGCCACGTGCACACGGCAGCCACCTACTTCACTCCCTTAAATTCAGACCAAGACACTTAATACAGCAAAATAAATCCTGAGTAAATCTCTTAAGAAAAACACTAAGCTACAACGCAGAGTATCTAAACAAACACCTTACCATGTTCAGGTGTTAACTGTTCACTTTACACCATGAATAAAAATTTCAAAATGTATACATTTAAAGATGCGTATTTTGCAAAACTCACGTCACTTAGCAGTATTAATATCAGCAGTTGCATGATCTGATCCGTCTCCGAGGCATCTCTGTACTGCCCTGTCAGAGCTCGAAGAGCAGCACCGGAGCGAAGCTCGCTGCTTCCACATCCCAACTGAAAACAAAGTGTTACGCCATTTTCCTCTCATCTAGTTACATGTCCACATAAAAGTCTCACTGGATTTTGTGCACAGATAAACTGCAAAACTTGCACATGTCAGACAAATCGTGGGAAACTCATAAGCAAACTGTATTCAGGCAAAACTCACAAGTGAGACAGCTCCGTCGCTTGGCACCCTCACCCGAACAGTGCAGTATGAGCCAAGGATACAAACTACCAGAAAAATCAAAACTCCCCAAGAATGGCATCTGGGTTCACTAGCTGTTGTGATAACATAAGGAAGAAGAGTGCCTTCATATTTAGAAAAATAAGAATGCTTAAAGCATATTCTAAGGCACTGTGAAATATATACACGAGTGCACGATGGTATAAATCTGTGAAACACACGAAGTGCTGTAAGAACTGAACTCTAGGAGGGAGACCCCTTAAAAGTAAATACCGTACTTGGTGCAACACTTTTTATCAAAATGGGAAACAAACTATTCCTTGTGTCTCTCTACGAGCATCTCTGGTGTTTTAAAATGCACAGAAAGAGGACATTCAACAGAAATATTGTGCACTACATTTCTGCTACACCATAGGTAACAAACACATTTCAGGGCTCAACTAAACTATTAAGAGACTGAAAAATCTTCTTCAACTACCTGTCAATAGCAAGAAAGCGAAAGCATCCAAGAGCAAAAAGAAATTCAAGGGAAAAGGGATAGAGGGGAAATCAAATGGTTGACATCTTTTTATCAAACGGGAACCCCTGTGTTCAAAAATATTGAAACCTCATGGAGGAGACTGAAGCCAAGCACTCAAAAGTCCCTCTAATTGTGGCATTTCATGCACAGTTTTAACATTTTGCATTCCCACTTACAGCTAACACTAGATATCCACTGAAAAAAAAAACCAAGTTACAGAGAGTCTATCCTCATATTTACGCACTTGGGGATGAACAGAAGCTCAACAGAAATCCCCAAACACAACATTCAGTCAAGCATCAGAACATTTCCCTCCTTCTGGGCTGTGTTACTGTACAGCTGCAGGGTGAAGGACTATGTCACACCACCACACTCACAGATAGTTATTTTTAAATTTTCACAAGTCTGCAGCTTTACTGGTTTGCACCAAGTACAATGTTGGAATTCAAGCAATAAACTTGCACTTGACACCAGTCATGCTCCTGTACCTTGCTGTTCTGCAGGCAACTAGTTTAGGAATAAAGCAGTATTTTTTTCTTTCTAAACTGGTTGATTAACGAGATAAACATGCTGCAGAATTACCTTTCCAGTGACACTGTTATCACCTCAAATCATTCAGAGTTAGTAGTCTCTCTTCTCCAAAAATTATAAAAGTTCTATTTCTTTTTTTGCTTAATACCAGATTCAAAACAGATTTGTATATCTGGTATGTCTCCAATGGTTGGAGTAAGTGGAGAAGTAGAAAGAAGCGATTCAGAAATTCATAAAGGGTATCAAGCCCTCACTGGAAAAGAAGTCCACAAATCAAGAAGGTTGAATATCCCTACCCTGTAACAGCCTTTCTTCAAGAAAAAACAGAACTTTGTATTTTCAAGTAATAATCTGATTTCAATACCTCAGATCATTCTATAATATGTTGTAAAAGCTTGTGTCATTATGTGTTCCTTCTACAGAAGTTAGTCATATCTGAATCTTTAAGACAGAACAGATCCAATAGTATTGCAAATTATCAGACCAGAATCTCCCTAAACATAGTTTAAATATAACAGAGATTCCCCAAATGCCTGGGAAAAAACATCCAACAGTCACAGTCATTTGTTTGCACTTGCAATACAATTCTTATTATCTATTGAACAAGCACCAAAAGATGCATGCCATAAAACTGCACCTACAGTTATTTTATCCATCTTCATCTATAGTGACCTACATTATCTCTGTTATCAGATCTTCCACAACTAGGTCTTCAAAAAAAAAAAAGTATCTCAGTAAAAGACATATAGATAGAAATATTGCTTCATTTACCTTGCTGCGTAATAGCAAAATATTGCTGCAATCCATTTTAATCTTGCAGAAAAATTATTTGCACTCTAACAACAAAAACGAGCAGTGATCCAGCCTTGGGGTTGGGGGGGGGCGGTCAGGAAAAGCTCGTGAGTGTAATTGAAGAGATTGAACACAAGAGGTAGCTAGTGTCTCCATGCTCTCGCATAGTACTCAAACAGGAAAGAAAACAAAGAGGCAAATAAAGCCGCCGCAATAAAAAACCGTGTTTTTAAAAGTGAGATGGAAAAATTCAAGTTCTCTGGGCTCAAAGTACTCATAGAGAGAGATAAGCGGGCTATTCTGGTTGCACCTCTGTGGAAAGTACCTCGATCACTAAGCCATCTCATAACAAAGCCCTGAGTCCAAAAAGAAAAGTTTATTTTCATCCAGGCTGCTTCTTTTTTCCCCGGTAAAAAGGAATGCCAACTGCTTCACATATAACCCCAGTATTTTCTTGAGGATGATTATAACTGATCCTAATTCTAGGCCCTTTTTGTATGATAAACATACCTTTTTGAAAGCGCAATAATATTGCTACTGAAGACATAATTACAAACGCACGAGTTTTCATACTTGTTTTCAAGTATGTTAATTAAAACCTGGCATAGCGGCAGAAACATCAGCCAGAAGGAGCATGATGTGCATAACATCAAGTAGCCTACAATTATTACCTCTTCTTGATAGAGATGTTCAGAAAATTAATGCTTCAACACTGTGCATCTAATCACTTTAATCATCCTTCAACACAATGGACATATCCATCAAGATCCAAAGGGATTCAGTTACTGTCGTGTTTCTAAAAGGGCACACCAGGAGCTTCCAAATGCTTCCTAATGACAATAATTAAACACCTGGCTATAATGACCTGTACCTGCCTGTAGTTCACTCTCAAACCGTTTCTCCCATTAATTACACACATGCTGAGAGCAGAAAGAAAATATTATGAACAACAACTCAGGCTCACAGAAGCCTGAAACAGCCACCACATCAACTGCGAGCTTCCTGGCTGCCTGCACATGCTCAGGTTTCAAAGCAGATGCTACGGAACAGTTGTGAAAGCGCTGAGCTTATGCTCACTTACCCAAAGTAAATATGCTGCAAAAGAGGGTTTTGATAACCAACTTCTGGGCTTGTCTAAAAAACACAAACCATTCTAATTCTCAAACAACAGGTAACATGTACAGATTGTTTAAAACCCAAAGCATCAGAAAATAATGGCCAAGATCCTGCAAAATTACTTTTTTTTCAATGCTAACAAAAAAAGAGTCAATACCTTAACACCACATGTGCAGTTTCTAGCTCAACCAACATACACTTGCAGCTACATTTTGGACCAGGGAACTCGCAGAAACACTAGCACAACTGAAGCGCTCTCTACTCAAGTAAGATGCAACATTCTCCTGTGTGTGTGTATACAGACACACACAAGCATACATACATATATTTCAGATTAGGATCTGTTCACATAAGAGATCAAATTAGGACTTATCCGTTAACACTTACCGCTAAACCAGTGGTAAGAGCTGTGTAAAACTCTGGACTTTGAATAAAAGCTATTTATATCACCAAGTTTTCTTGTGGAATGGGAGTTAGGGAGATTTTCCTAAGTGCTACTGTTAATGTGTAATATTCAGTGCCATAACAAATCAAACTTCACCGTCACATCAGTACCCAGCTCCCACACAGAATCTTTCAGTAACAGATCTGAAAGTACTTAAAGTTTTATGCTGAAAACTATCTATATAAAAACATTTTATGCATGGTATGCAGTGAACTCCACATCAGATTTCTACAGCATAAAATTTACCGAAGCATAAGAAACTACAGCTATATATATTCCCTTATAAGGGCAAATGCTGAAACAAAAAAAAGGGAAAAAATACATTATAAGTGCATATTCTAAGATAAAAACCCCATGCTGCTTAACTTTGTACCATGTTCTTGAGAAACATGTAAATGTTACTAAAAACTATACTAGTTTCCCAGTGTTTATTGAAAATAAAAATGAAAATATGCAGGACCTTGAGTTTAAATTCTGTTTTCCTTTCAGGGCTTGTTAAGTCCACATAAAAACATGCCATTATTAAAATTTTAAAGGGCAAAGAATAAGACAAACTGAATCCCTTTCATAATTTGTAAATGTGTTGCATTCTACATTTTACTTTTTTCATGTACCTATCTCAGTTGCTGTTAAAAACATCTGAAGCAATGACTCATTCCAACGATCTTTATTTAAAAGAACTTCAGTAGCTTTAGTGAACTATTTAACGTAAGCCGCTCAGCGCACTCAAGTTTCAACACAGCTGTGCCTACTCAATGGAGAATATAATTTTCCCAGTTCAACTGAGTGGTACCTGTGACAGCTCCCGCACTACCCAATGGGAACTGCCATACCGTTAGCATGGAGCTGCAGCTCATTCAGCTAAGGCTCTTACCCAGCTAACCTCGTTAAATGCTGATGCTTATTTGACAAGACAAACCAGAGGAATCCGACCCCGCAACACGTACACGTTCAATCACCAAAGGACATTAAATATCAGCTAGGGCAGCTGCATACCACTTGACTTTGGCCTGAAATCAAGCAAAACAAAAACACAGGCAACCTGACTGGAGAGCCCACAGAAAAGGCCCAGAGCGACGGGACCATAACCCAGGACCTGCATCATCCCCCACTGACTGCCTGCTCTTAATGAAAACTCTTATTCCCGGCCCCAGCTTTGCACGGGGCTCCTCCAACATCTTTGCCAACAGGGATGAAGGAGAGTGAGAGGAGCATGCCGGACAGCACACCGAGGCCGGGCTCGCTACCAAGAGAGACACGAGAGAGAGAACGAGCCCCACAGGTGAAAAGCATGCTCCTACGATTTAATCATTTCTGAGAAACGTGTTCAGAGCAGCGGGTCAGATGTCTGGACTCTGGCAAAGTCAAGGTACTTAGGCATTTAGGCACTCACGGCACTTCTTTAAATGGCCCTTCAACAGCATCTGGGAAGAAGGCTGCAGAAGCTTTCACAGAAGCTAACTTTAGCTCTGCTTGCTAATCCGCTTACACTCCCTCGGCGGTCAATAGCCGGAGAGTGCTTCCACCAAAGCATGGCTCAGGGAGGCCAAATTACACATTTGGCTGCTCCTCTGGGAAGATTCAGAGCCAAAACCTGTGACCTGAGAGCAAGAAGAGCCTCACACTAGCTACAGGTCGCCTTCAGGGAGGGACATCTCAGACTGACCTGCTACTGTCCCATTTGTGAGTGCCTGAACAAGGCAAAACCCGCTATCTGAAAAGGCTTTAATAGAGTTTTGTTTGAATTAAGAATTGGTTTCACTACCACAGACGAGTCATACTGGGTTCAGAACGGACAGCAAGATCCGGCAGGTGTTTTTCATTGCTTTGCTGATGCAGTTACTTCAATAACATTCTCAGCCTATTTCAGATGTTTCTAGGTTTTAAGAAAATAAAACTGAACTCCTGTAGTCCTCTTTTATTATTCATTTAGTCCTCACTATAAATATCCTACATAAAGAAGTACTCCACCAATCAGGTTATAGAGAGTATACAAACAAGTGCTCACATTTACTCAGCGAATACATTTCCATGCTGCTATATCACTAAACAGCAGGAACAGCTCTCCATCTTATCAACAACAACTGACTGCAATGCAATTAGAAAAAAATAATTTAGAATTGCTCTTTAAAAATTCACACTATTGTAAGATCAATATAAAAGTACTATATAAACTAGTCACCTAATAGAAGTATGATGAATATTGTCCTACACTGTAAATCCACAAACAAGTTACATCTTTACTCAGGCATTTAAAATCCCTAGTTATACTCAGTTCAGCAGTATAATCTTAGAAAAGTAAAAAGTAAAATATGTCTGTCTTTAAAAATGTAAATAATTCACATATTCATCTACTGTTGCTGACTCAGGAATTTAAATGCATGTGATGTACCATTAGAAAATGAAATATTTTCTACAGAAAACCTACACGAAGAAGTCAGCATTACAAAGCATCAATCCATAATGTAAAGAATAAAATAAAATAAAATTCTATACCATCCTATGTTACTTGGCACAGAGATATTTTTGTTCAGCTATCAACTGTAAGCGCAATATCTCATTCCTTAGTTGTAAGGGCTATCCCAAAGCTCCTTCATCCTTAAAATTGGAAAGGGGAGGGGAAAAATCCTACAAACACTCAACACTTAACTGAACTCAGTTTCACCTCTCATTGTAAAGCCCATCACTCAACCTTCTGAGAACCAAACATGAAAGACTGTGGCAGACCCAGCCTCTACCACTCTAAACAGCTTCGGAGCATCCCTCAGCTTTGCCATCTCCTGCTTCCCTCTATAGCTCATTTATCGTTCTGTTTAAGAGCACAAGTCTCAAACAGTCATCTCTGAAAAAAACTGCTGCTGACCTTCTACTGTTGACAATAAAACCTTGGTATTTACCCTTCCCCTCTATACCCTATTTTTTTTTTTATCTGCAGAAAAACTTCTTCTCTTACACCACGCTGTTAAGTCTTCTTTAGAGCTTTTAGAGACAGATCTTGTCAAACACCTTTCAGAAATCCAAGCAAGAAATATCAAATGGATCATCCTAATCCCAGCAGAGGAACCTGGATTTGTGAAATACGACTTACATTAACAAAAATATCTTATGAGATAGAAAATATGTCAAACCTTCCCCACAAGAGTGGATTCATAAAAACATCAGTACATAAGAAGAGCCATCAATTGGAAAGCCTTCCTTCACGTTTGCTCCTTGCCAACTCAGACCCCACTCCTGTTTACGTGCGGTTGTATTGTATAACAAACCCCGAGCGGGCCATACCACATTCCTTCTCCTCATTATCGACGTGCATCACACCAACAGTTTCTCCAAAATGGATTTACCCACAGGATGCTAGTGACAGAGTCAAAGCACAGACAGCCACAGAAGTGGTAAAATATCACTTTACCCCAGAGGTCTTCCAGTTGTTCCACTGACCTCCAGGAAAGAAATCTGTCTATCCTCTCACCTTCAAATACTCCTGACTCACGTTCACTCTTACAATTGCTCTGCTTTCTTTTTCAGAAAGGAATTTATTGAACAAGCCAGGCTACTACATGTTGAACAAACCAGGCTACTATATGCCACACACCCTCCTGTTGAACACTGGTCTGCTGTCCTTTGAAAAGACAGTCTTATTTGCAACTTTACAAATCTGAGGATTCATTTACTCATTTTCTTCCACACAGTGTCTATTTCTGTTAATCAGAATATCATAATTAAATATAACTGCTTCTATGTAGATGAGATTTACTTTCCAAAACGAATAAAAATTATGTTTAGACATGTATCTACAGCTTACTACAGTTAGATCACTGGGATTATTATGCTTATATCCTGTACTGGAATTCTCTTTTTTAAAATGTAGAAATTGTTACTGAATTGCTTTAATCAACTATCATCTTAAAACGTTTTATTAAAAAAAAAATAAAGGTACTGCCTTAATTCTGTCTACACCGAGGCTTGTTGCCATGTCACTAATTTACTGCTCAAACTTCTTCTATTAAATTAATTCACTGTGTTATAGATGTTGCTGTTGATTTATCTATTGAACTAAACACATAATGAAGCAGAAGGTAAAACTGACAAAAAAACCCTATTGCTCTTCCCGCCCCCCCCCCCCCCGGCACTAAATTTGTCATGGCTTCAAGAATAATTCTAACAACAGCAATAAAAAGCCATATGCCTTTTCACTTCAGTCTCTTTGTAAAGTCTCTTTCTAACAGCAGAATTAAGAAAATAAATAGTGAAAGACAGACTTGAAAACAAATTGGAAGAAAAAAAATCACTGAAAAGTTCAGGCTCCGCTTCAGAAATTAATATAACTAATATATTTTAAAAGGCAAATTTTTTCTTCCGATTATTATTCCTATGGTACAATTTTAGAATTATAACAGAGAAACTTGAAACAAAAATCCATAAATATAAGGATTTTTTTTTTTTGGTTGCTCAAAGCCTGAGATGCAGCTGCTATATTTTATGAGACCAACCCAAATGCTGATCTAAGCAATATGAGTTCTAAGGCAAGCTAGGTACCAACTGCAACAAGTTTTCAATTTCAGGGTATAAGAACAATGAAGTGTTTACTAAAATGAAGCAAAAGATTAACGTGTTAATCTCTGCAAAGTTACCAAGACATAAACTCACTGAGTACATCAACACGTCCCACCTACCAACTTCAGGAGTGATTTAAAAGTAGCCTATCTGGGCTCCACATCACCAGGCTGTTACATCTGGAAACGATTAAGAACAGGTAAGAGCAGTTCCCAATATCTGATTAACCTGGATTCAGTATCCATTCGGTATCTAAGAGGTCCTACAGAAATCTGAAGGAAACATTGACCGTTCTATAAGATAAATGCAATACCTTCAGAGGGACTAGTCAAGACCTATTCCTCCCAATAAAAGTAAAATGAGCCTACACCTAACAGCCTGTTTTTTCGTTTGGGCAGAGGAAATCATAGTTGCTTTTTTAGCAGCCATAAAAAAAGAAAGGGGTGAGGAAAGGGATGAACAGGTACATCAAGATGGCCACCCTGATCTTTGTACCACTAAGCATCATACACCAGCTCTGTAACATCTTGACAGAATAAGCCTGTAAAACATTAGCAAACACCCTCACTCTTTTGCATCTGATGGCCACTTGAAAGACTGTGTGTCTGAATGGAGACCAGAGAGCCACGAGGCAAAGGGCTAGAGAAAAGTGCCCTGAAGTCCCACCTGACTCCAGTTGGACCCTGCCTCCTACAGTCACAAACCTTTAACTTGCAAGCTATTTAAACAACAAGGATGGCTACATACCCAAAGAATTAAATAGTTTACTATAGAGTTTACTTGCTTACTAAACCACCATTTTGTCACCTGGAAGGACTAACATCTAATTAGTACATGCTAGCTATTATTCTTTTAAGATGTATGACTGGAAAGGGAGGGGGGAAAAAAAAGTTTAATTCCCTGTTCTGTAATCCAAACTGCTAAAAAGTCATCTGACTCCAAGCCATTAAGCCAAAGGCAATGCTCAAGTTATTTAAATAACCTGCATCACAGTAAGTGCCTACACTCAGCCCACCCAACTTTGACAGCGTGTGGAAGGAAGAAGAAAAAAAGAATTTATTGTGCAGTCAGTGAACATATTTTTACATGCACAGTACTAAATAACTCAGTGAAATGTTTTCTAACAAGCAAGCAACAACATTTTTAATGATTTAGGAAATCACTGTCATACTAGGGAGACAAGAAGCTCCTACACCACTGCTCTGCAACTGTTTCCCCCAATGCAGATTTATCCATGACCGTGAGCAAGTGCCGGTGTCACTGTTCCACGGTCTGCCCACCAAACAAACAGGAGCATCTGGCTGACAGGAGAAGGATGTCTCAGTCCTGCATCTGCAACGCCGCTGCCCAGTGTCATTCATCAAAGCAGTATGACAGTGTCAAGGACTGAAATATGTTCTCTGTCGACAACCGGTTTTAATGAAAATGCATTGCAATATTTAAAAAGTTCTCAAAGCCAACTTCTATTTCCGACAGCTGACAGATTTATGACAGCTGTTTTTGACGAAAAATGTGCAACAAGAATGACTTACTATTCAAAACAAAGAAATCAATGAAGTCTGCCCCAACATGTTAAAAGTACTAATGGAAGAAGAGAAGGTAAACCAGCAAAGCAAGGGTTGTAGAAGAGAATCTAAGGAAGCTTAATAAGAACGTTCCAAGTTTACAATATTTTAAAAATTGGAACAATCCTTAATGAACAAACTGAGTTCAAGAGTGACACTGCAGTTCTCACAAGCACAAAGTTATGACACTTCATGTTTGATCTTGCTCTCAATAAAACCAGAATGAAAGCAATGAAAGACAAGTAAGTGGTAGAGTCATTGCTACCTCAATTTTCTTGGATTTTCTTTTCAGGGGACAGGAAACAATTGTGTGCGGTTTCCTTGGTTTTGTGTGGGTTTTGTTTTGTGGGTTTTTCAAAGCGTTTACAGATGAAGTAAAAAAACTGTACAACAAAAACTTTCCATAACTCATCTTAAAGATGATCAGCACAGAAATAAGGCGTTTTTAAGGTTACAGTAAGCTTTCCAACTATCTATTTTAATACATATGGCATACAGCAAATATAAGCTCAAACACCTCTGGCAAATTTTTTTCTGATCATTAGGAAGACCCATAATCACCATCGTGTTCTGCGCTTTGTTCCAACTTTTGGTCATAAACTCTATCCTGTGCTTCAGAAACTGCTCAAGGAAAGATTTTTGAAGCCATCGTATTCTTCAGAAGTTCTGGCTCTGCTCTAATATAAATCTGTAATATACTGGTTTTGTTATTTTCTTTAACTTTAGTAATCATTTCTTGACTATATCTAATTCACTTGAAAGGTAATTTCAAGTTACAATGAAACTTACACAGACTTACAATGAAACCAAGATCTTGATTGGTTTTTTTAAACTTACACCACATGAGCCATCTCACTACTTCTGACCATACTGAAAACCAGAGTAATAAAGGCTGTGGGGAAAAAAAAAGAAAATTAAAACAACCGTGAGTTTTCCCAAAGAAATTACCTTAGAAGAAAAGCTGTCAGTCACAGAAGCTGATCCTATTACAACAGATGACAGGAAGCTAGTTACAGCAGAAGTGTGAAATGTGACCATTACTCTCTCAGTACTTTCCATTTATTTTAAATAACAGATGAACAGTCATTAATATTTACTGTATTTCAAATCAGATAACGCAATCAGCAGCCTGAAGTCAGATTAAGCAGCAGCTGCTTAGACTGATGTCATCTGTCAGGGGCTGTTCTTCCAAAAACTGCTAACACTGTCAGTAAAAATTACAGTCCACAAATCAAAAGAACCTAAGTGCTTGAACTGAAACACATATGAAATCAGACAGCTCCCACTGGATTTTCCCCATGTGCTATTACCTCCATGATCAAGTCACGCTTCAAGTGACAGAAATTGCTGAGCAAGCAAAACATTGCTTGCCTTCTATCTGAGAACTATACTTTGAGCCAGGGGACATAATTTTAGATAATTAAAATTAATTTTCCTCCCCTTTTTGTCACAAAACATTAAAATCAACCTGCTCTAAAGCAAAATGCTCACTCACTCTCGCACAGAATAACGGGGCAAAATTTAGTTGCTATTACAAAACTGACAAACTCTTTAGTTGGAAATGAGATAAAATAATTTTCCATCAGCGAGTTCCATAATATTAAACATAACTTCTTTTAATAGTATTAAAATGAAAGCAAAGACCATGCACTCAGAACTTCAGTAACTGTTCCAAATACATGTCAAAATATTGTTTATATAGCACAAAATAATGCAAGTGTTAAGCCACACAAGCGGAATGGTTCCAAAAAAAACAGTGGCAGGAGCACTTCAAAGGTATTTTCACATACTGAAGGGTACTAAAAGACTGTTCTGTTTCTGCAGAAGTACTGGAATATGAGCATTTTGAAACAAAGTGTTATCAGTAGATATGTCCAGAAACATTTTTTCTTTTTTTTTTTTTTCCCCAACTAGTTTGTTTTGGGGTTTTTTTTCCCCCTTTGATGAAACAGAATAGCTAAACCTAGAAAGTCATTACTGGAGCTGTCAACAGTGTCTTTTGAAATGCATCATCCTCATTTTGAGGATATAATCCTGCAAAAATAGCAAATAAGCAGCAATATATACAAAAGACAGTAAAAGCCAGGTGGTATTTTATTTTAAAAAAAAGCATGTTGCTTCCTTGCTAATCATGGGCTGCCACCAAGAGTTCTAAACGAATAATCAGTGTGCAGCAGTACTAGCTGGGTGCTGAACACATCTGCAGAAAAGGACGGGCAGATCCCTGCTGGACAGCACTTGGAAGGCAAGGCAGAAGTGTGCCCTCGCAGTGAAGGCGGCTGCCTGCAGACCAGGCTGTGACAGCATGAGTGTACCTGGCATGCCCAACAATGGCCACCAGCATGGTGTAGGATGGATCACAGGATATACAAGGAGACGCCAAGAGAGCTGAACTTGTTTGGTTTTAAGAGGACAATAAAAGAGAAGCTTGTTGTCTTCTATGGCCTAATTGGAGGGCAGAGAGAAAAGAGCTGAGATCTTCTGGAAGGTGACTGGTAGTGGGAGGAGAAGCAACGTGACACTAGTTGCAACACCAGGAATTCAGATTAGGCTTTGAAAACACTTTTTCACCTTGGTAGGAAACACTGAAACAAGTGCCCAGACAGGCTGCCCAATCTCCCTCTCTGGAGATGCTCAGATCAAGACTGCACAGACCCTGGACAAACTGGCCCTGTCTGGAGCAGGTGGTTGGACTATGTGACTCCAGAGGTCCCTTCTAGCCCTAATCATTTTGCAATTCTGTGACTATGTTTTCTCACTCTCCTTGGCACATGCCTGCATTTCAACAGCGTACCAAAAGCATCAACCCAGGCAGAGTGGGTATTTCCAGCTGTAAGAAGTTTGGTGAATACACACAGAACCTATCAGCTCAGCATGCTGCACTCAGCCAAACTTAACACGATCTTCTGTGGGACACTACCAGCCCTTTGTGGGCACGAGAAAGACCGAAGACCTGCCTGCCTTTGCACCTCCTTCCCACTCTGCATTGGGTGCTGTTGTGTACTGCAAAACCAGACAGCCAATCTGCCCTTCCACACCCTTGGCTGGTAGGGTTGGACCTCTGAAGACCATTCCCACCCAGCTTTGCTGAGGGATACACTTGGTCTGCTGTAGCAGAGAACAAGGCCATCCTGCTTCACAGAACCACAGCCTTAGATCAGCTAAAATCCATCACAGAGCCACACCTTTAGGAATCCAAAAGAGTGGTTAATCACGATAACTCTTACATGAGGTAAAACAACAATTACTCAGGCAGAATTAAAAATAACAGCTCAACTTAGATCAGATGAGCTTGTCAAATTGTCAAAATAAAGCCAAATATTTTGCTTGCATTAAAGAAATCACCGATCAAATTTGAAACACTCCTGGCAATGTGCTGTATTTTAACACCACAATACAATATTTCCTGAGATGGTATAACCATCTGTGATGCCATATTAACCATCAGGACAAGGCACAAAAGGAAGGAACCTGCCACCTCTGGGAGAGGGCAACTTCTCTCTGAGCACACTAGAAATCAGCACAGTGGCGGGCATTAACCAACACCATTGCAGCAAAAGCCACCAAGGCACGAGGACTTGCACTGCTGCCGGAAACACTCTAATGCACACGTCTACCACGATGCCCACCAAGGACCCTCAGTAAGGAGAGCAGGAACACAAGGCTCACAATGGCTGAGCCTCTCCTTACTGCACCACTCTGCTCTGATTTTACTCTGTGTTTACCTCAAGGTGAGCCTACTTTACCACCTACGATCCACCTCGCCCTGCTACGATCTCAGTTTTCATAATAATAATAGCTAGCCACCACGGTTAACAGCTGGCCATGCTCCAGAGTGAATGAGTTGTGATAGGCCAAGTTTCCTCTAACAACCCGGCTGCCACAAGAACCTACACCCTTCTTACCTCGCAGCGCTCTCGTTACACACATCACATGATTTTTCTCCTTACATGCTTGTCCAGTTTCATTGTAAAAGAAATAGGATCAGATTTTCACAACGAATTCCGAGGGCTCACACTTAAAGCTCGCTTCTTTCTCCCCAGAGAGTACATTCAAGATTCCCAAGAGACTTCAAAGCAAGTTCTTGCAAAAGATAGAAAGAAATCAATAGAAGAAAAGCAATCACAGATTATAGCCCAAATGTCCAAAAGTTAATCATTTGAGATTCATCCCTAACTCTTCTTACTGCTCACCTACCTTAACGGATTGCTTTGCTGGTGTGGGGCTCTGGCTTTTGCTCACCAGACCTGTCACACACCAGCAGCATTGCACCTGGCACTTCTACTAAACATGCTCCCTACCACGGGGTTTAAGGCTTCTCTTCGAGCAGCCCTCTTCCTTCACAACCTTAACCTCTCCGGTGCTGTTTTTCCAGCCATTGTTTCCTTCTAATAAGAAAGCAGAAGATGTAACTCACAGGCCTTTGCCTCAGATGTCTGTAACGAGACCTGGAGTACCCCTGTTAACTGAGTCATACCTAAACACAGGGATTTGAAGGTTTTCTAACAACACCCTCTTTGTATGCATTGTTCTGCATCTGGGATAGCGGACAGTGCATCCCACAGGGGTCTGGAATTACAGAGTTTAAAAGAAAAGAAAAGAAGTTACTCAGCTTGATTCTACAGCACTTCATAGAAAAAGAAACAGGAATATGAGAACAAACCACGAATCTGCAGTCTATGCAAGCTCTTTATACGCCTGTATGAGCCTGAAACCCTGCCAAGTTCCAAAACTCTGTATCCAAAACATAAGTAGTTATCAGGAAAACAGTTTCAGATCTTAATTAATCCACTGAGGTTCCAGCCCATGTCACAGTAATCAGTCAGCTGGCGACGATAGAGTAAAATAGGAATCGAGGGGCTCTCACAGAACAGCTAAAAATAGCACTGGATCTCTTTTTTTATGTTCCCTTGCACATAAGGATTTTGATCTCAAATTTTTCTTAAAACTTAGAAATAAGTTTCACTTCATGTAAATGAATTCATTCTTCATCCAAAATATAGAGAGTCAGCTTCTTGTCCTAAAACTACCAAACATTTCATAGATTATGTTGCATAATACTCATACACCTGAGAAATTACTGCCTACATATTTCTGTATTGTGACTTTCCATTCAGACCAACTAATACAACAATATCAGCAGCCAGTGAAAGTAATTACCATCAGGTTTTCTACCTCAGAACAGATAAGTCACTGGAAATCAGCAGAATAAGAAAAGTGATCTGTAGGAATCAATAACTTGGTAACTTGGAAGAGGTTAAATTTTACATTAGATGGGATATTTGATACTGTGGGTTTGAACACTTCATGATTTTCAATTTCTAATAAATTAGCTAAGGTAATGAAAAAACACAAGTGCAGCAATTTGCCTTAAGCACAGCCATATCATTGTAATGCAGAAACTGTGCCAAATGCCTTTTTAAAATGTTCTCAGATTCTCATTAACAATTTACCAGTGATTTAAGAACCTTAATTTTTTATGAGAAAAAAAGATCAAAATGGAAATTTTACCATAAAAAGGAAAAAAAAAAAAATCAAACTGCAAAAAAGTGAGGTCAGTGAGACCAAGGCCTAGGAAGCAGAAAAGGATTTTGTAGAGTATTATGATTTTAACAGACTTTTGTTGATATCTGTCTTCCAAAACATTTCAAAAACCAATTTTGGCTGGCCTGCCTCTGTAAGCAGAGGCAGAGTCTTGTTCCTCCAGGGAACTACCCAAGTAAAACCGCACACGCTGTGAGCAGCAAAGTCTGCTATTGTCTCCTAAACCAACAAAGACCAAAGCACAGTTTTAAACACTCTCAGATGTCAAACATCCGTTAGCAAAATGTTTAAAAAAGAGAAAGAAAGAAAACAGGAGAAAGAGGCTCAAGCAACAAAAAAGTCGTTTTTAAGTACCATTTCTCCTGCCGCGGTTACTGACCTCCTGCACACTCGCCGACTCGGGCCTGAACAAGCCCGAGTGGTCACAGAAGCCACGCTGTCCTGAGCAGAGTTAGGTCTGACCGGGTGAAAACGGTTACCAGGATCCGGAAACTTCAAGCCTACAATTTTCTTTGGTATTTGAAAAGCTCAACAGTAACAAAAGCTGTTGTGTTTTGTCTTCAACGGCATCTCCAAGGCATATAGCACTAGTTGCCCTTGTCAGAGGGGAGGGGGGGAAGCCGGGAGAGGAGGTAAGGATGGTTTTGTCTCACTTAATTATAATGATCTAAAGATTGAAATGAGACCAAGCTTGTAGAAAAGATTAACATTTAACTGTTAACTGGGGCATTTAGAGAAGAAAAAAAATACCTTCTTGAGGCACAAAAGTCCTTCTTCAGATCCATCCAATACACAAGTTGATCAAAACTGGGCTTTGTCAAGAGTGCTTTGTTTCAGCTGATTCACCCACTATCGTATTGTCACCAAGCCAAAGTAAAAGTTTCTTAAAAAGTACTCCAATAATTTTGCATCTATGGGCACCGCAATTCAGGCACGCATCCATGTGAATACTGATTTTAGCAAAACACTTTTTCTGGCAGTGACACCAGAAAAGGTTAAATTAAAGCAAATTTTTTTTTTTTCCTCTCCAACAAAAACAGAATTTAGAGGATTAAATAATTAAACCAACAAGAACACACATTCAGGACTTGTTCAAGCATCAGCCAGAATTTAGTAACTGAGCATATTTTTCATTAACCACTAGAGGTCATACAATAACCATGGCAGCGATCCAAAAGAGGAGAAGCCTCAGGAACCTTAAGATCTGGGAAAATTGAAATACAGGGGTACTCACTGATTTGCACCTACAAATGAAATTATTACATTAATTTGAGTAGTCTTTCAGTTTCCTCAAAGGATCCAGTGAACATGACGGCTCATGGATGTCATTTGGTGGTTTATACTCTGTAAAATTTAGGTTTATGATTTTTACTTCTCAAACTACATCGCATAATGGGGGGGGTGGGTGGGAATAGTCAGAGCTTGGTGCCCTTTTGAAGGTGTTCCTGATTTCTTCAAGTATTTCCTCATTTAAAACTCATGGAACTTCGATTCAAACAAAGGGGCTTCAGCTATGACTACAATAGACACTAAGGAAACATACTAAAGCTGGAATGTCCTAGTACTCTTCTAGTTAATGTTTTGCTATTTAAACAGACATTCTAAGCTTTCAAGAACCACAGAAAAACAGTTCATTGTGGTTTTAAGCTAATACCAAAGTTTACACTGGATACAATAACTTAAATTCTCTGAAATCTGACTGGATATACTGCCCCCAAAATTGAGGAGCAGATGTGGTGGTCAGGGCCTGAAAACTACTTGCCTGTGAGAAATTCACGCATACTGCTAATGAAAATCTAGTCTACTCTAAAGCATTTGTGGAAACACTATTTCCAAAGTATTAAAATACTTTATGTTCTACATAGCTAATTAAAAATTCCCTGGAAGGTTCCTTTAAACCCTTCAAAAAGGCCCCCTGTGCACTCAAACGCAGTGAGAGACTGCTGATAGCCAATGATCCTGTGCTCCTTCCGTATTAGATTAAATTAGTATCAGTATACAAAGACATGTCATGAACTGACTCACTTGTTTTTATTCCATGTACTACAGCATAAACTGCATCTTCTCTTTGGAGAAATTTCATTTCATTAGATCCCAGCTATGAGAGATAAAGACCTGTGTATGAAAGTCTTTTACTATAGCAGCACAGCACTGCCAAGGCATTAAGCTGCCCTCTAACCCTAAGAACTGGTCCCACCAGAACAGGTGCTGCTGCCAACTTGCACTACCTGTTCTGGAATAAGTAAAATATTTCACTCCCTAAAGCTCTCAGTCTGGTACATTTCAACATTTAAAAAATATAATAATAATAATTAATAATGATAATGAGCAGTGAAACAGTTGTAATCTGAACAGTAATTTCAAAAGTCTCAGTATCCATCATGTTTTTCAGCACAACAGACAACACACTACCAAAAGCTCGCAGGGCACGTATTACGTTATAGGAGCAACTCCTTGAGACAAAACAGAAATCATAAATCATGTCTTAAAAGCAGAAAAGATGCAGACTTTTCTTGTCATAAAATTAACACCACGAGTTTAGCTAACTCTTAAGAAATATTATAGTACAAGAATGCAGCTTTACCTGCACACAAGTTCATACATATACACATATGTACTCACACCCAGACTGCAAATCAGCAGAGATTGTTTTCCACTTCATATTAACGCAGCAAGTTTTACAATCCTGTTAAGAATTTAGGAAATAAGATGGGTTTTTTTCTGAAGAATAGAAACGAATACAAACCTGCTTTTTTTGTTCCTGCCTTTTTTGAGCACCCAATGTAGCTGACTTGAAGCTAAGAGACTTGGTCTGTCTCCTAACTTTCACCGAATCTCTCCGGCGATCATACGAAAAGGACGACGACTTCTTTGTAATTTTCCTCTTAGGTGTGTCTGCCATTTCATCCACAAAATATGGTTACCTTCAAGCAAGCAGCGTCCCAAGAAGATAAAAACTCAGTACCATCAAGCTTCCACCAAGCTTAAGGGAGCAGTCTTCAATCCTATAGGAAGTGGAGCAACCCGCAAGGATCAGAGCCCATCCAAGGTATAATTTCAGTTCTTCCAACAGGTTGCACGTATTAAAAAAGCTGATGGTCCTGCAATGCGGTATGTCACTGAAGAGCAGGCAGAACTCCTTCTTGCTGTATAAACTCAAACAGGCTTCAGCAGTGATGCTAATCTGAAAAATGTAGTGACTATCCTGCTGAGCACGCTAAAGGTAAACGGAAGGTAGTTCCCTGCACACCAAGAGGGTGTGGAAGTACACCAACAGGGTGTGGGGATGAAGCAGAAGACTTTGGGTTCAAAGCATCTTCTTAACTCCTTCCCTTCTGGGCTACTGCTAGGAAGGTAGCTCAAAAGTCAGACTGGTGAAAGCTCACCAAAAAAAGACAGTATTATTTTCTTCTCTTTGGATCCAAGGCACTTGCAGAATGAACCTTTAGCATGAAGTAGATACCCCATGCATTAGGGGCCTTGTTTTAACCTAATTCAAATATTCCCTTTTCTCTCTGTGTCAGAAAGACTATTCACACCACAGACTTACAAGGTACTTTACCTACTAAGCCAACCAGAAAATAAAGTCCAAGCTTACATATGAATGTTACCATTCTTCCTTGGAAATAACTATGAATTCACAGCACTCTCTTAAGACCTGCTGGTATCAATGGATAATGCTAATGAACTCTCATCCTAGAGACAGTGTAAGAATCTTATCAGACAGCTGAGATTGTAACTTCTGTACCAAGACTGTGTTTAGGTAGGACTGTTTCCCCTCGCATAACATGTTAGTCAAGGAACACTAGGAGGTGTAGAGCCCCAAGACTTGCTGCTATTGATTTCCATTAAGCAAAATATATCCAAAACACAAAGCTGTGCACACGGGAACATGTCAGCAAACCTAACGCTGTCAGATTTAAATCCGTGTTAAAGGAGGACAACTATTTTTTGACAAACTTATGCCATTATCCAGGGTCTTTTCCAGAAATTTTTTCTTATTTTATTCACGATGCCACCATGCATACAAAACAACTGTGAATAATTTATACTTGCAGGATTACCCATTACTATAATTAAGCTTTAATATGGGTCAGTCCTCTAGTGTATGAGTCTCACCACGTCTGTTATGAAATATCTGCGAAGTTGGAACAGCCTTTCTTTTACGACCTGACAATATCAAGGAGTAAGAGGGTAGTGTTAATGAATTCCCATAATCAATCTTTTTTACAATTTCTTCCTTTGTTGTAGGATGAATAATATACCTCTAGGACAAAGTGATATTGCTAAAACTAATGAAAAGTTACCAGAATATCATGCATTTATTAGCTGTAATAGCCTAATTCTAGACTCACTGCAGATTTCTGTGGAGATTTACACTGTGAAGAATTAGAAAGCAGCGCTTCATATGAGCTACAACTACATCTACCCAATGAATCTGTAATTATTACAGAATATAGAAAAAATCCATTATTAAGTATTTTTAGTACATAGTATATCTTAATTTTAATGGGTTTATAATACTGCAGCAGTCATCATCCATAGCCACATATTGATCTTCAGTGTTACTAATATTAGACACTGAGACCATAATCATCTTAACACTACAATTTGCACCAAAGTTTAAAGAGACTCCTTCTCACAAATTGAGACTCTACTTAACTACCAGTTCCCACGATTTACAAGCATTACCTTTTTTAAGAATAAAAATAAGCAGACAATTCAGCACTATGCATGCTTTTAAACAGTGACGTCTCAAGAAAAAGTACATCCTCCAAAACTTCTTGAAGCATCTGCAGCATTTAATAAAAACCACAGGTATTCTGATATATCATAAAAACTAAGGTCAAGAGAAGTTTGAAATCCTTTTGCAGATAGCGACTCTTATTACATATTCTGATCATGCTTGCTTGCACGGAAATAAATATTAGCAATTAAGACTGACAAAGGCACAAATAAAATTTAAAAAGCCATTAAAATGCATCCGACTATCAAATACCAGGTACAATCCTGATCATTTCACTTCAATAAAAAACGCATTAGATTTAAAACAGCTGCAAGAAATGTAACAAGAATGATCAGTTAATGAAAGGATTTCCAAACAAGAGAAAGTAAATGATGAAGAAAACTGAAAAGGACAGTGGTCCTTAAAAATCTTTTAAAATAATACAGAAAGAAGTCTGAATTACACTCATTTGCAGTTCCCCTAAATACAAGAATCTACAGCACTCAACAAATGAATTTTGAAAGCAAAAAGTATTTTACACATAAAACATATCTCCTTTCATTTACTGTGCTAATGAAATCTTCAGTTTCACTCGATGCCCTAGATCTTGCACTGAAAAAGACAAAGCATGATTTCTCAGCGTCACCTCTGATTTTGCAGTCATCTACAGTTTGCTCCTTCCCTCCTCTTTCCAAGGTGGAGAGTCCCGGTCCATCTAGATACTGCTGGTAGAGAAGCCTTTAACCTATATCTGCCATCAGTGTCAGCATTTGCTCTGTTATTTTGCTATTTCTACAAAAGATTATTCGCTTGCTTGGTTTGTGGCTGGAGGAAGTAGAGGGCTCACCACCAGCATGTACAGCAGCAAGATCCCATCACCCATTCACTTCTCTACCCCTTGCTTCGCCACAGGAACCACTCTGGCAGCTCCATGGCCCCAGCAGCCTTGCTGCACTGAAAGGGAAGGTCTCAGCCTGCTCGTGTTCCTCCTCTTCCTCTTACTTCTTCCTTCACACCTCAACCTCTGCCAGAAGCAAAGTCCTCTCCCTATCCTGCTCAGCTTGCCAGATTGTTTGGTGAAGGGATCATACCCACGAAATAGCACAGAAACATTTGGTTATTTATCTAAGGAGTCGTCATTTTAGTGGATAAATCTCCTACAAGAGAGGGTCCCAAAAGTGCCAGGGCCTGCACGAGGTAAGCTGCGGGACAGGGATGACAACGTGGGGAAGAGGCAGACACAAGGGCAAGCTGCTGGAAGCCACCTTAGTTCTTACTATGTCTCACAGCGTTGTACCTTGCAGTGTAAGCTGGTATTTCCAGGGGTCTGTTACAAAATCAAGAACATTTTCCCAAATGTAATAGCTAGCTCAGACATTATTTTTTTGCACATTCAGTTAAAGGAGTCTCACTCTGAAAGCACATCACATTTGCCAACATGATATTTCATCCACCATATTAGCGGCTACTCCCTCTGTATTACAGGATGCTTCTGCAACCCTTCATAATGAGCATTTACCGTCAGTGTCCGGTTTCACACACAATAATGGAACTTGCCACTCCAATATTCAAACCGCCCTTCCCTTTTTACAGAACAGTTGCAAAGATATTGAAAAATACATGCTCTATTTTCCATCTTCCAATCAGTTTTGTATCCATAAGACCCTTCCTCTTATGCCACGGCAAGTTTGCGGGGTTTTTGACCGTACTAACCCAGTCACTGTTGCTCAGGTCTGTCTTTCAGCTGAGAATACGGGCAGGTTTACAAGACATAACTTTCTTCACAACACTGTCGTGGTCATCCTCAGTATACCAATATCATGCATGGGCCTGCTATTCCTCAGAGAACAGTTTTTACCAAATTATTACATTTTCAGAAGTCAGGTTTACCCGTAGCTGTTCAGCTCTCCATAGAAATTGATTTACATTACAAATGTCACTCCTCTTATTCCTGGGAATTCTTCACAGAATCATCTGGTTGGAAGAGACCTTTAAGATCATCAAGTCCAACCGTTCACCCTGCACTGTAGTGCATCGCTACAACTACTTCAGTAATACAAGAAGGGAATTAGGATATTGCAGTTTACCCCAAAAAAACCACAAATCATGAACAGAAATGCTGTCTTCACAGAGCTAGAAAAAGTAAATGATGATGAGATTAATAATTCGGAGAACAATGCTGAAAGAGACAAAAAACCAAGAGCTACTGGCAGGAGACAACATTTAGTTACCTCTAACACCTCTTAGCGACTGGAAAATGTACCTTTCAATATCAATATATTACACCCAGTATTTCCTCACTTCCATGGTTTTTAGTCTCATCCATAAACACTGTGAAGTTAAAACTTAGTTCATTAGAAATATTACAAGCATTTTAATTCCACTCCTTGGCATAAAATAATATTTATATTTGGATTATGTTATTTCCAAATACATCTTCATAAAATAGCAGCTGGGAATAAAGTTTGATTCTCTACGTTAAATCCATCAGCAAGATGCAGCTAAAGATCACATGGCCATCCCAGTAATTACAAGTCAATACTGTTAATGCAAGAAAGCCTGGTTAAAATAGAGACATTCTGTTTTTACCAATTTGTCAGAACTTCAGTTAATATCAATTTGTCAATCACTGAAACTGTAATTAAAATAAAAAACACTGCAGAATACTAGATGACATCAAGAGCTCATTGTTAAGCTGAAGTTTTTTAATTATTTAAGAGAAAGTAATCATGGAATTGTTTTACAAAAGGTTTCTTTCCCACTATCAGTACTTTCCCAAGCTCAGTGGCTCAAGTAGTTATTTTAAGCTGTTACAAGAAAAGAATGCCTTATGGTCAAAATGTGTTTTGCCAAGTCACTTATGAGTAACAACAAATTGTGTCAAGGTCATCCTGTTTTCCTAGATACAGAGAAGGCAGTCACAAAACAAGAAGAAGCTGCACAGTGTGGTGGAGATAACCACGACAAGTAGCTGAAATTTTATTTGATGAAAAAGTTCTGAGGAAAAAAGGAAGAAGGGCATACCAATAGTGGTATTGCAATTACTACGATTCATACTTGAGTAATTTTTTTGTCATTTTTAGGTTTTGATGTCAGATTTGCTGCACTGGCCATAGACATTCATTCATTCACTCCAGAGTTTTAATTTGTAAATGGCAGAAACCAACTTTAGGAGTACAACAAAATGTTGTTGTTCTTCTCTGTTTATGGTTTTAGCCCTAAATTCTTAAGTTGCAGAATCAAAGGGAATTCAAATGCAAATTTAGCTGTAAATGCTTAAATGAGGCAGGGACACACACAAATTTAGAACAAATGACACTACTTTGAGTATTCTAAAGACAACACAAGTTTATCTGCAACATTCATTAAGTTCAAACCCTCTGTAACGTTTTGGAGGGCATAAGCAGACACAGGATTACCAGAACCTCATTTTTTCTACCAACATCATGTTGTCAGTGGTCGACCCAGAATTCACTATAGAACTTGGGTCTTGCATAACTCTCACTCTTATTTTTAGGGATGGAACAAAAATCAATAGCAGTGTGAAATTGTAATCACAGCTCTCCAGTCCCTAACTAGCCTTTAACCTTCGCATCATAATGCATTTGCTCAAAATAAACTTACTTTTGTGTTGGTTTCAAGTTAACGTTTGTTACAGTCATCCTTTCCAAACCACCATTTTGTGTATCACATGCCCCTCTAATTCAACAGTGCTTTCCAAGAGGAAGTAAACAAAACAACAGTATTATTTAGAATTGACCATCTGTTTAACACAAAACCAAGAAGTTCATTTCCTTTCCAGTACACTGGGAAAAGCTCCTAATATGCCTTCGTATCATGTGAAGAAGCTGCTCAAAGACTTTCTCCCGTCATGCTAGAAGGAAGGAGGCACTAAATTCATAATAATACTAATAGAGTCTTTGTATGTCTCTAAAAGCAGATGCAAATGAAGCGTAATTGACCTCACTAGATTTCATCAGCAATTCCATTACTTAACATAATTAACTCCAGACTATGTATGTTTACAAACTCAATTTCGGCCCAGATCTATGAAATGAATCTCCATCCCATTCTCACCAACAATATTCCATTCAAAACAGCAACTTCCTGTGAGTCTTTCTAGGAGGTTCAAAGAATGCCTACCCAGCGATAAGCACCAACATCATCTTGATCTTACAGTGACCTGGGCCACATACAAAAATCACGCGCGCAAACCTCATGGTAAGCATGAAACTTCACTACAGACAATACCAAACCATATTCCTCCATTTTTTATCTCTGCACTCAGTGGGCATAAGTATGAATTATGCAGGGTGATGAGCTGCCTGAATATTTGAAAATAGCACATCAAGCAAAGACGACTATTCCTTAGTTTAGAGAAATACACCCTGACGGTAACCGTAAGCATACACCAAAATACAGGGTTATTTTTGAGAACTAGAGTGTTGACTTGATTAGGACAATGATGAAGGAAATTATATGGTGCTGATGCTTTTAAGTTTACAGGTTGCTAATCCAAATCTACCAAAAAACCTACTACACTTAGGAAAATAAATTTATGAATAATTGACATTAGGTTCATACCCTACATTGTTTCAAACTAGCTCTATTTGCCCAGTTCCTCACCAAAACCAGTGGCTATTAATGGCAGATCCTTGTTCTCTCGGGAAGGAAAGCCTCTGATTAAGAAACATAGCTACACCAAAAGCAGACATTTTGATCTCCAAAGCTTGTCACTGAGCAAGAGTCTGAGCTTTACCATGCAGGAAAAAAAATTACATATAATTGCCTATAAAATATTCTTTTAAATTGTGCAAAACAAGTGACTATTTCAGTGAGCATTCAATTAGGATCAAGTTATATTCATACACTTTTAAAATGGAAGATTATTTGGGAGGATATTACTTTTCCATAGGCCTATGATATCCCTGAATAAGTACTTTCATATTACACCCAAAGTATGAGGATGACTGAAGTGTCTTTGTGCCTCTGCCTGCCACAAGAAACCATGGTTAATGATGGTTGGGGTTTTCAATTCTTCATTTGGTTGGGGATTTGTTGCTGTTGAGAATGTCTGCCTACTAAGGACTGAACTGAGATCATCAAGTATGTTATCATCAAGCTGGAAACTTGTCAAGTTGACATATGTTTTTTGAGAGCCTTTGAACAAAGGGCTACTTCTACAAGCAACAAAATCCAAATAAAACAGTTTGTTAATCTATCTTTATAATACTGCTCTAAGAAACCTGTATTTTTAAAATATGAAAACAGGTTATGCAGTTGACTAAAAGCAAGTTAAAGGGAGATACTTCTCCTTTATTCCTGGAAAAGAAATATTGGCTATTTGTCTGCCCAAGCTTTTCAAGGAGTTTCCCCAAACAGTACCAAACATGCTCATACTTAGGACTGGAATGGATGCCATTAGTTGAAAACAGATTCTTGTTTCTTGTAGCCAAATACTTTTCAAAAATAACAAAACCAAGAGAATCCGTTTGGATTCATGTATACAGAGACAGATAAATATAAAAAACATTGATATATTTGCATTGAAACTATCTTTCCATAATAAAATCTGGACAAATTTTGCACTTCAATCAATCACAAAAAAGTTTTCCAAGAAAAAAATCATCCAAATGAGCATTTATTAATTTGTTTTAATACTGCTGCTACCATTAAATGCATTAACCGAGTTTTCATCAGCAATCTCATGTGTAGTGACATTGTGTAAATATGAATGCCGAAGAGGCATGCCAGCCAAGATAGAATGCGTTATGCACTTTTTCCATGTATTATGTTAAAAGGCTTAAGAAAAGCTGTTTCAGAACAGACAAACAGCTAAGTAAAATCAATTTTTCTGTATGGTTTGTCTCACATTTTTCTCCTTTTATTAAGGGGGAACAACACTGATCATCACAAATTATTCCAGAGAATAACTGGTTAACCCTTAGACATCCATTCTGTTTTAGTAAAGCGACAAGAGAATACCAAAATATATGGACAGAAGCAACTAAATAAAGTCACTCTACCACACTGCATTTCAATGTGAAGGACACCATCAAAGATACTTTTCTCACTTTATTCAGAACAGCTGCTGTCTTTAAGGATCTTTGTTATAGCATAAACATTTTCTCCATGGAGACAGTGGAACAGAAGTAAACATATTCTTCACATTACTTAGTTTTATTTTACTAATACAGCTGACTATACAGAGCCATAAATTCATCAAGAGGACAAGCTGGTCCTTAGCTGCTTTGTAGTCTGTACTGTGTTTATGCAACACTGTACAAAAATTTATAGCATAAAAGCAATATTAAAAAGACAAAAATTACATTTATCACCGTGGGAACGATCCTTTCATCTAAAGAACCATGATAAGAGCCAACTGATTTTCAAAAGTACAGATGAAAGGCAGTAAATAGCACAATGAACTTGTTTTCAAGAATGTAAAGAAATTCCTTGTGAAAACAAACACAAAAGATATTGAGCATTCAGTTTTGCAATATTCGAGATATTTTTGTCCCAATTTAAAAAAAATATATATAGGCTAATATTTAGTTTTAATATACAGGCTAATGTTTAATTTTGAGCACAGCTAACCCTAGAGACCTCAGTAATAATTAAATGTTTAGACATCATCTGTTTAAATATACAACAAGATAAGCCTAAGTGTATATATAGAAAATATCACTAACTGGAACTATATTCAGAACCTTGCCTTAATGAGACCTATATCAGGTTCTGCTAACACAAAGCTAGTCAACACAATTGCTATGGAGGAAGCATCAAATGCAAAGTTAACAATCCAACACTGAAGGAAACCAGGAAGGTCAAGTTTTAAAAACATAAGACAGGAAACTGAAAAACTACGACTAATGACTGAAACATGTGAAAAGAATCAAACGTGAAGGTAAAGTGAGAATGATTAATTCAAGGATATAAACCAGTACATGTTTATTTTGCAGCGCAGTGCATGCTTATTTTGCACCCTCCTAATCAATGCTAAAAGGTCCTTCAAAACAAAGGACATTTAACCGGTAAGTGCTATCAGTGGAGACATGCCAGACTGACAGAATCAGAGGATATGAGCTTCGCAAATGCACAAACAAATACTACTAAATACTAGGTATGTTGTCCATCTATACACAAAACCAAGATTGTAATAATGACTTTGCCTGTTTCAGTTGCAGTCAGAGTTTTTCAACTATTAGTCACACACATAAAAACACCCACAGAGTTTCACTGTGAGGAATTACCCCACTTGAAGGAGGCAAAGCAAGTAATGGCTGAAGAATGAGGTCTTGAAGTCACCAGAATTCAAACAGCTCCTTCTGAAGCAGGAGCACGAGGAGCTAAGTGCATGATTCAAATAAGTTTAAAATATACGTACATACACACACAGACAGGTGTATACACACACACATACACACACGTGTATATACACATATTCACACACGTACATGTATGTGTGTGTGTATATATATAGTGACAACTTGCACCAGCCTTCTTGAGGCTTGTAAGCATAAGCTAAACTTACCATGCATCTGAGCACTTCAATATGAGATAACTTACTAGGGGTTTTAATTAGCTTTTCATGAAATCTTAGCTGGGAGCTATTTTTATGGAAGAAATTCCTGAAAACTCAGCACTGTTACTCTATACAGTTTGAGTAAACCAAACATTTCAGAGGGCGAGGAGTCTCTATGTCCCAAGATTCCTTACCTAATTTTTCTTTATAAAGTCCTCGTTGAAATAACCATGTCAATTAAATTTTGTCACAAAAAATAACTTTAGGCAAAGCATTTATTTCTGAAAAACTAGCCTAAGAGCCACTTTTCAAGGAGCCTTCAGAATGCCTGTTGCTTCCAACAGAGCCAATTAAGGATCCTGTCAGTGAAGGAGCAGCGAACTGAAACACATTTCCAGACTGAAGGCTGTATCACACTCAGATGCTCTCAAGACTTCCAGCAAACATGTGCGGCTTTGCAGAGTAAAATGGCATCCTTACATAGGACTTCACAGTTTGCCACAGTGTTTCTCACCTTACACTTTTTGAACGTGTAGTTCAAAGATGCAAGTATCCATAACCTCGAACAAACAGCCAAAAACTTCTTAGCTGACCGCAACCTAAATCTCTACTTAAAAAGAGTAAAAGCACTCAAGACCGAGCAGTATATAATTACTTTCTCAAGTTCTGTGTAACTAGCAGTTCCTCCCAAAAAGATTTTTGAAAAACAATCCACCAAGCCTCCACAGTTTAAAAACAGCATGGTTTCTTGCACATATTCAACTGGTAATACGAAGCTAAAAATTAACTTACAGATTCAATTTTTTTTGCATTATTGGGTAAGGTTTTTTTATTCTTGCGCCTCCTTTTCTTACTGAATTTTTAAAGAACCTAAACAGATGGAAAACCCATGACTTCAATAAAAGATTTCCTGTCCTTTTTGAATAATGTAACAGTAACAGACTTCTTACATTTGTCAAGTAAACTACATAACAACAAAAAAACCCCCTAAAATCTCTGTATTTACTGCCACTTTTAGACATGCGCAGGAAACACGTAATGCTGACATGTCAACCCACAGTGCACACTGATCTGCTTTCGTAGCTATTTGTACTTACACGGTCTTTGTCATCGGCTACATCACAAAGAATGTCATCAAGATCTAAGATCCCACCATCCCCATGCTCCAATCGATGTACTTGTATCCAGTAGTTTGGATCCTGCATAAAAAGAGGAGAAAATAGTATCAGATATCACATACCAACCGAAAAAAAGTTATCCACAATACAGTTAACACCACAGTCCTACAAATGCTCAACATTAAAACATCCACTTAGGTCATATTCCTGTAAATAAATGTAAATGGAGATGTACAGCCAAAGTTCTTTTTTTAAAACACCCCAGATTAGGTACATACTCTTCCCACTTTCATTAGCTCTGCATGAGTCACAAGTCCCATCACTGACACATAGGGGAACAGCATTCCCAGTGTTACTGAATATACGTTCTATATAAAAGGAAAATACATCATCCTCAAAATAAACTATCTCAGCGAGTGATCAACAGGCACAAAACGTTACAGGACAGCTGTAAATTGTGGGGGTTTTGTTACAGGACAGCTATAAAGGGTACAAACCAATGTTGAAATTGCATCAAAGGGCTTTCTACCTGTGCTTTGGTGGAGATGGTAGATGGAATATCTAAATCTTATACGAAGATCACTTTGCACACTGGCATTACGAAAAGACACACATATATATGTGTATATATATATGCATATATATGTATGCATGCAGTTTTGCATGTATACATGTGTCTACCAGTAACTGGGAAGACTGGCTTTTAAAGTCTTCATTATTACTTTTGACACGAAAGGAAACCATAAGAAGTAAGGTTTTGTCCACAAAGTGTCTTCTACATATCGGTACATGACCTCCGTGATATTTGGGAGTCAACTTGCTATTCTTAAAAGGTTTGTTTTCTAACAGGGGAAAGTTGCAGTGTAAACACAAAACCTGAACATGATGCATAATCTTTTCTTGCTTCTCAAAAACTCCCCCATAACAGTGCCAATGCCCTGGGCTGTTGTTAAGCGTCTAGCAGTAAGAGAGCTTCCTTGCTTTTCACTGAGCAGGCATGACTGCAGAAAGTGACTAATGTGAGGAACTTCCAACTTGCAACATCTTGCAAAGTGCCTGACTTCCTAAAAATAGCAATTAGCATCACAGCCTTTTCAGGTTATCACTGTCTAGAAGTCAAAACAACAAAAAAAAAAAACCCCACACACACAACCAACCAACAACACACCCCAACCCCCCACCCTTAAAGAGCTTGAAAATAATTTGTTTTCTTACAGGATGGAACATGACAAGAAATGGGATCACCAGAACTCCTCTAAATCTGTATGTGTTTTTAAATCTTGACAGGACATGCTGCATGAAAGGTTGGACAGCATGCTGCATGAAAGAATATCAAGGCATACTCATTTTGTTCTTAATATCCTAGAACTCTGTTTATTTGCACATGATATATACGCATAGCTCAAAGATTTTGGAGAAATTTGATAACCATGAAACTTACTTTATTGTTTAAGTACATTCACCTTAAATACTGCTGAAATCATCATCATCAGATGATCAGATTTCAGAATTACGTTTTACAGTCATTAGGCTAGTCATTTGAGGAATTAAATTACAGATATTTTTCTCTAATTTCTCTAACTATTAAATATCATTACCTTACATTTCTTCTAAGCAAGTACTTATTATACAATTAACTGACTTTCCTATGATACTGCTTTTCCCCAAACAAGCACTTACTATTGTAGCACATTACAAGACCTAATTCAGCATCCATTTTTTGAAAAAGTAAACATTCAGGAATATTTAAAAATAGTACTACATTATTCACATTGTCATGCACACATAGCTACATAATACAGAAATTTACTCTGTGAAAAAGGTACGTAATGCAAATACTAGGAAAAACTTCTTGTTACGTTTGAATACTCCACTAACACTTACAGACAGGGCTGGGAAAAGCCTTCCGTGTACACCACAAATCCTTCAAAGTTCCTTAACAAAAAGCTTCCAAAGGAAAGTTCACTGAAGTGGTGCCTTTGAGAGGCTGCTCTCAAACTAAAAGGAAAGAGGATTCCACCTCATCCTACAGCCCACTACAAAGATCTCTGCCTCTCCTTACCTACACCAGAGACCTACAACACAGCTGGGAAGACCCAGGCTTTGAAGACACAACCAAACTGATTACCAACAAAGCATCCTGCACTCCCTAAAAGACTTGATTCAGGTTTCCTCTGCTAATTTCTCCATCTCTAAGCCAAGCCAGAAATGAACCATAAGCCAGGCTTCACTGCAAAATCAGAAATGGAAAACCTAGTTCAGGATTTAAGAGAGTCTGATGCCCTTGTGTGTCACATACTGCATCATTTTTGTTTGCTGCTTGTTTAATCTTCTTGCTGAAGAATGAAACCATTAAAAACAGATAACTGTAATACTGGCTCAGTGACTTCACTACATCCATCAAAACAAATAGCACCCAAACTGAAACTACAACTTCAATATTCCTGTATCCTTATTTTTTTTCTTCCTACCACAAGTATTTACCACGTCTAAGGCAAATATAAGAAAACATACAAGATTACAGACTCAATAGTAGAAACGCCCACTTCCAAAGCACTATTGTAGTACATGCTATTTCAGCATGTACAATCTACATTAAAAATAGCTTTGATATATAAGTTGCACCACTTTTGCTAATTAGTTCCTTTAAAAGTTTCTTCATATTGCATAAGAAGTTTTAGATAGACTTCATTTTTCCTGCATCACCTACTTATTGTGCCATAGCCTGAACTGCTCTGGTCGCTTTTCCTGTCAGACAAGGTCCTGATACAAAACAATATGTTTGCAAGACCAGACAAGAAATATATAAAACTAGTTTAGCAAGAATTTACTCTGGAAGGATTTGGTAAGTAAATATGAAATAACAATGCAACTTTTCATTAAAGCCCTCTCCAAACTTCACAGAGCAGTTCTTCTCTTGAGGTCCTTTTACTCTATTAAAGGTTTCACGTAAATCAAGGCTTTGGTGAGGGAGGCTTGGGAGGGAAGAGAGGTCTGCAGGCAGGGAAGTACTCACATGTTGTACAGATTTGTTACACTATACTAAAAAAAAAAAAATTGAAGTTCAGTGACTATTCCAAGTTAACAAAAATCCACAGTTGCTTATGATTCCAAATTTTAACAATCAATTCGAACAATTAATTAATGATCCAAGCAACACAGAAACACCCAAACTGCATAAACTGTTCACATTTGAATTCCTATTCTGTGTTCTGTCTACAACGAACATGTCATATAAGAGTCAGCTCATAGGCACTGTTTGCTAAATACATAAGAAGCTGGACCAAGCTTAACTCTGATTTGAATTCAAGTACTACTACGTTAGCGCTACAAGGGTATCTGTATTCACAGCTTGGTCAAGTTGTATTTCTCACTCACAGCCAATAAACAGATATTCATAATTCCCTATGTAATAGCAGTAATACTGTCTTCAAGTACTTTCTGAAGCAGTCAAAAATACTGTTTTGGATTAGACCAGTTACTGAGTCATAAAGTGGAAATCAGCAATTACCAGAGTTTACTGGAGTTTACACAACTTCATTTGCGGGGTAAACTGGTCCAATCAGTCCTTCAGGATACCCAAAACATCTGTGGGGCCACCCTCTCTGGGTGGCAGCACAAGGCTCAAGTGAGATCTCACAAATGAGGGACTGGCTCCAACACTCAGCCACAGAGAGGTGACCAGCTCAGGGCATGTGCCACAGAGTGCTTACACAAGTGAAAAGGAAAATGTCTTCTAGTTATAAAACAAGGAAAGTCCAAAATACGTCGAGTCTACAAAAGTCAGTTTCCGTAAAGATGAAAAAAAAATACTAAACAAAATTTTTAAATTACTTGGAAGTTTTTTCAAGAAACCTGCTCAGAGCTGTTCTGGTTTAAGAAAATATCCCAAACCAGACGCTTTGGTGCTGTTTCAAAATTTGGATATTACAATTAGATTTTCATATTCTGTCAACAAAACAAAGTCACATTTATATCTTCCACAGTTATGACTGCGTAAAAGGGTACTGCACTCTCCAAATCTGCAATGCATTTAGATATAACAACAGGCTTTGATAGAAAACTCATTAGCTCCACCAATGTGTAAATTAGCAGTGTGTAATTATTTTGTAAAAGCGGTATAGATGCCTTTGTCACTAGTTCACGCAAGCGAACTAGCAAGTTCAGTTCATTGTATACAAGGATAGAAGTTATGCTAAACCTGGTTTATAACACCTTCATTTAAATATTACATCACTCAGCTCAAGTCGAAGCAAGTCAGATCTCCTGTTTCCTGTGTACACCCATTTAACTATTCTACTTGACTACGACTATAAAGGTACTTCTAATTTAAACTCATGAGCATTACATTTTCTGCTTCAAAGTACTCTATAAAGAAAGATAAATATTTGCTAAGTGAACATGAGCACTGAGAGTAGAAGCAAAAGCACATTACAAAGGCAGTAAAAACGCAGCCATTTGTATTGCATTTACTCCATGCAACATGACTTCTAAAAAGCACTAAGGAAAAATCTGAGAAAACCATTAGTTTAAGTAATATCGTTCAATATTCTGTGGCTAACAGTTTTATGTTCCCACATAATGGAAACAAGGACCATATGTGGAAAACAGTATCTAGAAATAGGAATGGAAACTGCAAAGAGTTCTTATTAATGGTTTAGGAAGAGTTCTTATTCCTTTAGATCTAAATAGGTGTCTTGGATTTTGCAAATATATCCTTTCCAAAAAACGTATAGAAACATTTAACCTAAAAAGTTCCAATAAATAAGATTATTCTTTGAACTATTGTGTCCGTATCGTGCAAAAAGAGAGCACCACAAACTTGTTAGAAGTAGCCATCTATTTAACAGAAAGCAGAAAATCAGGCTCCTAAAAAGCCCACCTTACAATGCTTAGTGTTTACAAACTATGCCCACTGCTGAGATTTAATCTGACCTGCCCATGAGGAGGATGTCCCAAAGCATCAAAAAGACTACTTATCTGCATGGCTACAACTACATAGTTGGGGGTGGGATGTGGGCCAGTAGTTTCTTGTGTTATGCTTGAAGCCAGAGAGCACTATTGGGGGCAGACAGCAAGCCCTCCCCACCAAGAGGTGTCTGTACGTCTTACCTTTGACGGTAACAACTTGGGTTTCCCAACCGCAGCTTTCAGCTGGGTGCAGACCAACCGTAGTTGCCACTACAGTCTGTTACACATCTTGAAATCCAGTAAACCAGATTCCCACCTCCCTCACACACACACCATCCTCCATCCCTACATTTTCTCATCTATTCAGGCCAAAATAGGAATAGTATTTCTTACCACAAAAGCAGTATCTGGGGGAACAGATCGGCTTTGTCAAGCTGAGCCCAGTGAGGTTCTCTGTGCCTAATAGAGATCACCTTTCTAAGACTGGAATTATTTAAATTTAGATATATTTATAGCATTTTGCTTTAAGATTTTTTTTTTAAGTACATAGATCCTTAAATGATTTTTTAAAAACACAGCCAACTGGATGGTCATGCAGCACAGGTATTTCAGCGTAACTCTCAAATGGAAAATGGACCCACCACCAGGACAAGTGAAAGCACAGAAGCAGATCCAAGTGTGTCAATATTTTATCATTTACAAATGAGGAGATAAAAGGCAAGCAAGTACATATTTTATATATCTGCTTAAAACCATCTAGAATCATGGCCATACGTGTGACTATCTTCACTGTTCTGAGTCTTTTGAGAATAGATAAAGCCTTTGCAGCAAAAAGTACAAACAGATCAAAACCATCTCAATCATCAGGCTGGGGTGTGTACTGGACTTGTACGTTCAGCAGCATACAGCACTTGGGTGTGTTAACACAGTTTGAAAGGAAAAGAATGGTTAATAAAAAACTAATTGCCAGTGAATTCACTCATTTCCCTGTCTAGCTCTGCTCTGCAAGTGTCAACCATCCACACAAGCAGTCAGGTGCCAAAGGAAAGCCGCACACACTTGCAATGTCAGCTGGCTGCTAGTTACATTCCACAGCCTGATAAGCAGGCAAGCTGGGTTTGAATTGCATCTCCTTCCCATTGCCTGTCGTCTTGAATTTCAGCCCCAAAGACCTGCTGCATAACACACGACGGCAGCCACGGGAAAGCTGGCTTGGAAGATGATTGCACCCTCCGAGTTACATTGATACTGCACCATGGACAGTTGGCAATAGCGATATAACGTAAGTACATTCACGGTCTCCGCAAAGGCGCAAGCCGGCAAAATACTTAACATTAATGAAAGTAGCCCAATAGGCCTCAGAAAGCAACTGATACCTGTAACAACCCTTATGTTACCAGGCGATGAGTGGAAGGGACAGCTACCTTCTCCATTTCTGACCGTGCTCCGCCCACAATGACTCCCCTCGTACCAATTTCAGGGCACGTTTACTCCACATTGCCCTGGGTCCCATGAAGTCAAGAAAAACAGGGCTGCAGAAAACTACAGAAAATAGCTGAATGCCGTACAGCAGAAAATAAGCCTCATCCCTTTTATCATTTTGTTCCTTAGCCCACAAACCTGCTCTTTGTTCTGGGGATGTACCACCCTGAAGTTAATTTCTTGGTATTTTCTATCACTGAGAAATAGGGATACGCACCCAGGAAGGTTACAAATCATGCCATTAGAAAAGGATTTGGTCAGGGATTCAGTTTTTTCAAATGTGCAAGTGTATATGGAATGTCTTTATCTAAGGGGTATATATTCATCCCAGATATGAACCAGTTATGAAACTGAAAACATGCAAGTCTGGTCACTGAGGCATCTTGTTTCACTTTTACACTCACTAATGCTTTCCCAGCCTTAATAAAAGGGCTTTAGCTTACCAGAAATCCATCCAATTCAAAATCTGAACATTTGGCCAATACCATTCTTCATGAGACACTGAAATGTTGGAAAGGGTGTTTACAATGTAAAAAAAAATGATACATTTTGCATGCATCCTGCATGACCACTTTCAATAATAACAGTGATTTACTTAAAAATTGATCACATTCCCAAATCTTCGTCCGCGAAGCCAAGCCATGATGATGATGATCACATTATGGTATCAGTTTCAGTCCTCAGCACAGAAGTCTGATAGCCAAAAAATGAGCCAATTAGTCATCCACTTCAGCAATTAAATGTCTCCTAAAACCCACTAAATTCAGATAATATGGTCAGTAAACCACTGCAACACTACTACATATCAAGTTGTGCTGCACTACTGCTGGAAAACAAAAAAATGCATCAAGGAACTACTGGATCTTGCTTTAAACAAGAATTGGTACTAAAACGGTAAATTTACTTTGGCTATTAACCACTACACAGTCTGCATAAACTTTCAAATATATATATTAATGTCTTGCTCTTCTGAAAAGAAGTGATGATTTCCTAAATCTGCAGGTAGTCTGAGATGTACTCTAGAGCTACCCTTTCTGTTTTCCTACCCCACAACTTTCTAGACAAAATACTGTGTCTTATGATACGCAAGCACTTCCTATTAATGCGCTACCTCCGGGCTTCATGGAATTGTGGAATTTATATATATTTTTTTTAAACTCATCTGCTTTTCCTAGAAGCAATCTATACCAATCCACGAGAAATCACTAATTAACGTAAATCAATCTTCCTATGTGCTGTATGTTTACAATACCTATTAAAAAGCACTTCATCTCCATACACCCCGATAGCCTCACACCATGGAATAATTCAGGCTGGAAGGGACCTCAGAACATGCCAGAACTGGATAAGAACTGACGCATGTTGAGCGGAGGGGGATGATCCGTTCCTTCATCTCCTGGCCATGCCCTGCTGACCCAGCACAGGACATGACCTGCAAGCCTGGTTCCTGCCCGCTCACTGGGCATAGATTCATAGAATCATTAGGCTGGAAAAGGCCTTTAAGGTCATCAAGTCCAACTGTAAACCTAACGCTGAGAAGTCACGACTAAATCACGTCCCTCAGCACAACTACTACATGTCTTTTAAATACCTGCAGGGATGGTAACTCCACCAGTTCCCTGGGCAGCCTTTTCCAGGGCTTGACATCCCTTTTGGTGAAGTAATTTTTCCTAACATCCATCTACACCTCCCCTGGCAAAACTTGAGGCCATTCCCTCTTGTACTATCGCCTGTTACTTGAGAAAAGAGACTGACTCCCACCTCACTACGACCCCCTTTCAGGTAGTTGTAGAGAGCAACAGGTTCTCCCCTGAGTCTCCTTTTCTCCAGACTAAACCACCCCAGGTCCCTCAGCCGCTCCTCATAGACACTTGTGCTCCAGACCCTTCCCCAGCTTCGTTGCCCTTCTCTGGACACACTCCAGCACCTCAATGCCCTTCTCGAAGTGAGGAGCCTAAAACTGAACGCAGTACTCAAGGTGTGGCCTCACCAGTGCCCAGTACAGGGGGACAACCACTTCCCTGCTCCTGCTGGCCACACTATTGCTGATACAAGCCAGGATGCTGTTGGCCTTCTTGGCCACCTGGGCACACTGCTGGCTCATATTCAGTCAGCTGTCGCCCAACACCCCCAGGTCCTGGTGTCCTGCCTGCATTTCACATGGCTCTCAGAGGCCTATTGCAAAAATACTGCACTGAAAACATAGCTCATTGTCAAGACTAATGACTTGAGCGGCATTTCTTCACAGCACACAGCCCTCTAACCACTAGGAGGTGCCACCACCAAAGGGCAGGTCCAGACTCCTGAGCACCTCATCAATGCCTGAAATCTGTTCTTAGCATCCAGGCAGGCACCCTCAAAAGTGAAGTTATTTTGTGCTGCCACTAGAATGCACGTGGCAACCAACTCTGAGAAATAATAAATGGAGAATAAAGTTTTACATATGGCTATGAAGATTAATACTTTTTCACCAAGAGTACTGATGGTTTATGTTGTGCACAATTATGCTCTGTTTGTTAGGGGGGATAAAAAATGAAATCTCTAAGAAAAATATATTTAGTGGAGTGACTCCATCTCAACTCCCTCAAGCTCATAGTGTTAGCACTGAATGACACTGTCCTGCCCAAACTGCAAAATAAAACTTTTAAATGGGATTTATTCCTCTGTACGAAATTCCTAAGACATCTATCCAGGCACTGCCACAAACTCCAAGTGTGCCAAATCCATAAGCAAAGTAAGAAAAATACGCTCTTTTCTGCTTTAACACAGAGCTTACTCCATAATCTGCATTTAGATACGAGTAAAGCACAAACAGTTTATCCATTACAATCTGTAATTATTAGTATTACCTCCAGATAATTACTGTAATTCATATCTTTTAAGTCCATAGCTCATTAATATGTAGTGAAATGTCCTGGGTATAATGGTGTACAATCTTCTATGCAGAGACATTAGAATTTGGGCAACAAGGCTGAGGAAATGCAGAACTTTGGACTGCAGCTTGACAATTGAACCACGAGTGAATCTGATGAAAGAAGTGCTTTCTGTTTCTTCCAAGAGCTTCTCTCTTACCTCCACTCATCATTACAGTATTGCTTGGATATAAGCATTCATTGTTTTTTCCAGCCACTACGATAGCTCTTCACATTCAGTACTATATTTAGACTGGAATAATCAGCCATATATGTACGTCTGTACATACAGACATGTATGTTGTAGAGTGATACGTGTATGACTGATCTATGTTGATTAAACAACAAAAAAACATGAGCCTGGCAAAATGTTTCAAGGGAAGATTTAGGAGGGTAGAAATACAGCTGTCTACCGTAGTGACATCCAGCATGAGGTGAAATATACTGGAAATAAGATTTCCATTTGGGGGCCATTAATATCAAGTATCATGAAAGATGGAAACAACCAATTTTGATACATGCTCCCAAGTGGGCACAGTCAATTAATCTTGTAGTATGTGAACTCTAAACAGTGTTTAATAAACAGAGTTGAAAAAAATATTATGATATACAGTGTCTCATATTTCCAACATGTTGTAAACTATGAAGTTAAGAAAAAACATGAAATTCCACTCTGTTCTGATCACTGCATTATTCCTCTGGGAGCTTCAAAGTCAAGGCTTGGTGGGTAGACTTTGCAACATAAACAGCTTTGCTGAACCATGTGGAAGGAATGCACAAGTTATGTGAATCACAGGACAGCTTATCTCGATTTAGGTCAGCTATGATATCTTATGTTTCTGATAGAATTTAGAATTTTAGCATCCCAGATCCTTACTCTCCCCTGCCACCCAGTCAGCCACACACAGGGGCACTCACAAACTCTCCCTGCCTCCTCTGCAGTTGCTGTAAGCAGGGTGCATGTAGGAAGAGATCCTCCATGCTTCCTGCACCACAGCACAGCAAGCACGCAAAAGCAATAGGTTCTTTGGGCACTGTCTGCTGCCTACACGGTAATTCCCTGTGTGGTTTACAGGAGAAGCAATGCATCACCTATGTCTGTTGGATCACACCACTATATGGCACAAGTAAAAAGTGACAAACTAACATATGCTGAAAAACACCTACAGACCAACAATGGGTCCTAGTGAGTGGGGGACTGAAAGGTTCAAGAGTTTCCACTACGCCCTATAAAACTCCTCCCAAGACTATAATTATACTCCCTTCCTTTGCTCTCCACCACTACGTGCACATTATAGCTCGTACAAAAAAGCTTTCTACGTTGGCTAAGTAGGCTGACATGAGGCCAGAGGACCCCTGCACCCCACCACTCCACCATCTCATCCGTAAGGATCAGACACCCATGGAACAGTATTTCTGTTTAACGTACACCTGTGCACACACACGCAGGTGCCTCCAGGTCAAACACACCAAGGAAAATCGGTTTCCAGTTTGCATCTGCAAAAGCAATGTGGAAATAATCATAGTAGCACCGTTAATTTATCTGTTAAATACTTTTCAAGGTATTTTAACCAAAACAGGCCTTATTTTCATCTCTGGGGAACAATTTTTAACAAAAATATTTAGCTATTACTTTTCCAAACTGTCCAATCTTTTTGAAGCCGTGTAATTTCATACATCCTTGCGGTACTGATTTAAGCATGCAGTCACTCACTCCTAAACACACCTAGCATTTTTCTGAAACTTTGAGAACAATCACTATATAAATTCAACTACTATAATCATGACTAATTTATAAGGTTAAATAAAACAGATCTCTCCATCTCCTTGAATTCAGGGTTCTGATTGCCGCTAATCCAGAACAAGAACTAATGCACCACTCTATATTAGGGTGAAGGAGAGAAAATACCTTAAAAACAAACTCCTGAAAATGGTAATATCAGGGATTATTTGTTTTGTTTACAATGTATTCATAACTTCTAAAGACTTTTTTTTTTCCTAATTGAGCCTAAGGTAACCTTAGGTTTTCAATGGCTGTACTCCTACTGCCTGACCGTGCTGTAGGATATTAACATGTTTAAGATGAAATACATTAGCACCATAGCAGTGTGGAGACCTCACCAGGAAAATAAGACAGAACACCAAGTGCTACCAACTCCACATTTTATCTTTCCTGTTACTTCAATTTACATCCATGTTTTGTCAGTTACAGTTCCTCCTCACAAATCTACAATAATCCTCTTTTTCAAGCCATTAACTAAGCTTAGGTCTGGTCTAAGCTTGAGGCTAGCCCCAGTTTAACCAGAAGAAACCAGAATCCCATAACAGGAAAAGGCTGACTCCTGTCCCTGCCCCCAACTCTCACCTTACCAGTGACTTTCCTCATTTTCAAACTCCTCTCTCAATCTATTGGGTATGAATATCAAAAATCACCTAACCCCTGCGGCTGCCAGATGCACCTCAACTTTCCCTCTTCCTCTGGCTTCTCAAAACCCACTCTTCTCCATCATCCACATCTACTTATGGCTCACCATCACCTCCATACCTGGCCAGCAATAGAAATAGACAGGATTTCCAAGATGTTAAAGCAAACACAGATGACAACTATTGGGAAAAAAAACTTATTTAAGAGCATGACCTTTTTATTCACTACACCAGGATTCCTTCCAACTCAATGTTGTGATACCCTCACAGACCTAACTGCATTAGTGCCCATCCACATAAGCAAAGCTTATCAAGTTAAGCCCTGAAAATGAATCCACTAACACAGGAAGACAAGGGTTGGCATTAAAGCGTCCTTTTACTTCCTTAGTTATCCTCCCCCTCGTCACCTCCAGCGATAGGGAGCAGCTAAGAGCAGTACACTAAACTCTAACCCATTACACATCTTTCAAAATTGCTTAAATCTCTAACAGCATGTCTGCACTTGTCAAAATTAAAGCAGAAGACTTTATTAAGAGACAAGCAAAACCAGCTAGTCTTCTTGACCAGAAAATAAAGCAACAAAAAATAACCATTAAAACCAGTGAAGCAATGCCAAGCCCTATTTTGCACAAAAGGTAAACCTTCAAGTCTTCTCAACTGAGCAGTGAGTACGTCATATAGGAAATTGCAAAAAGTGCTTAATTTTTCCAGCTCAGGGCGCCAGAATTTGTATCTCTAGAAGCTTTGATTAATATAAGAATTACTTTGGTGTTCTCAGTCATATCTTATAATGTGGTCTAATTTAGAAATTCCCATCTTTGTAACAAAGTCAACCTGGGCAGAAAATAGAGAGAAATGACTGCAAATGCATGTAGAGTAACAATGGTAGAAATATACTCAAATGCACTGATATTCCACGTAGAATTATACCTTCAAGCCCTGTAAAACCCAAGTAATTATATTTCTCTCTTCTGCTAGACAAACTAGTATCCTGCACTTGCTCAATCCTGAGTTTGAAGCCTCCAGTTTCTAGTTCTTTATGTGCTTAAAGAAACTGACTTTATTGAAAATGTTTTCAATGTAACAGCATTATTTTTTATTTTTATACATGTATTTTTATACACATATATATAGCATCTGAGAATTCTTCACAACTAATGGCAAAAATAAGTTTCACAGGATTGATTAAAACTAAAAACAATTAGGAAAAAAACCAGTATTACTCATGCAGCTCCTATGTTCACAGAAAAGTAGTATTTCCTATGGTACTGCAGCTTTTATTTTCTGTAACTAACTTCTTTAAAACAAATACAGTATATTAGAGACTGAGAAGAACAAGCAGCAAACCCTGTCTAATGAGCTGTAGGGAAAAAAAAACAGGTTCTTAGAAACCATACAAATTTTTCTCAGAAAATCTGTTTATATTATTCACCTGGGACCTCTCCAATTGGTACCCCACCAAAATGCAGATAGAAGGTGCTAGTACCTCTTGCTGACTTTGAACAATCAGTGCATAACTAATGCTGTTGTTATATACATTAACATAGTGTCTTAGGCTCCACTTAAGAGAAAAAGCTGCTTGTTGTTCGGTAACATAGTAGAACAAAAAGCGCATGATGAATAGAAGTAGATCAAAATACGGCATTTTTTTGACTGTTTTAGCATGTTTTAGATAGCATATGCTAACAGCTCCCCAGCCAGTACTGTATCAAGCTAACTGAAGTTTTAAACTATTTCATCTAACCACAAGCCTCCCATCCATTTATTTTTGCAAAACACTTCAAATTAATTAACTTTGCAAGTTTTCTCCCAGCAGCCAACAGGCCCTTGTTATTTCTCTCCTACATTAATAGCAACAGCACTGTTAAAAGAACAATGAAAGCTTCAATAACTGGGATAAAAATATATTTTACAGAACCCTCATACTTTTTTAAATAGCAGATGTCTGGACTGAAAGAAGCTTGCACACACCAAAATAACGAGCTTGTATATATATATATATATCAACACTCACTTTTGTATATAAACCCCACTCTCCAGTTCTTAAAGCCAAGAATACTGTTCTTAAAGATGACATCTAGCACAAAACATTTTGTATTTGGATTCTCAGATTTGTGTCATGTTCTATTTTGATTTAGAACAAGAATTATGTATGCTTACATAATCAAAAATATGAAGTAAAAGAAAATAATTTTCAAGAGCCTGAACATGCATTTTTATTTTCCAGGAACAGGGGGCTTGCTTTCTAGTTGAGAATTCTTCAACTCAGCAGAAAGTCTTACAGCTGTTTTTACATGCTTTTTCCTACAGGCAAGTAACTCACAACCATGTACAGATGAAAGCCCCAGCACACACGGGACAAGCCAACTGCAGACACAAGTCAGTTATACACAACACCGACATCATCACCTGGGGACCAAGCTGCTCCGTGGCCGTACCAGACAGGCTGCTGCGTGAATTCCCAGGGAAGATCCTAGTCTATATATAGTGAGCAGTTACGATACGGAGAGGTCACGAACTTTCTTACTTTGGGAAGGCACAGAGCAAGATCTACCAGCTGCAAGATACAGATAAAGCTGGCCGGGGACCTTTGCTATCTTCCAAGCAGACACCGCTTCCAATTCAGAACCCCATACCCCTTCAAAACGAACGGATGGAGGGTAGAGAAATCAAAGCTTTGCTAGATTTCTATGTATCAGTGCTGAAGAAAAGGGAGAGGGGCAAGAAACCTGTTCATTTAGTTCTCGGATTAAAAAAAAGACTATTTGTACGAGTAGATGTAATAAACCGCATGACCATAAAGTAGGTGGTGGTACGCAAACACAGTGCACACATCGTATCGCAGGAGGAGGGATTACACTCTCCTGGCTGCCGTGAACCAGACACTGACTCAGAAGCAACACCCTTGGCTAGCCCAAACTTCTGCTCCAAGTTCAAATGCATGGATTTCATCAGAAGGTTTGCATTGAACAGTAAAATTCAGCCCTAATAACATTTTATTTTACTGGATGACGCTGTACCTCTTCTACCCTTCCTATTTTCTGAAAGACTGATTTCCTTTCACTCTGTTCTTTTACATAGCTTGGAGGTTGTTACACCAGGAATGCAGTTCCCTTCCTGCCTAGAAAGACAAAGTACAACACAAAAATTAGCAATAAAGTAAAATTTTGCCAGTTGAAAGAAAAGAAAGATTTTAGACAGCTTAGAGATACTAGGAATCCTCACCCTCAGGAGAAAGATTTCTTAAATGCAAGCCTCTTGAAAAACAAGCTTGAAGAAAAAACATCAGTTTTGGCAAAGCTTTCATTTTATTCGAAGATTTTCTAGAAGAGACACCAGTGACAGTGATTAAGACATCTGCCATCTGGGATGAAAGAGGTGCAGGTTTGCGGAGTGATCTGCAGAGTATGGCCTTGCCGCTGGACCTCCCACCTCTTGGCTGAGCATCCGGCCCCAGGGACACACCCTCTCTGAAACCGCTCTCATGTTTTAGGAAATAGTTTATACTAAAGCTGCCCCTTTAATTGAAATATTGTAAAAAAGCCATAAAATCTTCATTATTTTCACACTTCCTAGCTAGTTCTATTATTTAAAACCATGTTTGATCCTAAATTTACTTCGTTTTAGGAAGAAAAAAAAAAAATTACATTTCCTTGAACTCAAAACTTTCAGACCTCTCGAGCTCATGCAGAACATTCTTTTCAGACTATCTACATCAGATGAGATCAAACGTAATACTGTAATAGTCACTCTCCTAAATTATAAAGAAGGGGGGAAAAATATACACATTCTCCTGAACTCTGGAATTTTCCATGCTTCCTATGAGAAGTACAATCTCATTGCACAATACAATTGAAGATATTCAAGCTGTTCTCTGCACTGGTCTGTAAAGTAGGAGTAAAAGCAGACATATTTATGCTGTTAACTCAAAATATGCCCATATTTCGTAAAATAAATCAATTAGAATTTAGCACAATGATGTTTTAAAGTAGTAATTTATATCCCCATACGTAGTAAATCTAATAAAAATTCTTATACTTTTAACTTTAAATCAGTCTTACCTGGATGACTGATTTAAAGACATTTTAAAGAAATTTAAAAACCAGAGACTTCCTTGAAATTTTTAGTAGCCCACCACATTGTCTTTGATAAGCTACATACCTCTTTCACAGTTCACAGGAAAAAGGCATATCTTCCAAACAGCTACTCTTCCAAACATCAAATAAACAAAAATAAATTTTGTGCTTAAGCTTTCATACTCACATATGTTCAAAAGACAAAGGTTACACTGAAACAATTAAGATCAATATTCCAATAACAGACCTCAGAAACAGCTCCGTAGGTAATTATATCTGCATATATTACTCTGTAAAGATAATCAGGTTGCAGAATTTGGACCTCAGTCACAACTGAAGGGATGCCTGTATTTTGAGTTGTGATCAAAAGGGATTAAAAAAATCCCAATTATTTTTGCTTTAGGATTTTCACACCTCAAAATCCAAAGATATTTAGACACAAAGCTCTACTTCGAGCTCACTGTTCTGGTGCGCAAAAACAGGCAAGGCTATAGGTTCTTATTGAAAATGCTTCACTGAAACAGAGTTAAGGTGGGGAGCACAGGGCACCCCCAGCCCAGCTCCAGAGGGGTGCAGGCAGCTGCAGTTGAGCAGCAGCAAGGACGGTGCATGCAGCACTGCCTGTAGCAGTGCAGCAACACATAGGAGCAGCTCAGTGAGATGTCCTCCTCCTCTAACCCAGCTTATTACTAACATTACCACAGCAGCTAGAGACTTCAGTGGGAACCACAGTCCTGCTTTCCCAGAGAAGGAGCATCTGCCTCAGAAAACTTAGAACTCATAGTCGATCTACTTGAAACTATACTGACCTACCTAATTCAATTTCCTAAAAATTCATTTTAATATTTCCAGAGAAGATTGTGCGTGGACAGGGGGTGTTCCACAAGTAAGAGGTGCCCGTAACCTGTCAATGGAAAGTTAGCTACTTTTAATCCTGGAACAGGCATACTCTCAGCCTATTTTGGTGCAAGCTCAATGAAATGAGAAACACTTTCCACTTCTCTGATGTGGCTGAAGTACAGCCTTCCTGTCAGTTACACTGCTTGCACTGCATGGGAGAAGGGCTCTCCCCTGTTGCCTCCCTCTTCCTCTGCTCTCCTGGCTGCCTCTGAAGCCGAAAGAAGAAACTAAAAGAGGGCTTCAGACCAGAAGTAAATATTAGTACACTCTAACAAGCAGCAGAAGAGTTTGGGGAAATTATACAAACCACTGCTGTTACAGTCCCTTCAGAGACTTGGGGCGGGAGGGCTGTCCCACACCAAGAAGCCTTAAGAATCTAAATTATACAGAAGAGACATGGGTTAGCTGGGGTAAGCAGGAGGGAGGGAAAAGGATACCATTCAGTGGGTAACATTCAGCCATCTTTTGAAGATGTGCAGAAGCAGCACTAAGCACAGCACAGAAGTGTCATGGAAAAAGGGGGGGATGGGGGGAAGCAGAATTCATCATTACTAACAAATCTCCATCCTTTAAAATAAAAACTCATCATCACTTCAGCAGAACTCTAAAAATATAGTTTGTCTTTGGACTAAAACTCACAGCTCCAATCTTCGCAGTGCAGCTCATACACAAAGGTGACAGGCGTAGGGGTTTGTGCGATTAACTTGTGTGTAGCTTCAGAATATTTCTGTCTGCGTCTTTCCTGTTTCAAATCTTAAAGGCAAAAGGGGATTAGGGAAAGGTTACTTGAAACTTCTGTTTCTTACACTGTCTTTCGATTACAGACTGAATCCAAAAGAGACTACCCTGAAAGGCCAAGGTAAACGTGCAGCCACATAACTGGTCTGGCTCAAAAGGCACCGAACTGAGGAGAAGGTGCCCCCAACTCCAGAGAGATTCAGCCCCTGCTTGAATGCTACATTAAACTCCGCTCGCTGTTTGCCTGAAAAGCCGTATACATAGGCTACAGGAATTCTCTGCCAGGCTCAGGCAGTGATGGTAGATATACCACAAAGAGCCCTTGTCTCCTGCCAAGACACGTGCACAGCGCATCTGCATTGTTTGTCTTGCTCAGCCTCAGAAAGCTTTTAACTTCGCATAGAGGACCATGTTTTATTCTTGCATGCTTTGTCTTTACAGTGGGTCACTGTGAACAAACATTTGCAAAATTTTGAACTTCAAGTACACAAGAAGCACTCAGGAAGCCAAGTAAATAAATGAAGCTCAGAAATAACTAACCCATGGGATGAGTGAAGAGAAAAACTGTCATTTTGTTCTCAGGCAGGTACTGTGCTGTGATACAGGGCAGTGGGCACATATGAATAAGCAATGAAAGCCTGTCATTATAAATAAGATGTCATTAGTTTATATGACTGCGCCCTTCACCAGATGAGAGCAGATTTGGTTTACATCAGAGGACAACTAAATGGAAACTCAAGACATATCACACATGACTTCAGAGACAGCAGGGATAAATTAAAGGACTTTAAGTGTAATATCACTACCAGAAGTTTGGGTCAGCTACAACATACAGGACACAAACAACCAGAGGTTACATGGGATGTTACCTAGCACAACAGTACTGCCTGTCCCTGGAAAAACATCACTGCAAAGGTCTGAGCCATCCATTCATTTTTCTTTACAGACATTTTTGTTGCTTATTCTGTTCCTGCTTATGCTGATAAAAGCGTTTTGATTATTGTGTTTGAATTAATACTGGAAACTGTTTTGCTTTCAAGAAAAATAAAATCTAGACTAAAATTATTTCCAAGGTATTCACAATACAGACTTTTTTTCTAGCTGCTTTTGGAAAGCAGAAGAGAGAACTGAGGCACACTTAAGAACATAGCATTTACCTGTTCAGTCTTCAAAAGAAAATGCTAATGCCGACATCCGTGAGGCAGTTATTTATGCACCACCACCTGCTGAAGCCTGGCCTCCTGGAGCAGGCAGCACAGGCGTCCACGGGGACCAGGAAGAGGAGCAGCGACAGGGCTGCCCCGAGCCAGAGGTGACAGAGGGGAGGCAGAGGTGCCTGACAGGTCAGACTGGGAAGCACATCGCCCTCAGGACAGCACGGCATCAGCAAGGCTCAAATCACAACGGAAGCAGCTCTCTGAACACCTTACAACTTACCCGGGGGTGCTCTGACAGGTGGCCCCCAGCAATACAACCACATGAAGTAAGCTCATGTCCCCAGGCCTCCCCGAGCTCTGCTCCTGCATTCCTCAGTTAAGACTTGGGTGTTTATTTTTGCTACATCTTGTCTCCTCACTTGGCTTTCATGCACTCTGCAGGCAAGCAGCTCCCAAATGCTGCCTCTGCAGCACAGCAAAGCACAGCAGGGAAACCAGCGTGGGCAGTGCAACGCCAGCGGTAGCATCAGCTCGGGTTGGCTTCAACAGCCATGAAATAACCTCAGATTCAACCAACAGGCACTTCGGCCAACAGCACCAACAGCCCTCGGTCTGCTGGGTGGTGACTGCGATGCCTCTCAACAGAGCCAGCATCCTGGGACCTCAGGTAAACAAAACCAACGAGGCATGGAGGCTTCCTCCATTTTGCCATGAACTATCACAGAACATACAAGTAAGGGAAGAGAGGAGTGTCAGTGGACAAATTCAATGTAGGTTGGCAAAAGGTAACAAGACCCTTCCCAACTTCCCCCCCTCCCCTACAAAAAAAAAGTCTACGTTACGTAGGGTTTTCCAAGCCCTTAGCCAAGCCAGGAGTACAACCACACAGACCAAGGAAAAGGTACCATAGCAGGAACCACGAATGCATACTACCTATCCCTAGGGGAGGAAAAAACCCTTATGGTGCAGCCACCATAAACCGGGTGACCATAGATAATGAGGCCGAAAATGGTCTTCACTATACTCAGAAATACACTGCCCAAATACTACACTGCTGCTGAGCTGCTGTTTTTACACATTATTCCCTGATGTAGAGAACAGGAGACATTCCCACCAAAATGCACTGTTGAGGCTTGTAGCATGAAACAGCGTCCATGGCCAGCTCCAGCTCCTTACTTACCATTACTGGAAGGTACAAAACACAGAGGGGGAAGGCAGTTCTCCTGCAGGTTAAGGAAGCTCACCCAGCAATCCTGTACACCCAATTATTTCAAAGATCCTTAAGACGAAGCATCCTCCAACCACCCAAGCTCCAATGTTTCCTCTCCCACCAACACCACGTGCTCAAGCTGGTCACATCTGCAGCAGCCCTTCAGCATTCACCACATACATACCAACGGGCTCCAGCATCTGTGTCACACAGAGCCCTTCAAATGCTCTGGCTGTGAGGAAGCCTTGATGATTTGGCAAATGGGCCTTACACCCCAAAAAAACAAAGAAAGAAAGAAAAAAAAAAACACCTACATATTTTGTAAGAAACCTTGCAGGAGAACACTGAACTGCTCTGGTAACTTGTTTTGTTGATATTACAACATCTTAAATATTAAGATGTTACCCAAGAAACGGAGAGATTTCATCATTGGAGGGATTTTTTTCTTTTTTAAAGGTGTCAGAAAGCAGCGAAATCGACAGTCAAATGATGGTTTCCATCAAATTAAGATTTCAGAGGAAATTAAGCAAGTACTCCACAATGACAGGAACTGAATCTGTGGACAAAACAAATAAAATACTTTGTCTTGCTCCAACTCTCAGAAAATATTATTAATGTGGCTTTTGTTGTGTACACAAGTTTTAAAGCCCATTACATTCCAAAAATGCTTACCAAAAAATATCTGATTTAATGAAGTTGTTACGACAGCAAAGGTTAGCTGAAGAAATGTAGCTACAGATGCATTAAAATTCAGTTACTGCTGCACAGTGTAGAAACGCTGTTCCATACCCAATAATTTAACTGCTACATCATGTAATATAGAAACCACGACAAAAATAACAAAAAACAAAACTAATGTAAGCGAGCTTCCTCAGTTAGCTGAGTTCACTGGATAAGACAATCATATTTTGTTGCAAACTGGATTTTGCCTTCAGCGGCATTTCACAGATTTCATCCCGGTCCTGTCACTCAAAACGAACAACAAACCCAGTGGGGCCAGGGCGCTGCTCCTGTCCACAAAAAACTCATGCATAAGCACTCAGCTTGTGCTTTGGCTTCTGGTTTTATGGACATCTGGTCATAAAATTCACTCAGGCTTCTTTCTTTTTTTTCACATATATTTTTTAAATAACCACCCTGGGAATCACATTTTGTTTCTTCTGCCTAGAACTTAAAAACCACAAGTAAACAAAACCCCAGTAAATATCCACATTCAGAGTCACTGGATTGTAAATGTAAACACCTCACTGCAAACGCAGTTTGAGTAGGGCAGCAAGGAAATATAAAGATGGGTGACAGTAAAGTGTTACCTCTGTTCTTCCAATTTCTTCCTGTTCCCCACAGGTGCTTTCTTTAGGTTAAAATTATTTTCTAATTAAAAGTCTGGTGCATCCACATATCATGCAGTTATATTTATGGGCCTTGTACTGCATCCTGACTCAGTTTTGGTTTTACTAGCATGTATTTTAAACGAGCTCAGCTTCTTTCTTTTTCCCCCTTTTTTTTTTTTATTTTTTAAATGCTATGATTAATCAATTCTTGCAGGAATCAATGATGGGCATGCCATTAAGCAGGCTCAGGCCTCCCTTCCCGGTGCACATTTGTACTCGCCAATGTATCGTTTCCCTCCAGCGCAGAGCTTTAAGAGAGGAAGCTTGCTCTGAAACACAGACAGACTGTGTTCAGAACTGGTGCCAGAAACCCGCTATGATGCACTGCAAAAAGTACTCTGCAACAGCCGTGTATATTCTGCAGTCTCTTCCATTTTCTGCCAATTCCTGCCTCCATTAGAAACACACTTTTCACTTGCTAGCAAACTTACCAACATGCAAACAATTTGCTTTTTCATTAATTTTTTTTCATTGATTTAGCCTGAAAGAAGTTCATATTTTCAAAACCTGAAAGAAAAAGTATGTGTAAGTCTCCCCTACACTGTCTGGAAAGAACACGCCTCCTCTCCTTGAGAGGAGATAAAAAAAACAAGTATGAATACAGTGGGAGCAGAGGGAGTGGAGGAGGTTATGGGGAATACTTGCTTGGGGTCTTTGGTTTTGCTTTTGGATGTTGTTTTTTGTTGTGCCTTTTTTTAACCTGTTTTCATTCTTAACAGTAGTAGTATTTCACAGCTATCCTCAAGTGTCAGAAGATTTAAGAGGAAAAAAAAAGTAATTTCTCTGCAATAACAGTACTTGAGTAGTAGACTTGGGAATAGCTGCTTTTCATGTCAAAGTACATTTAACATACGGTTGTATAAATACAGTAAGAATTGCCTCTCAAGAACTCAGTTCTAACGAACTGGGCAGGATACTTAGCACCTTTTGTTGTGACAGTGTCTGATGAGAATACTGCTACTGGCAAATTTGGAGCAATAACTCTCACTTTTATAACCTCAAGTGAGAACAACTTTGCAGTGTAAGAAAAACACCAGCAAAAAAGTCATTTTTCGCTAAACCCTGTGCCTTCCACAAGCTTACAAAAACTTCTAATACTAGGCATCCACTTTGCAATACAGTTCTTTGTCAGTGACTACAAGTTTCTCCGTAACCTGTTTCAGGACTGGGGCTGTCCCGGCCAGTTAACAAACCCAGCAGTACGGTAGGATGCACAAAGCTGCAAGCACAGGCCTCAGCCAAGGTGCCTCTAAGGAAGCATGAAACACTTGTGAGGGTAACCTTAATGCTGTCATCACCTGCCGCGTCAGGATTTACTGCTCCATGGAAAGGACTTACTAGATTTTGTTTATTTTTAGAACTGTCTCCTGAAGTTCTTCAGTGGTTGAAATAGCAATCTCCCCCCAACCTGAGGTTACTACAGAATTTACAATTTCATTGGAAAAAGAACAAAAGTACACCAGTAGATTCTTTTCCTGTTTCACAACTGATTTTATACTAAAATACTTTACTAGCAAGATCTTGAACTTGAAATTTTTTGTCAACCGCAGAGAACCCTGCGGGTGACTTGAAAAACAGTGAGACTGCCTCAAAAAAAAACAAGTAACAGTGGAGCTTAATATAACTGTTCACAAATAATTCTGCTAATAAATAAATGAATGAATAAAATTAATAAATATCTGAGCAATCCATTGAGAGGAAGGCAAAGCATGATAGCACCAGGGCAGGATGCGGAGAGCCTTCACCTTCAGACGCTGTGTATGCATTTCAGCAGGGCAATGCGAAGAAACCCCAATTCTTCCCTTTGACATGGGCAGTCACTCCACTAGGCATCAGCTGCCAAAATGGGGAACAACCAGGAGGAAAACCAGCAGATTTTTACATCACAGCAGACCTATTGGTAGATCCAGCAATGACACGTTTTGGTGTCGTTTGTTGAGGTTGGCAGGCAGCAGCATCAACAAACCACACTGGAAGAGTCTGGTTTCTGCAGTCGTGCATCTCACTGTCTCATACTCCGCCTTCAGGTATCAGTCAGGGACAGAATTTAGCTCATAGAGACAGAGCTCAGAAATCCCAGCTAAAGAAAAAACATAACACTATCTATGTCCCCTACCACCTACTACTCTAGAGTCTGTGTAGTAGTTTGGTCACACTATTAGGAAAACCAGTGTCTCTCAAATAGAGCAGGACTTCCACATTCTGACGCAACACAAAGACACAATTCAAGATGAGAGAACTCACTTAGCTCAAGTCTTTCTGTTCCTCATTTACCTCACTACCCCTAACGTGCTTAACACTGAGGCTCTAGCCCATCCCTCCCTATTACAGTGGCTCAACAGCAAAACCAAGGGTGCACACTGACTAAAGGGTGACTGACTAAACTTGACCTCCACGTCACTAAACACTGAGGTGCAGTGACGTGGAGGGGAAGGAATACCTTAATCGGTTTGTTTCACATGTCAATCAGACTGGTTTTATATTAAACCAGGACAACAAACTTGCAATTTTCAAACATTTCCTTTCCTGGTTTCTGTCTTTTTTTTTTTTCCCCCCACATGCAGCACAAAGGCTTCCTCGGTCCTGCTCCTTGCAGGCAGACTGCCTTCCCTTCCCCTCCCCCAGCTCTAATAAACTTTTAAGAAAAAAGTTCTTGCACAACTTTTTTTCTTACAAATTTTGTCCGAAGGCTACAGGTGTTTCTGGTCCACTTCAAAGCATTGCTGGCAGGGCCATAACTGAACCTTCTTCCCTGCTCAGCACAGGCATTACTGGAGGGATTATTATCCTTCCTGGCCTTATTATTTCTTGCCTCTGGCTACAACATCCTACCCTTCTCCATTTGGGAGCTACCCTACTTGCTTGTCAGGTTCTTCCCCATAGCTGCCACTGCTGACATTTTCCAAAGCTTCTCCTAGAGCAACCATTTGCTTACCTCCCTCCAAAAAAACCTTCCCCTGTTCTGGCTCTGACCCATTCACAGCAGAAGACTCATATGCCCTCCACAAGTAACATTCCCATGGCGAGCACCACGCACAGGCACCCTCCCCACGTCCCTTGCACCGAGGACGGAATTGCTGCTACTTCTATGAGAGTCAGCATCTCAACATGCAACAGGCTCCCGCTGCAGGTGAAAATCAACACATTTCATGTCTTAAGATCAAAAAAACCACTCTTAGGATGACAAATATATAGAGCCTAGACCTGCTATTGATTTCACTGACAGTGACATATGATCACAGCAGGCAACTGTACACTGACCTCCCTAATCAAGCATGCAATTTCTCCTAGTTTCTCCTACTTTTTGAGAGTCATTTTCCCCCCCATAGTCTTTTAACTTGCAGTAAAACAAGCAACATCTGAATGCAATGTAATTGAAAGAGATATGATTAATAAAATTTTCCTGGAACAAAGAATTCCTCCTTCTAGCCAGCACTGATACTGATATGTATTTTTACAGTGCTAGATAGCAGTATTCCTTTCACTCAGATACCAGCACTTAATGAGCAGAGACATCCTAAATCATTCATAATAAATTCTATGCTGAACATCTACCATGCAGAGCTTAAAAAGATTTTAAAGCAGTCCATTTTAAGGCTGGGAGTTGCTAATTTGAATACTTCATTTCAAACCACTAATAACTTCAAGACATTCAAAACTCACTTGTATTGGCCTGGCAACGTTGGCACAGCAAGAGTTCCAAGCCCCTCAAATTTGTGGAAATGTCTGAAGTGAATAATCTGAGAAATTAAAAACTTCAAGGAAGTAAGTATTAAACTCAGAATTTCAGGATTTACCTGGTGTGAACTTTCATGCTAGCAAGGCCTGATCAGGCAAGTTTTGCGCACCAGCAAGGCGCTTGGTTTTTACCCTGCATACCCAAAGTGCCATTCAGACTGCTTCACAGGTCACTGCAGGTGGTAAAGCATCTTTCCAAATTCAGCAGCGTTTAGCCACACCAATGGGTTCTCCAGCACTCGATCATTAACGCACTACACCCAGATTACTGTTTCATGCTAATTGCCATTCATGAAACTTCGTATTTTTCACAGTACCCAGAGGAAAAATGCTGTAAATTCAGATTTCTCACCTTTAATTTGGCACTTTTATTTGATGGATCCACAGAAACAAGATGTCCCAGCTGTGAAGTATCTTTATTAAGGGCATGAGCAGCTCTGAATTCAAAACCTCATGCCATCAGCATTACGTAAGCAGCTCATCTGGCTTCACAATGCGTTAACAATACTGTACATGAATTTCAGTACATGCAGGTGTAAGCAACAATGTTCATCAGGACAGCGCAGGAAACTGCCAAATGGAAACTGAGGAAGAACAGGGAGAGTAAAGATCGCAGTGCTCATCTGCGCCAAGAAGCAGAACTGCTTTAAAACACCCACTCTGTTCTCGAGTACTCAGTGCTCACCGGCGCACATGCTTCATCTGCTAACCCAATGAACACACACTTAAATACTGTCGGGAAAAACACTGGGTAAGACCCACACTGGGAGAAATAATAATAAACAGCCAGTGATACACAGGGGAAGATTATGAAGGATTATGGAGAAGCAGCACACAACCAAAGAGAAAGCTCCCAGACAGATATACCAGTACGCAGTCCTGAGAAAGAAGGTGGGGTTTGCAGAATTTTTTTTATTATTTAAAAAAAAAAGTCTTTATAAAAGGATTTTCTGATCTCTAGGCTACAAAGCACCGGGTAGCAGTAGTGTTTTTCATTGCTTACATAATGAAGACATGGTTTGCAAAGCAACCAAGAGAAATCTATTTTCATCTCCCAGACTCTGTAACTTCACGGTACAGCTTTGGAAGTTAAAACTTTGATTCAGTGATAAACTGCAGGCTTGGAAAGGGGTAGGTTTGCAGCCCTGAAAATTCTCAAGCATTAAATATGGTAGTAATAGGGATTACAAAAATCTCTGTTCCAGAATACACTAGCAGCAGTAGAAAACTCCCGATGCCTGCCCATCCTGAACTGGAAACATTACCCTTGAAGACTGCAAATGAGTATTTCACCTCCCAGTACTTCTGAACTCAACATATGGTGACATCTTGACTGTGTGTGATAGTGTTTATGCCAAGACATTATATTAAGAAGGAAATCTTTCATTATATCCATAAAGAACTGTACAAGTTTTACTACCAAATTTACCAATACTTTACTCCAAAACAATGCAAGTAGCTGCCTGTAACTTTATAGACTCATTTTTCTTTGTAATAGGTTGTCTGTAGATTAGGGTTACCTGACACTTGACTATATCCATAAGGGCATTCTACTAAGAACAATATTTTTTAAATTACATTACATAAATTGCAAAACAATACAGTTTGTTTCCCCCAACACTACATAACAACTCCCTACTTGCAGGAACAACTGTTTTCTTCTTATACCTTTTAATTAGTGTTACAAAATGTTTACATTAGAAGGAACAACTGCTCTGATTTCTTTTCAAACAGCTTCTAGATCTGCTGCAACATGCCTACATATCTGATTGACACCACTTCTCACTTCACAGAAGTGGTTATACTACCTTGGTACTTCTCTTGCACTTTTTTTCCAGGGCTCCTAGTACTTATTCATCACATCTCGTATGTAAGAGTAAGGCATGTGTAAAACCCATTTGCCTCTATCCGATCACCACTTAGTTAACTGGGTTAAAAGTTTTTGAAAGAGGAGGGATGCAGATTCAGAAACACTGTTTCAGTTCAGTATGTTATTTGGTTGAAATAAGCAATTTTAAATTTCCTCTACCATTTATAACTAAGTCAGTGTGAAGTTTAATCCAACTAGGAAGCAGCAAAGGGAAAAAAATTACATGACAGATAGGAACAGGTTTTTATGTTGCTTTTCAAACCTGAACACCTGTTGGGTTTGGAAAGTTTATCTGGCCTTATTTAGAAAAATACACGTATGACTTTTCTGAACATTTTGATTCGTAAGTGGCTGACCTTAAAAAAAAACAATTATTGATGAAATAGGAATGTCTCAAGTGGGAGGGGCTGGGGAGTCTCCATCTCTCCTTCCAAGAGCAGACGCCTTTCTCAACATGGTTCAGCTGAGTACTTTCCAGAGTACAGAGAAGTCTGTACTTCAGTAGTGAGTTAAGAAGTACAATTTCATACAGCCATCAACCAGCTCTCACAACATCCTGCAAGACACCAACATTTTTATCCAAAGTAAGGTGCAACCTACCTACGGCCACACAATGAGCTAGCAGCAGAGATTTTTGGGGGGGTAGCTTGGGATTTTTCCAAGCATACGCTTACTTCTACACATAGCAAGCAGTCCCTCAGCAAGGTCACACGTCACAGGTCCTCTTTTACAGCAGCAAGAGGACATACATAATGCATAGGATCCACTGGAGCAACCCGGACAGTCTGCACTGGAAGTACATGTGCCTAAGCAACTGCAGGCATGCTGCAGCCACCTCCCAAACTCCAAAAGGTGGGATATTTCATATGGCTACTCAGGACAAGGTGAATCACATAACGTACTTCTCTGAACCACCTCTAAACAGAGCCTGTGGTGCCCATACCAGCTGTAGACATCAATTTCAAGCATAGTCGCTGAACTCCTCAAAACATCAGTAACCTGACCCTCTGGACCATTCCTTAGCTCCTTAACTATGGACTCCATTCCTGTAACTGAGATCCAATGAAATCCAATCCTGTGATTATCCAGAGCCCAAATAAAGATAGCAAGACCGCATCTGAAAAGAAGCCATTACACGATTAAATGTAGCCTTTTACCACCTTACTGTTTTTCTCTTCAGTTTTCCATATCAATGATACTTAGTTCAAACTATTTATCCAGAATAGAAAGGTCGATCATCTTCACTGACCCTGCAAGTATCCACAGGCAAAGAAGAATTTCATTCACAGGGACCTCCAGACCCACCAGAAAAGTTCAAACAGAACGTGCTACTGAAAACCCAAGACCCACCATGCTGGATTCAACATAATACAAGGCTGAAAACTGATATTCTGTGCTCAGACTAGAAATAGAGTACACTTCTCAACAGCAAGAAAAATCACTCAGCAGGGCATTTACCTAGAAATGCATTGGCTCCAACATCACTAGAGGTCCTTCAAACCACAGCAGAGCCAACTTTAGGGAACCTCTTTGACAGGCTATCACAAGGGGCTGTCACTCACTCAGGCACGTCTCCCCACAAGGACTCTGGGATAGGTAATGATATGCAGTCAGGCTAATGAAACAAGGTCCCCTCTGGCCCTAGATGTAGCACCTCACCCATGTAGCACCTCCCTCCACGTGTATTACTGCAGAGCAACCCAAACAAGTGACACTGGTGACATTCACCTCCAAAGAGCAGGCTTACAGACACGGACAGTCCATGTAACAGCTTCATTCAAACACATCCTTCTGTCTTTCCTTCCCCCACCATTAATCCCCAGTGATCCAGGCATACTCAAAGCACCAGCCTTGCTCAGAGCTGGGGAACTGCACAGGTCACCCTTGGAATCAAGGCCATCTCTGCACATGGTGGGGAGTTGCACTGCATAGATTTCATGACATGACATGTATCCAACTGCAGGGCTGCTACCTGAAGAAATTGCAAGTCATATAATGCTAAATCCATACTGTTAAGAGTTTAGGTCCAGAATTTGACAAGGAGCTGCATGAGCAAATCCCTCTGCCTGGATACAATTCTGCTGATTTCAGGGTGCTTCTACCCTGTTTGTACCCAAATGTGACCCCGGTCAAATAACACACCACAAGAGAGCAACCATCCTCCCATAGGGGACTGGTGCCATATGTGCTCATCCCGAGACTCAAAAGTGGTTTTACATTTACTGCATGAGGCATTCTCACTGAGTATAGCAGCAGCTGGGTCGAGACCATTTTCATTTTCAGATGTGATATGTAAATATCAAATTCCAGACATGCAGCAGACTATTTTCTCCATCCATTCATACAGCATGAACTATAGGATGTTTGCAAGTTCTTACACTTTGCAGATGAGATACAGGGGAAAATGCAAATAGGCTTTTTAAAACAGAAAAGTAGATAAGGTATTTCAGTGGCTGATAGAGCTGGGATGACATTTATTTTCTTGTACACAGTCCAGTTGAATGTTAACAACCAAGCCCATGCTCTGTGCAACTGCAATAAAAAGGAGACACTGTAAAAAAAATAGTTTGCTCTGGACTGATAAGCAGCAAGCAAATAGCACAATTGTTCAAAAGCATGCTTGGTTTGTGAAAGCAGACAATCTACCCTTGTTAACTCTACAGCTAAAATCAATTTCAGGGGAAAACAAAACAAAACCAAAAAAAAAAAAAAAGGCAAGAGAAAAATGAGAACACTTCGCTTTCCATCTGAAAATATAAGATTCAAAGAAGCAGTGTCCTGCGGTGTTTCTGATTCTCAGAATATGCCACTGTCTCTTACAAAAGACATTCAGCTGACTCAGATCACAGATGGTTGAGCAATCTGTAAATCACTGAACATACCTGATTTTATAGGCTTTGTACTTCAGTGAGAAGTATACAGTTGTATAATCATAGAATGGTTTGGGATGGAAAGAACCTTAAAGATCATCTAGCTCCAAGCCCTCTGCCACGGGCAAGGAAACACTTTCCACTAGATCAGGTTGTTCAAAGCTCCATCCAGCCTCACCTCGAACACTTCAAAGGATGGGTCACCCACAGCCTCTCTGGGCAACTTATTCCAATGTCTCACCACCCTCACAGGAAAGAATTTCTCCCTTACACCTAATCTAAACCTACCCTCTTTGAGTTTAAAGACATTACCCCTTGTGCTACCACTATACGCCTTTGCACAAAGTCCCTCCCCAGCTTTCCTGTAGGCCTCCTTTACACACTTGAAGGCTGCTATAAGGTCTCCCCTGAGCCTTCTCTTCTCCAGGTTGAACAACCCCAACTCTCTCAGCCTGTCCTCATAGGGGCAGTGCTCCAGCCCTCTAATCATCTTCATGGCTCTCCTCTGGACTCACTCCAAGAGGTCCATGTCATTCTTACACTGGGGGCCCCAGAGCTAAACACAGTACTCCAAGAGGGGTCTCACCAGAGTGGAGTAGAGGGGGAGAATCACCTCTCTGGATCTGCTGGTCACACTTCTTTTGATGTATCCCAGGATGTAATTGGCTTTCTGGGCTGCAAATGCACATTGCCAGCTCGTGTCCAGCTTTTCATTCAGTACCCCTAAGTCCTTCTCTGCAGGGCTGATCTTAATCCACTCATCGCCCAGCCTGTATTTGTGCTCAGGATTGCCCCGACCCACATGCAGGACCTCGCACTTGGCCTTGTTGAACTTTATGAGGTTCACACGGGCCCACCTTTCTAGCCTATTAAGGTTTCTCTGGATGGCACTCCTTCCCTCCAGTGTGTTGACCACACCACAGCTTGGAGTTGTTGGCAAACTTGCTGAGGGTGCACTCTATCCCACTGTCCATGCAGCCAGAGCTGTTAAACTTTAACCAAATTATTTCCCCTTCTTCACATTGATCATTAGGGTGTTTTTCCCTCATATTGATTTCCATATCCAGCTTGCTTGGCAGTAAGCTTGTCCAATGCATTTTCCGTCTGTTGTTGCTGAAATGCTGACTATAAATCCTCTTCTCATTAGTAAAACTGTTTACACAAAAAGAAGTTTCACTAGCCGTTAAAAAACATATGTATGAGTTTAAAGTTATTTAGTGGTGTACAAATTCAACATAAATACATCCTGGAAAAGAACAGATACAGAAATATCCTTTTTAATCACTATCAGAACAATATCTATTTGGAAACATATCCCACTTACAAACTACAGTGCAAACAGAAAAGCAACATCTGAACTGGCAGAGTCCTACCACCACATATTCATTCATCACCATGCATTGCAGTTCAACTGCTTTCAATAAAACTCAACTTTTTGTTAAAAGTCCTGACTCAGTAGCATTTGCTGGACTCCCACAACAGTACTGCTGGTAGCTGAAAAATCTGTCCATCTGCATCCTCCTCACACAGTGAGATCAGGCGCATGTAAACAGTGCAGCACAGAAGAGCATGACACAGTCCAGACAGAAAGCACGATGCTCAAATCATTCCTGCACACCAGCCATCCCTTTTGTTTTGTTATTGCATGCCTTAAGGAACAGTTCATGTAATCCAGATGCAAGATTAATAGGATAGTACAGAATTCCTTGATTACTCTTCTGGTATAGGGAATAGCCTGAGTTGAAGACAGCAAAAAAGAACCTCAAAGACAACCTAAAATATAGCCAGAAATAGAAAAAAAAAAAAATATGCAGCAAAGTAGAGGAAGACAAGTTTATACACTATTTATAAGCACTTGCAGACCATCTCCTCCTCTCTTCTACTGCAGGACACAGCAGACGAAACAACCACCACAACTGAACTACTACTTTCCCTACAATTTCTTTCCATAGCATCATTATGTAACTCAGTAATGCATGAGGGCTAGGAAACCTTTCAAATCAGAGCCTTCCACATGCATATAGTGGGTACGAGGGAAGGTGACATTGTCGAGCATCAATCAATTGCAAGAATTGGAAACACCACCAGAAAAAATAGCAGATACCAGAAACCAGTAGAACAGATCCAGGAACACTGATGCCATTGAACAGGTCAGAAATAGTTGTTATCAACAGCAGCAAAGGAAGCAGAGTATCAGAACTGTTAACTTCAGGATGGTTAAATTTAAATACAAGCAGCTTTTATTTTCTCAGGGGCTTTCTAATGAAGAGAGATGTCTAGAATAAGAGGAATAAGCCACGAGGAAGAGTCACAATAATGCATGTAAATTGTTAGAGATTTTTGCTACTAGGTTTTTTTGAAATCCCTCAGGCTATCCAGGTTCAAGGAATTGCTTCGCATTATATGTCCTCATGCCTACTAACAGCTGTTTGTCAAAGGCATAGAGAGTAACTTGAAAATACCAAGTCTAGAGGCAAAAGATGAACAATGGTTATAATGTCATCTAATATTATTTAGTAAATGCTTCCATTTGCAGAGTCCACCAGCTGCAGTTTTGCAAAATACTGGAGATAACATGACAACTATGACAGCTGTTAATAGAACCTGAAGGTTTCAACAAAAGCAGTAATAATAAACAGCAGTTGTGCTGTAGTATGTTTTTTAAAACACAAAAGAATAGATCACCACTGAAACTCAAACTAGTCATTTTTAAAAAGCTGGTTTAAAGTGGAATTATAAACTGAAAAATCCCAATTTTCAGGGCTTAGTAGTATTATTATTTACAGCAAGCACTCCCCTGTTTGCTCTCTCCAGCCCTACTGCAGCTCTGCACATTTTCTTATCCCTAATATAGGGATCCTGAATATGACATTATAATCACGAAAGCTTGCATCTACAAGGGAAAAACATACTTTCTTCAGCACTGCATGCAGAAGGGATTAAAAAGCTTTGGTAGCTTGAGTTCCTTTTAAATCAGCATCACTAGCACAGTAGTCTACGGGCAAAGTTGAGACCAAGGCAATTAACCCCATCAGTCTAAAAGGAATGCATACACATGAACACAATTCTTTCTTAGTGGCATCTATCAGAGCACTTAACTAACTATCTCAGATTTTTTGCCCATGACCACTTTATTTACAACACTTCTGTATTAGAAGAAAATTAGAGCACTTTAATGAGAAAAAAAATCCCACCAGATTTAAATTCCACTAGCGTGGATCAATATTCTCCATTCTCTAAATTTCTCATCTTTAAACCTCACTGACAGATCTCCTTCTGGCTTCAGTGTGTCAATTAGCTTTAAAAAAAAAAATCACTGTATAAATCACTTCAGATAGCTATACTGAAGTCAAACAAAAGCATTTCCTTTGCTTTCATTCTGTGATAAACATTTAAACAAGTATTCAATACTGGAATCAACATTCTCACTCCCAAGTACAGATTACTATATAAAAGTCTTAATCACAGTATGAGTAAATTAAAGAAAAATTACATAAGAAACAGAAATTATTAAGCAGTTTAACATGATGGACTTCACACTTTTCTAAGAGGAAGAGGCTCTCTTTTCAACAGCCAATTACCACAAGATACACCCTTTTCAGCTTGGCGAAGCGTGGCATGTCTTTTCACACAGAGGCTGAGCTACAGGAGAGCAGGATTAAACACAGCAATATTTTACCACATCCTTACTAGAGGGGAAAGATAGTCTTGCGGTTTAGCAGTCAGGAGGTTGGCACTTTATTTCCCGCTTGATGCAGAACTGCTTGTGTGGTCCTGGACCAGTCAGCGACCTCCTGTGCCTCCCTTTTCTCCATGCACTCCGTGGGGATAATTGCATACTTGCCAAACTCATGCTAGGATTTGGTTTTTGAAGGGAAAAGGTGGTGAAGCACAGAAGAAAATTACTCAGCTAAGAGGAAAAGGCTCTGGAGAGAGCATTCTCCATGCTCCTAGTTTGAGAGTCGCATGCCGTTATAACTGCTAGATGCATCACAGCTTTGCGGCAGCGCAGAAGACCAGTACATCCAAGTCCTTTTCTCTTTCCTGAGATAATACAAAGATGCAGAGAAAAAACACAAGACTTTATGCAAGTACCCGCTCACTGCAATTAACATCGTGCTCTTGTGAAACACAGTTAACAAAGTCCCCACGGAGGATGAGCCACAGGGATACACAGTGCTGCTCCCAGGTGACCGCTCCTGTTCTCTGCCATTTGTATTTGGAATAAATCTACACAGCTTCCCAGTTAATTCAGGGCTGCACTGAGAGAGCAGTGATTAAAAAGGAGCCCATTCCTACCCTGTGTCCCTGTTTCATACCTGAAAAAGCAGGGCACTGACAGATACGGATCCCTTCTCAAATCACAGTACCAGCAAAGCAAAACTAACTGGATATTTCCTGCATCTTTGCCACAGGATTCAGACAACACTTCTGAAAGGAAATGAAAGACACTGCATCCATTTTCTTAAATCCTAACCACAGCATTTATAGTCTCCCTTATTCATCTTTACATATACGTCTTTCCATAACCTCAGTTTCCTGCACACTTGTAGATTTGTTAAAATGGAGTAAGGAATAGTTGTCACGGAAAAAGTATCTCTCAATTTTTTTACAATATATTACTGAAATATTAAACTTCTTTGAGGACACACTAATTTCTGAATTACAGCTGAGTTAGTGAACCTTTTAACTGTGTATGGACACAAAACATTAGATTTTTACTAACAACATGTACAACCTGTATGCATAATCTTACCTTCATGTTAAAGGCCATTTGAAGTACTTCATCCTATAAAGGAAAGCAAGCTATAAAAAACATTAATCTGCTAGAGAGGAATACACCATGGCAGCCCAACAGGGCTGCAAATCAGAGCCTCTGATCACCCTGCGGTAACAGAGCTGGTGCCTGTACGGCACACAGCAAGTACAGCTCAGCAGCAGCGAGTCTGGATACAGCTGTGGAAATTCAAGTCCACAGCAATAACCAGGGCAACAGTGTAAGTAAAAACACAAAGAGGAAAATTGTCCATGCTTTTAAACATTTGAATTTCAAGTGGATTTTACTAACTGATTTCCAAAGGCTTCCTGAATAGACAGGTTCTATGCCAGTACATAGCTATAAAAATTACCTGAAATGTGTTATGAAGTGCTTGCTAAATTGTATCACCATCATTAAAGTGACCTATTAAGTAATAAAGCACATACCTAGTTTTAATTAGTGGAGTTCTAGACTAAGCATAATATGCATTAAAATCCATGCTTTAAAAAAAAAGTTTGAAGTGGTAAATTTCATTCATTCCACTTTTTCCTTCTGCGTATTTACTTAACATTTATTTCAAAATTACTCTGATATTTTGTTTCTCCATTCTCCATTTAACAACATTCCCAAACCAGCAGAACCAATCGAAGCTAAAAGCCTCATCCTGCTGCTGGCCCACCACCAACAGATGTTAGGAGCACTTAATTGCAAGGCTGCAATCTGCTCTCTAAAGGAGGCTGGCTGGCAGCAGGTGTGACAACCTGGTCTGCAGAACAAACTACATATAAAGCTGCAAAAGATGGGGGGGAGGACTCTACAACTTCTCTTTTACGTATCACGTTGGATTTGTAGGACTACTTATTTGGGGCGGGGGGGGGTAGCAGCTACAACGTTAAAATAGACAAATGTTGGCATCTTTGAGCTCAGCGTTTGACTTTACAGCTCCTGGTGCTCGGCAGAGCAAACAGGTGAGCAGCATCAGGCTGAGTCCGGTTTATTGTTGATACAAATTTGCAATTTGCAAAGAACAGAAACTCCTATTTATTGCACCCAGGCACAGTTTACAAATCTGAAGCCACATGGTCTTCACCAAAGGCTGGCTTTCTGAGCAGCGCATCAGGTGAAAGGCAGGCTGCAAAGGGCAGTTTACTATAAACTGATTACAGATCTCTGCTTCCTACCTCAGCTTGTAGCTTACGCTGCAGAATAACATAAAACACAAAGTTAATTATTATATTCCACACTTGTGTTCAGAAAGGAAAAACATACTTTTTGGAAAAAGTTACAGGAAAACTCTAGATGAAAACTGACGTGCTTCTAAAACATTATTTACTTACAGAAGAACTATTTTTTCTTATTTCACTATCATGCAGCACTTTAATCTCCGAAAGTGATAAAGAAAAACATGTGTATTCACTGTGTCTTAAAACAGATCTCTACTCACAATGTCTTTGGCATCCACCACCCCTTGGAAAGAAAGTCTTTCGGAAGGCAACAAAACACTGGCACACTGAATAAGAACCAACTTGTGAAGGCAGCTAGAGGTAGAGCAGCCTTTACACACTGTCTAATCACAGACATAATATCTGGTATAATAAAGGAAAAAAGACCACTGGTAAAACAGGACACACATTTTACAAAATTAGCTATTAACAGATTCAAAATAGTTCAATGACTTCCACACAGAATGAAGCAAAAAAGTCCCTCTTTTTATTTTATTCTGCTATGAGACCAAGCAAGTGCTGAATTATGAAAGGGAAGTAATTTAGAATAAAATACACCATTTCCTACAAACTGGACTCAAGTACAGTAGATGGCTGTGGTAAATACTGAACTACTTTTAAAAAAAATTCAGAAGAGTAGCGTCCATGTGTAAGCAATTACAAGCCCACTTTGAGCACATTTTTAGAAAGGGGACTCCCACACCGCTCTATCTGATCACCACGTATGGCCTGCAGGAAGACACCAGACCCCTGCCCAAATCGTTCCCTAACCATTTATCTCAGCAATTCTCCCACAAGTCATAGGCCACCAGAAAAATACCACCACAAGAAGCACACAAGAATCAGTCTGAAGTACACAATTGTCAAAAAAAATATTTCAGAAGTAGATTTGTGATACAGTTCCCTTCAACAGCTTGTTTAGACTTGTCCAAATGCTAAAGGTAACCAGCAGCAAATCCAAGTTAATCACTTCATATTCAAATATCAAAAGAATATTTAACACAAATTATCTTCTCGTACTGCTTTCACTCCCCAGCTAGGGAATTCCACCAGCAAAGGAACCTTCTTACCTCCACAGAGACAGTGTGAGGACCGAAAGCCTTTTCAGCTAAATATTTTATAAACCCCAGAAGATACAACACTGGATACTCATTATCTGTGGCTTCCAATTCAGCAGGGGACTTCACACTAGCAATAGCTATTTTGTAGCAATGTAAAACTCTCAAAGGGGTCATCGGGAATTTACTTCAAACAACTATACCAATAAAGGAGATTTGTAAGGCACTGATTACAATAACATTGCACACATATTAATATCTGGGATTAGTTTACCAAAGCATTTTGTTCTCGAGTGATTGCTGAGCACAGGGTGAGGCTACTATATCGCCTAATATAACCACAAGTTAAATACACCGTTTTATACTCAGAGCATAATGTTTTCTTTTTAGACTAGCTAAGTCTAGAAAATATAGGTTTTCTCTTTAAACAAGTGACAGCACTTAAACATACAAATATTTTGCATACACCCTGTTATAAACATTTAAAACCACACTCACTGGCTGTTTTACAAGACAGAGCCTACGCTAACAGGCCATTTCCAATTTAAAAGTTCTACTTATTTCACTCAATCCAGTTTTTCTTGCAATTTCTTAGTTCAGACTTCAAATTTTCCAGAATTACAGACCACATTTATTTGTGCTATTTTTCATGTGAAGAAAAACTAGAAAAAGCAATAAAAGCTGCTAAGAAAACTCAGTAAGAGCAGAAAACATCAAACCTATCTTCTCAAATTAGTATTCTTAATGCCAGAAAAAAAAGCGTTCCTTTCTCTGTCCTCAGCCACCTCGGACCTACAGTGCAGCAACAGAAGCATCATCTTCATCAGCGTTAAACAGTTAACTCAGGACACACCCTCACCTTGATCCAAGCCTGAACTGCTGCCTGAGCACTGAGCACCCTCACGTGTGCCTTGCAGGAGCCCTGTGCAAGCAGGAACCTTAGCCTGGGAGAGCCATATCCATGGATGGGCCGAGCTCCTCTCATCTCCCTCAGAAAGCAGCAGCATTACTCTTACCCAGCGCTCATGTCTCTTCAATAAAAGGCAGAAACATCTAGCAGAAAAAGTAAGATGTATGGAGATGACTACTCACCAACTAGCTAAATTATTACTACTTGCACAGTATTTAACTTTCAGCAAAGCCTAAACCTTCAGGCTAGCAGTCTTCCAGCAGCCAAAAGACAGAGACAAAGTAAAGTGGGATAAGGTTCTTTCCCCCTTCATCTTCACAGGCTGTGCGCAGCGCCGAGGCTAGAGGCTCATTTGCTAGGAACAGCTGGCCACTGCATCCCGGCCACTGCAGCCCGGCCGCCTAAATTCTTCTTCTTTAGGTACTTAGTAGCTGGCCGTTTTCCCAGCTCTCGCAGCTGCAGGCAAGCAGTCTTCACAGGAAGGAAGAGGGGAAAAAACTGACGGCACAAACAAATGCACACTTAAAATAATGCAAATAGCATTTGGTACAACAGGTTCTTGGAGAGACCAAATTAAATCAAGCCTTGTTATTCCACTTAGCGGTTTATTACAGAAGCTAAAGGTTCTAAAGCTTCCAATTTATTCTTTTTTTTATTTTTTTTTTAACTGTCATTTAAGTTGTTATAGCAACAAAACTTTCAGGCTACTTGGTCGCAGATACACTCCAGCATCCCTGAAGTAATTTTTCCATATTTCAATAAATTCTGCTTCTTCCTGTTCAGAAGAACTCCGAGAACTTGGAACAAATTGTTCTTCTCATTATATGCACAAAGAGGTGTATCTCTGCAAGTTTCTCACAAGTAGGATATTGCTTCTGACATTAATAGAGAAGAAAAAAAACATTATGTGGCCTTTGCCTGGGGGGAAGATAGAGTAACTCAACAACTTTGAAAGCACTTGCAAAAAAGATGGGGTAAGGTGAAACTACTTTTCATTTAGTAAGCGTGGCTACATTTCTTCAAACAAATGAAAACACCCAAGTGGGTGCGCACACAAACATACAGGCACTCCCAAAAGTCCTATCTCCATTTAAAACATATTATACCCACGGAACTTTTTTCCTTCTATTAGTAATACAACAAGAACACCCGAAACATTTTAAATTGCTATTCTGAGTCTGTGAAGACATGCATACCCGGAAAAAAATTCTATAAATGTGACCACTTAAAAAGAAAACTGTTAATGATGTACCAGCTTGCTCCTCCTGCAAAGGATTCAAAATCTTGCTGCATCAGCATCAGGCTGAGCATGAGAGAATGTGGAAAGTACGGCCAAAAATGTGACATCGTTTTTCCAAAATAGTGTCTATTTTCCCTACCAAATCAGAGATTCACTATTTTCACTAAGACCAAAACGTGAAGCTTTCTATAATAAATTCCACAGGTTTCTTTCTAGAAATAGTCTTTTGGGTGACATCTGTCGTGGCACTGAGGTCAATCTCTCACCCTCTTCCTAAACAGATCACTTACCCCTAGGGCACCACGTTAACCAGCTTCTTCCCACTGTCAGCTCTTCATATTTGTCAGTATTTAATTTACTCCATTAACTGTCTTGCTTCCATGCTAACCCCTGTTTTCCTCTCACGTGGAAGAAAAGGCACCAGGAATTACATCCATCCATCATCACCTCAAAAGCGTTGCCTTTTGCCAGTCTCCAAGGACACTGCACCCTTTTCTCCTACCCTACATAAGACCACTCTTCTCCCCACAGTCACTTCCCTTCTGCCAGTCCAGTCTCTGCCAGCCCAGTCTCTGTAAAAGTCCTGACAAGCTGGAGACACAAAGATTCAGGAGGCAACACCAGCCAACTGCTCCAGCACCAGAGCTCCAGCACCAGAGCTCCAGCACCAGAGCTCCAGCACCAGAGCTCCAGCACCAGAGCTCCAGCACCAGAGCTCCAGCACCAGAGCTCCAGCACCAGAGCTCCAGCACCAGAGCTCCAGCACCAGAGCTCCAGCACCAGAGCTCCAGCACCAGAGCTCCAGCACCAGAGCTCCAGCACCAGAGCTCCAGCACCAGAGCTCCAGCACCAGAGCTCCAGCACCAGACCATGGTGCCTGTCAGGCACACTGCAGCATCCCAGGGCCCAGCTCCATGGGATGCGCATCCCTGCTCCAGAGCAGCAAGAGCCACACCTCCTCACACAGAACAGGCTTGGTCTTTATTACTGTTGCCCTCCACTGGAGGGCCTGGCCTTGAGACCTAGGGTGTGGGATCTAGTCCAAGAGTTTTCAGTAGGGATACATTTCTCCCTTTTGTTTGCGACTACATAGGTTATTAATGTGTATCACTTTACAATAAGAAACTGAAGCAGGAAATAAGTTACTATCATGGACCTGCTACCTGATTTAAAAAGAACAACTCAAAGTACTGCAACAAAATAGTTATTAAAATTATTTAACAGAATTCTGAATTTAACAAAATAACTAAGGCTTCCAGTAGAAAAAAATCTGACATTGCTAAAGTATTGTAACAAGTAAAATTAATGTTATCTCAAAACCAAAAAGGCACTAATGTTCACCATTCATTTAGAATTATTTTTACCCAATTTTGAATTTGACTCATTTCTCTTTCACTAGTAATATTAGTCATTTTGTCAAGTTTTATGTATGTTATGCTGCTTTATTCCTTTCTCATTTTTTTTAAATAGGACCACCAGGTTATGTAACTTAGCTCAAAGGTTTTTTGGTGGTTTTTTTTAATCCATCTTCCAGTACCAGACTTGCTGAGCATTACAGTAAAATGACCTCAAAGAAACAAGGAAAATATACAATGTATATTTAAAAGGAGGTGGAAAAGAAAATAAAGCACAGATGCCCTAAAGTATCTTCCAGAATTTTTTAATACTTTTTGCTCCACTTTCTATTTTGTTATTGCTAACAAAATATTTCTGAGTGAGAACATCTGTGCTATATTCTGGATTGACATTGGAGAATTCCACTTTATTTTCAGTATACATAAGCATCGGTTCAGCATTGTTGCATGTTTCATCCATTCAATTTATATTTGGATGAAAAGGTTTGTTTTCCTTTGAAGAACCAGGAAATTGTTTTTAAGTTACATGAACCCTATTCTGTATAACTAACATCACCAGCATTTCTCTCCCATTTACTGCATCTTATGTTACCAGATTAAATGTGCCACGACTAAAAGATGTCATAGTCTGGTACAACTGAGAAAGTGTCAGCTCTAGTGGTGTTTTTATAACAGAACTAAAACATCTGCGACTGTTATAACCAAAGTTAAAGTGTAAAAAGCTATGAGAATCAGAAGGTTTTCCACCAGTGGCAGACTATTGCCCAGGAGAAGAAAGGCTGGCAACTCCCTAAATCCCAAATTGCCTCCAGGAACCGTCCTCTGAAAGCACTGAGCGCTTTCACAGGCTCCTCCACAGTTGTTCCCTCAGAGCTAGAGGAATTGCTCACAGCAGCTGAACGGTGTGCTTGCTCAAAGGGAAATCACTCTCCAGCCACTCTTCCACAAACACACGCTTCGCTTTGATCACTGTTAAGTAATGCTGAAATACTGAGAAACCACATAATGCCAAACTGAAAGCAATGATGTATCCCATTCAGCTAAAGATAGGTACTGCTCACATCAGCCAACCATAGTACCACACAGACTCTTCACTCAAAACACCTTCCAAGGTGAAGGGCTTGCATGCTGTCCACTTTTTATGCCCCTATTCATAAGCATTTCAGAATTCAGTTGTCTCCTTTATTAGCCTTGAATAACCCCAAAAGCATTTATCCTGCTTGCCCAAGCAACAGGGTTACAGCCCCAGTGTGGCTCTCGGGTCTCGCAAAGACAAGCCTCCTCCCTCGTGCCACGGACAGCTGAACACAGGCAAGACCTGATGGAGAAAGCTGCAGCAAACACTGCCAAGGGTTACAGCAGGGCTTGTGCAGCTCCTCGCCCGCACTACTGCTGCAAGGAACCTCCATAGCCGCTGCCACACTCGATCCAAAGGTTCATTCCAATCTTGACCCTCCAACATCTCGTGCAATGTGTGAGAGTCACATGTATTTACAAATGAGGACAACAATGGGAAAACATTTGTTTGGCTGAAAACACAGAAGGAGTTGGAAAGAAGAGGTTAAAAGGAAGTTTTCTGTAATGAGTGGAGGGAATTAATCACTATATGCAAAGACAGCCTTGCATTTCCAGCACCAAATCCCAGTCTGCAGGATCACCCAACAGCTTTCTAAACATGAAGCCATCATGACCTATTTCAATATTACTCTTCTTTAAATTAGCAGCTCTCCACTGCTGTTGATTGCTTTGACCAAGCTGCCGCAGAGTGACTTACCCATCAGCTGGATTTCACTGCCACTGTTGGGAGTCCAACATCAGCAACGAGGTCAAGAGCTGGCTTGAGAAAATTGTCAGCAGCCCCAGGGAATCTGGGCTCTCCTGGCTGACCTCAGGTAAATCATTGAAATACTACCCAGCCAATACCTAATGCAGAGCCCAAAGACTTCATCCTGGTGGTGTCAGCTAGAAGTAAACCAACAAGTCAACTGAGCAGCAGGGTTGAGAAGGATTTGAGGGGATTTTCGTTCCTTTTTGGAGTGGAGAGGGTTCCTGCACACTCTGAAAACAACCTATAAGACATCCTTCTACTCAAAACAGATTTATGCAAATACCAAAATGAAATCTCTTTCTAAAAAAAAATTAAAATCTTTTTTATGCTACATTTAGCCACTACTGCCCTTGAGAGTCTTCATTATAATTCTAAAGGGCTCTCTGCATGGACACTCTGGAGGACCCAGCTAAGCCTGTGCCCAAAACCTAGGGGCTAGGCTCGAGCTGGGAACATGCCAAGACCAATACAAAAGCCAAGAAAAATTGGTAGGTTTTCATACCAATCACCCCTGTGTATTAGGACACTGCCCCAGTGACACACGAGCAACTATGAAACTGTTTGCTCTGCCAAAAATAAAAAGCATCAAAGTTGCTGCTGTGTACCTGGAAGACAAGCTGCTGTCTGGGAGGTGACTTTTAAGTAAATAATCTGAGAAGTTCCAGTTGGCTGGCACTGGGGAAAAAATCAAAAACAGAAAAAAAAAAAAGCTTCACACATTCACTGAGACTACAACCTTTCCCTCTCACAACTCCCTGCCGATGAATGTCAGAGCTACCAAAGAGGTGGAGCTTTAAGCTCCAGGTGGCCTAAGCTTCCTATCTACAAATTAAGCGAGAATATGGTCATTTGACACCTGTTACCTTTGCTTACACAGCCAGCTTTCCTTGAGTTCTGGTCTCCTATGAGCACCTGCCTTCAAATGCTATCAAAGAGCAGATTACAATTTCTTTTCACAAATATTAACATACCGGAGTTTTTAAATCAACAATTCAAGCATTGTTCCATACAACACAAACTCCCAAACACTTAAATCTCCCACAGCATTTGGTGAGGGGGAGGGGAAAGGTGTCCCAAAAGAGTCCTCTTGAAATCTTCTTGATTCAGCAGGAAAACTGTTTAATCTATATATTTTAACTAGAAAATCAGGGTTATATACAAGGTCTAGGAACTTCACTACAAGCTCATGATACGCAGCACATCAGACTGAACTATCACAGAGACTGAAAGCCCCCTGTAGAGACTGAACATATCTTGTAAATCTCTGGTTTCCCATTCATATTCTTGCTTACCATGCTCGTTTACATCACACACAGACAACGCAGTAATGCTAAAATAAAAATATTATACCTATCCGTTAACTATGCATGCTTATACTTGCAAGAAAAAGATATAAGGTGAAACACAATACTCCAAAAAACCCAAAGCACATAAACATTATGATGACAATCGAAAGTCAGAAAAAAAGTCAGAAACGTCTCTGGCTACTACGAGATCAAACCAAAGCTACAGGATGCACAATTACTGCTTTTTTATAAAACGTTTCTATAATTATTTTCCACTAGGTTATAGTCAACCATTTGGCCTGCCTGCTCCCTTTTGGGGCATGCCATCATCTCTTACCATTAACATTAAGCCAGCCAGGTGTGACTGACTTCCCTTCCTCAAAATCTTTCTTATCTTCCCAACAGCATTTTTTTATCATTAAATTAATTGCCAGGAAACCATAAGCAGAGCTACATCAACACAAAACCTGTACAGATCCTGACTAGTAGGGTTTGGAAATCTCTCCTATTATTTCTCACGCCACCTGCCTCCTGCCCAAACTGTATTCGTGTAACACTCACTCAGAAATTGTGCCAGAGGCTGCACCAGTCCAGCCACACAAAACAGAGCATCATTAGTGTGCCACCACGCAAACAAGGTTTCAGTAAGAGGGATCAATTTTTGCCAACTCCAGTTGTGCTGCACAAGGGTTAACTTTTCCATCACCTCTTATCTTTTGCTTGTTGATTCCTCACAAACACAACTTGCAGAAAAAATGGATCATGTTTCAGATACAAAGCTTCTTTTGGAATAAAAGCAAAGGAACAGAAAGACTTTCTGTCCAAGCTACACAGACCAACCTTCAAGCACACCCTGTCATATTAATGACTTACTCCACACCTAAAGATTTAGTATCAACAGCAGTGTTCATGCATAATGAACTTTTTGAGATTTATGAATTTTAATCAAAGACAACTGCATCCAGAACTCACTGCAGAAACTAGGTGTCTTATCTATATGCTTTTTAAGTCTTCAAATTTTACAGACAGGAGAACTTTACTGTCACGTGTATTATTTTTCGTAAGTATTTTTCCCCTTCTCCACATGTCTCTTCAACCTAAATAATACCAAGCCAGAAAACCGAAGTTGAATTTTGAAGTTACTCACTCCTGGCACTCCAAAAGCATGATGCCAGGCTGCCTCACCACCACTGCACAGGTACGTCGGAAGTGCTCGCCATGCAGATCACTTATTGCTACTCACAACCTGGAAACCGTGACAAAGAGAGACGTAATCTGGGAAGGGCTGACAACTCAGTTCTTACAGGCTTCAAGTAGTTCTAAAGGAACTGCTGCATACAGCAGACTCACATTTTTGCAGGATGAGAAATACTGTTTTTTCTGCAAGTATGAAAACCATAAACTTAATTCCAATCTTTTGAATAATCCTGCATCAGATACACCTTTTTCTGTAACAGCACAGTGGTGGTGAAGTAGATTTCAGTGTCAGCTTGATAACAGCTGCCAGATCCTACGTTTGTATGTAAACACATACTGTCATCCTCTCAGTTCTGGAATTACTTTGTCCCCTCTCTTGTCTCTTTCTGAAGTGAAGATTTGCTCATCTGCAATTCTCGAATAGAAAGAAACCACCTAACTGCTATAAAAAGACAGTCTTCTATGAAATTCTGCCATTGACACCATAAAATTACTGTTACTTAACAATGAGCACAGCAAACAGCACTACACATTCACTTACGAGACACTGAGGATCCAACTCCTTAGTACCTAAACATTGCCACAGAAAATCCTCAGCAAATCCAAGTTAAAAGTAAGGTTTGACAGTGACTGTATAAAAACACTCACAGAAATGCCATAGACTCTGCTACTGTGTTTCCAACCACAGTATTTCCATATAATAGAAACAATCTCAATAATTACGGCTACCTCAAGTCCATACCAGTGGCATATAGAATAACCACCATATAAACACTATTAAATAAAAGCATCACGTCATTTCCAACCCAGGACCTGGAGCTCTGGGGGCTAGGGGCCAGTCAAAGTCTGGCTGCACCTCCATAAACTGTCTTTTCAGTAAAACATGGGCATATTCAAGGAAGAGTTGCGGTTTTATTTTTTTGTGTTTCCACAGGTGACCCACTTCTCCCCTGAAGGAACCCACACCACTAGAAATCACATAACCTTTTCCTGGTGACTGGCATGTGTTCCCCCTGTGCTCACTACTGCAACCTCTTCCAGACTTAACATTATGCTGCAGAATGTAATTACCATCCCTTAATGCAATTTAACACTTGGAAAACATGGCTCAGTCCAGCGACATGAGTTACATGAGCCACAGTTTTGGGACACAACATGTCAAAATAATTAATTTTATTAACGTTGTAACACTGATAAACAAATTCTGCAAGCACTTCTCACCTGAAAGGCCCGATGAGGCATTCGGTGCTCCCCCAAGGGACACGCTTTACTGTTCACTGGTCTGCCTTAACCAGAAAGGTACTTTCTTTCAGTCACTGTCTCCTACATGCAGGTAGATTGCCATGTGCATTAACTGCCATATATAAATAACAGCTGGTATGCAGCCACATCCTACCGAATCGTTTTACTCTTCTTCCAGCCAGAACTACAATTGTGTTACAAGAGGAATAATAAAAATACAGATAGAATGCATTTGTCCTCTCCAAAACCACATTCTCAGGAACCAAGTGGGGAGGTGAAGGGAATCTCAGCTGTCCTCCAGCGAAAGGAATTCTCCCTAAGAAAAGTGATCTTAAAAAATTTCTTGGGAATTACCTCAAACCAATCAATACATCCTTCACAGTATTCCTTCCACTGCAGTTTTCAGAAAGCCTGGTAGACAGCATTTGCCAAAGCTGTACTTCCAGGTTCAGAAGTGTAAAGCGTGCAAGAAAGGCTAAGAGGGGAAAGCACATTCAACTGCTTGGATGGATCAGGTAGAGCAACGGCAAAGGGCGCTGCTCAAGTTCTCGGCCAACGACGGTCATACTGTTCCAACAAACCAGTTGAATAAAATAAGTTTGCAGCAACAAGAAGTACAGGGGTGGAAGAGAAAAGAAGAAAAAACAAAGCCCAACAAGTCGCCTATGGAGGGAAAGCCAAGTGTGCAACTGCCTGCACACCCACAGCCAGGATTTCAACATGGGGCTGAGGGAGGCCAGCGCAGGCGGCACTCGGGGATCTGCCCCGCCGCGGGCCGGCGCTCCCTGCACCCCGGGGCACCGCGGACGCCGCACGCACAGGCGGAGCCCTCCACCCTCAGCCCACCCCCCACCCCACCCCCCCACCGGGAGCGGGGCAGGCGCGGAGGCTGCGCGGGCGGCCCCGCTTCTGCGGTGCCCCCTGGACCCTGCTCCGCCGCGGGGGGACGGCCCGCGGGGCGCCGCCGGACGCCCCTGTGGCGGGCTCACGTCCCACCGCCCTCCCCGCCGGGCCTGGAGGATCGGGAAGCCTGGGGCTGGATTTCCAGCACTCTGCGGCGACTCCCGCCCGGCCCGCGGCGCCTCGGCCCCGCCGCCCGCCCCGGGGCAGACCCGGCACCGCCGGCCCCCGCGCCGCTTTCCCGGCCGGGCTCGGGCGGCCCCCGCACCGAAACCCCCGGGGGCCGCCACCTCGCCGCCAGGCACCGGCGAACAAAGGGCCGCGGCCCGCCAGGCGCCCGCGGGGAGCCGCGCTGGCCGCCCCGAAGGGACCGACTCCCACACCCGGCCCGCCGCGCCCCCCGGCTCCCCTCGGCGGCGCGGAACACACGCTCCCGGTGAGCTCCGCCACCGGCCGCTCCCGGCCCCGCTCCCGCCGCCCCGGCGGGGCAGCCCGGACTTTCCCCCTCGCTTCCCTCCCCACTCCGGGAAGCGCCATATTGATCGCGGGCGCCGCTCCCCGCGCCCCTCACCTTAGCGATCGCCTTCTTGTACCGGGTCACCGCTTGCTGGATCAGGCTGAAAACTTTCATGTTCCCGTCCCCGCAGGGCACGACCACCCGCGTCCTCCCGAAGCACACGGTGACTTTCATCCTGCGCGGCCGGGGGGGTCCCGCGTCCCTCCGGCCCCGCGCAGCCTTCCTCCTCCTCTTCCTCTCCGCCCTCCGCCACGGCCGCCCCCCGGCGGGGCGCGGCGCTCAGCCCCCGGCCGCCACCGGGCTGCTGCTGCGGGTGCCCTGCCTCCGCAGCCGGCCCGGCGAGGGGAGGGGAGGGGAGGGCAGCTCAAGACAGGGGGGTCGATGCTGCCTTCCCCAGGGAGCGCGGCCGAGCGGCAAGCCGGGCACCGCTCACATGCCGCGGCGCTGCCCGCTGCCTGCGGCCACCTGCTCGGCGCCTGCCCCGGCGCGCAGCAGCAGCGGGCGGGGCGGTAGAGGCGCTGCCTCCCGGCTCCGGAGGCGTGGGGCGGGGCGGCGGGGCGGGGGCAGCCGGCCGGCTCCGCGGGGCGCCGCGCAGGGCGGACGGCGAGGGGGTAGCCCACGGTCACTGCTGGAGAGCGGGCTTGGCGGGCGAGGCTCGGCACCGGGCGTCAGCACGACCCGCCCGGAGCTTAGGTCGGAGCGGGGCGTAGGGGGAGTGCCCGGACAGAGCGCCTTGGGGTGCGGCGGCCTCCGCGTCACTCTGCCCTGCCGGGGCCCAGGGCCGCCGACCTGGGGCCGAACCGGCAGAAAGAGCCTTGCAAAATCCTCGGCCGTTGCCTCCAGTTGGTGCAGTCGGGGGAAGGACGGACACTGCCTGCTGCTCCTTCTGGAGGTGCTGCCTGTTGCCACTCTTCCCCAAATAGGTTAGTACGGGGAAGCAGAGAGAATGTGCGCTGTTAGAGGCTTTCAGCTGTCCCTCCTGGTGTCTGGGGAGGGCCACCGTCCGCAGACGAAACCAGGTGGTCTTCGTGGGGCTTTGAGTGTCTGTTACTACAACAGAACCAACAGCGAAAACTGGTTCATCATCGGTAACATAGCATAAATGGAAATGCTTACAGATATCACTCGCATTTTTTCATGGATTTCACTGCGGGCAATGGAGTTGCACAGTTCGCTGGACATTCCGTGTGGCCTGACAACATATTTCTTGTGGGCAGAAATGGTGAAAGTATTCAAATTAACTGTAGAGTGAAGGCAGAGTTTGAAGGACAGGAAGACAGGAGGAAAAAAGCTTTTTTTTTTTTCCCCAGGACTTATACACAGTACTAGAGACATGAAGTTCCAGTAAGCCTTGTGGCACATAGCATCAACATCTTTCTACTAAGACTACACAGGGCACTTCAGCACACCTCCTTTGGTGCTCCCTGCCCAGCAGCTGGCTCAGCTGGCAGTCCACTCCTGTTCCCATAGCAATAGTATTAATAATTTTAAGAACTTCAAACCTGTTACAAATGCCAAAGCTATATGCAGTTTAGTACCTACACTGTTAAGGAGCAGAATTAATGATATTGTTAAAACATCAAAAGTGAAATTGCCCACTTGAGTCAAGGGTAAGGTGAGAATGGCATCCTTAAACCTTTGCAGTTTTCAGTGAAGAAAATGGAGGAGTCAGCTTACAGTACTTTCGTCCCATGTGTATCTAGTCCAATTTAACTGAAAGCCATGTAACATTTTCTACTAATTGCAGTTTTGGAAAGCTTTTGGGATACTCACAAGATCAAACAGTCCAGCCATTGGCCTACAGATAATTCTAAATTTAGATGTTAATTTTATTACCATTACATGCCCGAGTTATCTGAACTAATAATAGAGATGAGGATCTGAATTCTGTATGACAAATAGTACATGTGTCTGTTAAAGCAGGAAACAAGCACACCTACCATGTGATAATATTTTATCATATCCCCAGTGTGGAATAATGGCAGCATGCAGGAGTTCAGAAAGGCAGAATTTAGATAAAACCAGAGTAAACTGTTTACAGCTCATGACTGAGACAATTGAGCACACTCTGCATTTTTATGGTTGTAGCTCAACAAAGTTATTTCCACCAACCTGCTGTTTCTGGACTTTCTAGGTGGCCATAAGAGTTGCCTTATACTTGAGAGGATGAAAGAAGTATAAATCCTTGGTTTAGTAGATACCACCTGAGAAACATGCAGAAACAGCTGTAAAACGTGGAGTCAGTAGAGACTCTTCCAAGACTGTCTTTAACAAGCAGTTTTACAGTGGCATAGACTCTGCAATGTTTAACAGTATAGTTCAGTTGTCATTTGCGTTTATCTGCTGAAGCATAATGTTGCATATTAGGAACTTTATCACGTTGCTGTAAGACTTACTGTTAGATACAGTTGCTGGTTGACAGTAATTATTTCACTGTTCAGACACAGCTACAGGTTTTTCATGTTTTTCGGTGATTTAATTCCTGCTCTTACCTTCTTTAGCAAGCTTCTTGGCAGTTTTCCCAGATGTTCTAACAGTCTCCTGGAAAAAAACCTATAAAACAGTTTTAAAAGAAATATTGACAGTTTTTCTATTAAATGTGTAAAATGGGAAACTTCGATAGTGAAGTGCAAAGAAAACAAGTTTATCCTGGGATGTGATTTAAGGCCAAAACTTAAAGACTTGCACATGAATAGAGATAGTACTAACAGGAACGAGGACCTCTGAGATTTGAGTCGCTTTCCCACTAGATAAAACACGCACAAGTTAAACATACATCATTCTGAAAACATTTTGAATACAGTTTACCAAGTATAGTGTTTGTTGGTGCCTTAGAAGGCAGAATGAGCTTTAACAAACAACAAGGCCGTGAGATTGTCCAAGGTCTAATTATGTAAGATAAATGAAGTATAAAACATTATTGTAAGAGATTATGAGAAAAGGATTATACTAATCAGGAGAAAAATTGGCAAGCGTTGCTAGTTTACAAAAATTACAACTACTTTCCATGTACTTAATGAGAGGATATGTTGCATATATATATATATATATTTTTTTAAAATGTTGCAATATGGGTGGCATATATATAGTTCTGGATGCTCAGCTTTTCTGGGCTAATATACCGTGGAACCTGACAATTCACTTATTAACTGGTACATTGTTGAAATATTTCCATGAAGAGGCAATTTTCTGCCTGGCAGGAAGAAATAGGAGATGGAACATGGATGGGATGGAGAGAATCCGAGCTTGCGATTACTAATGATTGATATTCAAATTCTGTTCAAAATGGCCACCAGGTCGAAATCCCTGCATAGATGCTGCACACATGCAAGGAATGAGAATCTTGCAGCTCAGTGCAGATTACCAAACATTATTTTTATCTGAATACTAGAAATATTTAGGCAGTGGATTGCTGCTTATTTCCAGAGCTATTTCACAGTTTATCTGCCTTTATGTCAAAGATTTTTCCTGGAATAATCCTATATGTGTACCGGTTTAGTAGTCTGTTCCTGGCACACAGATATTCCCTGGTCTGACAAGAAAACACAGATTCAGTGTACAGTGTATCTGACGCTCACACAATTTTAAGCATAGATGGTTCCATAAGCTGAGTTAATTCAGAACCATGGAAAGATCAGTGTCAAACTGAAGAGTAATACTGTTCCTCAAAGAATTAATTTTTTTTTTAAGTTATCAAAATCATATAGAAATCAAAGTTTAAAAAAAAGATTGGGGTGGCTAAGTTATATGAAGCAGACAAAAAAATTAAACTCTGGCACCTGATATGAATTCAAAGCGCTATTTTTAAAAATGGCTTTGGGAATATACCAAACACTATCAGGTTTTGATGATTTAAGATACCTGCCTGCTGTAACTCTCCTCCTGCTCAGTTAATAGGTAAAGCCTTAACTTGTTTTTTCATACCTTCAAAAATCTGACTTATAAAGTCATTTTTTTTAAATGTAAAGATCATTTCATTTTCCTCTGGGTCTCTAATCTTGTCAAAATAAACATGCCTGTGACTATCTGAGATCTTTCCGTGGATAACTTTTGAACTCTAGGAGTGGGTTGTCTTCTCTGCTGTTATATTTTGTTATTTTTTCCTACATACTGACAGAATTTCCACAAAGGAGCAAGGCAATGGTTCCTAGCATCTCGTTTTATGAATGAGACAATCATTAAAGCTTATTAGGTAATTGTGGCTAGGTCTGGCCAGGCAAAAAAAATGTTGATGAATACAAAATTATTTTCTACAACTTCTCAAAAGAGGCTGGGATTTGGGGAATGGAACGTCCTCAGATCTTTAAAAAGTAATTACAGAATCACATGGGTATTAATGTCAGACTTAGGAGGTGCAGACACACAAAGTTTGGGAAGTCAAGAACTTTCTTTGTGGTATAACAGGAGGAAGAAATTATAGCAAAGAAGAATCCACAATTTTGAGGAAAAGCCATAAGACTGTTGACATTTCCAGGGACTCCAATCTGTGCCTCAAGCAACTTCAGCTAGCAGAAAGGTGTTTAGGGTTAAAGAATGAGTATCGTTGAATTTACCACTTTTTTTGTCTATATCTAGTACTGGTCTTATGCTACTTTTTAAAAGAATTATGTTCAAGGATTTTTAATAGTTTTCATCATAATTCTGTGGTGGTTTTCAGCCATCGTCAAACCGTTACTCTAAGATGTATCAAGTAATGGCTTCATTGCGCTGAGAATTGGGAGGGCCTGAGCTAGAATACCCTGTCACTTTCTGGTGTGGGCACTTGGATATAATCCACAGGAAAGGAAGCAGAACCGTTAGAGGTCTAAAAAGTGAAAAACATGACTTATACATAGAGAGTGAGGACCCAGGTGGTGGCCAGAGCACAGAAGGGGGCGTTGCCAGGAGAACAGTCTTTGTGTATGCTAAAGGAACTATGGAGCTATACCAGAGCTATGGACTGTCGTAAGGAAGACATTCTCACAAGTAGCTTTACCCAGCCCCAGCTGTTGTTCCACATACTGTATTTATGCTACGGGCTGAATAGAATTCTATTCACATAACGATACAGGTAAAGTCTGAATGTCCCCAGACTGCAAAACATGTATCTAAGTCAGATGTTGGAGCTGGCCGTTCTTTATTTGCCCTTAGGGCCGTGGAGAGTCCACAGCTCTGTGCCTGCACTGACCAAGAGCCACCACAGGGATGGTGCTGGGAGGAGAATGATCTCCCACGTTCTCTCACGCCCTTCCACTGAAGCTGTTCTGCAGGCTCCAGCCACGCTAGTGTGACTGATGTGTTTTCTTTTGGGGATGAGAGCCCAGTTATCCCCAAAGGCCACCAACAGCCACAGCTGCAGCAAGCCTCCCAGAGGAAAGGAAAGGGGAGAAGGGGAATAGTGAATGTTAGCAGCTGAGATGAGAAAATCCCAGCAGAATGTCACGGGACAAAGAAAAAGCACTTTTACAGATTTGGAATTTTTATCCCTGACCAATTTCAAAGGGCAGCTCCAGATATTCAGTCATCAGAGCTCCCAACAACAACTATCAAATGGAAAAATAATCACAATATTTTTTCATCACGGAAAATACTAGAGAATCTAAGTAAAGGGTTCATCGCTGCCTGTCTTCATTATATTGAATACAAACATATAAACATATCATTAATAAAATCATGTTTTTAGTAACTTTTCAATCACCAGCAATTAAAAAATTAAAAATAAAGCTGCTAAAAATAGTAGAGCTTGAGGGATTTATGACCACCACAAGAAACCAAGGCGAATGGGATTAATTTACAGAAGACTGAACTGCATAGTACTTGTAGATTTTAAGACCCTAGGATGTTAATTGCAATTTTGTCTTAAGGCTTTTAGAAACTTGGTGCTTTCCTAAAAATATCAGAAGTTACTTCTCTTTTCAATCTTCATCTGCAAAAGCTACTTGGAGACATTTTGCCTCTGCTGAGAATTTATTGGGTATTTTCGTTCTCCTTTCTCTCTTTCTGCCTGTCCAGAAATTTGCTCTTTGCTCTTCTTCCAGCCTTTCAGTTATCGATGAAGTTCCTGGCGCAGATTTCCAAACTCCGAACACTAAAGCAGCAACTACAAAGGCTTGAGGAGTCCTTTCACTGACTTCTGTGGGCTTTGGATCAGGCCCTAGGGCCTTATCTACCCTGCCCAAATAATGCATTAACAGGATCAACACAGAGCTGCTGTACTGGGCTCCGTCTGTCAGGCACTTGCCAGAGCTGGAACTAACTCAGATACTGTCAGAGGAACTGAAGAGAAGCTACGCCAAATCATTTGCCACAATCAGGTTTTATCTATTGATGGGCACTCCTGAAAAAAATACCTTCCTGTGGCATGAAGGGGAACACCCACAGGGTATGTTAGTCTGAAGGCCTATCAAAACAGGACAGTACATATATTCCACCATACAGATTATTCCTGTGGTTTATAAACACATTAAGAATATATTTCTCTGTTGGTGTTCCTCTTTAGGGATCCGTGTTTAATTTCTTGCCTTGTTCTCATCCTTGTTGGGCTGAAAGGGAATGGGATAGTATCACAACTTTGATAACAAATTATCGTGATGATTGCAGGAAAATATTGATAAGGCATGAAGGGAAATGCAGCCTTTGCTTAGCTTCTGGCGTTGATGGTAACAGGGAGGACTGCATGGGGTAAGGATATTGCAGCAGAGACTTTCCAGTTTGCACAGGAATTGAGAGGGATATAAACACAGACATGCATTCGGAACACTTTCATCCCTGTTACACGTGGAGCGAAATGCACTCCTGCTGCTACTCATGTTGAAAACACACGTTATCTATCGCTCCTGTGTAAATATTTGCTCCTGAGCAAAGTCTGTAGCACCTGCAGAACGCGTTTTCTAGTGCACAGGCCAGTAGACAAGTGTCAAAGCATGAAAGACCAGTAGAGAATGAACTACACATTTCCTTGTAGAAGTGTGACCAGGATACTCACGGTCACCTTCACTGCTGATGCAAAACTACTCTGATGACTTCCAAAAAATTCCGGATATGCGCTATGACCAGACTTGAGTACTTCAGAGCATCTGTAGCTCCCTTTAAAGAGGGCAAAAGCAGGCAGGTGAAATTTGGACACTGCTTGTGAGATCATTCTTGGCATTCTTAGAAAGATGAAATGAGAAAAAAAGAATCAGAGAGAGGTGGCACATGATGTGTTTCAGTCTTTGTTTTCTCCCATGTTCCTTTATGGATGTCAAAATCTTTTGTCTTCTCCTTCTCTACTTTACTCTCTTTTCCTACCCAATCCCACTTCCCTTTTCATCTCACATCCTTTTATTGCTATCCCTTCCTCTTGTCTTCCTTCAAAGTATTTGCAGCTGCTGAAATCAGTAAAGAGTCAAACCAAATAGGAAATCGGCTAAAATAAATACATGACAGATTGTCACATACTGCCAGTAATGTATTTTATTCAAGATTGAAAAAGTTATGACAGTAAATGGGTAAGTTTTCCAAAATTCAGTGCAGTGTTTTACAGCATAAGGATGTTTTAATTCTTCACAGAAGAAGCCAAACAGCTTAAGCTGGTCTGCAAAGATTTAAAAGCTGTAATCAAAACCAAGTTGATTTCTCCGGTACAAAGACGACAAACTATCCTTGGCACAGGTAGGACATCAAGTCCATTGAGGTGCAACAGGCAAGAAGAGCTGAAATTATTGGCAACAAAATCACTTGACGAGAGCACCTTTGTTTTGTAATCTGTTGCTGACTACGCTAACACATGGACTACAGCACGCCGCGGGAGTGCCTCTGTGGGGAGCAGCAGGAGAGCAGCTTGAGAGCCACTGCTCGATGCCAAAAAAAGTCATCACTCAGGTCTCATCTTGTTTCGCTGAGCAAAAAGACATCCTCTACACAGGCCCTTCAGCAACTGACATTCCAGGACTCAAGGAAACACTTAGCGGTGTATTTAAAAAGCAGGATTTCTCACACATTAAAATCACAGAATGATCTTTTTCAGGACCGTACCTGAGCACAGGTCCTGCTGCCTTCTACTCTTAGATCTGAGAGTAGAATTTAGAGCAGATTAACTCACGGACCCAAACCAAAACCAAAACAGCTAGATCAGACAGACAAGATTAGCTCTACCCATCTTCCTGCTGCAGGCGAGTTACCAGCTCACGAGCCTTCTAATTTGCCAGAAGTTCACACTGCGGCTCCACACTAATCCAGCTGACACTGCAGTTACATCCATCACGGCATCTGTCCTAGGATTCCAGTTTATCCTGGATTTAATAGCTATTCCCTCATACAGATGTAAATGTGCATTCTATATACCTTAGTAATATTTTCTACAGCCGGTTTTCTCTTTGGGGGAAAAAAAAAAAACCACCCACCAAAAACCAACCCAAAACAAAAAAATCCCAATTCTTGCTAGTAAGTTATTCAGAACTTAAATTATATCGCAAGTTGATGAGTTTAAGTGCAGTGAATCACTGTTACAGGATGTTGTTTAATTCAGAAAGGCAGTGGAAATAAAACATGGTATGCATGTGCATTATAACCAAAGAAACTATAACCAATTTCAAGCAATGAAACATTGGCTGTCTTTCTGACACCATGGAAATGACAAATGCACAACCTCACCTAAAATCCAGGGAAGCTGAAGACGATGTTAATTACAGATAGGCTGTTGCAAGAGGTCGGTAATTAAAATCTACCAGGGTCAAACAACTATTTTCTACAAGGGAAAACAATTTCTTGCTAACCTGTTAAACTGATAACATAGTAGATACGGGTGGTTCATTTGGACCGTAGTTTTGCAACTGCATTTTCTTCCTGGTGAGATGTATCAATACACTGCTGAAGTTTTCACATTGTTTGTCTTACAGAATCCTATACCTGCTCCAGCTCACAAATTGAAATCAGAGTGCACTGAATGCTGCTTTCTCTACACTCTTTCCACCTGAAACAGGTTTTAAAGTCTAAAACCACTGAGCAGGGATGTGGCTGGAGTCCATGTTTTCCAGCTCTTATGGTTGCAAAGTGCAGCTGTGATGGCCACTGGTACATTAAAGCTGGAGAGAAATCGTTTACCCTGCTTGGGGGTTTTCTCTGCCTCATTCCTGGAGGTTGCTGACCTCATATTGCAAATGCCTGGATGACACACTCTGAATCACTGCAGTTTCAATCACCAAGTCCAACGGCAACCTGAAGTGGCCAATGTACTTCAAAATACCGGCCGATAAACCATAGCAGTTCAAGAGCTGCTTTTTGCTCAGTTGCCCTTGACCATGGCAGGACAGACAGCGGTTGTCAGTTACAGCTTTAGGCTGTCTGTTTCGTGAGTCACCCTCCTGTCTGTGAGGGCTGTTTTAGTCCTCTAACAGCTTTGATATTTAGCCCTACTTATTTCAGCGGGACAGGGAGCCATCACACAGACTCTCTTCAGGCTGGAGCTCTCCATACGACATTCAACTGCATGGTCTGGGCAAAAGAGGTGGTGTTAAAAACGCTTGAGAATTGTCTATCCAAATCTATCTATCCAAATTTTCTGAAACACTGAATTCTCACCACCTACCATCTGTCATCCGTTTAAATATAGTAGGAGTTTTTAGGGTATTTTGTCAGTGTAATCTTGACCTCTGCCTTTGCCTGTTTTCTGAGGTTTGCTCTATTTTTTGCTGGGTGAGTAATTGTAAGCAAAGAATTTAGACAATTTCATATCTTTTTTTTCTGTTAGCAATGTTCTGTATGGGGCTTAAATGTTTTTACAGTGTGCTTGCTCAAGGAATGGACTATCTCTGCATGTTTTCACACACTGAGATCCTCACCTGTGCTTGGAGCATCAAAAAATTGACAAAACCTTTATGATACAGATTTACCACATAATTTGATATTTTTTAAACAAAGAAAAATTGAACTGAATGCACTTAGCTTAGTCACGTAAGTTTTAAAATTGTCAGTGAACTGGTTAATTTGAATACCTGTATATGTGCATGGACAATATCATAAGGTAATATAAACAATATGACTGCTTATACATTATCGGAGTTGCATTATGTGTGAGCCTCAAGTTGTGCCAGGGGAGGCTTACTTTGGATATTAGGAAAAATTTCTTCCCCCAAATGGTAACAAAGCTCTGGAACAGGCTGCCCATGGAAGCAATTGAGTCACCGTCCCTAGAGGAAGTAAAGATGTGTAGATGCAGCTCTTAGGGACATGATTTAGTGGGACTTGGCAGTGTTAGGTTTACAGTTAGACATGATGATCTTAAAGGTCTTTCCCAACCTAAATGATTCTATATGTTTTATGTCAGTACTTAACCTCCTAATGTTTGTTTTGAATTATATGCATGCCACAAAGCCCACTGCTTGGCCAGTATCACTTTGGCAGCCTTCTAAATAGTAAGTAAACAGCCTCACAAGAAAGCTGTGTGCAGAGGGTGATTTCTTTTAGAGAAGTTTCAGCTTGATCTCATCCTCTCCATCTTAGTTCAGATTTTTCTACTGATGCACCTAGCAGAGGTTTTGTTCAGGCAAGAAACAGCCACCATGTTTAGATTTCGCCCTTTACTACTACCAGGCACTTTGTTTTCCACAGAGCAATTATCTGAACTTGTTCTTCTCTTGTGGTGACTGCAACTCTGGATTCCTATAACCCATTACAAAAATGTTTTATATATTCTGCCCATCTTTACAGGACAGCTTCCTATTCATACCATCTTCTTGAATTCTTAATTCTTATACAATGAATATACTTCCTTGTCTTTTTTAGTGTCTCAAGCTTTTAGGATATGTGACTTTTTCTAACTTTTCAAGTTGCATGTTTCTTTCTTTCATCAGATCTTAATTGCATCAATTCCTTTTGACTTTTTTCCCAGATTTTCTGAATTGTTTATGTAATATTGATATTCCTCTTTTTCTACTTTTGTGTTTCCTCTTTGCATACACCGATCCAAGATATTTTCAATAATTCACAGGTGCTTACTAAAAAAATCTTTTCATCCCTAATGCAAAGACAAACACATGCCCTACTGAGGGATGTGAGAGCTGTGCACATAAAGCCCTTGAAGGAGCTTCTTTTTGCTAATGTTCCCTCTCCATCTTCCCATCTCTACCATGATTTCTCTTTCTGTTTGTCTTCTTTAATGCAACCATTTTCTCCTCTGGCAGTTTTCTGCTCTCAAAATGTTTCTTGCAACTCATCACCAGGGCTGAGAAATAACCATCCCTGCAGCAAGCCACAGTTGTCCTTGATCTCAGATTCCACCAGTCACTGAAGAAAGGGTAAAGCTCCCCTTTAATCATGGTGCCTGCAGAAGGGACATGAAACCAAATATACAAACACATGGGCTGAGTGAAGGCTTTCTCTGAGGCTGCGCCAGTGGGAGCGGGCAGGATTCGACCCTTGTTTCTGGAAATACTGAAGGATAATCTCAGCTGCAGTTGTCAGCATCACCAGGAGGCTCTTCCTACTGGTGCTAGTGGAACTAGTTGTAAAGCACCATCTTAGTGCGTGGGAGGCTAGAGGTAATTTTAGGGATGGTGAAAGGTGCCAGACTTATCAGACATGGAAGATGTTGCTCTAGATTTCACTTGTGTAGTGCTTTATACCTACCACTCAGTGTAAAACACCGTTGCTGGTTTGACTGGAGAGTTTTGATTTAGTAGTTGTTAGCACTAATGACTAGGTGAAGTTTTCTCTTCACCGAACAGTTACTGTATAGGCAGAAGGATGAAGAGCATCATTTTGCTGGTGTCTGCCTATTCTGCTGTGGAGTCAGCACTTCCATGTATGCAGAATTATTCAATATATCTTCAGTACCGCAACTAAGCAAATTAACAAGCTTTCTTATGCATCAAACCAAAGCCATTAATTTGTTATTGGAGAGCGCCGCACACACTCAGCTCTGAACAGTCCTGTGCTCTACTCTCTGGGAGACAAATACACATTTTTTAGTATTTATGGACTCTGGAAATACTTAAGAAAAAACACATATTGTGTTATCTTACTAACCAGAGACAGGGTAGTTATTTAAAACCCTATTTATTTTTTGGCTTGCTTCACGGTATTTTAAAAAGTAGTGAAATACTAAAACCAGTACATGAAATACAGTATATATTTATTTTGTTGAACTCTGTAGACTTTATTTAAGGGCAGAAGGAGAATATATTGGTATTGTGCTCTGTAGCTTCCACTGGTCAAAAAACAACACCCAGCTGTTGGCTCTATTCGGAATTGTCAGTCAAACCTTTTCTCATGTTAAATATAAGACATTTCAGAGCTACTAGTTTCATCAGTCGTAACAGACAACATTGGTGGTTGTTTTCAGTAAAGGTATGCCCAGGATAAAGTCTTCAGTCCAACACCCTTGACGTGTAAGAGAGCTTGCATTTCCAGCTGAGCTTTAGTGTCTGTAGTGGAATGGAATGGATCCGTTGTGAGCCTGATGTGCCTTCGCATTGCAGGAAAATTTGTCTCACAGTCACCAAGTCAAAAGGCTTAAGCTCATATTCATATCTGAATATCTGCTCTGAGGATTACACTGCCTACCAAGGAGAAACTAAGCCATCCAGGCAGTCATGCCCTCCCTGGGGGAAGATGTTCCTCTGGACTCCAGCGCTTTGTTCCCAGAGCTGCCTAATCCCGTCTACACTTCCAACTTCCACCAACACAGACTTTTTCAATAGTCATTTTATAGAAGCTTTTATCTTTATTCTCACCTGATGATGGAAGAGACCTGGTAAAGCATGGCTGCCCTTGAGAAAATAGCACAGAACGCCTCCCTGCCCAAAACTCCAATCTATTATCTTAAGTATCTCCTTTTTCCCCTTCAATCCAGAGAACAACAGTGATCCCTGAAGCTGATAGGGCCAGTTTTCTTCTTCCTCTTGACGTCTGTCTCTCTGGCCAAGACTCTTCTGCCAAAAGCAATGTGAACACAGATTTTGGACTCCCTTTGTCTCCCCTACCTGCCTGCTCCCACCTCTCCCTGACACTGCAATGATTTCCCATCTGACCACGTTAACATCTATGATCAAGGGGGCTGAATACGAAGAGGAGCTGCAACTCTGTGACCAGCAGCTTCCATCACGAAAGCCACCACCCAAAACAGAGACTTGTGTAAAAGGATTAATTTCCTTAGGATTATTTATGATGTCTGATGTGTCTAACAGAGGGATGGGAAGTTCATGAAGCTGAGAGAACAAGTGATAGAAGAACATAAAAATGTATGGCCCTGAGAAAAAGCCTCATAAATAGGCTTGAGCAAGCCTGAAATAGGATTTAGATCTGAGAAACTGGTATTTCTTAAGATCTACCCTATACTAATGGAAAACAAGGCTTTGATTATAAATAAACAGGACTGGGCCACAGACACACCTGATTTCATCACCAGTTTCTCATCAGACCGTGGAATAACCCACAGCACTGAACTTGACTGTTCATGTCAACCAGAAGAGTCCAGCAAGTTTAAAGTACAGATAACTGTGCAAATAGTAAATATCCTAAGCAGTCACCTGAATTCAGGCAGCTTTCAGGTTAGTTTAAAAGACAAGTAACTACTTCACTCAGCCCATTTTTGGATCCAAGTGGAGGCGGCAGAGGAGAAAAAAAAATCAGTTCTGGAAGCCAAGGGCAAAGAAATAATGCGGGGAACAAAACGAAAGTTACCTTGTGAATAGCAAGTTTCGGCTTGCTTCTAACTGCAGTAATGAGAAAGCAAAATGATTCACTCTGGCAAAGTTTTTCAGCTTGAGGAGCTTGAAATAATGCAACCACCCACCACAGTCGCTGCCTGCAAGTGAGCTCGGAGGGGGGCCTGGGGGGGCAGCCCAGAAGTATCAAGGTGATAGGGGGAAGGTGGAAATGGAAAGTTCATTTTCAGCACAGCAGAGATAAATGGCAGCCTGCTGGGCAGAAGGGAAGAGCGGCAGTAGCCACAGTATTGCAGTCTTGTAAAAATAAAATTAAGTAATGGTAATTTGTTCCGTGAAAGAAACACTGTTCTACTCTTTCACAGCAGCTGGGAGATGGACGTTCGTGCACGCCACACAGGACTGCGCCTTGGAGGAACTGCCAAGTCACTGTATAAAGTCTTTGTTTTGTGAATTGTTGAGAGAAGGTATATTTTGGAGATGGGTAAGGAGGGTCGAGTGACTTACCTGTGGCAGGCTCGTCACAGAGTGAAAAAACCCAACAAAACCAATATTGATTTACTGCCTGTGTGTGGCTAATATTTATCTAGATGTTCAAACTGGATATCATCAGATTGCAGCTTGTAAGAAGGTGGCCAATCATAGCAAGACTTTTCAACTAAACTATTAACAGTTTTCAAGTACAGACATGCTGGTACAACTTAAAATCAAAGGTACAAAATTGCAGGTCTCATTATTGTCACTTAAATAAAAACTCCAAGACACTTAATGATGTGTATGTACTTTTAACTTTGTCATAATGTATGTAATAGGCAACAAATTTGATTTTTTCAATCTATATTTAGGTGGGCACGCTAATCTTTTTTATTATCATTGTTATTCCTAAGTTGCTTATCACCAAAATTATACTTTGTCCCCAGGCATTTTTCTCATTTCTTTCTATTCTGTAATTCAATGACCATAAAATTGCGTGATCTTAACTACAGAAAGATTAAGAGAGGTTGTAACTGTTTCATCTTGCTAGGGCATTTCTCTTTGTGGACCATCTGTGTTTGATAGTGATATCCACAGTTCATTTACCTTTCTTAAGAGTAACTTACGACTAGTGGTTTCAATCCTTTTCAGTATGTAAATCCCTAAAAAAGTATCTTTTGACCATTCCATAGAAATATGAAAGCTATTGACAGTAAGTGGCTTTTTTTACTTGTTATTTCTTATTGGTAGCACCTCAGAGGTCCATGGACCACAAAATTAACTTGCATGGACTTATTCCACCTGTTCTGCAACGAGCCTGACTTTAACCTTTCTTGTACCGACGAACAGCACTGAAGCTGTAGGCAATGCACGGCATAGATATACACTGCAGTGGGACACATGTGAAATGCATAGGTTCTGTGAAATATGAGCTAATAAAAACAGTAATAGAAGTATGAAGAAATGCCAAATTCTACAGCTGCATCCAAAATTCAGTTTCCAAGCTCCTTCTTTCTGGTACATCTATAGGAAGAGCTGGCAACGTTTGGGACTAATAGTTCAGCAAGAATCACGTTACAGCTTAGGTGTAAAAAACTTGACAGCAGCGTGGTAAGACAAGCTTGTGGAAATGAGTCCTCCTCCTTCTGCAGCCTGCCTAAGCCTCCGGCTCTGAGCAAGGGTTTTCCCTAAGGGTTGCTCTTGCCCAAGAAAGAGGGAGCTCAGAATAAGCTGCACCCACAGATATTGGGTGAGCAGCCTCGTTTCAAAAAAAAAAAAAGGTTGAAAAAACTTGTATTTCAAAAGATCCTGGTCACTAGCATGGAAGATTTTCTTCTCCGATGACATTCTTCTCTGATTTGTTTTTATAAGTTTAGGCAGCTCTCTGCTGGTACAGCTGCTGCCGGAGTCCTGCCAGAGGAGCCATAATTTCTTAATAGTCTCCACCAATGAGCTGTCGTGTTAACAAAACAGAAGATGAGAAAACGTACTTGTAGAGCAGGCAGATGTAACCTGAGGCTAAGGAGGCAGCTGCTCCTATCACCTTCTTTAACATGGCCCCAGAGGAAACCTGGAACTGGCGTGCCCAGGAGCAGGTGGGATGTGACCCTCCCTTCTGAAACCACCGAGTTTCTGTCCACCTACTTAGATCTAAAGACTTGACCAAGCTTCAGCTGTGTGCCGAGGCCAGGCAAGGCAGAAAAACAAACCCAGGGGATTTTGCGTGGCCCGTTCACTTCTGAAGAGGGGGCCTGAGAGTAACACACTGACAAGCCAAGCATCAGCTATTCAAGAAGATCAAGAGCAGTGACATTTCCACATTTTCAGAGTTCTCAACAAACACAGCTAATTAAGTCTTACATCATCACTGCAGTTAAACACAAGCGAGTATTCATCTCCCCTTTGACAGAGGAGGAAGCTGAAGTCAGAGGTAGGAAGGGCCATGGAGTGAGCCACTGGCAGAGCCAGAGCTGTATTTTAAAGAGCTGCAAGCTCTTAGATCACGGCCTTTTCATTCAAGTTATTAGACTGAAAAATGCCAGGGTGAATTAAAGGGAAGATAGAGAATATTCTTCCATTATTAGTAAGAACAGAACAACCTTTTCCACAGTGTGATGCCAACCATCAAAGTACTGTGACTAATTTGCACTACCTGGAATATCTCTAATTTGGGGGCACTACTGAAGGAGGAGAAGGGAGAAGAGGTGATAGGGAGGCCCTGGGTCTCATGGGCACGGTTGACACACAAGACAGGGAGCGTTCATAAAGTGCCCTGCTTCCCTCGCAGTCTTTACCTTGGCTGCCTCCTGCTCTGCAGACAGCAGTGATCAAGATCAGCAGCCCTGCTGGACTGGGAGCTCCTTCCTCAGTAAGCGTTACGGGACGACACAACAGGTGGATGAAAAAGAGAACTGTAGAAATAAGTCATCAGTGAAATCACCCTCTCTCAGGCCTGTTTTTAAACTTAAAAAACCTAACTCATTTCCAAATATAACATCCACACACAATTTCATTCAAATATATCAAATTTATGTCATAATTAGGATTCAGAATAATCTAATGTACATATAATTGTCTATGGACAAAGAAGTAGGCGTGTGCACGGGCATCTGAAGGCAATGACTTCTTAAAGCGAGTGTTGCCTAAACTAACCTGCCTCAACTTGTAACAATGCCTTTTCCAAGGCATAACAGTGGGCCAGTTTGCTGGGCGTAGCAAAACCAGACAGTGCAAGTCAGAGATTGGAAAGGTGGCATGAGGATCGCTTTTATATCTCTCTAATCTCAAGGTTATTTTCTGAATTGCCTTTCCCCTTTGTGCTCTGAAAGTGTCTTGCCAGTGGGGTAAACCCAAAATGCGCTTGGTAGCAGCATCCTGGGAGGGCACCTGCCCTGAGTGGTTCTGAGCAGCTCTGCTCCCTTTCCTGTCAGGAGCAGCGGGTAGCAAAGGATCAGCAGTACTCGAGAGCCAAGTTCCTACAGGACGTCCTTCCCAGAGAGGAGCTTTCCAGAACCAAATAAATCAGCTTCATGGAAAAATAGATCAGCTACATTGTAGTAGAGGAAATGGTTTAATGTATGTGTTGAGTGATATCACTGCAGATAAATCCTGCCCTCTTTATCCTTTTTTGCCTGGGGAAATAAACAGTACACAGGAAATTTTGAAAATGCCTTATTAGCAAGCCATAACATAAGTTCACATCTTGACTTTAATAAAGTAATATAAATTTGTGGAACTACCGTGAATAAATATTTCAGAAAAATGTACCTGCTGATAGTTATTCATGATTCCATATTTAGAAATCATATCTTAATTTACCGTCTTTCTCATCAGCTCTGTTTCATCAATGGCTGTGATCTGGTATGCTTTCTTCACTGCATATGTGTAAATATTATTGGTTCTAGGCTGGCTGAATCAAAACTAACTTGGGGTGCAATTCTTTTTCCAGCAGCACCATCTCAGGATCTGTATTGTAGTCAGAATACTTGCGAATCAGGTTAATAACGAGGAACCAGAGGCAGCAGAGTGTGGCTCAAGCTGCAAGATAACACATAATACCAACTAGACGCAAATGCCATAAGCAATAAAGTAATATTTCATGGTCAAAAGGCACTTTGACTAACCAGTTTTAGTCATTATTGTGTTGCATGCATCCCTTCTGTGAACATTTAAATAGTGCTTTTACGCTGGATGCTTGTTGTCCTCCAATCCACACGTTTTGCTCATTCCTAATTTTTTAACTCATAAGAAATTTGGAGATATGCTGCTGTAACAAGCAAGACTAAGCCAATACATACGTATAGGAATATAGACCAGCTAGGCTGTGTCAAGAACCAATATCCAACCAGCTCACTATTGTAACTCCAGAACTAGTAGCAGATGTTTTGGGGAAAGACTACAGAAAAGAGATCCTTTTCAGTGGAATCTCCATATGGTATTTCTTCCCAGCTTCCAGCATCACATTAAATATTTATCTGACTGATGTGATATTACGTTTTTCCGTGTTTCCAGATCTTCCAGTGCTAGAGTATAAAAAGGACCTTCTAGGAAATAGTAAAACCTTCAGGCTGTTCTAAATTAGCCCATCTGCTGTCAGTTTTATCACCAGATTCTGCATTGTTCAACTAATTTTCTTTTGCCCCTCAAAGCAATATGATTAAGGTCTGGATTAGTGTTCATAAAACACTGAGAATACTGTAGAAGAAAGATCCTCGGCGCATAGTCACAGTTACTGTGTTATTTATAAATGCAAACCTCCCAGCTAGCACTGCACATAGACAGCTCTTAGCAAGTATCAGCCCAGTGACCTTCTGCTCCAGGGCCCAGGAGGTGAAATCCTTGACTGTCTTTTCATTCAGTCCTTTGACAGGGCTTGTGTTTATGTCTCGGAAGGCTGAAGTTCAGCGTGTGGAGATAAGACTGTCTCTCATTCATGAAAATCCTGTCAATCTCACAGAGGAAAACAAATGCCGTCCCAGTTTATAACCCCGTGTTTGCTTGCGACTGCACGCTTCTAGGAACGCGCTGGCTTGCTGCAGACCACGGCCGCTGCAAGAGCTACCGGGAAGAGCGATTGCAACTCAGACTTGCGAAGCCCTTAGTTGTCTTTGCAGCAACACTGTCAGCTGACACCCAGCAGCAAGGCGTGAGCGCACAAAGTGGTGACAGGCTCGCTGCCACCAAATGCTGTGACAAATGCTCGGCGTTACCCGAACAGCTGCCTTGGAGCAGGGCTCAGCTCCCAGGGCCAGGGGAACACCCTGCGCCCCCGCCTTCGCTCCCATGACTCCAGACGGAACCTGGCTGCTGCACTCCTCCTCCTTCCCCCAGCCGTTCTCTCTTCATAGAGCCCGAGTCTCTCTGTCTCTAGGCACTGCTATTGCCTCCCCTGATGTTATCCAAAAGCCTTCATGGCGGGCACTCAGCTGGGTGTTGTTGCCTGCCCACCCAGAGCCGCCCTTGCCCTTCATGCCACCCCCCCGGAGAGGTTTCTTCCAGGACTCCACAACGCTCCCGCAGTGTCCCCTCTGCAGGGTCGCGTTAGGGGACATCTCTGGCTCCTCTCTCCTCTGCAGGGCTGAGGAAGCCCAGCCATAGCGCTGGAGGGACTGGAGCCTTGCTGGGGCTGATCCTGGCCTCTGCCCACCTGCTTTCCTCAGCCATTTCAGAGGAGTATGACTCTAGAAAGAAGCTGAAGGGTTTAAAATCTAGTGAACCTAACATAAATGAATTTCAAGGACTGTTATCTTCTGCTACGACTCCATGTCAAATTTGACAGCTTGTAACATATATTTTTTTTCCATTATATTTCTTCCTATTACTCTGAAAAAGTCTGACATCAAAGAGCTCTTTAAACCCTGAAGATTCACTTCAAACTTGACCTTTTCAATATCATCTGACTGTTCTGGAACAAAAAAAATTTGAATTTTGCTGTGATTGGATATGATTGTGAGGAACTGCCTTCCTATTCCCTGAAAAATGATGCTGAAATTACCTAACTAAAGGAGCAAAAGCATGAACTGAAGCAGCTCCTGTCTCCTGAGCTGACCCTGTCTAAACTTTTGTAATGTTAAACACACATTATAAAGCCTCTGATAGACCATTGCCAAACATAAATGACATGTATATAGAAGTTTTAAAACCAGACTGAAAGTAAACCTCTGCTGAATGTAATTGCAATTCTGCCTTTGTGGGGATTTGTTTCTAAAGGAGGGTGCCATGCATTCACCTTTCTTTTTACAGATGATGGTGGGGTTTCTTTAGCTGTCTGGGTTTTCAGTTTCTCATGTATCATTGGCATCTCTACTGCCCATTTTCCATGCCAGCAAACAGGCTTTCTTAAAAAGGGTTTCACCTTTGCAAGAATTTAATATCAGGAAAAGATTTCTATCATACCTTTAATATCCCATCTCATCTCAAGTCCTTCTAAAAGATTATTTTTCCCCATCATATACAGTAAGACTTAATTTCTCCTCTTGCTATTATTTGCTATTATTACTGCATTGTTTGCTGTAAATTGTACTCTGATGAATTTCTAAGATGGACAGTGTAAGAAACACAAAAATACTCCTTCATCCCTAGATCTTCTGTGCTCCTCCTTTTTGTTATCCGTTTTCTTATTTTTCTGTAAAGTTGTGGTTTGCCTCCTGGTTTTGGTATGCAGCCACACACTTCCAAAATGGACCAAGACACCATGCGTCCACCTCACAACAACATGACAGAGGGCTTCTGCTGACACAAGATCAAATGCATGGCAAGGTCCTTAGAGGTGAAGAGAGACAATCTTCTGCTCTTTTTCCAGCAGAAGACTCCTCTGAACGGAGCAGGGTTATGTCTTTATGACATTCCTGTGTACTTACGACCAGTAGCAACAGCTGACAGTAGAAGGAATCTGGAGCGGACTCACAGGCCCCAGCACTCCTTGTTTAAAAGCAACAAAAATAGCTTCAGTGGATGCTGTGTCAGCCTGGGTAGCCAAGGGCTGGGACCGAACGCGCAGCCGCTGATGGGGGCTTTGCCAAAGCTGCTTTCTGCCACCCCGCTCCCCTCTGCCCAGAGCCAGCTCTCCAACACTGTAAGCACAGGAAACTGCGTGGCAGGGGAAGGTCCTGCCTAAGGGACTCAGCTGGGGGCTGGGGGGGTGTGTGCATATATTCTCAGCTGCATCTTTTCTGACAAACACAGGGTACCTGATAATCACTGACCAAAAAATTTCTGGGGAACTCCTTAAAAAAAAAAACACCAACTTTTTGTTAATACTGTGAAGATTTAAAGAAACTAACGGAAGCAGAGCATGGGCAGTGTAGCAGTCTTCGTTCAGGGTAAAAATAAGAAGCTACTATGTTCCCTTAAGGAACAAACAAGCCAAAATGAGAAAAAACTGCGACCTCAGGCAGGAGTTGCGCTGTTGGAAATTTAACGATGTAGGTGGTGGTAAGGAAGGCTGTAGGAGGGAGATCAGGGTTATGGCTTTGTGGAGGTGTTCTGGGGAGAGCAGCAGAAAAGCTCTTAACTTAGCACAGAAAGAAGGGAACAAAACACCATATTGACCAGAGGCCTGGGAGGAGGAGTACCGCATCTGTGAAAAGTAACCACCTCCTGTTGTTCCATTCCTAGTACTTCCAAAGAATGTAACTTTAGATATTATTTTTTAAAAAAATCAAAATTAGTCTCTCAAATACATGTAGCTTGAATTACTTTCATTTCCAAGAAAAGGAGAAACTAAGAACCGGAATGCTGACTGTGCACTGAATGGGCTGCTAAATAAATTAGGCAGACCTCCCCCACTGGGAGATAAAACCCAATATTCCATATAGCAGTAGAAGCATCCCCAATAAATACAATCTGGAAAAAATTACTGATTAATTCATGTAAGTTTAGACAGATATGCAGCCAGTCTGTGAGCACAGCAACATTAGTGTAAATCTGGAAAACTCCACGAGAGCTGACAGATTTCTCATTTTCACATATATAACAACTTAGTGGTTAATGATTGTTGAGTTTGGTTGGTTTTTTACCCCATAAAGCAGCAGCACAGAGAAATTAATCCCATAGGCTCTTCTTCCAGATGAGCAACCCTTGGGTAAAAGCCACCCTTCAAAAACTTGCATTACTCTTGGAGTGCTGTGCTGTTCTTCCGTGCCCAGCTACCGCAGCTGCCCAACCCTGCCTCCTGTTCATCCTTGTCTGGGGGCAAATCCCCCTCCCCATCCAGCCCACCCACTTACACATCAATGCCAGATGACATATTTACATTTATCGTGTAAAAACCAAACATTTGCACTTCTAAGATTTGATTCTTTCTTGATTATAGCTCAATTGAGCAGTAATTTGTAATCTTATGCTTTAAGCTTTTATTTCTTTCCATTAACTTGAACGCATTTCATCTTCAATTCAAAACGTCTATAACTCGTTCTCTGATACCTCTGTTTTCTGATGGTTGTTTACGATGAAGAATCACTAAGTCTTGGGACAGCCCATTTGAGTGTATATACTACATTAGATATAACTGTTAGCTATATAGTGATGAATCTGTGAAATTACGGGATTTGCTGTTTACAAATAAGGAATATATTTTGTCTAATTATTTGTGAATTAGTCTGCTTGAAAATTCCCCAAAGGACACTAAATTATGTAATTAGAAATGATATGGCTTATGTGCACTGCTTTAGGTTTTTCCCCTCAAAGTTACGTCACCAATGCTTGTGGATTGGGATGGAAGCACTGCACTGAGGAGGTATGGATTACCCACCAGTAGAAGTCACAAGAGTCTGCTCCCAGGACACGGTTGCTGGAATAAAATCGATCACAGATACAGTAAGCATAGATTTTGTTTGTTTGATCTTTTGGGGGATTTTTACATAGCTGTGTAACCTCACAGTTTCGTAATGAGCTGCCCAAGTCCTGGGAAACACTTGCTCTGAAGTAACTCGCTCTGAAGGACAAGATCTTCAAATGCTGTTGGCAGCATACCACAGTTTACAAAAAAAGTCTGAGCAGCTACGTCCAGAGAGCACGTTTTCTCAAAACATAAATAATTAAATGTCAAGTAATTATTGTGCTGCATAATCACTCCCATGCTTTGCCTTCACTGCAAAGAACTCACGCTTTCCTACCAAGGTATCACTCCTGATATAAAATACTAATGCAGATCCAAGGTGCCCAGTTCCAGGAGACCCCAGCTACACTGAGTGTCTCTGTTAGGTTCTACCCCGAGACTGATATCTCAGGATGAAGACACACCTTCTCTGAAAGACGTAGCTGAAGGGAGGGCGGAGGTAGCTCGGTGCTGCTGATAAGCCAGCCCCACGTCACCATTACACCCAGGAATACTCAGCACTGATCCCTATATACCTCGGCAGAATTTTTTTTATTAATCCTGAGGAACAGTTTGTTATTTGGTTAAAATAAACATGCAAAGCCTATAGCAATTTGACGTTAAGACCATTTCCTACAGGTGTAGGTGGATACAAATATTTTCCTAAAGGAAGTGTTGCAGACGTGTATGGACTCCATGAAACAAATCTTCTGCATGAAACTTGCTTTTCCCTGCCACTCCCTCGCCAATAAATTTTACAGGGATTTAGGCAAGCACCAGCTGCTCCCTTCATCCTTGAGATGAATATACTCTCCAGCGGTGAATAAGCACTGTCGTCGTCTTGCATTCCAGAAACAGACCTCGTCAAACAACGCTGGTGGACACGCCAACAGCGGGAAACCTGCTTGCAAGGCCTTACCAGATGGAGTTTGACTGCTGCCTGCTGCTTTGGCAGGCCGGCTGCTGCTTGGAGAGTAGCACAAAACTTCCCTCAAACTTTTTTTTTTTTTTAAACAACCTGAAATTTAAATACCACGTAGGTTTAGGTGAGATGGTGGAGCGAACTTGGTGAGTAATTTGTCACACGATACTTATGTCTTGATTGTTCAATAAAGAGTTGTTCAGGGTTGCCATTAGAATAAAAAAATAGAAATTTGTTGACCTATCAAAAGAACTTTCCTGCCTTTAGTGACTGCGACCCCATAAGCCGTGTCCAAAAGACCTGGTGGAGCAAGGATAGTTACACTGCGTGTCCCTGTTGAGACAGGTGCTGCCACAGTCTCCTCCAGGCTCCCCGGTCTCTGCTCCACCCATCATTTTACAGTGAATTCAGTCAACCACAGCCAGGTGAAGTGGAGCATGACAGGTCACCGAGACGGATGAGCAGATCAATTATTTAGTGTTGCTGTCCTGGAAGACTTCACTCAGTCCAAAATGCCCCTTTGCATTGGCAGGGAGTCCATCTCAAATCTCTACAAGATTTGACTAAGTGAGCACTACGTGTCTACATTTTTAGTAATCAACAACTCAGAGAAAAGAAAATACCAGTAATGTGGTACAATGTGAAAGCAGTGATTTTAAATATCCGTGTGTATTATTAAAAACAGGATTGTTAAAAGTACAGTGCCCAAATCACTGGTCAGCTATTGGAAAACTTAATCCATAAATATTTTTAAGCATTAACATCTTGTCCTACTATTAATGATACTATTATCTCTCAATGTTATTAACATTAACATGTTGTTACTACAGCACTACAAGAAAATTCTGAATCTTAAGACATAGTATGCATCTGAAATCTGTAGGTTTTCATTTTATTTTGCTTAACAATTAAAATGGATTCACTTTTAAACATGGTCCACTCTTAAAAGCCAGTTTCACTATCTGACTTGAGCAGCAGAAATAGCAGTAGTGTCTGAGCGGCAAGTTGAAACTTAAAGCAAGAACATCTTTGCTAAAGCTTCAGGAGAAAACGTCTTCCTACGCAGTCAGTGAAACTCATCCCTAGTACAAACCCATCAGCATTATTAGCAAAGTACATGGAAGGAAACAGTGAGTATCGTCGCTAACTTAAAAGAATGAAACCAAGAAAACAGCATCACACCCAACACCACAGAACTAGAACTTCTCCCTCTCAAGCCTTGTCTTGTATGTCCTTAATATTCCCTCCTTCTAACTTGCTGTTTTCTGGAAGTTGAGAACTGAAGTTTCATTGCTACTCTAGCTACATGCTCTAAAAAGGCATAAGGATGGAATCTAGGCGGGTAGTTGGCTTTAATACGTTTTTCATAACAATCCACATACTTCTTACTGCTACACAATCATTTAATCATGCACTTGAGCTGCTAGGGCTTTCTTTTGTGAGGCAAGACATACTTTGACTAGCAATATGCATCCAGTATCAACACATTTTACTTAACGACATTCAAAAACTCCTCTCAAAGGATACACATGCCACATACTTAATACAGTGACACTCTGAGCATTATGATTATTATTGCAAATTGTTCCTCTTTGTCCTGGTCTCACTCAGGTTGAGATGAGTGGCTCCCGCTCTGTGGACGGGATCCTCACCCTGAGGCATCTGCAGTGCAGAGATGCAGCAGCGCGGGGTAGGACAGGTCAGCCAGGGTTGGGCTGTAATTTTTTACAGCGCTCTGAATGCAGACAGGGTTAGAGCTTTGTAAATAAGTGCTGGGAGACTGCATTTTAGAAAAACAAAAATATCTCCATAAAAATGAGAAAAACCACAAAGGCTGAAAATTTTGTAGATAGGGTGAGAGCTGGGGGTGACACAAAGCTCAAGGGCGGATAAGGAGGAATTAAGCCCAGCTACCACCATTAGACGCCATGGCTTAAAACCCTATACCAACTTTTCTTTCTGCAGTGAACAAAGTTTTTGCCTTCTAATCCTTCAGGCTCCTAGTCAAATGTGGCGACAGCTGCTCCTGCTATGACACAGGGCCAAAAGAATTTTAAATATGAGTTGTTAACTCTGAAAAAAGCCTCCATTCTTGAAGTAGCTTTCCTTTTTGGCCCCCTGCAATGGTCGATTGCTGAACAGTTTGCATAGCTGTGAAGGTCTCCGTTTTAGATAGCTACTGACTTCAAGCGAGGAGAACTGGAGGAAACAATGGATTTTGAAGACAAACTTTGTCTTCTACTTTTGATGTATTCTTACACTGGTACTTTGGCTTACATTTCACTCAAGCTGATAGGAATAAATGCTACTTTCATGTGAGAGCATGAGAAATGTCAGAAGTAATTCATCTAATTCTCTAGCAAACTTCACACGCAGTAAGAAAACTCCCATTAACAAGACACTTCTGTTTGCCTCATATTGCCTCAAACTGGCAGCCACATGGAAAAGAATTACAGCCTACCAGAGGAGAAAGTCATCCTTGACCAATTTTTCTCCCAGAGATTCAAGCAAACCCTAAGTCTTTCAAAAGAAAGAAGTGGAGCACTGAATGCAGCTGGATCTTGCCAGAATCAGAAGTGCAAAAACTACCAACCTGCCCCCAGAAGGTCTACAAGAAAAGTTCTTAATTCTTCAACCACCAAACTTTACATCTAGACATGTAGTATGTGATGCACATCACACAGCGTACAAGAGGTCCTTGTAGAGTTTATGTGGGTGAAACCTGCCCACTAGTATGTACTAGAATTGTAATTTTAAAAGCACAGTTATCGTTTAACATTGCAAAACAATAATTTCCTCTCATATCTCAGTCCCAATCCTCAAGGAAGATCTACAAAATATTTAGGTTTAAATACTATTTTACGATTTATTATAAAATAGTATAGAATAAATAAAGACACTGGTTTTATACTTATTACATTTCTCTCAACATCTCACCTCTGGCTGACTTGTCCCCATTCTGCAGATGCTTTGTCCCTGTTTCAATCTGACATCTCTGCTGCTACTGAAAGCTCTCTGGTAACACTTCTCCCTCAAATGGACTAGTTAATTAACATAATTACCGATTAATTTTTCTTTTGTTTGGTTACTTCAAAAAGACCTGCAGAACTTGGCTTGTTTCACAGAACAGTCCCATTCTGAGGGGATAGACAGTTCAGGGATGGGGTGAGGAGTGAGTAGCTCTGCAAGGGTGAAACAGTCCTTGTTCTGTTTTGCTGCTGGGACAAACATAGCAGCAGCCTGGGAGTAATGGTTTCCAGTGATATCTGCATCACGCTTGCTGAAATGCTTGCATACTGGAAAGCTTGACTGTGTTTTACATCAGTTAGACTACTAACACGTATCACCTGCCCTTACAAACCTTTCTTCTGCTACAAGCTGAACTACCAGAGCTGCAACCCTACTGCTGTAAAAGAAGTGAAAGAGCAAGGAAGTACAGACACCCTGCGCTCCATCAGGGGAGGCTGTCAGGGAGAAGGGAGCAGGAACCCCCAGCTGAGCAGCTGCCTACTTACTCTTCACTCCTACCTTGTTCAGGGAAACAAGGTGATGTATGTTTTGCAATATTGACACTCCCCCACACACATTATTTACCTAGTGAGTCATACAAAAGGCCTGAACTGTTAGATCGTGGGTACTACATTACACCAAGATATACAAAAGAGAGCCATGAAACTTTGCCAACCAAGAAGACCCAGTTCCTTCCAAGAAGTACTGACAGCCTTGGAGATGAGCTCTACCAACAGCAGCTTTCATACTTCATCTTCTGCCGCTATTTCTGCTGCTGTGCCATGAAGGCCAGATTAAATCTGAATTTATCTGAATGCTGTCCATCATCTCTTCTGTCTGTAGTGCTCTTTTTCAAACTCTTTGTGGTCATCTTAAGTTTCCTGACAACCACCTATGCTTCAACCCGTGATACGCACTGAAAAAAATGTATTTTCTATAACAAGCAATGGAAAAAGACATTGGTTAGGGGTTTCTTTGACAACCATCACCTCTCTTGAAATGGAAAGCTAAAGATACTCTCCAGAGCACCACCAGCAAAGACCACGTCGTGAGCAGGGTGACAGCTGGAATTCCTGTAGCAGTTCTATTTTGAAAATGTGTCTGATGGGAATGCCTCTGCAGCTGCCAGCAAGGGCTGCTGCTGACTAGGTTAGACACAAAACCCAAGAAAATGCAAAATAATATTTCAGAAAGGCAGAACTTCAAAAAACCCTTTCTTTGGATGATTTTCTGCTTCCAAGCACTGAAGACAGATGTTATTTTATTTGACTTGCTTCACTTACATTTGTTGTTATGAAATATTTCTGTTAGCGTACGATCATCAGAATCAGGTCCCTACTGTGTAATAGCCCCTACAAATACATGTGACCCCCGGTCCCTGTTGCACAAAGGTGACTCTTTAGGGCAAAAGAGATTTTAGGAGGGTGACTGAGTATTTAAAACAAATAAGCATTACTCTCTTTCCTCATAACAATCATAAATAGTAGCTTCTTTAATTTGTCCTACCTTGTTGTTGCTCATTGTTCCCATGCAAAGGTGCATATTTTGGGGAGAGGGTTCTCATCTTGCTGATGAACTCAGGGAGGGGTCTTTGCATACAGAGACAAATGGGAAACAAATGTGTGTATATGTATATATACACACCTCTGTATCTGACTGGAAAAAAGGCAAGTGGGTGGAAATGAAAGTACAACTGGTAAAGTGAAGCTTATGGGTCAAGACAGGAGAAGATAACAGAGAGGAGCAAAACTCTGAAGGGTGTTCAAGGTGAAGACAAGAAGCTTAAACGTTGTATGTTGAAATGAGAGAGACACATGAGGAAGGAGCGTGCCTAACGTGACAGGCAAGCAAACACACTGTAGAAACCACGCACCGTGAGGACTGCGCAAGGGCTCCATCAAGTCGATGGAGGCTTGAAGGTAAAGTTCAATGGCAGAGTTCTAGCTGGGCTCATAACCCTCAGTGCTGAAAACATTCATCCAGTTTCCCACATTCCTGTTCCTTGCTGCTGTCTCTTGCTTTGTATCGCCTCTGGTGCTTGTTGGACCTCACCATCAGAATACTCAACTCACTAGAAAGGCAGAAAACTAATCCAGCAACAAGAAGTGAAGACATGAAGGTTACAGGAATTAAGACAGGATGCTTGGATAAGGATTTAGGTAGCTTGGGCACAAACAAATATTTAAAAAATTAATTAATGCATGATTGGTGTACACCTTCAATAAGGACAGAAGACTTAAAGATCACTCCTAGCTTTTAGACTCCCATAATAAAGTTGACAGCAGTGATAGCAATAACTGCCGCTCAGTTTTGCCTCAAATTTCAGCAGTAGTAAAAGAGATTAAGAGGCCAGAAGGAGATCTTGAGTGACCTGATAAAAAGAGGATTAGTGGAAGCCATGATGAGTACAGGGAAAAGAAAGACGATCATGAGGCAGTGCAGGACTGTAACTTCAGCCCCTCAGCTGGAAACCAGAGGAGGACTGGGTCGTGAAACCACAACAGACAAGATTCCAACAGTATGGACTGCAGTGTTAAAACACAGCTGTGGGTGTTGTTTTAAAAATGAACCTTGTATATCTCGATCGACTATATTCCTACATCTGCAGGTAACCCGGAGCAAAGGAGACGTGCACCTGGATATCTGTTTACTACTTATCTTGAAACCTGAAAACACTAGCGTACATCAACGTTATTAGCTCTTTCTCAGTTGCTCATTCAGAGCAGGTTGTGAAGAACCTGAAGCCCAGAAACCAGCCTCAGCCTGCAACACCACCTTTCTGTCTGTTATTGCCAGATAGCGCTAAGCACGCAGTACTGCGTGGCCCTGGGATTTAAACAGAAGCCGCCAGCTACCAAGTGTAGCTCTGAGCTGGGGGCTGTCCCCCAAAGCAGTCCAGGTTCCAAACCCGGCAGTTTCCTCCAAGCTAGACCCCGCATACAGCGATGGGTACCCTGCAGCTTTTGGTAACCTGTATCCAGCAGTGCAGCAGACCTGAATAAAATTATAATCTAGAGACAATTGATACAAGTTATATGAAAATAAATGCTCTGGCCGACAGCTGTGCTTAGCTTCAAATTAATCACAACTCTTTAAAGCTGAATATTTCCGATAATTCTTTCCAGGGTATCAAGACCATCAGATCAGTTGAACTGCAAGCCTCAGGGTCTCTGCTGAGGAATTCCAGATTATGTCATGCAGCACGACTGCGGTGGGAGCGGGTGAAGAACAGCACCCTCTGCTTTCAGTCTCTATTTGATGTAAGATCACCCTGGGACTTCGCAGTGATGCATAAGCAGAATGACACTAGTAGAGAGGATTCAAATATTACGTATTTTTGAATAATCACTGACCCTGTACTCCCTAACTGCAGACAGGTTTCATGGTTTGTCTGACTGTACCAAAGAGGTCTGATTCCCCACAGGAGGGTCGCCCTACTACACCTTATCTGCTGTAAGTTTTTCTCGGTTTACTGTAGTGCTTTCAGAGGTTGTCCTTGTGTTGTGTTTTTTAAACACAGGTAACATCTTGGTTTCCCTTTGAATACATCTTATTTTCCCTTGTTCAAAGTCAGACAACACTCACCGCCCTTCTCAAAGAACGAAATGTCAGACTCTGCTAATCTGAACTGTCTCTGACGGGTCAGTCCCAGATGCTGCCCGGTGCCAAACTCGTGCTGGTGAGGAATGTGTGCTTCGTGAGTCAGCGAGCAGGGTGCACTTCAGACAGAAATGCACTTGACTGCAAGATATGGCTCAGAAAGGCCCAGCGTCCCTGGACCAGATCGCATCACTTCAGCCTTGAGAAATACCGGTATCGCAGTGAAAATCCCACTGAGATTTTAGGGGCCTGCCTAAGCAGCTTTGTGATTTTTTTTTTTTTTTTTTTTTTTTAGGAATGCTCAGCTCATGCCTTCTTCTATTTTCATTATTTGGACTGAGCTTGAACCTCAGCCTGCTGGCCTGCGTGGCAAAGTGAGAAAATAAGGCACAAAAGTAATGGGTGGTGAGGAGGAATTAAAGTGAGGGTTCAGTGGACCAAGCAATCTAATTTCTTGGACTTAAATCCCGTTTTGTCAGCTTGTCTGATATAATTGTCTGAAAAGTAACAAAGCCTGTGAGAAAGTAAGCGTTCTGCAGGATACAGGCAGGTCTCACCAAGTGATCATGGCATTTGTTAACTCTCTGGGTATCAAGTCCACACTCCTCCCCAGGTACCTCAAAAAGGGGAAAAGCGTATCAAGCGGGGTCTGTAGTATACGTGGCATCTACAGCAGGTCTCATTGATTGCTACTTCAAAATCAGGAAAAATAGCAGTCCGAAAGTAATGAAGAGGAACAGAAACTTTCTAGTATATTGACTCAAACTGCTGTTGCTGGAGGATCAGTTTGGAAAAAAAGGGTGATTTTTTCACTCTCCTTCAAAAATTTGGATTAATTCAGAACGAATCCTTTCAGTAATACATTCAGCTGACTTAAAACTAAGCCTCGTGTCTATTTTTGACAGAAAAAAGACAAAGCTAGATATTCTCAAAAGCTAATTTCAAGGATCTATAGAAAACTGGCACCACACAAACTAAGCACCATGCAAGAGCAAACACCACAAATGGAAGCTTTACACACGCGGATTTGGAGCTACAGCCTGCAGAAGCTTCTCACCCTTCATCACCCGGGGCTTTATACTCCTACTTGGGAAGACACTGGAGAAGCAGCACTACTGGAAGCAGCTCTTGGTGCTCGACAGCAGGGTCCTGTTGGTGCAGGTAGGTACTCCAGTGACACACGCCAGTGCAGCATGGCAGTGGCTAGCCTCAATTTTCACCTTGGCTTTCTGCTGTCACACCTGAAGGCATTTTACTCTGAAGATGAACCAGCTCACCCTACAGGTTCACTGCTAATTTTGGCATCTACTTCTGACCAGGCAGAAACTGTTCTTCAACAGGAGAGGGAGAAAATAAACACTTGCTTTCCAGGACACAAATTTGATTTTCCAGATGTCTTTGCTTCTCCCTTCTGACTTCCAGACTAGTATAACATTTCCTGTGGGAGTAAGCATAAAGTTCTAGCAGGTAGTAACATAACAGCTTAGCACGCACACTCCTCTGAGCCCTTCCTCACCTAGGGGTAATTTCTCAAGGTATCAGTTATCACTGATATGTTATTACCTGCTGCCACCACGGACACAGGCTCATTGCACTCTTTGAGAAAAACTAACTCATAAGAAGTATATGTTTGGGTTAGTTTTTTGAGGTTTACTTCTTTCTGATTTGGACCGTACTCATGCTGCCTAAGCATTTGTACAGCTCCCCTTGCTGCTAAAAGCAACCATTACCATTGCAATGGTATGGGCACCATCACTCATGTGAAAGAGGTGCTTAAAATCCCTGAAGGCTTCACTGACCAACACTCTCTGTGTATACACGGCCATGGGAAAAACGGTGCCTTTTTCAAGGTGCCATTTTCAAACGTCCATACAACCCTCACTCTGTAAAGGTAACAGAGGAAAGGCAATGTAACTGTACCATGAAAAAATGCCCCCCAACAACCCAAAAACCCCAAACCATGGGTAGAGCTGAGGTTGCACAGCCACAGGGTGACCTTGCCACAGCATTGCTGCTGCACTGACTGCTTACTGCCTCATTAAATAGATATTCACTGCAGAGTCCCAAGCCTCTATTTATTGTGCGCTACCCAGCTTTTGCACCAGGTGCAATATTAGCCATTTATTTCTGAAAATTTGACGAACATTTTACTACAGCATCTGAGTGCTTTCCTTCTCAGTAACTCCGAGTTGAGCAGATACCATTATCCCATTTTGCAGTGATTACACGAAGCAGAGGAAGATGAAGGATAAAACTGCTGAGAGTACACTAACTTTTGGATTCCTGACTGGAGATTCTGAGCATCTCACTTGTCAGGGAAGTTTTCATTTTGTAAAGCATTTGCATGTCCAAAATATACATCCCAGGGACTGCTGTGCCTTCTATGAGTGCCCAGTATCTCTGTAACGTGGGTTTAAATCTGGACATTGAGAAACAGCTTGGTTTTGAGACAGTTGCCTGGAATTACACAACTGTAGCTGCATAACAACAATTACATCGCATATACAGAAATATTAAAACTAGATCTTCCAACTCAGCTCTTCCCATTGTGAAACAAGATTAATCATACTAATTTGATAGATTCTTCCTTCAGTCTGAGCCTCTGCTGTAGCCGTACTATCGGCCCTCACATTCCATGAACCTACAGCTATCTGTACACTCCACCACTCTGCTCTCCTCATGGGAGATAGCTGCAAGAGTCCCAGTAGGCAGGACAGAAAGCTGGAGGCTGTCAATGCACATTTTGCTTTGGGCAGCTGGGCATCGGGTTCACTCTCACCTGCCTCATGGGCAGTAATAGAGGTTGACATAAAAGGGGGAGAGAGAGAGGGAGTTCCTCTCATCAGAGCAGATAAAAGTAAATTGCACCATACAAATGAACTTCTCTTTGGATGGCGAACAGAAAAGTGCCTCTAGGTAACAATGTTCCTCATTAGACCCTATACCCATGGCAGATTGGCATTAGCCCCTGTATCTAGAGATGCTGATCATAAAAGCGAAGAACCTCAGATTACTTTCACAGAATCATCAGGTTGGAAGAGACGTTTAAGATCATGAAGTCCAACCGTTCACCCTGCACTGCCAGGGTCCCTAAACCAAGTCCCTCAGCACCACATCCACACGGCTTTGAAACACTTCCAAGGATGAGGAGTCCACCACCTCCCTGGGCAGCCTGTTCCAATGCTTCACAACCCTCGCTGTAAAGAAATGTTTCCTAATATCCAACCTAAATCTCCCCTGGCACAGCTTGAGGCAGTTTCCTCTCCTATTACTTGTTACATGGCGGAAGAGAATGACCCCAATGTCACTACAACCTCCTTTCAGGTAGTTGTAGAGAGCGATGAGGTCCCTCCTGAGTCTCCTTTTCTCCAGACTAAACCACCCCAGGTCCCTCAGCCGCTCCTCATAAGACTTGTGCTCTAGACCCTTCCCCAGCTTTGTTGCCCTTCTCTGGACACACTCCAGCACCTCAACGTCCTTCTTGTAGTGAGGGGCCCAAAACTGGACACAGTACTCAAGGTGTGGCCTCACCAGTGCCCAGTACAGGGGGGCAATCACTGCCCTGCTCCTGCTTGCCACACTATTGCTGATACAAGCCAGGATGCCGCTGGCCTTCTTGGCCACCTGGGCACACTGCTGGCTCATATTCAGCCAACAGTCAACCAGCACCCCCAGGCCCTTTTCCTCTGGGCAGCTCTCCAGCCACTCCTCCCCAAGCCTGTAACGTTGCAGGGGGTTGTTGTGGCCCAAGGGCAGGACCCGGCACTCGGCCTTGTTGAACCTCATACTACTGGCCTCGGCCCATTGATCCAGCCTGTCCAGAGCCCTCTGTAGAGCCTCCCTACCCTTAAGCAGATCAACACTCCTGCCTAACTTGGTGCTGTCTGCAAACTTGCTGAGGGTGCGCTTGAGCCCCTCATCCAGATCATGGGTAAAGATGTTGAAGAGGACAGGCCCCAATACTGAGCTCTGGGGGACACCACTGGTAACTGGCCGACAACTGGACTTAACTCCATTCACCACCACTCTCTGGGCGAGGCCACCCAGACAGATCTTTATGCAGCAGAGAGTACACCCATCCAGGCCACAGGCAGCCAGTTTCTGCAGGAGAATGCTGCGGGAAACGGTGTCAACGGCCTTACCAAAGCCCAGGTAGACAACATCCACAGCTCTTCCCTCATCCACTAAGCGGGTCACCTTGTCATAGAAGGAGATCAAGGTGGTCAAGCAGGACCTGCTCTTCATAAATCCACGTTGACTGGCCCTGATCACCTGACTATCCTGTACGCGCCATGTGATGGCACTCAGGATGATCTGCTCCATCAGCCTTCCCTGGCACTGAGGTCAGACTGACGGGTCTGTAGTTCCCTGGGTCCTCCTTCCAGCCCTTCTTGTAGATGGGCATCACACTGGCTAACCACCAGTCAACTGGTACCTCCCCCGTTAGCCAGGACTGCTGGTAAATAATGGAAAGTGGCTTGGAGAGCACTTCTACCAGCAACCCTAGAATTCTTGGTTGGATCCTGTCTGGTCCCATCTTGTGCACATCTAAGCGGTGCAATAGTTTGCTTACTGTTCACTCTTGGATTGTGGGGCCTTCACTCCGCTCCTCATCTGTGTCTCATGCTTCAAGGAGCTCAGCACTCTGAGAACAACTGGTCTTACCATTAAAGATTGAGGCAAAGAAGGCATTCCGTACTTCAGCCTTCTCCTTGTCCTGGGTCACTGTATTTCCCCCTGCATCCAGCAAAGGATGAAGATTCTCCTTAGCCCTCCTTTTGCTGTTGATGTATTTATAGAAACATTTTTTGTTGTCCCTTATGGCGGTGGCCAGACTAAGTTCAAACTGGGCTTTAGCCTTTCTAATCTCCCTGCACAGCCTCACAAGAACCTTATAGTCTTCCTGAGTGGCCTGACTCTTCTTCCATAGGCCACAGACTTTCTTTTTCTTCCTGAGCTCCAGCCAGAGCTCTCTCTTCAGCCAGGCTGGTCTTCTTCCCCGCCAGCTCATCTTACAGCACACGGGGACAGCCTGCTCCTGAACTTTAAAGATTTCCCTCTTAAGGAATGTCCAGCCTTCCTGGACTCCTTTGCCCTTCAGGGCTGCCTCCCAGGTATCCTGTCAACCAGCTTGTTTAGTTATCTGCTTGTTTAGATTAATAGCATCTCTCGTATCACCTGAGGGTTAAAAACAAAAATACTCTCAGAAAACTGAGGAACACTAAATGTACATTTTCAAGTACTTTTCTATTGTCTTAAATTAACAACTAAAAATATACTATTTCTTGAATTCCTCATACCCATTGTCATTCTTTGCACTTTCCACAATGAAGATCTTGCATGTTTTGTAACATTAATTCAAGGCATGATAAGCAATGCCAGTGTAATCTTGGAGCAGTTGCTCATCAGCTTTTAGGCCAAGCTCATAATTATTAAATACCAAAAGTCTTCTAAGATTTAAAACAATTTTAAAAGAAACAGAAACAGCTCTTTGTAATTTATTCTGGAAAGAAAGATGAAAGTCTGACCTCAGCATGTTAAATTTACTTTTGCATCTTCTAAAACACAAAAACAGATCTCCCAGAAGTGCTTTGGCATGAATAAGGTGGTTTTTTCATGAGTTTTGTTCCCCTGAGATTATTATCTCATTTTAAAAATAAATACGAGTAAAGCCAACAAAACAAATCACTATTATAACATGACAGGAAAGGAAAACATGGTTCTCTGCTACAAGGAACATGCACGGTTTCTCTGGGAAAAAAGCTACTGACTTAAGGAAGATTAAATAGTTTTCTGGAGGTGAAAGAACACTTAAAAGCGGTTGCAAAAGTCAGCGCTAAGGTGCACCTTACCCAGTATCTTGTCTCCTTAAGCATTAGTCCAGATCACGCTGCAAGAACAGTGCAGGAACATGTTGTACTTCTGCCAACATCCTCTCTGCCTCCAGCCTTTTTCAGGGACTCGCTGGGATGGATGTGGCCTCTTTGCTATTAGTAGCCCTTAACACATTTCCATGAACTTGTCAATTCTCCTTCTGAGCCACAGGAACTTTGAGCAGTCACAACATCCTTTAGGCAAAGAGTCTAACCACTCAGTTACTCATTCTATGAAAATCCACTTCATTTCATTAGTTACTGCGTTTAGCCTGACTCCTGCTACCTTCATGTGATGTCCTGTAGTTTTTACGAAAAGAGACAGTGAACACAACCCCTACTCGTCGCTTCCACACCATTCACAGCTGTGAACTTTATCACGTTCTCCTCTGCTGCCACTTCTTCCCTGATTTCTGTCTGCGAAACTGTCCTTCCCGCTCCAGAGCCATGGGTAGGCACGCCATGGTGGCCTGCTGCACAGCAAAGCTTGGCTGGGCAGGTTCTCAAAGCGTGGCTACACTGCACCTGGCGTGGTGGGTGTCACTTTTTTCTTTTACAACTGGCCCTTTAAAGGATGAGTTTACCAGGACTGCCTCGTCCTAATTACAGTATTCCATTAGCACAAATAACAGAGCTTTATCTTGCAGTAATCGAAGGACCAGCAGCCTGAGCTTCGTGAAGGATTACGGACTTCAGCCTGTGAGAACAGGTTGTATCTGTCAACCCAGAGTCCTCCTTCTAGACATCCAAGCTCCATGACCAACGTCAGTCACAACAAGGCCCCTCTTCTTACAGCACCCTGAGTTACTGATTTTCCACAGCTGCTCCTGTGTCTTTTTCAAACCCTAAACAAATTCAGGACAGAGAAAGTACAAGGGCTTTTCCTGTCAAATTTTGGGCCCAGCCTCGTTTCCCCCTCATAGCATTCCTCATGGTCAAGTTCCAAGCACAGCATTCATCTACATAAATATATGTATCTACATGAAACCTAATCACTCAAAATTCCTCTCCCAGTTGGTAGAGATCCAGTCAATAGCATCTCTAGAGAATTTTCTTCTTTCAAAGGAGCCAGAATAGCTCAGAGGAAAACACAAAGTACCTACTTTTTGCTAGCAGTCAATAAAACACAATACAAGAACAGAAGACAAGTAGCTCAGGTGCAAACATTTACACTGAAGTTAGACATCTAACATCAAAAAAAGATTGTATATGCTTTTAAAATAATGGAAATTTTATCCAGATAAAAGGATATATTCATTCAACAAATAGCAATTTTAACAATTCCTACATATTTTCAAAGTTACTAAACATAAAACTGCTTATGATTATAAATGTTCTACTCAGTAAAACAAAACCTAAATCATTAAACCAGAAGGCTTTTGCTTTCAGAAGAGATTTAGAAAATAATTGAGTGCTATAAAAAACTGCAACTATTCTGCAACTCATTTAGAAAGACACAAACAAGAGTAATTTTATTTAAGCCAAGTAATCTAATTTCTTTTTGATCCTGTTGTATTTAGTATCTCTAAAGGACAAAGAACAAAGCTCCTCAGGTCTCCTGGATGTTCTCCCCCACCATCTCAGTCAAAAGAAATTAGAAATGGAAGAGGTCTTCTAGTTCACTGAACTCTGCACTTGCCAAATGCCTCTCTGAGCTGTATTTCGTAATGTTTGTTACATTCTAGTTTGAAGCATCCCAAAACACTGGGATGCTGTTGCATTGTTTGTTAGAAATCACAGTGAGGAAGGTTTTCCTCATATTCAGCTCGTAATTTCTTTAGATTCACCCAACCATCCCTTATTGGAGCTTTTTTATGCTCCCAGATTGTTTCCCCACTTGCTTATATTCATAACTTTCAAATATGATTGTATCAAAGCATATCCCTTGAAAATAGCACGCACTCAAAGAGATCATCTACAGTCATACAGCTCTTCTATCAGGTTGCTTCAGGCTCAGGTGCCAACTGCTCTCATCATTGCAGCTGACAGGGATCCCGGCAGAGCTGCGCTGTGCACCGAGAGAGAGGAGCCCTTCCCAGGCAAGGCTGCATCACAGGTAAGAAATCCTACCAACAGCTAAGCCAGGGAGAGAGTTTTGGCTCATGTTAATCTTATGTTACCAGTAGTACCAGAAACAGGATGGGTTCAGGTACCACCACAGAGTCTTCATCTGCAGCAAGAACATACTTGTTTTCTGGGTGGTTTTTTTGCATGCTGGCAACCAATACTAGAGGCCAAGCCTGACTCATTGCCACCTTCTCCAGCTGCTAGGGCAGCCACCATGGCTTCTTTCCACAAATCATAGAATCATCGAATGGTTTCGGTGGAAAAGATCTTTAAGATCATCAGATCCAACCCCTAACCCAGCACTGCCAAGTCCATCACTAAACCATGTCCCTAAGTGCCACATCTACACATCTTTTAAATACCTTCAGGGATGGGGACTCAGTCACTTTGCTGGGCAGCCTGTTCCAATGCTTGACAACCCTTTAGGTGAAGAAATGTTTCCTAATACCCAATCTAAACCTCCCCTGGAACAACTTGAGGCCATTTCCTTTTGTCCTGTCACTTGTTACTGGGGAGAGGAGACTGACCCCACCTCACTACAACTTCCTTTCAGGTAGTTGTAGGGGGTGATAAGGTCTCCACTCAGCCTCTTTTCTACAGGCTAAACATCCCCAACTTCCCATGCAGATGGAAACATCCTGAGTAGCAAAGACATTCAGGAGTTACTGCCATGCTCCAAGCTACCAGCAGGTACCCGACAGAGCAAGGTCACTCATATTGCAGTATCTGGTAGATTTTTTCACATCAAATCTTTGTAATTTGCCTAACAAGTTTTTGTATTAAAACCTGTAGATAAAATTCTCTCACCTCCTTATGTGTTTCCTTCTGGGAAAGCGTTATGAAACTGGCCTGAGAAATCTAATGGTATTCATTCTGCCATTCAGCTTCATTCTCCCTATTTTCCCTTTAGCTCCTCTCACAAAGCTTTTCATATTCTCATGCAATTTTATGGATGTTTGTTTCATTATGTCTTCTGAGTACAATCACTGGCCTCAGCCCCACAAACTAGGTGCAATTTACCCGTAATTAAAGTCATTCCTCACCTGTAAGGTTCCATACATGGCAGTGGAAAGGAGATTAACGTTAGTTGGAACTGCCTGAAATGTAAACTATGCTCTGTGCTGCCCCACCACATGTTCTCGGACTGCTTCAAATACCTTCAGCAATCTAGTCTGCTACTGGGGGATCTACTGTGATCATTTTTGCCGAACAGGGATGCAGGTGCCATTGAATAGCTGCTAAAGAAAGAAGGCAGATTGCACTCCTTGATTTTTTTATCTATTTCTAAAAGTTTGCAATATTGCTAGCACAGACTAGACTCCAGTGAGGACGCATGGACCTTTGCCTCTCAGTAGTGCTAAGTGCACGCGAGCACAGAAGGCCAGTGCAAGCAAACAAGATGGACAAGAGAGTTTGCTCATTCGAGGAAATCTGTAGCATGGACATGGGTGCAACTGTAGATGAACAAATGTATTTGAGCAGGAAGGCTGAGAAGTTCTGTGGACAAGGGTTGGGAAAAGGAGACAAGCATGAACTTTCTTAAGAATCTGAAGGGAGGAAGGGGAGAACGTGTGACTGGAGAGGGGTAGTGCAAGGAGCTGCCAGGTAGCTGGGATCAGCGGTGCTGTGGGAGGAGAAAGTGGCCAATGCACTCACCATCAACTCATGCAGAAAGACCTACAAGGAGTCCTGAAATATTTACTTTGTTACAGCTTCCAACTAACATCAAACAAAGCATCCGACTAGAACAGGCTGTTCTCTTGACAGCTCCCTGTGCCACCCCAGCCTAAGACTTTGCTGGTTTCACATATGTGAGGGTTTTTGTTTTAATAATCATATAAGAGGATTTCAGATATTTTTCCCCTGGTGCTTTCACCCTATTTAGCATTGTGAAAATCTCCTCCACTTTGTAGTTTGGCTCTGCCTAGGGTTTGTATTTTGCACACTCTGATTGAATGAGAGCACTAATCCAACAGAGGGGTTGCCCATAAAAATCTGTTCAAGACCTTTGTTGCATTGTTATCAAGAAAAAAAAGAAAATCTTCTCACAGAGATGGGGGTTGACTTTATTAGGCCAAGGTTTATTTAAAATTAAAATATTGTACGATATTATCAAGCTAAATCCAATAGTGACAAAAACTGTGATCCTGAAAGTTCATAGAGAGAGGCACCTTACTTCTTTTGATTTTCAGACGTTCCAGAGGGACGGTCCCACCTCAGTGCATGCCCAGAACTGTTTCAGTCTCAGCATGGCTGAACAGCTCAGCACTGCATCCTGAGCAGGCTCCAGAATCTCCACAAGTCCCCTGAGGGGCTCAGTCTGAAGGGTGTTTTCAGAGGACCCAAGATTAGATGCCCTACCAAGTGCACTGATGGCAGAAACTTACTTTTAAAATAGAGCCAAAGAAAGCCAGCACACTTCGCACCTACCGCTTTTATTTAATAGCGCGGCAGTTAGAACAGACACCCAGGAAGGAGATGGACCAAGGCTCAGTCCCCTACATGAGCCTGAGGCAGTTATAAGCAGCCTCTTAGGGGCACCTAGCATAAGGTTAATCCGGGAGCAAGCCCTCTCCACTCCTACTAAAGCACAAAGGAAATCAGGATGCCAACAGGCCGGACAGAAAAGCTCCCCGTTCTTGGCTACCTGGGGGCAAGTCTTACCTTCTCCTCCCAGATGCGTCTCTACACTTCTCCAGATCCACAGCACTGCTCACCATGGTGCGTACCAAAATTCGCTTAGTTTCATAACATGTTTCTGGGTTTTAAGGACAAGGTTTAGTGGTGGGCTTGACAGTCTTAGGTTTATGGTTGGACTCAACGATCTTACAGGTCTTTTCCAATGTAAGTGATTCCATGATTTCTTTAAGGACTGTTTCAATTTGAGCAAAAGACATCACCTCGGAGCCAAAGTGTGCATTCAGGCCTCCCCAATTCTACATGAGTGACCAGCCCAGCAAACTAGGATCCCTTCTTGGTTCTCATTCTGTACTCATGCATCTTAAATTCCCATCAGCACAGTACACTAGCTTCCTCAGGGTGGGTATAAAGTATTTCCTACTAAGTTTACTGCATCATGCTGAAGGCATTTTACTGAGAAGTACTTAGCATCCATATATAACATCTTTCTAGAAACTACATTTCAGGGAATGCAATTGAACACACGTGGTTTTGACCTTATTCGATCAGAACATGGACTCCAGACTTTGCATCTCATTCATTCACAGTGATGGTGAAAAAGTATTAAATCCAAGTAGAAATAGGTAAAGCTTAAAGAAAAGGGCAACCCACAGTCAAACCCTGTAACTAATAATTGTTCTGACACAATAATTACTGTTACCTAAAAACCTGGATAATTAAGTGGCCACAGGCAACTCCAGAACTTCTCAGCAGTATCTGAACTTCACTCTAATTGGATATTTTGAAGAAACAAAGATAGGGTTTTTTATTAAGTTTGAAAAACATGCATCTTAACTAAATGGATTTTCTATTTAATTAATTTCCAAAGTTGTAACTCATATTTTCTACTTCAGATCTTAAGGATTAATGTTCTATGAATGCAGATAGTATCGCACAGCATTAAAGTCATATTTCCTCTTCTTAGCAGAAACAAAAGAAGTTTGCAAAATACATAGCTATTGTTCTACTTGAAAGTTGAATGATTAAGCCTCAACTTTACACACAAAAGGCTCATAATGCCACCAAAGAAGCAGGTTGCCTAACCACACTTGATTCAATCTCTCCTTCACACAAGCAGGAATCCTGTAGCTAAGCTGATTTTGTGTAGATAATTGGTAAATATGCTTTGCCATGTCGACATTCAAAATGCTGAAAGCTATTTCAGGTAGTGTGCTGAAAATGCCGATAAATCTATGAAAACAAACATTCTGCAACATAAATGGTTAAAACCTTTAAATTTTTTCACCACATGTTGTCCTATGAATTCCAACCAGATTACTAGATCTAAAAACTCTTTCTTAATATTTGCTTTTACCACAAAAATAGGGAAAAAAAGCCCAAACCCATAAAGACATTAGAGAAAAAGCAAACAGCTTTCCAACAGGAACCTCAAAACAATACGGAGGCTTTAAGCAGTGCAGCACTGGCCTCCTAACAATAGGATTTATTGTATCTATTTTCTACTGCCACATCTTCCTCACCGCATGACAACTGACTGTTTCAAATGGTAAGACAGGTACAGATTCCCTGGCTCCCTTCCCAGTCTGTTCCTCTGCTTCAGGGCTTCTCCCCTTCTCCGCTACCCACTTAGAACTCACATACAGCAGCACTGTTAACCCATTTCAAGAAGTTTGGAAAGAAAGTTTGCTATCTGCACCTGGAACTCTCATTGCTTTCTCTATTTCTAGCTTCTTCCCCAAATCGCATTTAGATCCCACATTTCACTCACAAGGAGCATCCTCAGCTGAGGAGCCCTTTATTTTCCACAAGGCTTTAAAAACTCCTATCATCAGCTACTCCAAAGAAAACTCAAAGGAAGAAGGTTTGGAGTTGAGGAAGCAGCTGCCAGGCACTTAAGGAGAGAGGCTATTAAGAAAGTAGAAAATGATGAGAATCAAACATCAAGTTTTTAATTTGTTACATGTACTTGTGCTTACAAACTATCCAGTTGAAGAACTGTAGGTTAGGGTTTTCTCCCACCCTAGACAAAATTGGCAACGTCACACATCAAAACACAGCAAGGATTTCTGTACTGCCAGCTCTGCCTCTGTCTATTCCTCTATTTTACACACCCCTAACCCCCCAGAAGGTATTTTTCCCTGCTGTTCTAGAGCCCTCCTACTGTAACATTTGGCTGAACAGCTTCACACCCATCTTGCTTCTCAGTCCATCTCTCTCCCTCTTTGTCTTGGCAAGCAGATGATTAATACCTTTCAAAAGCTGCAGTGCTCCCCAAGCCTCCTCTTCCTGTGAGAATGAAGGATTCTAGCAGAAAAGTGAGGTAACTTCTTCTGCCACCTGTGGTATACTTGCTTGGAGAAGACTTTTGATTGGGATGCAAAGCACCTTCCCCATTTTATCCTCCCACCCAAATTTGCTAAAAAGTTGCAGCTGTCTCAGCAGAAATGCAATCTCACCCCCAAAGTCGTAAGAGCATGGCATCAGCTGGACCCTCTCTTCCCAGCTCCCAGCCGTGTGCACACAAGTTTCACTCTGTTTCACATGTCCTTGCTGGACCCACAGCTAGCTGGCCCTGTTAAAGCATCTCTAAATACCACTCCCACAGTGGAGAGTATTTCCCCTCCTAAAACATACTATTAAGAAGACATGGCTGCTGCTGTGGGAAACTGGCTTTGCGACCAGCAGAATCGTAGCAGCCAGGAGCAAGCAACAGAGGACCTGGTGAGGGCAAGAAGAGAACTCACCTCAGAGAAGCTCCCTCCGCCCAGTTCAGCTGCCGTAGCAACCTCTGCTGGCAGAAGGCTGCACTGGAGCCTCTGCTGTAAGAATAGGCTCATGCACCCAAACCACCTTCATACTAACAAAGGAGAAACATTACATTTTAATTTCTTCATATTTGTCTTCCCAATATTTGACCTTTTCAGCAGAAAGTATTGTCACACTGCTCTCCCCGCAGGCACTAGGGCTGGAAAGTCTCTAATAACAGCAGCAACTGGGCTACAACAATACACTGTAAGGAAAACACCCACGTTTCCGCCCAGCTGCAATTCAATCCAGAGAGCAATGCTGCTGCAGAGCTAGCAGGGGAATCACACTGTCCTAGTGGGTGGCTTCAGGAAAGATGACAGTAACTGCCTCAAATAGGTGTGATAGCTGTCTGCCACCTTCCCCAAATTTTCCCAATCAGCTATTGTGTGAAAACAGTGGAAGGATCTCTCCCCCTTCCATGCCACAACTTCTCCTACAAGTAGTCATTTTAGAGCAGCTGTTATTGAACATAACTACTCTAAAACCTCTGGAAGTCTTTGTAGCCTCCAGCAGATGATGAATACAAAGACATCCTGTCACAGCTGCTTCCTCCATCACTGCAAGATGATGGCTTGAAAAGAAGCTTGCATTTATGTTGTCCATACTCTAACAAGTATGTAACTAAGTGACGGTTTCCATAAGCTTTTTTTACACACACAAAAATGACAAAATAACCCCCAAAGGATTCTAAGGACAACAAAAAATTATTTCAAAATACTACTCTCTAGCGCATGAAGCACTAATTGATGGTTTGCAGTGCTCTGCAGGAGTGGTATCAAAACTTTAGTCTGCATGGATAGGATTTACTGTGATTTTTAGTTTTGTAATTGGTGTTTAAAACAGCCAGGACCAATAGCAAACTCCTGAAGAAAACCTGCCTTAAGTATCCCAGATCTCTCATGAGTATGACAGTAATAAAATCACATTCTCAGGAAGGCTAGGCCAAACTGCTTGTTACAGCAGAGGAGTAGAAACTTGTGATGTACCTTGTAAGCTTCATAAGCACAGATTTAAACAAAAAAAAAAGTTTTTAAGGTGCTATATATGATTGCCATATACAAAACGTACTACCTAGGCAACAAAGCCTATAAGGGTATGACAAGAAAGAAGAGCTTGATGCACTGAGAATGTGTAGATGGCATGAACAGCCCCTGGAAAGAGAAACAGCTTTCCTTTAGAGCTCAGCCAGCCAACCTATGCCACAAATGTGGAAGAGCACGATGGCCATTTTACACAGCGTTAAAGGAAATTCTGGGAGATGGGAAGTCCAGGGTCTGCATCAGCAAGAAGTGTGAATTAAACATCCCACAAAAACCCCTCCAAAATAAACTTCTCAAAGATCTACTTTTCCAAAGTCTGTACTTTATTTTACAAAAGGACTTACAAACCAACAAAAAAGGAAAAAGCAAATCTGTGCATAAAGCAGGTATTTTACCTGTCATATTTTCATCTTTGTCACTCTGTAGGACCCACATAACCTACAGTTTCCTGAGCCACCTCAGATACACACTATTAAGAACTCTATTCTGTGCTTCTTGGCATTTTTATAGATACAGTTTATGATCTTTGTCCCTATATTATAATTAAGTCCATGCAGATCACACCCTTTTGCCACCTGTAAATCCCTGCTGCCTCTAGCGGTGCACCTTCTGCCCGTCTCACTCCCAACACTTCCGCCACTGCGAGCGGGGCGACGGCACTACCTTTCCCTATGAATCGGTTGGCAAATCAAGGCTTGTCCAGACATGAAGCCCTTACGCTCACAGGAGCTGCACCAGGAAGGGAAGGAGCAGATATTCCAGCTCTGCCTGTCAAGTCTGCATTTCAAAGGTTGTGCCTGGGTGTGGGAAAGAACAAAGAGGGTCTGTCAGTCCACATGCAAAACTTCACGCTTTTTTGCCCCAACTACTGGGCTGTAGCTCAGGGCCTGAATACACGTCCCCACTCGCCCCTTCCCACTAAGTTATTACCAGTTTCACTCAGTGACACAAGCTCCTCTTCTCTTCCATCCTATCTGTCAAACTATGTACGTGTCTTACAAGACACAATTTTAAAAATTAAATACCCAGTGCTCTGAAAGAGGGAGGGCATCCAAACCAGGCCAGGCTCCTGCCTTAAGGAAAGAGGGCTCAGGAGCAGCAAGTGTAATTTCTTGATTACTTTTCTCAAAAAGGGATGACTGGTATTAATTTGTGGGGTCTTCTCAATGGATAGAGGTTTCTTAAGGCTAGAGTCTACTTTCACGTGGATGGAAGGATTCCTTAGCCCGAAATGAGTCTCCTGCTGTTCTCAACAGGAATGTTACACTTTCCCAAATCCAAATCTCTTTCACCAGCTGTAATGGCACACCTCTGAGTCACAGCCATGACTCAGATTTTAGGCAGCGCATGCTTTGTGGGTATACATCTATTCCCTTCAATTTGTGGCTACAGTAAGGCTGAGATTCACCATTACCAGTACACTAAAACATGTGGAAGCAGACACCCACTTGGGGGAAGGGAGAGAGAATTTCTCCTGGAATTGTTGAGGTGAGGCTAGAGGTGAGAGGCACATGACTCATTTTCATGGTTCACATGGCAGTCAGGCAGAACATACGTGCAAGTCCAAAAAGATTGTTCTGAAAGCCGTATTTCCAAGTCTGAGTCCCCAGATGGTGAGATGGCCCCTAAACTTAAATGTTCACATACTCATTCATTACCAGTAAATAGACTACTAGCTGTCACTTTAGTCTATTATGTTCATCAACAGAGAGGATGAAATTTGCATAGAGAATTCTGGCCACTGCTTCTTTACTTCTGCACTGAGAAGGAGATGGCTCATCTCTAATGCACCAATGCACTGGCTGGAACCCATACCCACAGCCACAACCCCAGCTCCCACAGGAATACTTTCATGACTAAGTTACAGATCCCTTGTCCCAATTACTGTTTCTTAGTCCCTTGAATATTGCAATGAAAAATATACAAAAAGTCTTGGGAAGCAGGTAAGAGTTCATCCCTTTTAGCTGATTTACCTTCAAGACAATTTAAGTCTGTACACATCCAAGAGAGGCAATGAGCCCTGTTTGCCATATTGGTTAAGACTGGGGCACTCTCTTGGCCAAGGAAAGAACGAAGACAGACTCATCAGTAAGGCCAGGCCTCCTGTTTCTTGAATGCCCACTGGCATCAGGGCTTATTGCCCTCTCTTTAAAACAGACCTAAACCCTGAAGAGAATGTGTGATGAGCTAGATCCTGCGCACACAGACACTGCAGATCAACTTCTGAAGCATAAGTCCCGTTAAGGGACCATTCACACCCTTCCATCGACAGTTTCCTCTTGATTAGTTCTAGGCAGCAACTCAACTCAATCTGTATCACTGCTCTGCACCTGGCACTGCTTAAAACAAGTCCCATAAAACATTCTGAACTGGATTCAAATATACAGATGACTACATAATACAATGAGCTTCAGATAGATTTTTCTAATTCTCTTAAAACTCAAGTTTTGCAACCATGAATTCTATTATGCTGGTGGATGGAAAGAAGGAAGGAAAATGGACCCATGTGCTGAGTTTTTAAGAAAGCAGCCCACGTACATCTTAAGAAACTAAACTGAAACTTTCCAACGTAATAGGAAAGACTACCTGAGTTGCTCTTTTTATCATATATTATAGACGATATAAACAACACTAAAAGACAGGCAACAGCTACCTGCTCTAACCACTCCTCTTTAGTAACTGTTGGCAACTACACTGCTACTGTTCACAGCTGCTGGAAAAAGACAGCTTGACACACATCAGAACCCCCAGCTTCCACCGAAAGGTGATAATGACAGTGTTTTCATTCAATGATCATGCCAAGAACAAGGCCTCTTTCAGATGAAAGCACACCCAGCAATCTCGTTATGTATCCACTGCTCCTGACACACTAACATAACAAACATTTGGTTGGATAAGAGTCATACTGAAAGAATTGATGCTCTGTCCCTACAGACACTGGGAAGTGTTTCATCCATCCTATTTTACTTTATGTAGTCCCAAAATATATGAGTTTCTGTTCATGTTATGTAACACTACATGAGAGGAGAGCAATACTCATAGAAACAGCAGTGTATGATTTTACTTATCTCAGTGGAAGAGTGAAAGGAAGGACATGCAAAGTTGGTATAGCCCTCTCCGGTACAGAATACCAAAGGAGATCTCTGGCTAGTCCAAAAGGTCTAGAAAGGCTTCATATACAGTGAAGTTCACCAGGGGGTCAAGTATGAAGTTTTTACTTGATAATAAACTAGCAATGCACTCACCCATTACTTTACCCAGCTGAGCAGGAGGAACTTACTACGGTGTTAATGCAAGCTGTTCGTTACTCCAGTCAAAGCAACCAAACAAGTGAGCAGTTCTGCTTAAATCACCATGAATAGCTTTCAGTCACAAGGGACATAAAGAGGGTGTAGGAATGAATGGTGGAAGTAATTCCCCAAACTACTAGAACTGTTTTAGAAGTGACTAACAGTACCATTGGACTTGCTTCGTACTATGTCTCAGGCTGAGAAGAGTCCTTTACTTCTCAGATGCATATGCAAGACCGGACTTACTTGGGGAGACTAAGGGAACTTTCAAGTCTTGTGCTGCATGCTCCTGGGCCAGTTGATGGGGGCAGCACCAACCCATGGCTATGCCAAATGCATTGCTGCTTTGACTACTCTAGCCCGCTTCTTCCTCAAAGTAATCATTAACACTGAACTAAATAGTAATCTTGTTAATTAACTTGCATGTTTAAAATCTCAAAAATAAAGAACACAAAAATACAACTCCCATACTTCTACAAGGGCGGGCAACTGGCCAGCCTCCTCATCTACCTCTTTCCTTTTACTGGCTGTTATTTTCTTCCCTTATTAATGCAATTGTGAATTCCACAGAATGGAGACAATAAGAAATGCACATCCACACTGCATGTCTGATTACTTTCACCAGACACACACAGACATACTTGTGTTTAGCAAAGTCTTGCATTGTTTTAAAATTATTATATCCAACGATGGTTTGATCCTTCCGCTTTTTTTGCCTGACAACTTGCAAAAACTTGGTTTTGCTATCAGCTAGGAAGTGCAGTGCAACTTACTGTAAGCAAGTCAGGAGAACTTCAGATTTTTAAAACGAGAAAATACTCAGTGCAAGAACAACTGCTTCTGGAGAATGTTTTCATAGACTGTAATACCTTGGATTAATTAGGTACTTACCATATTTGTAAAGAACGGACAGTCCTGATATATTTGCCCTAGGGCACCCAGAATTTCTTCTCCAAAAGAACCAGTACTATATTGTAAGACTTGCTTTTAAAATAAACTTTTTTTAAGGCTAAGAAATGGTTTTCTAAGCATAGCTGAAAGATATCAGCTTCTAAAATGTATTTCTCTTTTGACCAATTTCTGTACTCTGCTCCCTATCTGGAAAAGTGATGTACTCATTGAAAGGCTCCTTAGAAAGTACTAATACTCTCTTGCTTTGAGAACTGTTTCTCATGTTATGGTGATTTAAATACCTTTCATAGCTGCAGCATCCCTTGTATGTGTGAATACACTGAAACACAGATACAGATTTTTCTTTCCTAGAATAAGATAATCAATCTGAAGACAAATTAAAACATCATAGAAACACATTTTCAGTTAGCGTAAGAATTATAAATAACACTCAATACTAGAGGTAAAGTGCATTTTGACAGTAGACGTGTATGAGGTGTACGAAATCACTATGTTTCCAAGCTCAGCTGTGTGGCTCCCAATAAACTAGCAGGTCATATACGTTAATAGGCTTACAGCAAAAAAAAGTCTGTACAATTTTACCAGTGTCTTCTCGTGAAAAATGAAAAATGCATGGCATTTTTGGATGTATTCTCTTTTTATAATTTGTCTCTCCTGGTAATATCCATTAGCACTTTGTATTTTGAAATGACACTTGCCAGGTTGTAGCACTACACTATTCCCCATGTGCCAGCAACGACTTCAGTCACCTAACCCAGCTACAGAGGGCTGAATCTTTGCAATTCTTTTTTTCCTTAGGGGGAAGGTGTGATTTTTAAGTGGAATTCCAAATGTTTCCCAGCTATAGCCAAGTTTCCCAAGAGGCACTGAAAAGACTGAGTTTGTCTATAATTGTGAAAGACATTGTCTGGGGATGCCAACTGCACTGAAATATATGAATGTTTTTAACTCGCTGAACATGTCTCAACTCAGCACATACTTATCTGAAAAAACAAAATATTACTTTTGATAGTTTATGTATGCAAAACTTCAGAGATAAGGTAATGCTAAAACCTTACAGGTTTGGGCTAGAGCAGTAAAGTTTTTGTTTTGTCTATGCAGTGATTCTGAAAATAAATTTGTTAAGGCTTTTTCAAATTCAGACTTAAAATTTTGCTACTGCAATCTGTATTTCAGTAAAGCTTTTATTAACCCTTTTATGAAGAAACAAGCTTAAAATCTGTTTACTCATACACACGTTACAAGATAAAACACATTTGTTTCCAGAAGCTTTGGTGTCACTGTTAGTTTGTTTTCTGGAGAAAGGATCTCATGATTCAATGTTCAGGTAATATTTTTTCTATTTTCTCTATTGTGTAATAGAATATTCTCTCTGTTAATAGAATTTTTGCTGTAAGAAGTAACAAATTACTTTTTATAAAGCACAGAAACACTTCACACTGAAATAGAGTAAAAGTTACTCCATTCAAAATCTGCTAATGTGTCTCCTGTCTACTACACTTAGTGACAGTATAAGCAACTCTGCTGTCACCCAACACACATATGAGACTGAACTACCACTGTAGATGACCTACTGCAACATATCACGGTCAGTTAAAACACACTTCTTTAAGACATAAATCCATTTAAAAAACCTAGATCTTAGTGTAGTGGGATAAAATACCATAAATATGGAAGAAATGTTTAGTGCCCTTGACTGTTTATTGCCCTTTATTTGCCATCAGCAAAACCCATATAACGAAAATGTAGGAAACCACTTCTTGAGGTATTTTCTAGTCAACTAGAGAAAGTTTACTATACCCTCTAGAGAACAAATTAATGTGATGCCTCTGAAGAAATAAGAGGCAGTAGCAATCTGAGAATCGGAAAGAAATCTTTCATACAATGAAGAACTAGAAAAAAAGAAGGAAAAAGCTCCCCCCAAAAGGTTTTATCCTTTAAATTTAATTCTTCATTTGCAGACTTCTGGTAGGTGATGAAATATCACACAATCTAGAAAAATATTGCAAATAATATATATCTACAGATATATTTTACATGCACACAAATAAAATTTGGCAAAAATAGAACATTTAAAGTTAATATATATCCTGTCAATGATAATTGCAGGTGTAGCCATGAGGAAGCTCTTTTCTGCAGCAGGCATTCAGTGTATTCATACTTTTAATGCTCTTAAACTCCAATTACTTCCAGTGGTAGTTAGTACCATTTAAGATTATACTTTGCTTATGTCAGAGTGAACAGTTACCATGCAACCCCTGATGAACAACGCAGGACATGAAATAGCCCATGGATTTCTCGTCCCACCCAAAGAGCTAGAAATTGAATTGGGGCAGGGGAAAACTAAATATGATAAATAGAACCATATGCGTCAGGAAAGAAAACAAGAAAACAATCAGTATGGGTTTATGTGGAAACAAACATCAGTACCTATCCATGTGGTGTTTCTACCCAATGCGTTAGTGAAACAACATTTTCTAGTTACCAGTCTGTTATATTCTTTCCCATTAACAGGGTGTTTTCACAAGCCATTGAGTTATATCTTTGATATTCACGATAACCATTCCTAACTTTTTGTGAACTACGCTCCTGAAATCCCCTCAAATGTCTGTTTATTTTCTCTTGTAACATATTCCTACAGTGTGAGATTAACAGACACAGAGTAGGCCTCCAGGCATGAAGAATGTAAATTAGCCTAATCTCAAGAAAACAAGATGTGCACTTAACCATAAATACTTTTTTATAATGACATCAAACATAACATACCTGGTATTCAATTCTATATAAATTAGTTCTTACGTCAGATCTACTTCTGAGGTTATCCAAACCCCAAACACATAACGTTATTTTTACTCTTCCAGGTCTGAATAATTTTTACAGACATTAATGCTATATCCATTTCTACAATCATTCAAGACACATTATATAACTTTATTTTTTTATTTGACAAGCAGCAGTATCATGTTTGTCTTTTTTTTTTTTACATTTTAATGTAGATACAATTATTAGGTTATCTGTCATATTACAATATTTAGGGTTTTTTTTTGGGTTTTGTGGGGGTTTTTTGTTTTGTTTTTTTTTTCTTTTTTTTTTTTTTTTTTTACTTTGTCTTAAGATACATTAAAAAACATCAACTGCAAACGTGAAAGGGGAGGAAAAAAAAAAAAGCATGGTACCCAACCAATTTTCCACATTTCAGCAATACTTCACTCATTCTTTTAGTAAAGTTTTAAGAAATGTCATAATGACATGAGCTTGAAATATCTATAGGCATTTTCGTTGACGCTCATGACATGGCACTGGTGATGTTGTAAACAGCAGAAAAACAGGGGCTGCCAAGTGACCAATTATGGAGGCACAGGCCTGACTCTTCCCACAGGAACACAGCAAACAGTGACAGCAATGATCTCCTTACAATCATACCTGCAGGATAGCAACATCATGCTACGTAACTGTATTCGTCTGCAGAGGCCTGGCTTCGCTCTATGTACTGTTTGTCTATCAGAACTTCAATACACTTCTTAATCATGCTGATACTTGGGTTAAACCTAGCTCTTGATTGGCTAATTACCTGCAAGAGAAAGACACCTTTTATGTTATTTTTATTTATAACAGTTATAAATGCTATAGAAATATTTGCTAAGGGCTTTAAGGCAAATTCAATATATTTTTCTTTTAAAGACAGGATTAAAGAAACCTGGAATAGTTCACTTATAACAATCAACAAAGCATCTCTGTACATTAGCATCAGGATGGTTAACTGACTGCTCAGTTCATTTGTTCAGTTTGCCTGCCTGTTAACCAGATCTTTTCAGTCTTCTTGCTTGCTTAATTTGTCACAGTACAAATGAATATAAACATTCAGGTTAAAAATTATTCTAATATTAACTCATTTCTTCACTTCAATATTATCACAGTTTAAGCAAAGTGAAAATTTTGTAAAACCATATGTGCCTTTCCATGCTGGCTTTGCTAACTGACTTCTCTTCCTAGACTAAGTCTCTTTTACTTCTGTTTATGTACTTTCATTGTTCTGCAATATTTAATTTATGGATTAATAAATTTTATTTGGGTTACAGGAGTCTTACTTGGAAATTAAATGCTGAAGAATGTGTTAATCTTAGTTTTCCTAACAACTTATACAATTCTGAATTATTGTATTTTTCAAAACTACCTCTAAGTTGAACACAACTTTTTTCTCATCCATCACCACTTCTGTTATCACAAAAAGATAAGGAAGACATTTTCATTAAGATTTGTGAAACCTTTGTTTTCTTTATAGCATTAAGAAGACATGTTTAGAAGACATGTAAGCAGGTACACAGCAAATTATCAAAAGATCTTATTATAATATTATGAAAAGACCTTATTCATTTTTGAATAGCACAGTTGAAATACATTAAAATCACAACGCATTCTCAGATATTCTACTGCACTAGACAATCAAATCTGCTAGAAAAAAATAACACCTCTTTTTCAGGAAATTTGCTGAAAAGCCCTAGCTGCCACTTTTCTACACAAAAGATAGCCCAAGTAGTAACCATTTTGTAAAGTTACACTACTACATTGCTGATGCAGCCACCAGGCAGCTGGATTTGCTGTGTTTGTTGAAGTTCCGGCCAATGTAGGGCTGTATACCTGGTCTTGGAAGGCACTCAAACTGCTCAGCTGCCTGGAAGGTGTAAGTGTAGTTGCCCTACCACTGACCTCCTTTCCTACACAATTTGAGACAACCAGGATGAACCTCTCTTCAGACACTGAAGACAGACCTACAATTTGGTGAGTTCCATCTGGCTATACTGGTAATTGCAATCCGTACAGTGAAAAATTGTTTATTCTAAACCCAAATCTATACATGTATTGTAGAAGAATCTGCCACTGCAGGCAAAACTTTAGATGCCTCTTAATAGTTCTCCATTTTGCCCATTCTCTTGTAAATATGAGGAGGAAGTGGTGTGTAGTAACAGAATATGCATATCTCTTAACTTGGAAACACTTTCAAACAAAAGATCTTACTACTGAAGTGTCACAATATATTTTGCCTGGAGTTTCTCATTTGTTCTATAAAGAAAGTGATTTTTATTTCAGCTGGATTTCCTGTTTTCTTTACAACTTCTCATGGCTGGCTTTGTCCCAGCTCTAGAACTTGTTAGAGTCCTCTGTAAGCCAACAGAACTCACCAGGTAGAACTCACCCAGCAAAGCAAACAAAAAGCTCAAACGAGCGAGTTTTGTTGGGCTGGCAGCCAAGGGTCTGGTTCCACAGATGTACAAATGAGGAGAAACTTGGTGCTAACAAGCTAACAGATCTGCTCAGATTTCACCTAACCAGCCCTACGCTCAAACTGATTGTGATCATCATACCTCATGTATTTACTCAGGATAGAGAGAACAAAAAATAGAATTTTGTATTGGTAAGGGGTTTTTTTTTTGTTTTGTTTTTGTTTTATCGAAGATAATACAAATAAGAAGTATGCATAGAAATACATGATGGTCAGAAGAAAAAAATTTTCTGGGAATGACTGCATTGACCTTTTCCGTCCACCACTCCCAGTGACCTTATTAATTTTCAGGGAAAACCTACCTCGTCCTGCAAGCGACTGCAGCACAGAGCTAGAAGTAGAACTGTCAGAGCGTATCTAACACAATTAACAATTCAGCAAAGACCACATGCTGAAATATACGGGTCTACCTTGAGTATTTTCTTGGACACCTCACCCTAAATGAAGTGTGTGGTGCTGTGGTCTAACTGTTAGAATCAGAGCTAACTACATTAAGGCTAGGAGTCTTTCAATCAGATCTCTAATAACAGTATAATCCTGCCTTTTTATCTCAGAAAAACATATTAAGCATTCATAGTAAACAGACTTCAAAAGAGTCACGAAGTCAGACTAGAAATTTTAAGTGAATATATTATATTTAGGTATATAAACATCATGATGAAAGTGACAACGTCACCGTAATTAGTAACAACATCACAAATTAATGTTTTAAGAAATAAAAAGGCTCTTGACAGTAAATCAAATCTTACTACAAGGTTAACAGGGGGGAAAAAAAAGGAGGAAGTTGGACAGCCAAAAAGTTAGTTCTGCATACTCTAAAAGTTTAATAGAAGTGCTGGTTATTAACTTTTTAATGGTAAACTCTGGTAAACTGTCTAGTGAGAAAGCTGAAGCATGTTCAACTCTGAACCACCTGGTGGTTTGGCCTTATTCATACAAAACGAAGCAAAAGAAGTTACTGAGCTTAATGCAGACACAACTAGGTAAAATTTCCACTTAAACACAAAGATGAAAATCTCATGTTAAGCATTAACTATACAAAAACATGTCTCCCCACAATTTGCTCTAAAACCTGACAGTAATTTCTGAAGTTCCTAATGATGTATCTGTATTGCAGACTGTAGGGAAGACAACTAACATTTCAAAGCTCAGGTCCCAATAACAGTTTAGCTGAGGCAGCATGGAGATTGGCACAGATTAATTCAGAGTGAAAAAAGAAGGAAAAATTAACCTTAGCGGATTTTTGTACTGCTTCACCTTATTGCTTGAGGTGTCACAATTGCTCATTTAAAGCTACATCAGGTCCCCACACTATATTGCAGTATAAATTATTTAGAAGCCTACGCTTCGTTTCTAAATGCTCTAATCCATCTAGGATATAAGTAGTATTCAAAACTGAGAACTAAATGATAAAGGATACAATTTTCAAAAGTGTCATAAATTTAGTCAAAAGCAATGGCAAAAAGACCATACAGGTGGCTGTGGCTGGTAACAGATAAATGGAGCACCGACTTTACTCTCTACTTAGTTTTTAACTGCATAACAACCAGGATATCTACCTTTCTTGCAAAGTATGAAAAAGCTCCTAATGTTAATAGACCATACTATTCTGCAAGAGTACTGCAGCAGAGGCATAGCGGATAAACAGAGGAAGAAGCAACCAGAAAGGATTTTTTGTTTCCAAAACAGAAAAATTTGTGATCTATTCCACCCTTATAAACGGGTCTGAAACAAAGTACACTTTGAAAATTTTTTCGAAGAATTTGAGAGTAGGGAGTCTTTTCAAAGATGAAACAGGGCCTGCCTACCATCTTCTGGTTTTAACTGTAAATTCTTACAGGATTGCATCATAATTGCATGGAAGATTTAAGTAAAAGGAAAACAAAATAACCAAATATTTTGAGAGTAATCAGGACCTATGCTGCCTCATCTTTCAGATATTCAGATCAGATTTCTTAAATCAAGCTTGCTTTCAGATTATTTGTGTACAAGCTCTATTGCATTATCCAAAACCTCTGAGATGTCTCACACTGCGGGTTCTTGACTTACAAGCTCTCTGTAGCTGCTTATTTTTTTTTTAGAAAATAAAGTGGTGGGTGTGGTAAGCTGTCTCCTCCATCACCACAACACAGAAAGCACATGGCAAATCTCAAAGTGACTGAATGCCTCTCCACCTCCATGCTCAAAATTGTCATATAAAGCAGGAATCTTTATTCCCTCTGGCACCACTCTGCTTAAAGCCTATCCAGCACAGCTCAGGAGACACATGAAGGTTAGGTTGGAATAAGAAATACAGTTAGGCAGACAACTAGCACACATGGGAAAGTGGGAGAAAAACTAAAGAAATAGCACATCCTTCCCAGCCAGTCTGTGATAGTTCACAGACCATTAATTAAGAATCTAAAAAAATATAGAAAACTACACCACTTCATGGTAAAGGAAGACTAAGAAGTGCAGTCTACATGCTCAGACAACTTCTAAAATTTAAGCTATGAATTAGAATAAAATCATGATTAGAGCTCAAAATTGGCTAGGTGCTTCTGTGGAAATACCACACCTAGAATATCCATACTCAGATTTTCAATTGAACCTATAGTTCTGGCAATGATTCTTATAGGATACAACATATGTTGGCATAGAACCAGCCAACAGGAAGGAGTAAGCACAGAGGCACTTAATGCTTTAGTGCTAAGACACATTATTTACAAGATTGAGGGATCGCAGCTAATGCTATAGTACTGATGTTCAAAATAGACTCCAATGAAATTCTCGCTAATTTCACTGAGTTACTAGTTTTGACATGGGAGAGTTTTGTGGTCAGATGTTTTACCCAACTATCCTGAAGATTTTAATCAAATCATGCTTAAAAGGAGGATTTTATCTTACCTCCTGAATAAGAGCATTATGTCGCAACACTTTACGTGCTTTCATGATACGGACTATAGCAGCTTGAAGATACATTTTTCTGTCTTCATCTACAGCACTTCTGGTCTGCTCCATCTCCTGCAATATAAGAAGAACAGTAATGCTTAAAATATAGTAAGATCAATAAACACTTCATAAAAGTATCTTGAATCTATACTTTTTACTTTATTAAAAGTGGTCAACTAATTCACAAATCCAGGTGAAGTTCAATTCCAGGCAAAGTTCTTCCATAAATTAAGAATACCAGATTTCAGGAAAGTCAGCAGGAAGGTAGGAGAGACATCCAAACCAGTGTTTTTACTAGTGAGAAAGGCAGGCAGAATTGACTATTATGTACCGAGTCTGGCAGCACATACGTCTCTTGGACAAAATCCTATGTTTTAGGAGAAACAGAGGGAACACGGATTATCAACACTGGAGTTAATTTCAGTTGCCAAAGGACACAAAACCATAGGAAAACAGAGTTGATTGGTTCTGCTGTTCCTGGAATAAGTTGCTTGTATAAACACCACCAACAAAAAAGTCTCGTTAGATTAAGACAAGCTAAATGTCAATCCCATTTGGGACAAGAGGAATAGCTCTTGTTTATCTTTTACTTTCTTAGTCTCTATTCCATCTTCTCCTGCCTATATTTTAAGTATAAAAAAATTAGCAGTGCTTAGGCTTTAAACTCAAACGATTTTTTTATCATGATGTAAACCTTACACAGGAACTCTTACATGTGGTTACACCAAACTAATATAATAAATACTATTTTAGGAAAAAAAGCTTCCTAAGCTGTTCAAACTAAAAACACCAAAAAATACTTGCCTGTGGCGTGTCTTTCTGCATTGATGTAGTAATTTTAAATTTTGTTCGTTTACTGCTGAAGTTCATATTTAATGAAAATGTAGACTCTGCCTCTATATCTTCCTGCAATAAAGAACCCTTTTAAAAAATCAGAAATGGAACTAGAAAATAACAACAATTTACTTTGATAAAACACAGTTAGGGGCTTGCAAACAAACAAACCATTTCAGATTTATAGTTGCAAATTTTAAATGCCACTTGAACCAGACCAATTTTTTCAGCTACAGTTTAACTCACCTAGAAATCAAGCCTACTTAAAAATCACTATAAAGAACTCTGACATACATGAATTTTGTTAACGAGTCAGTATGATTAAAGCAATTTCTGTTTTAATACTTTGACAGCTTATCTTAGCTGCACACACTCTTTGCAGGGAGAAAATGAGTTTAAATGGAGAAAGTTAAGATTTGCATTTCTTTATGGCAGAACCTCAAGAGAGAGCTCTTGCTTTCACAACTATTACTAATGTCGTCTTCCAGAACTTAAGGAAAAACACCTATGCATTTTGTTCACGTTTCTGATTTTTTCCTGTCAGAATCTCGATTCTTTCGCACATGTGAAAGTCCACTTCTTTCAGTAAATGGTAATTATTCCCTGCAGTCCAAACACCTTCATGTTCACCTAACAAGATGACCTGACTGATCTTTGCCGTTTCCAGGCAAGAGCCTGCACAAGTATTTCCAATTTCCAGCAGAATTAAGTTGGTTACGGTTGCCTCAAGTTCAAATACTTTAGTAAACACAGTCAATATTTATCAAAATATGCACTCAAAACAATTCTAATGTTATATTTTGCATCAAATATACTTTATTATAATATTTTATAATATCCAGGCATACTACAGAAAATTTACATGAAAGAGCAAAGATCAGCAGCTTTAAAAAAATACAAGCTAACATTAAATTTCAGCATTATTCTGCTTAACACGGTTGAGTATGAACCAAAATAAATTGTGTGTTGTGCAGGAAATCAAAAAGCGTGACTCTAATGAACCAATAAAGATTTTGCCCAAAGTTTTGGGTGTTTCCCCCCCCACCACCACCTTTTTCAAAAAAGGAACAAACAGCAAACGACATTTAATACACTGTACTTTTCTGTGTGGCTCAGATAAAGCTAAAGAGAAATTACTGTTTTTTAATTTCACTGCTTAAGCCACTGAAGTTCACTGGCTTATTAAGTAAACTGATAGACTGTCTACAGACCTGCTTTCATGTTGCTGGATGGAGTGCAAAGAAAACAGAATTAGCAGCGTGCTTGAATGTAACAGTCTGGAATTTAAAGAACCAGAAAATGCCGTGGTAAACACTAAAAGGTAAAAGGGCTGGAAAGCCCTATCATGCACCCTTCACTGACATATAAAGAAACGGGGCAAATCTTATACAACAGACATAAATAAATGCAAATCACAGAATCATCGGGTTGAAAGAGACCTTTAAGATCAAGTCCAACCGTTCACCCTGCACTGCCAGGGTCCCTAAACCAAGTCCTGCAGCACCACATCCACACGGCTTTGAAACACTTCCAGGGATGGGGACTCCACCACCTCCCTGGGCAGCCTGTTCCAGTGCTTGATCACCCTTTCTGTAAAGAATTTTTTCCTAATACCAACCTAAAACTCCCCTGGCAAAAATTGAGGCCATTTCCTCGTGGCCTGTCATTTGTCACATGGGAGAACAGACTGACTCCCACCTCCTTTCAGGTAGTTGTAGAGAGCGATGAGGTCCCTCCTGAGTCTCCTTTTCTCCAGACTAAACCACCCCAGGTCCCTCAGCCGCTCCTCATAAGACTTGTGCTCTAGACCCTTCCCCAGCTTTGTTGCCCTTCTCTGGACAGACTCCAGCACCTCAACGTCCTTCTTGTAGTGAGGGGCCCAAAACTGGACACAGCACTCAAGGTGTGGCCTCACCAGTGCCCAGTACAGGGGGGCAATCACTGCCCTGCTCCTGCTGGCCACACTATTGCTGATACAAGCCAGGATGCCATTGGCCTTCTTGGCCACCTGGGCACACTGCTGGCTCATATTCAGCCAACAGTCAACCAGCACCCCGAGGTCCTCTTCCTCTGGACAGCTTTCCAGCCACTCCTCCCCAAGCCTGTAACGTTGCAGGGGGTTGTTGTGACCCAAGGGCAGGACCCGGCACTTGGCCTTGTTGAACCTCATACTACTGGCCTTGGCCCATTGATCCAGCCTGTCCAGACCCCTCTGTAGAGCCTCCCTACCCTCAAGCAGATCGACACTCCTGCCTAACTTGGTGTTGTCTGCAAACTGACTGAAGGTGCACTTGATCCCCTCATCCAGATCATGGGTAAAGATGTTGAAGAGGACAGGCCCTAAGACTGAGCTCTGGGGGACACCACTGGTAACTGGCCGACAACTGGACGTAACTCCATTCACCACCACTCTCTGGGCGAGGCCACCCACACAGATCTTTATGCAGCAGAGAGTACACCCATCCAGGCCACAGGCAGCCAGTTTCTGCAGGAGAATGCTGCGGGAAACGGTGTCAACGGCCTTACCAAAGCCCAGGTAGACAACATCCACAGCTCTTCCCTCATCCACTAAGCGGGTCACCTTGTCACAGAAAGAGATCAAGGTGGTCAAGCAGGACCTGCTCTTCATAAATCCACGTTGACTGGCCCTCATCACCTGACTATCCTGTACGCGCCATGTGATGGCACTCAGGATGATCTGTTCCATCAGCCTTCCCTGGCACTGAGGTCAGACTGACGGGTCTGTAGTTCCCTGGGTCCTCCTTCCAGCCCTTCTTGTAGATGGGCATCACACTGGCTAACCACCAGTCAACTGGTACCTCCCCCGTTAGCCAGGACTGCTGGTAAATAATGGAAAGTGGCTTGGAGAGCACTTCTACCAGCAACCCTAGAATTCTTGGATGAATCCTGTCTGGCCCCATCAACTTCTGTACTTCTAAGCAGTGCAGCAGTTCACTTACTGTTTCCTTTTGGATTATGGGGTCTTGATTCCACCCTCCATCCCTGCCTTCTGGTTCAAGAGGCTGAGCGCTCAGTGAGTTGGTCTTACCATTAAAGATTGAGGCAAAGAAGGCATTCAGTACTTCAGCCTTCTCCTTGTCCTGGGTCACTGTATTTCCCCCTGCATCCAGCAAAGGATGAAGATTCTCCTTAGCCCTCCTTTTGCTGTTGATGTATTTATAGAAACATTTTTTGTTGTCCCTTATGGCAGTGGCCAGACTAAGTTCAAACTGGGCTTTAGCCTTTCTAATCTCCCTGCACAGCCTCACAAGAACCTTATAGTCTTCCTGAGTGGCCTGACTCTTCTTCCATAGGCCACAGACTTTCTTTTTCTTCCTGAGCTCCAGCCAGAGCTCTCTCTTCAGCCACGCCGGTCTTCTTCCCCGCCAGCTCATCTTACAGCACACGGGGACAGCCTGCTCCTGAACTTTAAAGATTTCCCTCTTAAGGACTGTCCAACCTTCCTGGACCCCTATGCTCTTCAAGACAGCCTCGCAAGGGACCCTGCTAACTAGTCTCCTATAAAAGTCCAAGTCTGCCCTCCAGAAGTCCCAAGGCAGCAGTTCTACTAAGCCCCCTCGCTACTGCTTCAAGAATAGAAAAATCTATTATCTCACGATCACTGTCGCCAAGATGGCCTTCAACCTTCACATCACCCACAAGTCATTCTCTGTTTGTGAACAACAGGTCCAGCAGGGAGTCTCCTCTGGTTTGTTCCCTCATCAGCTGTGCAAGGAAGTTGTCTTCCACACACTCTAGGAACCTCCTGGACTGTTTCTTCACTGCTGTATTATATTTCCAGCAGACATCTGGTAAACTGAAGTCGCCCACAAGAACAAGTGGCAGTGATCATGAGGCTTCTCCCAGGTGCTTGTAGAATATTTGGTCTATGTCTTCATCCTGGTTGGGTGGCCTATAACGGAATCCCACTATGATGTCTGCCTTGTTGGCCTTCCCCCTGATTTTTATCCATAAATGTTCTACCCTTTTATCACCACCGTTGAGCTCTAGACAATCAAAAACCTCCCGAACATACAGGACCATTCCCCCTCCTCTCCTTCCTGGCCTGACCCTCCTGAAGAGGTTGTAGCCATCCAGCGCAGCGCTCCAGTTGTGTGTGTTGTCCCACCACATCTCCATGATAGCTATCTATATCTTATAACTATATCGTAGTTTTCCTGCTGCACAGTGGCTTTCAGCTCCTCCTGTTTGTTGCCCATGCTGCAGGCATTGGTGTAGATGCACTTCAGTTAGGCTACTGATTCCATCACCTGTTTTTTTGGGGGAAAAGGCCTAATTCCCACCTGACCCTTTCCAGGCACTGCCTTGAATCCTAGCACACCAGTATCCCTTGCAACTATGCTTTAAATCCTTTAAACAATGGGCAACTTCCTAAGATTATGAAAAATCTCACTGTTTTTTGTAATAGCTACCAGTGTTACATTTCACCCACAGTTTAACAGACATCTTCCCCAGCCACTGTTCCAACCTGAGCTCATTTCTAGATATTGGACGTATGTCCTGTGCTTCAGCTGAGCATTAGATCTTTCTTGTGATCTCACTTTTCACGGTTAAAAAAAAGCAGCTATCAGAGCAGCTTTGGATTTTTCATGTAAGTGAACTGAACAGCTAATCTCAGTTTCTTCTGCCTGATACTGTCTGAATAATGGGCTTTCTAGGCTAGCTGGAAGGACATGCTAAAGTGTGTATGGTATGCACAGACACTTCTGTAGTGTATGTGAGGGCACTTTGTCACATCTGTACCCTCCACTGTATGGGGAAAAAAGGTAACTTGTTTCACATAGGTTGTACAGCAATATGAGGCAGAGTCAGAAACAGAACCTGTAGCAGTCATTGCCTTAACCACAAATAAAGGTCAGGTATTACTGGAATTCCATGAAACTTTTGGAATGACAGAGTTTGGCAAATTGAAGCACAAACCCTCTCAACACAAGCCCTCCTTGCTCTCTTTTCTCCTCCTTCCTCCTCCTGCAACTTGTCAGCAAGGAAGAACATCGATGCTGTTACTTTCAGTCTCTCAATCCCCCAAATTTTTCCTTAGGATCTTTAGTTTACTACTTGGGCTCCTTCCCATGACTCATTGCAACTTGGAAAGTGGTGTATTTAAAAAATATTCCCCTCCAACTGCAGTGAGTCTAAAACCATATGGATGAAATGCACCAGAAGCAATAAACAGTCCTAGCATTATTACCTTTTCAGCAAGCCCTGCTGTTAGAGGCTTTGAAAGCCTGTATGTCACAGATAATCTACTTATTCCTGTCTCTTCCCTTATAAATGCAAATTTATAATTGTTCACAAGGCTCAATAACACTGTTTAGGGGGAAAAAAAAACCAACAGTGGATTCTTTTATATTTAAAAAGCCCTCAACATATACTAGAATCACAAGACTAAAAACATGAACCTTTTTTACATCATTATGGCATACCTTGTCTAAGTCATGGTTGATCATTTTGACATCAAGTAAGGATTTGATGGTTTTTGTCAGTTCCTTCTCATTCATTTGTGTACTATCCTGTAGCTCCTTGTAACTGACAGTTTCGCTGTTGTTGAAGGCAAGCAACACTGCCATTTGGTATGTTGTGACCATGGCTACATAAGGTTTGCACAAATAATTCATTTTTACTTCACCTGTAATGATACAAGTAGTATTTCTGAAGTGAATGGAATCATAAAGGGATGTACTGGAAAGCCATCTGAAGCCTAGCTGCTAGAGTTCCTTGTACATTTCCAGACATTCAATTCACACCTAAGTATGCACTTGGAATGGGAAGATGAAAACTGACATTGTGAATTTGACGCACGTAGAATGTGGTATGCAACAAAACTCCCTCTGATTAACTATGAATACTATAACAATAGTGTTTTCAATAAAAAAGAAAGCTACAGTATTGAATTTGGATAATACAATATAATTTATAGTAATAAAAAAATGGAAATTCCAAATAGCCTCAATGCATTGAAATGCACAAACTTAAATTAGTAAGTAACAGCTTACACAGAATCACAGAGTAGTGATTACAGGAAAGTTGTTCTAAGGAAAGATTTGCAAGCAAAATAAAAGACTTCGTCCAGTAAAAATGTTCCATAATATTCCTATATTCTTTAAATTCCTGTGAAAATAAAAAAAATAAAAAAGGGAGGGGTGGGGATGATACTGAAGAAATCTGCCTGAAAGCAGATTTAGATTTTCGGTGTGAAGATGAGTGTGAGTTATGAACAACCTTCTATTATCAGAACTAAAGTTTCACTACATAATATTGTTGTATGCTAGTCTGGTCCTCACCTCCATGTAACATCTTGTGGTGTTCAGTCATTAAAGCCTGATACTGAGAGCACTTCAAATAAAATTGCACTGACTGATACTTACTAAACTAAGGTATAATTTCATGTATCTCTTCTAAGATGTTTTTTAACATATATTTCTGTTTAGTAAATATACACATAAGTAAATATATGTATGTATTTACTTAGATACTTACATCTCTGAGTAAAAAAGTATAATATGCATTCTTAAAATTATTTAATATTCAGGTAAGGGACATCTGATACTACAGTCAGGGCAATTGTTATTAACTCAGCAATCTACAGTGCCATTTTATAGTTTTACTTTACTGCCAACTCTAGTTTTACTTTGATTTAATAAATCACAGAAAACCTATGCACGTTTCCAAAACATAAATTTTGGAAATACTAAGCAGCAAATATTAATTTAGAATGCAAAATACATCAGTTGACTTTATATGCAACACGATGTTACAACTCCAAAGACTGTTACCATTTGTAAAGGACTTTTAACAAATACCCGTCACTTGTATAGACTGTAAGTTTAGTAAAACACTTGTTTTTACCTGTACAAAGATAATGTAACCAAGTAAGCTTTCTTCCACTGAAATGCTGACTGTAAAATAATTCAAACTGCAAAACAAAATGAATCTCAATTAGTCTCACATATAACTACTTTACAATAGTTCCTTATCACACCACCACCCCAGTGAAGAAATACTGGTTTTATGTTCACCAAATTGGATGCAAACACTGCAAATCCATTCAGGTCAGCAGTTTCCTTTAGAAGATGGGTGATGAGTGAACATCAGTCATTTACTGAACTACCCAAACACATTAACATATCACTGGATGACCAAATCAAAAAGATTGTTGACACATTCATACTCTAGTGTACTGTAGTTAATGTATGTAGGTATATACTGTATGTATGTATATGTAGGTGAATACTGTAATTTAACAGTGTTCTAAAGAGGTATCAACTATACTGAATTTAAAAGAATTTCTAGGAAGTTTTAGCAATGAATCTCGTCAGGTTTTATTATTCTGTTCCTTCCAATTCCATATAAAAACAAGTGTATTTTAATCTCTTTCAGCTTGGTGAAATCATTCAATATTCCATGGCTTTGATATCCTATTTAAAATCAATTCAGAAAATTCACTTTACTGATTTTTTTTTTTAAGCAACAACCCTCAAAAAACATAAACTTTTAGTTAACAGCTATTTCCCACACTCAGCTATACACTGACTTTCATGATGAATCTCATCTTACATTCCTGAATGTATTTTTAGGGAGAATTCCTAAATAGCAGGCTTGAAAGTAGGCACAATTTTTGCCACCTTCCAATTTGGGTTTCAGGCTAGGCACAACCACACAGTTCGCAAACATCTGAGTCAAGAAGTAACTACACAGGCTAGAATTTCAGTTGAAACCTTCCAAAACCTATTTTCACAAATAAGCACACATTTATAATACAGGAAGCAACATTTCAAAGTTGTGCTGACACCTAAAGATTGAAGCGTCTCCTCAAAATCAGTATTTTAAAAATCTTATATGCAAAACTAGCATTAGTAGTAATGCTAATTTCTTCATTCTTTTTTGATTTTTACGTGAGTTTCCTGTCACTGTGAGAAACACTACATCAATCATTCCAGAAAGCGTTTTTTCCTCATATTTAAACGATACAAAGATATAGCAGAACAGGAATATGGAAACAAAATCTCTCTAAACAAGAAAAGGCCTTTAAAAACAACTTAAAAATTCCTCTCTTCTTTAAGAAACAAAGTTTCTGGTTTTGTGCAAGTGAAAATTAGCTATGCAGCTGGAAATCTGGCACTAAAGTGCACAAGTCTGGCTACTGTACATGAGACCACTTTCCAGAAGACTACCAGGAATGCAATTCCTGGAAGATTCTTTCAAAGCTGTATTTATGTTATTTTTATGTCATTTTCACCCCCAGAGAATAAGAGAAGGAAGGGCATAAATGGCTCGTGGACCGTGATAAGAAAAATGAAATTTCAAAGAAGCAGCAAAACCCTCTTATTCTCATACACAATCCATCAGTTCTGACATTCCTGGAAACTAGCAAGCAATGGAGAGAGAATAAGAAAAAGCCCTAGGAAATGAAAGGAAGCACTGGATTTTGAAGAACAATTAAAGATACTCCAGAATGTCTAAATAGCCTTTTGAGGACATGGCTTTCAGATTATTTATTCTATGGGATAAACTGATGTGGAAAAGTTACTCTGACAGGAAGGAAAAGAAGCATTTCCCCAAAGACTAAAGTGGAATTTTATGGCAAGGCTTGTAAAAAATCAAGATTTTATGTTCACACATGTAATAAGAGTGTGATCATTTTGCTTATAAGCAGAAATATAAAAATGGGGCAAGTGAATGGCCCCTATGAAATATGGGACAAGAAACCTGTAGCTGCATTTTAATCTGTTATCAAATGTGTTCAGATTTAACATTAGAAACAAAATCTTCTTTTATCTAAATATTAGGAATTAAAGCTATGACATCAACCCAGTTAATTGCATTGTATTTATTAGTATCTCCCTCATCAATCACAAAGTGTAGCAGAGAGACAAGAAAAATAATGAAAACCTATGCAAATACATACATAAATTCAGTACATCATTTTTGTGACCCTTTTAAGTTTCATATGGACTGGAAAAAGGATAGTCATGATTTACAAACAAAGTGAAGCAGCTCAGGTTTTTCTCTGTTAGAGTGCTGGGGGTTTTTTTGTTTGGTTGGTTTTTTTGGGTTTTTTTTAGGTATTTTACATTTTCCACATGTTTACAAGAAGCCTCCTACTAACCTACCATCTGTACACTTTTTTCCAGTTCCTGAGGAATTGCAAACGTAGAAGAAGGAGCCTGAGTTAGAGGCCATGCACCAGCCTAAAGGTATCAGGAAAAATAAAAGCTTTAACATTCTTGTACAACATATACATTAAAAAAAAAAAACCACTGTTAAACAGATCTATAATGTATATTATGCCATAAGACATTCAATTTACACCAGAAATTTTACTTCTCATTTTTTCCTGCTTACTATGCACGCCCCACTGAGGTATTCATTCAAGACAGGAAGACAAGGCATTTTACATCATTATTGTTTAGTGTGCTAGTGGGTTAATTTTAAAAAGAAACACTAGGAAAATACATCATTCTACAATGATCACAAGGTGTCAGCTCCCACAGGAGAAGTATTCCTAGTTAGCAAAATTGTTCACTTGTTATAAAAACATAAAAAATAAGTACAAATAACTCAATAGTAATAAACATACATTAGTACCTGTAGAACATATATCTGAAAACTAATTCCCAGATCTATAATCGTGTCCTGGTTTTTGATAAAGTTGTTGAATTTATTGTTGAGATCAGCACTAACACTCATGTCTGTATACATTCGATGGAGCTTGCTGGTAAATTCATAACCACAGGCTTGCTGTGAAGGAATATTGTAACAGGTTTCACAGTGAAAACAGTACTTGTTATAAAAATAATGCACATTCACTACTAAAATATGAAAATCTAGTCAGCAAAAGTGTTGTTATAGCATTTACAAGGAACACTAGTTACAATAGAAAACAAACATTATAAAAGAAAATTATCAGATTTATCTTAGTTTCACTTATATTGATTTATATGAATAATGTTATTTTATAAAATTGAAAGATAGAGCTAGTTTATGAAAGTTGTCAGTAATTTTATAACGTAAATTACAAATTATTTGAACACTTAATAAAACTACCCAAACCCTCATAAAAATCTCAAATGTCTAGGTGATACTTGGCCATCTATCTTTCACAGACTACCAATGAATTAGTTCAGCTATTGGAAGCAGGATCTACTGATTGGTAAGCCAGCTCTGGCACCCTCTGCTGCTCCCTCTCAACATTACACACTCCTGTGTTTCTTTGTTCTGCATTAGACGAGTATTACATTACCTTTAGTTTATTAATCATGGCTTCTTCAGAATCCATTGACATAGACAAACCATGAATTAATCTTTTTGCCAACATTCTGGCATAGAACTGCATTAAAAAAAAAATCAGATATAAGGATTTCTGAAAACACAACTACATTCTTCAAGTATACTTCAAATGTAACATTCATTGAACATCAAAAGTTACCTTTTGGAATACATCTTTGTCATCAATGTATTTGAAAACAGTAATGAAACTTGTAAGTTTGTCTTCTACTTCATTCTCTGTCATTCCTTTTGCTGATTTCTTCAACAAGTTGTCACAGTACTTGGCCAGCTCAAGTTGAAAAAGAAAAAACCCAAACCTATTTGTCAAGCTTGAGAACAAATATATGGCAAAGTATTCCAAATTTTTACACAAAAGTTAAAGGACGAAATACATCACAGTCTACAGTCTCATGTTCTATTACAAGGTAAACAATACATACTACATCCAAAGAAAATACAAATTCTATGTAAAAAATTACAAATGTACCAATTTGGCACACCAACTAAACACATGTGCAGGTTAAGCTATTTATTATTTCTGAAATATACAACTGAGGCTGACTCGGTGTGAGAAATGGATATTCGTGTGATGGACACTATGCCAATTAATTTGACAGTTATAAAAAGGTATTATTACTTTCTACACTAATATGTATCACTTACCAACTCAGGTGCTTTGCAGATTGACTTGGGCTCCCTATAGTTAACTACTGATGTCAAAGCCTACATAGGAACATAGAGCAAAGAGGAAAAATGTAAATGGCTTAAAACTTTTATGAAACTTCATGAAATTAAAAAAAAATATTCAGGGCAAAGACCATCCGAGACCCTATAAAACTGATCGACGTACAAGAGGATCAAAAAAGAAACAATGAATAAAAGGATCTGAATTACTTCTCTGTGACACTTTGTATGCTGAACATTAAGTTGAGATTTAAAAATGGAAAGAGCAGAGGAACAGAAGTTAATTGCAGAACACAGGAGAATAAATTAAGTTCTGATTACAAACTTAAATGTAAAAGCATGAAGATCCTGGTATATGGCAATATGGTCCAAAAGTATAATGGAAAAAACCTGAGGAATAATTGCAGATAAAGCAAATTTGAGCTCATCAACAGCAGCTTACATCCTCGACCTGAAAAACATATATTGTGTGCTCACAACAGTAGGAAAGGAAAGTTGTTGGGTTTTTTGATAGACTAAAGGGGAGAAAAAATATTGTTGAAAGTGGAAATTTGAAGCCGTACAGTACAAAAAAAAAAAAAAAATACAGTAGCTGAAGAAAATCCAAATATGATGAAAAAGCAAATGAAGGAGGTAAAGGCAGTTTAGAACTGGAAATTGTAAACAAAGAATCATCAAGACTAGTTTTCTATCACATCTAACATCTTAAACTAACACTGAACCAAAAATATTCCATGACCACAGTTCCTAGGAATTATAGTTTCTTCTACAGATGGAAAACATTATTATTGTTATCATTGTTAAGAAGTGACAAGCAACTCTTTTGCACAATGCCTCGAAATTCCAGTATTTGATAGTAGAATCCCTAGATCCCTAGAATCCCTGTGAGAAAGGAATTCATGACTTGAGAAGAAATATGAAACTCTTTGAAGCTTAGAGCTTTCTTTTGCAATAATATTGGAGGCAACAATAGCAGTTTTGATATCCACCATGAAAAAAATGGCAGCAGAATTAATATTTTAAATATTTATTGTAGTAAAAATCACTGAAATGAAGAACTGACGTATTTAAGCAGAAAGTATGTTGCCTATATGCCAGTAAATGGAGTTGTCAATCTCATATTACTCCACCTTCTGGTAGACAAATCTATTAGGGTACTAAAATAAGTATTTGCTTTAAAATAATAGTTTTCTCAATATCACAAATACAGATGCGTAACTACTATTGATATTATTACTGGTATCTTCATGACTACATCTTTCCAGATTAACCTTGGCTGAAAATCATCGAAGCTACTCGACTCTAACTACAAAATACAATTACTGTGAACACCATAAAAGAGCAATGAAATGTACACATGCATCCTATGACAGGAAATTACAGATAGGAAAGTAGTAAGTGCACTCTCCAGGAAAGATACAAGGATATATGGGAAAGAGTGGGAAATTAATAAATGGATTAACAGATACTTCACTGAGGAGGAGCCACTCCACCCATTAAGAGCCTCAGCATGTTTTGCAGAATTTAATAATAACAGTACTAATAAATCTAGTTAAAATCAGCAATAAGAATTATTATTATTAAAATTTATAACAATTAGAATTATTATCTTAAATATCTTCATGGCTATGCATTTCAAAGAAAAGAACAGCAAGCCTCATTCCCTAAATACACTTAACTTCAAGTGCAGTTCTCCCCTGGAAAAAGTTAGCTATTGTGACAGTGATTGAAGTAAAGTAAGTTTCCAGATATTCTTTGTAAACGACTTGAAAAATATAAACAAAGCTTCTGTGTAAGTAATAATACAAGCATTCAGAGTTTAAACATTATGGGGGCAATTAAATTCAAGTTCAAATGGATGTAAAGTTACCAAACCTCCTCAAACCCACAAGCTGTCTATTTATTATCTGCACTGAAATCCACATTAAGTGGTTCATATTCAGTTTTGTGTTTTATATAATGAAGAAAGGCAGATCTTTCAGAAAACATTTACGTATTAAAGTGCTTTCCTTCGTAGACATCTCTTACCCTAACAGTGGATTGTCTTTTGTTCCATTGCATTTCTAAACTGAAAAAAACTGCGTTAAGAAATCTGTCTTTGAACGTGTGTAGATGCTCTGAAAAATTCTGGTGAGCCTGAAACAGGGTCCCACATTTTTTTTTCCAATGCTTTTTTTACTTAAGAACAAGTTACCTTGTCAAGGGCACTCATAAAGTGTTGATCACCATTCAAAACAGTGTTGATGAGTTGAACAAATTTACTATGTACTTCCAAAACTGACTCCACAAACTGAGTTGGCATCTAAAAAGGTAGGTAACACAGAAAGCAGGTTAATGAGAAAAGTAGTGTTACCCATACACAAACATATCTACATTAGTTGTACATTTTTTCATAATTATTCGAGTCTTTGAGAGAATTGATTCTGCGTTTTTGTACTCTTACACTACTGTGCTTGAGCATGTTTTAGAAATACAAGTCTATGACTACATTTACAGTCCTGCTACCAAACAGATTTGAGTGTCTCCTGCTCTCACGCTGTCTAATCTTTTACATCATATCCTAAAATCCTTTACTAGCCCTTTAAAAAATTATTAATGCTAACATGCAAATACAGCAATCAAGCCAAAAAGCTACTGAAATAAGTAAACTGCTGCTCCTCCTATGCACTGAGTTTACAGACAGAAAATATGGGTGAACTCTTTGGAATTTCTTATGTAGGACCATCAACTTGGGTGCACCACATTTCAACATAACATTTTGTACAGAAATGACTAATATGAATTGCAGGAGTTCCCACACAGACAAACTGGCAGGCAGCAACGCAGCAGTGTGCAATGCACTGGCTGCAGCACATGACTCCCTAAATGCATTCTCAGGTCACACATTAAAAATGTTTTGCTAACAAAGTGCTTAAGGCACACACTGGAGCAACTATTTCACACTTTGAATTTATCCACATAAGGTTGTGAATTGTCATCACCCTCATGGCATTCATCACCCTGTGTAGACACTGTGAGTTTGAAAGAGTACTTACAAATAACTTGAAAGCAAACTATACTACTGAAGACTTCAGCCCATTATCAACATGCACACAGGAGTTACGGAAAAGTAAGCACTCCTGTGCAATCAATAAGAGTGAATTTACAACAGTTCGTATCTATGTATTATTATAGACAGAAACACTGGATGGCTAAAGTGAGCACAGATCTAGACAGCAAGATGTATACGTGTACAAATGTAACGCTAAATGAAAGCTTGTTTCTGAACAGCAATGCTAGAGGAAGGGAATCAAGTAATTTAAATATATATGGACTAAAAAAACCCAACTTTAGCACACTTTAGTAAAATCATTAACCTAGAGTATGTTCAGAAATTAAATGAAAATATGAGAACATAAAGCAATTAGTGAAAAACACCACACTGAAATCAAGACAGAATGTCAAGTCTTTACAAATGACATATAATCACACTAAATGGAATCACTGGTTCCGAACGTACCAGAATAGCAAATGCCACTGACTTAAGAGAAATTCAGGAAAAAAAATGGAACAAAAGGACCTACTTGCCATGACAGCATTAAAAAACAACAGTGAGAAATATCTAGTTGTCGTTGTTTCTGGTTAGATCACAACAATCAACTCTCAGGAGAGGTATGTGCTGCACAGCTAAGCGTGCTGATTAGAAGATACCATTTATCCATAGTGTTCCAAACCGATTTCATATAGACAAAATTAAATAAACAGACTAGACTAAAAAGAAATGGGTAAACATTTCATCAGGAATGTTAATCAAATGGGTAATCTCAGCTGCCTGAGGAAACTCACATTTTCCTGAGAAAGATTGCTGGTTGCTCTAAGGCCCTCATCATGGATATGGTTCTGGAGTTCCTGAATCATATGAGGTAAACCACTTGACACAGCACGAAGTAGAGTATACATATTTGCCATGTCTGTAACAGAGATACATTTTTATAGAATATGCTTAGAAACACTAAAAATCAACACTTAATATAGTATCATAATTTCACACAGAACTTTTCAAGGACTGAAACAAGACCAACTGCTTTGAAAAAAAAAAATTAACATACACTGGATCACTGACAAAAAGGAAAGAGGAGGGCTAATATCAGTATTTACTGAGTACTGCCATTGTCACTACCTCATGCTTCCAATGCTGCTTATTTAGGAGAGACTGCAAGAGGAGAAGTGGTCTAGTACAGAAAAGCACTGTGTCCGTTTATTTTAATTCTTGGCCTCCCTACATGTCCCTTAGCAGCAGCTGACTAAAATCAGTTTAGGTATCCTCTTCACTTTTTTCTTTATCTCCAGTGGTGGCTTGAAATTTTTCACAGGTTAGAAAAGCTGTAAATAAGTAACTGCTATTTTTATGGGACTTTTTTTCTTTTGAGTTTTTTGGTTTGTTTTTTCAAAAAAAGGATTCAAGCTCTGATCAAATTTGCAAAATTATCTGGAAAATGAACATTATTACTAGACACACTTTAAGTTTGATTAGGAAAAGTAATTTGTTGCACATAATAGATACCAACTTCCATGCAAGAATAAGCATTCTTTCAAGGGTAAGAGGCATGTAGTCATAAGGAAGCATAATTCTGTTAGTCAGGGCATATAACTATCTGCTTCTGTAAAAAGGATTTGGGAGGTCACAAAAGATTCAGGACAATAAAAAGTGGCTATGAAAAAAAAGCCAAAATATTTTATAATCCTGACCCGTCAAATGATGATGAAGAAATCTGTAAAGACAGAGCCACTGGTTTACAAATGAAAACGCAAGCAAAAAATACGATTAATACTACAGGACACAGGACTTCACTGTGTTTTTAAGCCGACTAAGACAAGGAAATAGAAAAGAAGGGTTGTTAACAGTAAGAAGGTGGGGTTTTTCCCTATGTATCTGGAAGAATGAAAATTAATTACATGGTAAAAGAAAAATGTGATTCAGGGTTTAATTGGGCTTCCTAGAGAAGTAACACTTATTAGTTGAAAATGCTTAAGTGCAAAGAAGGTCATTGAATAAAGATAGTAAATTGCAATGCTAAATGAATAAAGCAAAACCCACTTCATGCTTTTTGTGACCATTGAGACTTACCACTTCTTTTCTCTTGTCTGATAATATTGTGACATTCTGCATGTAGAAACTGCAAGTGATCAGCTACCATTCTCTGTTGGCATTCATGAATCACTTTGCCATATGAGCTGGGATGCAAGTATTTCCGACACCGCATTTCTTCATCTTTTAATCTACCTAAAACCTACAGACGAGTTTTGAAACTGAGAGCTGATGAAATACCAACAACCAATGTAGAACTATAATATATACAATGGTGTAGGCATGTAGAATGAGAGACAGTAGTAAGTAACAACAACAAAAAATTGTCCAGGAGGCTGAAAAAATTAAATTTCCTCTTTTGAATCAGGCTGTTGCTGAGTTAAAATAATCTTTACTCTTGAGTAGTGACTAGACTCACAGCTAAATGTCTAACAGCACTCAGTAGTTCTCAAAACCTTTTTCCCTTCAACTTTGTGACCAATCTTCCCAATTTCTCCAACCACACTTCTTACTCCTTCTGAGAAAGTTTTACCACGATACCTAATTATATGACACTAAGAGTCACTTTTACTGTTCCAAATCCATCTGCTTGTACATAAACTTCTGCTCAAAAGAAATATTAGTATAGCTGAGCTATTAATAAAAACTCTCTTTATAACTTCAGCAAAGGAAATAGGCACTATCATAAAATAGATCATATGAATACTGGCATCCAGTGAATATGAGGGGAGCATAGGGAGAGTAGTGTAGCTGCAGACTCCTAATGATCAGCAAAATGAATCTGCACTTCTTTTCGTTTAATTGAAGTCTTAGCCTGGCCCTGAATTTCACCTCAGGTGTGCAACCATTAGCTTATGCTCCTTCTGGTTAAAAGCAATCTCACAGCCTTCTCAACTCTTCTATATTGTTGGTGTGGACAGGGTAGCACCAAAAGGACTGACTCCTAGTCTTGTATTAATCTTTGCTTTCTCAAACAAGGTATGAGAATTACAGCTAATTTAACCTCAACCTGCTTTCATACACCACAAAGCAAAAGAAAAGAAAATCCACTTCAGGGTACAAAATTTTTAACAATGATTTGTAACAACTCTACCATATAGTCTTCTCTAACTATTATATGCTTAAACCCTCATGTTATGCTACTACAAACAGAAAGAAAATCAGTGAGGAAGCAATAGCGATCAATCAGATACATGTTTCGGGGTTTGGTGGGGGTTTTTTGGTTTTTGGTGGGAGTTTTTTTGTTTGTTTTTTTTTACTTTTCATGTGATTGATTTACCATTTATTAAGAAATATTTCAAAGCTGACAGTCCATCCATAGTTGGGGTTTGTAGTTTATATTCAGATTAACCATGCCACCAAAAGGCATAGTTTAAACTGTATGAAAGCACACAACGAAGAACAACTGTGGGGACTATACAGGAAAACATGTATTACAATTATCGGTAAATTGACATATTAGATTTAATTATTGCACGCATAAATAAAGAAGAATCTCTTACCTTCTCCATGTACTGTGAACAATTTGACTCTTGCAATAAATTTGAAGCTTCTTGTTTATAATACTCCCCTGTTTCATTCAGAAAAGGACACTCAAAAATTTCCTGATAAAACTAAAAGGGAGAAATTTTTTTAAAAGGACAAATAACACCTATACTAGACTAACATTCAAAATTGAAGACATAAATCGAAAATGCCTATCTACCTTTAGGGGGAATTTTTTCTTATACTGTTCAACATGAACAAAGGAGTTAATAACCCCATGGATTACTTTCTGGTTTGGGTCTTCTCCACAGCGATCACTGAAATAGACAAAGCAAACGTTCATGAGAATGTAGGTATCTAGTGGAACTCATCTGATTGTAGAATGAAATAACACTGGATGAAAACATATTCCAGTAAATTCCTCTGCTTAGATTAGCAAAATTGAAGAAGATAAATCTTAAAATAATAAAAAAATGCACTCTTCTTTATTTCCTATACATTTAAATTGTTGAGATAACAATTTATAAACTATTCAAAAGCATTTGCAGGTCATGAAATTTCCAAGTGTTTGTTAAGGATATAAGTATTCCAAATTGCATACTCTAAACAAGTACTTCAAAAGTTACAATAAATATTTTTGCCAACATCTCACCAAGAGGCATACTATTCTCTTTTCTGGATATCTCCTATTCAATATGTAGATATCAAGGGGAGCAAATAACACACTTGGTGCATCATCACAATTTTTAATTCCTAGCTTCAAATGAGCAAGTTAAGGTGAAGAAAATGTTACCTTTAGTCCCATTCAGTTGAAAACAAAAGTAATTAAAACAAGTATTCATTCCTTTGCAAAGACTGGAAATAACATACCCACACCCAGAGCAGCAGAGACTTTATTAAAACATGAACTGTTCTAAAAAGACCACCTTTCACATACACTTAACAAAGAAGTGAAAAATATTCCTTAACTCCCAAGGTGTTAAATAGGACTAAAACATGATTTATAAAAGCATATTTACACTTAAGCATCAGCAGTTGTAATTTCAAAGGTCCTCCTTTTTAATAAAAATACATATGTACACATGTATATAGAATACATACTTATACTTTACCCAGACCTTACTGAAAAGACGAAATGAGTTCTCTGTTAGAAACTTATGTTGATATAGGAGAAACATTTACATGAGTGATTTTAAAAAAATTAAGAGAAAAAAAAAAAGTAAAGCCAGCAAAAGTACTTCAAACCCAAACATTACCATTTGCCCATCTAGGCTGTGGTGGAATGAGGAGAAATAATTTTGTTAATTTAATTAATTTTGGGTTTGAATTGATAAAAAACTCCAGAGAATGCTCATGAACTAGGAAGGATTACCGAGCCAGCCACACCAGCTGTCATCATATTACATACACCAGACTGTATTCATATGTTCACAAGACTGTAAATTATGTATATTGCTTTTAAATACTACCGCATCCTAAGATCTGAAAACTTAAGCTCATGAGGGGTGGAAACAACTAGCTCTCTAACAGATTTCGAGCAGTCACTGTACAGTTTATGCAGCTTGGTCACCTGTTACAAATGAGCTGACCTAACGGGTAAATCGCTCCAGCAGATTATTTTTTTTCCCCTGGGGGACACCTGTGGCTCTGGTAGCTGAACCAATGGAATAAATGTGGGTTTGGGTATATGTGATCATACCCTGCATTCTTGCCAACATCCCCCTGCAGAGTCTAGTTATATGATGGCACAGGCAGCAGCATGTCACAGTAGGGAAGAACTGTAACACCAGACCAGGGCTTGGACCCAGCTCCACCCCAGGGGGAGCCAGGACCATGGTGAACAGCTGGATGCATGGTGTGAACACTGCACCAGGTCATGGAGTGCAGGAAGCTACATAACTACAAGTTAAACATATTACAAAGCAGGGCTTTGTCAAGAGACAGTCGATACTGGTGACACAAACACAAGAACCATTATTGTAATGACAGATGAAGACCCAGCTCCCCCCTGCTCGGTTCACAGGCCACTCCACGTGCCTTAGCCTACACGGGTGTGGGACGAGAGGCGGCAGCAAAGGTCAGGCCCAGGGGATGTGAAGGTCAATGTATCATTAGGAATAAGCTGTAAAAGTACAGGAAGCAGCTGCTCCATGGAAGAGCTGCAAGGGAGGAGACAGGCTTTTAAAGCAGAGGCCAGATGGCATAAAGGCGATAGACGAAAAGGAACACAACACAGAACCAGCCCTGCCTGCCTTTTCTGTAGCTGGTAGCACTTCTGAACACAGAGGCAGTGAGCGTGAGGTTGCCAATCAAATGACAAGTTTGGAACAACTGCCAGGATAAAGTAAGCAGTTTTGGGTTTGTATTTTTTATGCCCACACTTCCCATTTTTTCCCCACGCTTGCAGAATTTTTAGTAACGTAGGTTTCCTCAGTGGGTGAGTATTATACATTTACAGCAAAGCTGTCACAAAATTTGGCAGAACTGCATTATGAACTTCGACATGAACCTATCCAAAAAACTACACTATTTCCAATATAAACAGAATGTGCCACAAAACTATCATTCTTCACCTTTTGGCAGCATCTTCAGGTTTTTATTTACACCAGTGTCACTCTGCTCCAAATGATCTGTGCTGTAAATGGCTAGTTTCAACAAAATTTTACAGAAGTTACAGAAGATTAAGTGATGATTTTCATGAAAGTCGTAAGCAATAAGAGTATCTGCTGAACTAAAACAAGAGAAATTGGTGATCCCACCAAGGTGGAAGTCTACTAAGTGTGCATTTTCCTTCCTGGCAGCAGTCAGCACGCAATAAGGAGGCATGCAGCTGCCGAGCAGCTGATGCACAGTTTGAAGCAGGGATGTCACAGGATATCTTGGGAGGGTAGAAGGGAATGATGATGTTTGGTGGGGAATCTGGACAAAAAGCTAAAGCACAGGAAACACAAGTTCCACTAATTCTGCTGCTGCTGACTTTCTTTTTTCAAAAGAAATGGAGAAAACTACAAAACACAAGCTCAAGGATGTTGCACTGTTCTATATTTATATTGGGGAGACCTTATGACTCTCTACAACTACTTGAAAGGAAGTTGTAGAGAGGTGGGGGTCAGTCTCCTCCCAAGCAACAGGAAGAGAGGAAACGGCCTCAAGTTGTGCCAAGGAAGGTGTAGTTTGGATATTAGGAAAAATTTCTTCACTGAAAGGGCTGTCAACATTGGAACAGGCTGCCCAGGGAAGTAATTGAGTCACCATCCCTGGAAGTATTTAAAAGATGTGTCGATGTGCTGCTTCGGGACGTGGTTTAGTGGTGACTTGGCAGTGCTGGGTTAACAGTTGGACTCAATGACCTTAAAGGTCTCTTCCAACCAAAACGATTCTATACTAATGCCATCTTGTTCCTATCTTAAGACTAAAGCTAACATTGGAAGTCTTACATGTATCTTACAGTGTACTACTATAGCCCTGTAGAACATTAAAACATTCATTAAAAGAAGATTCCATCATTCAAAGTGATTGTGAAGTGAATAACAAGCAAAGCGCTCAGCGGTGTCAGCCTATCAAGACCAATTACCACAAAATTCACTGTGAACTAGAAAAGCCTGTTTCGAACACTTTTTAAAATATTAACTTCCAATAGCCTTCCTTTCCAACAAATGGTATCAATAATGTATCTGCTGAGACAGGAATAGGTTCAGTTAGTTAGAAAGTGTTAGTCATCTTTAGTAGAGAAGTCTTTCCTGGTTAGTCTGTACTAATTACACTGTCATTTGAGATAGCACCTGAATAATTTCCAAATTATTTCTGTTTAAGAATTGCATAGATGAATTTTCTCACAATTTGAGATCTTGGCGGCTTCCTGTGGTGTTGAAACAAAAATGCGTAAGGTGATATTCAGCTTGCCTTGTAGAAGGAGTGCTTGGGCTAGAGGGAGGGGGAAGAAAGTGTGTTATATTCAGAACTCAATTATATTAAGAGGAGTGCAGTCAGACAAGACAGGCTTAAGTGATTTAACAATTCTCTGCTGTTCAAGGGGGCTAATCCTGCTCCCTTTTGCTCAGTCACAGGCCTCTGTATCTCTCTTGCATTCCTTTGGCACTAATCTAGTTCTTCGCCAAACTCACTCATCATGCCAATCTGGAGAAATATTAGCCAAGCTAGTTTTCTGTCATATTAGTAGGGGAGTTGGTTCACTGAGGGACTAGATGAACACAAGAAAGGTAGTAGAGCACAGCCTGGTGCTTTTGGGCACGACCAAACACTTAGATCAGTTTAGCCATCTTGTTCAGTCACTACTTGTATCTATTAAGGTCTCGTGTGCCAAGAAAGTTTACCGTTAATTTTAATGTATAAGTACTGCACAAGTTTATAGATTCTAAAAAGTAGATGTGTTCAAGATTTTAGTCAAAAGCCTTTTTAAAACTCTAGATAAATACATTGATAAAATGAAACCTGAAAGAAGAATTTGTGGTTCTGTTCCCCCTACTTTTTCCAGTACTGTAATAAACATACTTTTATATGCAACCAGTTGACTACAATGTTGGTTATCAGTTCCACATATCATTGTATATTATGCAAAATCTGATTATAAAAAGTTCAACTGTCCCACTTATTTAAAGTCTTTTGCAAAACATTTTAATAAACTGAACCATGCACACGCTTAAGTACCACACTTAAAAAGGCATGAAATTGAGATGTGTCTAAGTATATACATGTATTAGTAATTTTATTTTATTAACTTTTTTTAGGTAATAAACTTCCCATGCATATTCTTACACCTCTGACAGAGGTAACATTGATATCCATTTCTTCAAAGATAATTGTTTAATCCTGAATTGCTGAACTCCATGCTAAGACATTTAAGAGCCATTTGCAGCAAAGTCTTTAAAATTGCCTTTTACAAACTGTATTGACCACTGGAATCACAGCAAAGAACAGCAACAAGTCTATAGTTAATGCAGAGCTTACCCTCAGAATACCCACAGCAAGCCCTACATTTCATGATACCAGGAAGAACAGCTATAATAAATTCTCTCTTATGTAGTTCATTACATGATAGGCAGATCACAAAAGTGTTTAGAACAAATTTATTACAAATTTTTAGATATATATTTTGAGAAACAGCGTTGAATTAACTTCTTTGAGATCATACAAAAGAATCTTTAATAAGGGGGGGGGGGAATATACAGACCCAACCTCTAGAGACAATGACTGAAATTTTATTTAAAACTTTCCAAATGGTTTAATAACAAATCACAACCCCTTGTTACAGTCTCAAGACCTAATGCCCCACAAAGCCAGTGACAGTCTTGATCTACATACCCTTGTGAAGTCTGTGATCAGCCTCAAAGTAAATACATACCATTACGTTTAATAGGCATCAGACATCTTTTAACTTTTTTTTTTAGCTTTTTAACACACATTTCCACTCCCACCCATCAGTGAACAATCAATACAGATTGACTAAAATGAGTCTTCAATGTCACTGTGCTTAATTTAACAAGGCAGAATTTTCTTCACCATGAATTCGTGAATCTTCATTTAGTAAAAATAAACTGTTATAGAAAACATATGGATATAGCGGTATTAGCACTGGTTACAAAGGAAGCATGGTCCAACAACTGAAAGCAAATGAATACTGCCTGGCTTTGAAATACCATCCGAGAGACATATCACATCTATAACTTCGTCATCAAAAAATTTAATTCAGGAAGGAAAAATAAACGTATAGTATTAAAACGAGGTTTTTTTAATGCCTTATAAATACAGCTTTTTGGCTGACCAAGTGCACATGGGCACCTTAATTGCCAAATTACCTCACTTTTTTCAGTTTACCTACACTAGTAACCTGGTCACCTGAGTCAGGCTCACAATCACTTAAAAAAAACCTGGTCATTAGGCAACTCCAAAGCTACTCTATACAGTAATAAATGTGTAGAAACTGATGGAACCTACAACTACACACAAGGTCTGCAGTACACTTCATAAACAAAAAGATCCTTTAGGAGTTAAATAGTATAAAGGCTTAAAATGAAATCTTAAAAAGCCTCAAGTCCAGTAACTACCAGGGTCTTTGTTTAAAAGTAACGAAGATATTCAGAAATACAATAATAAATTCCTTCAAAGTGCAAAAAATTATTTCCATTTCATTTAAATCAAGCATCAAGAACGTTAAGTAAAATCACTCTTATGAACAACGTATAACATGTCTTCCTGGCGGATAAGCAAGAATTGTTTTAGGTCCCATGCAAAGCAACATAGGTTTCCTGGCTTCGGCAAATCCTTACCTAACTTCTGACAGCACAGAAGCCATAAGCAGTCAGCATGAAGTGGAGAGAAAAGCAAAAGGCAACCTATGGGATCTGAAGAACTATCCTAACTATTCCCCAATCCCACTGATAGGAAGGGTTGCTAGAAAGAGAAAAGATCACTACCCTTGGGTTACGGTGAATGCTATTTTCTTTTCAGTCTTTTTCTACACATGCAAACAACAAGTAGGTAGCTACAATGAGAAAAGCTGATAGAACATCATCACCAGGAAAGATGGGGCTCAAAGTCCCCAGATATTTCCAAGTAAAGAAGTGCAATACCCCCAGCATTGTTTAAAAACAAACAATAATCAAGCACTCACTTTTTTATTTCTCGGAGGAGCATCCGAATAAGAATGGTCTGCAGTGGTTCAATCATTAATTTTCTCCACATATCAAGAGCTAGCTGTCAGGACACAACAGAAGTTTACATCAACAAAGAAATACCAAAAAAACACCCCAAAACAATACCAAAGATGATGCAATTCCCCATTCAGGATTTTTAAAATTAAATTGTTGGACACCCTTTTCTGTCTCCTTTTTACGTTCTCTTCTTTGCCTCCCCCTACACAATTCATCAATACATTAATAGTGTTTTTCTTCTAGAACACCTGTCTGCATTTGGATGAAGATCACACAAATCTGTACACTAGAAGAGTCAGACACAGTACTATTACCTGCACAGTAATAGGTAAGTAACATCCCTTTCTACCTGAAGTGTTTGAACGTGTGCAGACAACAGTATTTCTAAAAATAATTGCAAAATAAGCCTCAGTTGACAAAAGGGAACGTCTCTTGGCCAATTTGTCAGGCCAGAGGCAGACACAGAACCCTTATATATAACACTCAGCATCTCCAAACTAAGACGCGTACAACTTCAGCAAAGTCAATGGCAAGCTAATATTTGACTTAAATGGCATTCATATCACCTTCATATTAGGAATACGACACCCTATTCCTAATGTGTCATTAAAGGAATCAGTCAAATGGACTCAAATGTTTCAAACTCCTGGTCCACTTTGTGAAATAAATCTTCCTTTTAAAGAGCAGACAAATGAACTTGCTCTGTCATAGCTATCCAGCACCCATGCTGTAATACAGGGTACAGAAGTCTGGGAAGTAAAGTCAGCTCAAGTGCACCATAAGCAGGTTCAAAGAAGAAGTAAAGGTTTACTCACAAATCAAAAGACAGATAACTTTTTGAAATAGAAGCTGTCTTAGGAAAGATTTTCACTGTCTTTCTTTGTGGAGAGTAGAACAGTTAGAGGAAAACACTTTCCCTAAGATGTCAGGAGCTAATCCAGCAGAGAATTCTGGAAGAAGCTGGTTCCACAGAAAAGGACTGACGTGTTCTGTAACTATGAGGTGAAGGGGATGACCTCAGGTAACTCAGTTCTGCAATGTAGCCTCTGAAATGTGATCCCTAGCATGGTCCCCCCCATATGATCTACCAATCTAAAACAGCTTCAAGTCCAAATTTTCTGATCAAGTAAACTGCAGACAGGTCAATCCTGCAACTTGATGTATTAGTTCAAGAGACATTTTTCTCCTTGAAGAGAGGAACTGATCTTACTTCTCAACCTAGACTGACAATAAAGAATATGGCAGTTTCCTCCATTTTCCAGAATCTTTTACCTCATGATGGGGGAAAAACAACCCCACAAGGCACATCATAACTACCTTCTAGCTCAGGCCTCCCAGGGAGTCATTGAAAACTCAGAAAAGCAGTATCCTTCACCATGCATTCATAACATACAGACAGAAAAAAGAAAAACAAAACAAAAAAAACACCACTTCTGAGCACTGGCAGACTACTTCCATCAACTGATCTCATCCTGTATTTTTCCTAGTACAACAATTACTGAATGCCTGTAACGCTTATCTGCATGATAAACTGTTTGAATCCATGCCCATACACATCACATACGCACCTCTGGTCTCCCGTGTGTACCTTCTGTTACACACCCCGGAAGAAGCAAGCAAGCATGTACTCGTTTAAGATTACTGAAAAGCTCCCCAAGTTTCATTAGCACACAGGAGTGATGCCAAGTCAGAAACTTCAGTACACAGAGAGTACAGTTCTGCTTCTACAAGTACTGGGCATTATTTCTGTAACTTCATCCTGAGACTGAAGAGAACTATATATAAAATAAGCATGTTTGCTCTTGAGTAAAGGACAGATCATCTCAGTCATCTAAAATGGGATTAATGATAATTCCCTCCATTCTGAAGTGAAGAACAACTCAAAGACTTGTCAAATACTGCAGTGCAATCCAAAGAATAAAAGGTAGAATACTAAACAGGAACTGAAACAAAAGAGCAAATGCTTTCAAAACAAAGACCTGATAAACTTGGGGAGTGCCTTGTAGGTCAAGAATTGTGAATTACTTTTATTTCTGGGGCAATGAATTCAGCAAAAACAGTGCAGCAATTAAGCTTCTTGAATGTAGGATTGAGTCTCCACTCCTTTTCAGGGCAAAGTAACTGCCATAAACATAATCTTACAGCAACAGATTAACTTTACTGCCTCAAGATCCAAAATTTACCTCCCACTACTACAGATTACAAAGACAGTATCTGGTAAACAGAAATGGAAGGAGTCTTGGGAATTGAGATAATGAAAAATTCCTTAGTAGAATTCCAGGTATTGTCATCTGAACATCTTCACCAAAAACCAAAGGCTGCCAGCTACAATTTAAGAACCTTGATCCCCTCCTAACCTGCCCAAATAATACTATAGGGATGTACCATCCTAGGAACAACTGCAGAGGAGCTTGAAGAAAAGTGTGCACCATTGTCCCCCCCACCTTGCTTATGATTCCATAAACATGAGGAAAATAGAACACTCAGAAAAACCATGAATTATCAGGTCTGCTGTTTGCTCTTCTTTGGTAAACATATTCTAGGTCAGAAAGCTATAGATTAAAGTTCCCACTATTTTCCTTTGGGTGATACCTCAGAATGGAGTAGCTCACTGAAATGGGTGGAGAATTTGTTAATATACCAGCATCACCCAGCCCCAAGAACAAGCCCAGACATTCCTAGCCCCGAAGCAGCTGAACTAACAGTCACACAGCTAAGGACTATCTCCGAAAATTGCAGGAACAGATTTGGCTAAAACTCAGTCTGAGGAAATGAGGAATAACATTTATGCCATTTTGAAGATACCACAATAGTGCAATACGCACTTCCAAGTTCTGATAAGCCTTTACAGATGCGGCCCCCTCCCCTGGTCACTGTATTTTTCTACATCAAAATGGTAATACCATTTTAGAAAGGGTTCAGTGCTTACATCATCTACTGTATTTAACTATTCAGATTCTGTGACACAGCAAAGTAAAAATTTAGAAGGACAAAGCTGAAATTGTAGTGCTTCTGAATATGGTTTATAAGCACCTCCACTTTCAGAGATACCTACCTCTCCTATTTCCATCAATGGTTCATTCATATCCACCCCTCCATAACCATACTGAAGATCGGCTTCAGTCAATTTGTTCTTCTTAATAAACTGTGTGTTGAGGTACCTATAGAAATAAAGATATTCTACTCAAAAACCAGCAAACATTAAGCTTTTTTTTTTTAAATGAATTTGGAATTGTGGAATGTTCTTCACATCATAAAAAATGACAGAAAGATAACCTCTTTCTATCAGTGCCATTGCATTCATTTAAAAGACCTTACATCATATTAAAATGGTAGTGTTAGTAATTGAGATATCAAACAGTAGCTTGATATATCACTGTCAGCATTTTCTTGGAGTGCAATACATTTGTGTAGGAAGCCAACCTTTCAACATACACTGCCATATTACTCATAAATGCATATGCAAATAACTGCTAAATTCAGAGCAGCTGACTAGTATTAAAGTCATAGTAGTTTATTTATTTTTAATGATAGAAAAACGTTCCTGAGTATCAGATTTCAGTAAAATGCATTTTTTTTTTCCTACCTGTATCATTTATTATTTTGCATTTGGCTTGGACTAAAACACAAAAATAGTGTAAATTTTTACAGGGCCAGTTTTTGTCAGTTATTATCCCTTACTCAGGTCATGATAACTAGTAAACAGCTGTATTTTAAAGATAAGAGAAGAATTTGGCAGAAATTAACTAACAGAAAGAAGAAATGTTATAAATGGTTCTTTTTAAAATATTTACTACTGTATGCATAGTTTTAATAAAGAACAGAAAATTGTTTCTGTGCAAGACCAGAGAAAATGTCTCTCTTAATACCCAGTATTTCCTTAAAAGAAATACAACAGCATTTTTGAACTGAACTGTTCTCCTCCTCTTTCCCAGATAACTGGGAAAAAAAATTCTACTATCTTTAAAGCATAACTACACTCGTAATATTTGTTATGTTAGTGTTAAAATGAGGTAACTGACATTTTTTAACTTCCAATGCAACTCACAGTTTTGAGACGCCCAGTTTCAGACACTGAAGAAAACCAGATTACTGAAGCACTTTAAGAGATTCAGGCTTCAGAGGCTGTATCAGCCTAGTGATGTCTGAACACTTTGGGCAGGAAGGCAAGTGACAAGCAAAGAATAAAAGGAGAAACACAGTATGGAAACCTGTGAACTGGAAAGAATTTAGGACACCACAGCGTCCAGTGAAGGAAGACTTGGGATAATGCAATGGTGACAAACTGGAATACAGTGGTCTAACCTACTTTCAAGACTCCAGAGTCTTACAGAGTACTCTAAACCGCTCTTCTACCATGAATAACCATCATAAATTGTAAATCCCAGTCTGTGTAGAAGGCTACAGGCCCACCATTTCGTAAAAAACTTGTGCAGACACCCAAAATAATTGGAACACAAGCCGTAAGTGGGCATGATATCCTCAGTGATATCCCCTCGCCACGTGAACAAAGGCAGCAGCTGCCATTCTGCTTCTTCCTGTTAAGCTTGCTAAAAAGGAAAGCCCTATGCTCTCCTCATTCACACTCTTTCATCAGTACATGCCTTCTCAACAAATCCAGATCAGGCAACTGATCCATCTTAAAAACATAGCCACAAGTACATAAACCAGTTGAAGCTAGATCAGGTACCCCTGCAAACACCCGATTCAAGCAAAAATGGAGTGGCAAGAAGCAGGCAGGCAGAACCAGTTGTGGCAAGAGTGTCAACACACTCTGCCTCAAAACCAAAATCAAACTTGCCCATGTTTCCTCTCCCTTTGCCCTACTTTTATCAACTCCCAGACTCAAGCATAAGCAAATAACTGCAAAGGATGTGCAAACAGTATAATCTTAAAACAACTTCTCCACAGAAGTCATAAAACGTATTTCACCTTGAATAACTACTTCAAATACTTCATCTGTATTTCTTACTCTTAGAGGACAATCCATAAGGTTCATCTGTAACTTGCTGTGGAGACAAGGACTGGGTATGAACTGGTAACGCCAGAAATTACTCACATACTCTTGCTACTGTGATAAAACTTTCAGGTGAAAATTTGAAATACCTGATCACACAGCTCAGGGCCCATTACTCAAGAGTGCAGGTGTATGCTTTACAATTAGATGAGGAAAATGGCAAACAGGATGAGAAAACTGAGGTTTGTTTCCTTTCATGGTATTCGCAAAACAATATATCTTTTGGTACCCAAACTTCAAAACACACCCACCAAGCCTCCACTCTAGAAAGAAGTTAAAAAGCTTGGAATTTAGAAAAGCGTTAGAAGTCTCATTCAAAACAAATACCTACTTTACAGTGGAATACTGAAAGACAGTGTTCCATCTAAATTAACAGTATCAGGAAAATGTCTCATACATGAATATTTTTGAGGGCAAAGTTTTTCAGATATAAAGGACTTGGCAATTCAGCAAAATAAAATGATACGTTCTTTTACAAGGAATTCAGCAAAAAAACCTCTGGAAAATCTAATTTAACAATTAGAAGGGTAGCTAATTATTGGGACAGGTTAACTGGTAACTTTCATGTATTTGGTACTTCTAGATCAATCAAGAACAATACTCTAACCACAGATTACTATTTTAGACACAGTGACCACAAACCCAAAGCAATGTCTCCACATCTCAATAGCCTCCTTCAGACATCAGACTTTGCAACGCTTTGTGAGAATGATTAGAGGTATATTTTTTCTTTTAATGTTTTATTTTAGTAGCTTGAATTACACAATCCTGGACAAGAAACAAATATTAGTGTTGACAAAATAGACACTGTGAAATTTAGCCTGAATGTAATAAACTTAAGAGCGTACCTGTCTCAAGTCAGCTCCTGATTATTTTATTATTTTCTCCATGGTACATCCAAAAGAATTTACCTCCTTTAAGTGTCTATCCATCCACGATGACACGACAAAACATCATGTGATCATATATATTTCTAGAAGTGCCACAGTTTAAGCAAAAAGGGTACTTGCCCTCTATTCACATTTTTTCCTCCTCTGAACACTCTCCAAAGATAAAGAAGAAACTTTTGAGTAACCACATTTTTTCAGTCCTCCTCCTCCTCCTGTCCCCCTTCTACACACATAGTCAGACTGCTATACTGATCCCCAAAATGACACATGAATGTAGCAGAACAGTACACAGGAATAAACCTGACCAAGTGAATTTGCTTTCAGAAACTTGCACCAAGAAAATCCTGCTAATGATTTTCATAGGCTACTGCAAATGCTCTTGGACAGAGAAATGGATAAAGACCTTATGTGGCAACATCATGCATTCTTCTGATGTATAGGAAGAAAATTAAAAAACTCATTAGCTAGGTCTAATTATTACAGTTATGTTTTCAGAAGCATTCAGTTTGGTTTTTAGGATTTTCTTCAACCTACCACTTGCACAACTAAATTGCTTCACAAGCTACAGAATACGTACGCAAACATGACAGAGTTATAATATATGTTACTGTATAATAGGAATTAGCAATTGCATTAATGTTTTCAGCAATTTCCATGTGCATTCATATGGTCAGCAGTGCTAAATAAATCTATCCAGGCACCAGTTATGAACCGTGTTCCTCACGGCTGGATACAAAGCTCTCAGTTGTCTGGCAGAGCTGACAGTGAACCAAGCACATCCTCAGCTGCATTAGCAAGAGTGTCCCAACAAGTTGAGAGACAGGATTGTTCCCTCAGCACTTGTAAGGACGTATCTGGAATTTTACGACCACTTTTGAGTACCCAAATGCAACAAATCTGGACAAATGGAAGAAAGCCTAGAGAAAATCTCACTGAAATAGCTAGGGTGCAGAGCATGAGACATACATAAAATGAAGACAAACTCTTTTCAGGGGAACACAGAGAAAAGACAAGAAGCAATAGACATAAGCTGCAGCATGACAAACAGATATACAGGAAAAATTTTTAGAATGAGAGTAATCAAGCACTGAACCAGGCTGCTCGTAAAGGTAGCAAAAGCCCTGTCCTTGAAGGAGTTCAGAATTTGACTCAATAAAACCTTAAACAACCTGGTTTAGCTCTGTAGCAAGCCCTACTCTGAGTATACGGTTGAAATGCATGACCTTCAGAAGTTTGTTCACACCTACTTTTTCTTCAAAAATGTTTCAATGAAAACATGACTTTGTAAGAGCGGTACTAAAAGTAGCAGAACCACTACACTTTATTCAAGCAGAATGCTTTAATGTGTCTACTAGTGCTCAGCACTGGAAGTTTTCGTGATTTTTCATAAACTGTTCTGATTCCCTTTTAAGCACAGATGAAGTATTCACTGGTTTAGAGATCTGTAACATAGAGTTAATCTACCACAATTTGAGGATTAGCTAATAATGAAAACCATTTCATTATGACAAAGACTGTAGATACTAAAATTTTATGAATCCAACAGCTGTAATCAAAATTATGCGACCAATAATAAATAACTGATGTGGAAGTGAACCTCCCAGGGCTACCAAATGCTACAGCCTAAAATGAAGGCAATTCCTTCAGTGGAAGAAGTTTCAATAGAAAAATATCATTAGATTTCAAATCTTGATGGCACTTCTTGTTTGTTTAAACCTTCCCCGTATTTATTAAGTTACATAGTTTGTAAGCAAGATTAAAAGCAGTAACTTCTTAACACTTAAAAAAAATGAGAAGGGGACTGAAACTAATATCAGTTTGAATTGTGTTACAGGTTACTGTGGTATTATGCTTAGATTAGAATACAAATTACTCCTATCATTAAAAAACTGGATGAAGTTTAATTCTGAAAGGGAAGTAAGATGTCACAAAAAAGCACAAAAAGAAAGAAAACTAAGATTAGCCTAAAGAAAAAGAAGTGGCATAACACTTAATAAAGTGTTCCCAATGCATTATAACTACTAATCAGGCACTGAATTATTTCTTGCCTTCTTGCAAGGGTCCTTCAGTTCCCATAACAATGTACGTTTTATTGTTAAAGAGAAAAATCATACTTTCACAAAGCCATACTCTTTAGAGACTTCTCTTAAAAGATAGTATATGACAAAGCTCAGAATTTCAACACAAAAAAACCACTTAACTTTGAGGTAAAATTATTTCAAACAGAACATCTAACACCCGGACCAAAACACCATATGGAAAGCAGGAAGAAGAATTAGAACGGGCAGAGCTGGCATTAAATAAGTAACTTCAGAGTTTTAAGAACTTGGCTTCACTGACACATGAATACCACTCTACTGAGCTTATAGATATGTACAGGTTGGTTTACATGCATAAAAACTGTCTGTAAAAAAAATGCCCTAGCTTGTTCAAACACAAAACAAAACAAAACCCAACATAGGTTCACACTGCTGGAAAGGTATTTAAATTTGTTGGTTTATGACCAGAAGTACTCAAGCACTCAAAAAAACCTGTTACATGAAACAGAATCAGTGAGATTCATACACATTAAATAGGATTTTTCCCCACCCTGTATCAACTCTCCAGTTAAGTCAGTGACTCATTATAGAATAAAAGTTTGCAAGCTCAGGATGGACTCCATTACATTTGTTCCCAGTCTGCTATAAATAATTTCATAGATTCTACAAGATCACACATATATCTTCTAATATAAAAAAGGTCCTGAAATCCTTTGTAAATCCTGAAATCATACCATCAAATAAGTACAACATTAACAGTGCCTCCTAAGTTATATTTACCTGCTGGGTATCACACGCATAATGGACACTAGAATGTTCAACCTACAGTCAGAGCAGAATTAAAATCCAAATCCTAGTAAATCCAAAGCCATCTCAATATAGTTATAATTCTAGCAACTCATGAATGGTTAAGTTTTATATGCTTAAGCTATCACAAGTAGCAATGTAACACAGTTCAGTTAACAGTAGAAGTACAAAAATAACAGGGGTTGATTTTCGTTTTATTTATAGACTTGGCTGTAATCAACAGAAAAAACCCTCAAAACTGATTGCCTGTATACAGTCTATTAGTTTCTGAAGTTCTCAGAAAAGAAATAAGGAGAAATTTTCATTCCCTCTCCAATTCCTGCAGTTCAAACGTTCATCTGAAAATAACAGACCCAAAGAGCACATGGCCTTGTCTGAAAGGCTCTTCTAGAAGGGGGAGCTGTGTTTTTACCAAGGTACGCGGCTAAGCTTTGAAACAAACCAAGCTAGTTCAACTGGACACTTCAGTACAATGCCATCCTTGTAGAACACCACCTAGGATTATGAGCTACTTCACTGCAGGGCTGATAAGCACCAACACATTTGGCACTGCAACACCAGAAACAACAGAGGTAGAGTACACGAGTAATGACAGAACAGCAGGAATTATCTTAGATAATTACTTCAGTGGTAAGAAGCAGTGCATGGCAAAACCTGTTGAGCATTATTCCTTTTTTCTCATGTTCTGCTACCATAACTACATTGTCTCCAAAACTGACCTGGGCATATTCAGCTACTGCTCTCTTTAAGCAACATTCTTAGACTTAAGTGGCAGATCTTTGTAATTTCAAAAGTTCAAAACTCAGTTGCAAAGCTTACCTGTATAAACAGTCCATATAGTCTGCCCCTTTGCTATACTCTTCCCAGTATCTGTGATACATAACGAGTACTTGTTCTTCAGCTTCCAGTACTCTCTGTGAAGGAAGACACACGCACGCCCCCCCCCCCTTAAAATTAGCATGAAGATAGCATATATACATAGAAAGTTGTAACAGAAGTATAATTTTGGAATAACAATCACATATTCAAAACTAAGACCACCACTAAGCTTTAACTGGTCTAAAAATAACATTGTTGCAATAACCAGAAAACTAACAAATGTTCATACTACTAAGTTTTGATAAGCCAGCTACAATATCTAAATGTTGTTTTATTTTGCTTTTAGAAAGAACAGTCACTGTAACACGTTATTTGCCATCCGTATTTACAGAAGTACTTGCTTGAATAAGCATGGTTCATATTCTCGCATCATACTGGTGGGGTAACTCATCTAACTATTCCCTCACCGACACAGATCAATTTTTAATGAATGCAGACACACGCATATTGGAAGAGTTGCCAAGAACCACTTAAAATCAGTATGCCTTACTGGTTAGACAAGCCCTTATACTAACCAAGAATCCTGGAATAAAACAAGTTTAACAAAGTGCAGACATGTGAAAACTTAAAACACATCTTAAGTTCTATAAATCCAGGCCCAAATCTTTTGGAATCTATGCAAATCGTCACCTGAAACGTTGCTTTTTTTGTACCGAACTTCTCCAAATATATTCATATTCCAAAGGAGTAAGTTCAGTAACTTGAACTAATTAGTATGATCTGTGGAGGATAAGATCCCAGAAATTCAACTATAATTCTAGACTTTGTAATTTTAATCTCTGGCTCAAGCAGCAAAGAAGCTTATGCAAAAATAATGTCAAAGAGGAAGGCTAGTAGTCCAAACAGACCCAAGAGTGCTTTCCTCTGCAGCATGAATTTTCCAAAGGTTTTCCAACATTATTTCAAAGACAAATGGTGGATAGTCAATTTAAAAACACGGATGTGTGCTTTCTGCTACTTTCCACAGTTTCTACTGTGCTGGCACTTGCCTGATTATCCTAAGTAAGCTCATTCAGCTCAGTAAATAAATAAATGAGGAAGAACTTTCTTGGCCAAGTTGCCTGCCAGTTTATTGAATTGATTTAGTCTACCAAAGTGTCACAGGCATCCTCTCTGCAACCAGTGGAACTACCCGTTAAGGTACCCAGCCTATCTTGTCAAATACACAGGTACTTAAGCTCAAAAAATAGCACCAAGACAGTTAGCAGTACTAGCCAGAATTTGCAATTCTTCATTCCCTATACAGACACCAAAGACAGGTGGGCATCTTACTTAATTCTACTTCTCTTTTTCTGAAACACACGGAGACACTTTCATCCATCCGATACATTCACCAGGGTGATTCTGTTGAAATTAGCTGTCTTAGCTGATGAGACAGAAGCTAATTCACAGCTATACAGGTATATAAGTATCATTATTTCCCATAATAAATAATTTGTCATTACTTCCTCCCCTCCCAAGCATTTTTTATTTTATTTCCCACATAGTTCATTAGTTTTCTTTAGTACACACAACCAGTTTCAAGACACTGGAGTGAATACTTTCACACTGTAACAGAAAGCTAATCACAAACTATAGCACATTTGAAAAATGAAGACATTTCTGTAACTTGATTGATTATAAGCAATCAACAGAAAGAACTTACTTTTCAAGCCAATGAAAATTTTATATAAACCATAATTGTTGGCTTAAAAAGAAAATTCTTTCTTTTGTGTTGCACATAGACAGATTATCTATATATCTGTCTACATTGTGTTGTGCAATATATGTGTTGCACGTATCAGATATATAGAAATATATATTCCATCTCTGGAACTCTGCCATCTGTGATTTAGTCCCATAAAATCTGCATACCTTCATACGTCCAAGACAAACAAAACCTCTCCCTAAGGTCAAAAAAAGGACAAACAATATGTACACATACATCAGTAACTGTATAGGTTACCTTGTGCAAATGGCGTACATGGTTTTCCAAGAAAACTTTAGTCTCAGTATAAAGTCTCTCTCCAAGAGGTTCAGGATAGGCCACACACAAAGCATATATGTCTCTGGGCTCAGGGTCAAGGTTTGTATCTGCTTAAAGTGTGAATACTTATAAATATAATTTAAGAGTTACAGAAGCTTTTTTTCTCCCACACATGCATTTCAGTTCTGCTTTTTTTTTTTTTTTTTTTTTTTTTTTACAGTCAAGCACAAAAGACAAAATGGATCTTTATCTGAAATCAGTGCAAGCCCTGACTTGTGAAGAATCTAAGTTTTCAGCATCAATAATACATCTTAAGTAGTGGAAGGTGAGGAAATGTTAGAGCTAAGATCCTGAAACTTCTGGTAGCCCCATATTGACATGGCTTCTACCACTTAGTTGCCTTCTATGAATAATATATGATTATCTCAAAGTGAAAAAGCAGCTACCATCCAAAATTCTTCCTCTGTATCTGCAGCCAATGTGAAACTGCAACTCTTTTTGGATAATGGAAAGAAGCGCTAATTAGGTTAAGAACGTGATTAGCCAAGTATGGAGCAGAGTAAACATGAAGACGACTTGAAGGTTTCCGCCCCCAAGTCCAAAACAATTTACTGTCCCTGCATATTTCCCCCAACTCTACACGTAAAACAGTTTTGTGGGACACTGGAAATTAAGTCATCACAATGGTGGTGTGGATGCAAAAACTTTATTTTTAACCATTATCATTTCCGTAACCCTGTTTAGGTCACAGCCACACAAAACAGTTACATTCGCCAACTTAAATGGGCATGAGCACACAGTTAAACCTCTTAAGGTGGTTTTGTCCCTTAAATACCTCGCAGAGCTACTTTTGGGTTGCAAGGTTTGTATGAAGACAGACACTTGATAATTTGTCAGGAAAAAATCATTAAGAACTTTGCTTTCAGAAAAGTCAAGCAAGGATAAAGTCAAGCTTCAGGTGAAAAATTGAGAAAAACTATTTCTGCAAATATTATTTTAAAACATGCTTATCCCCTAAGACTTATCCACTAAGTCTAGGCACTTTATAAAATCAGCCATGCTAGAAATAATGATCTAGTACAGATTACTTTTAGGGCGAGCTCTTTAATTGAGGGAAGACACAAGATCTGCTTTCCTCTAGTCTACCTTAAAAAACCTCAGGCTTCTGTAAAAGGAGGTAGAAGACATAAGGACAGTTGACAAGTCACCTGCTTAGTCTACAGAACGGGGTCAGGCTTTCATCATACAGTTCTTCCCAACAGCATGTTTCATTTTTTTACAGAAGTACTACTCAAATCAGAGGAGATACTGATGTAGGACAACCAAATGGAAAAAAGCCTTTATTTGGCACCTGGAATCTCAGAGAGCCTAATCAGAGTCTAATCTCAAGCACAGTTACTTCATGCATATAGATCACCTTTATCAGAATTCTCCCCGGAATGGCAAGAAGCATTAAATGGAAATACCAAAACAGGCAATATTCACTGCTTTGTAACAGTATCCAGCACTACATGATACCAACTTACGAAGCTATGACCAATGAAATATCAAAACAAACTATTAAATTAGTAGCGAAGAATGAAAGGGTATTTTTTTTTTAACAGATTGACAGATTGTAAAGAACAATTAGTTTTTTATTGGGCGGTGAAGTTGGTTTTGGTTGGGTTGGTGTGGGATTTTTTTGGTTTGGTTTTTTATTTTTATTTTAAACACATTACCCCCCCAAACAAATGTTATCAGTCTAAGGAAGGTCTGCATCCTCAATATCATTCAGATCAAAGGCCTCTTCACTATACAAATAAGATATTTCTGAGAAAGTAAATTCCAGAATTAGGAATCTTTGTAAGCTACTTCCAAGTGAAGGGGACTTATTTTCTTTAGCTCCACAACTACACCATCCGAATCACCAAAACTATTACGGATCTCTGCTTCAAGAACAACTTAATTCCTAGTTAGAGCAAACAGGCAGTCTTCACCACAACAGCATAAGAAAATAATAACAGCAGCTTAACTGTTGAAAACGACAAGCAAGTATCTCTGAATTTATCTAGTCCCCATGCCCTAGGGTTCAGTTAGGAGTCCAGAGGACTTGACTGCTGTAAACAAGTTTCTTAGTTATAATAAAACTGTTAAAGAAAATAGTATCTGTACTTCTTCATAGAAATGCACATCTTCCAAACATGCCTTTCCTTATCCTAGAGAACAGTCAAATTTTCTTTCAAATGAAGCAAGTTGAATCAAGTATTCTCCCTTGACATGACACTCAGTTTGCACACCTGCTGAAATTAAACTAACGGGTTAATCACAGAAGCACTTCCACAGGCACCTCACATGTTTTCCTGTGTCAATTAAATAATAAAAATTAACACCAAACTCTACTTGATCAATACTAAGTTTCTTCTGGATTTCTATAAAAAAGAGCTACCATGAGTCTCAAAAACACATTACAAAATATCTTTGCTACAGAAAGCTCACATTCTTGTTTAATTTGTACTAGTTTATGCATCTAACTATATTTTTCAGTCCAGAATATAAATTTAAGTGTAGTGTTCAAAATGTTGTGAATCTCTTAACAAAAAACAAACCAAAAAAACCCCTTTCATTTGAGACAAAACATTAATCATCAGTGGTATTTTACTCCACATATTGAAGCACATATTTTTTCTATGCTGCTGTCCTTTAGAGGATCAGGAAGAAGCCTTTATTGTTCCATAATTTATCTTTAATGGTGAAAGCCATCTGTCCTTCCAGTTCAGCACATAGTTTCGCAGGGTGCAAAAGGTCAAAGGAAGCTAAAGCCAAACTGCTGCTTAGGGGCCTTCACTCTGTGTTGAGAACAAGAACATCAAAAGCCTTGTGCGATTTAAGTGCTCCACTAGTTGCTATTTGAAGGGCATTACCCAGCAATAGGAAACTGAAGCAATTCCAAACTAAGGAAAAAACCCAAAATTACTATCAATGAGAAAATACCATAACCAAGGCCATAAAAGCTCACAAATATTGTCCTCAGGGTTAAAAAAAGCATGTAGTTAAGATCACACATTAACAGGTTTTAAAAACCAAAGTGGAGCTTTTGGAAAACTTCTGTGATTGTCAGTGTTCCTCTGCAACAGATTCAAAATTGATAGAGCACCTGAAGACACACAGTCATAAAGAATCACAATCCTACAAGCTTTATACACTCTTCCTTCTCTTTGGGCTGGTTCTCACCTTAAACATGCATGTAAGTTTCTGGTTCACCCCCCATCCTTGTCAAACGGGGTATTAGAGGAGGGAGAACAAACATGCAGGAAAATGGAAAAAAGCAGGTGGCCATGTTGCATGTTTTTAAAATAATACTGTTTGTAGTACAGCTACTGTTCATCCTATTTATTTTGTCAGTGGAAAACCCAAGACAAAACCAGGAATATCCTGATATTCTACCTGTTCAAAAAAGTTCTACTGTTAAAAGGTAGGTATCAAAGTGCAAATGAACTACTACCCTCTAATCCAGCTTGATCAGCCTCTTAACTTAAAGAGCACTCCCCAGATTACTGAAGCAAAGCCTTTAAAGTTATACAAAGCATTCATAATAGCCAAATTATCGTAAATAATATCTCAGAGAGACATAACTGTCACTCATTTATCAGACAATGAAACAACTCCAGGAACATTCCTTTTCACAGAGAACCTTAAAGGAAATCTGAAGGTCAAAGATGGCTCAAGATGACTCACGGTTTAAATAAAGTGACATACGGTCTTTCAAGTGATCTTTTCCAGATTTTAACTCTTACACAGTTGTGGTTCCCAACTCACTGCCATTCTAGCATTTCAAGATATAAACTATATTTAAAGATAAGCTATGTTTAACAATAAAATTAACATCAGAGTTACAAAGAAAACACTATATTCAAGACAAACAAATTCTGGGGAAGCAGTGAGGCAAAAATTAGTTCTATAAGTGGATATGCAGAGCACAAGACTCTCACCCCTAAAATACTATTAGTCTGCACACAGCTTTTGATCTCAGCTGTCTCAAGCAGCACAAGAGAAAGCAAACACGTTAGAACACACTCCTGCAGACTGAAATTGGGATTCTTTGCTGCATTTTATCTTTTGTTTCCACATCATTGTTTTGATTACCGAGACTACAAAGATCAAGTGATACTATAATCAATGAACTAACCTGTATGAATTTCATTAATGCACAGTTCGAATAATTTGTCACCTTCTTATTGTGCTTATTAAGCAGCAAGAAAAATAGAGTTCATATATTTCCTTCAAAATCCCTGCAGATGTTTAGAAACAGATGACTCCAATTAAATTGAATTTAACAGAGTATAAAAAGCTAACAAAGAACAAGATGATGTACTTTTTAAATGCCACATCTTCTTAAAATATATAATTAGTTTTCTTGATATATTTAAAACCTGGAAAAAGCTTTCACACCAGCTGTATAGAACTACCAGTTTCACCAAGCTCTTGAATACTCAGTGACCAGTTTGTGTTAAAACACAGAGTCTGGTTAAAGGTACGAGAACCACTAAACGATTAACATTTCAGCTGGAAGTTACAAGTCACACAAGCTCCTCAGGCCATTTGGCCATAGAAAATAAGTGAAAAAGGCTCCTGCCTGTGCCAAATGAGGCACTAATAGTGCCACTTTCCAAGGAATATAATTAAGAGATGATGGTAAGGTCTTAAGAGTTACATGCCAAATGACTCTTCCAAGGCTGCTTCCTGAGTCTGCTATTCATAAGTGTTCCCTTTCTGATGCTCAATCAACTGGAGTAAATCCCAAAAGAGGATCAACAGAAGACTTGTGTACAAGGCCTCCACATAAGAAGTTCTAAGTGAAACAGTGTGAGAAAAGGAATCAATCCAACATCTCATGCAATTATTATTTCATATTTACACATATTTTAGATGTCCCTGTTGAAATGTTTAGAGCTTTAAGCTACAGGAGTTAATCACTTGTGGAAGATGGAAATATGCAATTCTCAAAAACTGCTTAGAAAGAATGACTAGAGCACAATTTGTCAGCACGTAAGTGTACAACTAATTAATTCAAAAAGTCTCTAAACATTGGAGTCGTTTGAACAAGACAATATGAAGAATCATGCCCCCAAAAATTAATTAAAAGTTTTAAAATTTAAGAGCTCCTTAAAGATTACTGCACCATAGAACGAGGCTCCACAAGGACTATGAGCAACTACATTTTTCTTTTATGTATTTAGATATATGTACACACTCAAAACACAGGCACATGGGAAAGCAATTGTGAGAAATGCTAACACATTCAGAAAGAGAAGAGACTTAAGAGTCCAGCTCCTGCACATGGAATAAGCTTAGGTTGTAAAATCTTCTCAGCAAGAAGATCCTCTCAGAAGAATTAACAAATCAATAAATTTGTCTAAACCATTCTTTCCCCCTATAATAAAACAAACTCAGTCAAATTGCTGTGGAACAGCTGTAAAGCGTCCTTAAAAAAAGCCTCTAATTATTCACCACACTGCAATGCCTAATGAATGCATAGGCACAGTATAGGACACAGGATAACCGATTAGAATAGTTACACTTCTTTTACAAGATCTAAGTTTTGGAGAACTTCTTCTAAAAAAAACACAAGTCCATGTAAAAAGCAAACCTTTCACTACAACAATGTATGTACAGCTGTAACCTGAACAGCAAGACCATATGATCACAACTAGAAAGAAAAATTATTTTTAAACATAACTTAACTCTTACGAATACAGCGGCAGTAACAGTGGAGGGAAAAGAAGGCAGCTTTTTTACAATCCTTGCTATAGAAATTTCTAATATGGTAGTCGTTGGTACACTGAAAAGTGCAAAGAAGAGGGGAACATCTTTAAACCCAACAATCTCACACTCCCTACAACCCCAAATTGAAAGATGTGCATTCTCTGTCTGTGCGTTTCCCCCACTACACACACACAAACTTAAGAGTACAAGAAAAAACTCACTATCAGAATAGGAGAAATTCAATGCAAAATATGTACTGTTCACAAAAGTACATGTACTTTGTGAACAGCTACAGCATAAGTTAAATATTAGAGCTACTAGAAGAGACTAAAACGTAGACCAGTTTACTTTTTATTACTGTGGTGATTTTCACATAGAATGCTTCCCAAATATGCAGAATTTCCCATCCCTTTCAACATATCCACTGACCCACAGATACAACCTTACTACAGGCTTCTGATCAAGACCGCTGAAATTGTTATATGACACAGGCTTACTCCATGCTCAACACATCATACAAACACATTAAGTCAGATTTTCACTTAAAGGATACGAGAAGCGATCATTCCATGTTGCTCTTTCAACATAATCCAACATAACAACAGCTCTAATTGTTGTTAGAAGTTTGTTCCATGTTTCATCAAAGTCAACTACTCGTGGTTTCAAGGACATTGTGGAGCTTTAGTGTTAGTCTGTGGAAGAATTAAACATGTCAGACAACACTGCACAATAATTAAAAACAAAAATACATTTTCTTGGAATTTTTCAATTTAAACTTTGTACATTGTTGCACCACCATCATACAGCAACAAAAAGAACACCCACCGCGCTTCCCCACCCTCCAAAATCAAGCTCACAAACCCTTCTTAATGTTATGAATGGAACATTAGTGTTGTTGCATGAATAGCCTATAACATGACACCAATCAATCTAACAACACTGTGCCTCATGAAGTTCACCACCTTACCAAGCCATCAATTTAACAGTGCCATATGAAGAAAACAACTTTCCTGTATATTTTTGTTTGTTCACTTTTATGCAAAGACTGTTACAGCTGTATCTGAGAGAACTTTGTGCAGGAACATGCTGAATGTATTACCAGAGTATTTGAAATTACTACTGTCAGTTTGTAGCCGATATTCACCTCAAGCTTTCATGAGACATTTTTGGCGTTACATTTAAAAAGCCACAAAACCCAAAAGCTTTGATCAGGATGACAATAAGAAAACACATCTAAACACAGAGCATTATGCAGAGCTTGTGCACCTTATTGCACTGCACAGCAGGACAAATAGTGAATTCTTTCAAGTAAGACGTGGCTTGAAAATACAGAAGCCATGTTTGTAATTTCATATCAAAAATACTGGAAGAGATTTATGAAAGAAAAACATTAAATTACTGAAATAAAACTAGGGAAAAAGTATGGTAATTTAAAAAAAGAGAGACAACTGTGAAGGTCTCTTCTTTGTTTCTATTTGTCTCTGTCTGTCCTATGCACCTAATCTAGAAAGGACACGATGTGTGACATTCCATGCACAAAGCAAGCCCAGTTCGTGCTCTGAAACAGGACATTGTAAGATCAAAACAAAAACTGGAAAGAATATTTCTATTTCAATTTTAAATAGATGAACAAAGGACTCTTAACTTGTCTTCCCAAATTTTCAAGGTCAGAAGGGGAAAAAACAAAGCTAGTGACAGACTTTCAGCACAAGAGGCACAAGTCTATAAGGGAAAGAATCATTTCATGCCAAAAAACTATTTAGCAATGAGCTTACTACCTTAACCGCTACTCGCTCTTAATTTTTCCCAGGCAGATTAATTCTCTCAAACCGCAGGATATATAGCTTCTCAGTTTAAGCAGAAAAAAAAACCCCAATAACAAAAACCAAAAAAACCCCATCAGATGCAACTTTTACACTGTATGTATTTAAAATGCCACCCTGACTGACTAAGCAAGCTCCTTAACTGCTGTGAATTCAGGAACCACAGAGGTGTGTTTTCCTCCACCTGCAACACAACAGGTTGTTGTAAAAAATTATTTGTAAAAATGTAGTCAATTTATTAACCACGAAACATTTGCTTTGGTTTCCTAACAAAACCAAGTAGCAACTAATTAATATCAAGGAAGCGGTATTATCCTAGGTTTTATGAACAGGAAACTTTTTTAAGAACTAAAGCTCAGTAAGTGGTACATAAATATTTTCAGTTCAGTAGAAACATCTGTCATACTTGTAACATGGTTATTACCACTTTCAGAAATAAAAACCAAATCTTCACTCCATGTATGTCAATAGTAGCTTACTTCACAGACCATCAGTGAGAACTGACAAAACAAACATATCCATCAAAGAAAGTAAGTTGAAAAACCACAAACTGATGTATGTTTCAAAGAAACATGAACGTCAGTAGAAGTAAACAACAGTGGAGCTCACTTCCAAGAGGGAAATAAAAATAAAAGGAGTAGTCTTCTAAAAGCTCTAATAATATTCTTCTTCTGGAAAACACAGGAGTATTTTCAGCTGACCCCAAGAAAAAAAATAATCATGGTCGACAAAAATTTTAAGGTTCCTAAGAAATTATTGTGGTAATGAAGTTATACTTAGCTGAGTGTTACCTTATAGGTTGCTCTCTCTGAAACACACTAGGTAGCGTCAATGTAAATGAACCATTCTTTCACAGATACGCAAAAATGAGGGGAGGAAAGAAGGATGAAGAAAAGGTCCTTCCCACCATGCATCCCATATAATCAGTGACACTGTGTATAATATCACCAAAACCTAACAATATGTAAAGCACTATGTATCCACATACTCATAAAAGTATTCTGGAGTTAAATAGTTTAAAACAGAGCTGACTGTTATTTGGCGTTCTCTTACAGCTTTCACATCAATGTGAAATTAAACTTGTTTTACAGACATGTTTACGAATGCAGTAAAACTTTTCCTCTAAGATGCTAGGGGTTTGGCAGTTGATGTGCTTTAGCGTCTGCAGTGTGCAAGCTTAAGAGTATTAAACATCTTGCACTGATGTAAGTAACCTCCACGGTAAAAATTACAGCAGACCAGGATATCTACTCTATAGTTTATACTATTCAGGCGGTGGGAAACCATACCTGTTTGACAAGCCCTAAGGTAAGCAGATGTTGTTGAAACATATTTACACATGAGGATAATAAAAAGATGGTTTCGAATATACTGCTTTCATGCTGAATATATTCATTCACACACATTAATGTAGGTTTTGGGCCAGCATCAAAACATTCCCACAATTTCCAACCTATTTAACCATCTCCAGAAATAGTATTGCAAGCTAGTGATGGGTGAGTAGCCAAAGGCCAGAGTACCCGCGTCAAACAAGTAAACAGCGCTGTCTGCCACCACCCTCCGTGCCCCGATACCCCCACCCGGTAGCAGCGGGATGACCCTGCTCCCCATGACCCTCTCCGGCCGGCTTCGGGCAAGGGACGTGCGCTTCCCACCAAAACAAAAGCGAAACCAGCTGAGGACCCAGCGAGGAGAGGTGACCAGCCGCGTCGGAGAAGCCGCACCACACCCTCCCCGCCGGGCAAGGGCAGGACCCAGGGCAAGAGCCCAGCGCGGGGAGGGCGCTGCCATACAACCACCACCGAGGGACAGGTGCTCAGGGCAGGCCCAGCGGAGCGGCAGACCCCAGCCGAGAGGACCCCGCGGTGCAGCGGGCAGAGGGCCGGGAGCCGCTCCCGCCTGGGCGGGGAGCCAGGGCCTCAGCGCCCCACACGCACGCCGCCCGGCCGCCCCCAGCGCGCGGGGACGGGGACCGTCGCCTCGCCCTCGAACGCGGGGCTCCCTCCCCTCAGCCCCGCGGCGCTCCCGACCGGGGCGGGCGGGGGCGGGCCGGGCCGAGTGAGGGGGGGTTACCTGGCGGCAAGGGGCCCGAGTCAGCGACGCCCACCCGCCGGCCTCCCTCGCTCCCTGCCCTGCGGCCGCGGTCCCTGCCCCGCTCCGTCCTCAGAGCGCTGCCATTACCCAAGCCGCTCGCCCCTCGCGCCCCGCCCCTCCACCGGCGCCGCCACTGCCAGGGACGGGGTGCGGCGCGGCGGCAGCGCGGAGAGCACGGGACCGCGCCGCCGTCTCCTCACCCGCCGCGCTGCGCGCCGCGCGCCGTCGTCCCTGTGCTCTCCCCACCGGCGACAGGATGGGCGGCGGCCGACGGGTCCCAGCGCACCGTCACTTTCCGACCCCACGCCCCCCGCCTGAGGAGAGGGGCTTGGTACAGCCCACTCTACGGCAAGCACGGATGGCCGCAATTCCCCGCAGCGCGTCGGCATGGGACTTCATGGCGCATGCCCCGTAGGGCCAAGGCGCACGCGTTGTTTCTCCATTGGCGAGGGTTCCCCTTCCGCGCATGCGCGCTGCTCTCCTGCTGGGGGCGATGAGGCCGGGACACCGCGCGGGTGAAATGGAGTCTCGGCGAGCGGGTGGCGAACCGGTGGGACATGGCTGTAGAGGCCGCACTTCCGACCTCCTGTGCGACTCCGCAGACGCCGGGGAGGCCAAGCCTTATGCGGGGTCCGTCCGCCGGGCGAGGGGTGTCTCGGTCCCAAGGGGTTCCCTTGAGCAGGTTTCCCCAGAAGATGGGGGTGTTCCCGTCCCGCCGCGGAGAGGTGCGGAGAGGTGCGGAGCGAGCAGGCGGACGCTTGCCCCTGTGTCGCAGCAGGGATTTCCGACCAGAAATAAACTACCTCCAGCACTTACCTGCTCCAGTGAGAGAGACCCCGTGCTGCGGCGGTGTTGTGCGGGGCCGGCCCGGCGCTGGCCGCCCGCCTGCTTCGGCTGCCTCGGCAGGGCACCGGCCGCTGGCTTTGCCGTTTCCCATGGCTTCTTGGTGGAATACAGCAATAAAAAGCTGTTACCTCGAAATAACAAAGTAAAATCACTGTGGAGACAAAGTAGTTTAACATCTTAACGTGCTCTGAGCACACGTATTTTCTGTGTCAGACATGGACTGTATCAAATTACGCGGACACTTCTCAACTCCCTCTCTCCTCACCTCATCTTAGGTCTGGGTCCTTCCATTTTGCAAGAAAATGACCCTGTTTCCCGAACCTTGTTCTAGAGACAAACAGCTCATGGTATAAAGCCGTCTCCGGTTTTAATTGAACAAAGGCTGTGGGAGTGACAGATGAGAGAATTGTACATCAGAAAACATCTAAAAGCATAAGTTAGCTGCAAAAGTGTACCTCTTTTATCTATTTACCATGGCTCTGCAAGGTGTTTGCCAGAGAGATATACCTATTATAATGCCTAAGAGCAGGAAAAAGAGATCTGATTCCCGAAGCCTGTTTTTCCTCACCCTTTCTAAATGAGCTGTGGGTTAGGTTAACAGGCAATGCTACAGAAACTCACCTTTGGATTTTCGTGTGGCAGTTTTGTACATCTTCCCTCTGTTTTTCATCTTTTAAGGCTCCCCAACCCATCCATTCTCACATATTCAAACAACTTAAATATTTTATTTTTAGTAACTGTATCCCTTCTGTGGATAAAGATTGCTCTTAAGATAGCCTTTAATGGACAATTACTAGATTACAAAGAAATACGTAGCATCTCCTTAGGCTATTGTATAATCACCTTACTATTTTTCACTTTTGTGCATGTGTACATTATATCACACAAAATACTTTTAAGTACATGATTTTTATTTCCTTTGTAAAAGATACTTGTATTCAGAAAATTTTAAAAATAGCTTACTATGAATTTAGCTATTTCAGTTTGTTTTTCTTTTCTCTTGGGAAATTCAGGTATGTAAGGGATCGGAGGACAATATGAAAATTAACTGTCATTCAAAAAAAAACCAAAACCCAAATTCAGTATAGTAACTGCTAATAGAATTGCTGCATCACTAAATATAACATATTTCTAATTCTAATTTCTTTTTTCTGTTATTTGGAGTATGTTTCCTGCCAGACAGAAATCTGTGTTTGATTTCAGACTGCATGTTTGTTTCTTTGTTTGTTTAATTATGGAAATGCTAAACAGCTGCTGTTATGCAACAGAGTTTTCATGCCTGTATCATCCTTTACATGCTATTCAAGAACTCCTTTTTTTCTTTCCAACTGAAAATAGCCACACTGGATATATACAGCTGGTAGAGTGAGGTTGTGTCCTGAACAGTGGCTCAAAATTCTTTTTTGGTTCTTCTCGTAACTTCCAGAACAAACTTCTTCAGGCTTGTATGATAGCCAGAAATCTAGTTCTACATGTGCCTATATAAAAACCACTGACTTCAAATTCTTAAATATCCTTTTTCCTTGGTTGTGGAAAAATATTGCTCAGGCTGCTTTTTTATTACAAGTCAAGTTCCTCAGTTCTGCAGAAGCAAGCTTAAACATGTCTTGAATGAAGAGTCACTTTATTAGAAAACAGAAAATCACGTTCTAAAGACAGGGTGAGAGCGCTAACTCTATAGTCTGCATTGAATAAGATTGTCATAGTGCGTATTTCTGAACTGTAAAACTGTACATAGGTATCAGGTTTACGTAATTATGGTACCCCAAAATATCTCAATTCTATGTATATTCAAAAAGTATCACAGCTAATTGACCTTAAGTTTTTATAATATTAACATTTTAGGCTCTCAGTTTGGCAGTGTTCTTCACGTGGACAGCTGCAAAAAAAAATGTTCACAATTATGTAATAATCAAGCAATTACATCAGCAGATAGTCCAGCGATCAACTGTTAATGTTCATAGGATTAAAAGTCTGAAGCAAAACCTCTGAAAATTATATAGGGTGGATATCAAGTCCTCAGCCCCAACAGCTCTTTTCTAGAGATGTTTTGTATCACATTAGTGAGTGTAGACATAGCCCAAGAGCATGAAAATACCAAAATGTTTGTAATGTGATAAATGCCCAGAATGTTTTCTGGAAATCTTTCCATTCATCCACTGCAGAGATTCCGTACACCTGCCTTCAGGCAGTGAGCAATACTATGGTGACAATATCCTTTTTTTTTCTAAGATGCTATAGAGAGATTCTAAAATGGGCTAATTCTGCGTCTACAAAGTATATTTCTAGACATTTTAGATCCCCCTTTTATATTGAGAGAAGGAGGTAGGTTTCGTTTACCTCATTGCAGATTTCTACATTAGCAGGAGAAAAATAGCATCCAAGGCTCCATTAGAAAGGAAAGCTAGTGAGACTGGTTCAGAGACGCTACACCTTAAGTGTCTTGTTTTAAAACGTGTATAGTACCAACCATAACTATGACTACAGATTGCTGCTGTGAATATATTTCTTAGTAGTGGACAGCCTTTAGGAACCTTTAGTACTTGCTGCTAGACATAGCTGATCCAACTTTGTCCCTGTCAAAGTGAATATAATCTGTAATCTTTGAAAATTTGAATTTCAAATTAAAAAAGTATTTGGGACACATTTTCTGGAAGTGCCTAAGTGACATGGAAAAATTAACCAGGGCGAATGGAATGTCAAGGATACACGTGCTTCTACAGCATTTCACTGAAAAATTAGAAGCGTGTTAATGTGAGAGGTGTTACATAAACCCTATGCATGTTAAAGAGGTTCTTCAGAAATGTCTCTGCATCATTATTTATGTTTTATTAAAGCGAAAAAAGGATCCATTTAGAGTATGCAGTATAAGTATCTACATAGTTATCTGGAAAACTCTCAGAAAGCTCTCCATTGATACAACTACTAAAAACTCATATAAAATTAATTGTTTTTCCTGTTTTTAAAACAAGCCCTTGCCCATTTAATTTCCAGTGCTTACAACTTTTTAATTAAGTCTTAATAAATTTCTCTTTTTAAAGAAAATTGGTTCTAGTAACTCCTTCTAGATACTTTAAGCACAATTTCAACTTTCTCTATTTTCAGCCTAGAATCCTTTATCTTTCTATTTTGCTGTTTTAAATATCTTCTGTTTGCTGCAGGGAGAGGGGGTTGTAACTGTCAGCTTTTGATTGCTTGTTATTCTCTGCAAGGGTTAGACTGCATCTGTGGCACTTCTCCTTTTTGTAGAACTGAAGGCTGGTTTTCAGTGGCAGTGTTACCTCTTAGGAGTTAACTCTTAGGAGTTGAGATACTGGCTGGCACGATTATATTATGCTATTTAATCACACCATTTGAATGTATTAATTGCACAAGGTCATATTAGATATCACAAGTTGATGGCAGTTAATGAAAAGCATCCTTGTACATCCATATGCACACTACCCAAACTTTACACAGCACTTATATTCTAAATTTCTGTTATATGAGTAAGTAATTGTCCTCAGTAAACTACTGTGAACTGGAAACAGATACGGGAAAGAAGGAGTTTTCAAATCTAATAATTTTGGGTGTTCAGCATGGGAGAATCATGTGCTGATTTTCAGAGATGATGAATATTCACAATTTCCACAGACTTTACATCAGGTACCAAATCCTTACCTCTTATGCACAGTCTGTTCTGGAAGACTGCAGCTGAGGGACCACAATTAGGGAAATACAGTTACGAGGAGGAACATGAACATTCATTATTGCTTTTGATGTAAGGTACTTAAAAATTGTTCTCAGATTTAGCCGTATTTAGGAAAAACAATTTCTATGTCCCAAAACTTTGTAAAATCTGGATACCCTTTTCATCAAGTTTCTTTTCAAGGGTGGCCAAAGAATGACCCTCTGAAAACACAGTGGGGTATTGCAGGAGTCTGAGATGTGCAAGCTGTGAGCTCTGCTGTGTGTGCTGCTGAAGTCATCCCGTCACTCCCACCGTGCTGCCTGCATAGCCGAAAAACCAGAGTGTGTCCTTCGGCCCGTTAAGGAATAATTCAAATGTCTCTGCTCAGAACAAGACTAAAACTTGTGTGTGTGCCCCAATGCCTTACGTGATTTATGCATCAGTGAGTTCAAATCAGTGATAACTCTGCAGTGGGGCTGCTCCCACTTGCTGAAACCCGGAGGTTGATCAGGGGCGTTAAGCCTGCTGTGCAGACATGCCCAGTGGCCATTTGACAAAGTTTAACCAATTAATGGAGCGTTCAGCAACCTTAGCCATGTCTTGCCACGTTTCTTGGTGACAGGAAATGCCCAGGCCTACTTTATATCTTGCTTAACCTGGGCTCAATGTTTTTGGCAGCTGTACAAAACAGATGAACGACAGAGATGGAAACTCTGAAGGTTTTCATAGGACGGTCCTATAGAGAAGTCAACTTCTCGGTAAATTCCTATCAGTTCTTTATCAACTGGTGATTGCAACAGTGAGCTATGGTGCTGCTTTTGGCTGGGGTAGAGTTAATTTTCTTCACATTAGCTTCTATGGGGCTATGTTCTGAATTTGTGCTAAAATGTGTTGGTAACACGGGGATGTTTTAGTTGCTGCTGAGCAGCACTTACTCAGAGTCTGGGCCTTTTCTGCTTCTCACAGCACCCTGCCAGTGAGCAGGCTGGGGGTGCACAACAGCTGGGACAGCTGGTCCCGGCTGACTTTATCTCCACCCACGAGATTCCTCACTTTCACTCTTTCAATTCTCTCTCCCATCCCACCGGGGGTAAGAGTAAGTGGGCGGTTGTGTGGGGCTTAGTTGCTGGCTGGGGTTAAACCACGACAGCTACGCAGGTTAATTTGTAATACAGGCATATGCCACCTTAAAGCTTTGCCATCACCTATCGAATTTAACATTTCTATGATTACAGCGGCAGACCTGTACTGCAGTATTTCCCGACATCCCCCTGTTTATATGCATTTATTTTCCCTTATGTGATACTTCTGTTTCTCTGTCTGTTTGTATTAATTTGTTTTCTTTTCTCTTATATAATAAATTCTTTTGGCAGGAGCTGTCTGGTTTGTTTATGTTTATGCTACACCTAACACTGTATTATTCTGGTCCAAAATCAGGAATCCCACAGGCCTATCATACAAACACTGTATGAAATATGCCACTATATGACCTACTGCTTTATTGAAAAGCTGTTTTATAGACTGCAATCTGAACTGACAGCAAAGAGTCCCCATTCCTCCCCCATTTCATTTGCAGATGCCTTCCCTGTTACTATCTGCTCCTTTGCCTCTGATTTCAAACCTCACTTTCACAGTGACAGATCCTTTAGCTTTTTTCATGTCGAAAACCAGAATATTTTCTAAACTCTGAGCAAGATACCTGTTTCTCCCTCCTGTGCAACCAGATTCTTTAGTTTGTGCATGAGGTTTATGCTGAATTATTCATGTTATGTTCAATTTTGACTAAAGTAGTTAGTCTGCATTATTGGTGCAGATAATAATATTAAAATAAGTTTACAGTTTTTTTTCTAAAAACAAGATAAATGAAAATAAGAATGCATTACAGCTATTTTTAATCTAGACTTTTTTTGTGGCTGTTTGTCTTTCATGTGGTTACGTACACGTGACTATAAAAAACCACAATAATAAAATATTATTCTTGTAGCTTTTATTTTTTTAGGTTTATGAAGAATTTTAAGTGTGTGATTATTTTATCTGCCTAAACCGTTTAATTCCTGGTAAGCAATGGAAGCTCACTGCAATCATGTCCACTAGATGGCAGTGCTGAATAGATACAAAATAGCGGTTTAAACTTGCACAACCGACACCGACAAAATCGACACATTTCTTCATGAAACAGCAAAGTTAACACAAGCTGAGCTCTCCCAAACAACATTTATTAGTTAGTTAGCCATCAGTTGCTTAGTTCAAATCCCAGGTTTGTTCTGTCCTTCCCCTGGGCCTGAGATTGCTTGAAAAAAATTACCATTTTTTCCATAATTATTAAAAAGGGGAACCAACGTATTTTCATGTCATTGTAGCTAAGCAGTTAATTATCTGTGTGTATAAGCAACCCAGCATAATTTTCCTTTCCTAGATTTTTTGCCAAAAAAGAAAATTGCTAAAAGAAATTGTTCTGTAATGTTATCGACAAGAAAATTACTTTTTTAGAACATGTATGTAAAGATCAATGAATTGTAAAACTTTTATAATGCAGTATCTCTGAATCTAAATGATTCTGCTTAGCGGACTTTTCAGATATAAAATAGCTTTATATATGAGGTATCAAAATAGTAAAAGTTTTTGGAGATTTCATTACAAGGTTGTATCTCCTTCCTGTTCAGTGAGTGCATCAAATGCAGACAGCTCAGGAACTTACTTGTTACGGGCTGAGGGGGATTAGATATAATAATTTACTAACAAACAAGTAATCTGGCATTTTAAAAGTTTCAGTGCTCCTATTTATCACGTTGTTAATCTAAGCAAATTTGGAAAAAGTCTGAAAGAGCTTCTCATTAAGCTCTTACGTGACTTTTTTCTGACTTGCTGAAAATGGGGGAGTCCTGGCTGGGTTTGAATTAATTATTGGGACTTTGCTTTCAGAGTTTTAATTTGAATATGAAACTATCCCTAAAGCTTACTATAGTAAATAAGCTATTGTTTGTAGTTTTCATGCTTTAGCTTACATGCATAAAATCCCAAAAATATCATGTCCTAAATAATATAATAATTATGTGGTACTACATGGGTGGACAAGGGAAGAGCTATGGATGTCATCTATCTGGACTTCTGTAAGGCCTCTGAAACGATCCCCCACAACATCCTTCTTTCTGAATTGGAGAGGTATGGATTTGGTGGGTGGGCTGTTTGGTAGATAACAGGTTGGTTCAATGGTCACATCCAGAGGGTGGTGGTCAATCCTTGATGTCTAGATGGAGATCGGTGACAAGTGGTGTCCCTCAGAGGTCCATGCTGGGACCAGTGTGTTGCAAAAAAGGGGGAAATAAAACCGGTCTTACAAGGCTGACACCGAATATGCGAGACAAGCAAAATCGGGGGTACAAATAGTGATGGTTTATTTACAATGCAACATTTACAAGTTCTTTTGGAATTGGTGTTGATAAATCAATAACTGCAGGTTTAGCTATAGCTTATTTACCAGAGAGACAGCAAGGCACCATAGGTCTGACACCAAAGAAGCTGCAACCTGCCTGTTGCAGCCCGGCCACTTGGTAAAACAAGCCTGTTGGATGCATGAATAGTGCAATAGAAACAAGTATAAAGTGATTATAATCACAAAAAATACATCCAGGAAGAAATAGTGTGTCACTCAGCATAGGCTGAGGTAAAGAATCTCACCCACAAGGCGCCCTGAGTCGGGTGTGGAGAGAGGGAGCGAATTCGTCAATCCGTCCATTGGTATGGTTCCAAGTCTTCTCCTGTCCCACGTTAGGGACGACATTAGGGCAATAGTTATACCTAGTTTTTCACATTGCATCACCAGGGTAGACCGTATGGGGAGGACTGTAGACAAACTTATCACTTACGTTAATTGCACAAAGTCCGTTAATTTACAACTGCATGGGTGGAGGTAACAGCTCGTTTGTCCAGGGTGGAAGAATGGAAGAATCTGACCATGGGGCCTCTGTCCCATTTCACACTCCTCCAGGACATCCAGATAACACCTAACACCAGATGTTCATCTAGTGATAGTTGTAGTTCTGATTGTTGCCTCGCCAAGTGCAGAATTTTATCAACAAAGAGCTCGAAGGCATCCAGCTGCATGGTGTACATGTCTTACGTGACTTGGACTTTGTGCTGGGACTGTGTCCTCTCTACACCATTGCTGTTTAATATCTTCATCAATGACATAGACAGTAGGATCGAGTGCATCCTCAGCAAGTTTGCATGCGACACCAAGCTGAGTGATGGGATGCCATCCAAGAGGGACCTGGACAAGCTGGAGAAGTGGGCCTGTGTGAACCTCATGAGGTTCAACAAGGCCACAGGCAAGGTCCTCCACATGGGTTGTGGCAGTCCTCAGTACCAATACAGGCTGTGGGATGATATGATTGAGAGCAGCCCTGTGGAGAAGGGCTTGGGGGTACTGGCGGATGAAAGGCTGGACATGAGCCAGCAGTATGTGCTCGCAGCCCAGAAAGCCAACCGTATCCTGGGCTGCATCATAAGAAGTGTGGCCAGCAGGTCAAGGGAGCATGCAAGGAAAGACAGGAAAGACATGGACCTGTTGGAGAGGGTCCAGAGGAGGGCCACAGAAATGATCAGAGGGATGGAGCACCTCTGCTATGAGGACAGGCTGAGAGAGTTGGGGTTGTTCAGCCTGGAGAAGGCTCCGGGGAGACCTTGTTGTGACCTTTCAATACTTAAAGGCAGCGTATAAGAAAGATGGAGACAGACTTTTTAGCACGGCCTGTTGCAACAGGACAAGGGATGATATTTTTAAACTAAAAGAGGGGAGATTTAGACTAGATAGAAGGAGGACATTTTTTACAGTGATGGTGGTGAAAAACTGGCACAGGTTGCCCAGAGAGGTGGTAGATGCCCCATCCCTGAAAACATTCAAGGTCAGGTTGGATGGGGCTCTGGGCAACCTGATCTAGTTGAAGATGTCCCTGCTCACGGCAGCGGGGGATGGACTACATGATCTTTAAAGGTCCCCTCTAACCCAAACCATGCCATGATTCTATGTGTTAGAAAAGTGCGGTAACGGAGTTGAGTAGAGAGAACTGTTAAAACATTATATATATATCATCTCTGTCCACTGCGTTCAGAAAATGAAAGAGCCACATGAGGGCACTGTACGCAATGGAAGGAAAGTCGGCAGCAAGTTCCAGAGTAAGTCATTTTACCTCTACCCATTCATGATTAAGAAATACATTTGTTTACACTATCAGCAGGGAACCAAACAAAACACTACAACCAGGCCAATATTATTCTAAACTCTTTCCCCTTTAATTCAGAAGTTGTGTAATTGTCTTCAGAAAGTGATTCAATTCCCTTTTTTAGCAGCATGACCACTTTTTATAAAAGATGCATAGATCGTGTGCACCATAGTAAATCAATATTAAAATCATATTAAAATAAAACTCACAAGGAGACGCTTGTAACACAATTAAAAAGTATTGCTCAACAGGTACTGTGAAAGGAAGAAGTCTGCTGCTTTCTGTTTGCTAGGCACAATGTTTTGGAGAAAATAGTAATCTAAATCCCACTATACTAAAATGTAAATCCCAGCATACAGCTCTTTGACATCTCGGGTGGGGGGGGCGGTATGTATAAATACAGACAGATGGAAGAAAAACATTTGAACTCAGTGACTGCACAACCCTTAGTGATGATGAATCTTGGGCAATACAACTTAGCTTTGAGACAAGGTTGAATTTGCAGAGCTGTTGTTGCCAGAAAAAAAAAAATAATAGAAAAAGGAGAAAGTAACACCAGTCTTCACTAAAATGTGATAAATAGGAAATGTCTTGTGCCCATTTCTAAAACATCGTTTTCCAAATTCAACTAGACATCATTCCACTGACAGTTTCCTTGGGTGTTTTTGAGAAATGATTTTATGTATATATATATATTTGTCTCCCAAATAGTTCAGTAAAACACTTTTTTTATACTTAATGTAGACTGGAACCTCCTGTAATGAGCAAAAGTAATAGATAAATAAAATGAGAAAAACCAGTTCATAAATAAGCCAGCTGGCAAAATAGGATCATCAAGAAGATAAATTAGTTGAGTTAGCATTGGATAAAAGAGATTTCCTCTCCAGGAAAAATGTGTTCCTTTAGCCATTTATATGTATTACAGGGAGATTAAGAACTAACGGCTCTTGACATGAAAGAAACACAAAAGCTCTGTCACATAAACTACACTGTGAATAACTTGATAATTTCCTGTTATAGTGAATACTATGCCATATGATTATTTTTCACTTCTAGATCTTCCTTCTCTTTATAGCTCTGAGACACCTTTGCATCTAGTGAGCTCCGTTTGTTCAGTTGCTTTTGCTTTTCATTTTTTATTCTTCATTCTTTCTCTTCTCTGTCATTTAGAATCATCTACCATCAACAAAAAAAATTTGCTCCCCCATCAAAAATAACCTTCAGGTGCTAGAAAATCTCATCTGTTCACCAAATGCAAATTCTTCTTAGTACTTTTTTCACATTTTCATTATGTATTTTTGAATGCGTATGACACCTTTGAATGTATTTGTCTTTTACTGCATTATCTGAATGGTTGATGTCATTCACCTTTGTGTGAGGTACTTTCTCAGTGTCTTATTAGAGCCTGCCACATTATTGCATAGGATTACCTTGCTTTAATGAATAAATCTTTTGCAAAGCATGATCATGTGTAAACAGTTTGTGGTATGCACATTCCTGTGGTACAGTATAGTCACATTAAGCTACCAGAGCCTGTTTAAACCTTTCAGGAAGCTTGTCATACTGGCAAACTCTGTTTTCTGGGTACTTCTAACACAGCCTATTCAGAAAAATTTTATTAGTAGAGTTTTATGGTTTTGTTTGGAAAGTGACATCAGTTAATATTCCTGTTGTGAGTACAAATTGATGTTTTATACAAATCCTATACTTTTCACCAAAGAAGTTCAAAGTTCTCTACAACAGCAATAAATCAGAAACCGTTAAGAATACTGTGAAGTACATGTTACGAGGAAACTGTTCTATAGGGAAAGTTCATTATTCGGAGAGGAAATGAGTAAACTTACATGATACAAAGCAGTGTTGAGCTAGCTGAGGTACTGCAAAGCTTCACAGCTGTTAGGCCAGACTAAGCCCTACCTGAGACTCCTCAAGGCTGTTCCTTCCTTTGCTTCCAGCTTCTGCAACCCACAAAACTCAATTTTAGGCAGTATCAATTTTCAAAGGTTCCAGTGATGGGCAGTAGTGAAAACTAAGAATGAAAAATCAGTGATTTGCTTTTATATTACTCATACAGTCACTCAGTCTTACTTCTGTCTTAACGTCATTTAGGAAAGGAAACATAACTAAATACTTATAATCCTACAGATGTGTAACATTTTTTTAAAACCATTTGGAAAAAAACCAATTTTACAAAGCTTTTACCATTTACAATATTATTAAATATTTGCCTCTTTAAGGGTGTGCCATTTCTGTTTCAATTTGTAAGCCAATGGAGATGCATATTTTTCTTGCATTGCTAGCAGTTTATAAAAAAGAATATGTAAAACTAATTATTAGTCTTGTATTTTATATACATTTCAATACTTTATATTTCATACTTATTACAGTGTACTTCTTGCATAATCTGTTCTCTGTTTCAGATGTATCAGGATTCTGTTGCAGCATGAGGGTATTAGTTATTTCTGACTTTCATCACACTTACAAAAGAAGTTGTGAAAACAGTGGCTGTGTGTTGACTGCACTTTCTGTGACCACTCTGCAAGTTCTGCTCTCGTCCTTCTATTCCTTTAGAGGCAATGAAAGAGTAGAGGTAGTGGTTTTTAATGACCAGCTAAAACTTGAATGGTCCATGGAGAGATCTGTGGTGCAATTATTTTATGGTAATTCAGTCTCTTCTAGGTTCATATACCCAATAAGGAATTAATTTATGTCCTATGACAGTAATTATAAACACACAATCTTTAAGGAGACAAAGATGTAGACATCAAATATCATATTGCATAAGTGAAGAAAACCAGAACACTGTTAGAAAAGCCTAACAGAGAAGTTTTGTTAAGCATTAGGCAAGACTACATTTACTGAACATCTTTTAGCCAAGCATTCAGTGGGAATTATTCCCGGCATAATAAACTACCCATAAGTTATAGCTTTCCTTATATAAATAACACTTAGGGCATTTCAGACATAATTTGAATAAAGATTTTTCTTTAACCTCCAAGTTATATTTCATCATTCCTAAATGTTTAGGATGAGTAGATGTGGAATGGGCTGAAAAGAGATGTGTAACACACCAAATGGCTCTAGGATGGAAAAAAAAAATAAATCACAGAACAAACATTTAAACATCAGTCAAGATGGCAATGCTGGGATCATTTCTATAATGCATAATCGAAGCAAAATTATTAAAGATGAGTATTATTTCAAACAGAATGGCAGTCTATTTTTCTGTCAGTGTAACCTACATTATCTTCAAATGTCTTAATTCTAATTAAAAGTAAATTTACAAACAATATAAGTAGCAGATCCCTTTTTGTCTTTACTTATGCCGTGACAATCTATTAACTTTTTAACAAGAAAACTACTTTGGTGGTTTTTAAGATTATAACTGAAATGGACCAAGTTCTGTTAACCCTATTTCTTAAAAAATCTATTTCAAAGATAGCTGTAAAAACCCAATATGTAGAATCAGTTGTCTGAAGATGACATAGATGTCATTCATATTGAGGTAGTGTGCATTGGTGAAGTATTTACGTTCTCTGCAAAAAGCATTGTGGGTTTTTTTGGTGTCAGTGCCAACTGAAATTGCTCCCACTCCCTGGTCACACACACTCCACACACCCCCCACACACACACACCTGCCAGTTGAGGTTGTACTTATCTCTGTGAGGGTGCCCTGGATCAGACTTAGGAATTGATCCAGGCTGAAAGAAACTTCCTTTCTTGATAGGTTGTATCTATCTCGAATTACTTCCCCAGACAGGTCTGGGTCGCCCAAGCAGTGGTATCAATGTAACTGAGCGGCTGGGAACCAGATGCCAGAGGCGAATGGGGGCTGCTTACGGTTCTTTCAGTTATGGTTTTAACTTCTCCTCACAGAACTTCTGATTCTGCCCACCAAAGTCCAAAAACAATTAAAAAGTAACTTCTGCTGAATTGTTGATACTTCCTAGAACCTGCAGGACATAACATCAAGTTGGACATGTAAGGTTAGAGAGAAAAGATGACCCAGGCAGTCATTCTGATGTCAGCAAAGTGCCTGGATTTCAATTTATGTTCAGAATCACCGTATGTAAATTATGACAATCATAAAGAATCCTATCTGTGTGGTCTTCTTATGGGTTGCTTTTGGTCTTATCATTGAAATTGGCTTATACCTGACACCAATACGAATTTAATTAGAACCATTTTAGTTGAAGTGATGCACTTTTGTAGCAAGGTTTTTGCCTCAGCTAACAAATATAGTACCCCAGACCTGCCACAGTGAGAGTGCAACCCTTCCTCTTCATTGCCCTCCTCTGTCAGCCCACAAACTTCAGTAAACCATATCAAGTGCTGAAGATGGTTAGTCGTCTTTATATCACCAAGGACTAAATCCCTTTGGCAGTTCATTAGATTATCAGAGAGAAGAGGTATACATAGTAATAAATTCTTAGTTAAACATTTCAAAGCTGCTTATGACTTATTGAAAACCAGTAGAAAATAACTTTTCCAAATCCACACTCCAAGAGTTCCATAGAAATTCTCAGCTTGTGTATAAATAACTCACTCTAGTGTTTTCTGTTATTTAACAAACTCATTCAAAGTTTGTCCCTGTTTGAAACCAAACTTCTACCTTCAAAAGTACATTTGCGGTGCTACTAGTATCACAGCAGCTAATGTTGGCTTTTTGAATATACTAAGCAAAGACCACTTCTTCCACAGGCTTCCCAGCGGAGCTACGCTCAAGCACTTTCACACTTGCCCGTTCATTTGATTATCTTTTTGTTCTGTGGAATATTTTCGAATTGACCAGAGGTTTTCTAGTAAAGCACATCTTTTGATGAATGGGCAAAACAATATTGTACCTAATGGGTTAGCTGTCAAACAGAAGGTTATTAATTGTGGGAAGAGAAACTCCTATTTAAACTCCTGAAAAGACCTGTAAAACATATGCAACAAACAAAAGGAGGGAAACAGAACTCAAAACAGGAAGCGGGTATTGTTCAATATTTCAACAAAGGAAATGTAGGATGAAAACTGAAAACTTGCATAAGCAATAGGGACATTAAAAATTTTGTATTCTTTGCACTAGATTGTGATTTTGATAGCTGGGTTAAATAACTTCAGTGAGGCAAATTAACAAACTTAAACGCTTAGAGGCAAAAACCTTTGCAAATAGATATATTTCAGCTTTCACGAGTTCTCTTCATTCCATGAATAAGACTGAATATTTGACCTGTACGGACATATTGCCAATGCTGACACGCACATCCTCCCATTCTTCAATCACAATGAGTCACACGAAATTAACTTAGCTTTTTCATTCTTATTTAGCACACTGTTGGATAGCTTCTCACGTAAACAAAAATTAGGTAGAAACGGGTAGTAAGACACGATGTTAAAACACCACTAGTAACAGAATTTAGGGCCCAAGCATTTATGGTGCTTTAGTACAATTAAAACCGAGACTATGGGCCTTACGCTTCCTGGAACAAGACATGCTCAAACACACAGTACAAACGGAACGTGAGTCATGACGTTTGAACGGATCCTGTGGCAGTGACTGGGGAAACACACATCTAGATCCTGGTTGTTCTCTCTCAGCAATTTCTGATTTATTTAGCCGAATAAATACAAAATTCGATGCCGTACTTCAAAAGGGAAAAAAACTCTGTAGTGTTAGGAATAACTGATGTAAGGGATGAGCTTTCAGTAAATGTAAGAATGTAAAAACAAGCTGCGGGCACTAGCTCGGCGGGCTGGCTGTCCCGCCGGCCGGCTGTCTGACGGTCCCTCAGCAAGTTTCCTTCTACCTCACTACTCCGGCACTGCCAAGGGGACAGCCAGCGGTTTGTGCGGCGCCCTCTTCCCCGCGGACGGCTCGGGGAAAGCGCCAGCCTCGCCTCGGCTGGGCTCTGCGGGGAGGCTGCTCCGCCGAGGGCCAGCGCGGCCCCGCCAACCGCCCTTATCGGCGGAGCCCGGCCGGCACGGCGTCCCTGCTATCGCACACCTGGAGTGCAAACCACCCCGTCCGGGGAGCAGGGCCACCACCCCGGCTAGCCACTGAGGGCGCCCCGGCCCGAGCCCACCCAGCCGGCACCGCGGCTGTTAGCCGGCTCCGCACGATCTAAGTGAAACACGCGCGGACGCCCCACCCACCCTCTGGCAGAGGTGAGGCCCGCCCCTCCCCCGCACCAACGGGCTCGTCCCGCCCGCCAGCCAATGAGAGGGGCTGCTGGCAATCTCGCGGCGGCGGTTGGCCAGCGCGCCGGCCGTTGGGCTCCCCGTAGCCAATCGGCGACGCCGCCTAAGCCCCTGCTCCTCCTCCTTCCGCAGCCGCTAGGTCTGGGAGTCGCCGCAGACGCCATTTCCTCAGCGCCCCCGCGGCGGCGCGGCTGCATCAGTGCTGACGTGAGGCCGACGTGCGGCTCCGCCCGGCCCAATCCCCCCCACCCCCTGTGACGGGGGCAGCACGTACAGGGCGGCGGGTGAGTGCGGGAGGGGGCGGGGACACGTGTGCGCGCAGCCCGACCCCCTGCGGGCCGGGAGCGGGGGAGAGCAGAGGCCAGCGGTCGGCCCTGGCAGCGCGGACGGGAGGGGAGGGCATCGCGGAGGGGAGGGCAGGGAAAGGGGGCGCTGTGCCGCTCGCCTCAGCCCCTGCCGCCGGGAGCGCGCAGGAGGGGGCGGAGGCGCGTCCCCGCCGGCGGTCGGGAGCGCGCCGCGCTCAGGGAGGGCCGCGCAGGGCCCGCCCGCTTGGTTCGCCCGGTGCGGCTCTGGTGGGCGGCCCCGAGACGTCTCCGCAGCTCGAGAAGGGCGTTGCGCGAGGCGCGCTCCGTTACAGCCCGGGAGCCGAGGTGCCTGCCGAGCCCTGGCAGGCTGCGGCTCGGACCCTTCCTCCGAAGCGAGGCTTGGGAGGGAAACCGGCTCGACTCGCCTGTCGGCGGTCCGGCGAGGGAGGCGACGGGGCAGCGTGCCTTCCCGCTGCAGTCAGAGGGCCCCGAGACGGCAGGTCCCTGAGTATCCGGGGTGCTGCCACGGCTCCCGGCGGAGGGGGGAGCGCTGGCCGGTGTGGGGGAAGGCGTTGGTGCCTGGTGGCGTTTTGCCCGAGGTCCGGCAGACCCGAATACATCGTTGCCTATAAGGTTTTCGGAGCTGAGACAGGATAATGGGTGGGAGAGGATCGCAGTGGGCTTCGTGAGTCCTAGGTCTTGCGTAAAGTTTGAGGGTTTTGTCTACACCCACCGCTGCCATGTCAGTATCGTACTTGGTGCGGAGTGGGGCAGCAGGTCTTGGAGCAGTTAAACGATTCCGCAGGTACTGGCACGAAACGATCCTCTTACCTGTCCGGCGGCTGGCCGGACTCTTCTTCTAAACGGGGACCACGTGTCCTCTTCGCAGCACATTCAGCACTGTCTTGTCCAGATTATCGAGGTGGCAGGTACAGAGGGATGGGTAGCATGCTTGTGTTTACAGTGATGGCAGGTTGGGTTTCTTAAATTTTTTTTTAGGACTTTGTTAAGATACTCTATGAAGAAAAGGATCGGGAAGAGAATGAGGACACACATTAGAGTTTAGGAAACACAAGAAACACTGTTCTGCTGATAATGAGAACTTAACAGAAAGATTACACTTTCAGAATCTGTTGCGATGCTCTGTCCCTCATTTTACCCGGCAGAATGTCATGACCGCCTTGCCAGCTGGTGTGCTTCACAAAGCAGTGTAGTAAAAGAGATTATAGACTTCATACCTGAAAACACAATGCTCTTCTGAAACTAGAGCATTCTGAGAGTTTCCACACTCTCCATGGGTTTGTCAATAAATGCAAAATAGGTGTTTGTAAATTCACATCCTTAATTTCTAGTAACTTCCCTGTGAATAAAAGCCTTCAAAGAGATTTGGAGCAATAGCCGCAACATATTTCTTAGCCCCTTACAATTTCCTTTGTAATAAGGCACCTTTGTAAGCAGTCTCTGATTTATAAAGTATTGTTGAAATAAAGAAGTTGTCTTTAAAATGTCTCTGGGTATTTAATTAGTCACACATTTCCAGTTATGCAAAATACTAATTTGCTTACACAGTTTAATTTCACCAGTAGACATTAAATAATAATATTAATGTTCAGTGATGTAAAATAAACAGCAGTTTTGAGGGGGAGCGAAGGGAATTTTTGTGCTCTTTATTATGCAAGAACACGTCTTGATAGGGATGCTATCCTTCATCTTTTACGCAAGGACAAAAATATAAAACGTTCACATGTTCATAAATTACTTCCAATTTTCTCAGTCACATGGGCAACATTTTCCTTTAGCTGATGCTGTCAGTATTGTCCTATCAGGAGTGCTGCTGCTATCAGCTCAAGAAGCTTTTGATGTGCACTATATACATCTTCTTAATCAGATGCTACTGACCTACTGTACATTAGTCTCAGTGACTATAGTAAACACCTGCTAACATATACTGAAATGTTTCTAGCTAGTTAACAGTTAAACCTGCCAGACCCTGAACATTTCTTTGCTATTTTGTGGGAATAAGCAGGTATCCTTGCCTGCATTATGGAAGGCCATTTTTTTTGCCCCCTTTTTATGGGAGGGAAAGAGGTGTAACTTGTTTATTAATTTAAAAATCCAGACTATTATATAAAATTACTGTTCAGTGATGGTAAGCAACCAAGGTGGAAAATGTAAGAAATGAATTTATTAATACTGAATATAGGACTAAAGCTTGTATATAATTAATCATCCAATGAAGATAAACATTATATAATTTTAATCGGGATGTAAGACCATATACTTTAAAACTGTTTTCTTGATTTTCCTTCAAAATAGGAGGAATAAAAACTTTAAAGTGTTATGTGTAGTACTATTGATACACTTTTATAAAGAATTTTAAGAGCTTGGCAAAAGATTTTTATTTTTTCTTACTTTGAAACTTGAAAGCAATAAATATGTTAGCATTTGCTTGCAGTATAGATGGAGTGTGATAATGTGGAAACTTTATGCTGGTAGTCTCTGGATTGGGTTCCTAACTGTTTCTTACCACAGTCCATATTACTGATGTTTTAGGAAAAAAAAAAGGTTTTGTTCTTGCTCGGCATTTTTCTGTATATTTATTAAAACCAGTTTGATATATTCATGGTAAAATTGTATGTGAGATAATACAGGAAATACAAACCCAGTACAGCTCAGCTTACAGGAGTTTGAGAGTTCATGAGAGTGCACTAAAGACAGTGATAACCTGGACTGTGCACAAGCCCACTTGAAGTGACACAGCCCTGCGTGGCTGTACCACTTCTAACCCTGCGGGCTCAGATGACTGAGACTGACCTTCACCTGCTAGTTTAGTAATCCCCTATGTCTGCCCAAGATTCCAAATCTTGTAACGTGTGAATTACTAAACTAATGTGCTACATTTTGTCTTCAGTCATCTTTCTCTTTGAAGTTTTATGCCAAGATAATTTGTGTATCTTTTAAAATTATTTATGCCCTTTGTTTGTTTCGGTGTTATAGGCTGTAGTTAGGTCGTTTTGTTTGGATGGCATTTTTAGTCAAGTCTCTGTTGCAAACAAAATTACCAGGTCGTCAAAAAGACGTCAAAAGCTTATCTAGAAAGAGTGTTTTGCTGTGCTCTAGGGTAACAGTTGCATTTTAGGGTAGCCGGGGGGTGGGGGGGGATGCTAATTAAAAACAGTACACGTATTTTCAGATTTTACTCCACTTTGCTAAAAATTTAAGATAGGCAATCATTTGTGTTAAGAGTCAGAAAAATACACAATTATAGATGGAAAATCTATTTCAATTCTTCAGTTATTCATGTATGTCATAAATCATAATTATATTTGTCATTTCACTGGCATGTATAACACTTGTTTTTCTTTTAACATAGATAATCTAAAAAAAAGTCCTTTCTCTGTACTGTATTTTGTAAAATACTAGAAATACCTTTTTGTTAGATTTTCTGCTGCGTTGATGCTCTTTTCATAGCTATTTGCTAACTTGGTTACTGGAGCACAGCAGACTTTGGGAAAAAAATCCTGATAATCAAAGTAGTAAAAATAAATACATTTTTTTATAGTATTTTGCAGTCAGAGAATTAAGCTAAAATTAAGAAACGAAACCGTATTTTTTACAACATGATGAATGGCTCTTTCCAGGTAAAATTTCTATAGAATGTATTCAGAGCAAATAAAAGTACTTGTTTTTTTCCAGTAGTAGGGTATCTGTGACAGATGGCTTTGGAGAAAATACTTCAGGGCCTAAATAAAGTGAATTAATGTAGACTATATTCCCATCTTGAGGAAGAGATTCCAATTAATATGTTGCCAGTACCTATGCATTCTGTAATGTTCCTTGCTGTGTCAGGTGTTCTGAAGCTTATGGAGGCATTCTGGCATGAACTACATAGAGCTTTCATGTTTGAGACTCTATGGATGGTCCTCATTTACTAAGGAGAAACTTATTTTTCCCTACTGTTTTATTGTTATATTGAATGTGTACATAAAACTGGAATGATTTAATAAGGCAAATGTCATGGAAAATTCTGATGGAAAGCTTGGTGAAAACATTCTCCCTGGACTTGCTCAACTTTGGTGAATTTCAGTAGATCTTTAATTAGTGTCTAGAGAAAAATGTAACCAGTAGTAACTAAGAAGACAGGAATGTAGAAAGAAAAGATTTTAGGTGTAAAATGTCTCTGTATGAATCTAATCTGAATTGATACTGGCAGAGAGTATTTAACTTCTGTTAGCAGAAACACTAACGGTATCCCATAAAGTCTTGAACTGTGTACAGCTTCACTACCATTCACTACCATAGTACTGTTCAGTCTGGACAGTGGAATACCATTGGAGGAACAGAAGCTAGAAATGTGCTTCTCTGCATCATTTGACTGGATTTCTTTTTGTATTTTCATGCCTTTATTCTAGACATGAAAGGGTGATTTTTGGTTCTTAACATTTATTCTCCTTGAAGACTGTGGAATATTCTGTAAAATAGTGCTGCAAAAGGAGCTGGGTTTGCATTTAATTTGATTTAATGTAGTTATTTTTTAACAAGTAGGACTAAATTCAGGAATCTCAATCAGGCACGTAGCAAACTTCATTCCCTGTCTCTTCCATTTCTCAGTGTTAAGATCTGAGAAGGAACTGCGGTAACTTATCAGCCAGTTGAAATAGCTGAACTTTGAATTCAGATGGGCTTGCGATCCCCTAGTTACAGTAACCAAGCCTAAGGAAGCGAGATTTGCTGCCTTTTAAATCCCACACCTACATCACGTCTTCCTTTTGTGGCCTCAATTCCTTGTGTAACTAAGGTGTAGGTGGGAGCGTGCCTGCAGGGCATCCTGCCTGCCTCTGCCTGACACTATCCTGTCTCCGTGTTGTTTGTAAACTGACCTGTTGCCATGGCAATGTTTGTGACATCACCTGTTCGATGTTGCACCTTCAGTGCAGGGTTTGGTAGGAGAGAAAGGGAGCCGAAGAGAACCAAGCTCTTGTTTTAAAACACACACCTTCTGTTATGACTAAGCATGCCAAGAAATATGAAAAAGCAACTGTCAGGTAATTGCATTTTTATATAGCAGATACATTTGGAAGCTTTCTCTGTGGAGTTTAAACTCATAGTTTCAATTGAGGGTCAGGGGTTACTTATTCTTCTATGAAACTTAACCTACTTTTAAACCTGCAAAATGAGAAGAGTCATTGTGAGTCTTGGGCTGTGAGTAGTTTACAGGCAATTCAAGTGTAGGTCCAGCTGGGAGTCAGTATCCTAGAAGGTTGGAGAGGGCCATAGCAGCACATAGCTGCTGGTCAACTTGAGCCTTTTCTGGTGGGAGACATGAGGCACAAGGGACCTGCTGCAGGTAGTGCTGGTGGGCCGCTCTGGAGCACTGCGCTCCAAGACCTGCTGTCAACCTGGCACGGGACCCTGGGACTCTGTGCTCGTCCCTTTCCTGAGAACCATTTCCAGAACTGCCCCTCCTTGCAGCTTTCCAAAATACTTGTTTTAGAGCTCCTGGCTACTTGTTTTAGAGCTCTTGGCTATATGAATGAATATTTTAATATGAAGGAATGGGAAGAAAGGACTTCAGTTAATCTGATAGTTCCAAGAAATCTATTTATTTTCTGTTAGTTGTCTGCTTCAAATATAAAATAGTCTGAAATTGCTCTTTTCTCCCCAGGTGCCTGATATACCTCCCTGTACTGCATTATTTAGATGTGTATGTACTTACTTTTAGACAGATGACCATGGAAATGGTTGAATCACAACAGGATGACAATGCATCGGCTTCTGTGCCAAAGAGAGATGCTGCTCACCTTCAGAATCAGCCAGGCCGAAGCCATATATCCCCAGGATCTGAGGTAAGTTGAAATGTGAAAAGATGAAAATCCGTAAAGTGATACTCAGAAATGCTATGATTTTTAAATTACCAACTTGTATGGAGTTCTCATGTTCTATCTGTTATTAAATAAGAAAAATATAGCAAAGATATACTGAAAGCTATGCTTGTGGTATTTACCAAAGGGCTAGTATAACATCATGTCTGTTAAAAGATAGCACGCTTTTCAGAGTGATCAGTAGGCACCTTTTTGTTTCCCCCAAGGCTGTTATGTTTGTTATGGAGATGGGAATAGGGTCTTAAAGAGTTGAGGTGGCTGCAAGGTCAAACATAGCTAAAACCTGTATCTTCAAGATTCATTGTATAAAAAAATTGAAAAATTAACAAAAATAACTGGGGTTCTTTCCTAGTTCCAGTTTTTGTATAGAATGGGTTTTGTCTTTGTCCAATTACTTTTTTAACATATGCTTGATGTATGCCGTGCATCCAGTGATGGTGTCTGGAGTTCTAAAAAAATACTTTTACATGTTTGGTATGGTGGCTGTACCTGCATTTTTCTTTGGTAGTTAATGATAAAAGGTGACATATTAATAATTCCCAAGCATTAAAAATATGCACTGAAACATTCAGCTCTTTAGAGGAATAGTGTTCTTGCCGGTACTGAGATGTATAATTTCAGGAAGTATGTATAGACCCCTTAGAAGGATCTTCAAAAACCCTTTGTGAAATAAAGGAACTGATTTTAAAAAAAATCTTACAGAATTTCTTTTTCATTGCAAGTTAGAAGTTATGTGGTAAGATGTCATATATTTGGTGTATGTTAGACACTTGTTTTACATTATAGGTATATTTTCAAGACTGAATGCAGCTGCTTTTTGTCAGGTCTTCAGACACAAAGTAGACTGCAAAATATTTGTGAACAATTAATTTGTTTGCTTTGCTACCTGTGGCATTTGTTGTGGTTTCGATACCTGCAGCATGGGGAAAACTGTTTGTTTGGGGGTGTTTTCTTTAAGAAAGGAGCATGAAACCAAGAATTTTATTTGGTTTGCTCTGTTGATGTCACCCCCTCATTTCTTCTTCATTTGATAGTTCAAATTTTGTGTCTTGAACTTCATAGGATGATTTATGTGTAAAATCTATTGGCTTGTGCAATAGTCTCTGAAGAAAATACCTGTGAATTTCTGTCACTTGGGATCTTTAGTGTTGATCCAGAGACAGAGCTGTCTCTAATGCTGTAGCAGGGCTTCTGCCAGTTCCTCAGGGAAAACACTTCTGATGTTTTTCTGCCCTCAGTGCTTGAGTACTGTGTGCGCGAAGGTTCAGCCACACTGGGCTTGACCCTCAGGTCTTTCAGTTAAAACTAGTAACTCTGACATGCTGATGAGCCTCGGTCGGTTACCACTGAAATGAAACACCTGCACGGCAGTTTGAAGGCTCAGGCTAGCTGCCCGGAGTTTACACCTGGCAGCCTGTCTTTTGGGACAGCCGGCCCGGACCTGGCAGCGCTGCTCAGCGCTCGTAGCGAGAGTTGACGTCCCTCCCCCGGGCTGTCCGGAAGAGCGGGGTTGATGCACTTGTGCCACTCCGTGAAAGACCGAAGCCGGGAGGCCTCCGCCGCCTGGCAGTGCCGCGGCCCCGGCTGGCCGCTCCCCTCACTGCCCCTCCCGGCCCGCAGGCCCCGCTCCTGCTCTGCTCCTGCTCTGCTCCTGCCCGCGGCAGCTGGGAGCTCGTGCCCGCCCCCTGGGCGCCTTGAGGCTGAACTGCCGCAGCGTTTCTTTTGGTAGAACGGGTCCTGGCCGAAAGCTCATTGCTGAAAGGCCGTGCTGTGACATTTCTTCGGGTTAAGATGAGTAGGACTTTCTTAGCTTATGTTCCTACCTGGCAGGCTCAGAACATGAGGTGCTTTGTCAAGGCGAGGGTTAGGGGCGGACGTCGAGAGGGTCACCTCTGCGTGAGGCAGGGACCTTATGTGGGACACCCCATCTCCCATCTGCTGTTGCTGGCACAGGATGGGAAACTCGCAGTGTTTCTGAGGAATCTGTGGCTGCGCTGCTGGTAGTGTCTGTTGTATTTTGACTGTTACAGAAGGGCAAGGTAGCTCCTTCTCCCTTTTTGGCCTCTGGAGGAGTGCAGTTAAGAGAAGACAACTGAGTGACTGAAATGTACTTTGTGCCAACTTCCAATCATCTCTCCTACTAATTTTCCTGCAAATGCGCAGAAATATGAGAAAAGAATGACTTCATTCTTATCGAGAGGTAAAATGTCTAGTGACTGAAACTGAGGGTTCCTTTTCAGACATCTCTGTGGGTTTTGGTTTTTTTTTTTCAGCCAAATATTTTGATTTTGTTCAGTCAGAAGTAAAGCATTTTAATATACTATGTTTTAATACCCAGTTTGTGGTTTTCTGTGTATTATCAAAGAATCGGAGAATGGTTGAGGTTGGCAGCGACTTCTTGCGATCATCTAGTCCAACCCCCCTGCACAAGCAGGGTCAGTCAGAGCAGGTTGCCCAGGACCATGTCCAGTTCCATCATGAATATCAACAAGGATGGAGTCTCTACAACCTCTCTGGGCACCTGTCCCAGTATTTGACTGCCCTCACAGTAAAAAAGGTGGACGTTTCATTTATGTTAGGATGGAATTTCATGGTTTTAAATTTGCTTGTTTATTTGATTTATGATGACTTTGTTCAGGGAATGACTAGGGAAATACTGAGGAATACAAATGCATAGGAGGTGGAGGTTTTATGAGGGTTTTTGTGGGTTTGTTTTACCCTCCTCTGGAGTTCACGCTTTTTAAAGGAATACCTACCATTTAGTTTTAAAAAGCCAGACAAGGTATTTAATAAGATGATAATTTCTAGAGGGCAGCAATTTTTTTGTGCTGAATCATTCTTAATGTCTCCCCTTTGAGAAGGAGAGAAGACATTAAGAATGATCGGGCTGGAGCACTGTGGTGTGATGGGAGAACCTCCAATGTTAAGGAGGACCCATTATACATTATTAGTAGAGAAAAGATAGTGTTGGGTTTTTTCCCCCCCTCTAGCTTGTGTAAGATACTGCTATATACTCCTGCAATTTTTTGGTGGTAAAAGTAAAATTACTTTTTCTGCAAAAGCAAAAATTAGTAAATGAGAAACTAGCAAAAATAAGATGTGTCTTTTATCCATTGAGGAAAAATTGACAATTTCTGTCTTTAAAGGGTTATTTTAAAAACAAAATTAGTTAATGTAGAATAAGATCACATTTATAGTTGAATTTCTTGTATACCTTTCTTTCAGGAATGACACTGTATTGTTTTGGTAATCCAGCCTCCAAAATAATTAGGTAAAAAAATATTAATTTGTAAAAAATATTGGTGGTTGTCCTTAGAATTTGGAAGTGTACAGAACAGCTGTACAGAAGCTTGACACCTTTTCTTCGGGGAAGAACAAAGGTGCAAGGTGGAAAATGTCTCAACCTGCTTTGAGATGTGCACCATGGCTCTGTGTCACATGCACAGATCTTATATTAATACCTCCAGGGCTGTTCTTAAATGGAGGTTAATTTGTATTTAAATATTCTAATAATGTTGATGGGAATCAAATTTGTATCTTGGAACAGTTACATTTGCACTGGTATTCAAAGAGAAATTAGATATTCCTTTTGCAGGATTTCTAGAGGCCATATTGCATTCTGCATTGTCCTGTGCTCAGCTACACTAAATATAGCTATAAAAATGTAAGACGAGTGTACTTGATCCTATTTCAGATTTAACAAAATACTTTCAGTTGTGTGTTTTTTAGTTGGTTTTTTTTTTTTTCTTTAATGCTACATCCTTGATCGAGTTTTCTTTGAATAATTTTTTGTAAATTTGGTCATGTTCTGTCTGTCTGTAGAGCTGTCTGCTGTCTAGGTCTGCGATTCTGTTAACCTCTTGGTGCTAGACATGGAACTAGACATGGGTCAGAATTTACAGTGTGAGAACTGCTGTCAGAGAGTAGAGGGAGTTTTCTGGAGCACATAACCATAGCAGCTTGGGACTGCTCAGGTTTAGCAGTTCTGCGCTTTTGGCATTGAACTTCCGGTTAAATCTTGCTCCCAACAGATAGAGCCCTGTAGAATTTTGCCAGGCTGTTGTAAAGCTGGTTCTAAAATCAGCCTGCTAAATGCAAGTCCAGGACATTTAGCAAAGCTGACGTTCTAGCATTATAAACCTGCAGCCTGGTCGCCTTTTTTGTGCTTCCTCAAGGGTATGCTCTCACCTTTGGAATTGACAAAAACTTCCCTATCTTCAGCTTTTTCTTAGAGAGGCTGCTTGATGCCTGAGTATGGTGAGCCCTTTACTCTTTTATTGGGTGAATCCAGGATGGGTTTGCCTTTTTTTTTTTTTTCATTTTCCAGAAGTACTTTTCACTTTACTTCTGGAGTCCTTGTAGTGTTTAAATTCGACAGCGGGGACAGAAATCAGATGGAGCTGTGCACTGCGTACTTTCTATCAGCAAAGTTTGAGGTATGAGGGGTTGAATCCATAGAGAAAAGTTAACTGACCTTGGGTGACGAGAGTGCGTACATCCACAGTATAACTGTTCAGATGGCAATGTGTCTTGAAGTCAGATAACTGATGAGTAACCTCTTTCTCTGAAAGAATGCATGGCTCAGTACAAAGATCGTTCACGATCTTTTTTGTGGGCTACTTTTCTCTCCCTTCTTGGAAGAGGGGCACTTATATTTCCAAACATATCAAGTATGGGACCACACTGCTGTAACAGCATGCACAGTTGATATTTGTTGTAGCTATTAGACTTGACTGTTGCATACCTAAGAGGATGGAATCCGAAAGGACGTTACAGCATCTGAAGTCTCTTTGCTGTTGCCAGGGACATAACCCTTACACCGTTTAACCAGGGGCTTAATGTCTTGAGCTTCCCTTCACCCTCAGTGTTCCTGAGTTGTTTCTGTGAATTGTTTTCAATTGTGCCAGACAGTCCTTGAAGTAATGATGTTAAAGGTAGCATTGCTCATCACTGATGTCAGAAAGTAATCTTTTTTGCCAAGTCTGTTTCAGTCAGGATTATGCATGGTAGCGTCAAAAGGTTCTAGTATTTCATTTAACAAGGGAATATTCAATTTGAAAACAGTGCAAAGGGAATTGTGAATCAAAATTATTTTAATGATTTCTAAAATGTATAAAAGAGATGTAGAATATGAAGTTGGAAAGATTTTTTTTCAGTCTTAGTTATAGAAAGCAAACCTAATATGAAAGAATCAGACATTTTAAAGCAAAGTTCATATGTTTTACATTGTGTAACCTTTGGATATTTGTGGAAACTTGCCAAACAGGTCAAATGAAATTGAGCTGTTCAAAATACATAAAACAAAAAAATTTTGATTGATTTGATCCAGTTTTAAAATAATACTGTCTCCTCTTCCCTCAACACTACCCCACATTTCATCTCTTATCTGAGTTAACGGTAACAAAGCAATTTCTCTTGTGATACTGTAAACTTAAGTTTAAAAGAGTATTAGCTGAGTATTTTCTCTTTTTTTCTTCTGTGGTTATACTGCATAAGGAGCTTTTAAATGAAAATAGTGTTTCTTAATCTTTAATGCTGGATTACTTCTTGATTGTACGTGCCTGACCCATTGTGTACTGAAAACAAACTCATAAACTGTTCACCTTGTACTGTTTTGTGTGTGTTGTACTCAAAGTTCTTTCTGATACACAGAGTATTGTGCCAAATTGCAGCTTTGGCAAAGATAGCAGTAAATTGAAAGGTTTGGTGAAAATGCCTTTGTAGTGTTTTGAAAAGTTAGCATGCTTTGTAAACATTTAGGCTGCTCCATGCTCTTTCCTTGAAGCTTGGGTTTAGGATAATGTCAGCTTTGATACAAAATAGATCATACTGTTCAAGATTTTCTAGACCTCTATCTCAAATACCTATTTCTGATAATAATATTTGTTTTATAGAATGGGAAGAAGGTTTATATGTCCTATTTCCATATTGCCATTTAATGCCATTTAAGGAATGACTGTTTCCATTTTGGGGTTAGAAATGCCCTCAATTGTTCTATTTCCTGAAAAGTGATTCAGTTTCCTATAACAATTGAACAATTATATAGTGAATGTTGACAAGATCCTGCCTCTGTTTCCTAGAAATGTTGTTTCTTCAAGATAATTTGAGCCAGCATCTGGTGTTTTTGATAGTAGAGCATCTTAATAGTAGTTAAATTTTTTCTCTTGCCTCAAGAAAGGAATGTTTCCCAGCAAGCAATGGCTTATGGATCAGGAATGAAAGCTTCTTCAATATTTGGATTTCAAAAAAACCTTCAGTGTGAATACGGAAAAATACAAAACTTTAACTTTTTTTTTTTAATATACTCAGCATTCATCATGTTTTTTCATCTCACTGTCATCTCTTTTTACCTTTACTGCTCATATCGGATACCTTTTGGGGCTGAGAACCAAGCTAGGAAGGGAATAATATCAGAATTTTAGATATGAGTCTGGGTTTATTCTTGAACATATAAAATACAGAAATAAGGTTTTTCAATGCAGTTTACTTTGAAAAATACAGTGTCTTTTTCTTGTATGATTTATGTTTGTCATTCTCTTTTCTGACTTTAGAGATGTTTCATCAAACAGAACTGGAGATCAATCATAGTGTTTTCCCTTCCCTTCATTATTTGTTTATATTAATAGACTTAACAGTTATAGCATAAACGTTGAACTATTTCTTAGCCTGCAGATGTTTAACTGTTTCTTAACCCGTTCATCATCCGTACTGATGGTTAAGAACCAAGGGGTGGGGAAAGGTGTGTGTGCTCTAAAATGTCGTTAGAAAAAGGGATCAGATTATTCCTAAACAGAATACTTTCTTGAGCTGTACTAGGCTTAAAGAAGATACAGCTGTTCTTTATTGTTGTATCAAAGCACTGATACACTGTAACTTTGTTTTTTCTTGATATATAAATATGTCTATAAAAAGAAGATTTATTAATTAATCATTTTAGACTAGATAGAAGGAAGACATTTTTTACAATGGGTGTGGTGAGACACTGGCACAGGTTGCTCAGAGAGGTGGTAGATGTCCCATCCCTGGAAATATTCAGGGTCAGATTGGATGGGGCTCTGAGCAACCTCATCTAGTTACAGGTGTCCCTGCTCACCGCAGAGGTGTTGGACTACATGATGCTTGAAGGTTCCTTCCAACCCAAAACATTCTGTAATTTTGAAAAAATTTACAAATCTATGTATTTGCTTCATTTAACAATCTTCTTTTTGCTATCTGAAAAGTTCTTGAGTCTCTTGAGACATCTATCTGAGAAGCATTAAGTTCAAACTAAACTTTTTGCCTAAGCAAAGCCAAAGCAGTTCTGGATTTTCTTTTTTTTCTCCCTGACTAAGAACATTCTGGCTGGTATGTTGCTGCAACAACATACCACTTCAGTGAATATTGCTATTTTTTGTTACGTTTCTTCCTAACCTTCATGCTATTCAGCAGATTTAGGATGTGATAGCTTAGGGTTTTTAATTGAAAAGAAAACATGAAGTCTCTGGAGGGGGAAAAAGAAAAGGAAGAAAGATTTGCAATTTGATAGGGGACAATTTTAAGCTTTCCATACTGTTTGGAAAGATACAGACCAAACTTTTACTAGTAAAAGTAGTTTATTTCTGTGTATGATAAATACACACATGTAAGCTATTTTAGATAAGGAATCAAACCCAGTGTCACTTCTAAAAGCATTTGCTGGCATCTTAAAGCATGTTACTTAAACATGATGATTGTAATTTTTGCAGGTTTCTGTAGCTGCATCGAGTGCTGGAAGAAGATCTCCAGCTGTAACTCTAATGCAGTTGCCTTCTGGTCAATCTGTTCATGTCCAGGGTGTCATTCAAGCCAAACAGCACTCAGTCATTCAGTCACCACACATGCAAGCTGTTCAGGTTAGCTTTTTTATTGTTACATTTTCATGACGATTTGGTGCCTCATAACTCTTCCCCCCTGCAACCCCATCTTCAGTTTCTCTCCATTCCTACCAGTGCTGCAAGATTTACTTATCTGGTGTGGGAAACAGGGAGGGGGGGAAGGTGGCAAACTGCCAACCAGTAGTGGCTCTACAAGCATTGTGGAGCAATTCCTTAACGCTTCCTGTTTATCTTTTAAGAAATTGCGTCTTGGAACCCTGAACTTACGCAACAGCAAATTTGCCTAATAACGTGGCCTTACTTTAGTGTGTCTTGTAGTTTTTGTGTAATGTTTCTAATAAGACTACATACTCATAAATTTGCAAGTATTTCATACTGTATTTTTGGAGAGCCTCTGGAAGTAATGGAGGTCAACATGTTATAGACAAGTGATTACTTGTTTTTAGCAAGCCTTCTTAGAGCATCTGGGTTAGTTTTTGAGGGTGTGGATATATAAAGACCAAAAATAAGGGCAACGTCAAAATAAACATTTATTTTGTAAATCTTTACGTGCTTAAAGTTGCTGATGTTAGAAAACCGGGACCAGTGCAAAATGCCTAAGAGTTTTCAGAGCTTTTAAATTGTAAAAAAGATTAGAGTAAATGAACTTGCAGTGTTTTGAACTTGGCATCCTATTAGTGTTTTTCTTGTAGCTAGGAATGCCTTTGTTCTATTTTCTTAAGACTGATTGTGAAATATCAGTTGAATTGCATTTTGCAAATAGATTTGATATCTCTGGTGAGAGAGGCTCTATACCTGTTATGTGTGAACTGCTTCACCTGCAGTCATTGCAACATGTTAAGGAAAAGATGTGTCTTGTTAGTCTTCTTCAAAAGCCACCTTTAATGGTTGAGACTTCTTAGTAGCTTTCAGGTACAATAAATAAAAAGGCATATGTAAGTATGATTTATTCTACAGATTAGAGAAAAAGGATAAAACCTTGACCAGATCGAGTATTTCATTTGTAAGCAGTAGGTGAAGATGGTGGGACCAGATAAGGTTTTGAAATTAAAGATCACTGTTGAAACAGGTGCAGTAGATGTCAAGAAACTTGGATTTGGTCAAACTTGAAGTCAAATCAGAGTATTAAAAATAAATACTTTCTAAATGGAATTCTTTCTATCTGTAATTTACCAAAATAAACTTTATCAGAGAAGCATATTGCAGTCATTCCCAGTTTCTGTCCTTGCTTTTCTTCAAGTCAGTATAGTTGGGACATACATGCAAAATTAGAGGACTTGTTCCAAAGCTCAGGAGGAACTTCTCTGGAATCTCTTGCCAGCTGCTGTGTCATCTTAGGCAAGTGGAAGTTGATTATTTATTGTATTGAGTGAACTCTGACTATCTTTTCCAAGGAGTTGAGGACAGGAAAGCTATGTCCTGATTAATACTGAGTATTTAGTTCTAGGGTTTTGCTTTGGTTTCATTTGAGCATGTTATTGGCAAATATTGTGACTTGACAAGAAGGGCTTGAAGGTGCTGTGAAAGACTCTTATTACAGACATTGTTCAGCACTTCTATGTTCCACTTAAGTACTTTATCCTGCCACTTGGCATTTCCTCCAAATCATTTGGCTTTAACTTGATACCCTGTCTCTGCCAGACAGTGGGGAACTTGGGAGATGATATCAGTTTACTTCAATTTGGGGGGCGGGAGGTAAGCTGAAGGTTGATGTTAAAACTTGCATGACCTCCCCTCAAAGACCTGCCACTTTAAACTGAAAGTTGTTCAAAATTTTTTCTTGTAATGCTGTTGCTTTCTGGATGAAAAGAAATGCTCATCTATATCATGTTCCATACTGTTTTGTTAACGTTGTTGTACAAGTAGGAAGTTTTGAATTTCAGATTGTTGTTTGAATTTTTTACTTGCTTCCCCTTCTAAAGTATTGGGTATTGGCAGACTAACATGAGCTCGAAGTTAAATTTATTCAAACACAGAGCGGCGTGGTAAAGTTGAAGCCTGAATGATGTCCAGGAAAAAATGAGAATAGTTTCCATTAGTTAACGTTGTGAACGTGGTTGCTTGTTATTATAACAAGCTGAAACATTAAATTTATCTCTTTGTCTTGACAAAAATTAGAACTTTTGAAATTTCTTGCAGAAAAGTTCCTCTTCCACATTAAAATGCTCAAATTGTTTTCTGATTTCTTTACCTACTTCCCAAAGCATGACTGTTCCTGACTTCTTTGGCCATCTTCACAAACTAGGGGTTGCTATTGGAAACCATTAGTGGAACAGGAAAATTTAAAGGTGTTAAGGTCTTATTTTCCTGTCCGGGGCTGAATAACTTTTTAATGTTTTTTTTTTTCCCCTGCGGAATGAGAGTTCAGTTTGAGATAGGATGCCCAGGCTCTCAGTTGGGTAATACTCTCTTAGTTTTGAAGGTTTATGCCAGAGGCTTGAAGGTTGATCCACAAGCAGATCTTCGTATGGCACTGGAGGGAAATGCCTTTCAGAAGATCTCTTTGCGGGTCAGCATTGGTCCATCCTGCAAAATGATGAATACAAACTTCTTGAAGCTCTTGTATTTGCCAGTCATCTCTGAAGCCTGGTTTGGAGCTCTACATCTGTAGACATGCATATTATTTCTATGTGGTCTTTTTTTCAGTTAGGCAGGCAGAGAGTGTTAATGATGTTTGCCACATATTACCCAGCAAAATGAGGCTACATTAAATATCTTTACACAGAACTGGAATGTAATAAAATAAACAAATTAAAATACAATTTCATTCTGGAATAACCTGTAGTTCTTTCAAGGTGTAGGTTTACACCTAAAACCTCATTATAGGTTTGAGTGAGGTGACACAGGCCCATAAATTTCCAGAACCTTCATATTGCAACAGTCATGTTCTGTGGGGTCGTGTAGGTTTTGTTTCTAGCACCAAGCACTCAGGCCTGGCAGCCACATTAGTTCTAGAGCATTTCCTTGTCTTCCTCAAGCTGCAGGGAAGCCTCCACTGCACCCAAGTCGAACACTTGAACCTTCTAGTCATTTAACTCATGTTTGTTCTGTGTTAGCTTTATACAGTGCTTAGTTTGAAACTGCAGTCTAGTTTGGCTTTCTGTGTGAAGGTAGTTTTCCACACTGAATGTACTGCATTGTTTCAGTTTGGAAATCTTACACACTAATAGTTCCGAGTCGTTAAATGAATCAAGAAATTAGTGTCTTTTCCTTATTCAATAATCACTTTCAGTTCTGTGTAGTAAGGTAGTTGCTGGTAAAGAGTGTGGTCAGCTCCAGACATAAATGTTGTCTTGGGTAATTTTAAGAGAAAAAGAACCTGTGAAAATACTACTAATAAAGGTCTAAGAAAATAAGACATTGTAGACTTGTCAGGGGGTTCTAAAACTTGCACAGTATTGCTAAGCAGTGTATTTGTACTTATGAATATGCATTGATGAGTGTACTAAATGTACTAAAAGTAAAATGAAATAAACTTATTTTCTGATTAGCTTTTGTGTGGTTGTGAAGGGGCTTTTGTATTGTATACTGTGATTTAAGGTGCGTTAGTGCAGTATTCTGTATTTTGAGGTTTTAATTTTAACTTTAAAAGCTAATTAAATTATATAGGTTTTTCTATATTTAAAGAAATCTTCTGTCTTCAGTACTTTTTCTAGGTTTCGTTCTCAAAGAAGTAACCTGGATTATTGTGTTTTTTTTTTTTTTTTTCCTTTTTTCAACTGGAAGATGTCATCTGGTTATATGTTCCTAATGTCATAATTTGTGATTTGCTTTGGAAAAAGAAGTCCAAGTTTGCATGATTAGTGATAAATAAGTTCACAAACTTCCTGTATGCAAACCTGGAAGAAATTTTTAAAAATAATATTTTACTCTGTTGCTATTTTCTTTTATGAAGTTATGAATTTCAGAAACTTTGCTATTACAGGTAGCATCAGTTACAGATGAATCTGCTGAATCAGAAAGGATAATCGATTCTCAAAAACGTAGGGAAATACTTTCAAGAAGGCCTTCGTACCGGTAAGGACTATTTATTTTGGTTTTGCTGGTTTTTAAAGGCAGCTTATATAGTACAGTAAAACTGTCTGATAAAAGCCAGTGGCTTAGTTTTCTCATGGATATGGAAATTCAAATATATAAAATTATTTACATTCTTTTTTAGAAAAATTTTGAATGAACTCTCATCAGATGCGCCTGCAGTACCAAGGATTGAAGAGGAAGAAAAGTCAGAAGATGAAGGAGCACCTTCTGGAATCTCTACAATGGCCTTGCCTTCCAGCCTGTATCATACTAACACAGGGCAATACAGTATGTTTGCAAAGATACTATGTGATGTTGCAGAACGTATATAGGAGCAACTTCATTTCTAAGAGTTTTGTAATGAAGTAGGGATACTGGATTTTGTTGAAGAAGAATGAGACCTTCTGTATTTCTAAATATGTTCAGTGTTTATTTTTTCCTAACATTGGCATTATAGATTTTCAGTCTATTTCTTGTGTTTGTTGGTTGCTAGATATAATCTGTCTAGAATTCCTATGCATAAGGATGTGCATGTGGCAGTGAGGCTCAGTTGAAATGAAAAATGTTGACACTTCTTTGTGAACATTCAGTGTTATATATCATTGCAGTTTCAAATTACTGTGATTTGCTATGTATTAGTGCTAATCATTATATGAAATGACATTAGCAAGTTAGACGTTTTTAAAGCTGGAGTATGAAATTACTTCTTAACTTCAATTTTTCTTTCTTAAAAGAACTATGTCTCTTCCTCCCCAATGGTCAAATATGAACACTTTAACTGCAGAATTAACCTAAGTTGTGGTCTCCAACATTTGATACTTCATCTAAATGCAGGTTAAAAGATGGATTCGCAGTTCTGTTCTATAGATTTGTTGTGTTTTTAATTCCTGCATTTATGTTAAAAATATTGCATAACTTGCTCCCCATAGCGTCTTTGGGCTTAATCATATACCATCTAAGGGATAACTTTCTAATAACTCTTTTTTTTCAGTAATGTATTGGTAAAAGCTTCACTCCTAGTTTTTTTTTTTTTTCATGTCTTTTCATGTGTAGACATACTGAAATGCAGGTATTTTTCCTTTTGATATAGTGACAGGAAAATGGCAGAAGAAATTTTGTGATTATCAGCTCTGAGAATTTGCATATAATATTACTTACTCCTTCAGCGTAGCAATTAATGTTGCTTGAGCTCCTAAGCTGCTTTTCTTACCTTTTCTCTAAGATATAGACATAAGTACAGGTCTGCTTCATGATGTCCAGCATCTGAAGTGCTCTTTTCCATGGACTTGTGGTCATGCTAAATTACAGTTACCTGGTACAGAATCTGGCAGGTATTCTTGACCAAATTAGATTATTTTCTTCAATTTTTCAAACACAGTTTTGGTTTTGCTTATGTTAAAAAAAAAAAAAAGTATTTGCAGTTTCAAGGCTTAAAAAGAAGTGCTACAGTGTCTGTGCTATGTTCTAGTGAGCCTTCAAACATTTAGGATTTCAAAGAAATTAGGAGTTTAGGTTTTCTTAATTGTAGATTCCTCTAGGAAACCAGAGTCATACTTTTATTAGCAATGACTTGCAGGAGGTGATTCTCAACTGAGGATGTTTTCATTTGAACATAGATGTAAATCATAGTGACAGGGAAGTCACTAGAAATGAATAATGAAATTCACAGGTTTTGCTTTCTTGTTCAATCAAACATTTACTTCTGAAAAGTCAAGTAGCAGAGAGCATCACCAACAATGTGCTTGAATTAACAGAGTCCACAGAAATTTAATTAAATCTCATTTATCTTAGTTTAAACTTGGCTTTTGGATGAGCCAAGCATAGAAGAGTTCTGGTTTATGCTGTTTTTTCTTTGAATAAGTTATAGTAGTAGCCTAAAATATGTGCTGTATATTTAAAGTAATTTAACTTGTTAAATAGGTTCTCAGCCTTAAGGAGGCATTGCTTCAGGATGCGATGTCAGCCTTCATGGTGGACTCTCCTGATTCTGTCTCAAAAACTTTCTTTTGAGAGCTTTGTCTTCCTGAAAATGGTTGTTTGTATGCAATTTATTAGTTCATTAATTTGATTTTTTTTATGTTTAAGTTCAACTTGGTAAGTTAAAATATCACACATCTTTTGCTTCAGTCAAGTCTCTGTGTTCTCTCTAATTATGGTTAGGAAAAATTGGTACCAAGTGATAGCAATGATGGTCATGTCCTTGTAATAGAGGGGTCTTAATTTGGAATTTACCAAAGACAGCTTGACTGTGCCTTCTAGTCTTTACACATATAAGGCACAGATCTGCAGCATTTCTGAGCAGCCATCCTGTTGGCTGCCTGTGATCCTAAATAGCTGCTGTTAGCTAAAACCGGGAACACTGTGTGGGAATGCAGCATCTCCTGTGTTGATTTCAGTCTGAATATGGTGCAGGTCACTACATGTATCTATTTTATCTTTATATCTCCTGTCAATAGCTCTTCTGCTTATCATTTTTGTATCTGAGTACTCCTCTCCTTGGCCAGCAACAGTTGAATGGGTCATCTTGTGCAGGCATCTAGTAGTTTATGCATTAAGCTCATACAGCGTCCATGGCAAGGAAGAACTGGTCCTGTACTGTCACTACAGCCATCTGTACTGTGTCCTCATTTAAAACAGCTATCATATGTTACTGCGTTTGCTGAGTCCGTATTTTCTCAACTGTTCTATTACTGCATAGAAAAGGCAGTTTTGTTGAAAAGGTAATTTTGACTGTGTGTTGGTGTCTGGATGTCTGGGATGACTATTTTTAGAAGAACTAGATAAGTACATTTTTTTCTGAAAAACAAATCTTTTTTCTATTAGCAGCAGTGATGGCTCTTTTTTGCTTACTTTTTACCAGCCAAAACGGTGTGTTGCCATGGTTTCTGAATAGTTTTTCCCTCAGAGCTTCTTGGCTTTGGCTTATGGAAGCAGACAGACTGACAGGCATGACCAGCTAGATAAAATGTCTTTCCCAGTTACCTCCATCAACATTTGTGTAATCTTTCTGTAAGGGGAATGGAAAGTTTTGCATAAGGCTATGTCTTGCCTCGTAGTCTGATCTGACTACAAACATACTCTCTTGGCTGTAGTTCTGTTATGTTGGTTATTGGATACTGAAAAAAAATTGGTTGGCTTCACCTGTGGTGGTTATCTAACCATGCAAGAGTTGTTTGTTCAGCTGGAGTGTGTAAATCAACCACACACTCCCCTGCTCCCCCTTGCCTACTTGTACATAAAATGTTCTGTCTGAAATGATGCAGGGGAAATGCTGTCTATTTGCCATCTATTTGGGTTGCTTGCTGTCTTTGGACAGGTTTTTAACAATTGGAGAATTAATTGCTTTTTCCGGGTTTGGAAGGGAGGGAAAGATCTGATTTTTCTGGATTGGAGCTGTTGGTCATACTCAGAGAGTGGTATTAGTGTCACCTTCAGTCCTAGATAGAAGATACCGCTGACATCCATCCACCTGCATGATGTACAACTCCAGGGACTGTCCAGGAAAGTCCTATACTTCTCATAGAAGGCCCAATTTCCAGTAGAACTCCAGCACAACAGAAGCCTGTGCAGTAGCTGCAATCAGGACGGTGAATGGGGTGGTGGCAGTATGTTGTTCTGATAATATGGCAGGAATCAATCCTGCAAGGGAGACAGTTACTAGAGTTAATTAACTTTTGTTTAGAAAGTACTGGATTGTGATCTGAATAAATAATTGTAGGACAGCAGTGACATAATTGTTTACCCAGGCTCACTGTGGAGCTAAGAACTTTTTATGATTCTATGCTGATTTTTTTACTGCTTGGGAACGCAAACTGACTGTTTTTTCATGAGGTATGGTACTGTGATGGTGTAGGCATACCATTTTTGCTGCTAAGTCTGTGAGAGACAGAATTCGGCTGTGTATGACTTCTTTGGGAGATAGAGGTGACAATGTTTCTCTGCTGCTGGGAACATGCTCTTGTCCTGAACCTCATAAGAATAGAGGAGACAGTCATTTATTTTTCTTGCTTCTCTCGCTTTCTCTCTTTCTCTCTGCCTCAAAATGGATCACTTTCTGCTTTGGAGGCCAGACCAAAAAAATCTTGCTCTCTTCCCCACCATCCCCCCCCCCCAACCCCCTGCCCTTTAATGCCTTATGGAGCACCCAGCAAGTTCCCCATTCTGAGGGGAGGACTGGAGGTCAATCCATGCTGAACGCTATTCCAGTATTGCAAATAGGGCTCTAAGCTTCATTCAGCATGAGAATAACTCTCTGTTTTCCCCAAAAAAGAAGCTAATTTCTCTGCTGGGATTTGGCAATTTCAGTAGATAACTCTACTCTGCTCTGAAAAATTAGCTGAGCTTCTAGTAGATAGCTGGTATTGTCTAATTTCCTCCTAACAGTTTACTAATCAACCATTAGTATCTCAGTGCTCTTTGAAGTGTCATTATCTGACTTTGCACTTTCAAGATAACCTACTGTAGGCAAGACAGAACATTTGAAATCAACTATCTCCAAAACTCACATAGGTGTCTAACAAATCATGTATTCAGCTAACCAGAGCTGAACCTTCAAGAATGTCATCAAATATTGTGAATCTGACAGTGAAATCAGAGTAATTGGCAATTCTGAATTTGCACTTATATATGACTTTTGTACCACTTTAAATGCAATGACAAGGATTGTAGTTTAATTATCATTTGGGGGAGAGAGAAATTTATTACTTCTTGGGAACTGGGTTCTCATCTAAAAGTTCCAGAAGTATTTTAATTAACATAAGAGACATGGATTTGATGGGTGGACCACTTGGATAAGGAATTGGCTGGATGGTCATGCCCAAAGAGGTGCAATCAAGGACTCATTGTCTGGGTGGAGACCAGTAACAAGTGGTGTCCCTTGTGTGTTTGTTTTGGGATGGGTATTATTTAACATCTTTGTCAGGGACATGGACAGTAGGATTGAGGGTGCCCTCAGAATGTTAGTGGATGACACCAAGCTGGAGTGGTGGTCTTGATGCTCTAGAGAGAAGGGATGCCATCCAGAGGGAAAGAAAGGCGAGAGAGGTGGGCCTGTGTGAACCTCATGAAGTTCAACAAGGCCAAGTGCCAGGTCCTGCACACGGGTTGGGGCAATCTCAAGCACAAATACAGGCTGGGCGATGCGTGCATTAAGAGCAGCCCTGCAGAGGACTCGGGGATGTTGGTGGATGAAAAACTGAATAGGAGCTGGCAATGCGCTCGCAGCCCAGGAAGCCAATCGCATGCGGGGCTGCATCAAAAGAAGTGTGGCCAGCAGGTCGAGGGAGGGGATTCTGCCCCTCTACTGTCGTGAGATCCCACCTGGAGCACTGTGTGCAGCTCTGGGGCCCCCAGTGTAAGAAAGACATGGACCTGCTCGAGCAGGTCCAGAGGAAGGCTGCAAAGATGATCCGAGGGCGGGAACACATCTCCCGTGAGGAAAAGCTGAGTTGGAGTTGTTCAGCCTGGAGAAGAGAAGGCTCAGGGGAGACTTATAGTGGCCTTCAAGTACTTAAAGAGGGCGTACAGGAAAGACGGGAGGGACTCTTTATCAGGGAGTGTAGTGATAGCATGAGGGGCAACAGTTTTAAACTGAAAGAGGGTAGATTTATAATTAGATATTAGAAATTTTTTCCTCTGAGGGTGCTGAGGCACTGGAACAGCTTGCCCAGAGAAGTTGTGGAAGACCCCATGCTGGATGTGTTCAAGGCCAGATTGGATGGGACTTTGAGCAACCTGGTCTAGTGGAAGGTGTCCCTGGGTATGGCAGAGGGGTTGGAACTAGATGATCTTTAAGGTCTCTTCCAACTCAGATCATTCTATGATATTTCTGCTCTTAAGAAAGACAATGGTCATTTCAAAAGGAATATACAATTAATAACCTCTCTAGGAAATGTTATTTTTGTCTAAATACTTAGTTATCATGAGCAACACAAAATGATTCTTTTTTTTAATTGGGAAAGCATATTTGTATTCTTCATACTGCTGATTACGCAGGGGGAAACTTTGTTCTTTTTCTCTTTGTACATAAGTATTGAGCTCTTTAAAGCTTTGTACAACTTGGAAAAACATTGTAGGACTAGACTGTCACACTGAAGAAAGGATTGTGAATGCCAGAGAACATGCTTTTCCTTTGTCTAGATGTCCTGGGTTTTGATTTGTGGGAGTTGATAAACATAGTTTTTGGTTTTTTAATAACTTTTTTGCATTGATGTTTTAAACTTCAACAATTCTGTATGGCTAGGAGCTACTGGTTTTTTTTCTGGTATTAAAAGTGTTTTAGGAGAGTTAGCATAGAGATAAAATGTGTGGAACAATGCTTTTTATCTGGTATACATATGGCAGGTACTGCACAAGAGGCTTTATATGTGTGGAAATTGGTATTAACAGTATGTAAGTTTTATTGTATAATTTATCTTTAAACAAGGAGAGGACTAGGAGTCCTACCAGACAATGTTTATTTTAAAAAGGGAAATGTGCTTTTCAACATGTGTTGTGTCTCTTTCTATTGCCTAACTTTTGCTTTTTATGTTTATGTTTAGTTACTGTATCTCAGGGTGGTACAATCCAGATTTCTAATCGAGCCTCTGATGGTGTCCGTGGACTACAGACATTAACAATGACAAATTCAGGAGCTCCTCAGCCAGGTGCTACCATTGTGCAATATGCAGGACAATCACCTGATGGCACACAACAATTTTTTGTTCCTGGAAGCCAAGTTGTTGTTCAAGGTATTTTTTTATTAGTTTACCGCATTTTAGTTTTTTCATATAAAACAGTTTTTCTTAAAAGACTTTTTATTTTGTGTTGTCATTGTTGGACTATTTAATAAGATATTTATGCATAACAAAATGGAAGTCTAAGGAGGAGACTCAGTTTCTCTGGTCAGTAAAGCAGCTACTTGTTTTGATGAAAAAAGTTATGAGGAGGAAATAATAGTATAAAATCACTTTCTGCTTTGAATTCTTTGTCCAGACTTTGAGAAATATGTTTAATTGCAATAAAGGTGCTGTTACACATTGAAATGAGATGCTAAGGCTGCATCTCATTTAAAATATGAAACTACTCCCATTTTTTTCAGCAGTTAATCAATCTTCAGAAAGCACAAGTTCTGAAGTTGTTTGGATATGTTTAGGGCAGAATTTCCTTGCAACTTAGGACTCTTGTAGCTATTGGAAAGGAGATCCTTTACTGAAGCCAGTTTCCTCAGTTTTCTCACTTTGTAGGTCCTATAAAAGGCACACATGTAAATTGAGCTATGAATAATGAATTCTTGAACCTTACTGTAGCTTATACAGGGTTTTTTTTTTTTCCTTCCACTGTTCCCAGCCTTTTGGAAATGCTGAGTGAGATTGAGAACCAGAGGTATCTTGGATTCTTACCGATAACAGGGGAAGTAGGGTTGGGATTTGGGTTATGCTGAGGAAAACATTTGAAAATGGGGAAGAGATTTCTGTATGGAAACACTAAATTAATGGCTGCAATGGAGGGTATAGGGAATTTATTTTCCTTTTTTTTTTTTTTTTTCCCCCCAGTCTGTACATGTAAGTAGGGAGGGCTGTATGAATGCTTTCTTAAGCCAAAACTTCTGTCTGAAATAAACTCTGAGAAGAGCTAGGAAGACTTTAAATATGTATTCATGGAGTGAATGAGAGTCATGGGCTAAATGTAGACAGAGATTTCTGAGATGGTTGGTGAAGTCCAGGTTGAGGTGCTTTTTTTGCACTAATATGGATGTTTGAAATAAGTTCTGTCTTTAAGTGACTGTTTCTCTCCCTTTGCTATAAAGGAAGCCCAGAATGTAAATACAGCTAATCGCTTGTAGATACCTGAACTTGTTGAGACAATGCTAAATAATGATACCAAATTTGAAATTCTTCCATTGCCTCTGGTTAATTTTTTGCTGAAATACATTGTCTTCCCAAGACTTTTCAGAAACATTTCAAGGAAGTGCTCAGACTATGATAAGAAAGACCCTTAGCCAAAATATTACTTTTTATCATGCAGAGAACACTGGTATGACTTCCCTAAATATTACTAATATATTCTTAACAAAGCTTTAAGACCCAGATTTGGCTGTCCCCCAAATAAATTTCCCACTCTTGATAGTGCATGTTTACTGAATATGAGTCTAATGTGTTTTCTACACATGTACGAACACATCCCTTAAATTAGAGGACTTCTGTCTCTGCAGGTTGACTGTAGTATTTGCTTTGATTTGATTCTTCAGAGCTTCTGGAGTGGAGGGGGGAGGGCAGTGAGAGTAGCTCCCCAGTTGTTTCCTAAAACGTTCCCAGTCTGTGAAGAAGCACAGAAAATTTGAGTCATTGGGAATTTCATCTGACTAGCCTTCCTTTCCAGACTCCTTGTTACAGGGTTGTCCTCTGACGCGGCTGTCTCTAACCACCCTATTCAGTCATGGTGATGGGCTTGACTACTTGATGGTATAGCCCATTAAGTGCCTTGCCTATGGTGAAAACTTTCAAAATGGATTCAGAGACAGTTATTGAATGCCTGCTATATCCTATTTCTAGAAGCTTCTAGATACTTTGATCTAAACTGATTTGTTCTTTGTCCGTGCTTGGAGAAGTTGACTTCCTGGAATTTTCTGTTCTTTTAGCCCAAACAAAGTCCAGTGCTTTAGTGGTGTTCATAGCTGCTGAGACAGAAGAAAAAGGCTACATAACATATACAGGGAGAAATATAAAGGGCATAGTAAGTGAGCATGAACTCAGATATGATGAGAATATAAAAGGTTTCAACGTATTATACACACTATTGATACTGGAAAATCTTAAGAAAAAAGTCTTTAATAAAAACAAGTATATAAAAAGACTATGAAAGCACCTAAGGATGTTTACAGTAATACAGATCTCTTTATGATAATAATTGCATATTGTCAACAAACCTGGGTTACTCAGGATGGAATGAGACAAGGGGATTAGTTGGATATACAAGTCTCTAATATGTCCTTACTACACGTCATCTTGCCTATGCTAGGAGGTCTCAGGAATATAGTTTATGGACATTTGTCATTTACATACACTGTGTAGTTGACTGTTCACGTAATATCGTGATAACACAGTTTACTAAGCAGCATGTTGCTTTCCTACTGTAATCTTTCCACTCATGTATACTTTAATAACGATTTTGGGTAGACAGCATATAAACTTTATTTGTAATAATCATAGAAGAAAGAAAAAAATTCAAACACCCCCAAATATCAGTCCTAGGATAGAAAAGATCTGTTTCAGACTCTTTTAGATAGCGTATGTATTTATATTTGTTCTAAATTATTTGTTGATGAATCTCATGTAATAATGGATGGCATCACATAAACTCTGTGCTTGATATTTTCTCATAACCTGTGATAGGCAAAAAGAATTAGTATAGAAGTGCTAAAGGTTTTGATCCAGCTGAGTGATATTTTATTTGCTACAAATTTACATTCATAGTAAAATAAGAGGCAGTTCTGATGACCTGACAGTTTCCTCATACAGGTTAAGGGGTTTTTTGCTAGCTGAAGCAAAAGAAAGTGTTTAATTATTAGGGAAAATGAGTGTAGAAAAGTTGTATCAAAAAATCATTCTCTTAGGATCTATGTGTGCTTTCAAAGTATGGTCAGTGATATGAACTGCGATATTTGAGATCTGTGGCTTGAATTTCTTGAGTTCTTCAGTTCTGATCTTCTGTTCCTTGTGATGCTGAAGTGGTCCTATAATCACAGGGCGCTCCTTTTTTGCATTGATGTTTCCATTGTTGCTGTCCGTGGTGTAGTCACAGTTGATGAATTACCAGTCTGAATTTGTTTATTATAGACAAAGGCCTTGTAAGTTTGCTGTTCCCCCACAAAGCAAGGAGCTTTAGCCTTTCATTTACTTATTTTTTTAGAGCTTATTAAGCTGTCCTGTCTTGCATGTCTGTCTGACAGAGTTCTCTGCCTTTTCATGGAACTATGCCAATCGAAACAATTGCACGTCTTTTTAAAATTTCCCTATTTTCTATCCAATCACGACTTAACCATTCGGGTTCATTCCTGAATTCTATAAGCAAGTTTTACTTTCTGTCAGTCAGTGCTGTTGATTTTCAGGTCTTGCTATACAGCCAGCTTTGTGGTGAGTGCTTTCTGTAGCTTTATGAATAATTCAGGGCAAAAGAACAAAGCTAGGCTTATAGAAATATGGAAGAGGAAAAAAAAAAAAAGGTTTACTGGAAAAGGAGTTCTTTAGCCTGCAGTTTCAGTGAGCTGTTCCGGTGACAGAGCATATTAATAACAGTGGTAAGCAAGTGAGGTCACTGTGATGTCAGTGCTCTTGCTTGTAATCCTGCACATGCTTGCTAGTTTGGAACAGTTCATGCTGAGCTTTGGGAGAGGAGCAGGAGAGTTGTGTGTGCAGAAGCTGATCATGGCTGTAACAGGAGATGAAACAGGTAAAAAAATCGTTAGTCATTTGCATGATATTTTTGGACGTCTGAGCAGTGCTTAGTTAGTATTTGTGACATTCTCTTTTGAACCTGTTGCTGTAAGACTTTAATCTTTCAAAACTGGTACAAATAGCTTCTGGTTATATCTAGTCAGTGTAGGATTTCAGGGCAATTTAAAGTTTCATTTGGGGGAAAAAATTACTGTTAGTGCATGAATTCTTGCACAGATTGATTTAGGTAACTAATCTTTACTGTTTGCTGCAGGATTTTGCTGAAACATCCACCACTCAGCTTTTAAAGTTTTTTTTTTTTTCATATTGTGGAGATAGTCATGTATGTTACTATATTTATATTTGTTTTTTATTTTGTGAAAATGACACTGCTTTTTTGTTTAGCAATAAACACTTCAGATTTGATAGCTAGAATAGGCTTAAGCATAGCAGTAAGGGAAAGGTGTGCGTTGTTTCAGTAGTGTAAATAAACCCTATGCACTCAGTATTAAAGAAAATACTGAATGCAAACAAATTCGAGAGCAATAATTTTAAGTATTGTAACGCCTGCTTGTTTTCTCCTCCACTCTTAAAATGGTCTGTTCCTCAGCTAATTGAGTTCAAAAGGCTGACGTCATTAGATTTCCTGGAATCGTGTTGCAGTAGGGAACTGGAAAAGTTAAACTCCAAACAAGATACACATTGACGTCAGCTCCAAGTCATGCTGCGATTTAGTCAGTTCCTTTCTGCTTAGTCAATTGCCTCTGGCAGATCTGTAATGTTAACCACTTCGCAGCTGGTACTTACCTGCTGTTGCTTATTGCTGGTACACATTATTTCATTAACCCAATGATAAGTATCTTCTCTGAGTCGCCGTTTTGATTTCTTTTTTCTTTTTTTTTTTTTTTTTAGTGCTGAGAGGCATAATGATTCATGCTTTGTTTAGCCACTTCAGTGGTAAAGTTAAAAGCCCTTTGATAGTCTAGTCCCATCATTATGACTCACAGAAGGGGAGGATAGATGTGCTAATACATAGCATGTATCAGGCTTTTTTTTTATTCTGGATAGTCACTAAAAGAACTCAAGTGCAGAGATGCTCTCTAGTGTTCAGCAAGTTACTTTTTCCAAGAACCTGCTAATATAAGGTGGATGATTTTTTAAAAATTTATTTTTTTATTTTTTTTTAAATTTCTCAGAGCCTAATTCACAAGGTTAGTTGTACTCTTCTGAATGTAGTTTGGGTTTTTCAATTGTTTTTTTGTTTGTCTTCCTGTTAATAATTTCCTTTTTTGTCAGTCTCAACTCAAAGCTTCAGCTTTTCAGTGACTTTTTACTCCCTTGCAATTTTAAGGAGAAAAATAGATACATAAAAATTACCTGGGGCAATGTTAGGGAAACACACCATCTCCAAGTTTGTGGCTTTGTTAACAGTCTCAGTCCTATGTCTGATGTGTCAGGAATGACTTTAAACCTCCACGGAGTTTTGTTAGAAATGGCTGCAGAAGTTTGTTAGTGTGGATCAAGATGTGTGGTATTTTTGTCTCAGATGCTGAAATGGAAGGTGCCCTTCTCTGTAATACGTAGATACGTTACTAGACTTAAACTATGGATTTTTTCCAAGGGTATTTTATGCCCCCCCGCTTAAAGACCGTTTCATCTTTCCCAATGTCTTTTTCAGGGGAAACAGTATTTTATTGCAACTTTTTGAGATACTACACAAAAAATTTTGCAAACTTTGAAATAATTGGTTTTCAGCAATGTATCGTAAAGCACAAATTGCTGCACAACTAAAAGACACTTTGTCAATGCTAGGCTTTTTTTTTTTTTTTAACTGGTATCTGGGTTTACAAGGTCTATACCACCAAAATGGTTATTTATCTGTTACCATGCCGGTAGGTTTATAAGTGAGGCAACTGTTAGGCAGGGACAGACACTGCTGGAAGCTGGTCAAACTATTCATGCAGCATGTTGTTGCTTACAGTGGTGTTTGCTGATCCCAGCTGAGATAGGGACTCAGTTTTGTTAAGCCGTGTTGCAGGTGCATTATGACACTGAGTCCTCTTAACAACAGCAGCAGTAAGTCCTGATAGCTAACATCTGAGTGTAAATCAAAGAAAGACAACAAAGTAGTTAATCTTGCCAGGCTGAGATGACCTGGCTTATGGGTCTTTCCCCATGACTTGATCTACAGAATGATTCACTTGAATTTCTAATTCGTTGTAGCTAATGCAAACTAAGGTAACATCTCTTTTTTTACCTATGATTAGAGATAGGAAAAAGGTAGTTCTTACCTTAAAGCCTGTAAATTGTATGTAATGTGGCCAGCATAAAGGTGAGCCTGAAGCGTTTCTGAAATTCCATTTTTATAAATAGTGAGCTGAAGTGTCGTGCCATTGACATAACTGGGACTGCTAAACAATGAGAAGTTAAACAAAGGGTTAAGGGATTCTCTCGTAGATGTACAAGAAGACCAAGCCCTGTGTTCATGGTGGCTGCCTGTTAGTGCTCATAGGGCTGTCCTGGTCTGATTTCTCTCTCCCTCCCTCATCCTCAGGGGATTATCCAACCCAGGTCAGTTCACTGGTCCAGTTCATCTTGTAATTCCACAAACACTTTTACCCGCAGGACTGAGAGAAGGGGGAGGCGCAGAGTGTTTAAGCTGATAATGATTTCAGGACATGGCTGTGGAATTGCAGTCTAAACACAGCTTGATCCTGTTTTTTGTATTTAATTAGTGAAGCACCTGCATTAATAGGAATAATAGTAACTTTTTAATCAAGTTTAGGTTTTGGATATTTCCTCTTGTAGTTGACTGATTTCTCTACTGTTCTACCCATCAGCCTCCTCCTGGTGTTTTTGTCTACATTTTATTTTTCCAAGTTGTCCTGGTTTTGGCTGAGATAGCGTTAATTTTCTTGCTAGTAGCTGGTATAGTGCTATGTTTTGGATTTAGAATGAAAATAATGTTGATAATACACTGATGGTTTTGCGGCTGAGTAGTGCTTACACTAAATCAAGGACTTTTTGGCTTTTCCTGCTGCTCTGCCAGCGAGGAAGCTGGGAGGGGACACTGCCAGGACAGCTGACCCCAGGTGACCAAAGGGATATTCCATACCATATGACATCATGCTCAGCATATAAGCTAGGAAGAAAGCTGGCGGGGGGGCAGCTGCTCTGGAACTGGCTGAGCATTTGTCATTTGGTGGTGAGCAATTGTTTTTCATTTGCATCACTCGTTTTTGTTGGGTTTCATTTCTCTCTCTTTTTGTTATTTTCCTTTTCATTACAATTTTTAAATTATTACTATTTTATTTCAATCATTAAAATGTCTTTATCTCAATCCTTGATTTTTCTTACTTTTCCAGTTCTCTCCCTCATCCTACTTGGCGGGGGGCAGGGACAGAGGAGGGAGGGAGAAAGCAGCTGTGTGGTGCTTAGTTGCCAACTGGGGTTAAACCACAGCACAAGTTAAGGTTTTCCATTATTTGAATACTGCTTTAAGGAACTAAAGGATAAATTAAGTATAACAGCCCCTGAAATTTCACCTTTTATATTCAGTTCCTTTAATGACACAATCTGAAGTTTTATTCTGTCATAATATATTTATGGTAAGGAATAAGTAAATACCTGCTTATAATTTGAAGAGGGATACTTTTTTTTTGTCTATATCAGACAAGACACAAGTACTTAGGACTTTCACCATGTTTTAAAGTTGGGGTATGTAATGTAGGAACAAAGCACCTCAGAAACACAGAAATGAGGTGAAATGGTCAGAAAGGTATTGGTTCCAAATAACGTCAGATTTCAGATGTGCGTTTAGCTTGGGGAGACATCAAAACTGGTAGGCTCAGGAGCTGAATCGGAACTTCTGCACTCCAGTTGACGTGTAGCTACACCCCTTCCTGTGCAACCATTACCCGCTCTTGCCCACCAATGCTGCAGCATCATATTTGTGGTGCTCTTGCTCAAGGAACATACTCCTGTCCACCATGAGCGCTTGTCTGTTCCGTTTTGTTTTGGCAACGGTAGCTCTTGCTGGTTTTCTAAGGGCTGCCAAACTGCTGCTGTAAAGGGAGGAGAGGCAGGAAGACTGGTACTGTTGGAAACACAGGGCAGGAGGAGAAAGCTCACTGAGGCAAGCTGACTCCTGAAGCCTCCGTTAGAGCACAGGAGTAGCATGTAAACCTCAGGGGCTGCAACAGCAGGACCATCTTTTTGTGGGATTGTGCGAACAGGAAATAAGTGTGGATGCTCTGACAGTGTTTCTCAAACAGCTTTCCCTATGTTGTCTGAGAAGAGCCATGTGGAAGCTGTCACAGGCTCATTCTGGCTGGCTAGTGGGGCCACATGGTAGAGCAATTTAGATAACTTATTTTACAGTGTGGAAATAAATGCTAGTGAAATAACAAATATAGTTATGACATTATCGGCCTGTGAAATATTTTATGATCCTGGATAACTCATCAACAGAAATCTGTTATTTCCACAGAGACGTTTGCATAGTTCTTTTTTGCCATAAAGTTTGAAATATGATTCTTTTATACAGCTGCCACTGGAGACATGCCAGCTTACCAGATTCGAACTCCCACTACTACCTTACCTCAGGGAGTGGTAATGGCAGCCTCACCAGGGACTTTGCATAGCCCTCAGCAACTGGCAGAAGAGGCAACACGCAAGAGAGAGATGAGACTTCTGAAAAATAGGTAAGACTATATAACAGTTAATAGTCAGCATTGCAAATAAAAGATTCTAATGAAGTTTTCTTCTTAAAGGTCATGAGCTCTGCCTTGGATTGATGCAGGGAAGGCAAGAAATTATCTGTCAGTCATCCTGCATCCTTGTAGTGTTGACTATTGGCTGTTAATTCTGGAAAGTTAGAGTTGACCTTATCATCATGGATTTTTTTAGTTCTAAAATATTACGGTAATTCAGAAACTAGTGTATTCAGTATTAGTGTTTTCCCATTGTCATATTTTTTGTGATGAACTGGAGGCATACTTGTGGAACTCCCCTCTCTCCCCCACCGACAGTAAAATGACCAGTAGGGGTTTGTTAATTCTGAAACATCCCAGCAAATAATTGGTTAGGAAAATATCTCATTAGCAGCTGTCCTTTAATGATGCTGTGAAGAGGACTTATTCTACGATGGAATGATAATTATAGACTTTTCTAAATACTTGGCTACTGGGATAAGTTATTGTACAGTGTCCCTGTCTTTTTGTGAGGCATATTGTATGAAGTGGCTGTATATTTTTTAATTATTTGGCTTGGACTTGACTCTACGCTGTAAACGCCAGTGTTTCTCTGTGCCGCCTTCTTGCCATTCTTAGGGGACTCTCTTTTTCTCTCTAAATGCGTACCCACCCCTATCAATGGCAGTTAGATTAATGGAAGAAATAGTTTGCTATGCAGACCTCTAATACATTGAATAGCCACTTGCCTTAGGATTGAATTAATGGTGTTGCTTTGCTGTTTGCCTGTCCTTTATTTTAAATAACTCCTAAGGATTGCTGCCTTGTGGTGCCACCCTTTGTTTCCCCCTCTTCAGTTTTAAAACTACTGTCTATGCTACCTCTCATATAACTTGCTAGAAAGTTACACTGTTAAAATTTGACAATTTGTCATGTTCCAAGATGTTAAAGGAGTGGACTCCCAGTACTTCTAAAATTTCTTTTGGAACTGAAAGCTTGTTCAGTCACACGTTTCTGAAAATATTACCTTAATATAACAGAATTCTGAGCAGAGCTACAAGAATCGCTCCAGACTGACATTTGCCAGCAACAAAAAAATCCCCAGATGCATGTGGCTGGAATGTGCCCAGGTGGACAGTTCTAAAATGCTAATAAATCGTATTTGTTTGGAATTAAATTTTACTGTAGTCTGTTACATTAAGGAAAAAGAAATACAGGAGGTTGTTAGCTTGGCATCTAGCTTTTTATCTGGAGTAGTGTTACGCTTGTATTTTCTAATAGTAAGTTCTTTGGGTTTGGTTTTAAGATTTTGATTGCAAAAGATAACACTCCTGAAAAAAACACAAAATGGAATGTGACTGGAAGGAGGAATGTTGCTTTCAGCTTTAATGTTTAGTACAAGTCAACACATTATATTTACTCACTTTTTCTCAGTTCCTCTGTGTATTAATTCCATCTTTGTATTTATTGATGCTGAATTCATTTCAAGTTATTTTGAATTGTATTCTAACCATGTTATTGCTTATGGCTGTTATCTGCTGTTCTGTTTGTGCAATCCAACAGTTGTTTTTGGTGGTGGTGGTTGTTGTTGTTGTGGAACCACAGGGATGCAGGTAATTTCATTTATCCAGTCTTTGCCATATTGTGGCTGTTCCTGTAGTCATTTGCCTTGTATTGGTTCCAGGGAAGCTGCCAGAGAATGTCGCAGAAAGAAGAAAGAATATGTCAAATGTCTTGAAAATCGTGTGGCTGTGCTTGAAAACCAAAACAAGACTCTCATTGAGGAACTCAAGGCCCTCAAAGATCTTTATTGTCATAAAGCAGAATAACTGTCTTTCATTTGGACCTCGTTTATTATGAACTTAAGGCATGAGAGGAAGCAATTCTACAGATTGCCATATGAACTTGAGAAAGAGACACTTGAGGCCCTTGTGGAACCCAGTTTTGCTTAGTGTTTTCAGACTGATTTGGGAGCTATTCCAAAACTTGGAATTCTGTTGTAGTCCCCATACTCTGCTGAGCTTTCTAATGGCATGCAAATGGCTTTTTTTTGTTTGCACTTTTTACTTCTGCTTTTTGCAGGGAAGCTGCTAAAGAATGTCGACGGCGGAAGAAAGAATACATAAAATGTCTGGAGAGTCGTGTTGCAGTGCTAGAAGTTCAGAACAAGAAACTTATAGCGGAGCTTGAAACCCTAAAACACATTTGCTCTTCCAAAACAGATTAGTAAAAATATTTATTATACTGTGAACTGACTAAACTGTGTTCAGTTGTTTTATAAGGCAATACACAGCCAACATGAATTATGACTTTCTCTGTGTGTCATTTTTATTATATTTCAACTCCTAACATTCCTGAAATGCTTTCCTGCTTTTTGTCAATTCATAGCTCTAATTTCAGGTTTTTAATGCTCCTCTCTTCCATCTCCCAAGGAGCCAAACGTCTAAAAAAATTAACAAAGTAAAAAAGCGCATAATTTCTAAGAGCTGTTTCTTTGCCATATAATTACATACTACTTTTTACATGTTACTGAGTGTCCTGCACATACAAAATATTTTACAATGTTTTAGATGAATCATAAAGATAATGCATCTAGTAATACAAGAAAATCAAACAACCCAAGGTATCTCAGGAAAGAGTTTATAAAAGAATGTTACGATTACATGTATGTACTAGCATACTCGTCTACAGATGATTTTATGGCATATTTTTATATTAGTTGCTTTGTGGAAAAAAATATTGTATTGCTGTCACTGAGTGCCATGGTTAAAGATAGTTTTTAATAGAACCATGTTGTTTAACCTGTGTAGTGTCTGATTTCCTTTAAACACCTGTTTATTTGAGATGCTTTAAAACCCATGAGTATCTGGAAGAGAAAAAAAGGAAAAAAGCATACCTAAACTCGTGACGTGATGCCAAGTATATTGTAAATACCTGAAATAAGCTGTCTGCTATATGGATGCTATTTTCTTAATTTTCTGTAATCTGTAGAATATTTGATTTATTAGAAGTCTATATATCAAAATTAAATTTTCCATCCTAAAACTTCATGTTCTAGATTCTGGATAGTTGTAGACAGTTGGCAGCAAAGGCTGATGTTGTCATTCTTTTCACACTCTCTGCAGAGCACTGAGAGGAAGTAAAGGTGATTTAAAGAAGGAAGCTTTCCAATAAACACTATCTGCTGATTCACAGGGTTCCAGAATAGCCTATAGGCAAGAGCTGAAGATTTTTAAAATAAACCCATGCTTAAACCAGCCTACAGTTCTGGTAAATGCAGTATGAGCTAACTTTCCATTGTGCTTTGAAAAAAAAGTAGTGCTTATGCAAAATTGCATCTGGGTATTTCTTTAATTCAGTAACAATCTAATTGTTTGTGGGCCAGTACAGTCTCAGAGCAGAGTATCCAGGAGCTTTGCTGGAACTAGCAGCCTTATTGATGTGCTAGGAAGAAAGGCTTAGTTCCTGCTTAATTGGCTTTACTGGGAGGAGTGTGTGTGTGTGGAGCGGGGGAGAGATGGGACCATGCCATTATTAAAGTCATTGAGACTTCTTCGCTTAAACTGAAAACACATTTAACCCAATTTTCACTCAGACACCGGTGGGGTGGGGTGGGGTTTTTTTGTTGTTGTTCTTATTTGGGGTTTTTTTGTTTTGTTTTTGTTGTATTTTGTTTGTTTGTTTTAATTCTGGTTTTCTTTTAGCTTTCCCAAATTACTTGAAATACACAGGATAACTTTCTCAAATCTTTTGAGGTACCTAAGTGAGACCATTTATTCAAGGAGGTTTTCTCTCTCACTTCCTGCAGCCGCATCAGTTGATGTAGAAAGGAAATGGGCTGCCTTTTGGCCCGCAGGATCTTCTGCAGGTCTGAAACAAAAGTAAAGTAAACTTTGAAATATCTGTTTCACTGTGAAAATACATCTTAAGTGCTACAGTCAGCAGAAGTCAAAGGTTCTGTTAAAGTTGGACAGGATGAGTAAAGTCTGCAGGTTCATGTTGCAGCCTCTGGACCGCAACAGAAGTGTCCAGCAAATTGCTTGTTGTGGCTCTGCCACTAGAATCTCTTTTCGGTTACAGGTAGGCATTGCTCCTGACTCTCAAGGGATTTGGAAACGTAAGTGGAAAGAAACTTGGGCACATTGTGGATGTCTCTCCAGTAAAAACTTCTCTTTATCTTCCCAATAGTATCTGGCACTAACTGTAGTTAGAAATTTGATAGAAGGAATCCTTGTCTGCTCCACATCTATGTAGTTAAAGTAATTTCTTTGCTAATACTCTTAAAACATTTGATTTTTTTTTTTTTTTTTTTAAATTACATTTAAATAATTACTTGGGGGTGGGGAGGGGAGTGTTTTGTTAATAATTGGAGCTAAACCCAAATGCTTTTGGTGTGTGTTTGGTCATTCTGGAAAACTCCATTTGATCTGTTTATCTGCACCAGGGAAAAGTATCCTGCTTCAGAAAAGTCAGCTGCACAAAGCCTGGCTCATTTACAGTAAGACTAGGAAAAAAGAAAAGTTCATGACATTTATTCTTTCATTCTCAGTAATTCAGTTTGGTATAGCAATAATTTTGCCAGAAATGCACATTTCTGTATTTTAAAGTGAGAATGAGTGAGATTGTTGGTGAATAAGAACATTTAAGTTATATGGCTGGTAAATTAGAACCAAGGTGCATCTTGTGGTGAAGGAAATAACTTGAAAATGAGCGAAGGCAGGTCTACACAAACGCCAAGAATCTGCTATCAAATTGCTACTGCAAAAATTACTACCTAAAACAATAAATCCAGTTCTGGATTGGTTTGAGAGATATCCATTGAAAACTTTGTGAGGGACTTCCCTGAGATTAAAGGAGGATTTGGAGGAAAAGTCAGTGTACCACTGGGGTTCGTCAGAGAAATAATACGAAAATACTTCAGTGAGATGGGTACCAAAATACTTATGTGAGACATGACTGCTGCAGTCCGGTCTCTGTTCAAGCAGTTTATCAGAGGATTGAAGAGATAGGATATATGATAGGATATACTAATTAGTTTAGAATATAAAGGAAAATAATACTAAGTCTTCATTCAGTTATTTTTTTTCTCTTTAAAGTGTCAGTATAGCCTTCTCAAGTTTTAGATCACATGTAGGACTCATTCTATGTCCGTGTCATGTTTCTGAATGTATGTCAGCACTGGAAACCAGGGTAAATGCACAAGTTCTGTGAATGAGAAGACATTTTTTCTTTTGACTTGCTGTCCATCAAGCCTGCATTTCCACGTGAAACTCTTGTGCTTGCTAGTACTCCTCTTCAAGGGCAGAAAAAGTGAAAATGACTGAAACTATTCATCGTTACTTCTTACTCTTCATGGAAGAAAACTGAAATTTGACTGGGGTCTGAATTCATAACTGCCAAAGTTCTTGGGAAGTGATGCTGATGCATTTTAGGAGCGGTGCTGCCTACCAGTCCATGTGAAACTGCCTATGCTTGTATAATTGCACCCACGTTCTGGATACGAGGGCAAGAAAAGGTCAGTTTATAATGATTGTGTTGAACTTCTTAGGGTAAATCTTAGGGTTTTTATCAAAATCATTTACTGATATTTTTCCATGTATTCATTTTGATGGCAGGGAGGAAACTGCTTTCTGCATTTTGTCTGTCTTTTCGCTTTGTAACCACTTCTGGTTCATCCAAAGGACAAATGACCTGTTTGCAGAGAATTACGAAGTGGGTCAGACACTGAGCTCAAAGTATTTCCTTCGGTGACAATGGCTGGAAAAGCTGTCCTTTTGAGTTTCTTCATGTCTCATTCTTCGTGTAAATGATGGATCCAGCCCTTTTCCTAAAAGTATTATCATCTAAAATTGTGCTGTGCAAGTATGCAAACTAACTGCTAATTTTTGTGAGAGGTCTGTGATGTGGCTGTCAATCATGTTCCTAAGGAAACAGCGTATTAGTGGCCATTGTGCTTCATGGGACTTGCCTTCTGTCCCCATTTTACTACTTCAGTTCTCAGTTGAACCAGGCTTTGGGGTCAGTACTTTTTCCAAAGAACTTCTTGACCACAAGATCAAAAACCACCTTCTGCCTTGTAGCATGTGTGTATTGTTGGTCATAATGCCTTTTCCCAAAATTTGATGCTGTTTCTACTCAGAAAAAGAGGTTGCCAAGAATGTGCAAATAGCAACTGAAGAGGTGTTCAGTCTTAATTATCTTACTCGATGGCTGTGTCACCATGTCATTTGAAGGTGCTGGGAAGCACCTACTTCTCTATAAATACATAGCTATGAGCTTTGGATACCAATATAATTTCCACAGAAATGGGATTCCAGTTCAGATCTGTGAAGCAGAATGCTTGGTGTGGCACAGGAGAAAGACCTTTAGAACACAGTATTATTCTTAGTACAAAAGCATTAAATGAATCTGAGTGTGTTTATTACAAGAGAATTTGAGCACTGCTCAAGTTTTGATTCAGCAGAGCCAGGAACTTTGTTTTTTCAGTACCAGGAAGAAAAGGCTGAAATAATTCTTGATTTTCTTTCTGTAAGAAGACTGCATCCCTGTGTCACAAAACTCTTCTCCCTTGCTGAAACCACACAACTGTTTGCAAATTTCTTTGAGACACATTGCTAGGGGATCTGCCTTTACTGGAAGGTGTACACAAGACTGAATGGCTGGGTTTGGTTTGTTTTTTTCAAATAGAACTTCGTGTAGCTCAGGGGAAATGGTCTCTTGAAAAATGTCTTCAACCTCCTAGAGTTGTAGATGATGAGGAATGTAATAGCTTCCTCTTAAGGTGCAGCTTTGAGTCATAGCTATTTTCTTCCCCACCTAAATGGAGTGGGAAGCAGAGTTAGAAATCTCTAGGCTATCCAGGCAGAGCTGTCTCTTGACTGTCTAAAACAGCCTCAGCCATTGTGACCTGGGGAGAAAATAAGTATATTGTGTGAGTAGGTGTGGGTTTGGCTTCTTTGGGTCTTTGGGATTTTTTTGGGGGGTGGGGTGTGTTGGTTTTTAGTTCCCATGGATTTTTCTGTTTCCATGAATAATTTTGGATTTTTCTGCCTGCACTGATAAGAGTCCTAAGGAGTGCAAGCTCTGTTGTCTCTCACTGAGTTCTCCTGGGTTTTCCTTCCACTCTTATCAAACAAATGCTGATCTGTATGGTTGTCCCGAAGACATCAGTGAAATAGCTAAATCCAGTGTGATCTTTCTCTGAATGAAGTATCACTTCAAAGAAAACAAAGGGGTCTGCTCAGCTTTTGGTTTGGGTTGACTCATTTTGCCCACAGTTTTTTTGTGTTCTGTCCACTTGGTGTTTTGTGTGTGGGTGTGAACATGACAAGAATGTATTTTATGTTGAGCTGTTAAGCTCTGCTGATAGAAGTAGCCACTCTTTGATTGCAGCATTCCTGTATAAAGTATTGTTTGTGGGGAGTGGGTTTAATTTGATTGGGAATTGTGGTCGTGGTTTTTTTTTTTTTTTTTTTTTAAGGTACCATGAGGATCTTCTGAATGAAGGATAAAAATTATTTCATTACTCCAGCAAAAGTTGTGCTAGTTGTAGTATTTGCTTAATTTAAAAACTGAAGAAAATGAGTTAGTTAATTTCTAGGGCAGTTGGATAGTATCTCATGCAGACCGGCAATGGCAGGTAGCAAAACCCAGTTTATTATTCTGTCTCTAATGAATCTTCTGTCATCCATTTTCTCAGGTTTCTGTGTTTTCCCACTTCTGAGATAGAACTTCCTACTTGCAACTTGCTTGGTAGACATAGTTATGAAGCAGAAGCTGTGTATGTGCACAAAGTCTAAAAGAGGAAGAGGGTAATGTAAGAGTTGAATGCTGTGTGTAGACTAAAGAAAAAAATAACTTCATTGTATTATGTATGACTTGAATGGAAAAAACAATGAAGGAAGTGTCTTTGTTACCATGTCTGCTGAGGTTTTTCCTCTCCTTTAATAGCCATAATAGTGGAATCAGGTGTGATTAATACATCTTGTGAATGGAATTATAACTATAAAAATGTCACAGTTCAGAAACCTGATTACCTAGCCAAGTCATTGTTTTTGTTTTGTGGTTTCAGAAATATAATTTCCAAGTGGCCTTGAATGAGGGTCTTAAAGGTCTCATTTTCCAAGATTTTTTTTTTTTTTCCAAATGTGGTTGTGCTCATATGAGGTAAAAGCTGCAGCAGAGTTGTTTAACAAAACATCTGGACCGTAGAGTCTGCTGCTTCTAAAGTAGTTCTCTTAAAGATTTTTAATTTTTTTAAATTTCAGTAAGGTTTTTATCGCATTCCTAGCTTTCATTAATTCTTACAGAAGTGAGAGGACTGCAAACACATTTTTCAGTTTAATGCACACTGAGGTGTTTTGCTTGATCAAATAGATTTCAGAGATCCTGGCTGCATGACCTAAAAGCCTTCAGAACTTCGTCAGCTGCCATGCGAACAAGAAAAAGCTTAAATCCTTACAAACCTGCCTCTTTACCAGTGAGGTTCTCTGTTACTTCAAAGATCTGGACATGGGCTTGGAACTGCAGCCTTCTTGACACAAGTGAGCAACCAAAATCTCTAGAGATCTTTACAGTAGACATTCTTCTGTTTCTCTCTCATCTGAGGTCTGATCTAATTAGCTTTTCTGAAGAGTGCCTACTAGAAATGGGCCTGCATGAAATATGGCCAGAGAGAAACAGGAAAAGAAATTGGGATAGTGAACAAAGTGTTCAAAAGCTATAGCGTTAAGAGAGTCACCAACAGAAGCAGGCAGCTAATGTCAGTTTGTGTGTTGGATTCCCCCCCCCCCTTCTGTATTTTTTGTGTAAGAATCCTGTTGGTATGTGCAGGGATCGGAGCTCTGCTGTATTGAGCACAGGATGAAAAGCATTCACATTTCAAAATTGCTCCAGTTTCTGTTGTGGTATCTTGTGTATATTGTCACCTAGCGCTATCTCCCTCATGCTAACCGATCTGTTCCATGCAGTCTGTGTCCTTTCTCATAGATGTTTTTTTCTCTTGAAATGTTAATCTCATTTCCTGTGAAATGACAGTGTGGCGCTTGTGTCTGTGTGTGATTTCTCCTAGTTTGTTTTGAAGGTACTGCAGAATTTCAATTAATAATAAGCTTAAATATCTTGCAGAGCTAAGCTGTTGGGTCTGAAGCTGTTGTCTGCCTCTCCACTAAGCCACCAGTAGTTGACTAAAGGACAATGGAATGTGCCCTGATAAAATACTTGCTGGAAGCAGTCCCAGATTTAAACAGTTACTGACAATTTTGCACACTTCAGCTAGGCAAATAAGTTAAAAATAGACTGGTTTGGAAATACACTATTTACAAGAAAAAAAATAGCCCCTGCCTTTACTGTTGCATTGTAGTAGCTTTGAGTGGAGAGTCTGGTAGTTCTCCCTGTTAAATTTGAAATGCTACTCATTTCTGACCTTTTGGGTTAAGTTCGAAGCAGTGACATGATTTTTTCCAGCTGTTTTAGAGTGACACCTTGTGGAGTACAAATGTCTGCACTTGATTTCCAAACTGATTAAGCAGCCGAAGGATCTTACGGAAGTAGGGAATTTCTTGTATCCCCAGTGGAGGGAATGAGAGGTGGGGTGTTCTGTGGCTATTGAGAACACAAACTCACTTTTCCTGCTGTTCCTGTGTTAATATGTAGTTAGTTATGAGTGATTTATAATTTTTATAGCCACCTAACTGGAAAAAGAAATCATATTGACAAATTTTCAATTTATAAAGTCTTCTTGACCAATAGTCCATTTAATGAAATACAAAATGAGAATTTAATCTTGATTTTTGTAAATGCTAATTATTTTAGAATGTTACCTAAATACTTAAAAAATGATATTACAAATACTGCTATTGAAGCACAGTAGTTACTAGTTCTAGGTCACAAAAATTAAATATAATAAAACCCTTAAGTATCTTTTGAAACATAGTGGTGTGAAGGGAAAAGGAAAGAATGCAATCTTAATTCAGGCATATGGAAATATCATTTTGGAACTGGGAGCAGGGGAGGCAGATAAAAAGTGGAAATATGAAAACCAGGAAAAGATAAAAGCATAGTGATGAAGAAAATCCATTCTTCTGGCTTGATAGATTTCACTTTTCTAATAAATTTCTCACTTCCACATTACAACCGTGCACATATAGTATTCCATCCCTTAGTCACCTCTGCAAGTGGCTGTCTGCATGCATAGATTATACAGATGGTGTAGTGTTGTGTTTTTCCATAGCTCCTGTGAAGCCCAAACTGAGCATCTAGCAGAATTTTTTCCCCTTATTTAAGAGAATTTGCCAAATACATGAGATGTGATCTCAAGATCTAGAACAACAAATGAATTTCCATGTGGTAAGTTAATGGGCGTGTTCTATGAAAAATGAAAAGAAGCATGGTTTCAGAATTGTTGCTGTTGAGTAAGAGATTAAATATTTATATAATTTAACAGTTAAATCAGTTAATACCATGCAATTTCCAGTCATAAATGAAATGATAACTTGGTCACAGCTTAAAGCTATCCTAAAAATTTGTGTTGCAGCTTCGACAGTCTGAAGAGGGCTGGTGTCCCCTTTCACTCTGGTGTAGGACTGCAAGGTCTGTGAAGTTGATTTGCTGTCCCAGCTGTTTAAACGTAGCTGGTTTGGCCAGTGTTAGATCTGGTTGTATTGACTGGAGCATTCCTGAGGTTAGAAACGTTATGCTCAAGCAACATTTAACACTGGCGCTTGCTGTTTGAGCAGATCAGGTGGTTTCACAAAGCCCTTCTGTTTCCAGTGGGTCCCCCCCCATCCCCCCAATTTAAATGAATAAATGCTACATTTCTTTAGCCAGTATTTTAGCCCTGGAAATCTGTAAGTCTTCTACTTGGTCTCCTGCATCTGCCATTAGTGCCCTGAGGATCGGAAATGGATTTTCCCTCATAACAGAGCTGAGCTTTTCTCTTTAACTAACAGCAGAGGTCTCAGTGCCTGACTTGAAAACGTGAGGGTAGAAGAGAAACAACTCAAGCTAATATGTGCTGCAGTATCTGCAGGCCTCAGGTCAGAGCCATCTCATAGTGGCACACTTGTACCAGATCTCCTTAATAAGCGATTGACAACAGAACCTCTGCTCACTACTGGACATTGGCCCAAAACCAGATACAAGGGAACTTTAACAAGTTATCCTTATTTCTGCAAGTATCACTTTTTGCCAACTCCTTTCAGTTTGTTTTTCAAAGTCTTCTCTTGCAGTGATGGCTCTTGTAGCAGAGTTTGACCTAGGTGCCTCTAGGTAGCAACGTTCAAATTGAATTTTTCTCTAGAAAGGTTGTCAGCTTCCACCTTTGGCAATGGAACTTGTTATTCTTCTTCATAGACACTTCACTAAGGCAATGGCTACAGAGATGTCAAAGAGCTTTTTCAAGTGTACTACAGTAAAATAAAGGCTTTTGCTCAAATTCAAAGGTAGGAAAAGCTTCCTCCCAGCAAGAAGGGCACCCCCCATAATAAAATTACCAAAGCTGTGCTCTGAAGTTTCATAACAGACTTTAATTCTGGACAAAGCACTTCCTCACCCACTCCTCTGCTCCCTGCAGAGGTTTTGAAAATAGGAAATTTCAGTTGTATGGCCAGCCTAAAGAGTCTGAAAGAATCAGTTTACAGCAGATAATGTAAAGAATCTAATTAAAAAGCATGCCTCTGCTAAAGTTCTAAGAAAACAAACCCAGCACTTATATGGGTTTATTATGCATTGAATTAAGACTATATTTAGGACAGAGGAAAACATTATTAACAGTGTCAAACTTAATTTTTGGTTAGGGTACGGGGCAATTTTATCTGTCTGAATTACTCTTGGAAAAATCTTTATATACAGAAAAAATAGACTACTGTGTAAGGATTTATGCAATTGCACAAGAGAAATTGTGTATAGATAAAACAGAAAGTATGAGTCAAGGTCCCCCATGAACAGGCACAATGGTTAAGTATGTAGGTCACTTTTTAGAGATTAGTTATCTGGGATCTTGGACAGATGCCCAGTAAAGTGAAACACACTTCATGGAATTGCTGATATAAAAATAAGCCTATTAAAAAAACCATTAACTGTGCAGTAATATAGAAAAAGTGGAGTAAAAACAGCAGCTTGGTTTTAAAATACATATTTGATAAGGAAATAAACCTAACAAATGAATAAAATCTCTTCATAAGCACAATAACTAAATACATTTTAAATGTGGTTAAAAATTATATTTCTGATTAATTCATCTGCTCTGAATCTTTAGCAAATTAATGCAAGATAAAAGGTATTCAAAAATAAAGGGAAAATTGCTTCATACATGACCAGGTGATACCTGGTATGTAGCATTGAGGCCAAATACGCAGGGTTTGTTTGGTCATGTCAGTTGATAATTGTAGCAGAAAGCTCAGCTGGGCTGGGCAGCAGTTTTTTCCATGTGAAACAACAGATGATACACTATGGTTGGTTTTGGTTTTTTTTTTTTAAGCTACTTATCTAAGGGAAAAAAAAAAAACCCAAACAAAACCCAAACCCCAACCAACCAACCCCTCCCCAACAACAGAAACCCCCAAACCCAGTAGGTACATGAGGCAAAATGAAGGAGTTAACTGTAACAAATGGGATGGAAAAAAATAGTAGTGCCTACCGTGTCAGCCAAGTATTCAGTAGGAGCAGCATGAAATGAGTCTGGAGTGCTGTTCCTGGTTCTCCTTCAGCACTCAAAGCTGAATATGTCCAATGATGGGAGAAGCAGAACTGCCTGAACAACAAAGCGCTTCACATCTGGAACCTGAACTGCAGATTTACTTGCGCCTCGCCACCACAGAGCCTCTAGAGGGGGAGAAACCTTAAACCATGTTGATGGTACCGAGAGAACTACAATGACATTTGTGAACCTGCTGTGGGAGGGCCAGACATTAGATCGTACAGGAAATTGTTGCATTTCTAAACTCTAGATATCTGGTCCCGAGTATGGTAACTGGATCTGTCAATGTGCACAAGCTCTCTACACTATACATGACTACTGACAGTAAAATTCGGAAATGTTATAGGAGCAGACATGGAGAGTCCAAGACTTCTTTCTTCAGACTCCTGGACAAGTTTGTCAATTGCTTGATGTAGTATTTGTCTTATCTAGCAATGGTAATCTAAAATCTAGGTATTCCTCTGTAGTCTAATTCTCTGTTTCAGTGGGATAGCAGGCAGCTTTTCTGCACTGCAGTCCGTAATTCTCTGAGGATGGAATCATTTGCCCTGGATGAAGTCATGACCATATAAGTTCAGAGAAGAATTAGGAAGAGAGGGCTGACTTTTCAATAGCCAAAGGTAGTGAAGATCCACCCAACACCAAGGTTAAACATTCCTGACCTTTCTCAAGACAGATCAACTTCTATCTTGAAGAAAAAATTCTGAGAGGAACTGCTATGGTAAGGAAGTGGCGGCTGTATTCTCAGAACAGATGGCAGACCCTGACTAGCATGGTAGTTAAAGGCTCTTCCCAGGAGAGGTGAGGTTGAGTGTTCTTGGGCCGAGGGGGAATTGAATGCAGGTCCCACACACCTGGGAGAGTGATCCCGATTCTGTGCCACTGAAGATGATGCTCCATAAACATCCCAGGTGTGGATGATGTCATTTAAAAGGATAGTAGTAGCTTTGTTGGCTTTACATGACAAGTTTGATCTGTAAGTATGAGGTAGGTTTTACAACTTGGAAGCTACTTGAACCCCCAATGTTATCGGCCCTGTTTTCTGGATTCTGGTTAGGCTGAGTGTAAGAAGCCCTGGGAGGACTGAAAAAATTCTAGCTGTTAACAGGAGCACAACTGCAAGTCAGGAGCTCTTCATCTTAAAAACTGAGATTCACAGAATCACGGAATCATTTGGTTAGAAGAGACCTTTAAGATCATCGAGACCAACCATAAAATTAATTCATATGCCGATTTGGATAGTGAAACCTTTCTTTAGATCCGACCTTGTTGCAGTATACTTAGTCAAATCTCATAATTTAGTAATCTCATCATGTTCTCATTCATTTTTTTTGCCTTGGTGAATGTGGGTAGAAATACTTTCATAAGTCTAAAATACAAAATTATCCCTGACCATTACATACGAGATAATGATTATTTTATTTCTCTTTTCTTTACTCTTCCTTATCAGCTAGCGTATTTTACCTTATTTAGCATAACTCATGGTTTAGTAAGAACTTAATTATTTCTGAGTAGTTCTTAACCTTTCATATGTATTCTAGAAATACTTCATGGATATTTACTGATATTTACTGAGTTGAACAATTGCATGAGAATAGAACAGGGCTTAAACTAACGTGTGACTCTGCAGCTCTTGGGAAAGAGAATCAAATGTCCATTTGGAATTGAAAATACACAATCCCAGGAGAAGATTCTGGTGTTGTCAAGCTATTTTTTTATCATGTGCTGGATTTTTGTCAATAGTTAATCGTCAGCAATGGTATATAAACGAGAATTCACTGTTAGCTGTGGAAGAGTCTCACAAGAAAAACCCAAGACACTTCACGAGATTTTTTTTTTTTGTTAGGAAGGTTTAAAATTGAACATTGTGCAACGTACAAACTGTACACTGCAATAAAGTTCCCTGATCCATATCTCTAGACTAACCTAGATAGTTATTTAGTTTACTTGGATTCCAGATGTCAGCTTCAAAAGTGATGTTATTCAGAGGAACAACATAAATTAATAATGAGTGCAGATCTGAAAACGTTTGAAGTTATTTTTGTCTTCATTTGCAGTACCACTTGCCACTGATGCTGGCAGCTTTAGGACATGTGTGATTACTTCTCTGTGCAGACAGAAGCCTGTTTGTTATCCTGTATTTAAGCATATGCTTTCAATATTACCAGTACCTCACAACACAATCTTGACTTCCAGAGGTGAGTTATGGATCTTGCTTCTACAATTCTGTATGCCTATGAACTATTCAATCCCATCTGGAATCCAGTGGTTGTCTTATGCTCTTGTCGTTTCTGTGTGTTACGCTCTGCACCTCACCATTCCGTCTACATATAGAGTCTGGCACATCAGAGTTAAATGGATTTGCATTAGTAGGTAGGATAGCAAAGTCTTTTAACTGGTGATGCCCAATACATATGGATACAGATATACAAATCAGCTTGTTGAAATGACTCTTACAGAAGTTTTCCCTAACAATGGGTGTTATTTTCGCCCATATAGTTAAGTTACATACATGGTAGGGTTCCAACATGTATGTGCGGTAACTATAGGACTCCAGGATACCCAGTAAAAATCAATGGTGGAAGTAACAGTGGTGTAGAGTTACAAAACTGAGCTCCTTAGTTGCCAAAGAGAGATGGGTACATACACTCCTTCTCCCTCAGAAAACCGCCCAGGCATTGAGTTAGTCTCTACTGGCAACCCGTCAGCACCTCAATACTTCCTTCAGCAGTTTTTTCCCTTTATTATATAAAAGAAATTGGTTAGTGACAAAAGCAGCTGCCTCCTGCTATGGCTGGCTAAAAATACTTGGTTTGTGATGGAGTAATGTTTAATCTTTTTAAGAAAAAAAGACGTTAAAATGAACAAACAAAGAACGCACACAAGAAGCCCCAAACCAAACGCACAACGCCAGTGAAGGCTTCTGACAGGACAGCCAAGGATATGAAACTCCAGGGTGGATAGAACATTAAACTTCCCATGTGACATCTTCCACTGGCCTCCTTTGACCTGAAGAGACCAGTGGGTGTGGTGAAGACGCCATCTGGTTTACGGCTTTTCATAAAAATGAACTCTGGAAAGTCTAAAATGAGGTGAACAGGGTACCCTTTTGTTGGAAACTGGCTGGGTACCATGAATGCCGTTTACATTGCGTCCACCATGTCTGTAATGCAGGCGGTGAAGGTGGGCGGTTACAGCGCCTGCTCTGTTCTGACAGTTCCTACGTTCCCCCTGGATATACGAGGAAAGAATAGGGCTGTGCAATTAAGATGCATTTCAAAATAAGGGATTGAGCAGAACAGAGTATCTTGTGTGCACTTGCTGTACTACGCTCATTAAATGCTGCAAATTGAAGCAAAGGCTTAGTGTAAATGGCTATTTGATAATGCTTAGTTAAGGGCATATATCCATCCCTTATTGTGATGTTTGCGCCTGTAATTTCAGAATCTTAAAGCTGTGAACCTGTAACCGAATTCCTAGTCTTACTATATCCGACAAGTTCTTGGATGGCCCACTAATAAGCTCAAATGCTGCACCAGTGGTGAAATCCTGTACAATGCTCGGGGACGATCATGTCGCAAAGAAATTTCTGTAAATCACACTGGAGTTCTGCTAGGTTTGGTGGCTAATGGGGACGGCATGTCTTTATGTGCAGAAGCTTGAGCTGAAAACAGCGGTCTACTGTTAGTCCCACATCTTGTATATGAAAAATACTAATCCAAGATGTGCAACACTTCTCTGTTTCAGGCCTTAGTAGAGAGCTGGGGTTTGTGTTTATTCAGAGCAAGTGTTTGAATCCACTTGCTCTACAGTCAGGTTAGGTTTTGTACCACCAGAGCCTGAGGGCTTACGTTCTATCCCTTATTTGTAATAAATGTATTTTTATTTTGTAGGAGAGTGCTCCCATCTTGTTTCCTTTGACTTTGTGCAAGTTTTGGCTGGGATAGAGTTAAATTTCTTCACATTAGCTTGTATGGGGATGTGGTTTGGATTTGTGCTAAAATGTGTTGGTAACACGGGGATGTTTTAGTTGCTGCTGAGCAGCACTTACTCAGAGTCTGGGCCTTTTCTGCTTCTCACAGCACCCTGCCAGTGAGCAGGCTGGGGGTGCACAAGAATTGGGAGGGGACACAGCTGGAACAGCTGACCCCAACTGACCAGTGGGATATCCCATGCCATATGGCGCTGTGCTCAGCATATAAAGCTGGGGGAAGATGTAACGGGGGGATGTTCATACTGATGACGTTTGTCTTCCCAAGTTACCGTTACGCATAAGCCCCGCTTTCCTGGAGATGGCTGAACATCTGCCTGCCGATGGCAAATGAATTCCTTGTTTTGCTTGGCATGCCCATGCAGTTTCGGCTTTACCTATTAAACTGTCTTTATCTCAACCCATGACTGTTTTCACTTCCACCCGTCTGGTTCTCTTTCCCATCTCAAGTGGGGAAGTGAGTGAATGGCTGTGTGATGCTTAGTTGCTGACTGGGGTAAAACCACTCTTAACCTAGATTTCAAGAACTGAAGGAGTAGTTTTTCTTCTTTCAGGCAGAATTCAGTAAACTTGGAGAAAACTGCAAGGAAGCCAAGATTTAATTCTTCCAGGGTATGCTTGTTCTACAAGTGTGTGAAAATTATTTTTCTAGGACTCTCATGCCAATGCTACTCATAAAAATAATACTGTACAATCTAAAGGTGTTAGTAAGAATTGAGAGAGCTTTGCATTTGTAGGCCTTTCCTCCAAGGGTAAATCACCTCAAATTTATTATAATCGGTTTTTTCCTGAGGTAATATATTTTTGAGGGTTTTGTGCCAGAAGCAGCTAGATAATATCCTTCTCAATCTTCTCTATTGCATCACCTTCTCTAATACTCAAGTAGATTGCTCGAAGTCAATATTATCATGACATCACAACAGCTTGCAATTTCCACTTCCACTTGTCTAACCGATAGTAAGCTGGCCTGAGTGGGCGATTGTCCAGTAGCTGTTACTATTCGCTTTCTGAGAAGCTCATGAAAAGAGATTAAGTTTCACTTGGCTACACAGCCTCTCACTTCCAGCTGAACTTTCTTCTGTTGTCAAAAAGATGTAACTCCTTCTCTGACAGAACATTATGATCCTAATTTTCCTTTGACACAGCAGAAAGCATTGCATCTTTTACTTAAATATACATTTTCAAAATTACACAAGCACAGGTCCAGCAGCTCTGCTTATGGAATGAGGTACTTCAGAATTATGATTTCCAGCATGATAGATAAAGATAACAGGATTAATAAAAAGCCAGTGCTTGTTTCAGTAGCCATATTGTATATTTCTGATTCTTAGTCTGTGCTCAGCAATGATGTTTGATGTTACGTGTTCTTGAAGTGGAAGCAAATGATACAACCAATAAAGAGGGAACAGCATGGTGGAAGATTTCAAATAAACTGCTGAAGCTACAGCTGTCTGGCACTAGCCAAATTCACTTGATTAAAAATGCTGTCCTGCTTTTATTTCAGCATCTTAGAAAAAACATCGAAATGTCCTGGAAAAGGAGGTGGCAGTAGGAGTAGCAATAAAGAGAGACGACTAATGAGAATGCATTTGCCCTCAGACATGATTCCCAAATTTACATTGCTGTCTCAGTCACTTAAGCCCCTCAAGTGAGACCATGACCCAGAAAAACAGTCCTGTCTTTCACCAGTTGCATTATTTCCAGTGCTTCTCTTGAGCTAGTAATAACGTTAGCACAACTACATGGTAAGCTGCGTTAGAAACTGGCTGAAAACTTTTTTGGCCGATAGAGCTTCAACCAGAGGAGGCTCCTGATGTAGCTTCCTATACAACCACATAAATAATAATGTTGGCAGAGGGCAACGGACACGATCGTGCATACGGGAGGACAGCCAGTTTGATAACAGTGAACACTTAAGATTTAGAGTTTCAGATAGCATATTTTGGCTTTTGGGGGAGATCAGTGTAAAAGTTAGGAAACTGCATCATCAGGGACAGCAAAAGGTTCCAACTCACGTGCATGTGTGTGCAGAAGGAAATAGCAGGCAATGATTTTCCTGCCTCTGGTTACATACTATGCTTTGTCCCAGGGGAAAGAGTGACAGAAAGACAGAAAACGCTGTGTACGGCATTTTGAAATAAATTACGTACCGTTAGTAGGATGTAGAAGTTCTGTATATTGGAAACGTCTGTTGTAGGGTGAGATTTTCAATGGTGCAAATGAAAGTCAGGCTGTTGGTTCTTGTTTACTTTCACTGGAAAGGAGATGTTTACCTCCAAAGTTCAGGGTGGCAAATCTCCCTTCGGAAATGACCCTCTCAGATACGTGCAAGTGTGGCTGTCATTGGGCCGAACTGATTTCGTGTAGCGTCAGTGGAAGTACACTCTTTACAACATGACCTATCCTCTATTAAAAAAAGAAAAGGAATATTCTTAATAAATAAAGACTTGATAAAACTGAGCAGTGATTGGTAGGGTGAGGATGAAAGAGTGTTCAGGCTAGATCTTGGAGGCGTTGGGACTCTCCCTACGACTGACCCTACCACGCAGGTTTTAGTGATTCACTATTTTACAGGGCTCCCTGACACATTGACTGCTTTGGTGGCATCTGCAGATTTATACCTTAAGTTTAAGCATGTACAAAAGCAGGATATTTGGGGGGTGAGCGCTTGCAGTGAGACAGTTAACTCAGGGGTTGTATTTCTGTTTCTTGTAGTGGCCGCTTTTGGAGAGTTTTGTTCTGCAAAGCTATTTTTTGACTTTTTGGATTTTGTGGGTTTTTTGTTTTTTTTTTTAACTCCTGTCAATGGGATTGTGCATGGTTAAGGGAATAGGTCAAACTTTTTAAAGAGTCTGTGAGTCCTAACACTCTAGATGAATGATAGGAAATGTATTTTACATTACTTTCATGTATAGTTTTTTCTCTGTTGGCTATACTGTGGCCAGCAGCATGATTTATCCTGACCCTAAACACTTGATGAGAAATATTAGCCACCACCAAGACACGTATTTTAGCTATGTAGGCAGTCCCATCCAGCTGTGAATTCGTAACATATCTCAGTCTGAACAACTGGGAAAATGATGAAACCGATTAACAGACTCAGAGAAAATACCGTATTATCATTATGGATATTACCCACCATATTTAAACACCGAGATGTATCTTTAGCAACTTTATTATGGATGAAGACAATGAAGGTTGAGGCGAGAGACTCTGTATAACTTGAATACCTGAAGTCCAAAGACTGAATTTTATCGGCTTTAAGAGGCAACTGCAAACATGTGACCTGAGTTGCCTAAGCATTTCAAAGAAAGAATTTTGCTCTGTCATCTTGTACCAAATTTTGGAGTTCAGATAATTCACCCAGTTCTAGAAATTATTTTAACTCAGAGATTGCAGAAACAAAAAAAAAAGGTCTTTTTTAATTGTGCTTTTGCTCTATATTGGGAAGAACTTGCTGTTAATTGAGAAGTTTTATAATAAAACTTGAAGAAAACATGCACATGCTTACAGACAGATATTCTGTGCTGTGTTATGCAAGATACCTTTCTGTTTCAAAAAATGAATTTGAGAAGGCCTGTCTTAGTTTGGAGCCAAGCATAGCTAGGAGCGCTGCAATTTAGAGTCATATGTTGTAATATGCTTTTATGTTATTTATTAGAACTTAAGTGTCTAACTATGTGTCAGTTCAAAGCTCCGGGAATGTAAAAATCTGGTGTCTCTAAATCCTTTCCAATTAAGTAGCTTTAAAACAAAGGGACACTCATCGCCAAATTACTCAGTATTTTGAAAGTGTCGCGCTCACGAGCGCAACAAAATTATGCCGCAAGAAAGCTGGCGATGAAGTGAACTGGGCCTAAGGAAATACCGGTTCTAATGCACACGTTTTATTTCCTGCAGCACTCCCCAAGGGGTATTTTAGGAGTGACGGAGGTCTATCAGCAGACCACACTTCGGTAAACTGTTAGCTGAAGAGTTCCAAGCAGCGGAGGGCAGCATTAGAAAAACAGAAAGCTAGATCCTTATTTGAGGTAACAATGTCTTCATGAATTCCATTCTCTTTAATTCGAAGTATAATTCAAATTGACTAGATTCTTTCCAGCGTTAGTCAGCAGTTCTGTACGGAAACTGCTGTGCTGAGTTCCTTGTTTAACCACACGCTGCTGGATGCAGTGGCAGGTCACAAGGCCTTCTGGCTGCCCAGCTGCTAAAATTCCAGAACCACCAGGAGGACTGCAGGACAGTGAAAGTATATAATCATTTCCTCATTAAGAGTTTAAAAAGTATTCCTTAACTTTTATTTTTATTAAAAAGTAGCTTTAAAGGAGTCATTTTTCTTTTGGTTATCTAGCATAATTGCACTGCAGTATTAATGTACTTTTGTTACTTGTACTTGTTGGGTTTATGTTCAGGTTTGCTAGGACACTCTCTAAAATATTCTTTATTTTACCATATGGTCCTGCCTCTTTACCTGCTTTAGTTCTTGTCACTTTTAACTGGGTGAAATGGATGCACACACATCCAGCAGGAAGGGTTTGTAGGTCGGTGACTAATATTCCCCGGTGCGTTTCGCAGACTCTGGTGATTTATACCAACTCTATTGATAGAGAAAGCCTGACTTTTTTACCTATGAACTTACTATTCTCATGTTGGCATTTCTTCTATCAGCTGATGTACCAGCTTGTTGAGTGATGACGACAGCAAATGAGCTACCCAAGTGGCAAAATGCATTACAACGTAGAGGAATTTGTTTCCCCTTTCATGACGGGTACAGGCACCGTCTGCATCAGGCGGTGTTGGTGTGTGCCTCAGAAGCGCCGTGGTAGGACAGCATAGCTATGGCTGATTACAGAGTACTCCAGCCGTTTTATTTATTTGGTTCCCTTTCCTGTAATACATGACACCTTGCTGTTTTAAAGATTTTAGTCTTAAAAATACCCTTTCATATAGTGAGATGATACTATTCCCACTGCACTGAAAGGGATCTGAGAAACAGGGGCGAAGGGGTTTTCAAAAGTCTTGCACAGTCTGCAGTGGAGCAGAAAACCGAATGTAGGTTCATCGACTGTGTGAAAATCACTGAGTAGTTACCCTCGCAATAAAGCAAGCAGTACTACTGTCTCTGTGATTATGTAGTTTAAAATATAGGACATGAATAAGCAGAAAGAGTTTGAGCCTTCCCTCCACATCACTTACAATGTGTCTGACTAAAGGCTTGCTGGTAGCAACTGAAGTAAAAATACTTGGGTAAAGGAGAAAGCTGCCTCTTCCTTTTTTTGCCAAAGCAATGGAAATGGATTCTAACGATCGTGCCAGCTTTTGCTATATTTGAGGGGAAATTTTAAATGTTCATATGGGACCCTCAGTTTAAATCTGTGGGCTTGCTTATGCCTGGGTGCGTTTTCACTGAGGGGGAAAGGGCTTTGGAAGTATACAAAGAGGTTAATGTTTTCATTACTTTTGTAGGTCACCTTTCTACTCAAAGGACATTGAACAGCGAATTCTGTCCTTTATCAATGGGCATTGGTATCAAAGAGAAAATAAAGAAAAACTTTTGTCCCATTTAGGTGCATCATTTTCAATCCTACGTTATTTTTCAAAGGAAAGGGTACTGCCTAATACCATGTAGGACCTGAGGAAGTGGAACAAAATCTTTGAGAAGTACACACTCAAAATTATATATCTGCTCTTTATTTCTTAAGTACATTAATTAGTTCTTGGTTCTTTACTGCTAAGATCCACATTTCCATTTTCTGTATTTTCCAGGCATATACACAGGCAATTTGTCTTCAGAAGGGTAATTTTTGGCCTCTCTGCAATTCTAAATGAGTTCCTACAGGTATTTGCAATGGTAGTACCTTGGTAGAAATCAATAAGGTTCATGCCTGAACACTTCTCTACTGAAAACTTGGACACTCCAAGAGCTCTAATTTTCATACTGAGAATTTCCTCACTTTTTCATTTCACCTCTGGATTTTAAAATTAATTGAGGAAAAGTCTATTTTCACTCAGTAAAGATGTTAATACTTAGCAGAGTTGCACTCAGTTTAAGAATGTGTGTCACAAGAACAGTTATTGAGATGAGTCTATACAGCTCACCATATTTAGCTAGATTCCTTGTCTCTGAAACCTGTAACTTTTCTTCAAAATATTCTTCAAACAAATCCCTCTATTATTCTAGTTAAAAAGGCCGGTCTTTTAGGGAGCCGTAGGCTAATGTAATAAACTTCCTTGATGCTCTTCTTCATACAGATGGCTCAGCCTGAGCAAATGTGAGTGCAGGCACATGCTCTTCTGGTGAGCTTTGTTTCTGAATACTTGTATCTCTTGCGTATTAATCTATATTAGCACATGTTACAGGACTTGAAGGGTCATACTGCACATAAATGTTTCTAACTGAGAGCTGCCATGACTACACACAAAACTGCCAGGTATTGAGAATTGGGTAAAAGTGGAGGAGGTTTATTTTCTTCAGATGAACTTATGAGAATTTAAAGTTCTGTCTGAACATGCTATCCCAAATTGTGGGGCCTGGTTCAGATCTCATTCTTAGTGTAAGTTAGGACTAGCTTCTTTGAAACTGAAGAAGTTATACTTGTCTACACTCATATGAAATCAGAACAGATAAACAGATATCTCCTTATGGAATGACATCTTTCACGAGCAGAAAGGAGCAAAATACAGTAGGCTCTTATTTATATTTCATATGAAGTATGAGAAGACTCTCTAGCTGGCAAAGCGCTTTGTGGCAGCACTGCCTGGTTTTACACATTATTTTGTTTTGTTTAGTTACGCTTTTCCCTAACAAGGGCTTTTATTGTTCAAGAGGGGGCACTCCCACCCTTGCTCATAGTCATCAGGCCATACAGAATCACAGAATTGTTTGTTTTGTTTGGAAGAGAACTTTAAGATCATCAAGTCCAACCATTTACCCTGCACTGCCAGGTTACCGCTAAAACACGTCCCTAAGCACCACATCTATAGGCTTTTTAAATACCTCCAGGGATGGGGACTCCACCACCTCCCTGGGCACCCTGTTCCAATGCTTCACAATCCTTTCAGGGAAGAAATTTTTCCTAATATCCAACCTAAACCTCCCCTGGTGCAACTTTGAGTCCACTTCCTCTCATCCCATCGCTTGTTACTTGGGAGAACTGACTGATCCCCACCTTGCTACAACTTCCTTTCGGGTAGTTGTAGAGAGCGATGAGGTCCCCCCGAGCCTTCTCTTCTCCAGACTAAACTACCCCAGGTCCCTCAGCTGCTCCTCATAAGACTTGTGCTCTAGACCCTTCCCCAGCTTTGTTGCCCTTCTCTGGACACACTCCAGCACCTCAACGTCCTTCTTGTAGTGGGGGGCCCAAAACTGGACACAGTACTCAAGGTGTGGCCTCACCAGTGCCCAGTACAGGGGGACAATCACTGCCCCTACTTCTGCTGGCCACACTATTGCTGATACAAGCCAGGATGCCGTTGGCCTTCTTGGCCACCTGGGCACACTGCTGGCTCATATTCAGCCGACAGTCAACCCGCACCCCCAGGTCCTTTTCCTCTGGGCAGCTTTCCAGCCACTCTTCCCCAAGCCTGTAACGTTGCAGGGGGTTGTTGTGGCCCAAGGGCAGGACCCGGCACTTGGCCTTGTTGACCCTCATACTATTGGCCTCAGCCCATTGATCCAGCCTGTCCAGACCCCTCTGTAGAGCCTCCTGACCTTCAAGCAGATCAACATGCCCACTTAACTTGGTGTCATCTGCAAACGTCCTGAGGGTGCACTTGAGCCCCTCATCCAGATCATGGGTACAGATGTTGAAGAGGACAGGCCCTAATAGTGAGTTCTGGGGAACACCACTGGTGACCGGTCACCAGCTGGATTTAACTCCATTCACCACCACTCTCTGGGCCTGGCCATGCAGCCAGTTTTTTATCCAGTGAAGAGTACACTCATCCAAGTGCTGAGCAGGCAGTTTCTCCAGAAGAATGCTGTGGGAAACAGTGTCAAAAGCTTTACTGAAGTCTAGGCAGACACTGTCCACAGCCCTTCCCTCATCCACCTTGTCAAAGAAGGAGGTCAGATTAGTCAAGCAGGACCTGCCTTTCATAAACCTATGCTGACTGGGCCTGATGATCACCTGATTGTCCTGTACGTGTCACTTGATGGCACTCAGGATGATCTGCTCCATGACTTTCCCCAACACTGAGGTCAGACTGACAGGTCTGTAGTTCCCTGGGTCCTCCTTCCAGCCCTTCTTGTAGATGGGCTTCACATTTGCTAACCTCCAGTCAACTGGTACCTCCCCACTTAGCCAGGACTGTTGATATTATTGTGTAATTATTGCTCTTTACATGCCAAGATCTCAGACCAAGAAAAGGCAGCCAATCTTGATATGGGAAGACACACACTGGCACAAAAAAACTAACTAGGGAGACACTGAAAACAGAAAAACACAGAGAGAGACTGTACGGGATTGTACTCTATCTGCTACAACAGTAGCATCAGGAGTAATGTTGTTCTCCCCCAGTAGCTTTCCAATAGTTACTCCATTCACTGATGCATTAAGAGTATGTGAAGCTGTGCCAAAGCTAATCCAATCAAATTCCACCCAGCTGGTTAAGCCAATTGCCTGTGACTTCCTCCACATTGCAAGAGCATCCATGGTACAATTTGCTAAACTGCATCCTCCCCTCCCAATTCTCATTGCAGATCGGTGCCATGTGGGTGATCTTCCCTCGTATGCATAATGTGTGGGTTTCTGGTTGCTTCCAAGTGCGTATCTTTTCTTCCATCCCTGAAGAAATAAAAAAAAATTGTGAACAGTTATATATATATATTTTAATATTCCAGCATAGTTGTTCTTGAAGTGCTTCACCTAAACCAGTGAACAATCTTTCCTAAGCTGAGAGGGAAATTACTGCCTCTTTCTGCAGCAATTTCAAGCTGGTGAATAAAATGGCAATAATAAAAATTATAACAATATACACTTATCTGGGCTCTGTATGTTTAGTATATGTTTAGTATTCTGATACCTGCTTTCTGTTGTATCATCACCTTCATTCTTGAATCATCTATTTCCCCCTGTATCGTAAATGAACACAGATGGGATCTTCTAGTTGCCATGCACTTCAGAGCAGGACCTTGACTTTGTGCTCTGAACTACTGCCTAGAATAGTATCTCTACATCGGCTAGCATGAGATTAATATCCTAATTTTTGGACTAAAGTTAAATACATGAACTAGGTAGCCCAAATTTCTCCCTTTGTCTTCAAAAGAAATCTTGATTTACTCTGTACATGCTTCTCTGATTCAAATAAGATAGTGACTTCTGCGAAACAAGAGTGCCATTCACCAGAGGACTAACTTCACCGATTCCATGTGAGTATTTTTACGCTAGGTAACACTAAGCAGTAACTCCCATCTCTTACATACTTCTTGTTAGGTCTTGATGTCTTTCCTGTGAACTTGCTTGCTTGATAGCTGCATCTATCTGCTAAGTACCACAGAAACCTCCAAATATCTCTGATGACAGCACGACGGTTGGGGTAGGCATAAAAAGGGCTTCAGATAGCTTGTGACAAGGCCGGAAGGATGTTTTTTGGTGAGTACTGGATTTCTCCCTCCAAGAATGAGAAGACTGACCCAATCCTAGAAGAATCACCTTAAGCAAAGAGAAAATCTGCCACAAGAGCAGTCCATTCAAAACCATAGGGATGAGAGTTGAAGATGAATGCGTCCTTCCGAGGAGCACAGAGAAAGGCTTTGCCCTACGGGTTGGGTCAGAACCATGTACGATGCATTCTGAACTTGCCTTGAGGAAGAAAGTCTTTTACTGAATTTAGGCTTGTAACAGTAAACATCAGTAATAACAAATACACTTATCAGAGGGAAAATGAACATTCCTCAGGTGTGGTCATCGCTGTGGTTTCAGCTGATTTGGCATTTCATATTATAGTCAAAAGAAATTTAGCTATTACAATCATCAGAGTTTTGGGTGTGATTCAGTTGATCAGTCAGATCACTTTTTACATAGGAATGTTCATTTTAAGCTTTTACTTGAGCTCCATAAAACGATTAGCCCCGTGATAAATTTGACAATATGACAAATTTCACAATTTTAGAGTGAATGTATGCCCAAATGGGTAGTAGGACTCTAACTGAACATCAGATGGCAGTGTGGGGAAGGTATTGTGTGACACAAATTTCTCAGACTGTTATTTGAAAGATGAGCAGAATCAAAATATCTGGTTGTCACTAATTATTTGTCTTAAGAATTTTTTTTTTTTAAAACTGTGCTTACCGTGTCATTTGGTTTGCAAGCAGAAAGTAGTTTTGGATTAAATAATATTTATCACGTTTACCTACTCAAGACAAAAATCTTATCTAGGCAAAATAGTGACCTACATCTGCTAGCTTGAAACACATTTTTCAACCATGTTCCAAGAAGATTTCAAGCACAAACTTTAATGGGCCACATCATTAATATTTAACCTATTGAAATAAACTGTCTTCTGTATAGTGGAGATGCTACAGATCTAAAAATCTCTTTGTGTAGGAGTAAGACCTTTGTAAACAGAGGTACCTCAGCACTGACCATTCCTGAAAGCCTTGGCCTTAGTTTAAGGAGCTTTATGGTGTTCCTCAGCTGATGCATTAAGTTGCTCTGAAGGTCAAACTCATTAAAATACATAAGCTCCAAGCTCAAGAAAAGAATGGTCTCTAATCAAAGACACAAAAGATCTTATGACATACATGACATCTAAGCATGTAAGGTATACTGAACTGTTCTTGCTTTACTGTACCAATATTTATCAAATAATACAATTACATTTGCATGATACACTTGATATAGCGGAAATAAAGTAACCGTAATTGAAAACCAAATATGCTTTCCTGACATGTATTTCACCTAGGTACATTTCTCAGCTCTTAGACACCAGCAGGAGACCATTACCCTGGAGCAGTGTTCCTTTTCTTTGACTTTATCTTGAAACGTGTATTGTAGCACTTTTGTCACTACAATGTACTTCAGCAAACTGCTGGGGGAAAGGAGGAGGAAGAAAGGTATATGAAAAATTCAGAACAAAGGACTGTAAGTAAGAAAATAGGGAGCTACATAGTGATTACATGGTCACAACTGATGATCACAAGTGTTAAATACTTTATATTTAAAAACATTTTCAATGTTTACTTTTAGAATATTAGTTTTAAATACAGACCAAGTTTAAATTGTTCCTTATTAATGTAGAAAACATGTTTTTTTAAGCTCTGCTAATCTACTTAGAGAAGCAGACTTTGCAATTAACCCATCTCCATCGTTATGTCATTGCCTGTCTTTGTTTCACAGTTTATGGAAATTGTGGAATAAGTATAAATTGCAAGATTTGACTAAGGATTTGCTACAATAGATTTAGAGCTGTTTGTAAATAATTAGAGGTTATTGAAATGTTTGCTGCCTGCCTAAAAAATTTAGTGGGATTGGTACAGCAAGGCAAGGCAACACAATGGCTTCCCAGTTATTACCCAAGCATGTCCTTAAGAGACAAAGGCACTGGCGCCCTAGGAGTAGTCGTGCTGGGAGACTGCAGGTCAGAAAGGCCATAAACGGCTATGTGTCCCTGATTCCCACGGGAAGGGCAGGTCAGGGAGCCATGGCAGGCAGGCAAACATAATTCTTCCGCACAGGTCTTGAGCTCTGTTGAGGTCCTCCTGTGAGCTGTGGTAAGGTACGCATTTCAGTGACATTTTATTATCCCGCTGTATACATACGAAGATGATTTGACTCTTACAAAATTGTGTTTGAAATTTTTTGATTGCTGCTTATGCCCATTTGAGATTTAATGAATGCTGTTGACAAGAGCTCAGTGGATGCCCAGGCCTTGTCTGAGCAGAAGAGCAGGAAGTGAGCAGGCTCAGCTGACAGCTGAAGAGCAGGGTGTGCTCTGAGGGAGAAGCCCCACGCACCCTCAGCAAGCAATGACTTACGTGGTGGTGCAGAGCACGACTTAGCATGACATCCTACAAAGTAACATCTCTAAACCAGAGCACCAGCATTTATTTCATTTCTTTAGTTAGGATGCAAGCTACGGAAGTCAGGAGTACGGGAAAGATGCTAAACCTATTATACGTCTTGAGTAACTCAAACACCAATGGACAAAATAACTCACAAACCATTGCCTGTCCATGCTTGGGGGGATGTTGCAAAATCAGTTACAGAAAACATCCTTAAAATAGCTTTAAAAACCCACAACATTCTTTTTAATGCTTGTTGTTTCTTTGTACCCCACCACAGTACATTTGCATCAAATGAGGGTGGCGGAGCACTGGAACAGGCTGCCCAGAGAGGCTGCAGAGCCTCCTCCTCTGGAGACAGTCAAAACCAGCCTGGTTGTGATCCTGTGCAACCTGCTCTAGGTGAACCTGCTTTAGCGGGGGGGTCGGGCTGGATGATCTCCAGAGGGCCCTTCCAACCCCTGCCAGTCTGTGATTCTGTGAAATAAACAAAGACAGCTGAAAATTAAAAATTAATTTTTCTTTGCAATGTGTGATCTAAAAACAAATGTAGGATGAAAACTTGGAAGACTTTCATGCAATCATCTGACCTGAGCAGATCTTACGAAAACACATCATGAGATGCCTGGTAGAGCAACAAGAAATGGTTCCCCAGCCATGGGGCTGTAAATCAAAGCTTTTTTAATAAACACACAAATGTGTTTTTCTGCTATCAAATTATCAGTGTAACCATTCAACCACCATGACTCAGACCTCCAGTAGTCATGAGATTGACTTACATTACGGAGATTTTAAACACACACACACACACAGACACACACAGACACAGACAAACCCTCATGAAAACCGGGCACAAGCCCCATCTTTAGCACTACACTTTGATACTGAACAAGTGGATTTTGACTGAGAAAGCTCTGAGCACGGGCAATGCACTATCTAAGGGCACATTACACACCCTCTTTGGCGCTGTTTGTCTCAAGGAATTCTTCACAAGTTCAGTATTTCTACATTCTTTAAACAGCTGAGAAACGCCGGTGACAATTCCCGCGCGGTAGCTGCGTGCCGCCCCTCAGCCGTGGGGCAGGCGCTGGGTCTGACGGGGCTCTGGCCACTGGGCTCTCTGGGCCTAGCTCGGGGGTGAGGCCGCCGTCACGCCGGGTCTCCACGGGGATGCCGTGCCGTGGAAATGAAAACGGGGCGCTCCCGAGGCACCTCTCCCCACGGGGCAGCAGCGCCGCAGAGGCCTCCGGCGCGGTCCCCCGCCCCGGGGGAGCCAAGCGCTCAGCGCCCGGCCAGGCGGCAGCTGCTGCTGCCCTCTCGCTTCCTGTAGCAAACAACGTGCTTTGCGCTGGGCTTATATAAAAACAGACGTGGACGTCTGTAGGGTGACTGGGGACGCTCACGGCAGCAGGGCTGGGTTCCCGCCGGCTGCCAGCACAGCCGTAGCGGGCCGCAGCCCCCTCAGCGCGGCGGGCGGCCCAAAGGCCAGCGCGCCCTGAGCCCCCGGTGGCCGCCGGTGAGGGCGGGCTCTGCCGTCCGCGTCTGTGGCTCCCGGGGCGGCCCCCTCCATCGAGCCGGGGACCGCCGTCCTCCGGGAGCGGGGACGGGCACGGGCACGGCCGCCGCTCTCGCAGCCCGCTTGGCGGCAGGCGTTACCGCCCGCTTGAACCGGAACCGGTTAGCGGGGGCCGCCCGGGGCGGCTGCTGCTGCTGCTGCGGCTGCCGCTGCCGCGGAGGCTGCGGCGCTGCCGCGTGGGTGCGTGCGTGGAGCGGGCCCGGCGGCTGCGCGGGGGCGGGGGAGGAGCGCGGCGGCCGTGCCGCCGGCGATGGGGCTGTGACTCGGCGGGCCCCGCTCTGCCTACCCGCGGAGGAGGGCTTAGCCGCCGCAGCCCACGCCGGCGGACCGCGCTGCGGGGCTGCCTCCGCGGATGAACCGCCGGGGGGATCCGCCGGCGAGTGCAGCTGCAGGGCGCCGCAGCCGCCTCTTCCCCCGCCGCTCCCCCTCGTCTCCGCCGCTGCCCATGGCTTCCCGCCGCCCCTGGTGACCGGCCGCCCCTCTCCTCCTCCCGAGCCGGGCCGGGCCGGGGCCGGGCAGAGAAGATGGGGAACACCACATCCTGCTGCGTCTCCTCCAGCCCCAAGCTGCGCAGGAATGCCCACTCCCGGCTGGAGTCCTACCGCCCCGAGGCCGAGCTGAGCCGGGAGGACACGGGCTGCAACCTGCAGCACATCAGCGACCGGGAGAACATCGACGGTGAGGGCGGGCGGGCGGCCTGGGGAGTCCCCGCTTCCCTTCCCCTCCCCTCCCTGCGGCGGGGCCACGGCTCTGCCCGGGCGGCTTTCCTCGCGGGTGGGGCCAGGCTGGCCGGTCCCGCCGCCCTGCCCGGGCGCTGAGCCCGCTGCCCTGACACCGTGCCCCTCCGTGCCGCGACGGCCCCGTCCTGTGCCCTGCGGGGCTCACGGGGGTGTCGCCGTACCTCTGCGTGGGATTTAGCCTCCAGAGAGGCTCCTTTCCCCGGGAAGAGGAGTGTGGGACCCTTCCAGGGAGGGCTGGGTAGCATCCCCCCGCCGCATCCTCTGGCAAGGTGCAGTGTCTTGGTTCAGGGTCTGCGCTGCCAAGACCCTTCTCCTCCCAGGGTGGTGGTGTGAGATGGCATTTTTGACACCCGTCTACACCGCGGAGGCTCAGACACCACTCGGGGGGTTCGGTTGTGGCACAGGGGAGCATTCTTCGCAGAGCTGGGCAGTGCAGTCCGTTCCGAACCGCGCTCACGTCACCTGCCGGGTATGTCACCTGCCAGGCCGCTGCAGGAGTGAGTATTTAAAGGACAAACCCAGCCAGCAATAAAAGTGGGAGAGATGTTTCCCATGACAACCTTCTCTTCCAGTGACTTTTTCTTCCCCCGTTACTGTCGTGATGAGGCGCTGCTCTATGAAATCATGAATACCTCCTCTCCCTCTCTTTCTCTGCAGTGATATTCAAAAAAGCCGTATTCCCCTCGGTTTAGTAACGACTGAATGTGCTGCTGTTTTGGCTAACCAGAATACAGCTTGATTTTAAAGATGTGGTTTAATGTATACATGTAGTTTAGTTTTTGATTAGCTGAAGTATTTAGTCCTAAAACTTTACTTGGTGAAAGGTCAGCTATCTCATGAGTTAGTTTACATGAACTGCCTTTGGTAGAAAGCCAGAAAGAGCGACTTTGGTGCACTTCAGTTTGCCTTGCACAGTTTTTTCATAGCTTATTTGATTGTGATTTTATTACGGAGCGTTATGTTAAGTCAGTTCTTGACACTGGCAAAGTTACGAAGCCCACAGAAGCAGATAGGTTTCCTTTCTGATTAAGAATATTTCTTTTAATGAGATACATTCTGGAAATATGAATGTTTTTCAGATGTCTTTGCTACTTGGCAGCTGAAAAATTGGAGTGTAACAGGAGCAGTAGGTGGAAAAAAATACATAATGGTATGGTCTGAGAAAGCCGGGGAGATGAAAGAACCAATTGTTGATCTGTGAATGATGAATTCTTCCAACACCAGTGTTGTCCAGCATAGCAGTGTGCAGCTCTCTCTGATGGTACGGATTTCTCCATCTATACCAACACAGGCTGCAGTTAAGTTTTTGGTCAGAGATGTGTGGGTTTTGTGCCTTGTTCTTGATGTGTTTTTTTTCCTGATGGGAGGAAGAGCATAGGTGGAAACGTTAAAAGGTGCATGTAATGCAGATAAGTTCCTGTAGTTATTGGCAAAAAAAATTATCTTGGTTGGTTGTTTCATATGTTGGATCAAGGCACCTGTGTGTTCTGTCTCTCTTCTCCTTTAAACTGTGGCGTGTGACAAGCCTAGAGTTGTAACCTGTTGTTAGAGCCCAGAAAATACCTTTTGTATTATTTATTTTTAAATTCCGTTGGTTTTAATGTGGGAGTGCTGTTGGTGCAATGTTGCATTTTCAAACGGGCAAGCCATCTTTAATTCTGCAAAAGATCAAACAATTTTGGGTTTCCTTTTTGTGCCTCACTCTAGCCCTACCCCTTTTTTATGGATAGAGTCTGAGGAAACTGGTGGACGGTGAATGTCTGTACACACAAAACAACTGGAGATGCTTTGGGTAAACCCGCTTTTTGAAGAGTGCTCTGTTGCAGGTCTGCTACCCTGGGGTCTTATTCACTGAAGGTCTTTCGGTCAAAGATGATAGCCTGATTACCAAATGTAATAAGACAGTACTGTGTTTCTGAAATTTTATTTCCTGTTAGACTGTTTTTGTTGTTAGATTGTTTGAAGTTGTATGGCATACAGATGTTTACAGATGACACACTGGGGTGGGAAAAAAATCTTCACAACAGAAAACTCTACTGATATTTTTATCATTTGACAATGAAAGAACAATAGTCTGGTTATTTGTGTTATGAGGAGAAGAGGCTGGATGTTGATTCCTTAGTGTTCCTGCAAGTCATAAAGTATTTCCAAGAGATTTTCCAATTGGTAGAGTTGCCAAATGTACTTTTTTTCTTTTTTTAATAAGTGATGACAAAGACTGATGAACCCAAAGGAAACTTTTTGATACTTTGAATTCATGTTTCTCACTGTCCTTCAAGCAGGAGCACTTTCATCCGTCTCAGTACCTGTGGCAGTGACATCAGGCTCCTGAAGTGCCTGTTTGTGTTCCTAGCAAGTGTTTACCTTGTGAGTAGTACTTTTGAGGACTGCAACAAATCATAATATGTAGCATCTGAGTTAGTATGTTTCATGAGGAGGTTGCTTTCATGCTCACATTCATGGAAATTCGTGAAACATTTTATTTTTTGGAGTGGGTAAAACTACTTGAATAAAACAAGAACTTTTAGAACCTTTAAATCAGTGGTGGGTTGTTTAAACGTTTAAAAAGAGCTGAGTGGTTTTCATTGTTGCAGGCCCTGTTTCTGGCAGTATGAGAGGGAGGAAGTTTTAGTACTAGTGGAACTGTTTAATGTTTGCCAGTCTTATATACTTCATAAGGAAATACTCATCAAATCTGCTTTTAAGATCATGCCTTTGAATTGTCTCCTGTAATTCAGTTACAATCAATCTAGTAGCGGTTTGTCGATGGTTGGAGGAATTCTGCTTCAGTAGGAACAGGGTTTGTAGCAAGATTTTACCTCTGTGTCATTGCTACCTTATCAGAAAATCTCAATTTCTGTAATATTTCAGAACTGTTCATGAAGCGGTATCTGAAAGAGAAAGGAATTTTGAAAGAGATTTGATTAGGAGGAATTTATCCAATGACTTATTCTGAAGAATGATAACGGTGAATTTCTCCTTCTCCCCCCCACCCCCCAAACTGTAAGAAGGTAATGGACTGCTTTAAAAACCCACACATGTGCAAAATTGCCTCTCTGAATGTTGTGCAGTCACCAGAATGCCTTTTTTTTTTTAATTTTGGCTTGCACAAGCTCATAATAATAAAGAACACCTAACAAATTTTTACTTTTTTTTTTTTTGGTTTTTTGGTTTCTTTTTTTGAGAAAGAGGATAACATACAGAGGGTACTGTTTGGTTGTGATGATTTATTGGTAAGGGAGAGCTTCAACATTTTTCAGTGTTTCACATTTAAAAATTCACTTGAAGAAAATTACAGCAGTGGATTCAAGACTTGCAGATTCCTAGCTCTCTCTATTTGCCATCAAGACATTTTTTACAGCACTGTTAATGACAACAATAAGTAAAAATGGTAGAAACCTTTATGTATCAGATCCTGTACCTCATTTGGTTATAAACTTTTGTTTGTGCAAGCCATGTAAGCATCTCAGTGTATGCGATGTTTAAATCTGACCTGCAGCACTGACAGTAGTCTAGGCTCCACTTACCTTTTATATCAGCAGGTCACACAGTCAGACCCACTGTTGGTTTAACTTGTGAGAAAGCAGCGTGTGCTAATGTGCTCAAGTGTGATTTCCCTGAAGCATGATTTCTGTAGGAAGTGTTTCCAGTGTGGAGCCGTGGGGAGTGGGGCCAAGGGGATGTCTTACCACAGATATGATGGCATGAAGCAAAGTTGATACCCCATAATGTAATTGGCCAAAAGGCTGTTCTTGCAATAGAGACTAGATAGATGGAGAGTTCCTAGGCTATTTGAAGGACAAACAGTTCTTAATGATTAGTCCCTCCCCTGTCTCATCCTTACCCCTCGCTTTCCCCCCCATCCTCCAGTCAGATTCCTCTCCCCTCTTTGTAAACTCCTGCTAATGTCACTAGGTCGTTTTTCATTGCTAGCTCAGATACTGTCATCCTGTGCAACTGTGCATCGCTGATAAACCTTTTCAGTCCTTTTCATAATGGGCCAATCATGGTACTTTTTTGGTACATAATGCACAGGCTTCTAAGAATGGGCTGCTTTTTAAAAAGCCATTTATTTGTTCATTTACATTTTTTTTTTTTTCCTCTCCCTTCTTGAAACTGGTGTATAAGAGTCTGTGAAAGGAGATTAGTTAGTATTTGTTTATCTCTGTCTACTGGGTTTTATAAGAATGTTGAAATTTTAGCAAAGTAGAGGAAAGTTTGAAAAATCTCTGCCCTATATACCTAACGATATTTTGCTGAAAAGGGAATCCTGGTGTTGTCAAGAGGCAGGGCATGGTGCGTTGTACCTTGTGAAGGAACTGACCTACATTCTCAAAAGTAAAGATAGAAGCACTTCAGGAGCAAACTGAAGATCTAATATGCAGTACACAGCCATTCTTGCTAACACCTGGATCATAAAAGGGTAGCTCTTCTTAAAAAAAAAAAAACAACCCAAACCCAATAGTCTATTTGGTTTACAATAAAGTTTATTTCAAAAACTTCCTTAGCCAGGATTCTTGCACAGAGGTGATCTATAAGCTTTTCAGGACCGTTTGCATTGCTACCTAAGCATTTGTCGGAGGTCACGTATCGAGGTAACACTGCGATCTTGTGCATCAGAAAATTGCAAGTAGAGCCTGCTGTGGCCTACATCACTGAACGAGGTCCTGTACCGCATGCTGCGAGTCATAGGTACCTCACAGCTTCCCTTTTCCCTGCTGCTGTCAGCTTCGCCTGCTTAGTCTGTGCTGTGTCCTGCTTCTCAAAGAGGCACCATCATGTCGTATACAGCCTTACTAAAACCTCACTTTCACGTTGTTCGCATCAAGCCACTAATTCTACACCCTTCATGAAGTCAGTGTTTTTACAGTTAGCTGTAGCAGCTTTTAGATGCACAAATGCTAAGACTAATCATATTGGAACTTACTGCTAACAAATTTTATTAGTGCACTGCCATCTGATTAAGATTTTCTTTGAAAGTGAGTTACACAAAATTAACAGTCTTGGCTGCGTAACTTGGTACTTGGAACAAAATGGGAAGACTTAAAATTCTAGGTCTCTGAAAATGGAAGGGCTAATGTATTTTAAGGAAGTTTTTTTCCTTAGATTTTACATGTAATAAGAATAATGTCTTTAGAAGGAATGAAAACCTCTCCACTGTGTGGTCATGGCTGTTTACCTAGTTTTATGTGCTTACTGAAGGATTTTTCAGACTCTCAAGGTGTGTTTACTGCATCTTCAGGCCTCGCTCAAGGTCAGATGGTACAAAAAAGCATTCCTGAAGCTTGGCACCTGCATGGTGGGACGCTGTTTTCTGAAACGTGCAGTGCTGTTTGCTGTGCACGTATAGCAACTTACTGAAACCGCACATACCTTTTCCTAGCTGCTCTCTGTAATGTATTGTGAGATTGGAAGGGGAGTAAGTGAGCATTGCCTAGCGCTACCTCGTAGCTGTCCTTGCCCTGCCAGCCATCTGCAGATCTGGCATAGTCTACATAGCTTCCTTATTAAATATCTTTGCGAGAATTTGAAGTACACTTTACAAACTGGAAACATCAACAATGTATATAGCCTTTCTCTGAGTTCCTATGTAGAAATGAATCAGCATCACTTTTGCTGCTTTTCTTTTGAATGTGGATTACTAGACCTTTTAAAATGTATTAATTTTCTATGTGCATTCTGACATATGGAGTGATCTTTTTTACTTCATCCAGCAGAATATTTAACGTGTGCCATACATGTCTGAAATGTATGTGAAGAGCTAGTAAATGTTAATAAGCCTTTTAAATTTGTTATTTAGATAGAATATTTCCAGCACTATGCTTCATTGATGCCTTCAGTGGAGTAGTTGCCTCTTCCTCTGTATCTTCTGTAATAGTTTTGCCTCCTTACAACCCAATTTTAAAAGCAAATACTCCAGAATTGCTGAAATGGACTGTTGGGATTTTCATGTTTACTAAGATGAAACTTTTTGCAGAAGTTGACCAAAATTCAGGGATGTTTTTTCTGAGCTCAACTTATAAACTACTGTTGTTGCCAATTGTATAGACCTCTTATGTCATGTAACCTGTACGCCCCCCAAGCTAGTTCAGTTTGAGCATCAGCAGCTCTTATACTTCTTCTTGGATGGCTAACTTAATGAGTGCTTGTTAACCTGAACTGGGTGGAGAAAACTTATAAGCAGCACACTAGTCCTTAGCTAGTTTGAAGCTGGCCAAGGGGCTGTGATTGCTATTAATAGGAAATTACTAATGAAAGCTTGTTGGAGGATTTGCTTAAAATCCTTTTGCCCCTCTTTGTTTTTATTTGTTTCTTTTCTTTTTCATCATGCTTGTAACATTTTGGGCCTGCAAACTGTAAAGGATTTATTAGACTCACTCATTCAGCTAAGTCACGTTTCTCAGATTAGCAAGGATGTACATTTTCCTTTAACTGGTGTTTTACTTCTCAATTTCTTTGCAAAATAATTCTATTTCTGTTAAGTCAGGCTAATGTTGTAACCATTTTACTGAAATACCTTTGCTGTGCTGACATAGATGCAGATTGCACTGCAAAAGTTGTGCTCTTCTATAGCTTATGATGGTTTGAACAAAATGTATTGATAAAAACAGTGTTACTGTCACTGTGAGTGGCACTATATTACTGTCTTTGTTGGTGTAAAACTGATGTAGAAAACTGTAATATTTGAATGCTTAGACAAGTTTATGAAGTAGAGCTAATCCTAAGATTAGAGGTGCGTTGTCACCCACCTCACATTACATTTCCCACGCTCTTCTCCGCTTCTTAGAGGAGAAGAGCATCTGCACTGGTATCTCTGTGATATCCTTCTCCTTTTGCAAGGAGAAGAGTCAGCATTCAACCACTCACTCATAATTTTCTTTAAAAAAAACCCCAAACCCAACTTTAGTTAAAATTGTATCTCAGGCTTTTTGCTGGCTTGTTTTTTTTATCTGCAAATAATTCCTATAGACCTGTGGCTGAGATCCAGAAGATATCAGATGGAAAGTGAGAAGATTTAATTTCAACAGTATTGAAACCAATATGAGACTGTGTTGAAATTTTAAAAGCTTATTTTCTTTGCTGTATTGGTATTTCATTAAGAGCGGGAATTGGTGAGTTATGCCTGAATCCAAAAGTTGGAATGTAAGGAGACAAAACTGTTACAGAAGATACGGAGGAAGTGGTAACTGCTTCAGGTTTGTATAAAGCGGTGATGTCATGATAAAGGTGCTTTGCCACTAAATGAAGATGCAAGACTGGTAGTACGGGGATGTTTTGCTAGATTTGGAGCAAAATTAGGGGTTTATTGGCATGCTTAAAATTTTTTCTGGTATGCAGTTTATCCTGCACATTAGTATTCTGGGAAATGGTACCTTTTTGTTGCTGCATTATTATTTGTTATGACATCTTAGTGAAGCTTCCAGCTGAGGAGGAAACTTATTACCACCTTTGTTTTGGAAAGAATGCGTCGATTTCAGATATGGAAAGCAACACTGCATGAGAAAGAATGATCAGCAAAGGTATTTTGAAATACTGTCTCTACACTTTCTCACTTCTATGCGAACTCTCTAAGGAGAGGGGAGTTTAGGAATTGTGAGTATACGTGAGGTTGTGTATGTGAAATGCCTGGCAGTAGCGCCCTTTTAGTTGTTGGGGGTTTTGTTTAGTATTTATCCACAGTTCCATTTTACACCTGAATATACTATAGTTTTTTTATACTCTTTCTGACCATCCTAGGGAAGATGATTACATTAGTTGAAGATCCAAAGTCTGGGAGTTGTAACTGGTCTTGAACAAGGCAGGACATGCTTCCCTGCTTTGGCTAAAAGAAACTTGCAGGCTGTGGGCAGTGAGCTTTGCAAGCAATAATTATGCCTCTGCGGTACCTTGTGAACTGTGTTACTCTGTAAAATGATGCAAGTGATGTAAAGACCTTGAAGAAGGTCTTTCAGCACTGGAAATTAATTGGATCTCTTGATTCCTAGGCCATTGTTCAGAGTTTTCGATTTCATCTGTTTTTCTAGCTTTAAAAACCTTGTCTGTATGTTACACCATCATATGTACAGTTTACATTCAGTAAGCTGTAGTCTCTACTGCTTTGATGTGTGTCCACCCCACTTCCTCCTCAAAGAATGCTGTTAAAATACCAGTGTGAAATACAGGTTAGAAAAAGAAAAAGTTATGATTGAGAACACACAGACAATCCTAATAGAAATTTTTTCTTCTAGACAGTTGTTTGGTTTGCCTGTTAGAGGACTGCGGTCTCCTGTGTGTCCGGGTGATAGTGTCACAGCTGTTATGTGTCAGGATCTTTAAAATCTGTTCTGATACCTGTGTGATTTGCTTTCTTTTTGTTTTGGAGGACTTCAAAGGACTTGTTTTGGTTTTAGTAATGAAGTTTATGAAACTGTATAACTGAAATCCCAGAGATAAAACTCACAATAACTCCAGTTATTGCAGAATGTTTTGCCTAACCATTCAGTGCATTATTCCACTGTGTTTGTACTTAGGGGAAAACCACAGTTTCAGATCTTCTTAGAAAGAATTGTAGTTTTAGTTGCTAATATAGTTTCAACAACAGCTATGGATAGACAGGATCTTAAATGTATCGGATCCCCAAACTCAGTAAAATCTGTTGAGGATGATCTTCAATTTCAAATTCTCTGCCCTATTCACTCTCCCTGTTAAAATAAGGAATGTAATTAACCTCTTGGCATAGTTGTTTATATATATGGTTTGAAATTCTAATATTTCAACTATTAAACAGTAATCAATAATAGATTTACTTGAATCTGGAGTGAACAGTTCCTGAAAAGGAATTCTCAAATGAAGATACTGGAGCTTTCTTCTGCTTAGTGGTCATATGTAGTAGATTTGAAGTTGAAATAAACACCAAGATAGAATCCAGCTTCACGAGTGAATGACAAGATCTTTTGCGTGTGCCTCTACTACAAGCTGTGTGTCAGTCCCACCCGATGCATAGCTCTCAGTTGCTCTTCATTCTCTAAGCTTTTGTTGTGACTTTTCCTACCTAGCAGAAACCCATATACAGTTTAGTCAGTCAGTCAGTAGAGGTGGAAAGGGTGTGAAGCGTTTGGAAACGCGATTGTCTTTTAAGCTTTGGAATCATGCTTCCTGCAGCTAAATGTCCTACTGCCTTTTAGGATAACTCATGTGGGATAGTAAGTGTCCAGTACACTGCACTGACAATATACAGTTATCCTCTCTGTGTCAGACTCAGAAAGCAATTGAAATTTAGGTTTTTTGAGAGGTATGTGTACTTTTCCTGTAACTGAGATGGTCCTAGAGATCCAGTCTGTGATAATATGCAGTAGGAGGGACCTAACTGGTTGTTTTGGTTTGTTTAACAAACCAATACTGCCTTTGAAAATTAATGCAAACAAGCAAAAAAATTAAAATCCCATATATAGCAATGATGTAAATTCTTCATCTAGGAACTTGTCTCCCCTTGGCAAAATGGGTATTTAAGTGAAAGGGACATTGCCAAGTTAAATTTAACTGGAAATGAATGTTTTGTGAAAAGTAAGCTCTTGACCTTGAGTCACGTTTCTTTAAAAAAATTTGTAGTAAAGAGTTATTTTTATAACAAGTATTTAAATCACAGTTTATGCAGTCCAAACACTGAAGCTTTATGTTACTACATGAGAACCTGATCTTAAATGGGACAACTGCTCTCGTACTTTCACATACCTTTAATTTTTGAATATAAATTTGCAGTTCAGCAGCGGTGAAGTTATGCAGGGCTGTGGGTAGAAAAGTTAGAACTTAAGGGAGTGCATCAGTAGTTCTTTTGTCTCTGATTTTGTGTGGATTATCTCAAAATGAGTTCACATGGATATCAGTGTATTTGTGACTCTAGGAGAATAAAAGCATATTAATACTGGCTTATACACAGTGGTTCTTCAAGTGAAGTCTGAGAATCTCTAAGACTGACTTCTGCCAAGCATCGTACGCTAAAGAGAAGAGCAACTGCACACTGTGGGTAAGCCACTGCAAGATGGAACTGGCATGTGCAGCAGGGTCCTGGGCATGCCTCTGACAACTTCTTTTCCTCCTGTTCCTGGTAACTGAGGTCAGCTGGGGGTCTCTTCTATTACTGGTTTGCTGGATAACTGTGATGTAAACCCAGCATGGCATTTGTCCTTGGGATATTTGTGAGCTTCAGGAAGCTCCAGAAGTGAAGACTAGACCTCCTGGCCTTGTTGGAAATATAGACTAGAGTTAAGTAGTGGACTCTCCCCCCCAATTTTTTTTTTTTTTTTTTTGGTGTGTTCTTGCATGAAATCTTGGTACCTAAGATTTTATTTTTACAAATGTTTTGGAAAGTAGCATTTTTAAAGTAAAATGTTATTTTCTCTTTTCTGTCATATTGCTAGTGTAATGTTAAATCTAGCTTTGACCTGAAAGATAAATATTTTTCTTTTTGATCATCACCCTTCTCCATCCCTGTAGTCTTAGCAAGACTGATTTTTCTCTCCTTCCCCCTGCCCCTTTGTTTTTGTACATCTCTGTCACAGTCTGCATTACTTGCCTCCTGTCTGTGCTTCTCAGCCCAACCTTTTCCTACCCACAACATACAGAAATTCCCGTCTCTGATCTCGTCTGTTCTTATTTGACCCCTTCTGTTTTGCTGTGCTTTTTGAGTGATGAGGAGTACACAGTACGTACAGTGTATTCTAGAGCCGGGTCTGTGTAAAGGCTTCAGGATGGCATGAAAACTTTCAATGTTGATTTCAAAACCCCGTTTTAGATTACATCACGTTTGCATTTCAACATTTGCTGCACGTTCCTAGTTTCCTACATCTCCTGCATGTTTTACAGAGAAGAGAATAAAATAATCCTGTTCTCTCAGGTCTGTATGATGGTTATCCACATATTGCTAAGATTTCTCTATTTCCCCACTGTATCTTTGGACTTTAAGTAGCATTGAATGGAGTTTTTTCTTTGATCTCTAGGCTTTTTTTTGTGACTTTTGGGAAATGTGTGCTTTCTGATGATTTTAAGTCCTGGATTACAGTTTGGGCTTATAAATAAACCATGGTGGTTGGGTTATAATTGTTAAAATAGATTCTGAGGCTGTGTGGTTTTTTTATGTTTAAAGAGTAGTGGAATGCATATACACTGCTTGCTTCTAAATAAACAGCTGAAAAGAGATTTAGTTGGTAGCTATATTAAGATTTGCAATTCATGGAAGAAGTTTCTTAGTAATTACCATCTCTGTAATTGATAGTCTGCCCATGCTTCAATGTGTCCAGCTGTATGTAAATCTTCTTTAACTACGTATTTTTGTATTTCTTTCCTCATGTAAATGAGGAATCTCCTTGGTTTCTATCTGGGGTCTCAGATCTAATTCATTTGGCATCGTCTAATTGAAAGGCAAGATCTGTTGCTGAAAAAGGTTTTTGGTTCTGTTGAGGGAGTGGGAATGGGTGACTTCTGAGGTCAAAGGCTGCCGATGGGACTGGCGACTGGTCTGTTCTGGCAAGGGTTACCTGGCAAACCAGGTGGCACCCTGGTGTTAGCAGGCGGAGAAGGGCTGTTGTGCTGTTGGGTTGCTGGGTCCAGCTGCACATGCAGCCCAGCCCGCTCCTGCCAGGGAATGGTGGGAACAAGAGGGAGTTTCACCTCTGCTTGTTGCCCATGTCTGGTACTCTCTTTCTCGTGGTTTTTGTGGGTCTGTGGGTCTTGTCCTTGTGAAGGTTTTAGTTTGTGGTTCTGCAGGTCAGAAAGGCTTTCCAGCCCTCTTGCCTACTTCTCTCAAAAAGTGTTTTGCAGCAAGTTGCTGAGGTGGTCAGGGGTGCTTCCTGTGCTCTACTTGCTGGCCATGCCATCATCTCCACAAGCAGCTCCGTCAGGCTAATCATGCTGTGCTAATCAAACCTGTAGAGAATGTCACGTGTTAAAACAGCGCGCTGCCAAATGTTGCTGTACCTGTATGACTTGACTTACCTTATTTATGTGACAAAAATGAGTGCAGGCACCTGGATCTCAGAGAATGTGCTGACTTGCTTGAGCCATTGTCAGTTCTTACATGGAGATTTTAATCCTGTTTTCATCAAGGCAAAATAGTTTTGATGCAGGTATACCAGAAATAGGCTACCTTCAGCAGCTTATCAGATAAAGGAGGGGGGAGAAGATAACTCTTGCTATAAACCGCTTTGGCAGGGGTGCAGCAGTATATAGTTACGTATTGTGAAGTTTCTGTTCAGCGGTGCACGTAACCTGTGTGCTCAAGTCCGTTGCTAGCTTTAAAGCACTTATATTTGCAATCACATTAAAGCATCTAGAACTTGTTGTTATCTTGGAGTTAAGTCCTATTGTAAGTTTGCTAAATGGGCCTGTGTGAGAATAACGCTTGTTAAAATCAGAACATGCAGCTTGCTCTTGCAAGATGCTTAGCATTCAGTTGCCTGTTCAGCAAAGCCCTTGTTGAGAGGATGTTGGATCTGATTTATAAATAATCCTATTAACTTCTTACTGCTTGCTACAGTTCTCATTCCTCAGGTACTCAGGTACTTTCTTTTTTTATATCTGTTAGAAAGTAATAGGGAAATTATGTGCTGCTACAGTTTTATTGTTGATGTCTTCCAGAGAGTTGGTACTATCTAGCTGTAATCTGGAAAATAATTTCCCCTAGAAGCCTGTTTGATCTCTTGAAAGATCTCTGCAGCATCTTTCAAGAAAGAGTATGGCAATAATGTCTGATTGTTTGGAGAGAAACCTAAGACTTGGTTCAAGAAAGCAGTTTTGTGTCATTATTAAATGATATTACCTCTGTCTTGTCTGGGTCTGGTTTCTTTGTTCACTCACTATATTTTCACTGGATCCTTCCCCTCTTCTGGCTTCTCTTATCCCTCTGTGGTAGGGTTTATTGTTTTGCAACAAGTCAGCTTTCTTATCTTAGCAGGCTGAAGTTATTATCTAGGACTGGGTCATGGTAACATTTTGTGATCCCATAAATAAACTTGGGTTAGTGTATTTTGTTAATGGAGCTTAGATGAGGAAACAGAGGAAAAAGTCACAGTTTCTTTATGATAATATACAGCAGTTAGCCCCACGCACATGCCTATGTATCTTAAATCAATAGCTAATACATTGGTTGTTACCATTACTTATTTCCATTAGCTTCATTCCTTTGATTAAAAGGGATCATTATCATCTCCAAGGTGGTACATTGACCTAGTAACAGTGGAGAATCAGAAATTATTTGCAAATGAAGGTTGTGCTGAGCAACACTCTACATATTCATACCTGTGCTTCTTAGTATAATATATTAATAATGTGTGACTTACTGTATTTTCAAGCTCAGACAGCAGTAAAGAAATATCCTCAGCTCTCTGTTTACCAGAAAGATGGAATTAAACAAAAGGATTGACGAGAATTACAAAGAAAGCTGAAAGCAATTTGGATATTAAATAATTTTGCAAATACTGTGCATGACTCTTGGGAACGGAATTTATTTTTAAGTTAATATATGTCGTCTTCCCCTTAATGGAAATTCTTTTATTTCTCCATTATAAAAGATTTTCATTTTTAAAAGACAGTATCTTGATGCCTCAAGCTAGCATTAAAAGTAACAGTGGGCATCTTTCAGGCAAAGCAATCTCCATGTCAACAAGTAATATTTGTGAGAGAATTAAAAGCCCTTGAAACACATTAGAAGACATATCGTGAATGAGTACGGAAATACTGTTTTATTCATTGGTACTACAGTAGGAATTTCAGCATCCCTATATTACTTGCTTAAATACCCTTCTCTCAGCTCTAAAACTCATGTAGGGTTAAATACTAATCTGCTGTGAATAAGCTTAACTGAACTCAGTGGAACTACATTTAAGGAAATTTATCTCTTTATTTTCCAAGATGATGTATCGAGGCAGCTCTGCAAGTCAAGTTCAAGTTTTGGGAGTTCCTTCAGGCTGTGTCAGTTTTCTGAGGACTGTAAGAACATAAATAGAAAGGTTTTCTGCCAGTTTAGACCAAGTAAAGAGTTCATCTAGTTCTTGTAGTAAAATTGCTTCCTTGAAAGTAAAATAATGCTGTAAGGTTTATGGAATGGATTTAGCTTTAGTTGTGGGGTTGGAGTTTTTTATATGTATATATTTATGTATATATGTATATGTAAAAGCCACACAACTAAAACCTTTTTGTAAAGAACGTTGTGTGTTCTGTGGGAATGTAGAAGCCCATGGGACATAGGTTTCTGCTGGGAATGTGTAAATCAAATGGATCTGATAACAGCCCCAAACTTGCTTTGCTAATTTCTTTATGCCTCTGTACGCTCTGCAATAGTTCTCTTTGACTTTTTTTGTTGTTCTCCAAAAAAAGAAAAAAAAAAAGGAAAATAAGCTTCCTGTTTGCAGTCAGAAACTAGGTATTCTTCTGGGTTTTGGTCCTTAGTTCGTGGCTCACATAGGAGTTTTTCCTGGCTGAAAACTTTTCTTCTTTGCTTACTGTTCAGGTGTGAAGGACGTATACTAGGAAGTGCCTGATGGGACCTGCAAGGTGAACAGCGTGTGGCATGCTTGTTGGGGTAGCTGCTTGGGATGTGTGTAAGGCAAGATCAGCAACTTGGTTCCCCTGTGGAAGATGAATTTAGCACTAAATGACACACTTGACTTGCTGTTTTGTTTGAGGTTCAGCAGTGTCGCTACTTAGACCTTAATTTATAGTTGCTTTGATAGTATTTAGAACCTTGAGCTGTGGAAATCTTTTCTCACCTTTTCAACCCCCTTTTGGGTTTTAGCAAAAGGTTTTTTAGCAAAAAACGCTTTTGGCTTTTCCTGTTTCAAATATTTTCTCTGTGAAAGTGTATTTTAAACAAGACCAGCTGCTCTTCTGCCTCCCTCTCTTCCTTCAGACTAATGTCTGTTACTGCCTACGTTATTTCCTGATGAGTGTTTGCTATGTCTATAGTATACTAAGATACTCACTATATAAGACTGACTTTCAGAAAGGCAAACTACTTGATTCTCTCTAAGGTTAAAAACAAATGCAAAAACAAGCTTTGTCTGAATTTTACCTCCTGCTGAAAAGTCCCTTAGATACTTGTCTTCAAGTGTTGTATTAGCATGTAGCAGAGAATTTGAGAAATCCCACAGCTGGTTGAGCCAATGTGTCTGTCAGCAGTGGCTGCTTGGAGAGCTTAATACATATATCAACACCTTGCAGAACTGAATGCCTGTAAACATGTGAAAGACAGAGACAAGAACTAGAACTGTCTTTGGATATGACCTTATTTTTAAGGGAAAGATAAAACAAGCCTGAAAAAAAAAAAGTAACTTATGTTGCTTGTTTACAAACCTCTGTGTTAGATTTGGGCTGCTCCTGGTACAGGAAAGTAAGTTGCCTGTGGGAGAGTATTCCCAGACAGAAGGACCCATGGTAGAGTCCATCAGAAATATGCTGGTATGTGAGCAGCAGACATCCGTAGCTATTTGACACTTTAATTTTGCTGGGCCTAGGGTACATGGGGGGGTCTGTGAGCACACTGTGACAAGTTTTCAGAGGCAACTAGAGTGTTGAAAAATACTAATTACTTTTTTTGTTTGCTTGACTTTTTTTCCTAACCAAAACCATAATTCTGAAAGACAATTATCACATACTGGTAAGTTTTATAAGTACATGCAAATCAGGTTAGATTGTCAATGTGAGAGATGATTTTAGTGCTTGTGCAGTAACATTGCATGCCCTTACAGACTGATGGTCTTAAAGGGGAGAGCAAGGAGTCAGTTTTCTGAGTCAGCTATGGAAAAAATGACGTAGGCTTTCCAAAACTAAGTTATTCATTTACTTCAGTCCTGAACTCCTGATTTCTGAGGGAGCTGTAAGTCAGCCTTATGGTGTCTGTAGTTCTTTTTTTGTGCAGTATGCTGGGGGTGATTTGGGTGTTACATGGCCTCTGAATACTGTTTGGTGGGAATGCTGTGAAACCATCAGCTGTGCTTCAGTCTGCGTTTTCCTTGCCTAATAGCTGTGTGTGAAGGAGGAAAGAAACTGGAAACATGAAACTTCCGTTCACATTTAAATTTTTGTGGCTCTGTGTATTGGACAGCATTGTTAGCACACTGAGAAGACAACTGGATTTATATCAGGAAATGCAATTTTGCTGGATAAAAGGAAGTGTTTTCCTCTAGAAAAGGTGCCTTCCTGGATGTACTGCACTTAGTTATATAGGCAGCTTTAGTAACCTAATTGAAAGGTAAGTAAAATTCAGTTAAAACTCAAGTTGAGGTCTAGCCACATGGTGAAAGTGGATGGTCTGTCAATCTGATGGTACCTTACACAATATATTAGCTGAAAAAATTTCTAACATTCCCCCCCAACCTCCCCACCTTGTACTGCACTCATTCTCAAGACAGGTATTCAAGGAGGAGCAATATTGCAATTTGAGACCACAGTCAAATGTTCATGCATTTGTGGTGTTATTGTTTTGATTCCCTGTAATTTCCGAAGAACAGAAGAACCTTTTCAAAGATTGCATTTCACAAAAGATTAGGCTTCAGAAATTCAGTTTAGGATAGCCAACATGCGACATTCTACACCATAATTTTAATGTATTTTATGGAAACCGATGCAGAACACTGATAAGAAGTACTTTTACTTTCACCTTTTACCCCAGCAATTTTGAGCTAGTTAAGAAAAAAGAAAGATTTAATTTCTGTACATGTCTGTTAGCATACTTTGATTTGAAGTCTAATGAGAACCCAGCAGATAAAACCTACAAAATATTATGCTGTCAGTATTTTTGAAACTGCCCCGTATCCACTCAATTCTGAGGTTTGAAATCTTGTCTGTTTTTAATATAGCTTCTGTCATCATTTTAAAGCCTTCCCCAGTCACTTCTGAAGTTGCAGTAACATCTCTCTACATTGTCAGATGCTACTTCACAAAGTCTGGATATGAAGTAAAGACAGGGTGATATTATTCTGTCATCTTTCTGTTATTACTTGCTGTTACCTACTTGTAGCTGCTTCCTGTGACTTCACTGATGTCTCAGAGGCTCCTTTCTGCTTGTTTCCTGAAAGTAAACATTTTGCTAAGAAACAACCCTGTGACATTCTGCAGTTTCTCATATCTGAAGATAAGAGAAAACCAGCTGATAAGTACCTCCCGTGCAAGTGTACAGTGTGACATGGAATATTTTATGCAAAATGAACATTTCAGTAGAGTATCCCCTTCCCAGTGTTATTCTCAGCTGCAGTCTGTGTCTTACATTCGTTAGGTGTGTTCAGCAGTGGTAGCTCTGTCAGGGACAAGGTACAGCAACACCACGTTGTGTTTCTGCTCGGAGGTGGCTATGTTTAATTGGTGAATGACAGTCAGAGTCCACTATCAGCTATAATCCTGCTATTGTTTTTTAACGGGAAATTGTTCAGTGATGGCACTAAAACTCCAGGTAGGCACATGGGAAGGTAGCAGAAGGCTTTAGATTTAACAAAATGAAAGCCTTTGCTTTGTCATTTACCATCTCATTTCTTTCTCCTGTTTTAACTTTGTCATTAGGGAGCGGAGAATGTTGCTGTGATTAAAGAAAAAATAATTGCAAGCAGGTGTTAATATTGTTAGTTCTGGTTTGTGTTTATGCTTTCAACTGCATCTGTTAACCAAGGTATATAAGCATTTTCTTTGTGAGGCTGCTCTTCTGTCATTTTGATAAGATCAAGTGAGCTCTTAGACTATTAGTAAGTAATTCCAGTTGTATTTGTATTGCCATTGAAATATTCTTTATGCATTCGTTGCAGATTTTCATGCTTAAAAGAAAATTTTCTGTTACTTACAAACGCTGCTTGTTTTCTGATTCTGTTGGACTTCCTCACCTCATGCTAATGAATGCATAGAAACCCCTATAGACTACTGAAGAATTGTCTGCTTTCTAAAGGACTGTTCTTGTTTTTTCCTTGTTTGAATAGATAAATATTATGGTTCTGAAATGAACGTATTTTCAGAAAATCCTCTTGACTATTTATTTTCTGCCCTTTTCTCTGTTGCTATTTGAAAAATGTCCCTTTGCATAGGGTAGGTTCACTGTTTGCTGATATGCTCAGCTATGTTATCATATGCTTGCTCTTAATCTTCTTAATTTGAATAATCCTTCTAGTAAGAATGACAGTTATACCTATTTGCATAGATCTGTATGTATACTTAAAATCATGGCGAAGGATTTGGGACCTCTGATTGCTTATACCCTGCAGGACATTGAGAACTGTAGGATACAGGCAAAACGCAGCAAAGTGTTACAGAAGCCAAAAATACTGTTGTGGAGATTCAAAACAAGTACACTCCTTCTCTTCTCCTCCCTCTCCATTTATGTTTACCCATTGCTTATTAAATGTTTTATATAGGAAGTTAACATGGGTGAATATTTACAAAATAGGTGCATTACCTTGAAAGGTGTGTTAGAAAGGGAGGTGTACAATGTTTAAATGTCATATTAAGAAACAGTTCCAAATTAAGAAATATATTTTTTATTTTAATTTTGATTAAAGAATTGATGCCTAATCATGGAAATAAACATTTTTTACAACTGTGAATCTGCTATTTTCATTATCACAGTTTTGATGTGATTAGTTATCTGAAATTAACACTTTTTAAAATAGTTTAATTATATTTCCAGTTTTGAACGGGGACGTATCACACGGTTGGGAAACACCAGATACATGTGTCATTTATAACAAGTGCTAAATCAGAGTAATGGGGTTCTACTTTTTTCAAATAGTTTTCTCATTTTCTTCTGTTGTGCTTCTCATAAAGTAGACGCCCACAAAGAGAGGAATCAAAATCGCTGTCTTAAGACACGTGGGTATTATTCAGGTTGAGTAACTTGCTGGGATAGCACTGTAAAATTAAGATACAGGAATTCGTTATTTAGAACCTCTGTTACAGGATGTAAGTGTGTGAAAGATTTGACTGGGTTACTTTCCTGTCGCTTTTGAAGCAGGCAAATAATTGAATGGTCTTTTTACCCCATGAATTTCGGATATGTTCTTTTTTAGGGGAACAACAAATCACATCTGTATGCCTTAGCATTGAAGTGTTTAAAATATTAGTTTTGTATGATTAACAATAGTGCTGGAAAGTATTTTTTTTCCATCACAAAGCAGCAGAGTTTCTTTTTCTCTTTAAGGCTGCGTTAGCTTGTTACTTGATGCTGTAATGCAGATATTGTTCGTTTCCTACCAAAACTAAAGTCAGAACAGAATTGCAAGCGTGCTGAGAGCAAGAAACCTTCGGGGTTAACCCTGGTCTCTGTGGACACATTGATCCCTTGGAAGGAATATCTTTGTGTGTTTTGTCTAGCTCTAATCTTTGCTTCTGAGGTAGAGAAACTTAACCCCCCAGTAATGAAATACTTTGATTATTTTCCTTCGCTAAATTAATTTATTTACAGACTCTTAAGCATTCTAAATTATTCGAAGTCCCAAATTCTGATGCTAATTCCGGATAAGCTGGTGACACTTGTGCTCATTTACCTCAACACTATAACCCCTTTTAAGGGCTTGAATTTTTCTTTTAATCTGCAGGCTCCCGTCACAGTGTCTCTGTTCAAAGCTGCTCATGTGTGCACTGAGGTTGATTGCTGATATCATCTGAAGCCATGGCAGGCTGGAGCCTGATGAGTTTTATCTCTGTCTGCTTTAATGTGCCTATAATAGGCAAAGTTTCTGGTCTAATCATTTTACATTTGTATTGTAAGAATACTATGCCAGTAGTTTCTTTTCCTGTGGAACCAGTACTTAACCAGTAAGTAACTAATACAAAGCTATAGTTTTAAAATAGTGTTTCTTGTGGAGGTGGTGCAAAGCTGCTGTGTAAATACTGGACTTCAGAAATTTGTGAAAAGACTATGCTGTTTACCTAGCAGTGGTACTGTGGGACATAACATGTACAGCATGCTTTGGTTTTCTCTTGGGAGAGTGCTTGCAGATTCTGGTTGTGTGTTTGTTTGCAGAGTTTTACAAGGTCCATGAGACTTGGGAGTCTGCTGCTCCATGAAGAATTCCCCGCCCTAAACCGGTGGCAGGATAGAACTACTACTACTAGAAAATTTACATCCTCCCTGTGCATATTGGTTCTGCTTCGTGGAAATGTAAGGGTCTTTCAATCTTCAGCGATCGGAGCTGACCTGAAAGATCTTGGCAAAATGGAAAGGAGACTCTGGTATGCTCTAGGAGAGTAATTGGATAGTCTTTCCTTTCTTTGCAATTGAAAACTCCTTCACATTTGTCTGTGAAGTCACTGTGTTGCTGTTGTAGGAAAAAAACAATTATTTTCTCTTTCTTTGCTGTTATGAATGTTCAGTTGTTGCTGCTTCTCTTTTGGGAATCAGTTGGGGGTCGACTTGAAGTAGAGATACTGTGAAGGTCCACCTTTAAGGTTCCTCGTGTCTGACTCTTTATCAGAAGGGAACTATATAGGTTCTAAAGTTCATATAAAACAAAAACAAATCCTAAACCAGTTAATGTCTTTTCAGAAAGGTGAATGGATAACTAGTAGAGGCTGTATTTTATGTAGTAAAGCAACACCCTTGTCTAACAGAGGGCGACTAAATTATTTCTATCGGGTATACAGCTTTCAGACTGAGAGGAATTGCAGTGTCCTGCTTAGAGGCGAAAGTAGAATACCATCTATTAAAATATATGGTGTGAAAAATTCTTCAAACATTATATCGGGTTTTGGTTTTTTTAATTTGATTTTCTGTTTTTTGTTTTATTTTGGGGGTTGTGAGAAAACCAACGGAGGGATGCCAAAACCTTAGTATGTAGCTGGCCCCCGAATGAGCAGTAGCGTGTACCTTTTCTTAAGAGATCTGTTTTGCGTTTAGTCATCTATGTTTTCAGTGTAATAGAAATATTTTCAGAGGCCTTTTCCAGAGCTATATAACACCTGCAATTTTCTTTTTTACCCAGAACAATACTGTTAAAGGTGAGCAGTGAAGTGAATTTGGAGTTCTTGTAATCTCCAAACGTGTGGAGTTAGCTTGTTTCGTGCTAGAACTTGTTTAATTCTGAGACACTTCAGGAGTAGGATTCCATTAATCTTTCAGTTTTAACATCAATGAGATTTTTAATGGTTTCATTGATCACGCATATGATCATGTGGCATGATAATCATATGATTATGGCATGCTGCACGCTGAGAGTGCTGAAAACTGCCCTCAGAGAATTGTCTGCGAATAGGAGGTTTTTTGAAGTAATTCTTGCTATGGCTAAGGCTGCTGCAAGGTAGACTTAAGTTTAGCTGTCACTAAGTGGAAATGTTGGAGCTCTGCAACAATCTGTTTTTCAGCTTTGTGCAAATAAGCATGGGCAACTACTGAACAAATGGTAAGTAAACTGCCTAAATCACAAACTTACTGCACAAGTATAATTTATTGTCTTACCCAGTAGTAATAAATTTAATGTTGATTTTACTTAATCATCTTCCCAAAACTTATCTTCTAATTTGAGGGGTTTAACTTACTTAGTGGGTTTTTTTCTTGGTCATTGATTTGTGGATATTGGAGGTGCATAATTCACCCTTTTCAAGTCACATCAGGCCAGACGGGCAGTTATGTTAACTTGTGGTTTGCCTTTGGCTGCCCTCTTTTCTGAGAGCTTTGCAAAATCTGTACCGGATTTCAGCCTGTTTGAATATGTAGTGGTTAAGGCTGCATGAGTTCCCCAGATAGGGTGTTCCTATATATAGGAATATTGTGCTGCACCTGTGTGGAGAAATGGGAAATACTGTATGGGTCCTCAGTGATTTAAGACTGAGATTTTGTTATGTAACTGATGCTTAAAATCAAATTACATTGCTTTAAACGTGTTTACCCATTGAGTTGTACTAAAATTAAGAACTTTTAATAGTCCCTGAACTAATTTGCTTGATGAGAGTTCTTTTTCCTTTTTTTCCTCTGATTAAAAGGTCACTGAAATAAAAAACTTGCCCTGCTTCTTTTGCCGTTGCATTGAAATGTAACCAGTGTGCTGGAAAGACCTTTAAATTCTCATTCTGAATCACATGGATGCTGTCATCTCTTAAGTTATTTTTGCCCAGTCATTATGTCTTCTGAAAACGTAAGTGTTACATAATTGGACTTCAGGAGTAATCCGGTGGAGAGCTCTGCGTAGCTTATTCTTTAAAGTTTACAAGGTTGTTTAAATTTTAAGAATGAGCAATTTGAAGCTAGGATCTGTTTCCCATGTGTAATGGGTAATGTCGGGAGTTACATGACCCAATTCCAGCCTCTTTGTTGAATATATTTTTTTCTATGTGTCTATATCACTGGGGAAGAATAATTTAAAATTTCTGGTTGCAGAAATGCTTATCTTCTTTCCGTAAATTAGTTTAGCTTTTTACCAAATAATAGGCTTCCGCCTTCTCTCCCTTGTCCCCAGCTCACCCCTCTTCCAAATCCGGTGCGTTTTAACTTCATTTTGATATCAAGGTTTGTAAGAAACAGTGTGAATTTTAATGCTACAGTGATGGTACTGTTAATATTTAACTTTCTGGCCATGATTCCCTTGGCTGAGCAGTTTGTGCTGGGAAAGACACCCTCCCTGTTTGTGCCTGGCTGATCAAGCGTGCTGAACCAAAGAGGAGCCGTAGCCTGAGCAAGCCATCTTCTCCTGTTTTTAGGGATGCTCTCAGTGCTGATGCAAACCTTGGAGATTTCTGTTACGCACTTACTTTTGGTAACATCATATGGATGTATCGGGTGCCCAGTGGCACGTTACATACGTGTGGAAAGTTGTAAATGTATTGTGTTTTCACAGGGGGAAAGTGTCTTGTAAGTGAGAAGATGTTTAGCAAAAGGGAAGTGTTTGTCTGGAGAGTTCCCCTGCTCCAGCAAGTTTGTTCAGATGTCTGACCTTTTTTGCCTGCAAATGGTCACCCTTCCCAGTGTTTCTTCTCCCCTGTGCTGAAGTTTGTTTTTCTTTTGGGTTGAAATAAAGCCAAGTGTTGATTTGACCCTGGCTGTCTTTTTGTTACAAGTTTTTCTGAGTTTGTTCTCTCCTCTGGTTTTTGTATACAATTTCAGCAGTAGTGCGATGTTTTATTTTTCTCTTTTTCCCTCCAACATTTCTTGCATTTTTGTCTGTAAGACTGTAGCTTGGATTCCTGCATCTGAAGCACCCATCCCTCCCTGGCCTTTTCTTTTGTCCTTTGGCTTTCTGGCTAAACTCACTGTTGATGATGGATGAAGAACTTTTTCCTTCTTTATCAGGGTAGCTTGACAAAACAGAGGAACAGAAATGAGTGAACTAAAATTTTACCATTTTCTAGTACAATACAGTTGAAGACAAAGAAGGAATAAGTTTGTACTAGGCAGCGGAATGAAAAGCTTACATCTTTATAGACGATACAAGGTATCTTGAGCTTGAGGGCTGTCTGTAGCATGATTCAAGATGCATATTTTTAAGTGGATGCCAACTAGTGAAAATCACTGTCACATAACATCAAAAGAAGAATGCTGAATATACTCTCTAATACATAAAGCAGGGTCTTCAGTTTCCTGCTTTGTCATAGCTAAAGCAGTCTTTGGGATAATTTTGGTTCAAGCGTGGCCCCACTGCATACAGACGTTCTTCATGGGCCAACTACTTTTTATTTCTTGTGGTTAAACCAGAAAGTGTGTGGTGAACTGAACTATTATCTTGGTATCCTTCATACTTGGAGAAATGTACTGTGAGTATTTTACTGCATAAAAAGTATCTTGCAAATAAGAGATGTGTTGGCTCCCAAACCCTTTGCTGTTCCCTGAAAACATGCTCAGATGGGAAGTGTTTTGTAGAATTGTGTTTAAATCCTGTCTGGAAAGTAATAATTTTATGAATTGCTACAAATATGAATGTCTTCTGCCCCATCTCAAGTGAGAAAACTGAACAAAACTGAAGTCTTGTTTATCGTGCTGTCTGAGATTGACTAAAACCTGTTAAGAGCAAGTCAAAGCCTGTTAACTGCAGTCGCAGAGATAATGACAAGTATTCATAGCTTGCTGCAATAATTTTCCTTTTGACAGGAGTTTTGGTATTTACTCTTAATTTCTGCTGCTTTCCCATATTCAATTTAACTGAAATGGCAGTAATTATGATGCTAGATAATAAACATCCTGAAGGCAATGGTGTAGTTGTTCTCTGTTCCTTAAACCTTCCCTATGACCATTAGCTGTGCTGTGAAGTTGTTGGAGCTTTGTTTTTCCTACCACCAGTCTTGTTCAGAGAAGCACAATTTCTTTTCACACGTCCTACCGGGAAGTCAGATTCAATGAGATGGGTTTTAGCGGTGTTTGGAGGGGCTTGGGCTGAGACCACTATGCTTACTCTATTTTAGACTTCAAAGTAGACTCTCAGAAGTGAAATATCTTTCAGCCTGCACAGCTCCACCATAGGGATCAATAATACTGGGCTTTTTTATTGAGTTAATCCAGAGAGCTAGTTCCAATTATTTTCTCTGTCAAATGGCTGACCACTGTGTTTCTGTACTCAGGATTGCAAGTGAGTACTAACACACGTCATACCACAGGACCGTTCTTCATGCTTGAAGGTGCTTTTCTAAGATTTGCTTGTATAACCTTAGAATTTGGGGTTAGTAACTCAGGTTACATAAGGTGATGGATGCTCTTCAGTGACATTTTCTTTGCATTCCTCAGTAGCAGATGTGGTGAGTACAGAGTGTTAGTGTCCTACTGAAAAAGAGAAAAACCTGTTGTAGGTTTTAAAGTCTCCCATGAGTTACATATATATAATGAATGGTTTAATTCAATTTTTTCTAACAACAGTCTTCCCTCTTCTACTCTCGTTTTCATTCCTTCTTCTCCACAAGCTTCTGGAGTTGTTAGATCTTGTATTTGGTATTAGTGTTGCTTTTGCTTGTGTATGAGAGAAGCCAGTTTGTAATTTTTACATATAAACTGAGATTCATGCTTTCAAGACCAGGTGCTTGAAATTAATCTTTTAAATAAAAGAAGACCAGTTATTGATAGGTGTGCTGAGTGTACGTGAGTTCTGTGGAAGCTGTATATGACCAGGAAGTTATCTCTCTGATTTAGGATACTAATCTTAGGGAAGTATTCAACTTGAAGCAGCTTGTTATGTTTATGTTTTAATGATGCTGAATGGCAAATGTATTTTGTTCTGATTTTTAAAATGTGTAAATACTACAAAGGCTGTGCTTTTAAGTCATTTAAGGCTTTCTTTGTGATGAGGACCGTTAATTGTTTCCCTTTTACTCAGATTTGATTATGAATCTCTGGGTTGTTTGGTGGAATCTGCTGAAATGTTAATGTGCAGCAGGAGTAATATATGTAAACTTTTAGGAACAGTGATTTCTGGGTTAAGTGAGGGAAGCACAGACCTGCTTCTGCTGAATGGGACCAGGATGTCGCCTTCTGTTCTCAGTCTGCTGTTCTTTGTGTCAGGTCTGGTAGTGTCTTTGGTAAGTGGTCTGCCCTCAAGATTGCAACATAAATAGCTCCATTAAGACAAAAGGAGGAATAGAATTACAGCATCTTCCGAGTATTCACAGTGACATAATTTGGCTATTACAGTTCTTTCTTAATGTACAGTCAGCTAGAAAAGTCTCCTAATGTGCTCTGCTGCCTGGGAATTTTATCTCCTGGCCTTTCTCATGATAGATTAACGTAAATGGGCTTTCCAAGAGCTGTGAAACAGATGTCAAAAATGCAGCTAAGAACAGTGACAAACTCTGCCTTCTGTGTTCCTTGTTATCGTTGGATCTCAGCATGGTTTCGAATCAGGATGAAAGAAACCACGTCAATATAACAATTCCATTTGCTTGTGGTGGGTGTTTATTGTAAGTGTTGCCTTCAGAATGTTTTTGGGATGTTCAGAAGTATGTAAGTTAGAACAGCAGAGGGAAAGCTGATTTGGGAACAGAGCTGCAGTGAGCTGAGGAGTCTCTTGCCTTACAGTGGCTGATTTGCATTGTAGCATATAAGAAATCAAACTGTTGTTGCAGTTCTCCAGCCTTCCTTTACCCTTGACTCTCAAAATGAAAAAACTTTTGAGAACTTTTAAAAGGAATTTAATTCTAAATTAACTTACATGTTTAATATTTATTAAAGTTGTCATATACAAAAACCTAAAGATAGAGTTCAGATCTTGAGGGATTTGTTAGTCTGGAGTTTGCAGTTTAGAAAACATACGAAAAGTTAAGAGTGCACTGCACAGTTCTCTCATTATCAGAGGATACTTTTCCTTACATCCTTTTCAGTCTAGTCTGTTCTTTACGTATTATTCTGAAGCTAATGTTTTAGCTTCTTGTTTTAGCTAATGTTTTCCTCTTTTGGGGAAGAGGAAAATATCACCATAGAAAGACTGTGAAATTAAAACAGCCTTAAAAACTGTTCATAAAGTGGTGTTCTGTTGTGAATAGCCTGAATTTGCACAGTGTCTGATTTGTGGAATGTTTGCCCAAATGTTACAGTTACAGGCTAGATCACTTAAAGATATTTTTATCTTTTGAGTCAGTATTTAGTATCTTGTTTCTCTTAATAGTATTAGAAAGGGTGAGTTGTTACACAGGAGTATGTCTAAACAGAGAATTCCTGCAGTTGCTCAGTTGCTTTATAACTGTTATTTATGTTCCAGCTAAAAGCAGCTCCATTATTATTCCGTTTCTTGCTATGACTCCAGTCTCACTTACATTTTTCTTTATTTTTAATTAAGTACAGTTTGAGTGGAATTTTTGCTAATCATATCAGTCTGAGCAGGCACAGGCCTTAAAGTTGTGTTACGTTTGGTGGAGATTAGATTGATGTTAATTTACCAAGAAGAAAAAAAATGCTGCAGAACTTACCACCCATGCTGACTCTCTATAGCCTTTAACGGAAACAGAGCCGTGGCTACTAATAGATCTGCAAAGATTTTCATAGAGCCTGCAGATAAACACTGGATTATTAAACGGTTATTACTTGGGTCATGGAAGCCAGTGGCTGTGGCCCAGGATTGGCACTAAGGAATGTGCCCTGTTCATTGATTTGTATTTATAGGGTAAAGGATTGTTTATATCCATTACTTGAAATCTTTATTTTTTTAAAAAAAATTAGTTTCTAAATTCCTTCCTTAAGAATAAGGTCTTAACTCATGTGGCACAGTGAAATATGTCAGTGGCAAATGTGTGGAAGGAACCTCCTGAAAGTATCGGCTCACTGTCTTGCTGTCTAAAATCTTGAAGCCTGGGTGTAGGACCCACCCTGTCATAGAGATGACTTGCTGCAAATCATTTAATGACTCAATGTTACTATGCAAATCACAGAATCACAGACTGGCAGGGGTTGGAAGGGGCCCTCTGGAGATCATCTCGTCCAACCCCCCTGCTAAAGCAGGTTCACCTAGAGCAGGCTGCACAGGATCACAACCAGGTGGGTTTTGAATATCTTCAGAGAAGGAGACTCCACAACCTCTCTGGGCAGCCTGTTCCAGTGCTCTGCCACCCTCCAAGTAAAGAATATTTACCTCGTGTTCAGATGGAACTTCTTGTGTTCCAATTTGTGCCCGTTGCCCCTTGTCCTGTTGCTGAGCACTACTGAAAAGAGACTGGCCCTATCCTTTTGTCACCTCCCTTTAGGTATTGATAAGGTCGCCTCTTGGTCTTCTCTGGTCTAAACAGACCCAGGTCCCTCAGCCTTTCCTTGTAAGAGAGATGCTCCAGTCCCCTGGTCATCTTGCAGCCCTCTGCTGGACTCTGTCGAGTAGTTCCTTGTCTCTCTTGAGCTGGGGAGCCCAGAACTGGACATAGTACTCCAGATGTGTCCTCACTAGGGCAGAGCAGAGGGGGAGAAGAACATCCCTCAGCCTGCTGGACACACTCTTCTTAACACACTCCGGGATACCATTGGCCTTCCTGGCCACAAGGTTGACTCATGGTTAACTTGTCCCCCAGACCCCTAGGCCCCTTCTCTGGACCGAACTCAAGTATTTTGAGGTGCTTTCTCCTTTGGGCATCCCAGACCAGGCTCAGATATTTTATGGCAGTGTAGGAAGTCCCTCCACCAGCTGAGAGATCAGAAATACCTATGTAGTTCCCAGGTATACTTCTCCAATACGCCGTTACAATTATAACATAGAAAAATACTTGTAAGTTCACATTATTTGATGGAGGAAAGATTTTGTGGAAACACCATGTTCAGGCTAGTCTGAAGCAAGAATCTTGCTCAGATAAAATGATTTCTTTTAGTACTACGCAAATCCATGCATTTATCTTCATATATTCCCTTTTTTCTTTCTTGTAGCATACCAAAACTGAAGCAAGTGTTTACCTTTAAAATATATATTTAGAGTCATTCAACTTTAATTTGAACACTGAGAAGACTCACCTCATTAATACATAGATTGTTAAAGGTTAATTATTCTCAGAGTTAAATGTAAGTTTTATCTAAATGTGTTTTATCACTGATTCCAGCTATTAGGTTTTATTATGGCTTTAATAATACTTTGTATTACATCTATTGTGTGCATATGTGCCCCTACAATTTCCTCTTAGTTTTTTTTCTTAAGAATTTAGTGCTCATGAAAATTACTGCTGCCAGTGGTTCTTGGGCACTGTGCTTTCTCACATACCAGCTTTCACAGGTAAATGTAATTGTTACCAAAGTGCTAAATTATATTTTTATTTCCTGGTCTTTTATTCCATTAAGTAATCAGTAATCAGCTAGAAACGCAATTAGTAATCTTCCCATCCAGCCCATTTATTCAACCGTTGTCTTTCCCCCCGCTTCCAGAAGGAGCTGGCTTTATTCGGGTCTTTTCTCTCCTGTTTGTGCACTGCTTTGATGATAGCGGAGAGGAAGTTGTCTGTCATATAGCCTCTGGGATGTAGTTTAGCCATAGTAAGGCTTGTCTGTACTATAGCTCATGACAGCCTGCACTTCGTGTTGGTGCATTATGTCTACCAGGTATGCCAGAAGAGAGAGCCTTGACAGCAGGAAACCAGCCCAGTTGGTTACTCTCTAGCTCTTACAGGGGCTGAAGATGGTTTTCTAGAAGAATGCTTGTAATGGCTTTGGAGGAATCCCGGAGACAAAGTGAAAGTCATGCACGTGGGCAGATGGGAGCGGGTGACGGGAGGGAGCAGTGTGTGTGCTCTCCGCCTGGCTGCCACCCGGCAGGGCTGGCAGGGCTGCTGTGGCCGGAGTTGCACCTTTTGGTGTCCAAGGGCTATTTGTCGTGCAAAGAGCTCGTCTGCCAGGAAATATCTGGTAACGGGCATTGTGGGCACCCGTGTCTTGCTCCCCATCTGCCGAGCCTTCGGCAGCAGGGTTTTGGGTAGCAGTTCTGGGGCAGCAGTCCCTGGGGACGCCGTTAGGATGTGAAGAGCTGTGGCTTGCGGTGCCTTGGGGAGCTGTGGCTCAGTTCTAGTAGTAAACACCAACCTTTCAAATGACTTGGTGCGGCAAGCTGCCAAAGGTAAGACAGGTTCAGTCATACCTCTCGAGCGCCTGAAGCCATCCACGATCTTCCCATTCGCTCCGTTCTCCGCAGCGGTCAGGGTGGTGAGGGCTGCAAGGATGCTGCACAGCACACTTCACCTGCTGCGCGGTCGCGCTGGTGCTCCGTAGTCCTGAGAGGGGCAATGCGGAGGCCAGCGGGCTCTTCCTCTGGTGTTACACGTTCACACGGCTGGGAAGAAATCCAGCCATTTGGAGCTGTTTTCTGGCAAATTGCCAGCAGGGAAGTTTCGTATTTCAACAGTGTTTCTTCTGGAGGGAGGTTGTATTTTAACTGCACTTCTGATCAGGTGGGAATTATTGTGCAATTAAACGCAGCAATATTGAGATTACACGGCTTATAAAAAAAGGAATAAAAAGTGGAAGACATATGCAATGCTAATTTTTCCTTATTTTTAATTTTCTCACAGGTAGGTTCTTTCCCTTGTTATTTTTTGAGGTGCTTTCATTTATTTTTTTTTGCTAATGAACTCTGGTATGTGAAGAGTATGCAGCATAGACAAGCTCAAAGCTCCTTGCCTTTCCTAACTCTGGACAATCTTATATTGAGCTTCGACAGAGCTTAATTGACAGATCTTGGGATTAATTAGTTTTCTTCAAGAAAATATAAGCTATGCTTATTACGGTAGGTTTGAATTTTGCACTGAGGTTTCATTTTAATAAGGTGACTCAGGTGTAGGGGAAAACATCTCGGATAATCTCTCCCAGCTGTATTTTCTGTAAATACAGTTTTTACAGGGCTAAGCTGTAGAACAAGGCAGTATGCAGGTTGGATCTGCTATATCAGCTATACTTTTTCTCATTTAAAAAAGCATTTAAACAAAAAACTACATTTTCTTCAGAGTTAAAGCAAACTTCTGGATTCTGGACATGCTTTTTATTTTTCTGTTTAATTCTGGTATTTTTCAACTGTCTTTGGTTGTATATTGAATTACTTTGGAAGATCATGATACATAAATAAGTGATACTTCACTCTTCTGTGATTCTGTGATCTCTCTAATATGATGCTAATTTGTGGCCCATAACGATGCTCTTTTTAAGATGTACATTAACTGCAAATGGTGGTTGGTAATTGTGGTTGCTGCTGCTGAGCGAAGGGTGTTTTCTTAGGATTCCTTAGTGTCACCGCTTGTTGCACTGCAGACGAGAAGGGCAAGGAATACTACCCTTCTTGTGCTACGAATTTCTGTCCTGTTTGTTGAGTATGCCTGAAGCTAAGGAAGTTCCTAATATTTGAAAAATGTTTGTCTCCTCTTCTGAAAATGTTAGACCCTAATACACAATGTGCTTGCAGCAGTTGCCTTCCTCGTAAAGATAGATAAAATGGACAGTGATTCCTGAGAAGGACAAAAGCTATCGTAAACTCCGTTAAGACCTGAACAAACGCTTCTAAGTGTTCCTGGAAATTAAAAAAAAAAATAAAAATGCCCCATTACTTACCATATGGCATTGGCTTAGATCTTGTTGGGAGGTCTTGACTGTTTTATTTCAATGATTGCATAACCCCTCACTTCAGAAGCTTGTTCACATTAATAGCTGGCTAAGGGAAGGATGGACCTTTATCTCCTTCAGGATGTATTGACTTCAGATTTTAGTTTTAATGGGATTCACAGCAAGAATTCAGAATAGCTTTTCTTCCCAGCTTTGTTACTGAAAGCAGGGGAACTCTTCGTCTGGGTAAACAATAGCTGATTCCTCTTTTTTTTTTTTTTCCTTTTTTTTCCCTCCCTAATAAACTGTGAATGGGCTTGAGAGTATTAAGAAAAATTCAGGTCTGAGATTTCAAATTATTTTTGTTTGTTGTTTTTTTTTAAAGTATGATGATTTTTATATGGAGAATAGTTGACATAAGGAATGGCTGACAGCCTCTGGTGGTTGATGTTTATCTAAAGGATGAGAGATCAAAATGGCATTGTAAAATTATTACCTGCTAATTATTTACTTTGTATGGTTTTGGTTTGTATATAATATACGTCCTAATATTAACTTTTTCACAAGAACTGCTAATAAAGAGGTTTTGGTGTTGTGGTTTTTTTTTTTTTTTTTTCCCCCAAACTACTCTTTCAGTTCAGGATGTTAAATCTTTCAGGCACTGGTATGCTTGGGATCATCTTCTCATGGAAGATGCTTGTTGTAATTTTGAAGCATGGTTAGTGAAATATTTTTTTTAAAAAATTCTTCCCAAAATCTTTTCTCCATCTTTCCCCCTACACACACCATCTATAACTCAAGCAGTGTAAGAGTTGCCCTCAGAATTTTTTTGGGTACAGTGGAGGAGGAAATTAACTCAAGCACAGGAAATATTGTGGGATGTGATTTCAAAGTCTGAGAAGATTCTACACTAATTGTTCTTTTTTTTTTTTTGCTTTTAGATTGGTCCTGTGAAATGCAAGGTGATTGGGGGTGGGGGGTTGTGGGATGGGGTGCGTGTAATTTGCTCTTAGGTGACATGTAGTATCATCTCTCTTGTTCAGGGAAGAAGTCTTTGCTTCTATAACACAGATGCACATCAAAGCAGCATTCTCATTAGAAGTGCACTTACTGTGTTCTTGATTCACTGCAGTTTTTTTGTTACTCTGTTTTTTTAAAAAATAAAACATTTAGCAGTGTAGATATATAATACATTTTTACTTTGCAATGTTGATAAATCTGCCACTCTGACTCTTGTTGAATAATTCACTTTCCCAATAAATGTAACTTTCTTATTTAGCTTATACAGTTTATTTGGTAGGAATACATGCACAGTAAGATACTTTCCAACATCATTAAACTTGTGAAAAATAAATCCAATGGCATATTAGATGCCATCTTTATTATATGGGGAAAATATTTCTTACAGTTCCTTCCCTGCTATCACATCTGCTTTTATTATTGTAATTCATAAATTTCTGTGCTGCAGTTCCATGAGTCAAAGTGTTATGGAATTACGTTCTATGTCAGTAGGGATCTCTTCACCTCAACCACTGCTAGCTACTGCAAGCCTTTTCGCAGGTGAAAAACACTAGCGATTGCACGAACACCAATAATGAAGCAGTTTAAAGATCCAGGTGGATGTCCTATGGGCTTCTAAGGTTGTGTGACTGTCACTTTTAACCCAGTATTACATCTGTGCTTCTGTCTATGTCTAGTAACAAATTTTTTATAGTCCTCATTGGTTACTGTCTTAGACCTAGAAGCTTTTGTAGGTGGAAGCTTGATTTTGAAAATGGATTAGGTAGCCTTGTCCATTGCAAAATGAGACCAAGTAAACAGGATATTACTTATGTCTTGGGACTAAAATCCGTATTTATTTCCCTACTGAGCTTTATGCTTCCTGCTCCTTCAGGCCTCCCTGTGAACCCATGGGTATGTAATGCCTTGCGTTCGAGCCAGTGTGTGTTGGCATGAACTGCTTTCCTCAGCTGGCCTTGGCAGCAGTGGGGGAAGGAGTGTTGTGCATTCTGTGCTAATGGAGTTTGCATTTTTGGGTGTGGATTTAGGGGTTTTTCTGATGTCCAACTCCTCTGTGGAGAGAGGTGTGCCTGTTGTGAGTTTCCAACAACTATTCCCTATAAATACTTGAAGAATATGTGCAACCACATGCCATTTTTATAGCTGCTCTTCATTCTTCGGCCATGACAAAAACCTGCTGATCTGTTTTGGCTTTGTTTCGTCTTTTGTCCCCATGTCTTTTGAGTCTTCTTGAAAAATTAATAAAGTGGTTTCAATAGAATTGGATAGCCTATGCCTTGGATTTGTGGCGCGCTAGAGGTGAAGGATATGTTCTCTTCAGCATGGGTTCCTTGGAGGAGAAGTGTGAGTTTATCTAGGGAGATGTCCTCCTGGAGAGGCGGTGTTTGGGCACTGCTGCAGAATGCGCTGCTTCAGGGAGAAGCTGTACAATTTGATAACTGACCGTGCTGATAGACAAAACACTCAGGTTCTCTTTTGATGGCAGTTACTATTTGAAAATCTGTAAACTATAAAAAAAAAAACCAAAGCAACAAACCACCCACAATGTTTTTGCCATGGTTGTTCTGAAGTCTTGGAGTGTATTTATCTTCATTTCCAGGAGCAGAAGACCACAGATGGAAGTTGTTCTTTCAGGGCAGCACAAAGCCTCTGAAACATCAGCCTCCAAGTGCCCATCTGTGCTCACATCTCTCCGCTCTTTCAGAAAGGGTGTTCTTGATCTGACCCTTTTTTTTCCCGACTGTTTTTCCCCTATATCTGTAGGTGGACTGTTCTTTCTGTCTCTTTCTGTGCTCCCTTCTCTGTGCAGTAGGCTCAGTTGAGCTTGCTGGAGAGACGTGTTGGCTCTCTGCAGCCTATTGCCACAAGTACTTTTGGAAACATCTGCTTTCTGCTGCATTTACAGGTTTCCTGTCCTTGGGCATTTTTCTGTTATTAGACTGTTAATGGGAAACAGTTCCTGTCCTCTTCTGGTCAAATTAGTATATCTGGAAGTTATACATGTCTTTCCTTCTTCAGGTTTTAGTAATCAAAGGTTTTAACTCTCTTATACTGTGCTGCTCAAGAAATTTTTCTGTGCTGTCTTTCAGTACTTTTTCTTAGATTTCCCATTGCTACTGTTTGCTCATTGGTTTTGGTAATATAACTCTGTTTTAATAAGAATGGGATCTCTCCTACCAATACCCCAGGTGTTTTAATCTACATTTCTTTCCTAGAGAAAGGGATCCATAATTTTGCATGAAGATTATTCCTAAAATAAACACCACATTTCTGTGGATTAATTTGTTCAATTTCTTGCTATTGGTAGTAATTCTGCTGGCATAAGATGTGAAATTAAATGTTGTAGTGTGATTTTTTCTGTTTTGGTTTTTTTTTTTTTTATAATTTCAGTGGTGCAAGGCTTAATATTTTGCTTTAGAAATTTATTGGGAATTTTGTCTATTTCATCTATCTTATTTTTTTTATTCAAAGATGTTTTTCTTCTTACTCCAAGTCTTCTAAATAGAGGAAAATTACCTTAAATATATATCTCTGACAAAGATCTTGTGCCTGTTTGCTTCTGTCAAGCTGTAGCATCCTGTAGAATGGGCCATGGTGCTTGTCAGGTGGCAGAGGTCTATGGAGAACCAGAGATACTAAAGACAAAATATTAAAAAAAAAAAATTTAAAATTAAATGCTTATAGGAGGGAAAATGATAGAACTAGAACAAGAGGAATTGCTGGTTGGGTAATACGTTGTATTGTTGCCTGCTGTATGAAGTGCATGTTACATCTACCTTAGGTCTGGTTTGATTTTTGCCTTCTATTTCATAGAGTCATAGAATGGTTTGGGTTGAGAGGGAACCTTAAAGGGACCCTAAAGATCATCTAGTTGCAATTCTACTGCCATGGGCAGGGACACCTTCCACTAGACCAGGTTGCTCAAAGTCCCATCCAGCGTGGCCTCGAATATTCGTTTCCAGAGAGGGGTCTTCCACAACTTCTCTGGGCAACCATTCCAGTGCCTCACCATCCCCACAGGAAAGAATTTCTAATATCTAATATAAATCTACCCTCTTTCAGTTAAAAACTGTTGCCCCTCATGCTATCACTACACTCCCTGATAAAGAGTCCCTCCCGTCTTTCCTGTACGCCCTCTTTAAGTACTTGAAGGCCACTATAAGTCTCCCCTGAGCCTTCTCTTCTCCAGGCTGAACAACTCCAACTCAGCTTTTCCTCACGGGAGATGTGTTCCCGCCCTCGGATCATCTTTGCAGCCTTCCTCTGGACCTGCTCGAGCAGGTCCATGTCTTTCTTACACTGGGGGCCCCAGAGCTGCACACAGTGCTCCAGGTGGGATCTCACGACAGTAGAGGGGCAGAATCCCCTCCCTCGACCTGCTGGCCACACTTCTTTTGATGCAGCCCCGCATGCGATTGGCTTCCTGGGCTGCGAGCGCATTGCCAGCTCCTATTCAGTTTTTCATCCACCAACATCCCCGAGTCCTCTGCAGGGCTGCTCTTAATGCACGCATCGCCCAGCCTGTATTTGTGCTTGAGATTGCCCCAACCCGTGTGCAGGACCTGGCACTTGGCCTTGTTGAACTTCATGAGGTTCACACAGGCCCACCTCTCTCGCCTTTCTTTCCCTCTGGATGGCATCCCTTCTCTCTCGAGTATTAACACCACCACTCCAGCTTGGTGTCATCCACTAATGTTCTGAGGGCACCCTCAACCCTACTGTCCATGTCCCTGACAAAGATGTTAAACAGTGCTGGTCTCCATACCAACCCCTGAGGAATGCCACTCGTCACTGCATTCCACTGAGACATCGCGCTGTTGACCACATTTCTTTGAGGGTGACCATCTATCCAACTCCTTATCCACTGAGTGGTCCATCTGTCAAATCCATGTCACTCCAATTTAGAGACAAGGATGTCATGTGGGACGGTTGCAAATGCTTTGTGCAAGTCCAGGTCGATACCGTCAGCTGCTCTCCCCTTATCCACCAACACTGTAACCCGTCCTGTGTGGTCAGTATAGATCTAACCGAAGTCAGTGCATCCTGCTGAAGTACTGCAGAGGGCCGAACCAAGTCTATTCAGTCATTTTAAATGTGGGGTCTTCCTTTTTGCATCTTGGTATGAACTGATTCCTTGCTGTCTTTTAAAATCAGTGTCTAATTTGTATGTGAGTATATCCCATTTTCACCTGAAAGACTTCCAAAGTCCCTCTTGACGTCATGAACCAACTGAGCTGATTAGTTTTGTTTTTCCTCTCAGCTTCAGAGGCACTCTTAACTAACTGGGGCTGTGTTGTCAGGGCTTCACCGTAGTGGTTCATTTTGCTCTCTTACTCTGTTTCAGGCAGCCAGCACGCGGAGGGTGCGTTTGGAGTCACCTTGATCCTTGCCTCCTTAGAAGAGGGTGTTTTCTGGTGCGATAGTTACAGTCTCCGTAGAATAACAAAGTTGCCATTGCAAGTGTAGGTGAAGCTTGGCATAAGGACTAAGGAGCAGATTAAATGAGATGGAACCACGTTTTTGTTTGTTTAGTGCAGCAATAGAATTTAAAAAAAAAAAAAAATACTTAAAGGACTTGGCTGAACTTCATTACACTCAAAGCCTGAGTCTCCAAAGATGAGCTCTCTGAAGCAGTGAATTTGTCCCCTCTGCCCATGTTTTTCACTGCTAGGTGAACACTGAGAGCAGGCAGCCTGACTTTTGTAAGGAAACTAAAGATTAAAGCAACTGGTGACATGTGCAAAGTGGTAACAGAAGATGGATGTTAAGTCAGAGCAGTACAAAGGAAAAGTAATGATAGAAACTTGTTAAATATGATCTACAAACCCCCTACTTTCAAAGCTTCTGCTTTTCTCGTTCAGGACGATGTTTATTGTAACTGTCGTCTTGAAGTGTTTTATGAGATGAAGTTCTTAGCTCTGTGTATGGGACACAGCTGTTTCAGAAGTGTTTTGTCACCTGCAGCAGAGAGGTGACATTATTTAATCTTAGCATGTTGAATTACTGCTCTGGAAGGTAAAAAGTTGACTTGAAACTGCTGGAAAATGTATTCAATGCTGCAAAATAGTATTCTGTGTTCGGTGGAAATCCTTGCAGAACCAGGTAACCTTTTGATCAGTACATTAAAATGTCTCTGGGCACTGTTCAAGGCAATTTTACAACCGTAACTTAGCTTATTTACAGAAGGACATGCTAGTTTGCAGCCTTATAGTTTAATGCTCTTAAGGTAGGCCACTGCCTTTATCCAGTATTTTCTTTCCTGTTCTGTCCTTTTCCTGTCCTGTGAGGGGTTTTCCTTTCTTTTCTTCCCCCTTCACCATCTTTTAGCACCTGTTGCCAGCTGTGGACAAGCATCCCTGTGTGCCCATCCGCAGCGTGGAGGGGTGGTGTTCGTGGGGAGTCCTTACCCATCATTTGTGTACGGGCTGTGATGGGAGACTGAGCCAAGCACTGATTTCTGGTTTATCGACCTTGCTGATTGGGCATGTTTTTCTAAACAGAAGCCTGGTTTCATTTCAATGTTTGGGCCGCAGGGTGTCCTTCTGCGGTTGGCAGTCGGAAGTGCCATTGCCCATCTCTGCCTGAGGGACCAAGCCAGCGGCTGGGTGGCACAACCGTGTGTATAATTACCTGTGTGGCGTTAGTCTTCTGCTGAGCTTCCTCCCTGTTGTGGGGAGTATTTATTGCAGACTGGGTCTGCATCTGTACTGCCTCCTATTGAAGTGAAAATGCAGTTTTAAATTTCATTAATTCATTTTGCTGGATTGTAATTCCTGAAGCCGAAACTAAGAGTGGTTTCTGGAAGGGTCTTCTGCTCCTGGTGCTGTTGAAGGGAACTGTTAAAACCACGTTGCTGGGCATGAGAAGTACTGGGACATTTCCTTCCCCTTATTGGGCCATGATACCCTGTTAATGTATTTAATTTTTCTGCCAACAAGCTGTTATACAGTAACATTTCTGGTTTTCTTCATTTCCTGAGCAGTATGTGATCTGGATAAACTTAGGTGTGGGTCCAGGTTTACTGTGCCTTGGACTTCGGTGAGCTACTTGGGTCCCAGGTTTCCAGCTATTGTTTTGTTTTTGCAGTTTTTCCCCAGTGATGCTGTTCGGGTGAGGTCAAGTAGTGAAGACTGATTTGGGAGGGCATCATGTGTGCTGACATGCTATTTATATGCCTGTCGAGGGCAGTTATGTAAAATCCCTAAATGAGCAGGCTGACATAGCCTTTTGCAGCCCAGGAGGCAGAATGTAGAGTAAAGACTGGTCTTAGGCTTCTGGATGTACTTTATAAAGTACATAAATAAACCTCTAGCAAAAAAATAGCAGAGGCACTCTGGAGCTGTCAGTTCTTCACAGTCTCAAGGTCACTTCAGGCTTGCTCAGAGTTTTTCCTACTGGCTCATGATGGATTCCATCTCTCTGCAGAGGAGGATACCTGCGGGACAGCACTGTCACTCACTCACCGCCCCTGTCAGTAGCCTGGTAACGGGGTGATGGTTCAGAGTAGCCGCTGTGTGATAGGAACCTTCAGTCTGTGCAGAACTGGCCTCAGATGGAGGGCTAATTTCCTGGCTACCTCTCTGATCTGCTTGGTAAGGATACTTTGTTCTTGTAGTACCCAGTGCTGCTCCATTTTAACCCTTCGGCTGATTAAACATGCTTCTTTTCGGTATAAATGACATAGCAGTGGCCCTGCTAGTATTAATGCTCTGGTTTCATTGAAGCTGCTGTCCAGCCACTACACAGCTAATATTGGGATTGAATGTGAATGAAAGTCAAATTTGTATTTCCCTTATAACTGGGTAAAGAAATAAAAATAAAATAATTAAAAAAAAAAAAAAGAGGAAAAAAAGGACAAAAAATAAAGCTTTTTGTTTTAGAGGAAAACTTGTAAAGACTGGATTTTTTGTGGGGTTTTTTTTGTTTGTTTTCTTTATAGCTGAAGTTTTGCCCTGTTTAGTGCAAAAATGCAGTTGAACATTTCTGTGCTTGTACCTTTTTTTTTTTTTAAATTAACTTACTATTTTGAAACCAATGGCAGGCCAGCTTTTATGCTTGTGTTACACACCACAATGAAAAACTTCCCATCCCTTGGCCAACAACATGAGACATTTATGGGACAAAAATGGTTTAGAACAGTAATTCCTCTTACAGGTCTGAAGCTTACCTCTTTAATACAGTGTCGAACATTGATTTATCTACTATTCTGTATACAGAAGGCCATTATATTGCATTAAGCTCAAAATTCGTAACTGTCTCTTAAAAAATAAATTGTGAAAATACCCTTGCGAGAGATCTTCAGGCCTGAATTCATCCTGCCTAATGAAATTGCACAGGTGCCTCTGTCATCCTTAGCATTAATTATTTTTAAATGCACATCTGTCTTGTTCAGAGGATTTTTCTCACCTCCCTTTTTATAATGGTGAGCAAACATTTCAGTCTGGAGAACCTTTGCTGTTTTTACCAGTGACAAAGAATTATGTGGCATCTATGTGTATCTATTAAAAATTTAACTTTGAGTTTAATAACAAATACTGCCTTACAAAGATGCATAGCTCTGCTAATGAAGGTATTGTACCCTTTTTTAGTCATTTGGAGAGTGTCAGTGTAGTCTTAAAGAGAAAATAATATTTGAACTATGTATTTCAGTATCGCAGTGGTTGTTTCAACAGGGGTAGTAGGGTCTGTCCCCAGCAGAACTTGAAACCTCACTAAAGTGTTTATTCTTCTGTCTTTATAGTGATGTTTAACAAGTATGTAAATAATAGTTTTTCATTAGCAAACACATTACTGATTAGTCATGAGTTCATGGGTGTCACGTGTGATGCTTATTTCCCTCGTGCTGAGCATGGATGATGCACGTGTTAGCATGCAGAAGAGGTGGCAAAAGACTCATCCCCAAAACTTATGTTTCTTGGTTTGTTTTTCTGATTGAAGGTTTTGACACTATAATATACAGCTGAAATATTCTGCCCAAGCATAAGTTTCAATTCTGCATATGTTTTGTGGTACAGAACAGGAGAAAGTTTCTGGAGCTTTTAATAAACCTAGGCTTGTCGTAATTCAGGGCTGAGTGTTCCTTGCCCTACAATTAGTTTAGAATCCTTGTAGGTGTAACACTCTGTTCTGTTTTCTTTCCCAAAGCAATTAGTTGTTGAGTACATGCCTTTTCAAATGTGCCCCTGAGGAGTTCACAGGCTCTCTGCTAAGGGTATGTGATTCTGTCTTGTTTGTGCCAGTTGTTTGTGCACAAAGCGGAGAAGAAATCAGTAACATAATGTGGGACTTGCAGGATTTTTCTACGCCTGCATTTATGTGGCAATTTATTTTTTTTCCACCTGCTGTTCAGCATGTCGCATTGCTGAAAAATGAAGTCTTTGGAGACCTAAATAGAACAAAGCTTTTTTGTCAGAGGATCCTACAGTGATAGATGCTTTAGAAATGTGGATAGGTGTTCTGCAAAAGTACTCAGAAAACCATTTGCTTCTGCTTGTTCAGTGGTGTATAAACTCCCTTAATTTAGCCTGATGTTTAGGATTACATCTTGAATATAGAACACTGGGAAGTACTATTGCTTCTGCTTAGCACTAGGAAAATCAGGAGAATTCTAACAGGATGACGAAGTAGCAGTGAGTTGAAAACTGGCAGTTTTGAGCAGGAGAAAAGATCTAGCGCTTTGCTGTTTGACATAATCTGTAACTTGAGTGCCTGTGGATGTGAAAACCTACATCTGCTTTCTTTCGTCTTTCTTTCTCTTCTCTTTTGTCTGTTTCGTTTTTGACTTTCCCCTGAAACTTTTAATGCTTAATATCTACAGGACGGAAGTCTTGGTGTAAGTGAGCAGTGTATCTGATGGTGTGTAGCGGCTCCCATCCATAGGCTTAGATATGCAGGGAGAGGAAAGCACCTGGAATGTTTCCTGAACGATCTGTGTGAAGTTTTTACCAAGACTGGTAAGAGTTTGAGTGAGATATATTTGAATGAGATATATTAATTGTACAGAGAATATATGCGAAATATACACATTATTAAATCAGATATTCAGCATACCATCCTATTGTGTAAATGAAACATCCTTGTCTCTTCCTTTTACATATATGTATTTGTTTTTATTTTTTAAATGGTCTCATACACTTTTGAGTTATGACACAGAACGTAATAAAGGGATGCACAGGTTTGGTGGGTGCGTTCTCCTAACTTGCCAGGTGTCCATGGTAAGAGTGCAGGCAGTGTGGGTAGGCTGGGAGCTTGCTAGAGAAGTCGGAGGTGGGGAGGAGGCGAGGATCAGTCAGATCTGCTGGGAAGAAAAGCAAAGATGCTGCCAGCTGTCCGGGAGCGATTAAAGCCTTTGAAGGGCAGTGAGCATGGGGAGATTGGAGAAGCTACAGACCATGTATGAGAGAGAACAATATGCTTAGGAAGGTGGGAGAGCAAATCCCATTTCCAGCCCCATTCTATTTTAGTTGTAAACATGCTTTTAAAAATGTACTTGCTGTCTTTTTGCCGTTCTACAAACACACCAAAAGAATGTAGTGGTTTAATTGCTTGTTAATGGATTTTTTTGGTGTTGATTTGGGTTTTTTGAGGTACTTCTTCTCCAAGTGGAGTCAATTTCTGGTTTGTATCTCCATGTTGGAACGTGCACAGAAGAACACAGGGGCACTAGATTAACCTATGTCAGCTGACATGATGAGCCTGTAATATAGGCTTTATTTAGCAAGACGGGTTAAGTGTGAGTCTGGTGAAGAGATTTTGTTCTGTTTTTGGAAAATTAAGTGATAGGTAATTGCAGTTCAGTTTTATAGTGTGTTTTCTGTTCTCATGCGTGTACTTACTGTTCTCATGCAAACCCCTTCAGTCTTTCATTTTTCTAGACCACAAGCCTCCTCGAAGCTGCTTTATGCTCTAGCACACTTCCTCTACATAGCAATCTTCTATTTTAGCAACTGCATTTCTTGTAGTGAAATCATAAATGAAGCGTGGCTGTTCTTGTGAAAGTATTGATACGGCTTCCCTTGTGGCACGCAGCTTCAGCATCTGTGTGGCTCTCCAAAGTTACAAGTACTCCTGTCTTTTCAGAGTCAATCATGGTGTTCTGGGTCATCTGCTCTTCTTCACCCTGGGCCTTTTTGGCCCCCTGAACCCATCTGGCCCCTGTGGTAAAGGCATTGCTTGTAGGCTGAGTGAGCTCATCAGTGCCCAAGAAGTCATTGCCACTTCACCTCTTGTATACTGGGACTGTTCTGGCTGTTCTCAGCATTGAAGCCCTTGAGTCCTGCCAGTTTGTTTCAGTCTCTGATTTTGGTGCTGGAATGACGGAGATCCAGGTGGCTCAGCTGCTGTACAGTGGGTACGCAATGATGGAGCTGCTTCATGTTTGCTCAGTGCTGTATGTATTTCTGGCTGGATGGAAGTGAATAAAGAAAACACAGGAAGTAAGTGAACCTAGTGAAGAAATAACTAATGAATGCTCAACGTTTATGTTAGAGGAGTAGAGAGAAGTAAAGTTGTCTCCAGTTTCTCTTCTGCTAAGGAAAAGAGAGAGAATGTAGTAAACATAAAAACAAAGTCCTGGGGTGAGAGAAGTAAATAACAAAGAGGGAGAATATAAATAACATAACTTTGAAAAAAAAAAAATCTGAGGGGGAAGAAATTGAAATTTGTGACTACAGGGCAGGAAACTTAAATTCAGAAAAAGAGGAGATGTATGAATAGACAATGCTGTGTGTTTCTGTAACATTAGAGTTTGTTTTGGAAAAACATAGAACATCTGGAAAGTGAAGGAAAATTACCGCTAGGAACAGGTTAATAGGAGAAGACACATGGTGGCTTCCTAGGTGATGGTACCAAAGTAATTTATGGTGGTTACCAGCAGTAAGGCCACCGACACAAAGGAAAACCAGGTGCCACTAGTTAAGTTCTTCCCATCTTTGCTTCGCGTTGCATCTGGAGATTTTGGTAAGACAAATCGCCTTTATGTCGCTGTTCCTACAGGATATGGGAATAAATATGTAATTGCTGTTCAGAATGAAGATTTGCATTAAATAGCCTAATGCAATTTACCTCAATTTTTTAAATTCGATCTGAACATAATTTAGCCTTCTTCGTAGAATTATTAGTGCCAAGGGACATATTTTAAAGACTGTGAGGAGCACTTAGTATCATTTTAATCAGGGATGGGTAAGTCCCATTAAACAATTGCTGTAATCTTCGTGCCAAGACGGAGCACAGCACGCTATATGCAAGCGTATATATAGTGTTTCATGAGTAGCAAGTCTAATCAAGTCTGGGTGGTTTTTTTTTTCTTTCCTTTTTTACTTAATGGATGCTTGTTACTTGTACCCTGTGCCCCATCTTCCTCCCATTTTCCTACCTCTTTGACTGGACACAATTGCTGTTGCTGGCCTGGAAATGTCAGGGTGCTGGCCAGCCACTGCCCCTTGGAGTGAACCATTCCTCACTCCTCCCTTTTAACAAGGTCCTTAACACACTACCTTTCCCACACCTGCCTGCCAGCCTTCCCAAACTCTGCAGGCAGGTTGTACGTTTGAGATGTTTAGTCTTTTATCAAAAATTGTGGAAGGGGATTGTGTGTTCAAAAATATTAGGAGAGGGGGCTGAGTGTTAACACAGTTGAGCACGCCTGATTTCCTTAGGAAGTTGGCTAAAAAAAGTATTACGCTTTAATATTTATCTACAAGCCAAGCAGCTGACATCATCTATTGTCTGTGAGCCCTGTTTGCGGACAAGAAAAATAGGCAATTATGGCACTTCTGCAGGTGAAAATTTAGAGAAGAGAGAGCTGAAATTTCCAAACCTAGGTAGCAAGACTCTCAGTACTTTCATACTTACTTTTATCCAAATACATCCTATCCTATCTTACCCTTTTTTCCCTGTTTTTGTCCTTCTCTCTTTCTTTGCCTTCCTGCCCCCCCCCTTTTTTTTTTAATAGATAAAAACTGTTTTGATGTAATTGACAACCTAGGACCTGATTTGTATAGTCAAAATATGTAAATGAATGATCTGTATGTGCAGAAATTATCTGAGAACTAATCAAAATACACACCCAATTAGAAGCACTTCTAGAAAATTGTAAGACAGATTGTGTAGGGAAATCCAAAATACCCTGCTATTATTTTGCTTTTTTGGTAGACTGCTTGGCCCTTCGGGGTAGGTAGTGTACTCTGCATGCCAAGTAGTGCTTTGCCAAGCAGCCTCACTTTCACTGAGCTCTGATAAAAGTCTCCCTATAGCAGTCATTCTAGCAGCGTAATAATAATGAAAACTCTGTCTGCAGGTAGTTCAGACCTCTCCCTGTTTGTGTTGCCCAAATCCAGAGCCTGTTACCTGTATGTACCTGCTTTCTTGCCAAGATGCATAAACACAATTGCAGTTGGAGCAACGGCTCTCGTAGAAATGCTTGGGTTTCTATGTAATTAGGCTTTTTGTCTAACATGCTCGCTCTGTTAAATACCTGCTAGTTAACAGTGGAAAAAATGGTCTCTTCAAGGGCAGCTTTACTAGTGTGAAGTGTAGCACTTGTTACAATACAAGCAATAATGGAATATTGTCAGAGACAGATTTGTTATTTGGAAGCTTATTTTATGTCCTGAGTATTACCTGCAATTGTTGTTCCAATTGTCCTCTGTGGTCAGCGTCTTTTTTAGATGATTTTACGAAACATTTTTAAAATAGCCGCCTATTTTGGCTTGAAATTAAAGCTGCTTTTTGCCCATGTGGTAGTAGTGTTTTGTGGTTTGAAGTGTGGTTCTACATTGAAACCTGCAGAGATACAGCACCTGTTTTCTCAGAAGAACTTAGTTGTTTATTTGGTCACTCTTCTGATGTCAATCTTTTTCTTAGGAATTTTAGCTGCTATTAAAAACACTTAACTGTAAGTGTAGGGCAAATCATTTTTAGCTGTGTAACCCCATTACAGCGAGCAGATTTCTAATTTGATCAGAAATCTTTGCAGTAGAACTGGAAGACCCGTTTAAAGCCACGCGCGTTCCTGTTCAGTCTGGCACTCAGCACACAGATGCGAACCAGAATAGTGGTGATGCTGGCAGGCTTACAGGTGTGTGTACGTAACGGAACATTAGCAGCACAGCAGGCTCTGCTGAGCGCTCAGCGGGTGTCAGTCGCAGAGGGGGTACAGTCATAAGGCCCTTGGAGGTGAGGTTGAGCAATCCTGCGTCTGCCTAAAATATTCTATGTAGGTAAGTACAATTTTTAGTGGAACAAAACTCAGAGGGGAATGAGCGCTGCTTCATATTCAATGAAGATCCAGAGATTAACGAGACTAACAGCCTAGCTGCTTTATTTACTTGGAAAGCACGCAGTAGTGTAAGGGAGCACACGTTAATGGATTTGAAAATAACGGTGTTAAAAACTGTTCTGAGAGCTTCATGGGTTTTGTTCGTCGCAGCAGACCAGGTGACGTTGGGCAAACATCCACCTGTCTCAGTTGATGCTAAGGCTTGATTTACTTAGTGTTCATTCCGAATAAGAATCTATCTGGTTACTTACTAGCAGAGTAGGTTTTATCATTTACGGACGAGTAGGTCACACACGTTTCAAAGGGCCGTGTCACTTACTGCAAGCCTGGGAAGCTGACAGCCAAATAGCTTTTGTTGTGATACTCTACCCCTGAGTTCCTCCGAGAAGTAGTTCATGAAATCCCCCAAGTTTATAGCAGAATTCTTCAGAATCATATGTGAGTTGTGAGTTGTGTATTAAGCGTGCCTGCTCCAAAATCGCTTTCCTGATGTGTGTCATAACTGGCAAAAAGTAGACCAACCATTCATTCTGTAGTCACAGAATGACGGAGTTCAGCTCTGTTGGACTTGCCTCTGTCGTGGTGAGAATTAGGTTCTAGGTTCCTTCTCTTAATATTTCGTATAAAGAAAATAGTAATTTCAGTATGGGAATATGGGGATGTGTGGTAGGAGGTAGATAAAGAAATTGTGAAGGGAAAGCAGAATGGGAAGGAGCGTGTATGAGTTCTAGACATCTCCGTAGGGCAGGACCTGGTTTTAGTAACGAGCATTCATATGAAAGTTCCACTTGGTAGTGTAATACTCCTTCTTGATAGTGTCCCTGTTGTGGAACAGAAATCCTGACGGGGTGGTGCAGAGCTCTGAGTGATTACCTTTTCAGACTTTGTTAGTGTATCATTGGCCCTTGACTGGCATGTTTGAGAGCAAAATTTGCTGCATCGTACCATCAGTCTGTCCGCTTGGGAACTCTTCTGCAGCACCTACTTGATACTTCAGCGTTCAGAGCGAAATTAAGAAATGGTTTTCCCACTGGAATATCTGACAGGTCAAGGGGAGCGCTCTCCTGAATTTACGCCCTAGTGTGTCGCTTAGGTTTCCAGCATAGCATTCATAACTTTAAACGTTATTAGCTTTCAGAGTTTTCTACCTGACCTGTGGTATATTTATGTAGTTTAAATAGAATAGATGTCCACGTAGTGATTATATCATGCGTAAGGAGGATAAATTCTGCTTGAAATTTTGTTACAGTAGCAGATATTAAATGTGATTGTGAAATGACCCTTATGGGCTGTATAAAAGGACAAACTAACCTTTTCTTTGACCAGGTGTAGTATACTAATATGTACTTACTCAGAACGAACACAGGACATATCTGGAGAAATCTCAGATAATACTGTAGGTATTTCTGCTTCTAAAGACAAAAAGGATCCAGGTTCTCTTATAAAAATGTGGGAAAAAATTAAAAAATATTATTTTATCTTAGCCTGTCAACTATATCTCTCATTTTAGAGCAGCTCTTTATATTATATACATTTGTCAAAAATGTGTAATATTGTTTGGCTGAATCTAACATGCTTTACCTGTAACATTTATTTACTTTGTTATGGAAAACAAAACAAAACAACAGTTTGCCCTCTTTATGCAAAGCATCTTAAGGTATTCTTTATATTCATTAACAGTTTTCATAGCCTTAAAATATTTTAACAATAAGGAGCAAAAAAAAAAATTATATTATTTAGAATATTTTTAAGTCAAGCTCTTAAAGTTTAACACTCTTATGAAGATAAAAATTACAGAGAAAATAGTGACATGTAATCTTTAGAAGTTGTTTCTGCTTATGTATTCGGGAGGATTTTCCTGGTTTGGCATGGAGAGAAGTGTTGCTGCCTGCCTTACAGTTACAGCTAGAAGGGTAGCAGATAAAAGAAACAAAAGAACCAAGCTACTTTTAAAGCAGCCAAACCAGCTGACTGAATTTTTATTAATTATTTATGAACAATAAATTCATGTGAAGTCCTTCATTGTCTGAAGTGTCAGACTTTCTGCTATTTCAAAATGAAATGTAATAAACCTCTCGCTGAATAGTTTCTATTTATATACCTTCAAGCTCCAGAAAGGATGATTGTGGCAAGAAAGACACAGTATCTTTTTGAATGCCTGATTTGTTATTTTTCTGAAATCTGGTTTGTAATTGTTTTTCCTGATGTACTTTTAGTCTTTTGATCTTCCAACTAATCAACCAAATCTGTATAAATCTGGAATGACTGTGCTGAAATTTTTATTTAGTGTAAAATTTTTCCTCAGTGGCCGAAAGTATTTTTTTATTCTACCTTTTCCTTAAAAACAACCAACCAACCCCACTACAAGAAAGTGAGATCGTATTGTGGTTTTTTGTGTCATGTCAAAAAGACAGTCAGTTAGAGTGGTAATTTGTAGTATTTTTTTCTGCTCATTTTTGTCATACTTTATTTCTTTATTTCAACATGTTTGCTTCCTTTAATATTGAAAATAGTTAGGTTAATTATGTCTATCTATCATCATATTGTATAAAAATGTCAGGGAAGAAAGTAAATCGAGGAGGGGAGGCAATGTTAGTGGACCTCCAGCAATGTTAATGGGCCTCCAGCTTTGCCCCTTTCCTCAGTGACTGACTGACCTAATTGCGAAGTTACCTGTAAATTCTAGGATCTTGGTCCTCTGATACTTTTTCTGTGGTGTCCCATTTGATGTCTTTCACTGCCTAAAATGGGGTTTCTTTGAATTTGCATTCCAAATTTCAAGGTTGCATTTTCTTAGAAGCAGAGCTGCAGGGTGCAAGGTTTTTGAGCCTTCATGGGGAAAAAAAAAAGTTTTCATTTTCATGGCCCTGCGAAGACGCATGGCAATCTTTAAATGTAGTGAGATGTGTAGTGAGAGTTGTTGGCAGAACTGAGAGCGTGACTCGGGAGTGGTCCAGCGCGCTGTCTCCTGGGAGTCTTTTTATCTTTGTGTTGCCATTTGACCTAGTGGAGATTGGGCCAAGAGCAAAGGTTTTAATTGCATCAGGAGAATGGGCAACGTTTTTACATTTGCATTGTAGCCTATTACCAGGTATCAGGACAATGCTAAAAATCTGTTACAGAAGTAATTGATGAGAGGTACAAGTGAACCTCCTCTCTTCTCTTTTCCTTCAAATGCTCCGCTCAGTCTTTGCTCCCTGTTGATTCTATTCCTCCTGCTGTTTCTGTACATTGCAGGCACTGGCAATAATTTTCCTCTTGAGCTGTCTTTGCATGCTCCTTGTGAAAAACAGAACAGAATGAAGACCTCTCCGTGTTTTTTGGTTTTTTTTTTGTTTGCTTTAGATTGTTGTTTTTTTCTTTTTAACTTAATGTACTGTTGTTCCCCAGCACTAATAGACTTGTGGGAATTCAAGCAAGACGAAAAAGAGAACACCTAGCAGGAAGACGGTGTCATTTTTAGCTGAAGTCTTCCTGAACTAACTCCAAGGTCTAATGATAGTCCCATTAAAAAAATAACCCAAGAAGTAAGGAACATCTTTCACTGACACCTAAAGGGTCTAAAACATTTTGGCAAGGAAAAAAATGAAATCAGATTAAGGTACCAAAGCTGGAAAGGGAAACAGATTCCTGTTTGCTTTCACTGGTTGGTGACATCTCTCTAGGAAATAATAAAGGTACAACATATTTTTTGGTGACTTTAAAAATAGAACTATTTGCCAGTCTGCTTACATAGTCATTCATGCCGTTGATCAATGCAGATGAAAAACAACAGCTTCTTCTCTAGCCAATGTGGTAGTATGGCAGAATGATAGTAGAGTGTCAGTTCATTTGATGCAAGTTAAAAATAGTGGAATTTAACTGTGCAGTACTGGTTGTAATGCATGATAAAATTCAAAGTTGCAGTACACGAAATGAGTTCTAAATGGCAAGTTTTACTTTGCATTTCCAACTGTTTTTTAATAGCAACTTGATTTTTGGAGCAGTTTTGCAGCAAAATGTCTTTTCCAGTAGCAGCTGTAGGTCATGGTATAAATGTTTGACTATGCTTTTCTGCGGTAGTTCTGAAGAAGGGTGTTGTGATTGTTAAAGCTATGTTGCAAAGAACTTCTTCAAAGCTTGAATGAAGTCTGAAAGGGAGTAATAAAAAATTGGATGCTATTTTGAATAAGGATGTATTTTTATCCTTATTCAAATAAGGAACCAGGAAATTTGGATTTAGATTCATGTTTCACATTTTCAGTTTTCTAAGGGAGAATAGATTGAATCTGTTTTTATATAGTGATTCTTTTTGTTGACCAGAGAATATCTACAGGTTAGACAAGCAACTGTATAGTTTAATCTTTAATTGATTACCTATTCTATTTCTCTTAGAAGATACTAAGATTTTTTTATTTATATGATAATAAGATTCCCCACAATGTTTATGTATTACTAACAATATGCAAACTGCTTCAGAATGCTAGGCTGTCTGATGTATAGCAAGGATAACTACAGGAGATATTTTATGCTATCTTTTGAGGTGACAGGAAGGATAGTTGTTCTTGATTGAAATAAAAATATATACTTGAAACACTGTGCTAATACATCACTTACTTTTAAATGTGATGTCTGTCAGGCTCTATTTGCAAGGGATTTAGGATTTAAAAGAAATGCACAAACCCAGTTAAAACTGTCTTTCTGGATGAAGTAACCCATATAGTAAGAATGGCAAGAAAGGGAAAGTATCAATGTTATTTTTTTGAACTAACTTGTTAAGGAGGAAGCTATAGCAATTGTTGTTGTAGTGTTTCTAAGCCCCTCATCCTTCTGAATTTTAGATCTAATGATTTAATCTCTACTGGTTTTATTGGTTAAGCAGGCTTTCCTGTTTCAAATTGAATTTGACTTCTTCACTCTGTTATATTAATGAAAATAGGTTCTGCGCTTGCAGAAGCTGCCATTATTGACATAAACTGGTTGAATGTTTGGCCAGCAGCTTGCATCAATTAAACCGTTTTAAAGCATCGGTTGAAAATGTAAGGGAAAACTTAAGTAAACACCCTGAAGCCTAAGCCTAGGACACACAAAACTCTCAAGTTATTTAATGATTAGGTTTTAAAAAGGGGAAGTTTTCATTTAAATACCTTCCCCTCCCATTCATCTTGCATGGATTTCGGCCCCAGCTCTGCCTGGTAACAGCAATGCAGGAGTCTGTTGTGGAACGGACCCCGGCAGTCAGAGCGGACTGTAGGATAATGTTATTCACAGACTTTTGGCAATGGAAGTATGAAGTTTGTTCTCACCAAACACCAGTCCCTGGCTTTAGAGCTGTAGTAACAGCTGCGTTTTTAGGCTTCTACCTAGCGCTGGACAGGAGCAGTTTTATGTTTCGCTTAGACTTCTTTCCTTTCTGTTGTTCTCCCTTCTAGTCTCATTTGCACCTCACCTTGAACTTTTAAGAGGATCATGGACCTTTTTTCTGCAGGAGGTGTTGGAGAGGGCCTGTGCTAGAGCCTTCCATCTTGCAAGCAACTCTTTTGCAGAGCCATGAGTGCTTCCCCACAGCAGCTGAGTAGAAATTCCTAGAGAAACCTCCAGGATGCAGCTGCTAGCATAATGTACACTGGATTTGTTCCAGATACAGTCATCTGCTGTTGTTGGGCACACTCTGACCATCTTGAAAAATGTATTTTCTACCAACTTGTAACTGGTTACTGGTTTATTTTTCTCGGGTTTTCCCCCTGTACAATTATGTCCAAAGTTGAGTCATGGAGACTTGCAAAGTATTGCATTTTTCAATACAGAGAGTGGAATCTTCTGGCTAAGATTTTCTAGCCCATTGTGGTCTAGACAGTGTTTGGAGAGACATTCTTCAAATGTTTTATTAGCTAGTAAGTTGTGATCAGGAAAAACATTCAAAGCCTGACAGCATTGGAAGCTACCGCGAAAGGATTTATTAGAGCAGATGCTTGGATAGAATGGGACATGCATGAGCGGGGAGAATGGTGAAATAAGTTTGGGTGAAACACTAAGGTAGCAAGTAATGGGTGATCATCAGCTGCTACTAATTAGAAAACTTAGTTGCACTTGGAGATGGGGAAGTTATCATACTGGTTGCAGAAGGGGTTACTTTTGATGACTTGGATAAGATCATCCTTTTTCAATTTTTTTCTTTGTTTGGTTGATTGGTTTGCTGAAGACTAAGTAATAATGGAATCCTCTTTGAAGGATAACTTATCCAAAACATCCCAATGCTCAGTTCTACAGAACAAAAAGAGTTAATTTTTCCAACAGTGTGGTAGTATTTCTACTTCCCAAAATAATGTGTACGTACAAATGTCTTAAGAGACTAATAATCTTCTCCAGAGATCAGAGGAGGCTCTTAGATGGAGGATAGCAGCTGTGTGGACACCAGACTGCATGAGTAGCGTTGAGAATGTAAATATATGCAGATGTTGGAGTGAACTAGGAAGGAGGTATTCTGTAGCAAGATATTTTTTCAAGCTCTGCTTTTGGCCTGAGTAGAAATCAAATAATAATGGCAAGATAGGCTCCTCTTTTAATTTAGATTTACTCAAGGACCTTTACCAATAAACTGTATGAACCTTCATCTGCCTACAAATAATGAAGACTTGAGCTAACTGACCATGGTGGAATTCAGTTCTCTGGGCAGTGATCTGTTGTTTCTTATGCCTTTACTGTTGAGTTCTTCCCTTTATGAAGAGAAGATAATTGAAGCTTGGAGCTGCCAGTGCTGAAATAAGAAAGTCGGAAAAGAAGTGGGGAAATGGGGATTAGATTCTGCGAGTACAGTGAAGACTAGTGCAGCCTGGATTACTGTTAAGTGTCACTTACAAAAGTTGGCAGTATTAGCCGTCTTAAAGCTTTTCCCTTCATTTGCTGATGTGCTTATTTGTAATTTTTTAAAACTTCTGTTAAGAGTTTCGGTTGACAGAAAAGCATATGTCTTAAGGAAAATTAATATGCAATCAATCATCTGTCTGTAAATGGTGACATTTGTAATGCTACAGAGGTTATACATAATTGGCAAAAAACTTGCATTCACATGATTTTTTTTTCATTCCAGAAAATATGAACTTTGCTTTAAAAACACTGTTGGTGGTGTTAATTTTTTTTTTCCTGGACAAATCATCCAATATAAGAAAAATTTTTCTTGGTAAAAGAAAGGGAGGTAAAGCTATTTTACAAGCTCCTGTTCTGTTCTAATAATTCCTTCTTTTTCCTGTTACTTACTTCTTTCTGTGGTGGATTGAAGGGAATGATTTTCCACTTGATTGTGTATGTGTTGCTGTATGACAGTTGGAGACATACTAATTTATTACAGAATGGATATGAAATTTTTCTAGTGATGAGTAGTGGGAGGGAGAGCATAGAGGAAGATTTTTCTTATGACAGTTAAAAATAATGAGAAAAATTTGCTTGGGCAAAAAGCATTTCACCAGAGCTTTCTTTTAGCTATTTTGAGAGACCAGCTTCTCTTCTTTTTGCCAGAATATTTGTTAAGGTCACCTTGGAGTCAGAGGTGAACAAAGCAGTGTCTCGGAAAGGCTGCACTCTGTTAGTAAAATAACGATTCTTCTGACGCTACTGTGACAAACTCAGAACAAAATTGAAAAAAATAGCTTATGGCTTATCAGAGGAAAAAGGTGTAATCCTCTTAGATTTTGGAGGAAGTATGGAAGAGTTTTCTGTTGTGTTCTGATCTCACAGGCTTTTTAAAAAAAGGAGTAGGCCAACATGGACTGCCTATATAGTTGCTTGAAATGTAAGAGGAGCTCCTTGCATGCTTGCTTTTTGCAGAGCATCAGCAAAACAGAAAGTGGAAGCTTACTCGTGGGATGATGGATTCGCCCAATGGCGGAAATGCAGGAATTTTGATTTGTAGTGTCCTGTCTTTTGCAGAGATAATCTGACTAATCAGATATGTGGAGCTAACGCCAACCTACTTGAGCGCTCCTCAACCTGCTGCTAGTCTCAGGGTCTCAGCAGTGCTGGGACTTCTGCTGCGCTGTCTGTGTTTCAGGAGGCCATGGTATTGTTTTGTTTCTCGGCATGTCTGAAAGATTTCCTGGGTTTAGGCTTATTGTTACGCCGTCACAAAGTGGAGCTTTACATCCTGACTGCCTCAGACTCTCAGATCTGTGCTAACTTCCACGGTGTTTGGGGGCTTGAACATTACAGCGTCCCAGATCTCCGTCCATATTGGCATGTAGAGGTGTGTGTTACGTGTCACCCTGTACTTCTAAAGTATTTTAGGACATCGTCGCTGTTTACTTAGTAGTATAAAATACACACAGATTAGGCAAAAGCGTGCCCTATTTGCTCTTCTGGAACACTGTTTTGGCTCGGGAGGAAGACTCAGGATTCCTTTCTAGGAGCACCCATGTTCATCCCCTCTCCATCTCAAAGCTGCCCAAAGCCTGCCTGTGTCAGCTCTGTCCTCTTGCCTTATCTGGTACCTTCCAGTCCCCAAACTAATTTTCTTAGCTAAGAAAAGTATCTTTTACACCAAATATTTGAAGGACTAATGAGAATGGTTGAAAGTACAGATGGTTTACTCAGTTGTGTTAATTTGGTGGGTACATGCTAAGGTCTTCTTCAGGGAGAATAGGCTAAGGCACTCCAAGATATGGCAGTTCCTATTTCTTAGTAGCAGTTTCTTACAATCTGAAAGCTTTCATAAGCTCATGTAAACTCTTCCCCTGAATCGTTACACGAGGCTTTTGATTTGAAATTAATTTGTGTTGCTTTAGTGGTCTATGTGCCTTAAAGTGCTAAGTGACGTACTTACAGCAAGAAAAAAATCAGTCTTCAAAAGGTTTAAAAGTGTGACTGAGTCGATACATCAAGGTTAGGAATCCAGGAGAATTATTTATGCAAATTCACATAGTAGGTTTGTGGCAGAGTTGAATGCTTACTCTGAATCTCAGGAGTCCCAGCCTTTCGTCTTGACTATGATGCCAACCTTCCCTTTATTGTGCTGAAGAAAAGACAGTGCTAGAAGTACGGTAGCCGATGGCCTGCGAATGCGGTGAAATGCAATGTATGTACCCAAAGCCAAGGCATGAGGCACACGGCAAGCCTTTGACATACGTGTTCTCAGATTCTTTGTTTCTGCAGTCATCCTGGTATGTTGAAGAACTCTGAAGTACTGTGAACTTGAATGTATTTCCATATTCAGTTGATCAAAATCTCTTGTCAGCATTAATGAAAAATGACTAAGATCTGAAGAATACTTCAGGAATATATTAGCTGTTTTCCACTTATTTATGTGGGAGCAAATTTGTGTCCAGTTGTGGGAGGTTCATCTACATATCTCAAAGAAGAAATGTAAGATAAAAAAAGTCAAAATTAAAACCACTCTTAAAGTGATTTTCAGTATGCAGATATACTGAGGACAATTTTCTCCTTTTGAAGTCAGACATTTTGGAGACAGCATCAAGTTTGAAAGGTTGAAGAAGAGAAGACAAAGATGATGCTAATGATTTTTCAAAGGCTGCTACCTTTCAGCTAGATTCACCTTGCTGGTACTTGTGCTGTAAAAATATATCGAGATGAACCTTGTCTCTTTTCTAGACTTTTCTTCAGTTCTGTGAGTCTTCAAATAGAATAATTGGAGCTTTCCTTAGCATTGCAGAAGTGAATTTTAAAACTTTTTTCTGTGGTATTTTTTAAAATCTTAGCTTATTGCTGGGAAATGAAAACAGTCGGACTTCGCTGATACCTGGAAGACTTCCAGTTGCCTTAAGAGCAAGGCACACTGAAGAGTGATAGGTAAAGGGAACAGAAAGACCTGTCTAGCACTGCTGTCACGGGAACTACTCGTGTTACGTGCCTGAGCATTTATTAAAAAAAGGCTAGGGTTCAGCCCGTCCACAAATTCTCAGAAAAAGCTGCCAGCAACAGTGACGTCAGTGTCGGTTCTGGTGGCTGTGTTTTACGGTGACTGATCTGCTGGTATTTGGACTAAAACCACTAAAGTGATTGGATAGTATAAATTGGTGTAAATCCATTAACTTGTTTGGAGCTCTTCTCGTTTATGACAGGACAAATCCCAAATTATGGAGCAGATGTCCTGTGTGGTCTTAAATTTTTATTTTACCCTCTTGCCTGTGTGGCTGTTGGGTTTTTGGGAATGTTTTTGATGACATAGAGTGAAGGATCTCAATTGTGATTTCATCTACATGGATGTGTGCTTTGTTAAAACAGTGTGTCGAGCTTTTGAATGTGTAAGAAGTGGCAGGTTTTTGGGCAAGCCTCCCAATCCCTCCCACGTATCTGGAGATTATATAATCAAATCCTCTGTGTGTTTCATGTCACTAGGACAAAGTACAAACAGCAAAGTGAAATTAATTCCTCTCCTTAGATAAAAGGAGGCTATGAGCGGCCAAATTTTGCAGCATTATTACAGCAAAAGTAGCGGAGAATTTTTGTGAGTGGTGGCGAGGATGAGGTACAGATTGGATCCAACCTGAACCCAGGCAGTAGATGTCAATTTAATGGGTCAGTCAGGTCATTTTTTGCACAAGTAGGGTGCGAATGAGGGGCAGGCAGCGCAAGATGACTCGGTTGTCTCTTTGCAGTTGGTCAGCAGCCAGTCAGGTCTTCAGATGATAAGACAACATTGTACCTACACACATTTCTGAAGAAATGTAAGGCAGTGAGGGACATCATAGTGTAAGAGGATTTTATTTTCTTTGTTTTGTTGTGACCATTTGTGATTCGCTGGCAATGGTTGTGATTTACAAAGTGTGGGAAATCTCTGTCTTAAGAAGTGCGCATCAGAATGAAAACACTGCATTGAACACTTTTCTGCATCCACAACCTGTTAATTTTTAGAAATGTGAACTTACGTTATTTTGAAAAATATTAAGAAAAGTAATTCCACCAAGGTCTTGGGGTATATAAAAAGTAGTGGCAGTTTTGGTCTGCGTTTACTGAAGTGTTAGAAGTTTCTCTGGCTCTTCCTGGGCAGTGATGTACTTCTGGTGTGGCAGGCAGCCTGGTGTAGGCACTCTGGTGGAGTCGGGATCCAGGCCCTCCTTACAGCCAAGGCGTTTTCAGAGCTTCCCTCTGTGGTATAAATGAGTTACAAGCTGTGTGTTGAGAAACATGTGTAGTAAATATAATTCAAAAGCGTTCGATAAAAGCTGCTGGATGCTAACTCATGAGCCATTGCTTTGCCATCTCATGGTTTGGTGGTCTCACCTGCCGTTTTCCGAGTAGGCTTTTACGTTTTTGGTATTTTCTTTTCCTAGCTGTTGCAGCTTTTCTTTTACACAGGACTGCCTGTCCAGTATAGTACCTCTCTTTCTTTCCATTTCTGACTTTGTGTTTCTCTTCTTTAGTTTAGCTCATACTCTCTTTTGCTGTTTCTCGTGCTGTTCCACATATCTGAAGCAGCTGCCCACTGCAAAACGTAGGGACATTACTAAGCAAAGCAACGAAGAGGAAAGCTGAAACCCCTCTTGTGTTCCTTTCACAGGTAGCAAGGGCCTACAAAATTCTCTGCATTTAATCCATTTTCAGAGCGGCCTGTGGAAGGAAACAACTCAAAACACCAACCCCAGAAACTAAGCCCTCTGTTCGCGACCCCAAAGTACTGTAAATGTTTCCTGGGAAGCTATCAGCTCCAGTCATTGTTTCAGAAATCAGGAGGCGTGTGGTTTCCCATACATGGCTTCAGTCGAGATACACGCCGCTGGAAAAAAGAAGGTTAATGACCAATTCTTCCTGGACTGGTCCAGATCCCCAGGCAATTTGCAGGGATCAAGGTGTGTGTAGTGTTAGGTGGGTCATGAACTTATCCCAGCCAGAAAAACTGCAGCACATCAGTGCACTGACCTGAGAGGTAACTGGAGCAGTAGCGTGGCCTGTAGCAGATGAATAATGGGGCGCTTCTGAAAATTTGGTTTGGACTTGTTGCATTTCTGACTCAATTCTATTTTGGTTCCTGTGGTTGAGGCACAAGACATGCGGTACCTCCCTTTCCCACTGCTTTCCAGAAGACCAGCTACCAGAAAGAGAAATGCGTGTCTGCTTGGTGCTTTCTGAGGATGAAAGTCCATATGCTGCAATAAATCTGACGCTGGAAAGCTGACAAAACTACAGCAGTGGAGAGAAGTTAGTTAATGTTAAACTACTAGGCAATGGCGGTTGTTGTCCTTGCTTAAACGTACATGCTGGTCTAGTAAATTCCCTGCTTTGGGTTTAGTTAACTCAGGTATTTTAGTAGCTCTCAAAGACAAAGAACCTGTTTGGTTTAATTAGTTTATTTTGCTAGTTTATCAGGTTACAGTGTTTCAGGATTTTCACGTGCGCAGTGTTGGTTATACCAGAGTTCCGCCCAGCCCTGTCTGCTGCTGGAGCCGGTGCCAGGACATAAAACTGAGAAACATAGCAATATTTCTTCAGAATACCTAACTGCCCTGAAACTGCACCCTGGGAACTTCCTCAGCAGTCACTATGTACTTAGCAATTCTTAGTGAGTTTGTTTTCCAGGAACTTTTCTAACCCCTTTTGAACCTTTTCAAACTGTAGGAACTTCAATCTCATGTGGGAAGTAGTTCCACAGTGTTGCTGAAGAGCCTCCTCCTTTTGCATGGTTCGAACCTGTCTGTGCTAGTTGCACTAGTTTCCTACAACATATCTCCTGAGTAGAAATACTCAAAGCTCATAATTTGTCAAGGTGAATTTAGAATTTTTTTCCCTATGTGCCCCAGTTCTTTGCGTTTATCTACATGTGCCATTTTGTTCACCAGTAACTAAGACGTTCTTCAGAACTGATGCTAGTTTGCTATGTTATGTCCTATCATCTGCAGACTTTGCCATCTTATTAAATTAACTTCATGGTTTTGAATGTGTTGAAAACCAACAGAGAACAGTTGTTGACAAGTGACCGCTTCATCCTCTGCGTCATTCCCATCTTTCAAGCAATCTGTGCCTGGCCTTTCTGAAGCACTGAATGTCTGCCTGGTTTCAGAAGCAGGTGACCTTGTTAGAGCCTTTTGGAAGCCCAGATAGGTTCTATCTACCAGGTATCCATTACACAAATGTTTATTATTCCTTTAAGGAGCTTCAGAAAACCTGCTTGACCTTTCCTCTGCGTATCCAGGTACTTTAGATATCAGGACACTTGTAAAAATGGGTTCTTCAGAAGAGTAGGACCTTTGGTAAATGCCACATGTTCATTTTATGTGATGATTCCTGAATGTATGAAATTGTATTTTTTTTCCCCTTTAAAGAGTAGTCAGAGTTTAATTGGATACCTGCTTCTGTAAATACAGCACTTGCCAGTACAACCTCTCATGTGATGTCAACTGTCACATCTTAATGAAAAAGCCTCTGATGAGATTTGAAGTGGGGAACTACTGACCTAGGTAAAATGACTCAGGACATTTTATTTTTTTATTTGCAGATGAGACATAGCCTTCAGATTGGAAAGTTTAGGCAATTGCTACGCAGAGACGAAATATCTAATCTATGGTGTGACTAAATGCATTCCTGACAGGAGTACGAATTACTAATGATGTGGTTAGTCTTCCCTGTCAGTAGATTCCCTCAGTAGATTGTCTTGGAGGAGACTTGATGAAATCATTCTGATCAGCTTGCTGCATTAGCTATCATCTTTTCTGATTTAATATATTGTTTTTCTGATTCTCTTTTGTTATTGCAACTCTGAAAGCCATATTGTAGACTGACATGAAGAGATTTTAACTGTTCAGTGTTAGCTATTAACCATTGTTGCTTTCAGCGTATCTACCTGATGGGTTGAGCACAGGTCTGAATTTGGCAATGAACATTTGAAAGTGTTGAGCTATTTAAGGCCAAAAAAACTCAAAAGAATTGAACGTGGTGAGTTAAATTAACATTTCCCTGCCAGGCAATAAGATGAAGTGTTTGTCCAAAAATGTTACGTTACATATGGTCGGACATTTGCATGTATCTTTCCAGTAGCCTTGGTCCGTGGAACAATTCTGATACTCTCGAAACAGGCTACTGCATAATAACTAAGCAGCACATAGTGTCAGTGTGAATGATTAGAAGCAGACGATAGCAAACTGTGACCGGGTTAGTGTAGTGCTTTGTTTTATGTCTCTCGAATTCATTCCCTGGTACCTTTGTCGAGACATGTATCAGGAAAGATAAGGGGAGTCTTAATGTGTCCATCTCAGAGATGCCTGAGGAACAACAGAGAGCAAATTGTTTGATGATACTACTTGGCACTTAAGGTCCTCTCCTGAAGCTGCTCAGGGACTACAGTTTCTTAGAGCAGCTTTTTCCTAAGAAAAGGATCCAGATGTTCAAGCAAGTTTAATGTGTACTCACAGTTTTGAGAAAGGGCGTAGAAAATTAAGGAAGAAAAACTGATTCTGGAACTTTCAAGATTAGGCAGAATCAGGGAAATGTACTCTGCCTTTTCCAGTTCTCTTAGGTTATCTATGACCGTACGCTGTTTTTCAACAGGACTCCTGCCTCATCCTGTACCAAGAATGGACGTGTCCAAGTAATGCATCAGACAGTGAAGGAAAGAGAGTCTGCAGGGATCCAGACTGTTGGTGAAATGAAAGATTGTGTATGGAGGATGTCAAGGGAGAGTGAGATGTGAGGGCAAGGAGTCCGTCTTCATTCCAAGGCACCAGTCAACAGCCTGTCCTGGGTGACACGCTCACGTCAGAAATTTCATAACCAAGAGATTATTAGTTTGGTTTAACTTCAGGTGACTGGACCTTGGTTTAGTCTGCGTTTGTTACCGCTGTTTCCATGTAGAGTCAGTGGAAAAGAGTTGGCCTGTCCAGAGTTTGACACGTCTGTTCTACCCCTAATGGTTGTTCTGTGGTTAGACAAATAGCCACTAAACAAATGCATACTGACAGTGCGTACTTTGTTGATTGTAGGGATACTGGACGACTAGGTCTGAATTAGAGATCTAAAAGTAACAAGATTAAGATTGTGGCCCCTAAGTATGTGCTCTTCTTTTTCTGGCTATCTAAATTGAGGCTTGGAGTCTGATCTGCAGAGCTGGGGAGTAAGCACAAAAAGGCACGGGGGTTGTAATGGTGCATTGACTTTATTCCTTTGCCTCAGTGCCTCTTCTGAAATGGAAATACCAGTTCCCCCTTCGGGTTTTTTTGTCTGTACGGTACATAATTAATAATACTCTGGGACATGTATTGCAGTTTTGGTGACCTTTCCTCCTCTTACCGAAAGCACGGGTGTCGTTCGGAGTTTGATCCAGTAAGGTTTTACCTGCCTGAATTTAGAGTGGCTGCATTACTTGTGACTGATCAGGTCAGCCTCAAGACTTGAATATCATATGCAGGGGCTGTGTCCACATGACTGGATAGAAAACAAGTAGGAAATCGCTTTTATCACTTTTTTGGTTGCCCAGAGCTCATATTAAGGGCTAGAGAGTTGCAAGATACTGGATCTGAAACTAATTGCTGCTCTGGGACTGAACGTTACTTGTCCTGGGCATCGAGCCAGTGTAATTTTGGGAATAAGTCCATCTTTGGGATGAGAACAAAATATTTATGATATATATGATTTTTATTTGAAAGTAAATTTAAGACTTTTCTGTGGCTGTTTAGAGCTATTCCCAGATTTGTATTAATACGGTAAATCACAGTGAAGATGGATGGCAGCGTTTTAGTTCATTATAAATTCACAGCAAATAACAAGATATCAATATACTGCTTTTCATCGCTCTAGAAATGGTACCTGCTATAGTGACAATTTTGCAGCATATTCAATTGTTATAAGGTGCTTCTCAAAGATGAGCACTTAATGAGCCTGAGCTCACTCCCTCATTGATGGACTACCTGTTAGCTGTTTGATGAATGCTTTGTAACGTTAGGTCACACAGCTCGATAGGGAAGCAAACAGAAAAAGGAGACCCTGGAAAGATGCTGTTTTCACTGGCCTTTATTAAAATAGTTCCTGTAAGGGAATGAGGAAGGGTAAGCTCATTCTGCTCTGCTGGGCTGGTGTGAGGGCTCTTCAGAACTGGAATCACTATTATGATGGGTTTTTTTCCAGATGAAGAGTTGAGCTACAGCTCAAGCTCCTGTGCCCTGATTTGCAGAGCGTAGCACATCCTTAAGGGCAATCCATTTCTTACCAGTTTGTGTGGCAGTAACGTGTTTCGAGGAACAGTGAAACGCAAACACCTTGGTGCAAAGCTGGAGATAATGCTTCAGTCTAAGATTCAGGTTTATAGCATCAGCTCAGCTGTGAAATGGTGATGATTATACTGCTGACTTTGTATTGATCTGCGTCTTCGAGTAAAACTGGTTCACTTGGCTGTAGGTTAACCCAACACTTCTGCTGACTGGTTTTGTGTGTTTGACTCACTGGCAAATAATTCCCTGCCAGCTGCTAACCTCTGGCTTCAATTTGTGGCAAGGGTGGCTGGGATCACAGCCAGACTCGCTTGGGGCATTTGACGGCTTGATGCCTCTTTTGGTGGAGAGCGTGGTAGTACGGTTTTGAAATCACAAGTAAAATAATTTGATATGGGAACAGCTGGTATCATTTGTTCAGGTCTGTAATGATACTGTACTTGTATCTGTAAAAGATTTTTCCTGTATTGTGTTAAACGATCATCAAAATGAGTGGTTTTATGGGAAGAAAAATGATTTTTAAAATTCTTAATAATTTAAAATCTTTCACAACTGTTTATATTCTGTGCTGCCTACCTGTCTAGCAGGATCTAGTAGGGCAGAGTAAATTCATTTTGAAGTGGCATATATTATAAGTAAAAACGTGTTGGGGAAAAAATATATGGGGTGTTCGCTGTCACTGGGGCATTAGAGAAATGCATAAATTTCAGTTTGAGGTTAACAGGACAGCAGCTTTGTTCCTTTTGTTGCCACACGAGCCTTCAGCGGGGCACGAGTGACATTGACGAAAGCAGGGAGTAGTTCGGGTGTTAACAAAACCCACTGGAAGCAGGTGACGAAGCAGTCCAGGTGGAGACGTTCTGCTGCCTTACGTAGAAATGCACGTGGAATGGTGAGAAGGCAGCCTGTGTTTCTGAAGGGATGCACGCCGATACGATCGCAACTCACGTGCGTTAGCGGTTCTGCGTCACTTGATGGAGGAAGGTTATCAAGGGAGAATGTTATCAACAGGGAAACTTGACTGCCGTGTTTTCAAGTGCCAAAGTCGTGTTTAGTAACAGAATGGAAAGGTCGGCAGTTAGGAAATGACCAGTGATGGGAGATGAACAGCAAAGTGCCGAAGTACAAAGCAAGATACTGATTTTTTTAAAGTGTGCACTGTGGTTCCTATCTCCTCCTTGAGTTACTTGAGGGCAACCATATCACACATGATTATTGAAAAAAAAAAAAAGGTTTTGTGGGAATAATGTCCTCATATTATTGTTGATATTACTTACAATATTCAGAGCAGATCCATGCTTCTGAAAAAATTTAACAAGCCTTGCTCCATCTTTGTATTCCGGCAGCAGAACTGAGATGTCACCTGCGTTTCCTTGCCTTTTGGTGAGAAGCATTAGACCAGCTTTGCTTGGCTTCAGCTTTGTTTCCCTGACAGTGTGTTCATCCAGGTGAGCTGAGCCAGATGGTCGTTTGCAGACCTGAGACCTCTGAGGGAGGCTGCTGTGTCTGCCGCGTCTTCCTCTGGCCACCTGAATCTGCTGGCCTGAAACCAGCTTCTTTCTCAGTGCTGAGGAGTCAGAAGCAATGTGAGCTTTTATGTGTGTTGGACTTGCTTGCTGTTCCAGTGTAATTTTTTCATTCTAAAAGTCTGGTTGAACTCTCGGTATGGTGTTTTAGAATGATTTTCTTGGTTTTTTTTCCTCCATGAAAACCAGTAATGTCATAGGGAATGCTGTCCCTCATCTCTAGAGGCAGTTTGTCAGTATTCTGGCACATACCTACCTGCTACTGCTGGATATCCTGCGTATGAACAAGTTCTGGGTCCCTTTGTGATTCTTGGGCTAGATTGTGTTGAACGCTTCATAAAATAAGAATTTAGTTCTCTTTAAAACATTGGTGGGGGACTTTCTGGGAGGACGGTTTTCAAATGAATATTTATCAGTGTCTCTTCTGCTGTAGCGTATCTTGAGCATGCTGGCAGGAAGGAAGGGAGGCATGCTCACACATTGTGCTTGTCATTACTCTTGCTGATTTTAAGAGGAAACTGGAAAGTCTTAAATGTACCATACTTGAGAAATTTTTCCTCTTTGCTGGCCTTAGATTTCCATTCGGATAAGTGACACTCTTTAAGTGTAGACACTTTGACATAAAGAACGTGAGTAGACCATGTTCTGCATTTCATTATTGTATTTTATTTTATTTACAATTCAGGTGTTTTAGGGTACTGTAATGAAGAATCATGCTTTATGTTATACTCAAAAGCCAGGGAAGCAGTATTTGAGTATGATGTTACTATATATATGCAGACGTATATTTTGTGTTAGGCACTTTTTACAGTGGATAATTCTGTTTAAAGGTGGGGATGCTCCTGAATTTATAAAAGCACTGAAATGTTGCTTTCTAAGTCCATGCTGAATTTGTCATGTGATGTGGAGAAATTGTCTTTTCCTCTCTCTTTTCCACAGGCGAGGGGAGAAATAGTTATTTTTACCCTTAACTTCTGCTATCTTATATATCAATAAAAATTTTAAACTTAATTTTGGCTACAGTTAAAGCAAAAACTAATGCAGTACTGAAATAGCTGAAAGACATTCATGAGATGAACTTGAGAGGGAAAAGATTTATTAATTGTATCTTTTCTGTTCTAAATATACGGAGATGTTAAAGAGACTTTACATATCATGTAATATAAGATGATTTAATTAGCTCTTGAGATGTGTCTAGTTAGCTGGGAGAGACTGCTGTAAATGAGAACGCACATCCTGAAAAATGATATAAAACTAACAATCCTGAATACAAACCTTGTTCTGGGAAAAGTTATGTATGTGAGTTTCCTTCTAGAAGAGAAAATAGATACAGCTGTGCCTGTGAGAACTGCTCTGTTCTGTAACTCGGCTGTCTGGTCGGGAGTAACTACAGAAACGAGCGTTATTTGCCACAGAGGGCTCCTTTTATTGATGAACTATCTCTGTGTCTCCCTCGAAGACCCAAGATCAGAGCAGAGCCTGGAACAGTTACTGTGTAATTGGAGCTTGCTGAGAAATGTCGTGCCTGTTGTTTGCTGGCAATGGTACGCAGAGAATACCGTAGCTCCAGGGTAGCAAAGATCACATCCAAGTTTTTCCATCGACCTAGCCAAACCTTAAGGAGTTTACCCCTCCAGCCAACGGCCTCTTGAAAGCCTTCCAATTTCCAACTTCTTCCCCCGGTTCCCCACCCCACAAACCCCGTTTGGTTCACACCCCGCCCCACATCCCCCCATTTCCCCCACCTTTCATAATTACTGTTAAACTGTCCTAGAACATCACCGTTAACATTCGTTCCTCCAGGAATACTGCAGGCAGTAGCACAGCCTGTGGGTTAGTTGCTGCTTTCACTAGACTTGAAGTATTATAAAAAGGTACAGATAGATCTTGTGGTCTGATACTGATAAACCTTGATGCTGTGATTGTGTGATGTTTAAGTGGCGTGAGCTGAAACTTCTAGTAGTGGATCTCACATCTTGGAGGCTTTAAAAAAAAAAAGCAGATGCAGTTATTGTTATTACGCGGTGAAATCAGCCCCTATGCGATTCAGTCTTATTTTGGCTTGAAAACTATGAGAACTTCTGAACAGAAGCATCCCGGTGCTTTATTTATTTATTCAGTGCAGTGAATTGGGAAGCTTGGCACATCCTGAGTTTGAGAGACATTAATGTACAGAAGTCTCAAATGGAAACTTTAGTACTAGGTTTAGTCTTAAGATTTTCGAATGGAAGATCGTATTGTGGCTCCTTTGCATAAATTATGGTGATTTAAAATAAAGTCTAAGAAAATGGATAGTAATGGTGAGAGATTACTTTCTTCAGTCTTGTTTCTTTGCTCTTTTTGTTTGTTTGTTTTTTGCTTCATTTGACTGGAGACAGATGAGGGAGATCCTCTTAGCTGAGGTATCTGTTTAACTCTTACCAACTCCTGAAGGAGTTATAATAGCATAATAATGTTTAAGGAAACATTTTCTTTACTGTACATTTAAATGGCTAATTGCTGTTAATAGAGGGGAGCAGCCCACCAGAGTCAAAGAGAAGCAGAAAGACATAAGGTGTAATCAGACTTCTGAATTTTGTTTTAGAAATTTTGTCTCGGTTCATTGTTGGGGGAATTTATCTCACAGTCTGTGCCTGGAGAATCCTGTTTCTGTTTCTCTCCCCACAGATGACATCAGCTTATTTGTGCGGGCTGGTACACTGAAAGCTGGAGCAACAGCTTCACTCTTTCTGCCAGCCAGAGAAATACTTCTCGGGTCCTGCTGGTACCACGGAGGTGGTGTGGGCAAGAAAAGCAGAGCCGTGCTGTTCCCCACCTCCTCAGGGCACACTGCAAGCCCTGCTCTTGACGTGTCAGTGAAAGCCTTTCCCTTCCCTCCGGTCACCTGTGCTTCCCTTTCCCTCTGCTCCAGTGGCGATTGTTTTCTCTTCCTTTTTGACATGCTTCCTGGAAACATGTAGAGCTTTAACATTGCTCATTGCTTGCATTCTTCTAATTTCTTGATAAGCACCTTTGTGGTGGTGGTCTTGTTTTCCACCCGTGCAGGCAGTTGCTCTGCAGTGTCAGGTTGTGGGTGGAGAAGAAATGGTAAAGAAGTTAAGGATTCTGTGTAGTGCCTGGTCAGCTGCAGTTTTCTCTGTGGCATGCTCTGGATGTGTCTGATTTTTTCTTACCTGAAGTCCCTTTAAATAACAAAAAAACCCCAAACAACAACAACAACAAAAATCTGGTACAAAGAAACATGGATTGATTTCATTTTTAAGCTTGTGAAGTGACACTGTCTCGTCCGTTCATGTTAGTGGTGGTTGTGCAGTGGCAGTGATAGCATGTAGTCCCAGGGGTGAAGAGAAGGAGGAAAAATAATTTCACTAGATTATTTCAGAACTGTTTAGGTCTGAAACAAATGTTTTACTCAGTTGAGACTTCAGTCCGTTATTGAACGAGCATCAGAGCTTTGGCAATGCAAACTTACCCGACTTCCATTGTTCAAAAGGAAGGAAATAACATCTTGTTTTTCTGATAGAATAAACACATTTTCAGACCTGCTCCCTGTGCTGCAGCCCACGTGCACTGTTACAAAAGCAATGACTGTGTGGTTTTTCCTGTTTTGTCACGGCAGAAGCTTTGGTGCATGTTGCTCAGAAGTTAGTTGCTACAGCACCCGTCCTTCATCCTCTTGTGCTGCCTCTATCTACCTCAATAGACTCATGAGTTGAAGAAATGGTTGTTTTTTTTTGTTAAAATTTTGCCATGAAAGATTTGGTCTCATCCTTTTGTGTTTTTACCTTGCATTCTGACCACAAGCCTGAAGACATAGCTCTCTCTGAAGAACTGTGGCAGACTTTGGTGCAGTTTTAGAAAGTTTACAGATACTCCACTGGGATTTGCTGAGGTTTTGTGCTTAATAATTTAAATATTTCTATTTCTGATGTGTTTATAGAACTTAGGCTAGAGGCCCCTGGGATCATCGGATCTGACCTGCATATGAATCATAAGCCAGTAACTTGCACATTGTTGTTCTTAAATTGAGCCTAAATACTCATGCTGAACTAAAGCGTAAAGATGTTTTGCTGAAGCAATCTTCTAGAAAGGGAAAACATCAAAATAAGTTGAGTGCACATTCCTTGGGTGTGGAGCTTCAGTGCATAATTATCCTCCCTTTTTTTCATCCAAGTTCATAATTATTATCTTTCATTTTCCACTGTTTATGTTGTGCGCTTGATTAGGGAGCTTTTAGTACTTGTTCTTCTCCCCCTGAGAAGGTAGATGTGAACTACAGACACTGCCTAGTTTTCCTTTTTCATCAACTCAATGGTTTGAACTCAGACTCTCGTTGGAAGGCATTTTCTGCAATCCTTCAGTCATTCTTGCAGCTCTCTTCTACGCTCACAGAATCACAGACTGGTAGGGGTTGGAAGGCTCCTCTGGGGATTATCTAGTTCAACCCCCCTGCTAAAGCAGGTTCACCTAGACCGGGTAAGACAAGATCATGTCCAGGCAGGTATTGAATATTTCCAGAGAAGGTGATTCTACAACCTCTTTGGGCAGCCTATTCCAGTGCTCCATCATCTTCACAGTACAGATTTTCCTCATGTTCAGGTGGAACTTCGTGTGTTCCAGTTTGTGCCCGTTGCCCCTTGTCCTGTCGCTGAGCACTACTGAAAAGAGACTGGCCCCATCCTCCTGACACTCACCCTTTAGGTATTGATAAGCAGAACTCATCTGAACATTTTTCTCATCCTTTTGAAAACTGCAGACTGAGGCTGTATTCAGTATTTTTGGTTTCAGTAATGCTTTTTAAGATCTTGTTTTGAGATTTAAAGTCTTGTCTGGGCTTTAGCCCAAGTCTGAAACTGAACTATTTTACAGTTTGCTTCTTTTTATGGCCATAGATGAATGCAGCTACTGTGGCTTTAGGAACTAAGTTTCTCAGTGTACGAGGTGAATCTCATTGTGGTCCTCTGTTGGTTGTCTTAAACTTCAGCACAGTTATGTACTGAATTAAGTTCTATGCAAAATCTACTTTTTTTTCCTTGGAGAGAGTGAATGTATTTCAACATGATAAATCAGAATGCCCACTATAATAACTGTTATTTTGACATGCTACATAGTCTGTTAGCTGACATGTACCTGAGGCTGACTTTGCTTTGGCTAACCAAATTTCTCTATATATAGATAGATACATGTGTGCACATGTATTTGTAGACACACACCTTTGGATCCTAATCCTGAAAAGTCAAAACCTCCTTTTCATGGAGCATCGCACTGTTCAGGAGTTTACAGGATGAGAGTTAAGATTTTGCATAACTTAACACTTCTTTAGTACTGAGAAAAAGCAAATGTGAGCTTTGAACTATGAGAAGATGTAGGAAAATATTCCACATCTGTTTAACTGGAAAGAACATCTACAATGAAAGATTTTTGATTTGTACTGCCTACGAGACAGTGATTTTTTTTTTTTTTTTTTTTTTTCTGAAAAGCTGGTTTTGGAGTGCAGAGTAACTGCTGGAAGAAGTACCCACTTTAAATCTGTCCTTTGTAAGGCTGTGATGAGTCACGGAGCAGACTGCTAGCAGTGGAGGAAATTTTTGTGCAGATTTCAATAATTGAAATTCTGTCTCTCATTTTCCACTTTCGAATAGTAGAGTAATTGCTTGCGTGAGTTTAAATCTTATCTTTTATCTTTGACTATTCCGTTACAAAATGGGCAAACCTTTCGTATTATGGCTGGTTTTCATGTTGCTTTCCAGATACTAGAAAGAACTACTGGTAACACTAGAGCAGCGTGAATATATTGTTTTCTTTTGGATGGAGGTAACCTTTTGATGGATAGTGCCTTTTGGTAATGAGTTACTGGCTTCAGATATGTGTCTATCACTTGATCTTTCTTCTATAACACAGTTTCTAGTAACAGATTTGTAAGAATTTGTTGCCGTATTCAAAAAGGCATTTGTTTTCAAGTTGTCCAGTAAATCTAGACATCTAAGATCAAACAGAGACTGAAATCTTACTTGTGTTTTGAAACTTCATCTAATGCCCCTGTATGCTGGCAGAGGTGGCCTGGAGTGATGCGATCCCACAGGTGGTCTGTGGGATGCTCCAGTTTGCCCAGTACTTTTTCCTGGAGGAGCTGGGAGTGATCGAGTTGCAGGTACACACCAAAGAGTTAGCACTTTCTTCTGCCTTCAAGCTCATGAGACCTGTGCTGTTCTTCAGAGGGAGGTGGGGAACCAGCCTCTCTCAGCAGCACTTGGATTTTTCTGGCCACCTTCTGCAGGGTAGCCTGCCCTGGCAGGCTTTCCTGCTCTCCATACCTGCTCTCCTCTGGTTTTTGTGCAGGCAGTTTGAGAAGGACTAATGAATGTGTTTGATGTCTGCTGTTGCTGGGGAATGTATGAGAGAACGGAAGTGGAAAGAAGAGGATGTGTGGTGCTTTGTGGGGTTCAGCGGTGGGAAGGAGCCACGGCCACTACCTGGCGGTGGGTAGGTGCCTCTCCTGCAATGGTTCGAAATTCCTGGTCTGGCTTCTGCAGCTGCTGACATTGGATTTTGCTGGCCTTCTTTCAGCTCCCGTCAGAAGAATAACAGTTCATTCCAGAGCCAGTGCTTTTTGGTAGTTCCTGTGTTTTTTCAGAAAGATTTTAAGTCCTCTGATGGTTTACTGCTTCTGCGTAATAACCTTTTGTAACACACGAATCTTTGATAGTTGCGGCTTGACTGCAAGATGTGGCAATTGGTTTTCCTTCCTTTTCAGCCCTGCAAGCAGACTGTAAGCCTGTACCACGGTGTTATTACTCCCCGAGCAGATCATTTTCTAGGCCTGAAGGAGAGGAATGCTTTTCTGCTCAGGGGCTGTGGTTTGTAAGTTGAGTTCAGTTTCACCTTGCTGGTCCTGTGTTGCTGACTGAATTTGCATTGCTGAGAAGATTTGTGGAAAAATTATCCGTAGTGGTTTAAAACAAAAAGAGGCAATTTCTGTTTATGGTGATGTATTGTGCTGTTTGATAAAAGACGAGGAGCATGATAAAAGACAATGTGTTTTGGCATTTTAAAATGCTCATTACTCTTTACTTAATGAATTGCATCTTGAATTCAGCTTAATGAAAAAACTATCCTGAAATGGAAAACAATCTTGACCCGCGCTATCTATCTCAATGGATGATTTTTTTTTCTTGTTCTCTATTTCACATTCTTTCTAATTCACTGTACTTTGAAGTCGGAACTCCTAGTAGTAAGATGACATTCATACAATCTTCTTTGAACTTGGATGCAAACCATGATTTCTGTGAGACTCAGAATGACTTTCCCATTAAATTCCTGGATTTCTTTTCCTTGGTGTCTTTGATAAGAAGTCCCCTTTCCAAGGGAGGGATTGCTCTTCTGTGTTTCTTGGTTCTTCCTTGTAAGAAAGAAGATTGTGTTTATTCCAGAAGTTATGTCCAGGTGGCAGCAGCATGTCAGGCTGCTCATCTCATGGGTTGCAGAAAGCAGGGAGGTGAAATGGAAACCATGAGAGCATAGAGGGGAAAAATACTAATAGAAAGTATAGTTGTAGAGAGGTCTGTGGTCAGGAGAAATAAGCAGGGAAGAGGAAGACCTAGTAAATTGGTAAATAAAAGGGAAAGGGAGAAGAGAGTATGGTGATGGATGGTGAAGGAGCAGAGAAAGCTGTAGACAGGGGAGCTTGACTCCTGGGCAAAAAGACTTTGTTTTGATTTTCTAAGACATGGGGCTTAATTTCCAGTTTTGTTGAGCTTTCACAGAGTTATGAAAGGGGAGTGAGAGAAGTACGGAAAGCCTGGGATAATCACAGATGATAAACATATCAGTGCTCGTATGCAGTCTCGCATAAACACCTGCATCAAGAGAACGTTTATCTAGAGATCAAGAGAACGTAAGAGAACTAAGGTTGAGGTAGCCACGCTGGGAGAGCAAGAAAATAATAAAAAAGTATGTGCTATTATTAGTAGCATGCTTTCAGGTGGATGCAGGCATGTAAGAGTTTTGGCACATTGGTAATGGAGTGGAATTTGGGAACAAGGAAATTCAATGGATTATAACTTTGATAGGGATAATAATATGTATAGAAGTTTGTGTAAACTGTGATATGTTCAAATCTTTAACCTGGAAAATGGTTTTTTCAGACTGGTGTGATTCTGGGGTGTTGTTTGTTTGTTTGTTTGTTTGTTTTTAGAAGTAGTCACAGGAAGGAATATGTCCATCTGTGAACTATCAGGAGAGTTCCATGTTTTCTTTTGTCTTGAACATTTAAAACACTGACCTAGACTTGACTTGTTTACATTCAGCTGCAATAACTACTTATTTTAATCACATCTAATCCTGGAAACCTGTCTGTCTAGAGAGGGTTGAGTATTTGGTTTATAATACTTAATTTTTCTGTGATTACGTATAAAAAGCTGTGTTCCTGTGCCTAGCAATGGCTTTGGGGCACAGTGGGTAAATGGATAATTCCTGACTTCTTGTGTACAAACTTCTGAAGCCACTTTATCTGTTTTAATCCAAAAGCAGCCCTTAGAACCAAAGTCTAATCCCAAAGCTGTGTTGATGCAAATGATTTGCATGCCGTAAAGAACCACTTGTGTGAAGAAGTGTAAAAAAGTGGGCCTCAAGATGGATTTTGTTTTACAGTAGCTGCTTAAGTATGTAAACTTGGTCTCGTTATAAAGAATGAGAAACTCTGTGAGTACTGCTGGATAATCATAAACATTTTTGTGCTATTCTTTCTTTCTTTATTTCCAGATTTGAACATGGAATTCAACCCATCAGATCATCCACGAGCCAGTACGATATTTCTCAGTAAATCGCAAACAGATGGTAGGTTACTGAATTTATTACAGTATTTGCTGTCGCAGTTATCTCTGAACCCTTCGTTAGAATGCATGTGATAGTCTTTTAACAGACAGTTCCCCTCCCCGCAAAAGAGGCTTTTATAGGCATCATGTTAGGGTTGAAAGAAGTCACACCTTTATTTAATACAATTATATTTCAAATATATTTTCCCTAAATCCAAAATTTCCGGTGTTGTTTTGTTTTTTAGACCATGAACATGAGGCCCAGCTTGTGGGGAATATTTTCTTGAGAAAATGACAGTTTACACGAGTCAAGAAGGCAGTCTGGAGTTTCTTCAGATATAGCTGATACTGTAAATAAGCTCAGTGCTAGATTTTAATAACAAAACAACCGCACTCTACCCAAACATTCTCTCTTCTTCTGTCATTATGGATTTGATATATATTTGTCTGGAGTATGTTTTTTTTATTCATAGATCCCTCTGGATTTACATCTGTTAAGCAAGCCTCTCGATAGAGTTAGTAGAATAGAAGCCATTTATTCTGGCTCTGCCAGTCCCTGTTGGACACGTATGTAGAAGTAGATGAATAATCGATGCAAAACGATGCATTATTTTATACCAAGACTTTCAAAGCACTTTCTACATTGTAATTCGGACTGTTCAGGATGAATTCTTTGTCCTTCTTTGTGCTGCCTATAAATGCCATTTTTGTTTTACATAGCAAATTGCAGTGTCAAACACATCACTTAAAAATAATGGAGTTTTCACTTTCTGTATATTTTTTTTTTTGCTAATTTTTGAGCATGACTGCAACAAAGAGGATATATACATTTAGGCCCTAATTGAGGAGTTATGTGAGTACCTCTGTCGCCCTTCAGATTGCCCTTCTGAATAAAGCCCTGGTTCTGTCAATGCCCTATTATGCGGTTTTGGATGTGATTTTTCTATTCCAATCTGGTTTGATAGTCTGTAAAATGAATATGATAATATTTCCACAGTACAGTGTATTATGCAGGTTGATGTCTATTTTATAGTGTTTTGAGACTATGTAATCCCATATGGTTGCTACCTGTTTCTCGTTACAGCTTATTGAAGGAAAGGACCAAAAAAATCCCAAGTCCAACAACTAAAATTTTGACCAGACCCGATGATTATTCTTACTTGTAGTAATAGTGTTTAATTTATTGCATATGGAGTTAACTGTAAGCATTTTTCAGAACGACAGTTTACAGCCATGCTAGAGTTGGTTGATTAAACTTTTTTCTAGTTTAAGTAATATGAAGAACATATTTTTGAGAACAATGAATTCAGTGAAACAATATAGAAACATTATCAACGGGAGTGTAAGATCTGTTCAGCTATCCTCGATCACGGTGTGAAAAATCCAAAGGCTATTTTACTTGTACAAAAGCAAAAAGATTCTGCAAACATTTATCTCCTGATGTATTGCCATGAACCACCCCGTTCTGGTGGAACAGCTCACATGAGTAAACTTTTTGCTTGGCTGTCTTTGGGCCTGTAGTGGAACCAAGTCAGCTGCAGGAGTTATCACACTCTTCAAGGATGTTGCCTAACACCAAAATGCAATAAAATGTTTGTTAAGGGGAAAAATAGAAGGGGTTTTTAGGGTGTGTAGGCTTGTATTCTGATAGCCTGCTGTGGAGTCTAGGGGATCCCCAAGACTTCTTAAGACAATGTAGAAGGGGAGAGCTGAGCTGGCAGTGTTGAAAACACCTAACTTGGGCATGTAACTACATCTCTCCATTACTTGCATAGTTTTGGACTGGCAAACCCTCCTGTTGACTGTAAGTGAAAATATTTCTATTGTTAAGACCTGCAAACATTTAAAATATACATATTGGAGACTTGAGGGCCATCAGGACTCAAGGTTTCATCCAGGCTCTGGCTGTGAAATCTTGAGAGTACATCACATGTTTGTACAGTGGGAAATGGCCAAGTCCATCAATATGTGCTAAAGTCACTTGGCAGCATTACCTTCAGGCAGTTCCACGTTTGACTTTCTAGTAGCCCTGTTCTCTCGCAGCCTCTCTGGTAACCTTGTAGTACTGTCCTGGCATAGGAGCTATGCTTGAGCTGCTTATGAACAACATGTGAGTGGAAACCAGCAAGCTGACTAGCCCAAATGTGATGAGACGGGACATGGCATCTCTAGATATTACGTGGTCTGACTTTTCCAGTGTTCTGTGAAGCCTGGATGCCATGATAAGCATCTAAATCTGTCCTGTCCCTCTTAACTGAGAGCCTGAATACATCCTTAATTACGTGAGAGTTCAGTGAATCCACAGAAAAGTTGAAGACACAATAAATTTTCATTCAGTTCCTAACTAAATTACCTCTTCTCTTTGTGGGAATTGTCGAGATGCTGAATCTTACGTAAGTAATTCTACCCTGTTTAGGGACCTAGTGAAGAATATCACCTTCTACGTCTTTTACCTTCTATGAGTTCTCCCTTGTTTGCTGAGTTTACCCTGTAAGCAGGATGGTCTACCTGACTGAAAAGCCAGCACGATTTAGTGTGTGCTTGCGGTTAAGCCAGGGTTTCCGAATCTTAGCGCTCCGATAACGTAGCTTCCTTTCCTTATAATAGCAACACTTGCTACCTCAGGGTGCTGGTAATGGTCTCTCCTGTAAGTCGGTTCCAGCTGTCCACCTCTCCTAACTTACATTAGGCTTTACACGGTCAATGTACTGGCTAAAAATTGCAGTATCAGTGTCACAGTGAGCTTCAGAAAAAGAGGATTTTGGAAGTGTGTTTACATAGCGGATGGAGGTGACGTAAGCTGCACTTGCTCTATAGTGTTAATGAGGTCCAGTCTCCTGACTCAGATAAAACAAGAAGAAATTATTTACAAACTCTCCAAATGTGAGGTGTTTTTATTGATGTAGTCCTCGAGGATTTTTACTCCAGTCCTGATGTGGGTAGCATTAAGATAGTCAAATCAAATCGCACAAAGAAAGCTGCTATTACAGCTCAGTGAAACACAGATACATACATACATCTACACACACATGTACCTGACGTGTATGTGTGTGTGTATTTCCTCACTCCCTTTTATTCAGGATAATATATTTTCCTGCTGTTGTGAAATTTCAGCAATAAGTCGAAAGCGCCTACAGAAGTAGGAAGAGGTTATTGACCTTAAAATGAGGAAAGCTAAGACAATTTGTCAGCGTTTCAGTCTCCACTTGAAGATTTCCATTCCAACTTTCAAGTTTTAAAGTGTTAGAAAGAAAGCAGAAGCTTAATTTTTAAACTGACTCTAAATCTGTTCAGCTTCCTTTCATCAAAACCCCACGCTTGAAAGCCAAAAGCCTGGAGCTGCAGTTAGGAGTTTGTGTACAAGATGACGGTTAGTTATGACACTACAGTCTGGTCTGCTGAAGACCATCCTGTGCTGTGTGAACAGCAAAAAGCATCTTTAAACTGACTGAAGCCGGGTGATGGGATTACCTCTTCACAGTCATTTTAGCTCGGCAGAAAGGGCTTTTTGCCGTGCGCAGTAAGTGTCTTTCCCTTGTTTAACGGGAGGGTTGTGATGACAAAAGAGAGGGGTTGTGGCAAAATGGATTTCTGCTCTGCCCAGTTCCCCATCGACATCTGTTCTGCAAAGAGCTGGGCCTTACGCTGTGGCAGAGCGGGCCAGAAGCACAAAAGCACAGCTGCTCCCTTGTAGTCCCTCACCGGAGAATCCAGGCTAACGGAATGTCTGTTATATGGGGAAGACGGGGAAGGAGGCCAGCGTGGTGATCAGGAGGAACGTGCAGCACAAGCAGTGCTTGAGCAGGGAGAAGTGAGGGCTGTGTGTAAATACATTAATAAATTCTTCTGGAGATTGGAACTAGCAAATGGGAGTGAGCTGGGAGTGATAGTCTTGCTTTGGTAAAGAGATGATCGTACTTTCGTGGGGAATTGGATAATGGATACAAGGGAAAAACAGAAGAGAAAAACTAAGATGGGGGGAAAAGGTGAGGAAAGGGAGATTTGGAGTGTAGTACGTGCAGGTTTTCTTTATAGCCTTTTGTCCGTAAGAGCGTTGTATGCGGTGTATTTGTGATTAAAACACTGTTAAACGCTTAACTGTGTTCAAAAGTTCGCAGTTAATAGGTGTTAATTTTCAGTTACGTACTCTGTTAGGTTTACATGCAGCTTGTCAGAATTGTTTGCTGCCTGTACCTTGCAATAGGCAATACTAGACAAATAGTCTTGGCTAGGCTTAGTCCTATCTACCATTGTTTTCTTGTGTCCCTTTAGACTACTTATGTTGCTTGCTGGTGATAAATGTGTGGAACTGAAGTGTAGCACAGTGTTTTAGTAGGATTTTAAGCAGTTTAACTACTAGGCAACCAGTATTTTCTTGCTGTTCCTGTTTAATTCTGTTTCTTATACGATGTCCGTAATTATGGATCTGAGTATGTACTAAGTGACATCGCTAACATCTGTCATGTGTGATTCTCCTTTCTGCTCCCTGGGAGGAAAATTATGTAAGGATTTTTAAAAGTTTTTTCTTATTTTCTTTTCATTTTATGTCTGCATTAAACACAATTATTTCGCAGTATTCACACATACAGCCTTGCTTATGTGAGATTGCTTGCTTATAAAAAATCACAAATAATGGCTTCTCATCCAACAGGGAATGGACAGGCTATCCCACCATTATGAACACTCTTATTTTGCTAAGTGCAGTGGGTTGCACAGCTTTCAAATCATGGCGCACCAAAGTGCATTTAGTCACTTCCAGCATGAAACCATTATTATTTTAATCCTGCAGTTTGATTTATGTGTTAGTTGCCTCCCGACTTGTATCCTAAATGCTGTGGTATTTTCACGGGAACAGAGCTCCACAGGCTCTCTATGGGGTGAGTTAATTGGGAAAGTGCTTTAAAAAAATTAAATACAGTATATTTAATCAGCTGTAATAAGCATTTGCCTGATAATTAAAACTCTGTGCATCTATCTCCCTTGTTGCTGTTCACTTTCTGAATATTTTGGCTAATTGTGGCTTTGACTTGCAACCCTTGCTTGTGGTGACTGGCTCATACTCACCAAAGTAATGTATTTTCATGGTTACTTCTGACACGAGTCAGGCTTGCACCTGATCATTATAGAAGGCAGTGGTGTAACACATATGATTTCAAAGCTCCTCTATGGGAGTTAGTGCACAGTAAGCTATGAAGTGAATTCACTAACTCCGTGGAGTAGCTACTTAGGTGCTTTGATACCTGCAAGGTAGCGTAGGCCACTTTGCAGCAAGGTACCTTGCACAAAGGTACTGGTGGCTCAGGAGATCCCACACAGAGAACTGGTGAAGGATGGCTAATCCACTGCTAGCTTCAACTGTAGCTTACTGCATGCGGACCAGCGCCTGGTGAAGTACCCAAATGGATGAGAATGTTAATCCATTACCAAACTAGTGAACATAAATGCCTTTATGCATACAGATGTATGTTCCTTCTGTGTTTGATATATAAATATACTTGGTTAGTGCAAAAGCAATTATAATGTTGCACATAGATAGCCTCCTGTTCTTTTTATTAATAATGGTATATAAGAAGCTTAATCAGGAAAAATAGTCATGTAATATTTCTATCATATTTTGTGTTTTTGCAGTGAGAGAAAAACGCAAGAGTCTCTATATAAACCACGTAAGTGAAAATGCCTCGCTATGCAGCTTTCTCCTTGTTGTCTATATTATGCAGTAAATAAGAGTTATCACACATGATTTCCGTATTGGTGAGAGGATGCTGATGCTTCAAATGTCTGTTTTGCATCAGCATCCTGAAGTATAGGTCTTGGCTATTGAGTTAGTGGAATGTTCTGTTGGTTCGAAGACAGTATCATGCTCACAACCAGTGTACGTAGGTAACTGGTACCTGGGACAAAGAGCTGCACACATTCGTGTGGTTTTTAAAATCGTTACAAAAATCTCAAAACTTTAAATTACACTTGTATGCAAGTTTGCTTTGGCAGAGGGCTGCAGCATTTGATATTTACACAGAAGTTCTGAAGTGCCTGACCAGTGCTGATGCAATGTAAATGTGGATTGACATGTGTTACATGCTGAGTTTGAAGACAGGCTTTTGATATGCTTGTGTACCCTGGTCATTTTTTCAGTTCAATTCTTTCCTGGTTGAATCAAATTCTCAGTGAAGCTGAGAGCAAATCCCCTGTAGCCTGCTTTGGGTGCAAGACCAGGGTCTTTGCCCACTTAGTATTGTTTGTGCCACTGAAGCACCTGGTACCAATGAGGTTCCCAGTGTATTAAGCATTGTGCTGAAATATCTGGAGTTGCACCTCAGTAAAATTGAGGAGGAAGAGAACTGATTGTCTCCCAAGTGGTATTTGCCTTTAGTGTGAAATGGGGAGAAGTTCTCAAACTTTGCTCTATCTGGAAATAGAGGCCATCATTTCATAAATCATTTTAAAGCTCGTAGAGCAGCTGAAAGGAACAGATGTGGCTTATAGTCTCTGCATTCCTTTGTGCTGGGGAGAATGTTTGTGCAGCTCCAGGTACGCTGGATTGGGGCATGAATGCAGGTGGATTCAGTATGACTAAAATAGATCTTTTCCTAAAGGTGATTCCCTTCAGGGCATGCACCGCGGAAGGGCAGGGAGGCACGGAAGCAGGAATGAGAGCCGAGTGGGGTGACAAGGCACATCTGCTTCATGTGTTGGCAGAGCTGTTTTGTGCTGAGTGACTCTGAAGTTATTGCTTGGCTTCAAAAGCAAGCCGAGATTTCCATTTTCCCAGGAGCTGAGATTTTGAGAAGTCGTGAGGTACTGTGAGGCCTATGAAAGCCTCAACGCTGGCCCCACTAAGTTAGCGGGTATTCTTGGCGTTTCTGACTCGCTTCCCTTGTAAAACGCTTCCATTGTTCACGGTGCACGTGAGGGTGGTTTGCAGTGCAATCGAATTGTTAGAAAATTGCTTGTAAGGCTGATGCACTGGGTTCTGGTAAACGTACTGTGTGCTCGGTAACTTGCAGCGTGCCTTTTAGCCTCAGACCTGGAGGGATCAATGCAGAGTAATGAATCCCCTGCAAAGCAGGGGATTAACAGAGTTTCTGTGACGGTCCGCGTGCGTTACGGGTGAAATTCTCAGGTGTCCTGGATTGTTTAATGTCATGTAAAAGATGTGCCTTGCATTGGGCAGACTGCGAGTGGATTCCCCTGGCGAACTGAGCGAAGATGACTGTTATAAATGCTGCTGGAAGCACACTATTGTAAACCCTGGTATAAAATCGTTCTAGGCAATGCTGGACTTGTGGCAGAAACGGAAGGGTGATCATACCACTGAGGAGTTGTGGTGTTGGGAGCTTGATGTAGCAGCTTGTGCAGTTGGTACCCTAAGCACTATATCTCTTCCTAATTTCCTTTTTTTTCAAGTATCATTCAAAGCATTGGCTGTGGTTGCAGCAATCTAAACTTCCCTCAGCTTTCTCTCTGTGTCTCCTTACAAGGCAGTTAAGTTTTTAAGCCAATACTCGGAGGTAAGCTGTATTTTCACATGTGGCCTGTGATATTTAAGCTGTTCCTTTAGCACACCTTTAAGTATTCATTCATCACCTCCTGAATGTTCAGTCTGCCGAAGCGAACACACAAATTGGTGATCATTTTTGAAGTGGTTGCTGTGGCCTTTAACAGGCAACCGTGTTTTGGTTTGTAGGCTGCAGGGAACCATAGTAATTTTCTTAGACCACTTTGAAGAAATTTGAGGAAATAGTTAGATTTGACAATTGTACGTGACAAACGATAGGTAGTATTTACATGATAAGCAAATGTATGGTATACCCTGTTGGCTAATTAGTTCTTTTCCACCATTATACAGTGTGTGTGAAGTGCTTTTCTAACAGGAGCTATGGCTACTCATCTGTTTCCTTGCTGATGTGAAGTGCTGGTTCCCTACACCTCTGGAGGAAACAAGCCAGAGGACATACATTTTGGAGCATTGTTTTGTCTTTCTTTTGCAAGAACTCCTCACCATAATGCAGCATTATTTTTTGGTTTTTCAATAATGTCGGGTTTTTGTCTCTATGTCTTTTATACTTACTCTCCTTTTATGATAAATAACCAAGATAAGCAACAAAGTATTTTTGTCCTTTTGTGCAGTATCTTACTGGTTCTTTTGCAGGCAATGCTGAACATCTCTGAGGTGATCAGGGTGGCTGGCTAGCAAGGAAGTATCAAGAAAAGTTATGCATTTTGGTTTTTATCTGCTTGTCTAGTTCTGTTTAGTAACAGATGATAATAGTAGTCTATACAAATATAGTTTCAAAATGTAACCTATGAAAAAAAATTAATTCATATTGACTCTTCCTCATTTAAAAATGCATTCTCACTATGATCATGCTATTGTTCACTTTTGTTTGTAGAGTATTTTAATTGGCTGAATAGTTTCCTTTGATCCCTAAATACAAATAGTGGGTTCCTGCTTTGATTTACTGTGCTTTGTCGAGGGCTGACAGTTGCCGCGTGTCAGATTCACCTTGCCAGTAGGTGTGATGGAAGAAGCCAGCAGCTGTTCTTTTTTTGGGGTAGGTAAAGTAATGGGGAAGGGATTAAAGTGCTGGGTGACAGGGTGCTATCGATAAGCCATCATCTCTCAGCCTTCCCATAGAGCCCTGGGAGGCAGATGACAGGTTCAGGATGGTTCTGGAACCTTTGCATCCTTGTAGGAACTAGAAGTTACCTACCTACAGTGTACCTGGTGTGCTTGCTTTCTTCCAGTCTATTTTAATTTCCAAGCAGTTGCAGCAGACTCTACTTCCCTTTCCCGTTGAACTAGCAGTTGTTTTTTGTTATGGCTTTAATGCTACTTCAGTGTGCACTTGACTAAGCAGATAAAAAGAAAAGACAAGCTGCTGAGGAGGATAAAGATGCAGACTGAGATAGAGGTGTTTCCTTTTTCAGAGAGGAGAGATTGCATCAGCATCTCTGCCCGTACAAGAAGAGCAAACAGGAAGACATGTTTTATGTTTTCAGGGGGGTGGGTGGAGAAAGAGTGAATTTTTTTATTATTGTTTGCAGTAGCTAGTTCTTTGTAGTGGGTGATTATGGTTTTTTTGCAAGGGAAAGGAGCGGTGTGGGGGGGGTGGGGGGGGGAAGTTCTTCTTTCCATCAACTTTTTCTAGAATTTTTCTAGAAAATTTTCCCCTTCAGACAAGATGAAAGCGCTCAGTTTGCCAGTTGGCCACTTTCTTCTCTTCTTGACAAGATGTGCTCTTAAGTTGAATCTGTGTTTATGAGCAGTAATGTCCAGTAAAAACAAAGCATGTTTTTATCATATTGCAATATTTTTGAAGGAAGATGAAGGAAAGGAAAAGGGAGGGAAGATAAAGGGAAGTAATACTTCTTTTCCATAATGTTTTTTTATTCTGGAGACTCTTCATCAGCATTGTAGCAACAGCTTTCTTTCAGCATCGTCTTGCTTAGGGAGCGGGACGTGACTCCCACTGTCTGCTACCCAGTAACTGGATGTTCAAATCCCAGCAGACTAATACTGTTTTTACCATTCCAAGTAGAAAAACTAACATCTGTGTATAGACCAAAATTTTTCAGCATCCTGAGGAAAAGTTCCTGGGCATCATTCATGTGAGAACCCTGGGCTCTCGTAAGTGACCCTGCAGTGATTCACATCAGGGGAAGCTTCTTCCCAGCGGCAGCCCTGCTGATGGGGGTAGCAGTGAACGGAGGGATCCTTTGCTGTGCATGGTGTGGCACAAACAATTTCTGTGTGCCTTTTTGCATGCTTGAGATGATGTATGGTATTTGCTCCTGTGTAGCCCCCAAATTTTCACGTCAGATTGGATAAGGAGGCTGTTGTGCTTCCCTGTTGTAAAACCACTAGGCATGTGACTTTTAATCAAACACTTTCAGCTAGTGATTATGAGAGTCGATATGACACATACTGAAATGGGAACCTAGTCTGAAAAGTACTATAATCTGTGAAAAATGCAAAGCACAAATGGGAAATGTGAAATGCTGTTTTTAAGTGGACTGCCCGAGACTAGCTATTGTAAAGGTTTATAATTGCTGTCCAAATGCCTTAAGATATTTAATTAACATTCCTTATTCAAAGAGAAGAACAAGATAAACTGGAAGATAGATTAGAGGTTTCTTAGGTGCTCTTGAAGCTCTCCTACAGGTTGCTTAATGTGGACTTTGCCCCTCTCCTTTGCAAGATCATAAAAAACCAGGTCTAGAGCTGGCCTTTATAGGCCACCTGGCCCATCTAGCGGATTCCCTATAGTGATCCCATTCCTAACAGATGCTGTTTAAGATGCTTTTGCAGGCATCCAATAAGTTAGAATGAACAGGTGTTCTGTAACGGCTTACCTAAACTTACTGTTTAAAATGGTTTTTTTCTAGTATCTTTCAGCCCCTTGCTTCTTTTCCTGTCCTTTAGGGTGAAGAATTTTACCTCTCCTATCAGCCTCAAGTCAGTAAGTTATATGAAGTGACAATGAATGAGAGCACGCAGGACAGTTCTTTTTTTACACGATTGCTATACAATACTTGCTGTGCTAGGAACCTAGTGAAGTCCCTCTGGTCAAATTGCACAGTGCTAGCAATTATATGCTATGCAAATACAAGCCTTTGAGCTGCTTCTAGTGTTAAGAGAAATATTTAATCTTTCATGTTTGTAAAGCAAGGTGCTTTATCAGCGGTGAAGTAGGGCGTGTGTGCTGCAGAAGAGTTTACCAATGGTTGCTGAGCCCCTCCCCTCAAGAGCTCCGTGGTACACTGACATAGTTTTCTGTAGTTGGCATGAGTAAGGGCAAGCTTTGAGAGCAAAAATCTTGTAAGTGCGGATCTAGTAGTCTAAGGCATCAGTTTTGGATATTATCAAACACTGGTGAAACTAATGAACTGAGAACAAGATTGATTCATGTCATAGACTGAGTTGCAATGGGTATTACTTAAAAGTGTTTGGACTTGATCTCTTTTTTATTGTAGATATTGACAGAGAAAGGTAAACATACAATGGTGCAGTTTCCTATAGCTTTTGTTCAGGTCGGTATATCAATATGTAGACAGTTGTGCTATGGTATCAAATTATGCAAGATGAAAATACATGCAAGAGCCTTGCAGAGCTGTGCAGAGAATTGTATTGCATGGCTTGCTTGATTTTGGAAGCACTTTATTGACCTGTAAAATCATGTTTCTTCTGTGAAAAATGGTGTCAGAACTAAATCATGTCCTGAAGCAACAGAAGATCCCCAAGATAGGAACCTCCCTTTTCCATGTCAGAAGCAGTCCTGGTATTCTTGCTTGCTGTTGTAATTTGGCTTCATGTGTACTTATACATGCCAGTTTTGCCTAATAGCATTTTGGCCAGCCTGTAGTGGCTGAAAGCTAATGGACATGTCTCCACACATGGGTGCAAGCAGGCGTCAATTTTTCCATGGGAGGAAATACTATTTAATAGTACCTTTTAAAGTCATGCAATAACTTACACCTGGCTCGATGGAAGAAGAGACAATACTATCATTATTTAGGACAGAAGCTGCAAATTATCTTTTGATGGACAAATGCAAAAGAACATTGAAAATGCTGAAGCTCCTCTGCCAAACTGGAAGCTGACTGGCTAAAGCCCGACTCTGCTACAAAAGCTGTGTAGCTTCATTGGGGAAGTGTTGGGGCCAGATGAACAAATCCTGCTGAGCATCAGGGCAGAGGGCCATACTAGTGTTACTAAAGAGTGTGCAGAACAGAGCTGGCTGGTGCCCCTTCTCGTCAATTCGGAGCATGGGTTTTGGTCAGCATGCAGCCATCTGTTAGATGTTTCTACCCAAAACCACCTTGAAACTACTATTTTAACAAAAGAAATAGTAACACTTCCCCTTTCCCCACCAATACATGTTTAATTTGAGTGGTGCTAAAATGAAGGCTGAGAGAAAATCATCCTTTTGTGTATTCTCATTGTGAACTAGTTAGGAATTTGTTGTGATTCCTTTCATAGCAGGTATATAGGAGGAGTTACGCAGAGCTCGTATGATGTTGATGGCAAACTAAGCCATTCTATTTCTGATTTGTTTTATGAAAACTTCAGGTAAATCCTGTTGTTCGAACATCTTAAAACAAGCATGATTTGGAAAGTTGGAAAGCTTCAGGATGAAGCTGAGAGAAAAATAAAGCAGTGATATTCCCCTAGTATTAGCTGTACAAGAGGGAAAACCTGGTGTTTTCCCAGAGCTAGAACCAGCTAGAACCAGCTGACATTGATGTCTAGTGGCTGGCCCAGCCTTAACCCATGATAGAACTACATTGAATCTTGATCTTTTAGAGCTCTTTCTGTAACACATGTAAAAGTTTAGCAAGTTGTAAAGCAATATTTTCTGTTATGCATCTTTTCCTGTAAAGAGAAATTCCACAAAACAGCTGTTATGTATTCATTTGTAACTTACAACGTCAGCATTCCTTAATGAATGTCTTTGGCTGAAACAAGAAAAATAGCAACTGCTTCTGGATTAAAGAGCTACAAATCCTATACATCGAAAGAAATCTCGAAATGATAGATTTTTGTTCCAGAATTCGTCTCAAGAGGTTGTTCAGTCTCATTTCTTGTCTAAGAGCAGAATCCTGCGTCTAAGCTACTCGGGGCATATGTTTATTTTACTCGCAACTTTCAGTGATGGAGGTTTTATCACTGCTCATGTTACTCAAGCTATCCCTGCTATTAGAAAAAGGTAGTTCTTTGGGAGTTTTTTTGGCCATTTCCTCCTCTCACAATTTTATATCCAGTCTTAATTTTCCCCTGTTGAGCATAAACCTGCTCTTTCTTATCTCATCCACAATGGCCATGGATCTGCAATGTTTTCTTCTTCGGACCTCCCTTCAACATGGCTTAAGGCCATTACTGTTGCTTTGTTCCTGGAGAAAACCTCTCCAGTCTTTCAGTTTTTCCTTCTAAATCAGGTTTTTCAAACCTCTGATTAATCTTGCTGCTCTCTCCCCTTGACTCTCTGAAATCAGTTCATCTTTCTTGAAACACATTGGTCAAGACTGGATATAAAATTTCAACTGAGCAGAGCAGAAGGGTGCTCTACCCTGTTGTGTACACAGTAACTCTGTAAATCAAGGCTCCACGTGTGTCCTGTGCTCGCTGTCATGTTTGTGTATGATTTACAAAAGGAGCTCTACCGCTCCTCTCTTTCCCCATGTTAGCCTTAACGGTGGGACAGAACCTGAGAAGTATCCCATTAACGTTGGAGGGTTTGGCTAATTTCTTCAAAGGCTCTATATTCTTGCTGATTTTTCTTGCTTAGGGGCTCACTGACTTATCTTAATGGAAGACTTTTATGGTCAGCCGCGATGGATTTGAAATGTGAAGGCATTATGCTCCTGTACAGTTTCAGTTGTGGACTTAGCCCGTTGAAATGGACACGGAAGGGGTTTTCTCTATAGGGCAGTGCTGGATACTGCTCAGTAACCTCTTTCATCCTTTGCAAGGGTGGAGAAGGTTCCCATGCAGCATTTTATGAAGGTTCAGAAAAGCCTGTTTGGCTGAGCTGTAGGACTTCAGATGTCTTCCACCTTAGTCAAGCTAGAATGAAACTGCGGTGTTGTCCAATAATTGGGAAAAGGCAGAAAATCTGTTACCTGACATACCGTATGACTGCAGTTGGACAACAGAGTAGAAGTTGGGAATGTTGATCTACCAAGAGGTTAGTTATTCACATGGCACACATGGTGTATATAGCCAGGATAGTAGGTTTACACTTGGCACCATTCTTCAGGAGAGGTACCGCTTCCTGCCAAGTTGTTATGAACAGAAAGTGAGGCATGAGACACCACATATTTTTCTGAAATGTGAAAACTTCTGAGCCTAACGAAGTGTGATGTGGGCTGAAAACTGTGGAGAGTTGTGCGATGTGGTAGTTTCAGAAATAAGTTGCGTGGCTTTAATTATTGACATGTGTCAAATGCTAGAGAGCTGTTTACATGAGAAAATTTAAATCTGATAGTGGTGTTGCTACAGGGTTGTTTTGTTTTTTACTCATGCTTGCCTTGAATGAATCCACTTATCTTAAATTTTATCTAAACCTTTAAAACATGTTGAGGCTTAGAATATAGAATTAAAACTTTCTGTGTACATTTTTTTTAAAAAAATGATGCTGAAATGTCTGTACCTCTCCCTTTTTTTCAACCACTAAACAGTCTCATTTTCACTGCTTTTATCATGCCTGTGGAAGGTACTCAACAGACTGATCCAGAAATCTGAACTAGACTGTAAGCTGTACATCACCAGTCCCCTAGTAGTTCTCTCTGTATACATCAGTGCTAGGTAATACATTTTATGGCATTAATGCTTCCAGAGCTGCTCCGTTTTTGTGTTTGTTGCCTTGCTTAACATATAATAGCTTGGAAAGTAGGTGGGCTGTGACCTTCCAAAGTATTACAGAGCACCTTTCTGAACTCCTGGAGAATTTTTGAGAGGGGGTAATTTTCATTTTCTCAGTAAACTATTTCACTTCCAAGAAAAGCAGTTCAGTCTACGATTTCATTGGTCAAGTGAGGGACCTTGATAGAATTTGTTGGTGAGCTTTCAAATAATTCAAACATAATTCTGAAGCTGTTACAATTGTAGAAACATTCCTTTTTTTTTTTCCCCCAATTAACAGAAGACTTTGAATGCTCTTCTGCTTGTAGCTGGAAAAGAGAGAAAGATGACTCAGATGCATGTAGGTTTTACCAGGAGTCTATCTGTTCTCAGCTAATGAATGCTGCTAAGAAGTCTGCTGCCGATGGAAAGTGAAACGTTAGTGAGATGATGGAGTGCTGGCACTTGTATCCATTTTGGAAATTAGCAAGGGAAGAGGTACTGAAGCAGGAGTCACAGGACTGAAGCCTAGATACTCGGTTGCTCTGAGCTGGTAAATGCCTGTGGATTCCACCGGTGGTATTGACCTTGGTCTCTCCGCTAAAACGCTGGAAGTAACATTTATTGTAAGGCAACTTAAAATTTCCATGTCAGTGTGCCAACTGGAGTTTAAACCTGTTGTAAGTTAAACATGTAATTTGACTGGTATTTACTATCCTGACGCAGGTTCTTGGTCAAGTTATTCACTCGTCTAGGTAGAATAACTAAGGATAAAATCAAAAACCTTTAATGACTGTGATGGGTATTAGCTGCTATGATGAATCTGTTCTCTTTAGACCAGTGGAGTGCTGGCTGCTCTAAACAACTGGAGAAGCCCTTTCAACAAAAAATCTTCAGAAATACGTAGTGTTGTCAAATGTCATTTTGTGACTGAGCTTTTCAGTGTTTTCCTATGGTAGTGCAGAAATAGGCTTGAAATACGTTGAAAATTTTTTTCTGTTAAGAGATACGTTTATTTTTTATTTGTATATCCACTTTCTGTTACATTCTTTGATAAATTTTCTTCCTGTCTAATAACAATGTATTCTCGAGGAATTATTTTTTCTGAATTTTCTCTATTAATTTTTAGAGGTTTTAATAGTTTTACTCTGAAGACCTCTTTCCCCTACTTTGTTCTGTTAGGGTTTGTTTGTAGGGTTTGGGTTTTTTTAGTTATCTTTTCTTCAAGCATGGTTTTGTACCTGTTTCTAAATCAGTCTTCGTTGTTAACACTACTTCTTTTCCACTCCTCTACTTACTCTTTTGGAATGAGGACAGAAACATAGGTCTTGTTCATCTTTGCTTTCCAAATGTACTTATGTATGTATTGGAGTAATCCTGCACAAAAATTTTGGCATGGTTTTGGGGAAGGAGGGATAGAGGGGAGATTGGGATTTGAAAGCATTAGTCAAGGCTCAGGCAGGGGTTGCTGTGACTTTTGCACTGGTAATTATTTCTGAACTTTCTGAACTGCTTCAAAACATGATCACATTACTGTGTGCGTCATTGTGAGAGACAGAAATTTGTTTTTCTAAATTCTTACATCTCCTCAGAAGAATGCTTTGGTATTACATAATTGCTATTGTTCTTTTGCATGTTTTTCGTAGCATCCTCCTGGGCAGTTGAGAAGGAAGTACAGTTCCTGCTCCACTATTTTCCTGGATGACAGCACAGTCAGTCAACCAAACCTCAAGTATACCATCAAATGGTGGGTTTTAGAATTTATATCTTTTTGCTAGAATCTACATTATATATATGTATTTATGTATACGTATTTCTGAACCATTACTAAGCAAGCTTCAAAGGTTTTAGTTTTTGAAGTAGTAAATTTAATCCAACCAGAGGCAGTGAATAGGAGGAGAAAAGTGTATTATTTTAGGTTGGTGCAGAATCAATCTTCTGCTACTGTATATCTTCACAGATAGAATCAATTAAGAATCTTGAATTCCAGCAGCTGAAATCCTTGTGATTCAACGTTCAACTGACTACTTGTGTGGGATGAGTCCTCAAATTTTTTTTATTCAGAATTTTGGAATTGTCTGAAATTGAAGAGCTCTCTTCTATTCATGAGAAAATGCTCATTTGCTAAGCTTCCTTTCCAGTTTTCTGTTTGAAATGGAAATGAATTGCCTCCAGATTCATTTACTTATTCAGCACAAGGGCACTGGCAGTCAATTACACAGCAGTGGGGACCTTTGTATGTGGTGCGCACATGGGCTTACCCTTGGGTGATGTCTCGGATGATCATTTCGGATTTCACTGGTGCCTTTTTACCTGGAGAGAAATGAAATCGGTATTTACAGAGTATAGTTCTTCACCTTTTGTATGGTAAGGGAAAGAAATGACAGAACAAATGTTCAGGCATTTTATGCTGTTTGTTCATTAGATTGTTGATGCGCTTTCTTGAGTTGCTTATAGGATGGTTACCTGGTGTACTCAAATGCAAAAATTTATCAAGACAAAATCTGTGCTACAGAGATACTTAGATGAGAGACAAATATATTCAGACTAACGTGTCCATAGGAGTTTGTAATTTTGGTGGTGATTAAAACAGATTCTTAATTTTTCTGTTTAAGGCAAATAGAGTTGAATGGAGAAGGGGTTTGCAGTCAGATTGGCACCTAATTCCTCATCAGCTGTTTCTGCCTGAAATAGTCTTGCTTTTCCTCAAATTTCTTTAATTAGTAACTTAAAAACCTTTTTCCAGTGTTCATCTGAATTATTTTTTGGTTTTGAGGGGTTTTGTTCCTCCTGGAATCTCATACTCTTCTGATCTAAAATCCTTTGCATGCAGATTTTAAGTGCAGCCTTTTGGGTGAGTTTTGGGTCCCTTTTTGCATCAGAACTGAGACTGCTGGTTGAGAGAAGAGATGGGTTCACTTGGCCATAGCAGCCAAGAAGTGTTTTCAGTGGGCCATGGTGGCCAAGAGCAGCTTTATGTGAAAGAGGAGACAGAAAGACAAGCTGCCGGGGAGCAAGGTGGTGATATTTGGGAAAGACTTGGGGTGTGTGGCAGGGGACAGAGCCTTAGAGAGGTCTGGGCACAGGTCAGGCTGGAAGAGCCGGTGCTGGACCTGGGTGAGAGTCGTCGTGCAGGGCTGGGGCCAGGCTGCTGGTGTGGGGAGGGTTGGAAGCTGCAAGGGGTCAGAGGGTTTGAAAAGGGTTATGTGAGGTGAGAAATTGGACTCTGGCACTTGAGGCCTCTGGGTAAGGAGTCTTTTCCTCTGCTCTGCTGTCTAGCTGCACATTTAACAGATGAAAGATGGGGAGATAGCAGGATTATTGCTTTTGAGTACAGCTTCGTTTCCTGCCCCCATCCCGGTAGTCTCTGCAGATAAATGGCTATTGCATAGAGGTAAATCTATGAGGGATGTATTTTGGCCATGTTATTTATTTTTGGTGGGTCACGTTATGCACTGGTGTATTTAAAATACTAGCGCATCTAACAGAGATCTGCAGCATCAGTGGGTTGGCCAGGGTAGGGTGATGGACAGCTCCATAAACTTCTTTCCTGCACACTGAGTACTAGCTGACCCAGCATATGAAAAGCAGAATGAATCTTAGATCTGAGTTAATCTATTATAGCTCTGAAAGACTTTCAGATTCCGATACGGATTTTGAAATAGTAAATATTTTCTAAACTTAATTTGACATTTTGTTACAGAAGCAACCATATGGGCACCAAGCAGAGCTCTGCACATAGATTCTTGAATATGCTTTTATAAAGTGAACTGAAGCTGAATGTGTTCCTAGTGGCATAATTTAAAATTAAATTTTAGGACTAATTAATTTTGTGAATAGCTTTCAGTCAAATTAAATTCATTCATAAACGTGGTTTTTGTGTTCAGTGAGTACTGTGTCCTTTAACCGTCCATGGTACGCAGTATCTCTTAATATGTGTCTATAGAAAAAATCAAGTCTAAAAAGCATTTATGATCTAAAATCTTCTAATGCACCCAAGTAAAAGCTATAGTGCTCATACAAAGTTAATAAAATACATTTACTTTCAATGAAGAAAGCCACTACATGGCTGTTCAAAAAACCCCCTCACAAAACAGAAAACAACCCCCAGCCAAAACTGAAATAATTTAAAATTCTAATGAGGTAGCTCCAACATACAGTTTTCCTAACATACAGTGTGTCAGTTTTCATCTAGGAATTCTGGAATAAAATTACAAAGCAACCAATTGACTCTTGTAAAAGGCCTTTTATGGAAAACAGAGGGAATTTTGCATCAGTATAAGACACAAACATCTTACAGTGGATCACTGACAAGACACATTGTCAACAAGTAGAATCAGTAAACTCGTTCTCTTTCCCCTTTTAGCTTTGTCTGGGTTTTACACTGCTGGGCCAAGTAGGGAGGATGCTGGTGATGCTTTATCCTTCAGTAAAACTCTATCATAAGTAAAGCAGGTGTCCTTCGATAAATCTGGAGTTGTGAGTGGGAGAATGGAGAATAACCGTAAGAAGCCATGTCTTAATTTTCTTCAGTCTCAATTGTGAATAGATCAGTTAGTTGCATACATAACTAAAGTCTAAGCTTTCTGTGAATGTAAGGACACTTCTGGACTTCGCGCAGAATGTAAACAGAGGTACTGTGGTGGGTAGTTGAGAACACGGGAAATGCATAATGCACTAAGTTATTCAGGGAGTCGTCTTTCCTGAGTTAAAATAAGCAACTTGAAGCCATAAAACTGTAGGAGCCTCCTATTTGAGTCTGGTGTGTAACTACATAGAAAGACAGCCAAAAGTTAATGGATATAAATATAGAATCGTAAGCCAACAGTGGTTAAAGTGTTTCATGTTAACCTGGAAGCATTAGCCAACAAGAAAAGAGAATGTCCAGTACCTGTGATGCTTTGTCTTCAACGCTGGGAATCAGGAGGAGTTTTAATCATTGACTTCAGTGGCATTAAATGAAGGTATGTGCAATTTGGTCTATGGAATATGAGTGTTTTTGTAAGGTATTTCATTACTAGTGGAGGCACTTGGAGTGTGCTGAACAAATATTATAAAATTGTTTGTTAACAGCAGTTTTCCTGGTATCTAGCAGTGAACAGAAGAAAATAGGCTGTTGAGCATACTTTTTGTCATGCACTGTGCTAGGTTTTAAATTTGCATGTTTATATGACAAAAAATATAATTTGACAGTCCTGAGATATTAACTCTCTATTTTTCTTTACAGTGTAGCTCTTGCAATATATTACCACATCAAAAACAGGTATGTAAATAATAAAATCTTGTACTGAATATATCTTTCATCAAAACAAATGAACTGCCCGATCCGTAAAAGTTGATGCTCTGTTTCTTTCAAAATGGTTTTGGGTAGTAGTTCTCTCATTTCTCATTCTAGAAATGAGAAACATAGTATTTTGTATCTTTATATATGTTATTTGGCTTAGAAAAATAAAAATTAAAGGTTTACCTATCATTAAAATCTGGAAGTATGTTTCAGCATTGAAAAACTTCGATGATTCAGTGTTTGGTTTTATGTGCACTGGGCATTTCTGCATTTTGCAATTACAGAGAAATCCGAATAGTCTCTTTCAGATTTATTTTTTTAGTTACACCTTTGTAAAGTTAACTGTGTAAATCACTGATCAGTTAATGTTAATGGCTTCTGAAGTAAAAGCCATTAATTATGCAGTAGGAGTGACATTGTGAACAGATGTAATTCAAGATGCCTCAGAAACAGAACAGGTCCTGGCTTATCTCTTCTGGTGTAGTAAATTTTAGATCTCTGCTCAGTCAAGCTGATTGAAATTGAATAGAAAATAGGTTCTCTAAAAAGTAAGTTGGTACATAAATTAGCTTTCTTCATGTTGAATTGTGCTTTTGTATCTTAAATACCCTGCCTTCATGATATGTCACAGTATCATAAAATAGTATTTCCTGACATTTCTAAGGAGAGATTGTATAAATACTTTAAGTGACTTTTGTGTCCATGGCTTTTCAATGTGTCTTTTCAGAGAACTTGGCTTAGATCTTGATCTAACAAGCCACTTAACACTTTTTTTTCTTCTGGACTCCAAGAAGTCCAACTAGAACAAAAGGAATTACTCAAAAGTTTAAAGTTAAGCTGGCATGACATTTGGAACCACGTTTCAGGTCACTGGAACCCATCACATTTCTTGAAACAAGGCTGACATCTAAAGAGAAACCTTTAGAAGTGCACAAGAGCAGAAAGGCTTACAGCTTGATCCCTGCTGAAAGCTCTTAGAAGACTTTCCAAGACGTCAGTGGGTCTTGGACTGAAACATGGCAATATGTAAAAAGTTGGAGTGAAATCTTTTCCCAAACTTTTAATCTCATTTCCCAGGAAATGAGGCATTAATGATCGTGGTTGGATACTTGTTTATCCATCTGTGGTTCCCTTTTTCCCTTTTCCTCCATCGTCCCTGGGTGAATTTGGCTAATTAGTCAATTTTACTATGTTGACTAAATAATGGAGATCTCAAAGATAATCAGACTCTGAAGTTTTGTGGAAATAAGTTATTCTTAAGTACTCTAAGTGTCATGCTAGCTGAGTAAAAGGCTCAGGGGAGCAGGGCACATTAGGGACTACAGAGGGTGAGAAACTTCAGTAGGAGCTCACAGTCGAGCAGGAGGAATCCAGAACCAAGTACATCAGCCTCACTCTGTGCCAGTTGCCACGGAGCTGATCTCTGTCTGCAGTAAAAAATGCCCAGGGTGGGGAGGTGTGGTGTAAACACGCCCTCTGCCGCGCTCAGGACAGGTCTCAGCGGTGATGCTGGAGCAGGCGTGCGTACGCCAGTTAATGACTCTGGAATGAAGGGTGTGACGTGACTTCTGTCTTCAGTTGTCTCTGATTTAGGAACAGAGGGACAGCGTGATAACAGCGTTCAGTTGTTCTTGCTGCTGAAACAGCAATAGCAAAACATATGTTCTGTTTCCTGCCGTCATAGGTGAAAAGGAAGTTGCGGACATATGGGGTAGATTCTGGTTCGTTAGCGGGGGGTGGGCAGTGAGAAACCACTTTAACTCTTACATAGACTCAAGGTTCATTTTGACAGAAAATGAGAGAAGCACCTGCTTTGCCAGAGAGTATTTCTTTTCAGACGATATTTATTTTTCCTTTTATCCTATACCGTAGGCTTAAAACTAAATTACTTCCTAATATTCCAAACTCTCGCCAATCTCAGTTTTTTGAGAAACTGTGCATGAAATAGTATTCCTTCGTATTTCCCACATTTCCTATGATTGCAACACTCTACTTATCATTCCTTCTTTTCCGAGTGTCTCTTAATTGTTATATCAATTGGCTTTCTGCAGCTTTTGTTGTGCTTAGCTGTTCAGCAAGTGATAGAAGCCTACACCTATCCTGTTTTCAGAGGAATGCATAAGTATTGGTGAATTTGCTAAATCACTATAAAATAAGATAAACCCCAACAACTAAACAGGGAAAATGCTTAGATCAACTAGTAGGTGATTCATTTTTGAAAGACAGCAATGTGAGTTTTTTCTAATGAAGATGAAAACCTATTAGTTCTTTTTTTTAGTGCAATAGATTTTTTTTTTTTGAGGGCAATCAAATGTACTTTTGTAGAATGCAGCAGCTACAGCATGAAGAAATAAAGGAGGAAATTCTTTCTTTCCCTCTTCTGATTGTGAAGGGCCACAGTTTACTGTAGCACATCTATGATTGCAGTGAGACTACTTCTGCATTACGATAGTAGCCTTTTTATATAGGGGGAAAAAGAGTCTGGCCTAAAATCCTTGCTCATTAGGAATTTTCTAGTAATTATTTCAGTCTGGTATTTTGTTTTAATTTAGGTACTTTTTTTTTAAGTGTTTATTTCCAGTGTTAGCAGGCTTTATAGCAAAAAAAAGACACCTTCAGATGTTGAGGTTTAAATGTTAGCTGCTAATAAGTACACTTTGTAGACATGACTCCACTGTAAAACTCACGTTTGCGTGCTCTGAGAGACACGTGCTGTTGAGTAGAGATAGAAAACATATTCAGTGGTTTCTCTCTTAAGAACTCCATGAACAGAGTACCAGGGATGTTATAAATAAAGATGGGATTGTAATAAGTAGGTCACATGGATGCATCTGTCCAGAAAGTGTCCAGTTCTAACTGGTACTATTATATCACTCGCTTTCGTGATTGTTAGTGTTCCTGCCAAGATTACACACATCAAAAATCTTATATTGCATACTGGAGTACACTGTAAAAACAGTGTTCTGTATTTGTAAATGTTCACGATGTTGACAATAACGAAGGAGGAGGAATTTAGAGGTTGCAAGGATTGACATGATGAAATTAAAAGTAATCTGGGCTGATTTTATTATAAGCTTATAGTAGTACTTCTCAGGCTGTGAAGAAGCCTCACAGTAGAGAGGACAAAACTTGTGTATCTTGGGCACTGAAAGCTGAAAATGTTAGCATACTTTGTAGAATGGATTTCATATTACACATGAGCTTTATGGTAGAATGGGTCCAACTTCTGTATGAAAATCCCATTTCTGCACTGTTTCTAAGCACCTCGCAACATGAGTAGTATTGGAGTTTTAACGGTACTCTTATGCCTATGAGAGCTGCGTGCTATCGTGTTCAGATAATGACACTACTTTGGTTTTAATACTTTTTAGGGACACAGATGGAAGAATGCTCTTAGATATTTTTGATGAAAACCTTCATCCCCTTTCGGTAAGTTCGTCTGCCTCTTCTTCCCGTTCATGTGAACTGTCTTTCTTTTCTGTCTGCTTCATTTTGTTTCAGTCACCTATTTGGAAGTGTTTCTTCCTTAGAAATCCGAAGTGCCACCAGACTATGATAAACATGACCCGGAGCAGAAACAGATTTACCGCTTTGTTCGGACATTGTTCAGTGCTGCTCAACTGACTGCTGAATGTGCCATTGTCACCCTGGTGAGTGTCTGAGAGATGACATCAACCATCTGACAGACCCAGTTTTGTTCTCAAAGCTTGGGTTTGTATGATTTAATAGCTCTAGGTGCTGCCAGGAAAGTTTTTTTCTCACCATGGAAACCAAGGAAATCTCTTGATGGGAAGAGATACCATAGTTCATTTTCTTGGAGTAAGTGATGGAAGAAGAGATCAGGTAGCATGTGGCACAGGAGCTGGGGTTACATCTTGCCCTCACAGAGTGATAATGTTACAGGCCACCAAGGTGACTAATAGAAAATGCAGGTGGCATAAGTGGCTCTCGACAGGAGGGAATGTTAAAAGCATGAAGGCTTCCATTTGTGGTGTCTTTGCTGTGTATCTTTGTAGCTCCCAGCAGAGACTCAGGAACAGCTGTAGTAGTAATTTAATAGCACTTATAAGAATTGACGGGCACACGAAGGATTCAGTGAGTGACTGGGACATGTTGGTGATGGCTCTTTTTTACTTGCACTGTACTTGTCTTTCAGGACTGTGGCATGGGGTTGAACAATTGTTCTCAAGGCTGAAGTTTAGCTACTTTAAAATAGCACAACACAAAAGAAGGTTCAGATTTTCAGCTGGTGTGGGTCAGCATAGCAATGTGGATTAAAGGAGATCTCCAGCAGCTGAGAATTTCTTAATTTTACTGAAATTTTTATCCTGCAAACTCTTCAGCTTTCGGGCATGATTTCGGCTATGTTCTTGACTCAAAGATTTTAAAAGAACAAAATGGTTTTTGCCGCTACAACATTTGGTTTTGTAACAGCTTTGTTATGCGCTTTAGATGGAAGAAGGGGAAATTGGAGAAGGTGGATTTTGAAGCCCAGACCTACTCATTTCCTCTGTTAATCTCTCTCTCTTGGCTTCTAAGATTAGTTGGCAGGCTTCTTTCCTTTGGACAATCAGAATGAATTGTACTAGCCAGTACAGACCCTGAATATGAGTGAAATGGGGCAAGAAACACCCTGCAGTGCTCCATCCTTACATTATTAACTCACCTAGTAACTTGACTCAGCCATTACTTGTTTTCCAAAATGATGTTTTATTTGTCTCTTTTACGTAATTGCACTAATTACTTGTCCTTCTCCCTTCTCTTCCTAAGTGTTTTCTGCTGGAGGCAAGATATGTTGTATGAATCAGTATGTTCTTCTGTAATTTAATTAATCTACAGTCAAATACAGTGGAACCTTGTTGTAGCTATCTGTTGTTTGATCTTAGGTTATTTGATCAATGAGGGCACTGTTTAGTGAAAAGGAAGAAGTCTTTTTTTTTTTTTTTTTTATTAAGAATATCTTCCTGTTATTGCAATGCAAGGAAAGTTCTTCCCCACAAACTTTGTTAACCCAGGCATATATTTCTATGTCTTTCATTTGTAACTACTTCCTTGCCTCTTCTGGTTTTCATGTGGTTTCGTTGCAAGTAACTCTTTTGGTTGTGATCTGCAATGAGCTATAAATGTTTTTAAACTCATTTGTTATGTTGCAGAGGCAGTTTCCATGGTTGTTAGTGCTTGAAAACTTAGGTGACTTGGGTTTTTTACCCAACACGCTGATACAGATAAGCTGTTTTATAGCCTAGTTTTCAAAGCAGCCATGCAGACGTTTGCAAATAGATTTGGTGCAGGTGACGAGCGTTACTGTTCTGCTATTGCCCATGTTTTCAGGATAATAGCACCTGCCTGACCACTCCTTCCAGAAAGCTGCAGAGTTTTTGGATAAATAGTGTTTTACAAGTATGAAATTCTGTTGCTGCTGCTCTCAGTTTCGTCTGTACTTCTAGATCCCATTTTTTTATTTGTTAGTGCCATCAGAAGGGGCCCCAGAGACAGATCGTGTTGTTTCTGAAATGTCCAAATGTAGAAATTAATCTCTTAAAAAGCAACCAACGCTTCCCCCCTCCCCATATTACAGAAATCTTAATAGTGTTGATATTGCTTTTTATGAACCCTCCAAGTGATTTCCATTTTGATACCCTGTCTGAGGAAGAGGAGGGCAGCATTCTCTGCTGGAGCGAATGTTTTGCCATAGTCTGGCCATCCATCAGAGAGCAATCTGATAGCCCTGTCTGCCACTTGTTCCTCCTGGGAGGGTTGCCAGAAGGGAGGAGGTGTATCTGTGGAGATAACAGTACATTTTGAACAAGATGATAAAATTGTTATGTTTAATTATTTTTAAACAGTCCTAACCACCCCTTTTTACTACCCAAATTATTAAGATGGTCTAAGGTGTGTAGTTGAACGCACTTGCTCTTTTGTCTTTTTACATGCCATTAGCCAAGTAGAAGCAGCAATTACAACTGCTTATATAGCAGACTGTATGTTCAGCACAGGAGCTGAGTAAATGTGAAATTCCAGACTGTTAGATAAGCTAGTCTCCAGCAAAAAGCCAGCATTGTGTTGCTTCAAGCACTTAATTAAAATATTTCAATTAAAGCCTCCACTATTACAATTTATAATTAAACAAAAAATTTAATTTTCACACAGCCTCCAGAGCTGCCGAGAGATTTCCCATACTGATAGGTGAAAAATTAAAATCTTAGGTTGAAGCAATTAAATACTAATTCACATTGTTTATTTATAAAATAACACCATAAGAATAAAATTAGTTTTAAGAATTGCGTTGCTGATTTAAAGCCTTGCAAGTTATGGTTTTTGTCCCAGTGAACAGCTGAACTATACTCTGTGACCGGAGTTTGTGAGCTAAAATAAGGCACATGTGCTGCTCCCTCAGCCCAGAGTATTCCCACCCTTGCTGAAACAGAAATGCCTGTCTCTTGTTCACCATCTCCTCTGGTGGCAAGTTGTACCCCTGTTAATGTACTAATTGGATAGCAAATAAAAATTTGAACAGGAGCGTTATCCATACCAACAGGAAAACAATTCAGTACTTCCATGTCATGAGAATTAAATATTTATGCTTTGTTCTTTTGTTCTGTAAAAACAATCCTCTTAACTAGACCTGAAGAGGAGAATGGTCCAAGTTTTCTGGTTTGCCTTGACGTGACTTTCTGAGTTCTTTGCAAATAGGCCAGGTCTAAGGCTCCTGATACACTTCTGTGTCTGTAGTAGTTTCAGAGGATACATTTTGTATTTGCAAATATGCAAATAGGCAGATATGCTAGGTCTGTATGCTGCAGCCTGGTCAGATACGGTGGTATGTAACTACATACAGTACACGAGCGGAATTATTTCTGTGAAGTTCAGAGGAGCGTGCTTTTGACATGTATTACAAAGGTCATGCTGTGAGTGAGAGGATTTGATATTGGGTAATTTGAATCCTGATGTACATAAGGAGAATTTATTCTTATGAAAAATCGGGATTTAATTAATCCACTAGATGTTCCCGAGTTCTTCTTGTGCTCTTCAGGCACATTTCCAGCAATGAGGTAGAGAGAGAATATTGTTGAATATTGGGTTGTGAAAATTATAGTTTTGAGGATAGTTTTGTTTTCTGTGTGTTTATAGCAAAGGAGAAAGCTTCTAATTTATTTCCTTTCTTTTAAATGCTGATAAAACACATTTTATTTTCTCATATTTCAGTTGAAGTATCAAAAATCTGATACTCGTTTAAACGAAAATAAAACCACAAAAGAAAGTGATCAGAATCCATAGAGATACTTGATCTGCAGCAGAGGAGGTCTTTTTCAGCTGGCCCAGTATAACTACCAATCCTTATGCAGCTGATGGAAGATGCAGGTTCCTCCAAAGACCTCAGAGTAGAGTGCAAAGTCCTGTTTATTGCCTGGTTTGATGCTGTCACTCTCCATCCAGGAACTGTAAGGGTTCATGAGTCCAGTTGTGTGAGCAAGACAAAGCATGGGAAGAATTGAGTGTATCCAGTATCATTGGTGCCCACCTTCGTCCTGGACTTCAAGCATTCTCTGGGAGGTGGCCAAAGCCCAACACTTTGCCACATCTGAAGAAGGACTCCCAGGTGCAGCGAGAAGGTCTCTCCACCCCGTGCTGTGGATCCTGAGCCCCTTGGCAGCTGGTTATGCTCTGGAGAAGGCCAGGAGGAACAGAGGTTTCATACCTGTGGTCCAGGCACTGGCAGGAGCAGAACACTCAGGTTCTGGTCCCTGGTTTTAGGGCTAGTCTCATCTTTTGACTACAGTCTAATATACAATATATGAATGCTTCTCGGTTAATGCTTG